>CM031234.1:728328926-729590176 GCA_018340775.1 Taxus wallichiana var. yunnanensis | reverse complement strand
GTTAATCATTGAGGTCTCGTCTTTATGAGTTATAATTACCTTTTAACAGATTGGAACTTGTTCCTAGATATTGTGCATAACATTACGATGGTTATTATGTTATTAAAATATGATGGCTATTATGTATATTGGGTATGATAATCTAAATTATTTAAGAGACCATGGACTTGTCAATATTTACCTTATTATATAGTGGGAATGTTCTAAGAAGATTTGTCTTGGACAACAAGGGAACCTGTATATAGTAAGAGTGTGTGATTGTGGTATAAGCATTGTGTTTAACATTTGTCTTTTCATTGTTTGCTTGATATATATATTCAATAAGTATCACTCGCATCAAATGTGATTGATATTTAGATAGTCTTGGCATTATGCTACAATATTAACAAGTCATTACTTGGCATTTAAGATATTACATGTTGATTGTGATACAATATTTTGATATTATGTATATTTTATAAGTACTATAAACTTATTGGGTGATATCAAGGTTTACATTGACATGCTTATGGTAATAGGAACTATCTCTCGACATTGGCATCATCTCAAGATATAATGAGTTGCATGATTAACAAGTATCATTAAATCTTGTTGATAGCTCCATATTGGCATTTTTATGATTGTGTATCAAATGGGACACCAAACTTGGTTAAGCATGACACTTGATAAAGTTGAGATATTATAATGATCATAATGTTTTCTTTTGTTATATTATACATGGGGTTCATAGGATCTATGTTGAATCTTACCCTTGAGTAAACATTACTTAATATACATATAATATAGTTGTGTTCATTGCATAATGATTGAAGAATAATTTATGTTTTAATACAAGGTTTAGATGGGGTTGACGACCATTGATAATACAATAAGCACTTGTTAATGATTTGGGTGGAATTATTAAATGTGTTTAATGTTTTTAACCTCAAGCATTGAGATATTATTGGATATGAAATTGTAAGATTATATATTGGTCTTTGACCTTGAGTTTTAATTGTCTATTAATAGGAAAATAAACATTTTGATGAACTTTGGAAAAATTATCATTGGCATGTTGGTTGGTGTTTTTGACTTAGCACATGGTAATTGTAGTCACAAAATCACACACTTACTATTACATTTATACCGCCAAGTTTGTTGTTTTTACATATGGATCTCGCGTAAGAAAAGTATTCACTAATGGATCATCCCTTAGTTCTGTTGTCAGTTAGTTGGTCATCGTCGTCTTTTACAGTCGTCAATTGTTTACACAATTTTGATCATTTCTCGAGTCTCAGTTGTTGTTATTTGGTCATTTGTCATCTCTAGTCTTTGACTAGGGCGCCTAGAAAGGTATTGGGGTGCCCGTCGATGCCCCGGTCCTCTTTTTAGGTGACTGGTCTCGGTTGCACTTTATTCTCATTTAGAGTTTCGAGGTTGGTCTTTATGGTTTGTTGTCTCATTCCCCTTGGTATTAGTCGACATGTCGAGTCATTAGTGTCGAAATTTGAGTAAGAGATCCCTATATAAACATAACATACTTACTATCATATGCACAAACTATCTACTATCAAGAGCTAACTATTTAGTAAGGCAAAGGACTACATTTGGGCATCATTTACATCTGCATCCCACAAGCATAAGGGGAAAGAGTTGTATTCATTCTATTCCATCCACCATTTGCATCTTACATCTAGTTGTTGCCCCTACTTTTGTGTCACTGACGCTAGGGCAACCTAGACACATTATTGCACACACAAGCACACAGAACTACATTGGGTCTGGAATGTAGTGGAACGCTTAGTCATAAGTCCACCATTGTGGTAGCTAAGGTCAGTGTGACCCATTCATTTTTATCTTTCTTTTTTAGGGATTTGATGCTTTGTATGGGGTTTTGTAGGTAGATTTTCATATCAAGTCTTTGGCGACATAAGTGAGGCTACTGCGACAATAATGTGACAAAGATTGAGACATTGCGAACACCTAGTGACACTTCTAGATTCAAGTCCTGAGCTTTTTGCAGACCAAAGTACCCATACTACATACCAGGGCACCCACATGCGCCCCATTCCTCCTCTAGGTGCCTCAGTCTGGGTAAATATTCATCTGCTACAATTTTATGGGTGGCATCATCATACTTTGCTTCGTCAGTACATCATCATCTGTCGACCGGCATCACAACGAGGTAAGTCCTTTTCAGGTTAGTATCTTATCCCTCTTATTTCAATTATTTCATTTCATTTAAATGTCAAATAAAATTATTTAGCATTTACATTGCACTTCATATTATTTATTTCATTATTGTTACTAGTTTAGATTAACTTAAAATAATAGTAAAATTCCACATTTTTAGTTAATCATTTTGGTGAACCCAAACTTTTGAATATATTTCCCTAGGATCCAATCAAACCCTAATGGCTAAGGATAGTTCATCTTATTCACCCATCATGTCTCATTTTAGCATTAACCCTATCTATGATGAGGTGTCATCGTTAAGCTGAAGGCTCTATATAGTACTCTACTACTACACCCGATCATATCAAACAACAACTTCTAGATGGCAAACAATATGTGCCTACTCATTTTGAAGATTCTCCCATTGGCATTAGTATTGTTGAGGATCTAATAGCCTTCACTTGTTGTACACCATGTTATATGGCTACTTGTGATCCTCCTTCTGATCTTTCTCAAGAAATTTTAGATGATTCTCTTATTGATTACTTGCTTGGTATTGATAGTCACTCACCTGTACATACTAATTATTCTTCTAGTCCAACCACTAATATAGTATCTCCTCATGATTTTATTCGATATTGCTTCTCATGATACATCTCATACTAGTTTGCATACTCCTTCACATTATGTTGATGATCCTATTGATAACATCCTTAGTGATATTCTTATTTTTAGTCTCTATCTGATACTGATGAGGTGGTTCATAGTCATGGTTCTCCTTATTTTTATACTACCGAGTATGAATATCCTACTCCATTATTGCCTTCTCCTGAGATTGCATCTAGCATTATGCATGAGTCACCACCATCAATCACTTCTTCTTCTCCTACTAGTTCATCTCCTCTTGTTACATCACCTACGTCTTCTAGTCCATCTGCTTCTATAGATATGTCTCCTATTAAGGATGTTTTTGATGCTAGTCCTACCATTTCTATGGATATTCCATCTATATCTCCTACTATAGCTTCCTTGGCACCTACTCCTAGTGTGCCCTTAACATCAGAATCTCCCTTATCACCTCTTGATATTCCCATGATTACCCACAATGGAAAATTACAACCGCTTAATACATTGTTGCCATCTTCCACCATTCCTTCACAGGATATCATCTCTCTCATGCATGCCATAGGTCAGTTACAATCTCAAGATTCAGTTCCTCACTTTATAAAGTATGGCTTACTATTCTTTTATTGACAATAATTCATTACATGGTAAACCTATCCCTAAGAAGATTCATAACTTTGCATTTCCTCAGGATTTTATCATGCCTACTTTCACATGTTTTGATGGTACTGGTGACCCTCATGCTCATCTTTTACATTACCATATGACTATGGCCTCTCATTCTAATGATAGATTATTACTTAAGGCCTTTTGATACAGTCTTATTGATGAGGCATTACAATGGTACACTCATCTCCCCTTTGGGTCCATCAATACTTTCTATGACATGGAGGACGCTTTCCTCCATCAGTTTATAATCAAAAACGACCCTAAAGTTACTTATGACCGCTTACCTACTCTACATCAGGGCTCCTTTGAACCTATCAAGGATTATATTTTATGATTCAATGCTTGTATGCATCAGTTAGTATTCCAACCTATAGACCTTGAGAAGCAATTCATTTTCTGTCGTGGCCTAATTCCTCCACTCAAGAAAAGATTACAGTATGATACATGTGAGTCATTCATTCTTCTATGTTATAAATTTATTGACCTAAAACAAGATCTTCTCTCAACACACATCATAGATCCTCCACACATCTCTACGGCTATTGCCTCATCTAGTTCTCTCAAAGTGCCTCCAATTGAGCATCCTACACAGTCTCCACCTTTTCCTCACAAGAAAAGAAAACAAGCTCAACCCACTCCACCACAAAAGCAATCTCCTTCTCCAGGCTCCGCAACATGCTACTCCTTCCACTCCAACTAGGTCACGTGAGCCTTTACATTTCTCTCACCATGCTCGACCACATGATGTGCTGCGTGTTTTACTTACTAAGCAATTAATTCACCTACCCTCCAACCAACATCATTCGCAACACCGATTACAACATCAACGTGACCAACCTTATTGTAATTATCATCACATAAATGGCCATAGGGATAGTGATTGTCTTTCCCTTCATGATAGATTGCAACAACTAGAGGATAAGGGCATCATCTCATTTGATTCTCGCTCATGTGAGCAATCCATCTCTCCTCTACCTCGCCATAGGATTTTCTACTACAGTTGAGTCATCTCCTACATCTGGTGCTCAGGATATGGTACATTTACCATAGTTTGTTACTCATGTGTGCTCTCCACCACGTCCATACATCACTGCATCATCGCATCCATTACATCCAATTCATTCATCTCATTCATTGCATTCATGCTATCCACCACATCATGTTGCTCCTTCACATTGGTTTCCACAACACTCCACTCTCGCACATCCCACCATAGCTCCATATGACATTCAATTCAGTTCATACACTCATGTTGCTTCCATTCCACATGCTTCCACCGCTTCGTGTCGCCTTGGTCTTTGGTAGGTGATTACTATCACCTTACCCCGATGACACACTTGTGTTCTTACGATTCTTACATGACTATTGAGGGTTTTCTTTAAGAACCTTTCATCACACGCTCCGTTGTTCATCTAGCACACCCAATCATTTCCCGATGATGCACTCTTACTTTCCACGTGTTCATTCTTGACTGTTGAGGGATCTTAACTAAATGAACCTAATCGTCCATACGTTAGGGGCATCGCGCCATTTCCCCATCCCTTTAATCACATTAACATACTATGATTACATTACATTATTACAACACTTATTCACTATAAAGATGTTAGTTTGATCATCATACATCATCTCTTTTTGCATTCATTATCATGCTTACTACATGTTATAAAGTCCATTTAATAAAAATTTCACTTAGATCATTATTCACATTTGTTATCTATTACACATCCTATTTTTACTATTGCACAAATATTACATCAATCAACATTAACAACACTAACAAAAACATTGCATACATTCCAACAATAATCACAAAATCATACAACATCGATACAACACAAAATAAGCTCATCATATATAAGTCACATTTGTCCATACATAGTGAATACAATCGTCACTTGGGGGAAGTCCCCTACATCATATACAATAATACCCATCACACCTCATCATTGTTATCGCTCGTCATCTGCGAAAGACCTAGAAGTAGATGCCTCGCCACTAATGTGACGTCATTGTTCGTGGCTTTGATACCTCTCCACTTACCTACGCAATAAGGTGTTCTCCGCAGATTTCTCCGAGAACCGACATTATAAGTATAGATATCAAGAAAATATATCATGCACTAGGGGACCACCACCCAATGCCTCTCTAGCTCATCGAGTCTCCTCACATGCCTCATCCCTCTCGAGATAGCAATACAAGTACATTTCACTACCGTCACGACCACGGGCTCAAATAAATGGGCATGCTCACCCGTGATATCATCCACTCACTCAAGTATGCCTCCACCAAGTATATCGGTCAACACATTCTGTGTTAGGGTGTGAGATAGATGTATCTACTATCAAGGACCAATACACATTGCCTACAAAACAAATAACATAACACATTAGACAACCATCACTACAACATAAGCCAACAACAACATACATAACACAACCACATATAGATACTTACAATCTATTATAGTTGTGACCACATCATCGGGGCATGTGCTTCCCCCTCTCCTTCTCCTCCTACATACGGTAACCACGTTAGACCTAAAAATTATGGGAACAACAATACCCATCGATGTGTCACCCACCATGCATGGTACTCCTATGTGCTACCAAAGATCGCCCGAGTTTGTCACCTCTATCACTGCGTCTATATCATCCAACCCAGGAGGTACTAGCTGCTCTAGTGTGGGATTTGGTCTAGTCCCAACCCTCATTGGTGCCCTAATAGCTCTCAACCATATATATGGCTCTAGGGGCACATCTTGAGCCATACCAAATTGACGAGATACCCTCTCCACCTGGAACAACTCGGCCACACCTGGGAATCGATCCTTTAACCACATAGTCCTCTCGAATACACTGCAACTCTATAACATCCTCGGGCCATCCGCCATAATCACGATATGGCCTCTATATAACTGCCTCGGGCCCCATCCTGTCTATCAATGCCCTATAGGTATCTGTATCCATCCTACACCCATGAATATTGTTCCATAGGGATCCAGAAAAACACACCACTTCATCATTTCCATCAGCACCAAGAAGTAGAATTGAAGAAAAATGAGGTAAATGGAGGTTTTGGACAAAACTATGACTCTGTGCAAAGCGCGATTCTACAAAACCACCACCTTGCGGGGCGGTCAATGTAGAATCACCCGGCTAGTGTAAAATCCGACACTTTTGAACAAAAAAGAGAAATGGAGTATGAATGGATGTGAATTTGAAGCACTTGATTGTGTCTTTTCCCATTCTCTAGTGCACAGGAGGACATGAGAGAAGGCTATAAATACAAGAAGGAACAAGAGAATTGAGAATTCGAAGATCCAAAGAGATCAAAGAGAAAAGGTTTAAGATTAATGAGAACAAGTGAGGAAGATCTTCGATGCTGGAGTGGAATTGTAGGAGCAAGGTGTAAGGACAGAGGAAAAAAGCATATGAAGGGAGAGGTTTACATTATTGTCTCCATTTTCTACTTCTTATAATATGTAATTGTCTATAATTGACCAATAAAAGTGGGAAGAAAGAGCGTTTTGCCCTTCCTAATTGGTTTTCCTCCATTGGAGGTTTCTAGGATAAAATTGTTGGTGTTTGGAGTTTGAATTCTTTCCTATTCTCTGCAATTTCCTTTCTATAACACTAGATAATTAGTCACTAAAGCTCTAATCTTCAATCAATCTGTCATTTTCCAAAGTTGAAAGTAGAACAACATAATTGTGTGATTTTGTAGAGTTCCAAAGTAGAAGTTTATGGATCAAATATTGACCCACCTCCTCGAAAATATCTCGGGTCTAGTCCAATATACTCATAGACCTCCAAGTCGGCCTCAACACGCTTTGTTATGTGCTCACATACCCACACGTGTAATAGCATCGTAACTCATATCCCACCTCCATTCTCATGATGAGTAAATCGGTACAAATATCTGTATAGGTGGGCCAACACACACTATGCCCACATATATCTAGTGCTCTCCTCCTCTATACGCCGACATATATCGTGCATCTTATATAAGATGCCTACACCACCTCCCTCCACCACTATAGATGAAGCAATAACAACTTCTATGAAATTTCACAAGTGTGGAACACCAGACCTCATAATAACATCCAAACTAATATGGGCCTCAATAGGTACTCGAGTCCCAACAAAATATTGTCTCACCGCTCACATCTGCCTCTCCATATCCTCCAATGGCATCACCTGTACTCTCTCTCGAAAACCGGCAACTACAGTATATGATACACATCCTCTAAAGTCACAATCATCTCCCCGTAGGCAACCAAAATGTGTAAGTATCTGCACACCATCTCTCGCATAGTGCAGTCAAACATAGGCATATTATGGGGCACATCCCCCATCCATGCTATGTGCGACATGAGCCGACACGGTCCATCACATCCCACTCATCATCTGATAGGCCCAATCCAAGCAACATACTCATGTGACGCCCACCGCAAAACTCCCTCGAGTGAATATCCCTCTACACACCACAAAATGATAGCCAAACACAATGTTAGAACACTACACAAATCCAAACACACTCGTTTATCACATTACTATACATTACACATCTAATTTTCACCATTCTAGGCCACATACACACTTTTTGGACCAGGGTGCCTAGATGCGGGAATGGGGCGGCTAGAGCAAGACACAAGCACCCAGATCTAGGCACTCCTATCCCAAGGGTCACTAGTGCCCTCACCGCTATTGTCCAAGTCTAAAATGTCGAGAAAATTAAAATTCTCAAATTTTCAAAAATGCAATAAATACGACTATTTTTTATTTATTGTTAAGGCGGTTGAAGGGACCCGTTCCCTATTCAAAAGCAGAGGCCAAATCCTTGAGAAACAAAAGGCTTAGAGCTAATAGTTGAAAACTACTACAGCTACTTTCCAGCTAATGAAGAATAAACTATAACTAGACAAACTAAAAAAGGAAAATCACATAATTACTTCCCATACTGCGATGGAAAATAATCCCGATGCTTCCCATACGACCCTTTTTGTTTTTCCGCTTCTTTACTTCTTGCCACTTGCCCAGATCAGATGAAATAACCAACGCAAGGTCACTGGGATTCTCTATTGCCATCAAATTTTCTATCTCAGACTCCCGGTCTGATTCCAAACTTTCCACGGTATGTCCCCTTTTCATACCCCCCGCTACCAAGAGGTTTTCTTGAATTCCTTCCTCTGGGATATCCTTTCTTGTAGTTTCTTTCCCATCGGAGTTAGGATTACTCAGATTGTCTTTAAAATTCGAAGCAGAAACCAAATCGGGTTTACCGAACCCCATCCACTAGAAGAAGTCGATCCATTCTTTTTATAGATTTCTGGTTTTTATTGAAGGGACATGAATCTTGCAAATGGCCTGTATTTCTACATAATCTACATCGAAATGTCATATTCTCATAGTCTAAAACTTGTGTATGTTGTAAGTTCCCAAATTTAAGATTAATTCTATCAGGAATTCCTTTGCTCAAATCAATTTCGACGCATATTCGGGAAAACGAGCACAGACCCGAGTGCGTTCTATCTAAATCCTCTTTTATAAACTTGCCCAGAACATTTCCAATGTCTTCTAGGGCATACCACAGATGCAAGGGAAGGTTAGGTAGCCTGACCCACACCGGAGTTTTGGCCATCGAATAGGTATTCGGATCAAATTCGGAAACCATGGAGTTAAAAATAAACCCGCATGTCCCCAGAACCAAGGACCCTCTGTCAAGCAACGTTGATAATCTATAGATTCCCTAAAATGGACAACAAAAAAACCTTTGGAACAGAGAGAGATTTCACATTTATTTGTCCAATTTTCGAAAACCCACTGATACAGAGCGGAGGAGGAAGGCCACAGTCCATTAAACCTACCAATCACTGCATCCCATGATAAATTTTTGTAATATTCCTCTACTTCTGGGCTCACAATGGTTAAAGTTGGTATGGCCTCTGCCAAATTGACCTGGTAAGCCTATATACCAACTGTTTGTTTGCCCTGAGTTCTACCTCCTTTGTTACCCAGCGCATCCTTGAAAGAGGTGGTCAGATGGGGATGAGCCGAGCCACCATTGCAAAGAAGACCGCCCCCACAAACTGTGTAAATGTCTCTACCTTTCCCGCCTACTCCAGTCAAAGTCGTAGCCATTTTAAAGGCCCTAGGGTTAGGGCACCGCACCGCCGTAGGTTTAACCCATCCGCCATGACCCGTCTCTCCTCCCCCATCCTGTATCCCTCTCGAATCTAGGCTGAAGCCCTTCGACTCCCCTTCTTGAGCCTACGAATGCTCCTTATTTCTGCCCTCGACCCCTTCGTCATTCACAGGCCTTGCATTCCTTTTCTCCATTCGAAAAACAAGAGGAACATCTAAAATCACAATAAATACGACTATTACACTATACATTTTTGAAAAATAATGCACTTACCAATTCCGTGGTCATGCACGATCTACGAAAGTCACCACCCTTTCGAACCGACTAGGGCAGATATTTGCTCTCACTTGTGGCATTTTCACTCACTTCATGTTCAATCTCACAATCATGTAAACAAAAATGAAGTGACTAAACACTTTTTCACTTCACTACTTATAGTTACTTTTTCACCTACTTTACTATAGTCATTATTTCACGCTTATTCACACAACTAATACACACCACACCATTTTTGTCATATCTTGAGCATTTCTACTCCGATTTACACCCTATTTATAGAATTATTTTTAGAATTTTTCCTACCACCATAACATACACATTACACACACATTATCTCCTTGAATTTGTCTTCCATCCACTTCATACACATTTTTGGAAATTTCTATCACTTTCTATCTATTTCGTGCTTACTTTCGGCTTAGCGTTCATTCTTCTCATCACTCCCCCTTTTGCTGAAAGGGGGCATATCATTGGGGTCATCCTATAATTCTCCTTATATCACCATGCATTTAAAACACTACCGATGTGACAATTCCAAAACATTTACTAGTTCGATGACGTGACATTTCACTATTAATTCCCCTAATGACATAATATAGGGGCAACAAATATATAATTTTTTTCTATATGACATTTCATCACTTCCCTCTAATGACCTAACCTAGGGGAAACAAGTGATTAAAAATATTTCTATGCAATCATTCACCAGTTTCTATCGATTCCCCTAATGACCTAACATAGGGGCAACTAGTGTAAAATCTCTCTATGAGTAATAATTTGAATCAATCAATCAATCAACACGTTCACATTTATAATAATCAAAATCATATCATCACTACAAATTTAACACAATTGGCCTCCTAGATGACCTAACTTGGGAGTTACGTGCGACCTCCTAGATGACCTAACTTAGGAGATTACATTCATTTTTTCTCAGATGACCTAACTTGGGAAGCTATTCATACATTTCACATTTGCTTCCAAATGACCTAACTTGGAATCCATATCACATTGCGCATTTGCTTCTAGATGACCTAACTTGGAAGCCATTACATTGCGGTGACACCCGTGGAGTGGGGGTAAGAGTGCCTTTCTATACCACTCCTATATGGGTCAATTGTTTGATTGAAATTGTCTGGATCTAGAAACCACAAATTTTTGATATGAGTCCATCTGCATCGGCTAGATATTGAGGATGTAGTTAGAGATTGGATAATAAAACACTTTTCTCCCTACATTCTTCCTCTGGTAGTAAGACACCTAAATCCTCCAAATCGATTATTTGTATATACATGCAATCGGGTCGGGAACCGATCACTCCCTACCCCATCTCATCGTCACTATACAACATTCAAAATCATCAAGCATCACTCTCATTTAGTACACTTCACCGCGACATTACACTTTTTGCTACGTTGTATGGATCAACTCATTAATCCATGGTTCGACACACTATATGGTTCTTTCGGCATGCTTTTTACTAACACACCTACGCATTCTACTACATCATGGGCTTCTCTAGATTTCTATCAAGTATGCATCCTTACCTACTTTATGTTACTAAGCTTCCACTCACCAACATAAAGTGGGGGAAAATGTAGTCACAAAATCACACACTTACTATTACACGTATACCGCCAAGTATGTTGTTTTTATATATGGATCTCACGTAAGAAAAATATTAACTAATGAATCATCCCCTAGTTCGTCATTAGTTAGTTGGTTATCATCGTTATTTGTCTTGTACTATTGTCAATTGTTTTCACAATTTCGGTCATTTCTCAGGGAGTCTTGGCTATTGTTATTTGGTCATTTTTCATCTCTAGTCTCTAACTAGGCGCCTAGAAAGGTATTGGGGCACCCGTCGGCACCCAGTCCTCTTTTTAGGCACCCTAGTCTCGGTTACACTTTATTCTCATTTAGATTTTTGAGGTTGGTCTTTATGGTTTGTTGTCTCATTCCCCTAGGTACTAGTCGGCATGTCGGGTCATTAGTGTCAAAATTTGAGCAAGAGATCCCTATATAAGCATAACATACCTACTATCTTATGCATGAGACTATCTACTATCAAGAGCTAGCTATCTACTAAGGCAAAGGAATACATTTGGGCATCATTTACATCTACATCACACAAGCATAGGGGGAAAGGGTTTTATTCATTCTATTCCATCCACCATTTACATCTTACATCTAGTTATTGCCCCCTACTACGTGTCATTGACACTAGGGCACCCTAGGCACACAATTGCACACACAAGCACACATAACTACATCAAGTTTGGAATGTAGTGCAACACTTAGTCATAATTCCACCATTGTGGTAGCTAAGGTCAATCCGACCCCTTCATTTGCATCTTTCTTTTTTAGGGATTTGATGCTTTGTATGGGGTTTTTACAGGTAGATCTTCATATTAGGTATTTAGTGACATAAGTGAGGCTCTTTGTGCGTACAATAACGCGACAAGGATCAAGACATTGCAAACACCTAACGACACTTCTAGATTTTGGTCCGAGATTTTCTACTGGACTAGAGCACCCATACTACTGACTAGGACACCCACATGCGCTCCATTCCTCCTCCGGGCACCTCAACTGGGTAAATATTCATCTCTTTGCAATTTTATGGGTGATATCATCATACTCTACTTCGTCCATACATCATCTTGTTCGGTTTGACATCACAACGAGGTAAGTTCTTTTCAGGTTAGTATCTTATCCCTCTCATTTCAATTATTTCAATTCATTTAAATGTCAAATAAAATTAGTTAGCATTTACATTACACTTCATATCGAGTTATTTCATTATTGTTACTACTTTAGATTAACTTAAAATAATAGTAAAATTCCACATTTTTAGTTAATTAGAATCGGAAATATGACTATTTTTGTTGAATTTTATTTTTGGCATTTTAACGAATCCAATGTATTGGAGAGGGTCACGAACTGACCAAAATATGGAAAATTTTTGTGGAGGTTGAAGTCCGCATAAAAAGGGGTGTATAAACTTTTGCATACTCATTGTTGTTTTGTATGGGAGCTTAGTGCATGATGATAAAGCCCTAGTTGGTAGTTGATGGCGGTACTTGTTATTTTGGGTTGCATGGAGGTTAGAAGTAGTTGTGTGGCTATTTGTATAGCAACATTGGTTAGTTGGAATCATTGTTGTGATTATTTATTTTGGGGCGACATTATAAAACACATTGTAACTCTATTTTTAGTGTTAAATTGTTTAGTTATTTTTGTATTTTATGAAGGCAATGTTCGTTATTTTGAGTTGAAAACTAGATTTTAGAAGTCTAAAAATCCCATTTCGGTCATAACCATGAGTAGAGGGTTTGAGGATGAATATCCTTACAATAAAATTGTGGCAACATTATCAGATCTCTCAAGAAAACAATCTGGAATCAAGAGCATGAGTTTTGTCTTCTCTTTGTAGGCATGATTTCCCTTGCTTTAATCTTGCATATCCTCTCATGGGAATAAGTAATCATGATAAAATAAATATTGTATGTTTTTTTGTGTATGGGTTTTTATTCTCTCTCTATAATCATTTATATTATGCATAAAATATTGAGTTTGTATTGTGTATGAACATGTGATGTTGATATGTGTTATAAGTACATTTAGTAGTATGAGCGCTTAAACATTTGTATACACATTCTAGAGTGTATAAAGAGGTGTAAACATATATACTCGTAGATGTGTATGCAATATATATACTTAAATATGTAGCTTTTCATTTGCTTGATTTTTATGGTTAGTGGCTTTGGGAAATTATGTGCGTTGCGCCATGATGATTATGATTTTGAAATGGTCGATATATGTGTAAGAAGAAATTAGGATATTGTGTTCCTCTCTAATCATTGATTTTGAATTTTGAACAGAAAAATGAATTATCCTTCCCCTCCTTGCATGTTGATAAGTTATGTAGAAAAAAATGTTTTGCATATGAGATTTAATTCATTTTAATGTGATGGAAATCATGATAAGTATTATTTTAGTTGATGCATGTATTGTTTTGCACAATCTTCATGAAGTGAAAAGTGAGTTTGGTATGACCTTGTTGTATCTTAAGATTTTGGAATCCAAGAAATTATTGTTTATTTGCATTACGAGGTTTTGTGCTAAATAAACATGATTGTAAAATATCTTCTCTCTCTTGGTTGTAAATTTTTATTGATAGTAAAATAATTTTAAACATTGGATATATACTTGTTTAATAAAATAGAATTCTTATTTAATGTGTATTGAGTTCTCAAACTAATATGGATGATCAATTTTTTGTTTATACCCTCCATGGGTATAACGAGAAATGACTTGTCATT
Source organism: Taxus wallichiana var. yunnanensis (assembly GCA_018340775.1). Classification (NCBI taxonomy): domain Eukaryota; kingdom Viridiplantae; phylum Streptophyta; class Pinopsida; order Cupressales; family Taxaceae; genus Taxus; species Taxus wallichiana. The sequence continues at coordinate 729,575,978 of CM031234.1, read as the reverse complement.
TATAAATGGCCACACTTAGTGTTCAAGACACTTTCAATATGGCTGAAATGGTATTTCCCTATTTGGGTTTCAAAGTATGTTAATTTACTTAACCAATTCTAAAAATACGGGTGTATCACTAGAACTTCCTTTATAAAGAAGTAGACATACACATCTTATTAAGGAAAATAGTTTTTTCCACCATTAAATCTCCTGGAGCTTATTAACCCTCCCTTTTACTAATGGGAAGTGCTATTTATATACCTATAATCATAATTGAATAATGCACGATATTCTCCCACAATGTTGTTTCTCAACATGAAGGTCCTTAGAAATTAGACATTATGAGTATCGAAGTATCATTCCTTATGAATTTAACTATTTCATATTGTGCATCATTGGGATTTAAGTTGAAATATATTTATGGTTGTAATTATTATTTGTATTACAAAATTGTATACAACATTAGACATTGTTTATGTGTAAGCCTATGTATAAGGATAATACAAATACAATAAAAGTTGTTTTGTCTATACTATCATATGAATACTTATTGATGAGTAATTTTGACCAAGTTTCTTCGTTCCTATTTAGATTAATGAACCAGTTTAAAGGAAACAAATAACTCTGAATATGAAGGGTTTATAGTACCTTGGGATGATATGGATGGATACGAGTGAAATATGAACTCCTCTTTGTTGTGAGCTAAGTGACCTGCACAACAAAGAAGACTAAGAATAAAAATGGATTAGTAGATATATGGAGGGTTTCTTGAAAATACGGTCCCGAGAAGTGTGAGCTTCCTAGGATGAATGTCAACCCTCTTGTTTGATAAAGATAGATAAAATAAATATTTGATAAATTGGATCTAGCGTCTGTGCGTAGAATCGAAGTAAAACAGATGCCCAAAGTGGATATAAGATGATAACAATTCTGATCTAAATACGACAAAATAAATAAAACCTAACAGTGTTGACGGTGACCGAGATGACAGAGGAATAGTCAATGACGTTGGGGATAAATGAGAAGAAAATGTAGAAAAACATGCCTGAAAGTGTTCTGTGATTTGGATTTAAGGTTGATCCGGATCGATAGTGCATTGTGATGATCAATAGGAACTTGCAAAATATCTAGACTAAGGAAAAATAGAAGATGCAAGAAAATTAGGAAAATATATGGTAAATGATATGAAAACAGATTGAGTTGACAATGACTAATTTGGAGTGGTGGTGATGGGGGTTGGCGGAATGGATGCAGGGTGTTGGATGAGACAGAAGGACTATATTTGAAAGTTGAATGACTAGGATCAAACATGTGTCAAGAAAATAGAAACAAATAGATGGGTTGAGGGAGACCATGTTGGAGTGGTGGCGACCGAGGTTGATTTAGACTTGGATGAATGAAATGGAAAAAATGATAGCTTGCCGATGGAAATGGAGGTGACTGGATGTAAGAACAAGGCATTGAGATGACCGCATAACCTCGCAAAACATAATGAAGATGGCTTCGCAACAAGATGATGATGATGATGATGGATCTAAGCATGCAATGACAAGAGGAATCCAAAGCTCCCAAAATGAACACAAGATCTCTAAGATGGCTTCCAAATGGCTTGACAGCTGCAAAAAGAGGTCACAAGATGAAGGAAAGATTGCAAGAGCTTAGAAAATCTCAAAATTGCATCCTTGAACAAGGAGGGTGAGGGTAGCTTTATAGGTTTGCCGACAAACCTGGATGGGTCATTGCCATGCATGGGATCCTTCCATTTAGACGGTGGGAAGATGATGAGATCGAGATAAGGAGCCCATATGGAATGAGATTAGTTTTGGATGGATATTAACAAGCTAGGGGTTGCATAGGGAAGATAAATGGGTAGGTGGATGGTTGAAATGAGTAAATAAAGGTCATGGGTGAGTAAATGATGGCCTAAAAAGAGTAAAATTGAGGATTTAGGGAGGATAAACAAATTAAATGAGGATTAGGGATGATTAAGGGTGATTAGGAATGATTTAGGGAGAATAAAATAATGAGATGAGGATTGGAGCTAATTAAGAATAATTAACATAAATGGGATGAAATAATAGGATGGATAATATAAGATCAAAGGTGGGAAAATGGTGATTAATGGGATAAATTGAATTTAGGAGGGAAGATAAAATTTGAATGGATAACCATGATGAAAGAGAGCAAACATGGGGTGGAAGGGGTAGCGATGCTAAATTTTGGTGTCTACATTTGCCCCTTTTTGATGAGTGATTTGCGTTGGGCAAGTCACAAGACAAAAATAAAAAGGATGGAAAAGATAATTGATTGGGTTCTCCCCCTCAAAATAGGGGTCGATGACACGAGGAATTCGATATTGAGTTTGAAAGAGAGAGATGAATAAGGGTGGAAAGGATGAGAAAAGAAGATGAGGGGATAAGATATCCCAGATGAGGATTGAACAAAAAGTAAAAAGTAAAATAAAAATATGGCGGTGATTTCAGAGTCACTTCGATAGGGAACAAAGGATGGTCTTCAGGAGACGATGGCAATGTCCTACGGGCTTGCGAGTTGGACAAAACCACTATAAAATGGAGGGAAACCAAGGGGAATCTTCTCAAATGGATGTGCAATCCGTGGGACCAATGGGTCAAAGATAGACATCAAGTGTGCACAAAAAATGCGAAAATGGGTGATACAAAGGTCACAACAAAAGGATAGGGGTGGGATTAGAAAATATGCATCCGGGGTGGGACGAAAAAGTGATATAAAATTATGGTGCCCCAAGAGGGAACACAAGGATGGCCATAAAGGAAAAGGATGATAAATATGTGGTATATAAGGAATCCCAAATGGAACACAAGAAGGATATGAGATGAAGACCACTTTTAAGGAAAAAGTGGAAGAAAATATAATTTTGAAAGGAAGGATTGATCAAGAGAGAAAAAAAGGGAGATTGTTGAAAAATATAGGGTCAGTCAATAAAGGATTTGGGGGGTAGTCGGCATCGACTAGTGAAAAGTGGTGGCCACCATGGTCGGTGAGCTATATAAACCTATGGGTCAGTTGAATAGGCTTATTTGGACGGTGCGAAGTGATGATTGAGAGCTCTGATCTATAAAGAGAGAGTGAGATGGAGGCCAAAGGAGTGAGAAGGAAGTGCAAGAGGACCCGTAGGATGGTGAGTTCTTAAACCCTAGCTTATTTTAAAGAATTTTTGTTGTTTTTCTTTAATTTTTTTACATTTTTTCAAATTTTTATATTAGCACAAGGGATGTGAAGCTGGAGACTAAACACGGTCACCATAGACCGGGCTGAAAAAGGCATCGACCTTGATTTGGATGTGTCGCCCCATCATGGGTTAGCATTGAATGGCATGAGGATGTTAGTTTTTTTATTGATTTTGATTTTTGAGGAGATTTGGATGATGAGAAAGCTAATGTTTACGTGTTTCATTAGTTTTACAGGCCTGAGAGACCTTATATTTGAGATATAGATTTCAATCCTTCTATAAGCATATTAGCGGTGATATAGTAGATGTTGAGTGGGATCACTTGGCAGCAATTGGTTTGGGTGGATTGTGCCACTACCAGTGGATTCCATGAGATGTGGGTTTGATGATTACACTGGTAGAGAGGTGGGATGTGCATACATGCACATTTTGGTTTAGGAGAGGTGAGATGACTGTCACCCTAGAGGATGTATATCACATCCTAAGATTACCGATATAGGGGGAAAGATAGTTCCCATTATAGTGGATAGCAAAATAGAGGTCCTGTCAACACCAATCCGACACTATGATAATTCTTCACCTGGGAACTCCTCGTCTTTATGATTATTAACTAATGCACATCTCTTAGTTTGGTGGATGTAATCTGGAAACACAACAACAAACATAACATAAGAATACCATAGACTATGATAAGAAGGAATAATGATAAATCTGAAATATCAATGTAAATTATAATATCAACATGAAATTGTTACAATCTCACCCATGAGGTTCTTCAAGTGTTATTAACTTCACTTGCCTTCAAACAATAACTATGAGAGAAACTTCACAATTACACCTCTTAATGGCTTCTTTAACACACCTTCAAAATGATGGCTTCCTTTACACACTTACTCATACAATATTTCTCACTACTTCTCTCTATGCTAAATGAGGGGGGGTGGCCTCTTTATTTATAGGAATTCAGGCTTATCCACCTTATCTCTAAGATAGGATAAGAAATCTCTTCCGGCCAATCATATTCCATGCCTAAACTCTTGCCTTTACATGTAGGCTTATCTTCTAAGATAAGATAAACCTTATCATCTCGAGATGGGTTCCACCTTTTAGACTTTTCCACAAATAAAATATACAAAATATTTATGACATCACTCTTTGTCCTTATTACAAATATAATATTTCTAATTCCTAATCATGTAGACCCTACTTCTCTACTTATCCCAACTTTGACATTTTAACATTACCGGACCACTTACGACAAATATTTACTTTTTACAACATTATTATTGTACTTTGGATCATTATCTTGTACTCTATATTATTGGCGGCATCGCATCTTGCGGCGCCATTATCTTCTATTGGACGCCACTACTAATTATACTTAACAACATCCTATTCCTAATACATACATTAATAAAATAGAAATTACGGAGGAAAATTTTAATGTCAACAAACCGTTACAACAAAATCCTACCATTACTAGGGAAGAGGTATTACATGTGAAATACCCAGATCCTACACATTAGAAGGAGGTTTATCAAAAAACCATGGAGGTACTAAAAATATTCAGGGTGAGATACAGTGTTTAAAGGAACAGTCACGAAAGATGGAACAAAAGAAGGCAGCAGAGACGGTCCAGTCAGATGTTGATGATTTGAAAGAGGTATGCAAGATGTTGTGCCAGGAGAATATTATTCCATTACTAGGGAATTGGTTAAAGGGAAACACTCTGCGCATAGGTATTGAGAATGGATGACAAATCCTACATGCTAATCCCCCTCATAGCTTGGATTATGAAAAGGAGATCACTCTGAATGTTGTTGTGGATGGGTGGATTTTGAGCAATATATTGATTGACACAAGCAAAAATTTAATGTTCTTACTTTAGATGCATGGGTGCAGATGGGAAAACCTCCATTACAGCCATCCTCTAATGTATTGTTTATGGAAAATTGAACTAAGGCCACTCCAATAAGATTTTTAAAGGATGCATCCATTACTATACAAGGGGCCAAGTTCACTAGGGACTTTGAGGTTTTAGCACTTGCGGAAGCAGACAACTTCCTAGCTCTACTTGGGTGCCCTTGGTGTTATGCAAATAATACTAATCTATGGTTCAAGAAGGGGTATATAAATTTTGAGAACAAGGAAGAATGAGTTATTATACCTTTGAAAGATGGGAAATTGACACCTTATGTTGAACCTTTGAGTGAGGAGGACCTGAATAGAATTTATTTACATGCCATTCGAGATCTGAAATTACTTGATCCATCTAAGGAAGGAATCCTCCGGTGGGAAAATGCACGGTTTATTAGTGATACTACAAGTATTTCTTGTGATAATTGGACGCATGGAATTTATGAGATGGTTGGGTGTGAAGTAAGAAACACATTTGAGCGAGGAGACAAGTCTCACTTTGTTTTAGGAGGATAAGTAACAATTGCATTGCCCAGGTACACTAGAGAAGGAGCCCCAATGGTATTCTGTGCACCATGGAAGAACAATGGGAGGATCAAGTGGACAGAAGAAATATGTTAGTGTATACCCTACTCGGAAAGCAACACATTGGTGGATGGTTCACAGGGATAATCTCATAGAATGGAATAAAGTGAGAATTTCTCTAATAACTGGTTTCTCGGGAGAAATGTGCCAACTCAAATTTACACATATCATGGTAATTAGCCTATTCAACACCACATTTAGTAGTGTGAGATACTGCGGGACAGAGGGACAGGAAGCTTTACCACCTTCATTGTGGGTGCACAAACATTATTTCACTTTGCAAGGTTGTGCATACACTTGGTATGTTTATGCGGAGCTGCATAGGGAGACTAGAAATTGGCAAGACTTGACTACAGGAATGATCCAAAATTTTGACTACTTCTCCACTAAACCTCCGGTGAAAGAGGCATTATGAATTATGGATCGCTTGACTATGGGAGATAGTACAAAGGATGAAGAACTCATTCAAGATTTATTTGGTGAGGCAGACCTAAGAGCACATTTTGATGAAGTAGATGAGATGGTGTCAAACTACTTGAGTGCACTTTCCTTGAGAAGGATAAAGGAAATATGGTCTACATAGTGGATGATGAAGAAGTAGAAAATTTGGACATAGATCATTCGTAGGGATGTACGAAGTCTTAGATAGTGTGGATAAGAAAGCACGCACCTATCATGAACCTATAAAGACCAAGAAAGTGAACATTGGCATGGATCGTTGAACCTAAGGAGGCCATAATTGGAGATTATTGGTTTGATTTTGAAGTGCCTAAGATAATTGAGTTACTATGTGATTTCTAGGAATTATTTCCTAGGGGATACTATGAGTTAAAGGGAGTGCATGAGTCTTTGGGTGACATGAGGATTAAGCTAAAGGAAGGTGCATGCCTAGTTAGGAAGATATCTTACGGGATGAACCCTAACTGCACATAAAATTTAACGAAGAAATTGAAAAGATGTTGAAATATGGCATCATTAAGCCCTTAGAAGAATCAAAGTGGCTCATCCCCATGGTAATCATTATAAAGAAAGATGGTAGGACAAGAATTTGTGTGGGTGCAGGGAGCTAAATCTTTGCATGTGTGATTGATCCTTTTCCTACACCTTTCTTTGAGGAAATATTAGAAGGCATTGTAGGGTGTGAAATTTACTCTTTTTACAGATGGAATCTCTAGATATCACTAGGTAAGAATTACAAAGGAGGGTCAAGAGAAAACAACTTTCACTAGTGAATGTGGAATTATTGCATACACAATGATGCCCTTTGGGTGAAGAATGCACTGCAGTATTTTCACACCTTTGTGGTTTAAACATTCTAGGATTTTATTCACAAATTCTTGTAGGTTTTCTTGGATGATTGGATAGTGTATGTACTTGTGAAGGATCATTGTGACGGATTGTGATTAATGTTTGAGAGGTGCAAACAGTTAAGAATCTCCTTAAACATGAAGAAGTATGTATTTTCTACACCCTTTGGAACTCTGCTAGGGCATATCATCTGTAAGGAGGGTTTTTTAATAGATCTAGCTAAGGTTGTAGTTATCTTAGGCCTGGAGGAACCTACCAGTTAGAGTGAGGTGCGTGGATTATCGAGCCACATAGGGTATTAAAATTTTTATTAAAGGCTATGCGAATATTTCCACACCCTTAGAAGAGTTACTAAAAGGAAAAGGGACATTTTATTCGGGAGAACCGCAACAACACACATTTAAAGAGTTGAAGGAGAGACTTACTACAACGCCTTTTCTGTAATTTCCCTCATGGAACTAACCTTTTCACGTACATGTGGATGCCTCTGGCATGGCCATTGGTGTAGTATTGGCTCATCCTGGAGAAGGTACTATAGATCATCCTATCTGTTTTGCTAGTAGAAATTTGACACTTGTAAAACAAAGTTATATAACTACAAAGCACAAGTCCTTGTCAATGATCTATGTGATGTATAAATTTAGACAATAATTACTAGAAACATATTTTGTGTTTTATAAAGATCACATGGCATTGAAATACTTGGTAAATAATCCCATTTTATAGGGGTGCATATGCCGATGGGTTTTCTTATTCCAAGAGTTTTGCTTTATAGTTGTGGTAAAATTAGGAAAAGGCAATTCTAGTCTAGACCAATTATCAAAAATTCAATCGGAGAGGATGCACAAAAATTGAAGATACTGATGCTAGATGCACAATTGTAGAGGTTAAATTGCATGCCCTCGAGAATTAGACGATATTGTTATCTTTTACACACAGGTATGACACCAGAAGGAATGAAATCCTTGGAAAAGAAACAAATTGCAATTCATGCCACACCTTTCATGTTGATCAGTGGTGACCTATACCGACTAGGATGAGATGAAGCATTACACTGTGTGTACTAGAGCATGAGCGCATGACAATCATGGAAGAGGCTCATGGTGGTATTGTAGGTGGAAACTATGTGGGTGACGCCACCGCGCACAAGATTCTACTAACTGGTTTATGATGGGAGACTGTGTATAAGGATTGTAAAGAGTATTGTAAGGTGTGTGATCACTATCAGTGCCTTGGAAAACCTGGGCAAAGAGATGAAATGCCTTTAAGGCCTATTACTAGTGTATATCCATTTAAAAAATGGGCAATAGACTTTGTGGGTCCTATTTCCCCAGCCCGTAGAACTGGATCGCACTACATCATCACTTGTACAAATTATCTTACAAGGTGGGTAGAAGAAACACCTACAAAGGATTGTACAATGGATACAATAAAGCAAGGTTCTTATGGGAAAATATTCTTACTAGGTATGGATGTCTATTAAGTTTGACAAGTTATAGGGGCACACACTTCTTGAATGAGACAATCAAGATATTATTGGATGAATTTATGGTCACGCACCACAAGACTACACCTTATCACCCTCAAGAAAATGGGATTGTTGAGGCCTTCAACAAGATATTGAGCCAGACCTTGACAAAAATTTGTGATGTTGGAAGGAAAGATTGGGATGATAAAGTTTGTTGTACTTTAGGCATATAGAACAACCTACAAAAGGTTGAATAAGGCCACACCCTTTCAGTTGGTGTTTGGTGTAGAAGCAATTATTCCCATGGAATTCATGTTACCTTCTTTACGTATTGTGTACGCGGGAGGTCTAGCTGATGAGAAAGCATTGGAAGAAAGAATTGACAAGTTAATACAATTGGATGAGAGGTGCACCATAACACGTTGGAGTCGAAGCGAGGAAAGGACAGGACATAAGGCATGACATGATAGACACTTCACAATTACACCTCTTAATGGCTTCTTTAACACACCTTCAAAATGATGGCTTCCTTTACACACTTACTCATACAATATTTCTCACTACTTATCTCTATGCTAAATGAGGGGGGGTGGCCTCTTTATTTATAGGAATTCAGGCTTATCCACCTTATCTCTAAGATAGGATAGGAAATCTCTTCCGGCCAATCATATTCCATGCCTAAACTCTTGCCTTTACATGTAGGCTTATCTTCTACGATAAGATAAACCTTATCATCTTAGATGGGTTCCACCTTTTTAGACTTTTCCACAAATAAAATATACAAAATATTTATGACATCACTCTTTGTCCTTATTACAAATATAATATTTCTAATTCGTAATCATGTAGACCTTACTTCTCTACTTATCCCAACTTTGGCATTTTAACATTACCGGACCACTTACGACAAATATTTACTTTTACAACATTATTATTGTACTTTGGCTATCTGCTACCGTACTCTACATTATTGGCACCGTCTCGACGGAACCATTATCTTCTATTGGACGCCACTACTAATTATACTTAACAACATCCTATTCCTAATACATGCATTAATAAAATAGAAATTACGGAGGAAAATTTTAATGTCGATTGTCCCGACATGACTTTTTTGAGCCGATGCCCCACATATTACATTTTCTTCAAGGGAATTTTCATATGAGATGAGATATGATCGCAGGTACCTCGAGTTGATTGATTTGTTTAGTGATGATGGCAATATCCTGCTACACACTACCAGATTCAGGGGGTGCTAGGTTTCCATGGACACTAGTAGGAGTCTTGGCATATATAGTGGATCACCAGATAGTGTTTTCATTTGGGACAACATTGATAGCACATGTGTATCATGAGTTGTTGATGTATATATTGAGGAGGACGACGCGACTAGATGTAGGGGTTTTACTCCATTACTGGGCTTATGAGTATATAACAATCATTAGGACTCTAAGGCTTCCGTGGATTACAAGTGATCATATTGAGTTGTCAGTTGGATTTTGAGGTGTCGAGTCGACCACACTCATGGTGATAGGGATGCATATTGATATGGTGATAGGTTCATGGAGTTAGAGATAGAGCAGGTGAGGTAGTGAACGTACCATGACTTTCTGCATGGCACGGAGTTGATGCGGAGTTGACGGGTATGAGGAGGACTAGGTGGGTATTGAAGAAGCACCACCGATCTAATTATTCAAATATCACACAGGTGAATAATGGGAGACGTGAATTATTCCAAGACAAAACAATACAAGATACAATACTACAAATTACAAAAATAAGAGAGATAATTGCAGTAATATAGAAATAGCTCCAACTTAATATGAATCAAATAAAATAATGCAAGATATGTACATATAGGAGGTGAATGTGTAACCTCCTCCAAGAATCATGGAAATATCCACCTCGAATAGTGGTAACCAACAACTAGAATGGTGTAGTCAAGTGGTGAATAACACCTATAATAGTGCATTCAAGTGGTAACCAACACCTAGAATAGTGTAGTCAAGTGTACACCTAAGAAAGCATATCCCATAAGTGTAGGGAAACTCTAAGTGAGGTGGAATATTCCAAGTAGGATAATACAAATAAAGTGAGGAAAATAAATCCTACACTAACACCCCCATAAGCACAACTTAGGTGGGCAGTGAAAATGAAAGTGGGTCTCAACAACAAGGCTTGATGAGGTACCCACATACAATGAAATATCTCATAAGATAGAGTAAAAGGAGAAAACCCAGTGGGAAAAAACTCCCCAAAATAGAGATAAAGAAGAGAAGGTAGGACTAGAAAATCCCACTCAAAGCTACAACTACTTGTAGCCTTCCAGTATCCAACAAAGAAACCTCATGGAGTGACTGTGGCTTAAAAATGGATGTAATGCAGAGTGGACCACCATGGAAAAGTGAAGGTAGCCACCAAGTGTCTGATGGATCTCCAACCAAGGTGTTGTTTTGTTTTTGTGCAAATGTGCAATAGGGAAATTGATAATTTTTTAGCACGACAACTATACCCCAGTGTCGAATTTTTCAAGTCCTATCATTTCAAGACACCCTAGGTCTATCCAGTCAGTCCAAATGACCTCCTAAATAATTTTATCTCATCCCCTAGGTGATTTAGAGAAGTATATTCATTCTCCCTAGGTGATTTTAGGGATTTCTGAAAAGATACTATCTTTAGGCAGTATTGGGAAGGGTTATCACTGGCCTTCCCAAGACTGGATCAACCACCATGGAGCGGAACAAAAGGGCCAAAATTAAACATGGAGGTGAATGGAAGACCTTGGAACATCATGGAAATTATTTTTGAAGGTTTGGGGAAGTTTTTCAAGACTTAGAGCAGTCTGAGTAAAAAACAAGGTTCACAAGCCTAGGCGGTACATAGGCCTAAAACAGTTGTTGGGCTTCAGAAGAAGATTCTAGGAGCTCTGGATGGATTTAGGAGAAAAAAATCTACAGAAATAGGATTCCAAGACCTAAATGATGGTGAAATAATATTTTTCACAACACTTTGGCGCATCAGGTCTGCAGGCAGTTTTTCTCAGTACATGTGGAGTACAAAATCAAAATCTGATTTTTCATGGATAAAATGGAATAATAAAGAAATTATACCCCCACCATTGGATTCAAAAGGAAATTTCCAGTCAGGATCATATAAATTGTTTCCAAAAAAGTCCATCGGGAGCTCAAGTTATCATTATTACAAGTTCAGGACTTAGCCAAATTTTTAGGACACGTGTCACACTGGGAGCCTGACAGGATTTTGTGTCCAACGTCCCCCAAGGTCAGGGACATCAAGGTTGGGAAATTTTTCCCAACCCCTTGAATCCCTCTCAGCCCTCATATGACCTCTTAGACCCTCATGTGACCTCCAGACTTGATAGTTCAACCCCAGTGCATTTTTGGAGCATCCATTCCCTGTCGTTGGATCGGGCGCCACGTGTCACCTCCAGGATCACTGTGGAAACTGATGTCCCTTATGTACCTAATGTGGGTGACATAAGACATGGAAAAATGCACCCATCCCTTATGGGGAGTCATTTAGACACCCACGTGACCGACTTTGACCCCCAGTGCATTTTTCAAGCAAATCCCTTACCGTCGGATCGAGGACACATGACATCACCTTGACCACCCTGGATCGAGGAAATTGATGTCCCTTACATCCACGAGGTTAGGGACATCAGGGACATAAAAATATGCCCAGCCCCTCCATTTGCATGTTTTTAAAGTTTAAATCCAACACTTAGTCATTTTCTTCCTCTCATTTCTCCTCCACAACTTCATACCTTGTCATGGCTCCTTGCATGATTTTCCAGACACCCAGTCCACCATTTTTGCTCCAAACCAGCTCCACCATGGCCACATAAACTCTCCACACCATGAATACATAGAAATATGCAGGTCTCAGAGAAAAATGGAGTGAAATGACGAAGAACGGGAGAAAATGAAGGTTTTTTGCCAGATAACCATGAAGTCACTCGATCGAAAATATTCATATCTCACAAGATACAAGTCAGATCATGATGCCATATTTTGTAGATTTCCTCATTTTTCAAGGTGATAAAGATGCAACAAACAAGAGGTCAAATGGTGCCCAGAATCATTTTCTCCAACAAAACCCTCTCTTCGTGCACCGGCTCACATTCGTTGGATTTCCCATCATTTCAGCAATGGAAACAAGCTAAAAACTTGCACACGAGCTCCAAATGAAAAACCTATTGCAATGGAGTTTTTTTCATTGCAAACAGAGACAAAAACCAGACCTGAAAATTTCAAGCTCCATTAATGGCCGCCATGGCAGCTCCATGCCCGAAGCCATTGCAAGTCAAAATTTCAAAATTTATTTCCAGGCTTTCTAGTTGGAAAAACTATGTGAAATTCGGAGGGTGTGATTGTAATGACAAGGAGAGTCCAAAAAATTATGTTCCATCACAAATCGGGCACTGGAAACACCCTTTCTAAAAATAGTAAGTTTTCCTATACAAACTTGCTATGTTTGGAAAGTCATCATCAAAAGCAACTGAGACAAAGGCAACAGGCATTGAAGATTACAAGAGCCCGAATGAGTGTTCAGAGCAGAAAATAGTGGAAATGACCACTTACTAAAAATAGTAAGTTCCCTATATGGGTGTTTACCAAAAATAGTAAGTTACCCCAAGAAGTGGTCGAAGCAAAGGCAATGTGCGTAGGATTGGATGAATATTTTCATCACATCAAGATGATCAAGAAGAAGCAAGGATCACCTCTTACTAAAAATAGTAAATCTCCCTATATGGGTGCTTACCAAAAATAGTAAGCCATGCTCAAAGAATAGTTTTGGCACAATGGGACATTCAGAACTTCACCGCATCAGAGATTTCCATGAATGGGGACCAACGGGCTTCATCGGGTGACATATCCTCTTCTTCTTCTTCTTCTTCTCTCTCTCTCTCTCTCTCTCTCTCTCTCTTTCCCTCTCCTCTTCCCCCAACTTTCTCTCACTTTCAAATGTTCTAATTCTTCGTTGGGGTTTGCACTTTTTGATATGCCTTTAAGTCACTTAAAAGTGACTTTAGAAACATAATGTAAATTAAGTCGCCTTGCTATTATAAAAGGGACTTAAATATTTAAAGTGGAATATGAACAATCTTAAGTCATATTAAGGCATATGGAGGGTCATGAGGTAGATGAAGAGTCACCTCTCATTCTATAAATTGTAATGTCATTCCCATTGCAAAGGGTTGGTGATTGATCTTGTAAACTCAAGAGTATATTGTACCTTGAGAGAACAAAGGAGATAGCCAAATTCTTCCATTCCCCTCATTCTCAAATTTCCTCTATTTCTCCACTATGTACAACTTTGGTTTGAGCAATCAATACAAGAAGAAGGAGTTTCCAACTTTCTTTGACTAAGGGGTTTCTTGATACTTTGTGATCGATAAATTCTATTTGGTCTTGTTGTTATTTATAGAGTTGTTTCTTCTCATGAATGCATGTGTTGAAGTTTCTAACTAGTGTGTGTGCAGGAATATGATTTTCTACCTGCAACATTAGTTCTCCTACCTCTTTTCTCACTCCTCTTTCCCACTTTATAGATGAATACTTCCCTAGCAAGAGATTGCTAGCTTTGCGCAGGGTCAGTGGAGTGCCCCTGTTGGATCCCAGTCGAAAGACCACCACAGAAATCCACACTTTCTCATGCATGCACATACGACAACTACACCGGTTAAGTAGAGGGACTTAGATTCCCAGAGCGTTGGCAAGAAATCCACAAGTTTGTCCACCCAAAAAATTTCTCGCCAAGATCTTCCTATCTAAGGAACTATGCTCCTCATACATGGTAAAAGTGCCAACTACTCCATGAAGGAATGATGTATCCGATGCAAAAGCAAAGAAAGAATGTGGAGGGTCCTGTAACTAAGTAGAAGATTTCTTGATGTCGATGAGTCCTGAATCAAGATGCATGCTCCCTAAAAAGTCTGAGGTGGACCAAAAATAGGTGGATCAAGAAATAAATCCTCTAAAAATGGAAGGTGACAAGGAGATGGTGGAGGTGGGTCCCCATCACTACTGTAGTCATCTATGCTAGAAGAGAATTTATCATTAGAAATGTGCTCAAGCTCAAAAGTGTCATCAATTATAGGTGAATCTGGTGAAGAATTTGAAGGAGGAACAAAGTGAGAGAAGGAATATAACTGAGTCTGATGATTGACTACACCCACTGCAATGATAGTGTCATTATGTATCTCTCTAACATAGACTAAATTTAGAGTGAACTTAACCCACATGCCCTGACTAAGGTGAATAATCTGGTAGGCTAATAAGAGATTAGTTGATAGTGAAGGAATATTAAGAACATTATTGAATGTTCCTCCATTCACTTCAACATGCCCTCTCCCAAAACCTATGAAGAAATTTTGTCACCCAATCGTATAGTAGACATGTCACATGGATCTAATGAAGTGAACTCCACGTGTGAAGAATCCATATGATGTGAAGCACCATAATCAATAACCCATGTAGGAGGTGGTGGTACAACTGCAACTAGGGATCTCCCTTTTTCTCCTTTTCGATTCTTTCTCTTTCCATTTTCCATTGGTATTTGTATTGGAGGATTCATTAGTTGATGAAGACTATTTGGAAGACTCAGTTCACCTATCTTGTTCTTCTCAAGAAGACTTATGAGGTGGTCAATTTTCTTCTTCAAACATTTTCTTTCATCATGTCTTCCTTTACAATACCCACATTTAATCCTTTCTTTCTTGGACTTATCACTAGAAGAGGAAGTTTCAGAGTTTGGTGTAGAGGTGGAAGAATGTTGATCTTTCTTTCTTTCTTGATCCTTGTTACTCTATTTATACTCTTTGTCTAATGAGGCTTTCTATTTTCCATTCTTGGCAATGAGAGCTTGAGGTTTGGATGACTTCAAGGTACCCATTTGAATTAACTTGTCTTGCTCCTTAGTCAAATCAAAAATGAAGTCATCTAAGGATGGCATTTTCCAGTTTGCTCCAAGAGCCCTCTTGGTAGCATAAAAGGTAGAAACAAAGACAAAGTAGTCAGGACCTAGTTTGGCAAGCATTGAAAGAACAAGTTGTTCATCCTTATTTTCTATTCCACATTTTTTTAACTGCAATCATAAGGACTTGATCTTAGTAAAAAAATCTTCCAAGATGTCAAAGTTACTAGGAATTAAGATGATAAGTTCTATTTCAAGCTCATGACCCCTCACATAGTGTCAACTTTTCCAAACAAGGATTCTAAGGTTTACCACACTTCATTGGGAGATGCTTTTGAATTTATGTGAAAGAGGAGTTCAGGAGACACTGAAAGACACAAAGTACCAAATGCTTCATCACACTTATTAAACAAGCACGATGAAGTGCCACATATCTACTAGTTCAAATATTTAATAGTGGGTGGTAAGTGTGCAAGCCCGAGATGATCAAGGACGTATACGGGTAGGATGAGTCGATAGATATTTTTGAGTCCCGATATGGCCAATCCATTGGAGGAGACGGGGGCATAATGATATTATGATGGCAATGTAGGAGTTGGTGTGGGGTTTGGAGATTGTATGACCACGACTTGGGCAACCTGGGATGGTAGTCGAGGGTGGTGATGAGGAGGAGGAAGTGCACATGGAGGATGATTCTATAGGTGAGAGGGCAGATGATAGAGAGGAGGCTGCAGAGATATGGCACAACTACATGTAGAGTGAGATCTAACTCGCGTAAAAGAGATGCCACAAGACATGAGCGAGAGGAAGCTTGTTATGAGGCCTTGGATCTTTGACAAGAGAGAGATTAGATGATGGAGCAGAGGGATCGATATAAGAGGTAGTGAGAGGCATATAGATCTAGATTTAGAGATCTTACATCGATCCTTATAGTAGAGTTAGGTAGTGGTGCTCCAACAACATTATAGGGAGATGGAAAAAATGATCCTCTGAAGTCTTGTTCCTTGAGTTTATATATGACACTAGCGGTGGAGGAGAGATATTATGAGAAGATTGCCAAGCATAAGATGCCACATACATTGAGATATGTAGAGTACCTAGTGGCATGATAAGTTGGAGGGGGTGGCGCATAACCATCTAGGAGTACTCATGAGCATGGTGCAACCACTATGAGATGCGAGCCACAATGGGAGTGGTGAGGATCGGTGATTGATCAAGGCACGACCTAGGAGGAGGGATTGAGATTATCGATGTACGTTTACCAATTTTGATGATGTATCCACATGAAGACAGGACCCTTAGAGGCCTCGTGACATATGATTTTATGATGATGATATGTGTATATATATATATATATATGATAATTTTAGATTTTGAGTAATGATGTGTTAGTGTGTATGTTTTTATGGTTTTGATGATGTTGATGTTAGATGTAGATGTAAATGTTTGATTATTTTAGACACAAAATCACACACTTTGGGTAACTATCTAGTCCCGATTACATACTACTATTCATATGATTCTTAAGTAAGAAAAGTACTAATCAACCCATGTCTTTGGCCACCTTTCTTTGCTTTCTATTGCTACTTTCAGTCTTACACCCTTATTTGCTCAGTCTGTCTTTTCATACTTCGACATTTGTCATCTTGGACACCAACGCCTAGCTAGGATGCCAGCGCTAGGTGCCCTTGTTCTCTTTATACTTTAATCACACTTTTTAGGTCCTTTCTATCTATTTGATCATCTTATATTTTTGGTAGTCGGCCTTTTTGGGGTTAGTTACGAAATTCAAGCAAGGGAATCATATAAATATAAAGTTATGTGATCATAATAAAGGACCAAGCACTAAGCATTATCTATCACCACCTAAGGTTGTATCCATCAAGGCATCTAAGAGCTCCATTACATCCATCTAGCTCCATCACAAGGGATACAAGGGATGGTTTTCTACATCACACTTCATAGGAGGGAAGTTCATTCTATTCCATGCACACATTTACTACATTCTACATCTAGCTACTTGCTCGTTATCCAAGTGCGACATGCACAAGAGTAACCTAGGGCATAATTCCACACACACACATAGAACTACATTGGGTCTAAGATGTAGTGCAATGATCAATTGTAAGTTCACCATTGTGACAGATGAGATCGACCCCTCATTTTGCATCTTTCTTTTTAGGATTTGATGTTTATTTGAGGGTTTTGTAGGTTTATTCTTTATTGCAGGTTTCAAGCAACCTTGGTGATTTTGGTGTGACCTCGAGTGATCAAAGGTGACTAAATGCGAACACCTCATGACACCTCGAGGAGGTTTTATGAACATTTCCATAGACCCAGACACCCAGAAACAGGTCTAGGGTGCCCACGGGAACCCATGTCCCTCTCTAGGTGCCACAGTCTAACCTATCTCCTCGGGTCTACATTTTTATGCTCTATTGTGAGGGTCATTGCTTCACATTTCCCGATTTTCCAAATCGTGCATTCTCTAGAACTCTGCGAATCAACTAAGGATTCTTACCCTCTCTTTACAATTAGGGTTTTATTATTTATCGCTTAGTTGCTTGGGTATTTATTATTGTACTTAATTATTATTCATTTATTGCTAATATAGCATTCAGATTAGGCTCATATAAATTACATTTTAGCTTAATCAATTATGATGTTGATGATGATATGATTTGATGATGATCTTGTTATGGATTTTTATTTTATTTAGAAGCACATGTGTTGATATGAATTAGATGTGGATGGTTTAATGTGGATTAGATGTAGATGTGATGGTTTATGGTTTATGGATTTATGTTATGAAAAATTTAGAATATGTGATGGACACAATTGTAATGGGACTTATGCATACATGGATGAAAATATGATTATGTTATGGATAGATGGTTATTAGTGAGTGAAAGTAGGTTCAAGTATGGATGATCGTGATAAATTTTACACTTGAAGGAAATCATACGAGAGATAGATGACATGGTTTAGATTAGGGATGGTATGTTGGTGTAAAAGAAAAGATGTGACTTTGATAAAATGTGGCTGAAATGAGAGAAATGACACGTAATCGTAGCAAGGAGCACACGAGGAAACAATGATTCAAACTAGATTGGAGATAAACAAAAAAGGAGCCACTTAAGGTAATGCACTTGCAACTAATAACATGTGTTAACACATAACCATCGCTAGTTAGTGATCCTAAGAGTCATAAGGGAAAGTATGAAGGGTGAACTTATAGACCTAATTTCAACATGACATAAGGGGTTTAGATGTAACTTTAACGTAGGAATATAGGTTCTCCATAGGTAGGTGTTTCTAGGTCTATACCCCACTCTAGGTAATGGGATGCAAACGGATCAATGCGAGAAGTTTGCTATGAATGAGAAAGTTGATCGATGTGGGAAGCTTTCTTAGGATGCTTTGCTTTTGATTTTTATGCTTTTTTCTTTATGAGATAGAATGTTGATTAATGTGGGAAACCTTCATTGCCACGATATGAAGGGGGTATCCATCCTTCAAGGGAGTGGTCTACTTTTTGACTTTAGAATTTTTTATTTTTTACAGATGACAGGTATAATATATGCATGATAGCTATCCTTCGAGGGATCAATATATAGTTTTGAAATTTTATGCTCTTTATGAATAGATGTTCCTCAAGGAGTAGTCTATTTGCTTTCAAATATTTTATGGGTAAGAGCTAGGCATAGCTAGGTAGAAACACTTAGGAGGGGATAATGAATGTATAAGTGACACTTGTGGACCCTTAATGTGGTTCCAATAGGTGAATAAGAGGGTAATGGATGCAATGATCATGTAGTTCTCACCAAGAAGGAAGAACCTATCCATAAGGAATATGCTCGAAAGCAGAGCCATGATGCCCATATTCAAGGTCATACATAGGAAAGTGATGGTAGGCCACACAATTCTAGATCATTATGATGAAAGATGGAATGACAAATGGATGGATAGACGAACAATAGGATGAATAAGCGTAAGACGGTAGGTATGCTAACAATAGAGTGACCCAGTGTAATATTTCAAAAGGCTCCATTTCTAGTTTACCATCAAGGAAGCCAAACGATAAGCCCCATAAATGTACTTATGTGTGATAATGTAAGGTCCAATCCAACTGGAAGAAAAATTTCTATGTCGAATCCTTTCTAGAGTAGTGACATTTTGATTTTCCTTAAGGACAAGGTCACCAATGTGAGAGTCACATTCCTTGAGATGTTTATTATAAGCACGTTTGATGCACTCTTGGTAGACATAATGGTGCTCAAGAGCAAGAAGGTAACATTCATCTAACAACTCAAGTTGTGTTAGACACTTTTGCAATAATCTTCATCAGAGATGAAGTTGCGAAGAAAAATGTACAAGGATGGGATATGGACTTCAAGAGGAAAAATGACCTCGGTGTTGTACATGAGGGAGAAAGGAGTAGTGACCGTAGAGTGCGGATGATAGTCCAATAAGTGCAATATTGAAAAGGATGTGAATATGCCAATCATGACCAGATTTATCAATAGTCTTGGCAAGGATGTTACGAAGAGTTTTGTTAGTGGCTTTGGCTTGATTGTTAACTTGAGGATAATATGGAGAAGAGAAGCTAAGATTGATGTTAAATGAGTTGCAAAGATTCTTGAGGTCTTTATTTTTAAAGGAATTTTCATTGTCCATGATGGTTTTGTGAGGGATGCCAAAGTGACAAATGATGCGCTGATAGACAAAATCAATTATTTGATTAGCTTTGGTTGATGTGGGTGGAATGTCTTTTACACATTTGGTGAATTATTCGATAGCGGTGATGATAAAATAATGGCATTGAGAGGAAAAAAATTTATGAGGCCAATGAGGTCGAGCCCCATTGTGAGAAAGGCCAAAGGTCCTCGGTGTTGTCAAAGCTTGACTAGGAATGCAGGTGAGATTAGAATGCTACTTGGATTTTGACACATTTCTTTACATAATCACAATAACATTGATTAAGAGAGGGCCAATAATAACCCATGCAAAGGACGTGTTTGGTGACAACCAAACTACTAAAATGACCAACATAGTTATCGTCGTGGACTTCTTAGATATCTTGAATGGATTCGTGAGACTTAAGGAAATGAAGCAAAATATCTTCAAAGCCACGCTTGTAAAGGATGCCGCCAAGGATGACATAATGGTTAGCACGTTGAAGAAAGGACCTCCTACCATTTTTAGATAAGTTAGAGGGGATGATGGATTGAGATATATAGTCAAAGATTTGAGAATACCAAATATCATGAGGGTTAGTATCAACATAGTTGATACTAGGGAGCTCATGAACATGAGATGGTTGATCTTGACACAAAAAAATAACATAAAGTTTAGATTCTTCATTATCAAGGGATGAGAGATGCGAGAGATGCCATAGTGTCTGTGAAATGATTAGATGAACGAGGGACAATATGAATGGTGTAGAAATCAAATGCCTCAAGGAGAAAGTTAACGATGTCCTTATAATTTTAAAGGACGTCATTTTTACATTGATTAACACCCTTAACTTTTTTGATAATAAGTTGGTAATCCTTGTAGATATCAAGGACTTCAATACCAAGAAAGATGACAATTTTAAGGCCTAAGATAAGAGCCTCATACTCAACCATATTATTAGTGCATTCAAAATTAAGCTTGTTAGTGATAGGGATAAGAGTGTCCCAAGGAGGAATGATAATGATGTTAGTGCCTCCCCTTGTTGACACTTAGAGCCATCAAAGAAGAGAGTCATCTTGAGAGGAGAAAATTCATGTTGGAAATTATTGATGGATTTGTCTGGAAATTTTTCATGAGGAAGGAAATTATTAGAAAGAGGGGTGTTAGCTAGTTGATCTGTGATAGCCTAGCCCTTGATTGATTTTTGAGAGATGAAATCTACGTAAAAATTCTCAAGAGCATGAGCCATCGAGTGATACAATCGTTGTGGTAGGGATTATAATGCATGGTTTTGAGGAGGTGAAATCTAGTGATGACATAAGTTTTACCATTGAGAATATAGTGATGAAGCTTGGAAGTGGCGAAGAAAATAGCACAACACAACTTTTCAGCTTTAGTGTAGAGGGTCTTATAATCGTGAAGGGTGCGAATAATGTAATAAATTTCCTGCTCCCTACCTTGCTCATCTCGATGTGCCAATATGATGCCTAGAGCATGGTTAGAGGCAAAGACATATAGATAGAAGGGCTCCCCTCATGTGGAGGGGTAAGAATAAGTGGAGATAGGAGATATTTCTTGAGGTTATCAAAGGATTTTGGCGTTATCATCCTATCTAAAGTTGACATCTTTAAAAGAAGGTGATGAAAGGGTTGACAATGGTTGGAGAGTTGCGAGATGAAACGACAAATATATTGAAGGTGACCTTGAAGACTATGAAGCTGCTTCAAGTTAGAAGGAGGGGGCATCTTAAGGATATCCTTGATTTTGGTGGGGTCAACTTCAATGCCCCTGATAGAAATGATGAATCCAAGGAGTTTACTAGTAAGCACTCCAAACACACACTTGGTTGGATTAAGAAGGAGGAAGAAGCAGATACGGTGCTAAAAAGGATTTCAAGGATGGTGAGATGGTCGAGTAGATGCTTGGATTTACCTAAGAGGTCATCGACATGGTCCTCTATAGTCTTATGGATTAGATCATGAAAGGTGTAGGTCATGGCTTGATGATAGGTGGCTCCAGCTTTTTTCAATCCGAAGGACATGACACAATAGCAAAAGGTCCCCCAAGGGGTGATAAAATAAGTCTTATATTGGTCTTCTGGTGTGATAAAGATATGATTATATCTAGAGAGACCATCCATAAGAGACAACATCTCATGGCCTGTAGTAAAGTCTACAAGCTTATCAATGTTGGGAAGGGGAAAATTGTCTTTAGGGCAAGTAAGATTTAGATCTTGAAATTCGGTATAGATGCTAAGTGTTGATCAGTCATACCCAAGCACTTAGTAAAGAAAATGTTCACATGGGAGAGTAGAACAAATTCAAAGGCACGCATGGACGTATCGGGAAGGATTGCATTGGGGAACATAAACAAGTTCGGGACTTAGCCATTTTCATGACAAGGATCTATTTTTGGAGATAGCGTGCGGAGAACTCAAACTGATTGGAGACTTGCACATCATGCATTGGCTATTTTTAGAGGATTAGCTATGAAGAACTTTGCATGGACACAAGCCAAAAATAGATCTTCTACTATCAGTTAACTACCAATAGTCTATTGTTAGTGCACTGCATATGTGTGGTTATTTTTGTAATGACGCATGGCTAGTAAAAGCATGTGACCTATTTTGGGAATAGATAAGCGGTGAAGGGCAAGTCCCCACCCTTATAAGTATGTAGTGTAGTAAACTGTATAGAGAGATATAGATGTGTGCATACATAGGAGATTATGTTGCTAAATCTATTACACATACTACTATTATTGTAATGAAGCTTGTATACTTATTGTATTTAATATAATGGAGGATATTGGCTGAATCTAAGTGTTAGTTCTGTGTGTATCTAAATCTAGTATGTTCTTGATCTCATCATGGTTAATATTTAATTTTGTTCTCCCTTAGAGATAGATCTGGCATGCTCTGTAGAATGATGTGTTAGTAATGGAACTGCATGTGTTAAGTCTTCATCATGCTAACATCCTACAACAACAACCCTAAAGAGGGACCTAGTACCTTTGTGCACTTCAAGTGAGCTCTCAGTCTAGGTTGAGTGATGTGTCAACGCGTCTAGGGTCTTATTGGGCTTGTATTACTAAATTCTAGGCTACATCATTGGTTCCATTGTTGGGACCTCTTTTTAGTTGTTTTTAGGATGGTTTCATGATGAAGACATATCGGTTGACCTTAGCAAGTGTTGAAGAATGGATACATGATTTGGAAGAAGAATACACATAGTGATTCAACACTAGATTTGAGTTTAATGCACACATGTGGGTGGAAAAAAATATGTATGACAATTTATATGAGAGATCTTTTTCGCTATCTTTCTAGTAGAATTGTATGAGTGGCTGATTGCTTATGCATCTAAGTGGAATTGGAGGTATCGCACACTTGTCTGGATGTAGGAAGAATTCCAAGCCCTTTATGATGTTGATCTGATTTGGACTCGAGCTATGGATACGTGGTTCCGTGGTGTCTTGAACAATTATATCTTAGAATACTCAATTTCCACTTATTCGTGTCCAGAGGTAGCTGAATTCCAATTTTTACGATATCCAAGGGGAGCTTACCTACAAGGAATTCCACTGGTGATCAAGATCCTGATGGTAACTTTGAATTTGGAGAGTAAACTGATGGCTAACTAAACCCTCACCATGTGGGGGTAGGAGCAGGTTTGGTGAAAGATGGAAGACCTAGTGAAGAAAGAAGAGAGAGGAAAGGCAACTTAAGTATAATGAGGTGCGTGAGAGGGAGATAGAGAAGCAATGTAACATTGCAGAGAGTATGGCGTTGAGGAGAGAGATGGCTCGTGAAGGATTTGAAGCTCATGTAGAAGACATGGAGCCAGAGCATCAGGAACTCCCCCATCTTGGAAAGCATGACAGGGATCCTTCCTCGGCCTCACAAGAAGCATGCCAACAGAGACTACCTAGGTTGTGGGTGCATCATCTGAATCCACCTGGTAACCTTGCCCTTGCGTTTGGTTTTTCAACATCTAGTACAACAAGTAGTCAACAAGCTAGTTCAAGTAGTGGGAGAGTAGGAGTGAGTCTTATAAGAAGCACATCGATGGATGGAAACACAAACAACTTCATTGTTATATGGGAGTACCTTTTGGGTGTATCATCAAGCACAAAATACAAGTGCACCGATTTTTGGATTAACTTCTGGGAGTAGTAACGCTTCACAGACTATCGGGTACAGTTTAGTTCTACTATTGGGACATAAGGAAGTACATCTTTGGTCTAACCCCAACTACAAGTTGGGATCAGGAGGCATAGGTAGCTCTAGTTCAGGTGGATCTAGAGGTTTTGGAGGTAGGGAAACACATGAGGTTTTGGATCAGGTGGGCAAGGTCCACACCAACCCTAGAATATTTACATGGAAATGTCTCTTCATCTTCCAGAGTATAGGGGCATAGAAGATGTTTTGAACATGTGCATATGTGTGAAATATTGTGGCATGCAAAAGGAATCATGACTTTTGAGCGTAGGGAAAGCCAATTTTACTACTACGTTACAAGGGTGCACACACATTGGTATAGAAAGTTTGACCCTGATCAGACTTGTGTAGATTATACAACTTTAAAGGATGCATTCCTTAAAGAGTTTCATATCCTGAGTTTGAGCAGAAGAGTATAAGTGCGCTCAAGGATATTAAGCAAGGCACTACTGAAAGTGTTAGAGAGTATGATGCATGGTTTAAAACATTGTTATCAAAGCTTTCTTATGACATACACGCAAGCCAACATGCATAATGGTTCATTGGGGGCTTGATTACCCCTTTTAGGAGGGCATTATCACATAAGACATACACTGATCCATGCATGAAGCACTTGAAGCAGCCTTTTGCACGCTGAGGTAGTTGGAAGCATAGATATTGGGGTGAGCCCATTTTTAGAAGCACAAATAATAGCTATGGAAAAATAGTTGGAGAAACTATCAACAAATTCAAGCACATGAGACACACACATGGATTTGGTGCAAATTATGAAGTAGAAGGTCACACAAAGGATAGTTTCCTCATAAAAGTACGCTCATTATTGATGGATTGTGAAATATGCCATTTAAACCATGATGCTAGCCACTGCCCATTATTACAACGCATGATAAGGAAGAATGTTTCAAGCTACTATAAAATTTGTAGGTCCATGACTCATGACATGAAGAAGACTACCTGATTGATTGGACAGATCCATGATGCTATAGATATTGGTGTACGATAGACAGAGTTTTAGATAACTCTAAGGGAAAGAATGAGCATCAGGACTGGGATCACAATTAGGTGTGCTATGATCGGAATGAAGGGTGTTTTGAAGGCGGTCGTGGCAGAGGTCGAGGATACCATGGTGGATTTAGAGGACGAGGCCATGGTAGTGGAAGAAGTGAGTTTCCTCATGGAACATGTTATACATGTGGATCTCCTGACCACTATAGGTGTGAATGTCCCTAGAATATTACATGTTCTTTTTACGGAAAGAACCATAGCTATGAGGAGTGCCTAGACTTATATGAGCATCTGAGTAAGCAACATAAATAAGAAAAAAAAGGTGCAGGATGGTTAGGATACAACGCGTTGTTGAAAATCAATGGATGCCTAAGTTGGAGGAGAATCAGAGGCACTACAAGTGAAGATCATGACTGACCGGTTGAGGCGGCACGTGCCAGAGAAGCATTACAAAGATAAACCTACCATCACCAAAGAAGAAGTTCTTCATGCATGGTACCCAGATCCTACCTATCAGAAGGAGGTTTATCAAGAAACCATGGAAGTTCTAAGGAATCTTTCAGGGTGAGATACAATACTTAAAGGAGCAAAAGAAAGCATCAGAGATGGTCCAAACTGATATAGATGACTTAAGGGAAGTGTGTAAAATGTTGCGCCAGGAAAACATCATTCCATTGTTAGGGAGTTGGTTAAAAGGAAACACTCCGTGCACAAGTACTGAGACTGGATGACAGATCCTGCATGCGAATCTTCCCCTCATAGCCTAGATTATGACAAGGAAATCACTCTGAATTTTGTTGTGGATGGGTGGCTATTGAGTAATATACTGATTGATACAGGCGTGGAAGTCAATGTTCTTACCTTGGATGCATGGGTACAAATGGGAAGACCCCCATTGCAGCCATCCTCTAATGTATTATTCATGGCTAATCAGACTAAGGCCACTCCCCCATGGAGTTTTGAAGGATGCATCCATTACCATACAAGGAGCCAAGTTCACTGGAGACTTTGAAGTTTTAGCATTTGGTAGAGTTAGATAGCTTCCCAGACTCTATTGGGGCATCCTTGGTGCTATGTAAATAATGTTGATCTTTGGTTCAACAAGGGCTATATCAGTTTTGAAAACAAAGAGGAAAGAGTTATTATCCCTTTAACAGATGGAAAATCTGCACCCTATGTTGAGCCCTTAAGTGAAGAAGATCTGAATAGGATTTATGTACATGCCATCCGAGATCCAGAGATGATTGAACCAACCAAAGAAGGACTAATTCAGTGGGAGGATGCATAGTCTATTAGCGATACTACAAGTGTTGCTTGTGATAATTGGGCTCACAACACTTATGAGTTGGTAGGGCATGAAGTAAAGAGCATATTCCCTCGAGGCACAAAACCACATTATGTCAAGAGGATAGGTAACAACTTGGTACCTTGTTACACAGGAGAAGGGGATCCCATGGTATTCTGTGTGCCATGGAAGAAAAGTGGATAGACCCATTGGAAAGAAGAAATATGCTAGCATATACACTACTATGGGACAACAACACACTGGTGGGTGGTCCACAGGGATAATCTTGTTGGATGGAATGAAATTAGGATTGCTCTTACTACTAGGTTCTTTAGAGTAATGCACCTACTCAAATAAGTATTTATCATGGTAATCATCCTATTTAGCACCACGTTCAGAAGTGTGAGAGACTCTGACAAGAAGGGTAGGAAGCTTTACCACCTTCATTATGGGTGCACAGGTTTTATTCCACTTTACAAGGTTACGTGTGTGCTTGGTATGTATATGCAGAACTCCATAGAGAAACTGGAAATTGGTAGAATTTAATTGTAGGAATGGCCCAGACATTTGAATTCTTCTCTACAAAGCCTCCGGTAGAAGAAGCATTGAAATTTATCAAGCACTTAACTATGGGGGATAGTGCCAAGGCTAAAGAACTCCTTCAGGAGTTATTAGATAAAGAAGACTCAGAGTGCATCTTGATGAAGAACCAGAGGCCGATGCAACATTACTTCAATGTGCTTTGCCTTGAGAAAGAGAAAGGAAAAATGGTCTACTTAGTGGATGACGATGAAGAAGTAGATAATCTAGATGTAAACCATTCAACAGGAGGCATGAGGTATTGGACAGTGTGGATAAGACACACACACCTATCATGAACCGATGAAGACAAAGCAGGTGAATATTGGAATAGATATTGAGCCTAAGGAAGCCATAATTGGAGACTATTGGTCAGACTCTAAAGTGGAAAAAATCATAGAGTTACTAAGGGATTACTAGGACTTATTTCCTAGGGGGTACCATGAACTTAAAGGTGTGCATGAATCATTAGGGAGATGAAGATAAAGCTTAAAGAGGGTGTGCATGCCCTAGTTAGAAAGAGACCTTACAGAATGAACCCCAATTTACGTGAAAAGGTCAAAGAAGAGATTGATAACATGTTGAAGTCTGGGATTATCAAGCCCCTTGATGAGTCAGAATGGGTTAGTCCAATGGTGATCAATATCAAGAAGGATGGATGGATTAGGATATGTGTGGACTATAAGGAGCTGAATGTTGCATGTGTAACTGATCCATTTCCTACGCCATTCACTGAGGAAATACTAGAAGGAGTTATAGGGTGAAATCTATTCATTTACAGATGGGTTCTCTGGGTATCATTAAGTTTGGATTTGCCCCAGAGGATCAAGAAAAGACTATGTTTACTATTGAATGGGGTAGCTTCACCTATACTGTAATGCCTTTTGGTCTAAAAAATGTGCCTATTGTATATTTTCACGCATAGTTGTCCAAGCATTCAAGGAATTTATTCACAACTTCTTACAAGTATATTTAGATGATTGGATGGTGTATGGATTAGTTAAGGATCACTGTGACAATCTATGCTTAATGTTTGAATGGTGTAGACAATTGAGTATCTCTTTGAACATCAAGAAGTGCATATTTGCTACACCATTTGGGATACTTTTAGGACACATAATCTGTAAGGAGGGTTTGTTGGTTGATCCAACAAAGGTCATGGTCATTATAGGCCTAAGGGAGCCTACCAGTCAAAGTGAGGTGTGCATGGATTTTTGGGTCATATAAGATATTAGTAAAGTTTATCAAAGGATATGCCAAAGTTTCCACACCATTAGAAGAGTTACTGAAAGGGAAAGGTATGTTCTACTGGGGAGAACAACAACAACATGCATTTGAGACATTGAAGGAGAAACTTACTACCATGCCTATTCTACATTTTCCTTCATGGGACAAACCATTTCATGTACATGTTGATGCCTCTGGCATGGCCATTGGTGTGGTGTTGGCTCAACCTGGAGAAGGTATTGTAGATCATCCTATCTATTTTTGCTAGTAGAAAGCTGACTCCTGCAGAACAAAAATTACACAACTACAGAGCGTGAAGCTTTTCAATGATCTATGTGCTACATAAATTTCCACCAATACCTACTAGCTACACCATTCATATTTTATATAGATCACATGGCATTGAAGTATTTGGTAAATAAACTATTTTACAAGGGAACATATGTCGATGGGTGCTCTTATTTCAAGAATTTGATTTCACAGTTGTGGTAAAACCAAGAAAAAGTAATTCTAGACTAGACCATCTATCAAGAATACAATCAGGAGAAGAAGCATAGGAAATTGAGGATACCATGCCAGATGCACAATTATATAGGTTACAATGAGTGCCATCAGAACTAGAGGACATTGTTGTCTTTCTATGAATAGGATGACACCAAAAGGAATGAAATCCTTGGAGAAGAAACAACTTGCTATACGTGCCGCACCTTATATGTTAATCAATGGTGACTTGTACAAATTGGGCCGAGATGAGGTATTGCATGCCATTGTGTATTGGAACATGAGCACATATATTATGGAAGAAGCTCATGGTGGAATTGTAGGTGGCCACTATGCGGTGATGCCACATGTGCAAGATTCTACTCACTGGATTATGGTGGGAGACCCTATATAAAGATTGTAAGGAATTTTGTAAGGCATGTGATCATTGTCAACATCTTGGAAAACCAGGTCAATGAGATGAAATGCCTCTGAGACCTATTACTAGTGCAGAGCCATTTGAGAAATGGGCTATAGATTTTGTGGGTCCTATTTCACCAAAGCTGCGCATGTAGAACTGGATCACACTACATCATAACTTGCATAGACTATCTGACAAGGTGGGGAAGAAGAACACCTACAAAGGACTATACAATGGCTACAACAACTCGATTTCTATGGGAAAATATTATTACAAGGTATGGATGTCCTTTGAGTTTGACCAGTGATAGGGCACACATTTTCTTAATGAGACAATCAAATTTTATTGGATGAGTTCATGATTGCACACCATAAGACTACACCCTATCATCCTTAGGAAAATGGAACTATTGAAGCTTTCAACAAAATTTTGAGCTAGACATTGACAAAAATATGTGATGTTGGAAGAAAGGATTGGGATGATAAAGTATCTGCAGTACTTTGGGCATATCGAACAACATATAAAAGGTTGAACAAAGCCACACCATTTCAGTTAGTGTTTGGCACAGAAGTAGTTCTTCCTATGGAATTTATGTTACCTTCTTTGCATATTACATGTGTTGGAGGTCTAGCTGATGAGAAAGCTTTAGAAGAATGGATTGAAAAGATAATTAAGTTGGATGAGTGATGAGCCATAGCACGTTGGAGTCAGAAGCAAGAAAAGGCTAGGCAGAAAGCATGGCATGACAGAAACATAAGGGACAAGAAGTTTGAGATTGGACAAATGGTGCTTCTCTATGACTCTAAGTTCTTGCGCCATCCAGAAAACTTAAGGTACATTGGTTGGGGCCGTATGTTATCACTTACATCCTTGAAACAGGTGCTTTCTAGTTAGAAGCACTTGATGGAACACACTACCTAGTTACTTCAATGGGAGTAGGCTAAAGCCCTACTATAAATAAGTCTTCTTGGTGTTTGTAATAAGGCAATATTGCCATTTAGATTAGGTTTTCAATTATGCATTCCTTAATGTGTTTCCTTCTTTGTTGCTATGCTTTGTCAATTTAGTTGGTGTGTTGTGTGGAATAAGCGTGTTTATGCACTGTGAAGCTAATTACTATTTGAAGAATTTTTATGCGCAGAGGACTGCACATACTTTTAGTGTGGGGTGGATTGTTGATATCTAGGTACAAGACTGTTGGAATTAAATGACGAAAGGAATAAAATGCTATGGGTGCTATTCAAGTCAAAGGATTGCTTCTAAAAAGTGACCAAAGATGGAGATGGAGGAAAGGACAAGTATAACACGAGGTAAGCATGGAGGCCATAACAACTACCAATGGAAGGTGCAGTGACAAGGTACTCGGGTGCAAGGAAGCACATGAAGAGAAGTCTGTGACCAAAGGGTAGGAAGGCATGCTAGAAGGTTATAAGCTAGGGGTGAAGATGTATGCATGGAAAGAAAAAGTTGGTCAATAAATGAGAGGACATTGGGTAGGTGAAGGAGTAATAAATGCATCAAAATTTTGAAAATCTATATAAGGATGGGATGCGAGTTCATTCTTACCATTGTGATTAAGAGAATTTGACAAGAGCCAAGTGTGAAGAGCGAGAAATCGTGTTGAGGTGTGAAGAGTGTGAAACCTAGATGTGGAAAGGAGGTTTGTGTGAAGGAGAAGCTTGTGTTCCCAAGAGGAGGGTTTGAGCAAAGAAGCATGTGTTACAACCAAGCTAGGGCACATGATTTCCACTAGGGCATAAAGATTTGAGCTAGGGTTTGAGTTACACATTGTAGAAGTCAAAAGATGAGTATTTTAGAGGATTGTAGGGTAGAAATGGCACCAAAGAAGGTAGTTACAGCAGGAGTTAAGGGAAAGAAGAAGGTGGTCATGGAGGAAGAAGAAATGACCCCGAGAGCAATTTTTTAGAGATGCAATATCTAGAGGGGGTTATAGTAGGCCAGGAGTGGGATTCCCACATTTAGAGAAGCAAGATAAGTGAGTACAACCATCATACCATAGAAAAAAGAAGGAGCTAGATGCACTGTTGAACATGAAGACAAATAAGCACATGATGGAGGACATGCCGGTCTATGATGACGCTGGGGAGAATTTATTGAAGAATATTGGAGTATATCAGTTATACAAGCTCCCCTACTTTAGAAAATATGAGCCCTTGTACCAATGGCTCATGAGCAGAGTACATGAAGACTTCTTCTACTTTACAGACATAGAGTAAGGATTTCAGCCACCGCGTTGATCTCCACAAAGTGACAAGGTTGAAGGCTACAGGTGAAGACCTCAAGGAGGACTTAATAGATAAGGCTGCAATTCTGGAGACTAGGAAGGAGCTGGGGTACACAAAGGGTCCGCATGTGGCATGGACATAGACAAGATGAAAAAGTACCTAGTTGTGTAGGAAGTCGCACACCTTGTGACAAAGTTAAATGACCAAGAGAGGTGGTCACAAGTGAATACCATGTGGCGCATTTGCTAAAAGGATGTCTGAAGGAGTGATCTATAACATTTTAGGTTACATTGTAGAAACTATCATCGAAGAAGTGCATTCAGGAGGAAAGATCAGTTTTGGGGGCTATTTGTCTCTGGTATTCATGGAGATCGGGGTGCCAGATGGACCAAAAGAGAAGGTCTGGGAGTATCCTATGGAGAACAAGTCACCTGCAGAATGATTCAAAAAGTACTTGTGTGAAGGATCGATGACCGAACAAGTCAAGCAGAGGGCTGAGAAGTGGTATGATAGGCTCCATGATGGCGTTTGAAGAAGAGTGGCACATACCAAAGGATTTACCATCGGTGGTGGGTAAGGCAGTTTAGTTTTTTGTATACCAACATTTTTGCATCATGTGATTTGTGATGAAGGATGGGGCTTGGAGCCCATGGTGCAAACTACCGTATGCCTTCATAGCAAGGTATTTTAGGCATCGGTTCATAGGTTCTCAAGACACGCACCGACTAACATTCAATGTAGACAAGGTAGACTGTGACTACCACACACTGAGGAAAAAGTATGTATATCCAGGACATAATGCATATATTGAAAGGCTCATTTCAGATGTGTTAAGCATAAAGCCAAGTAAGTTTGGTTGTTGGAGACATTGGAGCAGCACTGGTGTACCTCCAACTGAAGCCCAAGCTGGAAAACAACAAGTATGTGGAAGATGAGTTTGCACTCCAGGGCCACCGAAGGGTAAGCATACCATGGAGAACATTCCAGTGCCTAAGCCCACAAAGACAATTGAAGTAGAGGATGAGGAGGATGAGCATGAAGATAGTGGTGGTTTGGAACATAGAGGTAGAAGACATCCTACGAATAAGGATGAAGCTGAGTGTGTAACTACACCACCTCAGCCACAAAGAGGGGGATGATGAGGACTTGGATGTAGTCCAAGGAGAGCACCGATTTAAGAGAGTGTTTAGAGAACAAGGACCCAAGGTGCTACTCCAAAATAGTGCGTAGATCACCCAGACTCTCTCCACAGAAGGAGACAACCGAGAAAAGGAGAAGGAAACTAAAATTGAATGAGGAAGTGGAAGAGTTAGAGGAAAGCACACCTAATTCTCCTACACCTCCAAAGAGAACATAGAAGGACAACAAGATGAAGAAATGAAGGAAGGAGAAGAGGAAGAAAAGAGAACAGATGAGATAACTACCGAGACTGCTCAGACATGGAAACACAAGTCCCAAATCTGGAAGCTCAAGTTCCTAAGTAGCCTAGGTCAAGAAGAACAAGTGGGGAGCACATTCCACCAGCCATGGGTTATGCTGAGGACACAGGTAAAATTGTCATGCACCCATTTCCAGAGCACACTGACACAAAAGGAGTTATATGGATGGGAATTAATGGATGAAGATATGGCAACAATGTGCACAAGGAAGAAATTATCATGGTCGATGCACACACACATGGATGAACCAAGATTTTGATGTGTGTGAGGAGTCATGCGTGTCGAGGAGGTTGAAAAAGACACCTTAGGCTAGACACATAACAGTAAAGCCTACTATTATGTCAGATGAACAGGTGAGCAATGCATTGGTAAAAGTCTCAACAGAGGTGGCAAGGTGGAATATGGACAAGGCTGCCACAATTAGGGCGCTAAGGGAAGAGATCAAAACTAAGGATGAGGAGATAGCATGCCTAACATAGGAAAGAGACTTAGCAGAAGAAGAACTCTGTATTTATCAACATCGCAGAGGAAATTGGTGATAATGTCATAAGAGCTAGGCCACACTTAGAGCCAAAGGTACCAAAGACGTTTCCTTCGGCAATACACTATGTAGGTACATTGGTGGACTTAGTGCTTGAAGATGAACCTCTGCGCATGCCAATGCCAAAGGATCCAACACAAGATGTAGAGTGAGAAAAGGCTTTTAGTGATGTGGAAGATTGCATCATATGAGGGACTGCTGCAAGTAATCATGGGAAGAACTAATGAAGGTAGACCAAGCCTTGAACATCTGTACAACTCTAGAGGCGCTCATCAACATAAAAACCCTGGAGGAGAACAATGAGGTCCTAGAAAGTGATGAAGGATGACACATTGGGCCAGTGCAAAAAAGATTAGCAATGGTTAAACAAAAGCGTGAGGCCCTGGCAAGCAAAGCCCAAGAACCACACAAAATTGGCTAGAGGAGCTTGGGAAACTCATTACGTAGAAGATGGATTTGCTAGAGGGAAGGATGATTGCAATGTCCAACATTGTGTTGGTCTTGCAGAATGAGAAAGGAGAGATTACGAAGGATGAACTGGAGTCCATTGCTTGTGGACATTCCTAGAAAAAGTAGAGGAAGCACTCATTGAGTGGTAGACCTTGGAGGCCGAGATAAAGGAGGAATATCCTAAATTAATTTTTTAGGTTGCAGAAGAAGAAACTGCAGGTTAAAAACATTCTTTCATTCATCCAAATTCTTTCTATTCTTCTATTCTTTGATTTGTTTTGGAGACAACCATTGCTGGGTGGCAATGCAACTAGTGTGGGGTAATGTTGATAGTCAAGACCCTAACACTTAGTAAAGAAAAATATAGAAGGTTCGTGCATGGGAGAGAGAAGAGAATTCAAAGGTGTAGATGTATTGAGAAGGATCGCACAAGAAATAAAAAGGTTTGGGACTTAGCCATTTTCACGACAAGGATCTATTTTTGGAGATAGTGTGCAGAGCACTCAAACCGATTGGAGACTTGTGCATCATGCATTGGCTATTTTTGGAGGATTAGCTATGAAGTGCTTTGCATGGACACATGCCAGAAATAGATCTACTATTGTCATTAACTACCAAAGAGTCTATTGTTAGCGCACTTGCATGTGTGGCTATTTTTGTAATGGTGCGTGGCTAGTAATAGCATGCGACCTATTTTGGGAATAGATAAGTGGTGAAGGGAAAGTCCCCACCCTTATAAGTATGTAGTAAACTATATAGAGAGATATAGATGTGCATACATAGGAGATTATGAGATTGCTACTAAATTTGTTACGCATACTACTATTATTGTAATGAAGCTTCTATATACTTATTGCATTTAATATAATGGAGGATATTGGCTGAATCTAAGTGTTATTTATATGTATTTGAATCTAGTATGTTTTTGATCTCATCATGGTTAATATTTAATTTGTTCTCTTAGAGTCATATCGAATGATGTGTTAGTAATGGAACTTCATGCTTCATCATGTTAACATAGAATGATGTGTTAGTAATGGAACTAGGTGAGTTATGTGAATTAAGTCTTCATCAATTCTAGGCTGCATAACAAAGCTTTCCCAAAGCCTTAACAACGGGTACAAAGCAGCATTGTCATTAGTGCATTAGATAATATCAATGGTATGTCGATTTTCCTCTATCATTTTTATATGTTAAAGAGGGAGGGACCAAGTTTGATTTTCACACTTTGTTAAGTCGGTGATCCCAAAGTGATGGCAGAGACTAAAAAAATTCGAAAGCGATGGACACAATATCATCCGTATCCATGGGCTGCGTGGGATGGAGGAGATGGAGGGTCAATTTCCATGAGAGCTAAAGATGGTGGAAAAGGATCTAAATATTGTTATTTATAGCCTAACCAAATGATTCATGGGGTTTGTGAGATTGATCAATGACAAGGTCATGCATACCTTGTTCATAACACCCCATTCCAAATCCTTTCTAGGTGCAATGATGAAGATAAGTGTAGGAAGATGATTTCTTGTCAAGAACACCAAAGTTGTTGGTGTGTGGTTGAATGTCCATGTGTGAATAAGGGCGATCAATACCACCATAGATGAGGTTGGTGCAAAGATGAGGTGGAACAAAAGAAATGATATCCCCAACATTAGGTTGATACATGGGAGCTTTATTGGGTCTACCAAGTCTTTGAGGTGTGGGAAGGGCGTTAAGTGTGAGAATACGATACTCCCCAATGAAATGCAATCCATCACTTTGTCTAAGGAGTTATCATTAGGGAGCTTGGACATAGAGATGGATGAGCTAGTGGATGCTTTTAGAAGAGTCTTTTTTAGGAATGAGGACATCATTGGGTCGATAGGTCATGTTACATTATTTGAGTGGTGGAGTGTCCAAAGGGAGAGTTAGAATCTTCCCTTCATGTTCGTATTTGATGCATCGATGGAGGGTGGAAGGAATGTAACACGTGGTGCAAATACATGATTTCCCTATGAGGACATTATATTGAAACCCCCTTCTATAATATAGAAAAGTTCATGGAGGATATTTTCACCAACGCGGATGGGAAGAATGATTATGCCTAAGGCATGAAAAAAAATGATATTAAATGCGCAAAGGACTGCAAGTGATTGGGTGAGAATGGATTTAGGGAGCTTCAGCTAATCAAAAGTGTGAGATGAGATGATGTTGATACTATCTCTATTGTAAATCATAAAATGACAAATGAAGGTGTCATTGATATAAATCGTGATGAACAGGGGAAGGTCAATTTCTTCTGGTGAAATGTTTAGAATTTTAGTATCATTGAAGGATATGCCCAACAAGAGATGAAAAATGTTGAGCCTCATCTCTAGGAGTGGGGATATGCCTAAGAGATTCAATGAGGGCCTGTTTATGGTCTAGGGAGTTTTGGATAAGCTCATAAAGTGACATCCTAATTAGGGACTGGTGAAGTTGTTTCATGACACTTTGTTTGATAGTACTAAAGCCGAGGGGAAACTAAGATAGAGACCTTAGTAGAGGGAGTGAAAGTAGTGAATTTGGATTTTGATTGAGTAGGTGATTAGAATTCATGGGGATGGGAACGAGTTGTGACCCGAACAACATCGATATAGAGTGGAGGATATTATTTGGGAGAATTCAAAGTTAGGGGTGGAATGACAACACACGTCTTAGATGAATGAGGGGATTTGGATATATTGGTGGATGAAGGTTGGGATAAGGGATTTGATTCAGTTGGTGGGTGAGTTGGTTCCTCCTCAATAAGAAGGTCATCGTCATCGATAAGGTTATGAATGATTGTTTGAATATCCCTACAAGTGTTCCGTGTCATGTCTTGGTGCATGATGGTATGCACAAATGAGGTTGGAATCAAACCATGAAGGTCTTGGAGCATTTGGATCAAATGGTTTGATAGATGGAAGAGTGATTGTGGAAGCTTGGAGTAATTGATGAAACATTGTTGTGTAATACCCTATGGGAAAGGTGGAGGATGAAGTGGTTTCATGAATAATGGATGAAGGTAAGGACTTTTGGTTTGAGGTGGTTTCATAGGAGCCTTTGATTTTGTCTTGGGATTAGAAGAAGAGGGAGATGGTTATGTTTTAGTCTCAGTTTTGATTGGTGGTGATTTGGAAGGTTTGGATTCAATTTTAATAATGGAAGATGTGGATGGTTTGGAAGGGGTGCTTGATTTGGGGAAGGTTTAGGTTGTGTTGAATTGTTGATAATGGGGGTTTTATAAGAAGGGGGTGGCCCTAAAATACAAGGAGATGCTCCTAAGGATGGTGATGTAACTAAAATGCTTAAAAGGATTGGTTTTAGGAGAAGGAATGTCTATCCTTTTATGCAGATGTGTAAGATACTTTTGGATGGGCATACCAAGGTTTTTAATTTTTGATTGTGAAGGTTTGGCCTTGGTATAAATAATGACATATTTAGCTAGAGAATCCATGGTGGTAGGACTTGGTAGTAAGGTTTGTAATATTGAAGGTAGGAGCAATTTTTGCATGATGTGTTTACAATATATAAAGGTGTGGTAGATGGTTTAAGTTTTGGATTTGTTGGTGTTGATTTGATTAGAGTTATAGATGTGGTAGAAGTGTTAGTTGTAGGTGCATTGATTATGGGGGTTTGGATAGTGGATGATTCAAGAGGTGGTGTAGATATAGGTGTAATTTCAAATGTTGAT
Organism: Taxus wallichiana var. yunnanensis; assembly: GCA_018340775.1. NCBI lineage: Eukaryota > Viridiplantae > Streptophyta > Pinopsida > Cupressales > Taxaceae > Taxus > Taxus wallichiana. The sequence goes on along the minus strand of CM031234.1, from coordinate 729,538,308 downwards.
GTGGGTGTAGTTGTGTTAAGAATAGGAATAGGTGTAGATGTTGAGGTTTGGGTTGAATTTGTTATGGGTGAAGGAGGAGATGTAATGGATGAGGATGTAGATGATGTAGATGGAGGAGTAGGTATGGTTAAGATGGTTGGGGTCTCATGGTTATGGTCACAGTCCAAGTTGTGATCATAGGGGAGAATCTGAAATGGGGGTAGATGTAATAGGTGTCGAGATGATGGTTGTAGATGGTGGTGTTGGAATTTGATCTATAGTGTTAATGATATGGGAATTAGGTTCTGCGATGTGGAAGGTTGAGTCTAATTGTTGGGTGAATGATTAGGGAATGGTTGTTTAAAAATGTCTAAGGGTTGATTGGGTGGCGCATTAGGATTGTCTACTTGAAGATCACCAGATTCTATAAGATTTTGGATAAGATCTCTTGAATGTGTGACACTTCTCAATGTCATGGCCGTGGACTTGGTGATATTTGTAATAATTTTCTTTGTGGTACCATGCTGGTTTAGGGCATGTTTCATCATATGGTCGGATTGGGGGAAGTCTAATGAGGTTGACCACCATCAACTTGTCAAAGACTAATATGTAATATTCCTTGAGAGGGGTATAGTTGGGAGTCTATTTAGGAGCTCTTTGTGGAGGCTCCATATGTGAAGTGGATGAGGATTTGAACATTATTTAATTAGTGTTACTTTTGGATTTATCATTATGCATGGAATGTTTAGTGAACTTGGCTTTGGGTTTGTTTGATCTAAGCTTAAGGTGGCCTTTCTCAAGGGCATGGAGTTCAAGTTTATGAGCCATAGTGAATGCCTCTTCAAAGGTTTGAAAATATTGAATTTGAAGAGTTGAAGAGATGTGATTCACACAAGAACATGAGAATAATTCAATAAGCTCAATTTGTGGAAGGGGAAATGATAGTTTGTTAATGATGTTGCGCCATTGTGTGAAAAAATCTGCGATAGATTCACCGTTATAATGTCGAATGGCATAAAGATCAGTGATGGTAATCTTATACGCAATGTTGATCAAGAAATGTTCAAGAAATAATTACACAAGTTGAGTGAATGTGAATAGTGAGTGTTGTGGGATACTGTTGTACCAATCTAATGCGGGACCAGCCAATGACATGGGAAATGTGTAAAGCATGAGATCTTGATTGTGGGTGATAAGATAACATGCATGTATAAAAGCTCATAAATGTTGTTGGGGATCCTCTTTATTATTGAACTTAGAGAATTTTGGAAATTCCCAATGAGGAGGATATGGTTTCATGGGGATAGATGGATTGATGGGTTCATTGTAGATTTGTTTGTATGAAAATATGGTCTTGGATCCCAAAGTTGTGGCTTCAAGGTTAGCCATTCTACTCAATAAATCTTGTAAGGGATCATTAGATGGTTGAGATGTTGAAGGATGAGTTTGAGATGCATATGAGGTGGATGGGTTAGGTTGTTGGTATGTTTGATAAGTTTGAGGATGTGTTGGTGTTGATGGAAGTGGTTGATGATTAACTAAAAATGGTCTAACTATATAGTGTGGGGTTAGTTAATCTAAGCTATGAACAACTATAATAAATGTAACTAAATTTAGGAAGGTATGTAAATGATCTAAACAACTATGTAAAATGAAATGCTAACCCTAATGTGCAAGAAGGAAGAGGAAAGAACTCAGTTGATTTGACAAAGTGATAGGATTGTGTTGCATGTGTGACTATGCGAAGTCTCGAAAAGGGTGGATCTAGAGGATCTAGCTAGATTGGAGTGCATGGAGGAGGATTGGGGTGCCTATAGGTGCTTTGGTCTATAATCTAGGCACCCTAGTATATGTAAAAGCTTTGAAACTGATCTGTAAAAAGGCTGGAAGGTGATTTGAAACCTTTCTCGTGTGTGTTGTATCAGATTCATATGCTCCTTTAGATGTTGCCAATAATCCAAGATGAAAGAAAGACCTGCAAGACCCCAAAATAAGCATTAAAACCTAAAAAAATAATGAATATGAAGGGGTTAGACTGACTTCACTACCCCAATGATGGAATTACTAATTGGGTTACGCATTATGTCTCGGACCTGATGTAGTTCTATGTGCAAGTGTGTATGAACATGCCCTAGGCTACTCTTGTTCCAGTAACACTTTGTGAAGTAGCGAGTAATAACTATGTGTAGAAAATGTAGTAGAATGTGTGCATGGAATAGACTAAAATCTCCCCTATGAAGTGTGATGCAAATGTCCTAGCCTTGTGCCTTGGAGCTATATGGATGCAAGTGATCTCCAATGCAATAAGTGGATGCAACTCTAGATGGAGTGATAGTAGTAAGTGATTCTAGGTCCCTCGTTATGGTCTCATAAATTTATATTTATAGGGTTCTCTTAGTCTAATTTCATAATTAACCCTAAAAAGGCTGACCACAAGAAAGATAAGGATGTAAAATGGTTAGAAAGAGCCCAAAAAGTGGCGGGAAAGTGTAAAAGGGACCAGGTGTCCCCTGTTGGGACCAGAGCGCCCACGGGTGCCCCAGTACTAGCTTGGGCACCCCAATCGAGGCTAAAATGATGGGAAATGACTGAAACAAACTGGGTATGTGGATGAAAAGGGTCAGTAATGACGAAATAAAATAAAACAAGATGGCCAAAAGATGAGGGTTAATTAGTACTTTCTTCATTCAAGAACCTTCTAAATAGTAGTATGAAATCGAGATAAATAAATGTCTAAAGTGCATGATTTTGTGACTATATTTTTCCCCCACTTTATGTTGGTGAGTGGAAAGCTCGGTAGCATAAAGTAGATAGAGATGTGTACCTAATGTCCATGAAGAATGTAGTAGAAATGCAGAAGGACTAGACAAAAGCGTGGAATGACAAAAAAAGATGGAGGAGCGTGGAAACTAAAGATGAAAAATGCACAAAGAAAAAGTGATGAGAGTGAACCTAGGGTGGAACACATGTGTAGCTACTACAGTGTGTAATGTACCTACATGGTTAGTAAAGCGTGTGCTATTGCAATGTGTTGTTGTTGATGTTGTTGTTGTTACCCCAATTTGACTACTTGTCTCCCATACGACTGCACTGCAAGGAGAAAATGATCAAGTATTCAAATATATATGTATGTATGTGTAAAAATGCAATGTAAAAGACACATGTATATGTAAAATACGTAGATGTAAATGGAACATGTGCACCTAATCTATGTTGAGAGAAAGAGTGTAGAAGGATATCCTGTACTATGAGTTTTTTGGGCAATCTCATGCCACCCTGGCCGAAGAAGTGTAGGGAGGAAATGCTCTATGTCCTCCAAGATCTAACTACTTCCCTAAATGTATGTGAAGAGATCTCTATACGTCCTGGTATTTTGGGTGATCTGACGCTATTGGCCGAAGAAGTGTAGGAGGCACACCCATTGTAACCTCTAAGCGTACAATCGATGTTGTCTATTTTTGTACCCCTTGCAAAAATAGAACAACTTGGACTGCCGTGGACTTGGAGTAAAGGCCGTGAAGAGTTAGAGTATGCCACGACCAAAGATGAAATGTTGTCGAAGTCCGAATAGGCCATGAATGCAAAGTGGAAGGTGTGGGTTAAAGAATAAAGACTGCGCAGATGAATTCAAAGCCACGCCAAACTAGTAGAGGATGTGTGTCAAAATATATAAGTTTATGAAACCACATAAGCATTTCAACATGTTGCGGTTGAAAAGAAAAAGTTGTGGCTAAGGAGATAAAGCCACCAAAGTTAAAGAATCCGTGAGATAAAGAATGAAGCGTGGATAAAATAAAATCCAATAGGACGCAGGGTGAAGGAAAGGAAGTCCGCGGATGTTGACATAAATCGCATGACACCTTTAGATTCTGAATGAAGCAAAAAGGTAGGAAAATCTACATAACACAAGAAAGAACTACAGAAGTCAAAAGCTACATAAAAGTGGTGGGAGAAAGCCACTTATCAAAGGAAAATGACAGTTTTCCGCGGGAGACTAAAATTTCCATATCTTTCAATGTGATGATCTCGATTTTTGCAAATCTTATATCGATAGAAAGCTTTCAATGTCCTCTATGTAATAGAAACTATATTTCTTAATTTTTTTGAGGATAAAGATTTAGAAAGGTGAAAAATGTCTCCAACACGCAAAGAGGTTGTTTGAGATGACTCAACCACCGAATTAATTTAGTATGGGTGCCCATATTTTCTCCAACAAGGCATGCAACAATGGATAACCGAGAGGCACCTAGATCTTTTAGGAAATTTATTGCTTGATGTTGGTGGTTGGAAATTGGATTTCAAGTTTCCCTCCCTTTCTCTCGCTTCTTCTCTCCTTCTTTTCTATGAATGTAAGAGCTTGCTCATAAAAACGGATCCCTCTTTTGTTGTAACGGTACCATGTCAAAATGGTGGCTGACTTCCCATGGGTTTCAAACCTTGAGCTTGGTCTTTGTAATGTATTCCTACCTCTTTCTATGAATGTTATCAATTGTGCACCCTTCAAGCAATAAAATCACGTTTTGTGGCACTTATGTCTACCCTTTTCTCATTTTTGTTGCATCTTGCCTTTCATTCACATTTTTGGCATGTTGTGCATTCCCCTTGCTTGCGGATTTCATTTTCATGTGTTGTCAATGTGAAGAAATCCAGATCTATGTGGTTCTTGTCTCGTGGCATGTCTGCATTCTATGCTCTCACTCACATTTTCTTTCTTTCTTTCACCCTTTTGGAGAGTGATCGACCCTCTTTCTAGCACTATCGCCTTCCCTTAGTTTAGGATTTCCGTTATGCATATCCTTCTCACCATGGTCCCTTGGAATCATAGTGTTAGCGTTAGAAATAGGTAGAGGAATCCAGCCTTCTCGGGAGGTCTGTCATTAGTTTGCGAGTCCCGAGTTGAGAGACAATCCCATGTTTCCTTAAAATTCTTGGTCATTCACGATCACATCCGGGGTGTAATTTTGAGCTCCAACAACTACTTCCCAGAATGCTAAGGAAACCATGTCATGTAAAATTCATTGTGTATGGGGTTCATAGGTAGTCCGAACCCACTCATTATCTTTGTGTCATGTGTAGAAAACCCTAAATGATGCCCCCTCTTTGGGGGTGCATGTGGATCGTCACTGATAGGAGAATGTGGCCCCAAAAGAGGACCAATCGCATGAAATCTGTACCTCTAGTAGAGAGAAGTGAATGTGCTTGGTAGAAACCAAGGCACACATAAACAAGGATGGCTAGCCAAAAACAAGTGTTAGTATGATCAAGCATGCATGTAAAAGACAATGTGTAATCTACACAAACAATGTAAAAACTACAAGAAAAATAGTGTAAACATGCAAGAATACAAGCAAGTCACACAAAGAGAGTCGTAAACATGGGACATCACTCATGATGTCGCAAGACATGCACACCAAACATAGGGTAAGGCCTACATACAAGAAACAAACAAAGGCGTAGACAATATGACAAACAAACAGACAAGAAGTAGTCATGGAAACATGTAATCTTGCAAAAAAAGTGATGCACATGGAACACTTGTCAGCATATTAGAGGAATAATTAATATGTCAAAGCGTGAATAACCAAGTGATGTAAAGTGCTAAGTACAAAATGAAATAGTAGCACTTGAAAAGATACGAATGTGGATGCTCCAGCGACCAATGTAGGAAGGGTAGAAGGTGAACATCCATGCGGTGTGTAAGAGACATGTATCTGTAAACACAAATATAAAAATTTGTGAACGCACATGTGTGGATGATATAGATAAATGACGTATAAGCAAGCTAACTACCATGTGTAATAAAGTGAGCAAGAGTAAAAATAACCATAAATGCCCAAGATAAATGATGTATGTTGTGGATGGATGAAATGAAATTCAAAATGGAGTGATATGATCCATGTGCCCCCAAGTGAATGGAGGTGTATGTAGTGAGGTTCATTTAGTTTTCCCCTCGGTAGTCAAGGATGAACCGTAAACACGAGAGTGCGTCATCGAGAAATGGTCAAATAGTGTGTGCCGTGTGTCTAGCACGTTGTGGTGAGTATGTAGGTGTAGTGATGAGATGCGACCTATAAATGATGTGTGCGTGAACTAAATAGCTGAGGCATATATAAGGACTAGATGAATGTATAAGTGATGATTTAGCCTAAGCGTATATCACTATAAGATGAAAGGATGAGTGATGATTTAGCCCTAAGCGTATATCACTACAAAATGAAAGAAGGGAGTGGTGATGTAACCTAAGGTGTATACCACTACAAAATGATAGAATGGGTGACGATTTAGCCTAAAGCATATGTCACTAACCTAGGATTGTCACATGTGTGATGAGTGTAAGGTCCATTTGATTTGTAAACCCTCGGTAGTTAAGTATGGACTGAGGAACTAAAGTGCATCATAGGGTAGCGGGTGTAGCGCGTAGAAGACGATATATTATAGATGATGACCATGTGATGAGTAGAATGTATAAATACGTGTGTGTGTAAGATGTGATGGTAAATATGTAGAATGTATAAAATGTAATGTATAACACGTAGTGTAATACATGTAGATAGATGAGTAATGTAGTATGTAGGGATGAATGTAATGCTAGACGCATAGATGATGAAGACTAGTATAATGTGTAGAATGTGAGTAGTGTGTAGTGTATGATGTATGGTATATGCCTATGTATAGGATGTGAGGCAACATGTATAAATAGCCTAATAGTGTATGATGTAAAATGCGTAAGGTGAGGACTAGTATAATGTATGATGTATGAATGTGGAAATGACATAATGTTGTAGACAAACGTGGAGAATGTATGGTGTATGGTGTATGGCACACAATGTGTGATAAAACACAATGTATAATGCCTATAGTGCAATGTGTGGGGTTTAGTGTAGTAGTAATCCCTCAATAGTCAAGTGTGAACCGAAGCACAAGAGTACACCATCGGGTAATGATCACATTGTGGTAGTCTAAGTGTAATATTTCTTAATATGCATTATGTTGAGTGGATTTTTAGGTGGTTCACCTAAAAGGGTGGCGAGGTGATATACCCCAACACTAAGTTTACCAATGATAATGTATGGACCAAGCCAGTTGGGATTGAATTTTACCTTGAGAGGTGCCTCAACATTTGTATTATTTTGATTCTCTTTTAGGATGAGGTCACTGATGTTGAACTCTCAAGAGCAAGTTTTTTTGATTGTAGGTATGAGCGATGCGAGATTGATATGCGTGGAGATGTTCGAGTGCTTGGACATGATGTGAGTCCAACATTTCTAGTTCATGTAATCAATTTTTGTGATATTCATTGTCTTTAAGGATGCCTTTGAGAGAGATCCGCAAGGATGGTATCTCAAGTTCAAGTGGGATAACAACCTCAACACCATAAACTAAGGAAAAAGGAGTAGCATTAGTAGGTGTACAAATGCTAGTACGATAAGCCCATAGTGCGTAAAATAGTTGGTTATGCCAATCGGTACCACTGGAGTTGATGGTTTTGTATAAAATTTTGACAATAGTTTTGTTAGTGGCCTCAACTTGATCATTACCTTGTGGATAATAAGGTGTAGAGAAGGATTGTTTGATTTTGAATTTAGCACAAAAATTCTTGACATATTTATTTTTGAATGAAGTTCCATTATCAATTATTATAGTAGAAGGCACACCAAAATGTGTGATAATATGCATGGTGAGAAAGTTACAAATGTCTATGCCAGTGGTCATTCATAGGGGAGCCACCTCGACCCACTTGGTAAAGTATTTGGTAGTTGTAATGATGAATTTGTGTTTGTCAGCTGATTTAGGATTGATCATACCAATTAGGTCAATCCCCACAGGAGAAAGGCCAGGTTGGTGCAATGGGTTGAAGGTCATATGAGGGGGCATGATGGAGATTGCCATGCTTTTGGCATTTTTCACAACGAGTAGCATATTATAGGTAATCTTGTTCCATTGTGGGCTAATAATATCCTTGGCGTAAAAGTTTTTACGACATAAATTTACCCATTAAGTGACCACCACATATGATATCATGAATTTATGAGATGGCGGTGGGAATATTTGTAAGTGACAAGGAATGAAGAACACAATCGTTGACATCACATTTGAATAATTCAGTCCCAATGATAACATAATGAGTAGCGTCATGTCATGATCTGGCGAGTTTCGTGAGGCTGTAGGGTATCAGAGATAGTTTGCTTATATAAGTAATTATAAATAGGTGTGAACCATTCAACGATGTCTTGACTACACGTGATGGCACAAGTTGTAAGAGGTAATGAAAAGATAGAGGGATGTCAAAAGTGCATAATGATGAAGGTATATTGTTCTTCAGTGATGTCTTGTGGGATGAGTAATGTGGCACTAGCCATAGCATCTGCATGATGATTATCCTTGTGAGGAATTGTAGTAATGGAGTAGGACTCAAAAGTAGCTAAAATATCCTTTACAAGGGTATTGTAAGGAATGAGATGATCTTATTTTGTATTATATGTATCATTAACCTGATTGATGACTAATTGAGAGTCATCATGTATGCATAAGTTGTGAATGAGGAGCTTCGAGTGGTAAGCAATCCTAAAATGAGAGCCCCGTACTCAACAATGTTGTTCGTATAAGAGAACACTAACCGATATGTGAAGGGTAGTGGGTCATCGTGTGTGGAGTAATGAAGACTATGCTATCCCCAATGCCAGATCGACAATGAGATCCATCAAAGTACATTATTCACGTATGCGGCTCTATGGTATAGGTAGTGAAATCATCACAAAAGGATTTGGAAATGGGCGATGTATCCGAGAGGGGTGCCATAGATAGTTGATCAACGATAACTTGTCCTTTGATTACTTTTTGTGGTATAAACTTAAAATCAAATTTAGTAAGGAGCATGACCCAACGTGCCAAACGTCCGATAGATGTGTGTGGGATAGGAGGTAACATAATGGGCTTCCTTTTGTGATAATATGTACCTCATTATTAAGGAGATAATGTCATAATTTTTTTGCAACAAAGACAAGACCGAGGCACAATTTTTCAATGTAGCTATAGTTACATTCGTAAGAGAGTAGAGTACGACTGATATAATATATGGCTCTTTCACATTGAGAATCATCATGTTGTGCCAATAAAGTGCCCAAGGCATGAAATGTAGCAGATATATATAACAAGAAATGTTGATCAGCTATAGGTGGGACAAGAACAAGTGGATTTAACAAGTAAGATTTGATATGATTAAATGCTTTTTGAAATTTCTCATCCCAAAAAAACTTAGTATATTTCTTCATGAGTTATGCGAATGGTTGATTCTTATCAGCAAATTATGTGATGAAATGCCAAATAGCTTGAACTTTACCTTGCAAAGAGCATAATTGATGGAGGTTCTTAGGTGGAGGCATATCGATAATGGCTTTAATTTTGTTAGGATTAATCTTGATGCCACATTGGGAGATAATATATCCAAGAATTTTACCGGTTATAACCCCAAAAACACATTTCTTAGGATTCAAGCAGACATGATATTGTCGTAATCATTCAAATAGTATTCAAAGATCCTTCGCATGGGAGGACCGTCACTACAATTTTGCTAAGATGTCGTCTACATAATCTTCAATGATCTTATGAATGTAATCATGGAATATATGTGTCATTGCCCATTAGTAAGTAGCTCTGATGTTTTTAAGGCCGAATGACATGACTGTGTAACAAAATATACCCCATGGTGTGGTGAAGGAAGTTTTTCTTGGTCATCCAGATTGATCTTGATTTGATTATAACCCACAAATCCATCATGAAAGAAAGGATATCATATCTGTTATAAAATCAACAATAACGTTGATGTGTGGTAAAGGAAAACTATCCTTAGGGAAAGCTTTGTTTAGATCACAAAATTTAGTGCAACAATGAACCCGACCATTAGGTTTCATCACTAATACAATATTAGATACCCATTTAAGATAATCAATGACATGAATAAAACTCGCATCTAGAAGATTTTGAATTTCTTCTTTGACTAAAAGTGCTACTTTAGGGTTCTTTTACCAAATTTTCATTGGGTGGTTGAAGCACCCGACTTAAGGACAATATTATGCATTGTTGTAGATGTATCAATACCAGGCATGTCACTTTGTAATCCTATGTGAAAATATCTAAGAAATCATGAAGGAATCACTTAATATCCTTTTGTTCAAAGCGGGGTGAGAGACATGGACGACAAAACTATGCATGGATGTTTAGGCGTACCTAAGTTATATTATATTATTTCTTCATTTAGAAGGGTAGAATGATCCTTAATATACGGGTTAGTAGGAATAGTATCGGGTGGATCAATGTCATCAGTGGTGATATTAGATTCCTTGAGGTAAACCGTATTAGTGAGGGACAAAGGGTGATGCCGCTTATGGTGGAAAGAGGGGAGATGATCATAAGTACCCATGTAATCAAGTAATGCACTATCAGTAGCAAAAGTATTAAAGGTATCCCAAAGAGTATATGTATCATCACTAATGAGTTCTAGGTGCAACAAGGGAAGTGAAGGAACATGAAAGGAGGTATAAGAATCCAAGGGAGGAGGAGGAGGAGGTTGATACCCTAACCCAAACTTGTGTGACCTGTACGGGGAAGTACCAAAGTTACTGTAATTGGATGCTCTTGTTGGTCTACCTATGTATCAATGAAGCCAAAGTGGCGGAGATATTCATATCCTAGGCCATACTTAGAAAGTTGTGAGTAATATTGAAAGAAGTAGGGATATCAGTGGGTTGTTCAAAAAAATTGCAATACTCAAAAGGTGAGGGATCAGCCGGCACATGTAAACAATACCTTGATACCAGAATTTAAGTCGTGCATGTAGTGTAGAGGGGACCACATGCATAACATGGATCCAAGGTCTCCCAAGGAGAATATTATAATTAAGGTCATTAGGCATGACATGACACGAAATATCAATTATACATGGACCAATAGTGATTGGTAAATTAACAATACCTAAAACATGCTTGGGGATGTTATCAAAGCCATGAATAGAGATGGACAAAGGGGCTAAAGATGCTTCTAAAATGCCTATATGTTGAAGGAAAGTGATGTTACAAATGTTAAGGCTAGATCCATTGTTGACTAAAGAACACTTGACTTTGACGTGTTAATACAAACTTAGATATACAAAGGAGGGTCATGTTGTAGTATCTCTTGAGGAGGTAGATCATCTATTGTAAAAGTTATTTGATCCTCATTAAGGGAGAGAGCCAAAATGAACTTATGGTATACAAAGTTGGGTGAAGTATGAGGGGGATATAAGTGTTAGAAAAATACTTATTAACCTTATTAATATAATCAGGGTGATTTTGTAGATAACCGTGAATAGAAATGTTCATGATGAGTGTAAACTAGGATCACAGATGAAAGAAAGATTAAAGAAAGCAATAGATGAAGGACCTAGAAGTGTGGACAATCGATTGGGGTTCACCAAAATGATTGAATAAAAATGGTCTAACTATATAATGTGGGAATAGTTAATCTAAGCTATGAACAACTATAATAAATGTAACTAAATACAAAAAGAAGGCATGAAAATGATCTAAATAACTATACAAAATGAAATGATAACCCTAATGTGTAAGAAGGAAGAGGAAAGAACTCAATTGATTCAATGAAGTTACGAGACTATGTCACAGCTGTGTGACTGGAAAATCAAGAAGCGTGAATGACTGGACAAAATTCCCGAAAAGGGTGGATCTAGAGGATCTAGTTGGACTAGAGCACCTGAAGGAGGACTAGGGAATTTATGAGCACTTTGGTTTGTAATTTGGGCACTTTGGTCTATGAAAAATATCTGAAATTGATCTCTACAAGACTTGAAGGTGGTCTGGAACCTTTCTTGTGTGTCGTATGCATTGAGTGCACTCCTTCGTATATCGCCAATAATCTAAGATGAAAGAAATCCTTGCAAGACCCTAAAATAAAAATCAAACCGTAAAAAATAATAATGCATACGAAGGGTTCAGAATGACCTTAATAACCGCCACAATAGTGGACGTATTAATTGAGCACTATACTACATCTTAGACTTGATGTAGTTATATGTGCAAGTGTTTGTGAACATGTCATAGGTTTCTCTTATGCTAGTTGCACTTTGTGAAGTAGTGAGCAATAACTATGTAGAAAATGTAGTAGAATGTGTGCATGGAATAAAATAGAATCCACCCCTGTGAAGTATGATGTAGATTTCCTAGCCTTGTGCCTTGATGATGGAGCTATGCGGATGTAAGTGATATCCAATATAATAGGTGGATGTAACTCTAGATGGAGTGATAGTAGTAAGTGATGTTAGGTACCTCATTATGGTCTTGTAGAGTTCTTTTTGTAAAAGACTCTTTTCTTGTGCCACCTTGTCTTTTGGCACCCGGCCTTAGTTATTTTGTTCGCTTGAGCCTAAATTTGACTAAGTATGAAGTTGAATGCGGAAGGTATCCACATGTCCCTTTGGTGCACTTAGGGCATGAAGCGGAGAAGGAATGTTCTCAAACTTGTGTCGCATCGCCCATGTGTCCCAGACCTGATAAAGTTGCCCGGTGGGTTGAAAAGTCAAGAACATAGTAGAGATGCACAGGGTCTCCACGTGTCACCTGAGCACAATTTCAAATAGAGAAAAAGAAGGAAGGACCCCAAAAAGTGCGCAACCTCCACATGTATCTCACGCACGAGTCAAGAAGATAATGTCCCAGAAAGGCCCCCAAACAAGTGCGTGGCCTTCATGTGGTAGAGAAGAAACATCACCGACCATAGGAGCACAAGTTAGATGAATTAAAGGCAATAGGAAATATCACCAATGGAAGTTGAGATATTGACCCAAAAATGAAAGATCTTGTTAGAAAATTGAATGTTGTTGGTGGAAGGTCTGATTCCAGACATTGAAGTGAGAACCAAAAGGATCTATAAAGGGATGTTCTTATCCGAAGCTAAGGAGGTAGAAAGTGAGAAAAGAAAACATATTAGAGTTGTGAAAAGGGATTATAGGCATAGTTATTGTATTAACTAGCCTTAACAAGACTTTGTTATAGAAGGAGGCTGTAATATGTGCCATATCAGCCTTATGCATTATTTTCTCTATGAATAAAGAGTTCTTTTTGTGCATTTTAGCTTTCAATAACTGTGTCTTTCATTTTTCATTCTTTGGAAGTTTTTAGATAATTTCAAATATCTATTGTGCTATACACCCTTGGATTCTCTTTATACATCTATCATCTACATATTGTTATGTTTTACACTTTCTCAGCCTCAGTAATCTAAGATACTTATAAAATAGTAGATTATGCTAAACTCTCTTAGAATATTTTAAGTAGTTTCCCAGGATCCAACTCGTATATTTTTAAAGATCTATTTTGGTGCATCACCTTAGTTTGTACTTCATTTTACTTTTCCTCTAACCTTACTCCACAATGCGAGAAGATCCAACTTCTTTAAAATCTGGAGGTTATCTTAGGGTACACATCCCACTTCCTTAAGGTATCCCACGACTACGATAGTTCAACCGCAAAGATCATCGTCAAACAATTTTCTGGCATGCCCGACGGGACACAAACATCTACACATTTTAATACTTCATCATAAATTTTTTCTGATTTCGTAGTAGTACTAAGTCTGGTCTTCTATAACTTACAAGATGAATGTGAACAAGAGTGAGTACAAGAGAAGAATGTGTTTTTGAATACTTACTGATTATCTCCACCACATAATAACGAGAGGAGGTAGATAGATTCAAAGGTCTCCATCTCCTCCAAATGGACTCTCTCAACACCTCCACTAGGTAGGTCTTTCCTACTGATCAACTAGAACCCTCGGACCTATTTTAATGACCCACCTCCAGGATCAACTCCCGAGGTAGTTTGTTTCATGGAATCAAGTGATTCTACTCATCTTACCCACACCCCGATGGTGTGGAATCCTATTCCGATAACACTCTAAAAGCGCTGCCCAAATTTAGTGGAGAAGACTTCAAAAATCTAGAGAAACACCTCAAAGACGTCGCAAAAATATGTTCTTTACTTTATATTAGGAAGAAGACGCGCCTTATGGTTTCTTGCTGCTTCCTTTAAGGGGAAGGCTTTGGATTGGTACCAATCACTAACTCCTAATACTATCGGCACTTGAGATCAACTCGGGAAATGTATTAGTAGTAATATTTAGTGAGAAAGGGGATAGATCCTCACTCTTACAACATCTTATCAACATAAAGAAGGGTCCGCAAGAGCTTATGAATTATTTTAACACTAGGTTTCACATAACATGGTAAAGGATTCCTGCTCTAGCGAGGCCACCCCCATGTATGGCTATTATTTTTTATTTAAAAGCTCTAAAATTGGATATTCTATGATGATTCAATCATTAAGAGGGGACTCTTACCACAAACATATGATATTACAATCCAAGCCGAGAACAATCTAATAGATCTTTGGTAAGCTTCCCCAAGAGCCCCTTTTCCAATGTACCCTAAGATAGCTCCTCTCTTGTAAGAACAGGTCCCGAGATCTACCCAAGTCCCTACGTCTCTATATAATTATCCATATTATCATCTAACACCAATTCCTAGTACAACGTCATCATCATCTTCTTTTGAAATGGAGGAAGTCAAAAATATCCTTATAAACTTCTCTAACGAGATAACAAATCTTAAAAGGAATCAAAGTGCTTACCTAAGAAAAAAACTATCAAAGCTATCAAGGTGGTAGGCCTCCTATTCCTCTCAACATCATAATACCCAAAGACCACCATTTGTGCAGTTGTTTAACCATCTCATCCCGGTGCCAATACCACTCCAAACTATCCCACCCAACAACGGAAGAGAAATGATACCTAGGAAAAAAATTTGCGCAGAAGACCCCAATGCATGGTGCTTCCCCTGTAATATTTCCCACATGCCAAGAGATTGTCCACAAGGAAATTTACAAAAAAAGGTTGGTAAACAAAGAGCAAGAGAAGGCTATGATGTTAACACAAAAATGTGGCCTTTGTTGTGTAGATTCAAGGGATGTCCCTGGAATAAGAAACAAAGATCACACCAGAACATACACTTTTCTCTTGGGTAGAAGGAGAGGAATTCATATTTACAAATGAGGTAGTTATTTCCAAGCCTGTTCAATTTAATTACAACACTCACTTCAAAAAATGGATGATAGAGGCGGACACTCCTATCCCGAGTGTGAATAACAAGATGCAAAAGAAACCTCTAACCATCATGGTCTCACCGCCGACATTCATAAAGGAAGTTATGAGAACTGTTTAGAATCAGGATACTCTCCATCCCATGGTTGAAGGAATAAAACACCAATCATTATCCAAGATATCATTTCCGGACCAATTAACATGGTTCAACAACTCAAGAAAGTGCTAGCTAATGCATCCTTATGGGATCTTCTGGGTATTTTAGAGAAAAAGGAGTTTCTCCAAGAAGCACTTAAATCAAATGATGACCCAACCATCACTGGGAAAGAGAAGGAATGGGTAAAGGAAATTTGAGCCCCAACAGAGGCAATCTTTGTTAAATCAAAAGGGAGAAGTAAGTAAACCAAGGCCCAACCCCTTTTTATGACTCTTATCATAGGTAAGAAATTATTACATAACTCCATGATAGAATTTGGTGCAAGCACTACGGTCACACCTAAAGCAATTACAAATGCCTTGGGAATTGAATATGAGCCCCTAAAGAAAGGAGTCATGTAACTGGATGGAAAACCATTTCAAACCATAGGAGCTATAAAGGGGCCCCTGTTGTAGCTTTATTCCTACCATAACATAACCGTCCCACAAGATATAGTAGTAATTAACATTCCACCAATCTTCGGAATGTGTCTCTCCCATGATTTCACTCCTAAAATAGGAGGTTATATGTCTCTTGATTGGTCCCATATGATTATGCGGACCAAGTATGGATCTAAGATGAAGGAATTTTAGAACCCCTTGACAAGGAGCATATAATGGACTAAGAAGTCTCAGGATTTGAGGCTTCCCACGCTATGATCAATAGAGAAGAGGAATCGTATACAGAGGAAGGTAGTCTTCAAAGCGGCAAGTCATCTAGCCAACCTTTCCCTAGGTGATCCCTTCGGGAAATTCGATTCCACTGGTTTGGGTACTTATGTCATCTTCGACGAAGACTCCACGATTCCAAAGGTGGTAAAAGGAAAGGATAAAGAGAAGGGAATCCCATCAGAGATTCCCAAATATGGACCCTATATTTCGATGGGAATAAAATCAAAAATGGCTTAGGAGTTAGAACATGCTTGTTATCCCCAAGCGGAAAGAAGATACTCTAGGCATTCCACTTCCAGTTCTCCTATACCAATAATGAAGTATATTATGAGGCCTTAATACATGGCTTGGCCACAACACGAAAAGAAGGCATAACATAGTTGAGAGTCTTTAACGATTCAGAGTTGGTAGTAACATAGGTAAGGAACACTGTCACCACAAAAAACCCAAGAACGAGGTCCTATCAACATAGGGTGTGGGAACTCATAGAATATTTCAAAGCCTTTAATATCAAAGTGATCCCCCGAGACCAAAATATAGAGGCTGATAGGATGACCTTAATCGGGTCGCAATTCAACCCAATACATGATTTGATAGCAAATGAAAGTACCATAAAATTGATCATTCACCCTTCTATACCTAATAACATGATCATTGATAGGTTTTTAATAATGACCAACAAATTATACACTTCCTCCAATAATCTGACTAGTTTGCAAACCAACTCCAACCCAAGATTGAAGAAGCTTATGGAGATCAGATTATTCAATTAAAGACAAACAAACTTCCAAAAGGGTTAATAACACTAGAAATCCTTTTTGATTCTAATGATGCTAGTTCAGATCGAAGGAAGTTTTCAGTGGTAAAGGAGGATTATGTCGAGCTAGAAGTGACTAAAGGGAGAAGGCTAAAGGTCGGGAGATTAGTCACTCAAAGAGAAAGGGAAATACTCATGGCTCTATGCCATAAGTATGATAAAGTGATGGCTTAGACGTACGATGACCTACATGGTTACAACAAGGATATCATCTAACACACCATCAACCTCGAAGAAGGAACTAAGCCCATCCAATAGAAGCAACGGCTCGTGAACCCAAAAATAGAATCCCTCATGGCTGAGGAACTGAGAAAACTCCTAGAGGCCAAAATAATCTTCCCTATCAAGCACACAACATGGGTCTCTAACCTAGTCCAGTAAGGAAGAAAAAAGTAAAATTTGGCTCTGTGTAGATTTCAGAGACCTAAATAGAGTGCCCCTAAAAATCACTTCCCTTTACCCTTCATGGAGTAGATATTACAAATAGTTGTAGGATCGGAAAGGTTCTCTCTGCTAGATGGTTTTTTAGGCTATAATCAGATATGGCTCGCAGAAAGGGATCAACATAAGACCACTTTCACGAAAAATGGGAACCTTCGCATATGCAAAAATGCCATTTGGAATCACAAATGCTAGAGCCACCTTTCAAAGAGCCATGGACCCTGTGTTTGGATAACTGATCAATAAGGTAATTCTTATATACCTAGATTATCTCACGGTATTTAAAAAGATAGCAGAGGATCATTTTGATGCCTTGGAAGCTGTGTTCAAGAGATGCCAAGAATTCGGGATCTCTTTGAACCCAAGGAAATGTGTTTTTGAGTACCCCAGGAAAAATCCTGGGACATATTATTTCAAAGGAAGGATCTCTATTGATCTAGAAAGGGTTGAAGCCATTCTAGGACTGCCCTTACCAGTCAATAAGAAAATAGTCCAATCTTTCTTAGGAAAGATTAATTTTGTTAGCAAGTTCATTTCAGAATTTTCTCGGGACAATCCGCCCGATCATGCTAATGCTCAAGAAGGACCTTAACTTCAAATGGACCACTAAAGGTCATTAGGCCTTTGAGGTAATTAAAGGGGCTATCACATCCACCCTGGTACTGTGTAACCCTGACTTCTCAAAGGATTTCATCATGTATGTATATGGTGGTAAACATAGCGTAACATCTGTATTGACACAAAAGGGAGAGTCTTAAGGAGAAGAACATCGATCACCTTCTTCTCAAAAACTCTCCATGACTATGAAACAAGGTATAAATTTGTAGAAAGAAAAGCTTATGCTATAGTTAAGGGTCTGAATAAATTCAGGCACCTCGTCACTCATAGTAAAATATAGGTTATGGTGGCACACTCTAGTGTCAAAGAATATATAATAGAGGGTGAGATAACAGATAAAAGAGCTAACTAGATCACTAAGATCCTCAAATACGACATTGAGATAAAACTTACTAAGATAGTAAGGGGTAGGGGATTATGTCAATATCTAACACAGGACCCCATGCCCCTGATTAACGACAAGCCCAAAGGGATACTATATATCCAAGAAAGTGACTCAGGTAGTTGGGTCTCGGATAGGATCCACTTCATACAAACATGGAAATACCCAAGCCATATTCCCTTAAAAAAGGAGGTACTATAGGTACAAGGGATCCAATGTTACCATGATTGATGATTTCCTTTTTAAAAGGAACTTTAATGAAATCTTGTTAAGGTTCCTAGAGAATTAAGAATCTAAAAGGATCTTACGTGAGTTACACCATGCGAGCTTGGGAGGCCATTTTTCTACCCAAACCACAACCATAAAAATCTTGCAAGCAAGATACTTTTGGCTGAGCTTGTTCATTGATAGTCAAGAAGAGACAAATAGATGCAAGGTTTGTCAAGTTTATATAGGTTTTCAGAGGAATGCGACATTACCTCTTAACCCCATCCTAATTGAGGAACCATTTGCACAATGGGGTCTAGACTTCATCGGAATGGTCAACCCGACTTCTAGTGCCGAGCACAAATGGATCCTCACCGTAATCGATTACTTCACCGATGGGTGGAGGTGGTTCCACCGAAAGAGGCCACATAGAACGTTATCGTGGGACTCCTACTGAGAACATCACTACCCGATTTCAACCCCCTGCACTATTATATCAGATAATGCTAAGGCCTTTTTGGGAGCCAAAGTATCTCGATTTCACCTTGAAAATTATGGGATCTATCTAAAAACATCCTCCAACTATTACCCAAAAGGAAATGGTTTGGGACGAGTCCACTAACAAAAATCGATTAAGCTCATAAAAAGGATGGGAAATGAGCATAAGAGGCTATGACATAAAAATATCAAAATAACCTTATGGGCTGATCAGATCACACCTAAATAGATCCTGAAAGCCTTGCCATATGAGATAGTCTATGGGAAAAGCCCTGTGATGCCAGTTTCCCTAGAAATCCCTGCGTTATAACTATTAAAAAAATGGAGATAGAGGAAAATGGGGTGATGCAAGTGAGACTCACTAAACTAGTAGATATCTAAGGGAAGTGGGAGGCTTCTCATGAAGCCATGATCAGCCGCCAGTAGGTGGTGAAAACTTGGTTTGATCAAAAGACGTCGGAACTAGAATTCCAAGTTGGTACTATGGTTTTGAAATGGGATGCAAGGGCTGTAAAACCTAGAAATCATGGAAAGTTCAAGCCCTTATGGACCAGACCCTTAAAAATCAGTGCATGCAAGCAACATAATACTTTCAAGCTTGAAAACATGGAATGTGACCCCTTGGTAATTCGGTAAACATGATTCATTTAAAACCTTTCCTTTGAGTCTCTTCATTTTAATATTATATCATATGTATAGTTTTTCTTTCCCTCATTCTTTTGCTTTGTTTGTTTTGTCCCTTTCAATAAGTGTCTCAGACACGTGTCCCTCGTGGATCACCCTTGCCTCTTTTGAAGTCTTGGAGGGAGTGCACCTTCCTAATTTTCCCTAAAATTAATGATCCAACGTCCTCCTAGGATATTTGAGGGAAAAAGATTGAGAATTGATATAGAATCTCTCAAAAACACAAAGTTCGACGCTTAGGGTCATTAATTAAAAAGGGGCCATTATGTGATGTGACTCTATATACACGTGAGACATTACTCTACAAGTTAAGGTGGCTATTTAAGATAGTTGGAGTGTCCAATAGGTTCATTTCGAATGACATAGTCTTCCAATCACCCCCTAAGTGTCGAAGTAAAAAATCGAGCCTCCTCCTAAGCCCCCGCAAACTACCATGGAGACTCCTAGCTCTGCACCATAAGCAAAGTCATATGCATGACAACTCACCCACCCATGCCCTCTCTAACCAAAGTTGAGATTCCTTGATGGAGGGTCTCGATCCAGTGACCCTTATGTGGTTTTTGACTTTGACGACAATGTCTTCGACCATGTTCTCAACAAGAAAACAAAATCTGTGAGATCAATAAGATTTTTTGGATCCCCTTAGACTCATTCTCCAGGTTTTTAACCTAGAAAATTCTAAATCTTTTGGATTAAGAAGCTGGAGCACAAAACTCGCCCAATATATGGTGCCTCTCATGCACCCATACCCAGAGCTCATACATATGTGCCCAGGTTGTTTTGACTCTGACACCAACACCATCCAGGGCAGGAACATAAAGGTGGTAATTACACCTCAAGCTGTCAGGGACATGATGTCTATAAACTATGACCCAATGACCAGTTTCCATGATATGGAAAATCTCCAAAACATCTAGGCTCAGTGCCAGAATAAATATTCATTTCTTAATAGGGAGTTAAGGTAGACTGATTCAGGCGGTTCGGGAACCATAGGACTCCCCATTCCCTTGAAGTTACTTATGGTGAATTCTCAAGATGCCTGCTCAATGTTGACGTTCATTTTTGGCTAATATTTAGATAGGAACATCTAGGATTGGCAGATGACAGACTTATTTAGAATGAGGTCCAGTAAAGAAGGAGTAGGCGTACCACTTGAATTAACCAAATTCATTGCTAAATCTATCTATGAAAAACTTTTTGATTCTGGTAAGCTCTACCTTTAGGTATTCTTCATACTTATTACACCTTATTTTGTATTAGAATGCCCAATACTTCATTCGGATTCATGACTTTGAATCTATTTGATGAAGAGGTTGATCCCCAAAAGATCATTCCAGTTTCGCTTAGACTCATATATTATCCTGTTCATCAAATGTATATGAATTTTTTAATTCTTTTGTGGATCCCCTCCTGCTCGAACTTGACCATGAAGGGATCAACAATAAAATGAATAACTCTTTTTAGTCCATCCTCACAGACCCAGTGCACCCTTGTGATTATTTTTTCACAAAGAAGACATTCTATGATTTGGCTATATGGTTTTTGAGATGAATCCTTTATGCTTATGAGAGTCCTCACAATGTGGGTGGTGGGTCTCAAGATAGCCGATAGCTAGTTCTCATGGAAATTGAGTTCAAATCCAAATTAAAAACGGTGTTTTTGATCTCCCCTTGAACAAGGGAGGAATTATTGTGATTAAGAGAAAGGCGGAGCATAGCCTCGCATGAAGTTGGCCTCCTATAGCTTCACCTTAATTCAATACTCATGGAGGTATGACCCAGATGAGATAATGGTCGTGACTCTAGTTTAGAATAAGGTTCCAGACTCTATGCAGCATGAATCCAGTGGAAATTTTTGAAGCAAGGTCGCTGTCCCCGGGTAGAGTCACCGACATATTTATCAAGCTCAATGACATTCCAATTCTAGACTAGGATCCATTCCACCCCATTAAGAATAGGTATGGCCCCACCCCGACCATGAAAAAAGGAATTAGAGTGGCCCTATGTAAGAAAGATTAGAACGTAGAAAATATTGAAGCATATTGGGAGTATAGGTAGGAGATCGTTCAAGCCACCCTCCATTTTGAAGCCGTATCTAATGATGAGAAATATGAGGAGTTTTGGGATGCAGATTATGGGTATGTCTTAGAGAGTGAGGACACAATGAAAATCATCTCGAGAATGGCCCACTGGATCGATCACGAGTCTTTTGGTCCCTCCTAATAGCAATTTCGTGTCCACCTCCATCCTCCATTTCTCAACAAAGTTTTTAGTTTAGGTAACCACGCCATAACTCACGCCGAGTTCCCATGTGTAAGGAATTTATGGAGGGATTGATGTTGAGCCCCCTCACTAGAAGTTAAATTTGGTCGTGACCCTTGTGTCTTCTCCCCTCTACCTCCTCCTAGGGCTCCCTTTCAATCCCCTCCTCCACCACCATTTTCCCTACAAGAATTATCCCTTTATCAGTAATCCCATCTCAGATTATCCCTCCACCTCGAGCCCCTTCAATGCCTCAACCTTCCTCCACTATCCCAAATTTATCCTCCCGCATGGTGACAAACCCTTCTTCGGCTCTAAAAATTTAATACCTCAACCAAAAGTTTTTGTGTCAAGCCGAAATCGTAACAAGGCAACTGGAGATAACGTAAGGGAAAAATAAAAGAAAAAAGAAATGTCGGCAGAGCAACGAAACAAATGTGGTCATTATATGACCATCACGTGATTCATCCCCAAGTGTCCAAACCCAAAAATAGATGCAACCCAATGAATATTCTATCGGTGTTGTACTTGGTCAACCTCTCGAGTTCCGGCATCGGGACAATGTCGAGTTAATGAATGAAACTACGGACGTAGTCACAACAGACTACCTTAAGCTCAACAAATAGTTGAGAAAGGCACCATCTAGCCTTCGTAGGGAAGAAGTAATTGTGGCCAACCAACAAGCTGAGCTAAAGGGCAAGGGAAAAGAGATAGAACAACTCTACAAGGAATTGAAGGAAGCTTCATCACAAGAAGTCCTTGTGGCTTCTCAGAGAAGCTAAAACTCTAACAACCAAACTTGCCACATTTTAAGCCTAAAAAATTTGCTCTCATAGGAAAAGGGATCCCTCCAACAAGAGGTTGATTCAAGAAAGGCAAGGTGGCTGCGATCCAAGCCAAGTTGCGTCACATTAAGGAAAAAAAGGGAAGCCTCCATCCATACAAGGTTGAAATAATCTAAGGACATGGTTAAGGACTTGACTCATAAATTGGCATGACAACCCCAAAAAGGGGGAATATTAGTATTAGTGTAGGAGCTATATGTTTCTTTTCGTGATCGAATTACCACCATGACAATGAATCTAGCCCCGTACTTGGATTTATATCCGATACACAAGGGTTATACTGAAATGTGGAGACCACAACCTCCACCATTAGCAATGCAAGACGGTATCACCAAGGTCCCTAGATCATTATTGTTAATTCAAAAACTTTATGATGCTTTTGACTCCACCCTACAAGGGGAAGGAATCACTGATAGGTGGATGATTGCTACGAAGATCAATGAGATTTTGAGTTGCAATAAAGCCTCCATAAAATTCTAGAATCTCTTGGCTTAGCTCCAATAGGGGATAAAAGAATGGAACCAA
Organism: Taxus wallichiana var. yunnanensis; assembly: GCA_018340775.1. NCBI lineage: Eukaryota > Viridiplantae > Streptophyta > Pinopsida > Cupressales > Taxaceae > Taxus > Taxus wallichiana. Next base: position 729,515,040 of record CM031234.1, on the reverse strand, counting down.
AGCATCAATGAAATATTCTAGTTAGGCTTCCCCTCCCCTTTCCCCGATGAATCTATTGTCCTATCAAAGGACCAAATTCAACATCTCTTGATCACCAAGCGATAAGACAATACCATCTTTCAAGTATTTAAAAGAGAGCTCCAGTGTCACCGAGGTGGAAGCTATCATAAACCCCATCATGCAATTGAAGTTCCTCTTACACGCAGAGTGCAAAGTCTCCAAAAATCTTCCCACAAAGAGATAATTGAGATGGACCGAGCCTTCCGGGCCTTGCAGAGATGAACCTACCCAATAGCGGCAAAATGGCTTAGATATCGACTACTTTACACCAGCTTTGAGTGGCATTTTGTAAACCACATTTTGAATTTTGAGGCTAAGAAGATCACCTTGGTGAGTTGCCATAACCGTAGAGTTCTTTTTGTATAAGACTCTTTTATTGACCACTATCTTTTGGCACCCCGACCCTAGTTCTTTTGTTCACTTGAGCCTAAATTCAACTAAGTATGAAGTTGAATGTGGAAGGTGTCCACACATCCCTTTGGCACACTCGGGGAATGAAGTGGAGAAGGAATGTTCTCAAACTTGTGTCGCATCACCCACATGTCCCAAACCCGATAAATTTTCCCAGTGGGTTGAAAATTCAAGAACATAGTAGAGACACACAAGGTATCCACGCGTTTCCTGGGTGTAATTTTAAATAGAGAAAAAGAAGGAAGGCCCCCAAACAAGCATGTAACCTCCACGTGTCTCTCAGGTGTAGTTTGGAAGAAAATGTCCCAGGAAGCCCCTAAACAAGTGCGCGACCTCCACATGGTAGAGAAGAATCATCACCAACTAAAGGAGCACAAGTTGGATGAATTAAAGGCAATAGGAAATATCACCAACAGGTAGTTGAGATATTGATCCAAAAATGAAAGATCTTGTAAGAAAATTGAATGTTGTTGGTGGAAGGTCGATTCCAGAGAGATTGGCGAGAGCCAAAAGGATCTATAAAGGGATGTTCGATCCAAAAGCTAAGGAGGCGTAAAGTGAGAAAAGAAAACATATTAGAGCTGCGAAAAGGGATTATAGGCATAATTTTTGTATTGGCTAGCCTTAACAAGACTCTATTGTAGAAGGAAGTTGTAATCTGTGCCATATCGACCTTATGTATTATTTTCTCTATGAATAAAGAGTTCTTGTTATGTGCATTTTAGCTTTCAATATTCTGTGTCTTTCATCTTTCATTGTTGGTAGTTTTTAGATAATTTTGAAGATCTATCATGTTATATACCCTTGGATTTTCTATATGCATCTATCATCTACATATTGTTATGTTTTACACTTTCTCGGCCTCTGATAATCTAAGATAATTCTAAAATTATAGATCATGCTAAACGCTCTTCGGCTATATTAAGTAGTTTCCCAAGATCTAGCTCGTATCTTTTTAAATATCTATTTTGGTGCATCACCTTTTTTTTACTTCATTTTAATTTTCCTCTAACCTTACTCCACATTGCAGAGAAGAGCCAACTTCTTTAAAATCTAGAGGTTATCTTAGGGTGTACGTCCCACTTCCCTAAGGTATCCCACAACTCTGATGGTTCATCCACAAAGATCACCATCAAAAACTCTCATAACTTTATATTTATAGGGTTCTCTTGGTCTACTTTCGTAATTAACCCCGAAAAGGCCAATCACAAGAAAGATAAGGATGTAAAATGGCTAGAAAGAGCCCAATAGTGGTGGGAAAGTGCAAAAGGGACCGAGGTGCCTCTGGTGGGACTAGGTCACCCATGGGTGCCCCAGTACTACCCTGGGTGCCACAATCGAGGCTAAAATTATGGGAAATGACTCAACCAAATTGAGCATGTGGATGAAAAGGGTCGGTAATACCGAAATAAAATAAAACAAGATGGCTAAAAGATGGGGGTTAATTAGTACTTTCTTCACTCAAGAACCTTCTAAATAGTAGTATGAAACCGAGATAAATAAAGGTCCAAAGTGCATGATTTTGTGACTACAGTTGATAAAGGGGATTTTAATCAAGGGCTAAGACTTAATAGGTTGGGATAGAGCTTGATGTTGAGATATGGGGATATGGTAAGATTGGTTTGAATGAGTTGGTTGTTATGAAATGGGCATGTTTGAGGGGTTAGTTGGGATGTAATTGGTAGGTGGTTGGGATACTTGAATTGGTTGAGTGGGAAGCATGTATTGATAAAGCTTTGAGGGGGTGGTTGATAAGTTTGCATTAATTTAGATGGTTGAGGTTGAGAAATATTTATGTTGGCATGAATATGCAAAGTAGAGATGAGAGGAAAACTTGTGTGATGTTGTTCGGATATGGGAGGAAGCAAGTGTAATTCTTGAGAAGATTGAATAGGAAGACAAGTGATTGTGGTAGATGATGAGGTGATAGGAATAGAAAAAGGGATGACAATATTAACATAAGGAAAATTATGAGGCATGGAGACTACTAATTGGGTAGTTTGATGATTGTGAGGAATGGAGGAAGATGGTTGATTAGGATCAAACTCATGTTGGGCCCTAACAAGCTCACTCATGGCTCTAGGAAATAAAATGACAAGTTGGGAGGTAAGCACTTGGGTGGAATCCATAATAGAATGTTAAGTATAATGTTTTTGTAAGTGAGGTCCATCAATGGGAAGATTGGTGGTTTTTCAAAGGAGGTAGTCATGGAGGGAAATTGGATTTGCATCGAGAAGTTCCTGAAAATTTGTAGAACCTCGAGGGATGAGAGGAGGTATAGAAACATCAATAGAGTTGGCCTAAGGAAGCGTGATTGGTATATATGGGATAGAATGGTGGAGAAGGAAAGGATTGGTATCGACATGAGATTTTGATTGGTTCAATTAATTTTCTGAAGAGGTGGGATGGTAATAATGTGTTGAGTAACCATGGTAGGAATGACCAAAGGGGTGGAGGTAAGAATGGAAAGTGTGGAAGTTTGTTGGATGGTAGCGGTAGTGGGGATTGAGATATTGTTTGATGTCATGTTTTGTTCCATTTTCTTGGCTTGAGATCTTGTAATAAATGACATGAAACAAAATAAAACTATGTTAATGTTTGATTAAAGCAAGCAAGTCACACAACAAATTTTTGTTTATCTTGATTATTTTAAGATGTGAAAAGAAAAAAAAAAAAAGGCTTGAAGGGTACCTAGGAAAAAATTATGGATGGTTTTAGGTGATTTTGGTTGTGGATTCCTCGATATACTCAAAGGTACATGAGGCCTAAATTTGTATAGAGTTTATAATGTGACCAGAACACCACGATGGATTTCCTATTGGGTGATGAAATCCCAATAGTTCCACCTAGTAAGGAATGTTTGGATGTGTAATTTGGTTTGTGTGTTTGGTTGTGTGTGATGAAGTGAATGCAACATGTTAAACCCCCTAGTTAAACTAGATTTCCAAGAAATAATGATAAGGGTTATTTTTAGATCCAAGAAAAATATGAAGATTTGATGAGGACAAAAACAAGTTATGCAATGTGATAAAGAAAAAGATGGGGAAAAAAACAAGGAATACCGGTATACGCTTTTCCTTTTTATCTGATCTTCAAAGTAAATAAGTGAACAAAGGAAAATCCAATAAATCCATGATGTAACACAAACAAGCAAGCAAGGATGATCTAATACACATTCCTTCCTTATAAGGTTAATAGAAATGGAAGAAAGAAGATAAAAATGAAAACAAATAACAAGACTCACCTAGAAAGGGTGGGTCCCCGGGCGTGCCAAAATGTTGACCAAGTTTCTTTGTTCTGTTCAGATTAGTGAACTAGTAATAAAGGAAACAAGTAACTCCAAATATGAAGGGTTTATGGTACCTTGGGATGATATGGATGGATATGGGCGTAATATGAACTCCTCTTCGCTACGAGCTAAGTGACCTCACACAACAAAGAAGACTAAGAAGAAAAATGGATTAGTAGATATATGGAGGGTTTCTGAAAAATTTGGTCCTGAGAAGTATGAGATTCCTAGGATGGATGTCAACCATGTTGTTTATAAAGATAGATAAAATAAAGATTTGATAAATTGGATGTAGCGTCTATGTAGAATCTAAAGTAAAACAGAAACTGAAAGATGGATCTAAGATGATAAAAATAAATTTGATCTAAATAAAAAAAAAAAAATCAAACCTAGAGTCGATGGAAACCCGATATATTGCGAGAAGGCCATTCAATGGAGACCGGGCTGAATGAGAAGTAAATACATAAAAACAGGCTTGTAAGTCTTCCCATAGCTAGATCTAAGGTTGATCTCGGATCTGATAGTTCACTGTGATGATCAACAAGAACCTAAAAATATCTGAACCAAGGAGAAACATAAAGGATGCACAAAAATCAGAAAACAAATGGTAAATGATATGAAAATAGACCGAGTTGATGATGACTAGGATGGAGCAAATGCCGCGACGGGGAATGACAAAATGGTTTTGGGGTGGTGGATGAGACATAAGGACTAGATCTTAATGTTGGATGACCGGGATCAAATAGGTGATGAGGTAGGTGACGGAAAACATAAACAAAGCAGATCGATCGACGATGACCAAATTGGAGTGGCGACGATCGGGGCTGATTTGGACTTGGGACGAATAAATTGGAAAAAATGACAGTCACGATTAAAATGGAGGTGATTTGGATGTAATAACAAGGCACTGGGATGACCGTGGAACTCAGTAAACACAATGAAGATGGTTGCAACAAGATGATGATGATGGATCTAAGCATGTAATTACAAGAGGAATCCAAATCTCCCAAAATGAACACAAGATCTCTAAGATGGCTTCCAAATGGCTTAACAACTGCAAAAAGAGGTCATAAGATGAAGGCAAGATCGCAAGAGCTCAAAAAATCTTAAAATTGCATCCTTGAACAAGGAGGGGTGAGGGTAGCTTTATAGGGTCGACGACAACCTGGATGGGTCATTGTTGACTATGGGGACCTGTCTGTTTGGATGGTGGGAATATGATGAGCTCAAGACAAGGAGCCCATAGGAAGCGGGATTAGGGTTTAGATGGATAGGATGAGCTAGGGTTGCATAGGGAAGATAAATGGGTAGGTGGATGGTTGAAATGAGTAAATAAAGGCCATGGGTGGGTAAAAATATTAAATGATGGCCTAGAAAGAGTAAAATTAAGGATTTAGGGAGGATAAACAAATTAAATGAGGATTAGGGATGATTAAGGGTGATTAGGAATGATTTAGGGAGAATAAAATAATGAGATGAGGATTAGAGCTAATTAAGAATAATTAGCATAAATGGGATGAAATAATAGGATGGATAATATAAGATCAAAGGTGGGAAAATGGTGATTAATGGGATAAATTGAATTTAGGAGGGAAGATAAAATTTGAATGGGTGACCATGATGAAAGAGAGTGAACGCGGGGTGGAAGGGGTGGTGATACCAAATTTTGGTGTCTATAAATAGAAATATATCATATATAAGATGAATTTGGGAAGATAGATCCTCATATGAATACCTGCTATTAATTATATTCGGTTAATACATAATTAAGATTTTAAACAATCCAACTTCTAGAATGAATAAAATAATGATTGTTTACATTAATAATTGGGAACTACTACTTAAAACCAATATAATAGAATGTTTGGAATACATTAACAAGTTGGGAATTTATATCCTTAAGTGGTTGTTTGACAATAATGTTGTTATTATATATTGTTAGCAATAATTAAAAGAAATTCCCATCTCAAAGAGTCTAATTAAGGGTCAACATTAGAACAAAATAAGTTTTATTACTTTCCATGTAAGTTGGGAAGTCTCAAGGATATCCTTTATTAGTTTGATTAAAAGAAGAAACCTTAATATATGTGTAAATTTTTATAAAATTGCATATTATGTTATTATAATGATCATGATTTGGAAGATGATACTCCCCTCTATGCTAATAATCTTTGTTTCAAAAGAGATAAATAAGAAATACCTTGGGTTTTCTTATGAACAAGTTGTAGGGTGGAGTTTTCAATAAAGTAAACCTAAGGATTTAGTCTTCTTGTGTACTCATTAAAACCTTCTTATCAGATATATGAATGGTATCATCTACACATGAGTTTTCAAGTTTGAGAAGTTATTTGAATATAATGAGAAATGTTGTTACTATATCAAAGACTATATGAATATGGTGTTATGAGTGAAGAAAAAATCTTAATGGTTAAAGAAAGTGTAACTTAAATAGTAGTGTTCTTGTCTATGAAGAAGTTGAATGAAACTTCTTCTATTTATAAGATGTATTGGGTAAGAAGAAGTTTCCTAACTCATTGGTATGGTGAAAACTCTTACTTATATCTTAGAAGGTGTAGTTTGGTCATGAACCTAGTAAAAGGAACTAAAAAATATGATTATAACTTATAACATTGAGCCATGATCTAAACACAAACCACACCGATTCTAATGAGCATATTGAGGTTGTCGGTGAAATTTGGGTGGTGTTTTGAAGAGATTCATGTTTAATTGTTTGAGAACATTATTATGATTGGTTATCTTCTTATATTTTCCAATCCTTATTGTAGGATGTTAACATTGTTTTCCCTTCAATATGGAGTAAGTAACGTTTAGATTTATAGATATTGGACTATGTTGTCTGTTTTGGTATAACCTTTGTTAAGGTCCTAAAGCGCAGGCGCGCGCACACACACACACACATATGAAATAAACTAGATGCATAACATGAAAAGTAAACTAAAATACTTAAGAAATGCCAAGAAAGGTGTGAAAAAGAGATGAATGATTTATAATTATGAGAAATGATACGTGATGAATGCTTCTAGTATGATTAGTACAATACATATACATTACGGGATAATGAACTATGTTATGAGAAACTTTTTGCTGCTAATAAGAATTTGTCATGTGGTTAATGGAACTATTTTGTAAAATTAACCCAACAAACATTGATGAGGGAACCTTGTGGAAAAATGCCTAGAGGTTTTGGGAATGTTTGAATAATGTTGCGTAATATTTTTTGTTACTACCAAATCGGTAGGATCATAGTTATGAAACAATGTAAAGTGAGTGTATCTACACATGAATTTTTACATGAACCTAATTTTGGAAAATAATTAATCCTAATGAATTGAGGAATGAGTAGTTAATGATTTAATTACATCAATCCTATAAACGAGAGGCATGCGACAAAGATAATTGTGAGTAAGGAAAGGGTAATGTTGAACTTCTCTTCAGGTAGGAAAAAAATTAGTAGTATTTCCCATGAATTGGAAGAGGGGTCACTTATTTATAGTCTAATTTTTTTATCAAGAGATGTTTGTGCCCTAAAACAACTGAATCCCAATCCCCAAATTCATAAAAACAGTGAGGGGTGTTCTTAGTGAAAATAGGTTGAATGCTAAGGATAATTTCCAACTTTATTAGTCATTTTACAAACATGTTTGGCACAAAATTATGACATCGATGATCCAAATTTCTTGATCATGAGTGTATTACTATATAACTCTATTAAGTCTAACTAGTCTTTGAAACACTCATTTTACATAAAACATCAAGTGTTATCTAAACAATAACTTATACAATTATGGAACAAGTTTTTACGTTCTTTCGAAAGAATCAATTTAATTTTCTCAATCTCAAGGAAACTACAAGGAAGGACCATATACTAGTTGAAACATATGGCCAAAAACTTAAGGTAAAATTATTGGAAGGTTTATAATACAAGCAAGGAGAATTTCCAAAAACCTATGGTAAAATAATTAAACATATATAATACAATCAAGGGGAATTACAATACAAATTTCTAATACTTCATGTATTCTTTTATTTTACCAAATAGTCCAAGGTGCGCTGACACATCACTCACCATGTAAATCGAACACCCACCCAAAGTGCACAAGGGTGCTAGGTCCCTCTTTTATGGAAGCTTTGTCAAAGAGTTAGCATGATGAGAACATACATAGATACATTCCAGATCCATAATAACAATGCAATGATAAACCATAAATAGATCTAGATCATAACCATATGCAAGAATAACTTATACAAGAATCAAGATTAGGTTTACCATACAAGAACTAGTCACAAATATGTCAACAAACAATATCCAGCCACAAAGATCCATTGTATTAATTACTGTAAAACATAGAAGCTGAATACATACATAGTAACATCACCATGAGTCACGCACTCTCATAAACCAATAACATAACTCTAGAAAACATGGATGACATCTAAACCATGAAAATCAACACACACACACACACACACACACACACACACACACACACACACACACACACACACACACACACACACACACACACACACACACACACACACACACACACACCTAAACACACACACACAAGTAGTGGGAATTTCCCTTCACTACTCATGCACCCTCAAAATAGGCTACATGCTAAGAATAACCATGCGCCCTTACATGACAAATACAAAAGCATGCAAGCTCGCTAATAATAGATCATCTAATAACATCAACTACAGATATTAATTCTATTAATAGCTCAAAATTATACATGTTTCTTACTCTTCCACTTGCCCAAAATAACCTTTCTTCATCCTCAAGTCTTCATGATGGTACATACCCCACACTCAAAATCTATCTTTATACTTACCATGCAAAGCGGCAAAGTCCCAAAGTCATACTTTTCCAAGCACACCCTTTTCCATTATACTTCCACATGATCGTCCGCACGCTAAGTCCACGCGCCCAATCCTTATGCACCTTCAATACTTAGGCTATAATTCATCAGCCCAACATTACCCCACACTTGCTTCATTTCCACCCTTGACAATGGGTAACCATGATTTATCTTCCATGAATAAAGAATAAGAAAGGAATGAATAACTATTTAGAAAGAAGAAAATAATACTTGGGCACTCTATCCCTCTACAGGTAGGATTAACTCTGGATATTCAACCTTGATCTCTGCCTCAAGCTAGTTCCAATCACTCAGTGCCTTATTAATTTTGTCTAGGATGTCTGCAAGTACTCTATCCATCTCATCCAAATTCATGTTCTCACCTTCATTCTACAGTATCCTAAGGATGTTTTCCAGACTCAAGATCATCCCATCCATTACATCCATTCTCCACACTATGAGTTTTCCTATCTCTTTGATTCACTCCTTATGAGGCTTCCAGTCATTGCAAGCGCATTGCACTTCTCTGCTACCAAGGTCATCCTCTCCTCATGCCCAAGTGTATCATTCTTTACTGCACTAAGGACCTCATCCTCCTTTACCAAAGTTTGTGTCTTGATGATATTCTCAGGATCTGCACACATGTTCAATACCAAGTCTACCTTTTTCAATTCATCCTTCAATGTCTGTAGTATAGACTCATACCCAGTTATCTTACACGCAATAGTGGCCTTTGATTTCTCTACTTTTACTACAACATCCTTTGGTTTTAGAATTTGAATTAGTCCATCATATAACACCATGTGGACCAATGTATGCAAGTAATGCATTGCAGATGGAAATATCTCCGCCACCTTCTCTTCCATATGCGACCTTGCCTTCAAAATTTCATCACCTATTTGTTCCATCATACTCAAGCATCGCACGTGCCTTTGTTTCATTTGTCTCCCTTTCCTCCGTCGGATGCTTAATTTCCGTATCCTTATCTTTTTTATCTTCTAATAAAGCATGAATGGTTACCGCTTTATCAATTTTTTTACACGCAACTTCTACATATACCTTTGTCAATGTATTACTCACTTGCTCATCTGATATCTTAGTCATTTTAATTGTCACAAGGTATGAATGTGGCACTTTTTTAATTCTCCGTGAGACACAAATTTTTACACACGTCAAAATCAAGCTCATCCATATGAGTCTGCATACTCCATGATAGTTTCTTCCATGTGTGCGTGGTTACCATCTCTGAATCCATTAGTTCCCAACCATAAAGGTCCTTGGGTTCTAAGGTGCTTTGGAACCTAGTGCATATGATTTTGGTTGGGTCATTGACATACCCAACTATAGGATTTTCATATACTCCTTCATCCTTCTCCTTTCCTAAGTGCTTACCTTTGGGGATGTGTATGCTCGTATCAAGAATTGGTCCTTCACCTATTTGTGTAGTAGGAGGCATGCCTAAAGGTTTTCCCTTATCTTCACTCTTCTCTACATCAACAATGTTATCACCCACTTCATGTTCCCCTAATCCTCCTACATCATCTCTCAATTCTTCATCTTGAGGCTCCTCAACATCCTCAATGTTAACCGAGGTCTTTGACGACCTGTCATATGATTTCTTGCCCTCATTATCCTGAGTAGGGATGTACATGCGGCTTTTCTTATTTTTGGATATTCCTTGACAAGAAAAGTCTTAGGAAACCTCCTTGGGGGCTGTGATGGCCCCACGCTCCGAGTCCTTGTTCTCCTTAACACTCTCCTATATTGTTGGTCCCTAACGCCTCTCTCAAATATATCTCTACTATGCCTATATCAATAAAAATGTTACTTAACAACCATCCATCAATAATTACATTTAGAGTGATCTCTTTTTCATAATCAAGACTGTGAGGAGGTAAGTTAGCATGTAAAATTTATCTCTCATGCTCAACTCCAACGTGTGACATCTTCCCCCTTAACCATTCCCCCAATAAAGGAATTATGTTTTCTTGTCACAACATCTTACAAACCTCCTTCAAATCATCAACATCCTTTCGGAGGAATCTCAACTTCTTTTTTCTTTACTCCAACTTTCGCTATCGCTCATTTAAGCATTGTATCTCACCCTATAAGTTTCTAATAACTTCCATGGTTTCTTCATAAACTTCCTTCTGATGAGTAGGGTTTGGATACTTTACATGTAATACCTCCTCTTTTGTAATAATAGGCTTATGCTTTGGAACTTCCCCTGGTGCGCAAAGGCCTCAACATGTGTAGTGACCAACACAGGCAACATCTCAGGATTAGGCACTAATTTTTTCATCCACGATCTTCCATAAAGACGTTGTACTCTAACCATTCCCACACCATTTTCCTGCTTGTGGTTCTTCCTCATGTGTTCATACAAATCTGAGCATTCTTCATAATTGTGATTCTTTTTGTAAAAGGAGTAAATATTATCCTAAGGGCATTCATGCTTATAATGATCAAGGGATCCACATGTATAACATGTTCCATGGGGAAATCACTTCTCCCACCACCACAACCTCAACCTCTAAATCCTCCATGGTAGCCTCTACCTCTACCTCTACCACCATCAGAGCGCCCTTCATTGTAACTATGATCATGATGCTCACCTTGCTCTTTGGAATTGTTTGCAACACTAGTCTGACGTACACTAGTATCAATGGAATCATGAATTTGATCAATCAACTTTCAATTCTCTAGTATCATGAGTGGTAGAATTGTAAATATTACAATAATAAGACACATTCTTCCTTATCATGCATTACAACAATGGGAACCTACTTGAATCATGATCCAAGTGACAGATCTCACAATCTAGCAATATAGTGCACATTGATTTATGAGGGAAAATATCCTTAGTATGTCCTTCTACTTCATAATCTATGCACCAAATACCACTACGTGTCTCATGAGATGAATTAGATAACAAATTTTTGATTGTTTTGCTATAGCTACAATCTAAGCCTCTAAAAATGAGCTAACACTAGTGTACATGCTCCTGATCGCCTCGGTACATAGAGCTTCCTCAAAAGCCTTAAGTGGATCTATATAAGTCTTATGTGAGAGCACCCTTCTAAAAGGTGTGATCAAACCTCCAATGAACCATTGAGCATGCTGAATTGGGTGAATTTCATAAGATAAATTTGATAATAAAGTTTTAAAGTGGGCATCATACTCCCTAACACTTTCAGCCATGCCCTACTTGATGTCCTTCAACGTGCTGATGCTCTTCTACTCAAACTCAGGTATATGAAAATCTTCTAAGAAAGCATAACACAATGCGATATAGTCCACACAAGTCTAGTTTAGATCATATTTCTTGTATTAATTATGCATGTGTCCTCGCAATGTGGTAGTAAATTGATTGGCCTTACGCTCAAGATCCGTGATCCTTTTTACATGCCATAGTATCTCACACATGTGCATGTGCTCCGCTACATCTTCAATTCCTCTGGATTCTAGGAGGCAAAGAGACATCTCAAAATATAATTGTTGGGGTTAGTACTGATCATGCCCACGATCCAGAACTTGTATTACCTCATGTGTTTCCTCCTCCTCCTGAACCACCAGACCCACTAGATCCTAAGCCATCTAATCCTCATGATCCCCCTCCTATAGTAGGAAATGGACCAGAGGATGCACTACCTTGTGTCCCAATAGTTGTGTTAAACTGAACTCCTATGGTCTACCAAGTTTTACTACTTACGGATGTAATACCAATGTTCGCGATGCCCACATTCTCGTGGATGATGATGCGGAAAATATACCTCCAACTGGACCTCCAAATAATAAAGATGATGATTGCACCACCATAGATGAATAAGCTATCTGATTAAATCCTAAACTTGATGGAAAATTAACTCTATCTATCGCTACTCTACTGCCCACACTATCTTGCTTACTAATGACTATCGTAGAAACTGGAAAACCAAGCGTAAGGGCTAGGTCACCAAGAGGGATTGAATACATGCCTACGGTGCTCGTAGCTTCCACCAAAGACACTCTCATATGAGGTCGAAGAGGGTTCTCTACCATGCTTACCAAAATGGGGGAGTTCTAGATGCTCCGGATCCATGTCCTCTACGTGAGCTCTAAATCCTTCACTCACCATTTCTCTCCATAACGCCATTCATTCCACAAATTCACGCTGCTTCTCCAAATCCCTCTTGTACGACTCATTAAACTTAAGTTGCCTTTCTTCTCTCTACCTTTCGTGGCTAGGTTCACCATCTTTCACCACACGTAATCCTACCCTCGCGTGTGGTGGGGTTTAGCTAGCCATAGGATGTTGTTCCAAATCTAGGGTCACAATCAAGATCTTAATCGCTAAAGGGATAACATGTAAGTAAGATCCTCTAGGTTCACGCATGAACTAAAATTAAACAACCCGTAGATATGAATAATAAGAAACTACATACTTTAAAATGTAACTATTCAAAACACCACTCCACCAATGATCTACAACACGTGTCTAAGTTAGATCAACATCATACGGATCCTAGAATTCTTTCGTGTCCAAAACGTGATCTATAATTACAATTTCCCTTCAATGTGTATGCTACCAACCACTCCCGCAACTCTATAGGAAAAAAGAAAATAACATCTCATATAGCTCATGATACAGATTCTATTCAACCCACGTGCATGCATCAAATTCAGGTCCAGTGTTAAATCTGTGAGCATACTCTTTCTCTAAATTCTCCAACCAATCCTCAATGTTGGCGAAAGTCTACCGATACGTCTTCATCATGCAACATCCTAGAAAATAACTTGAAAAGAGGTCTTGGAAATGGAACCAAAATGTAGTCTTTTATTTTACCAAACAGCCCAAGACGCACTGACACATCACTTAGCCAAAACTAAGTGCTCACTCAAGCATGTAAGGGTACCAGGTCCCTCTTTTATGGAAGATTTGTCAAAGAGTTAACATGATGAACACAAACATAGATACATTCCATATCCATAATAACAATGCAATGATAACCATGAGAAGATCTAGATCTTAACCATATGCAAGAATAAATTATACAAGAATCAAGATTAGGTTTACCATACAAGAACTAGTCACAGATATGTCAACAATCAATATCCAGCCATAAAGATCCATTGTATTAATCAGTAAAAAAGAAGCCAAATAAATACATAGTAAAGTCACCATGAGTCATGCACACTCATAAACCAATAAAAAAACTCTAGACCATGCAAATCAATACATATATATAGGTAGTGGGGAATTTCCCTTCACTACTCATGCACCCTCAAAATAGGCTACATGCTAAGAATAGCCATGCACCCTTACATGAAAAATACAAAAGCATGCAAGCTTGCTAATAATAGATTATCTAATAATATCAATTGCAGATCTTAATCCTATTAATAGTTCAAAATATGCATGTCGCTTGATCTTCCAATTTCCCAAAATAGCCTTGCTTCATCCTCAAGTATTCATGTTGATGCATGCCCTGCACTCAACATCTATCTTTAGCCTTACCATGCAAATCGACTAAGTCCCAAATTCATACATTCCGGGTGTGCCATTTTCCATTATACTTCCACATGCTCCTCCACGCCCTAAGTCCGCATGACCAATCCTTATGCACCTTCAATAATTAGGCTATAATTCATTAGCACAACACTTAAATATAATTTAAACACATCTATTCAAGATTCAAACAATATAAATACTAATAACACCCTAAAACAAGGCTACTCTTATAAACACTATTCATACTTTTAAGGTTCATGTAATCAACCATTCACGTTCTTCCTTTCACAATGAAAAGATGGGTTATGATTATATTTAAAGATTATATCTCTTAGTGCATTATTTTATTTTAATTCTTTATTCTTAGCAAACTACAATATTACGGGTCAACATAAACGTTGAAATGGACTTCACCTTGCCAAATAAGAAAATGTATCAAAGTGTTAGATAACCAGAGATGTGAGAGACAGTACAATATTGCTTCACATTTTTTTTTTGTAATTATTGAAGTATTTATAGTTTAGAGGGAGAGAAAAAATATTTCTCCATGAGAGATTCATAATCATTCAAAATTTTGAGGTTGAGAAATAAAGATAAATGTTTTCTTTCACACAGGCACCATTTCATTCAAGTAGTGAAAGTTAGAGAAAGGAAATAAAATAATAACATTCCAATCAAGCATTAAGAAAAATGCCACCATGTCCACTCAATAGTTTTCACTGGGAAATGAATTTACTTAAATTTAGAAGATTTATCTTATGTCAAGTAATTGAGACCAATCACGGTGTGTTGAGGTAACCTGTTTTGACAATAGATTACCATGTGATTGTGAAGGATAACTAAATATGCTACGATTTAAGATGGATCTAAAATGATTCCAAAACTAATAAAATCCTAATGAAAACCCCATCAAGTCTAATCAAAATTCCTAATGAAGGTTGAGTCACTGAGTCAAAATTTAGTTTTAAACAACTTAAGGAAATTATAATTTATAGGTTGATAAAATTCCTACAAAATGACCTCCAAAATAAATTGTGGAGCAAGAGAAAACCAAACCGACACTTTTGTAGCATTATACTATCTAGGTAAATAGTAAGGAGGTTAGAATATTTTTTCGAGGTGTAATCCTTTTAGCACTACCATTCTAGAGGGCATTCACAAGGCTAGAAGAGTACATTTTGTAAACAACATGCAAAGTGGTTTAGAAACCTACCCCAAAGAAATGCCTTTTGATGGGATAAAAATTTCTAACTGATAATAATTAAGTTTAAATATAAAGAGAAGGATTTTAATACATTAGGTTATAGAAATAATAACCATGTTTATTTATTGCACATTAATTTCAAAGTGGTTTTTCTAGGTCAAAGAAGTTTTTAGTGTAGAAAAGGGAATTTTAGTTTGATTCTAGAAACCGAAACTAACATTCTAGGGGTATAACACAAGTGTGAGGTCAAAGTATCATCAATATAACTTAAACAATATTCAAAGATTTTCAAATCAGTCCAGAGGTCTACCAAAGGTAAAATTTCTATAGTCTTTTTACTCCTATCACAAAAGAAAGGAACCCCATGTGTGCCGGCCTATCACCCAAATAAAGTTGGGCACTCACCGAGGCACACACGGGTCACTCTGCGTCTCTCTTTTATGTGATTTTAGTGGGAAACATCATCTATGACTTGTGTAAGAGATTCCAGAAGGGAAGTTAGGACATACAAGAACCATAGGGCTCAGAATGACCTCTAGATCCTTGTAGTCATTTCAGACCGAGTACTTAATAGAATCCATAACATGTATTATGATAGAAAGAAACATACAAGCATCCATACTTAGCATGAAAGGAAAGAGAACTCATAAGAGAGAAGTATGCATCAGAATAATTGATATTCATGTATATATTATAACAGGAAACCTTATTACATCCATAGAACCATTACAGAGGGTCACAAAGAAGCAGACCACAGTCATGCATTGCACTAGACTTATGTAACTAAGCTACCAAAAAGAAAATTTACAACCCCAAGCCTAATGCATCCTCTCCCGAATACAACTATCCACTTGATAGAGTCCTCGCAGCATTTCTGCAGAGCTCCACCCACTCTCTATGTATATCTTTCTGTCTCTGTAGGCACTTATATTTATAGCTTTCTTGGACTACCAACTCACCCTCCAACACCCTCAGATCTGGTGCCAAGTGTCCGAATGTGGTCCTCCATGTGAGCATGCTTCTCTAGGCCTAAGCTTTCCACTTTATCCCATGATGTTCTTCTAGAAGATTCTATCGCAGGCATGCTCCTTCCTGGGCCAACCTCTGTTCTTAGGTTGGCATCTTATCCACGCACAATCGGGTCATGCTTTTCACGTGTTTTACTCCGGACATCCAAATTGACTAAGTCCGAACCCTCGGTTCTATCTTCATGCAAATCACGTGCCACGGATTCCTTAAACCCTTCTCTTGCACGCTTTTTCCTTGCGTGCCATTCCATAACTAGGATCTTGTGCACCTACGCACCTTCATACTTGGTCAATATTCTAGGGGTCCAACATCACCCCACACTACGCCTATTCTCCATCCATGGAAACACTCCACTTAACCAAGATGTATGCTACCTTAAGGAACCAAGGTGTAGTCTTACATTTTGTAAAAGAATAAAGGAATGAAAGAATTGGGGAAGAAGGAAGAATGGGGGCATCAACTCAGCAAGCTAGGAAAATCCTTCCATAAGTCTACCTCCAGCTTGTTCCATACGTCGACCTCGCTCTATGCCTTCTGACAAAGGTCACCGATCAGGATGCTCACCTCATCAAAACTTAGGCCAATTCCCTGGGTGCCCAAAGTGTCAACGATCTTCTCCATCTCCTTGCCCTGTGTCTTCGAGCGTGTCCATCCTCTTGGTAATCTAAGGGTATAGTTCTTTCAGCCGTGGCTTGATTGAACCCCTTAATGTTTCAATTGCCTCAGATTTTATTTCTACTTCGGTAAGAACCTTATCCCTCTCTGCCCTGTTTCCTTTATTCTTCTCTTGGAAATCCTTTAGCTGTGCTTCGAGTGTGGCGACCAAGGTGCTTGCTACCTTATCCTTGTCTGTGTAAGTATCATAGGTGGCCTCAGTAGATTGGGCAGTGATTTTAACTTCTGCGAGCATCTTGCTATACTCAGCAATGAGTGCTACCACCCTCAACTGTCCTCTTCCTTTGAGTGCACGGCCACTTCCTCTACAGAATCCAGGGCTAAGGGTTGTCTCTCCATGGTGAGGACATACGTTAGATCTTCTAAGAATTCCAAAATGGATGTGTACTTCTGCGTGGGTGGCGCTAGGTCTAGGTGCTTTAAAATGATGGCACTCTTGATAGAATCCACCTTCTTGTATACTTCTTGCACCTTTGTCTTCTCATCCTTTAGCTCGTGCCTTAGCTGCGCACTAATCAGTTCTTCTTGCTTCAAGTTCTTGGCCTTCTCAACCAACTCCTCTTCTTTCTTCCCTAGCTTTCCCTCTAGTGCTCTTATACTGTCATTACACACAAAGAGCCTAGCCTCTATCTCGACCATGACCTTGTTGAGAGTGTTACAAACCTGCTCATCCAAGAGTTCCTAGGCATTTACCAAGGATTGGCTCCTTTAGACTTTAATGTACTTGTTATGATTGCTCCTTGGTAGACTTTGAAGTCTGGCTTGTCAATGTGGGATTCAAACACCCAAGAGAGCATATTCTTCATTCTGGGGTATGCACCCTCCTTTTCAAATGACCCCATGGCTAAAATCCTTTCTGTGGGTACAGTGCTCTAGAACCATGCGCGTAGCACCTTCTTTGAGTCATCAACATAGCCCATCACTTGTCTTTGCTCTATATCAAGGGTCCTCCTACCCAAGTGCGTGCCTTTGGGAAAAATTACCGTTAGAGCAGGACCTCCTCCCACGTTGTCATGCTCCTTTTCAATGTTTTCCTCTTTTCCTTCCTCTAGCACTATGTCAACACTACACTCCAACTCTTGGTCTACTAAGGCCTCGAGCATTTTCTTTGCCTCTCTCTCTGCTACCTTAGTGATCGATCCTTTGTGAAGCTTATGGCTTCCCACTTTTCTATGCCAACCTCCTCACTCTTTCCCATGTCTTGGGCACCTTCCTCATCCTAGGTACTCTTGCACCACGCGAATACGAACTCTTGTTTCTCTTCTTCGCTCTCTTCTCCTGAGTCGTACATGCTGAAAACATGTGGCTCTTGATCCCTCTCAGGCTCATCCTCCTTGCTGTCATCTTCTTCACTCTCATCCTCTCTTCCACCCATGTACTTCTTCAATTTCGGTCTCTCTCGAGTCAACTTCCTTGTCCATCCTCTTCTTTTTCCTGAGAGGTGACTCTTTGATACGGGACTCAACCCTCCCTTCTTTCTCGAGCGAATTCTCCTTGGTGAGGGGTTGTTCTGGTGCCTCTTCCTCTAATGTTTTTTCCTTTATCGGTGATTTCTTTCTCTACGTGTAAGTATTGGGCTTGGCACTTGTTATCAACATACTCATTGTCTGAGTAGTCTGCACACTTGGTGCTTCTTCTTCTCTTCCCCTCTTCTTGGGTGTGGGTCTCTTCCTACCCATGGGATCTTCAGGTATGGAGACATCATTTTCAGGTACACACCCTTCTCAAACTTGGGCCTTATACGGAGGTATATGCGTGCATGCAGATCCTCCTGCAATGGGTAGCATCATTGGCCTTGTCATCTAGACCTCATGCAACACATACCTTTCCACATACGCGTGCTTGCCGCCGAGGTAGTTCAACCTTTTCGCATCTCTCTGTGCTCCCAGTCTAGACTACCTAGTTCCAGCTTTAGCTTCTTAGATTCCTTGAATCTGTTTACTCCCACTTGGAAGTATTGAGTTATGAAAGTGAAGGGAAGCTTGCACCATGGGCTCCATGACCCATCTACTAGCCTAAACCTGCCTAGGTAGAAATGTTGGTATACTACAAACTTGGCTTCTCCTTCAAGTGATTGCTAGCATTTATTTGGGAATCCTCCACTTTGCCCCGAATGCATTCCTCAGGCGTGTATACCACTTCTCTAGTCGTGCCTTGTGGGGTGTGCTGTCATTGTGTCGCATGAATACTTCTCAAATCTCTTCGTGGGTGAAGGAACCCTAGAAGGGTACTCCCATACAAATTTTCCAGTCGTCAGGCACTCCAATCTCTGAAAACACGATGGTTAGTAAGATGTTTCCAAAGAGGATTTTGTCCCCCTCCTTTGCGCAACTAACAATCTCCTCCACGATGTATGTAGACAAGTTATATATGGTGCCTCTATAATTTTCCTGTAGACATGTAACTAGGGTTTATTGACCTGGGTCCATCTCTCCTGGCCATTTAGCTTTGTTACAGATGTGCAGCCATCTTCATCACTGGGTCCTTGATGTTTGAGATGTCATAGTACCTCAACCCCTTCTTGCAGGCATATTCAGTGATGGTTTCCTGAATTACCTCCTTATCACTTAGGTCATCTTCCAAGCTATCTCCTTCACATATGAGGCCCGTGAACTGAGAGATGAGTTGAGGAGTAATGCACATCTTGCACCCTGCAAAATGGAAGTAATATTCATGTACTTGCGACATTAGCCATTGGTATAGGCATTTTGGTTTTCCAAAATAGGGCAACTCAAAGATTTTTAACAACCCCACCTTATCCAATTTGACCTATCATCATTGTAGATGGGAAAGCCCTCACGGTGTCCAGTTACTTGTGGGGCGCACTAACTCCAGTGCCATTTCCTTCTCGATCGTGTTCATTCGATGGTTATAGTCACTTACAGGCACGTTTCTCAAGTGGGACTCCCACTCCTTACCCATCATTACCCCATCTAGGTACTACATCTCTACATACCACTCTTCATTCGTATTACTTACGTCAGGTTCTTACCTTTGCTTGGCCTTGGCCTTTCCCTTTCCTTTCTTGGGTGCCATCTCAAGGTCCTCCTATCACTTCACTCCCTCCTTGTTACTCTATTCTTCCACTTCTTCCAGCCATCGATCTCAAATCTGTGATGAAAAACCTCTCAAACACGTGCCCTAGTTTGTCAAACCCTAACTGGGATAAAACTTCCACAAGACGATGCCTCCTCACAAATTTTCTCATGCATGTGTAACCCCTTCTAGTTTACAAATCCAAACTGGCTGATCACGCTTCAATCTCATAGATCTTTCTTCATATGATCAAATCTGGAAACCCTAGTTTTTCATAGATGCAAAAATTGCTTCTCTCTCTATTTGCAAAGTGAAAATGAAAGTACCTCGACCCTTTATTTATATATTTTCTCTTTTTAGCATTAAATGCTGCTTCACCTACCACCATAATTTTTTTCATTTAATGCAGCTTTTTCAAACAAAGCTCATCTTCGATTGCTTTCACTCATACGCCCAACCCTGCTCAAAAATCCTTCGACCTTTCGGCGCGTAACCAATCCAACCCAACAAGAGAATCTTACATGCGCGTAACCAACGCCGAAGGCACTTCTTCTGTCCTGATTTTTGCTCTTTCCTACCTCGTGTTGCTTAAATGCGCTTTCTCCTCCTCAGTACATGGGATCTAAAAGTAGCTTTATCTTGGAACCAACCATCCTTCTTCCATTTTTTTCTCCACACACTTCTTTCAACTGGGCCATTCAATAGGGATTTTTAACATACACTTCCTTGGCACTCAAACCATGCGCTCCTTCACACTACTCCACCCCACACTTAAAATGATGCGCGGTTCTCTGCGCACTCACAAATTATCCAAAATGGCAATAAGGTTACCGATGCCCAAGGTGCAGTAACAAAACCACAACGAGAAATGGAAAGCATAAAGGAAATTTCTAAAATAATTGGAAAAACTACCTTATTTATAAACACCAAGAAGACTTATTTATAGTAGGGCTTCAGCCTACTCCCATTGAAGTGTCCAAGAAACTTCATCCCATCCAGCGCTTATAACTAGCACACACCCAAATCAAGGATGTACGAGATTGTGTAAGGACCCAACCAATGGACTTTTAACTTCCCAGGGTGGTGTAGAAACTTGGAATCATACAGTAAAACCATCTGCCCAACCTCAAACTTCTTATTTCTAATGTGGCGATCATGCCAAGCCTTCTGCTTTATTTTTTTGCTATTTGGCTCCACCTGACGAGTGATCGTCTCTCATCCAGCTTCATTAACTCATCAATCCTTTCTTCCAGTGCTTGTTTATCAGCTAACCCTCATACACACGCTATTCACAGAGAAGGTAACATAAATTTAACTAGAAAAATAGCTTCCATGCCAAACACCAACTGAAATGGTGTGGCTTTGTTCAACCTTTTATACGTTGTCCTGTAAGCCCACAATACTACCAATACTTTGTCATCCCAATCTTGTCTTCCGACATCACAAATTTTGGTCAGGGTATGAATCAGTATTTTATTAAATGCTTCCATGATTCTATTCACTTGTGGGTGATAGGGCGTAGTCTTGTGATGAGCCACCATGAACTCTGATAACAAGATCCTCACGGTCTCACTCAAGAAATGTGTACCCCTATTGCTGGTCAAACTCAACGGGTATCCATACCTTGTGATAATGTTCTCCCACAAGAATCTTGTCACTTTTGCTACTATGTAATCTTTAGTCAGAGCTGCCTCTGCCCACCTTGCGAGATAATCTATGCAAGTGATGACATAATGTGACCCAGTCCTACGCGCCACTGGTGTAATAGGTCCTACAAAGTCTATTGCCCACTTTTCAAAAGGCTCCGCGCTAGGTATAGGGCACAAAGGCATTTCATCTCTCCTCCCTGGTT
The DNA here is from genome assembly GCA_018340775.1 of Taxus wallichiana var. yunnanensis. Taxonomy (NCBI): domain Eukaryota; kingdom Viridiplantae; phylum Streptophyta; class Pinopsida; order Cupressales; family Taxaceae; genus Taxus; species Taxus wallichiana. The sequence goes on along the minus strand of CM031234.1, from coordinate 729,493,107 downwards.
TGCCAATGTGTTGACAATGGTCACATGCTTTACAATAGTCTCTACAATCCTTGTACAGGTTTCCCACCACAAACCTGCCATTAATATCTTATGCGTGGTGGCATCACCTGCATAATGCCCACCCACACTGCCTCCATGATGGCTAGGCCCTCATGCTCTAATACTCACCTATGCAAAAATTCATCACATCCCAACTTGTATAAGTCTCCACTGATTAACATGTAGGGTGTGACACGTCCAATTTATTTTTCTCCAATGTCTTCATTCCTTCCGGCGCCACACCTTCCTTTAAAAATACTGCAATCTCTTCCAAATCAAAGGGCACGCACTGCAACCTAAACAATTGCACATCTGTAATTGTTTCCTCAATACTCTGTGTGTCCTCCCCTGAATCAATTCTTGATAGATGATCAGGCCCACAATTGATTTTCCTAGGCTTCACTACAATGGTAAACTCAAACTCTTGAAATAACAACACCCACCGACATATGCACCCTTGTAGAATAGGCTTGTTCACTAAATATTTTAATTCCATGTGGTCGGTGTAAAACACAAAGGGTATTTCCAGTCAGATACTACCTAAACTTGAAAAGTGCGTAGATCATCGACAATGCCTCGCGCTCAGTTGTGGTATAGTTCTACTCTATTGGTGTCAACTTCCTACTTGCAAAACACAAAGGATGATCAACAATCCCTTCACCTGGCTATGCAAGCACTACTCCAATGGCGGTCCCTGAGGCATCTACATGGACATGAAAGGGCTTGTCCCAAGAGGGAAAATGTAATATAGGTGCGGTGACAAGCCTATCTTTTAATGTATCAAATTCCCTCTGTTGTGCCTCTCCCCAATGGAAGGAACTTTTATGTCTAAGCAGCTCCTCTAAAGGCGCAGTGATCTTGGCATACCCTTTGATGAATTTCTTATAATAGCCCATATGCCCAAGGAATCCACGCACTGCGCTCTGGCTAGTAGGCTCCCCTAATCCCATAATAACTACAACTTTAGCGGGATCTACCAACAAGCCCTCCTTACATATGATATGCCCCAATAAAGTCCCAAAGGGTGTAGCAAAACACACACTTCTTAATGTTGAAGGATATCCTCAACTGCCTACACCTCTCAAACATTAACCTTAAATTGTCACAATGGTCTTTAACCAGACCATACACTATCCAATCATCCAAATATACCTGAAGAAACTTATGGATGAAGTCCTGGAATGCTTGCACCACTATGTGTGAGAAAACAACAAGTGCATTATTTGACCCAAAGGGAATGACCATGTATGCAAAACTTCCCCACTCAGTGGCGAAAGTCATCTTCTCCTGGTCCTCCTTTGCAATACGGAATTGGTGGTACCCTGAAAATCCATCCGTAAATGAATAGATTTCACAGCTAGTGACTCCTTCCAAAATTTCTTCAGTGAAGGCAGTCAAAAAGGGATCAATGACACAAACAACATTCAGTTCCCTATAATCCATGCAAATCCTAATCCACCCATCCTTCTTGATGCTGATTACCATCAGAATTATCCACTATGATTCTTCCATTTCCTTAATGATCCCATAAGCTATCATTTTGTCTATTTCCTCCTTAAACTTCATGCACAAATTGGGATTCATCTGGTAGGGACTTTTCCTAACCAAGCGCGCACCTTCCTTCAGTTTTATCTTCATCTCCCCTAAGGAATGGTGAATGCCTTTGAGCTCATGGTACCCACGTGGGAATAAATCCTCAAATTTGCGCAACAGATCAATGATCTTAGAAACTTCCTTCTCGACCAGTAATCTCTAATAATAGCTTCCTTAGGTTCTTCTCTTGAACTCGATGTTAACCTTCTTCATCTTTAAGGGCTCATGGTAGGTGCGCGCGTGAGTATTAGCATTATCCACTACCTCGCGTGCGTCCCTACAGAATGGTTAACATCCAAGCTTTCGATTCCTCTCCATCAATCACATACACCAACTTTCCTTTTTCTTTTTCCAAACACGCGCGCTCAAGCTATAACTCTTCTATTTCCTCTACTTCTTCTTCAAAGCACGCCTCCAATCTTGGTTCACCTAGTAATTCCAATAGCCTATCTTCTCGTCCTGGAACTATCCCCCATGGTAAGGTGCTTGATACCCTACAAGGCCTTATCAACTAATGGTTTGGTACTCCGATACTCAAAGGTTTGAATAAGGTCAGCCATGAGCTCTTACCAATTTTTTTATCTCGCGGCGTGTCTCCGAATGAATATACCATGCGTGCGCATAACCTGCAGTGTAGAATATAACTTGTGCACCTAGAGGGATGGTGGCAAAGCTTTCACGCCTTCTCTCCATACTCGTTCACCCTCCTAGATGTGGAAAGAGGCGGGATCCTTCCCATGGTAGTCCTTGATGATGGTGGGCACATCAGAGAGAGAAATTCTTACCTCACACCACTCTAAAAGGCTCTCCTAATGTGTATCCCACCACCGAGCTGTCTTTGCTTTGAGCATGACATAACTTAACATCCCCCTTCATTCCTTCTCATCATTCCCTTTGAGCTTCCACTTCCTATAGAAATATCTTAGGGAAGGCTCCTCTTGAATACTTGGGCAATTCGTTTCCTTGAAAGTGCCGAATCATGTGCATTTGTTACCTTGGTCACCGACCATCTCAACTGTCATCCCATTAATTCATAAGTCCCATGCACCCAATCATCACATGCCAAACTGGTGGTATCACTCATGGATTGAGAATCTTCAAACTGGATAACCTCGTTAGTAGGGTGTATCATTTTGGGTCTCGATTGAGTGCACATATATCCATCCGAACTTCTTCCCCAATGGTTCAATATAGGGTGTTGAATTCCCATCGCCTAGGGGTATAATGACCCATTCCTCCTTTTTCTCCAAGCTGATGTATCCTTTGTTGAACCGAAAGTCCGCATTGTTCTTGTAACACCAAGGGTGCCCAAGTAGTGCTGGGAAATTTTCCGCCTTGGCAAGCACCAAGACTTTGAAGTCCCCAGTAAACTTAGCTCCCTGGATAGTGATAGTTGCATCCTTTAAAACAACGATGGGAATTGCCTTAGGTTTTTTTTCCATATATAACACATTCAAAGATGGCTGTAACGTAGGTCTTCCCATCTGATGCCATGCATCCAAAGTTAGAACATTAACCTCCACACCTATGTCAATGAGGATATTACTAAGGAGCCATCCATCTACAATTGCATTCAACATGATCTCCTTGTCATAGTCAAGGATGTGAGGGGAAGGTTCACATGCAAGACCTGCCTCTTACACTCTCCTCCATTGCATGGTACCTTCTCCCTCAACCATGATCCTAGTAAGGGAATGATATTCTCCTACCTTAGCATTCTACACACCTCCTTGACCTCATCCAGTCATCCTTTGGCACCTCGACTCTCCTTCCTTGTTCCTCCCTCCTAGATTGCTCCTTTAGACACTAGATTTCCCCTTGTAAGCTCCAAATGACATCCATGGTGTCTTGATATATCTCCTTTTGATGTGTGCGGGGGTCTGGATACTTTCCATGAATGAACTCCTCCCTTGAAACCAGGTTCTTCTGTCTTGGTATCTCTCTTGCGCATGTGGCTTCTGTCCTTGTTGTTACCAAGACAGGCTCTAAACTCCGCATCCCGTGTTACCGAGGCATCCACTTTGTATATCTACCTTCTTAATATCGACCATTGCAACGCCATTGTCCTTCCAAAGGTACTTCTTGATTCATGTTCCCAAACAATTCTAGGCACTCCTCATACTTATGCTTTTCTCGCACCATAAGCACTACACTGTACGGGCATTCACATTTGTAATGCTCTGTAGATCCACAATTGAAATAGGTTCTGCATGGGAACTCACTCCTTCCTCCCCCACTATTATCATGACCACGAAATCATCCTCAAAAACCTCTTCCGCGTGCGCTCCATCTATGCAATCCTAACGGTGATCATCACCCTTGGAACTACTGGCAACGTTGGTTTGGTGCACCCCATGATCAATGGCCTCATGGATCTGATCAATGAGCCTATAGTCCTTAGTATCATCCGTTTTAGAAGTAAAAATCTTGTAGTAACAAGATACATTCTTCTTGATTATGCACTGTAGCAAGGGGCACCTACTCACATCATGGTCCCCATGAAAAAGTTCACAATCTACCATCATAATGCGTACCATCCTCTGGGGGAAATTATCCTTAACGTTCCCCTCTATCTCACAATATATGCACCACAAACCACTGTGAGTCTCATGGGCTGAGTTCACAGACAATTTTTCCAACTGCTTGGCCATAGCAGTAATCTGAGCCTCCAAGAACGGGCTAATGCTAGTATCAACACTACCAACAGCTTCGGTGCGTAGGGCAGCTTCCAATGCCTCGCACAGGTCTATAAAAGTTTTATGAGATAAGGCCCTTCTAAAAGGGGTGATCAACCCTCCAAAAAACCACTGAGCATGCTGTGAAGGGTGAATATCATATGATAATTTAGACAAGAGAGTTTTAAAGCATGCATCATACTCCCGCACACTCTCTACCATTCCTTGCTGAATCTCCTTCAAAGTGCTGATGCTCTTATGCTCAAACTCAGGAATGTGGAATTGTGCCAAGAATGCATTCTTTAAAGCAGTATAGTCTACCACTATTTGTTGAGGGTCATACTTCCTATACCGGCTAATATGCGTGCCCTTGTAATGTGGTTATAAAGTTATTAGCCTTCCATTCTAGGGTTATGACACCTTCACACGCCATAACAATTCACATTTATGAACATGTTCCACAACATCCTTAATACCTCTATAATCAGGCAAATGTAGAGACATTTCAAAGAAAACTTGTGGGGGTGGTTGGGCCCAAATCCTCCTCCATCAGATCCTTGGTTTCTACTTGTATTTCCTCCACCACTTGATCCACTAGGTCCACCAGGTCCAACACCACTAGATCCACTAGGCCCACCTGGGTCCGAACCACCAGATCCACTAGACCCACTAACTCTTACTCCTCCCGAACCACCAGATCCACCAGGCCCACCAAGTATTGAAGTGGTTGTACTAAAGTTCCACCGAGCCTGCATGCCTATGGTCTGTGACAATGCCCCACTGCTAATAGTATACCCCGTGCCACTCCCAGATGTGAGACCAAATGCTTGTGTGCCTATACCTTTCCCAAAAATTCCTAACATTGGGCTGGTGTTTGCAGCCATAGAAGTCCCAAACGAGAAATTATACCTCCTGGGCATAGAACGATAACCTCTGATGTAGCCAACTGGATTAGCAATATTATCCCACGATTTAGAAAACCAAGCGCCAGGGTCCGGTCACTAGGTGGGCTTGGATGCATGTCAATGGTTATTCTTTCTCCATGTGATGAAATCTCATCAGAAGTTGAAGGGGTTTCTCTCACATGCTTGCCAAGATGGGGTCACATAGACTGCTCAGGTTCCACATCCTCAGCGTGAACCTCAAATCCTTCCCGCAACATCTTCCACCATACATCCATCACACCTGTAACCTCGCATCGTATAAAAATATCCCTTTTACGTGATTCACCATATTTGAGTTGTCTCTCCTCCCTTTCTTTTCCGCCGCAACATCTTCTATCTTCCCCTACCCTAGCTTCCTTGCCTAGTGCTCGGGATGGTTTAACCGACCATTGGGAAAGCCTCTAAACTCATGGTAATCATCAAGATATTTAGAGCGCAGAGGAAAACACGTAGAAATGATCTTCTCGGATCCCACAGAATCTCAAACTCAACAACCTCCGGATAGGAATATGTGGAAATGGCAGACTCTAGAGTGTAGGTAGCCAATACTCCTTTCCACCAATGATCCACATCATGTGTCCACGTCAGATCTACATCTTGTATCCTTTGGTATTATTCTTAGGTCCACACATGCAATCCATAACACTAACTACATATAGATGCATAGGCCGAGAGCCATTCATACACTCCACTGGGAAACAACAATGAGAAAAAGGTCTCATACGGATCATGGTAGAGATTCTCTTCTACCCATCTACGTGCATTAAACTCAGTCTAGTCTTGAATCTCGAGAAAATTCATCCTCTGTGCTCTTCAACCATGACTCAATAATTTCCAATGTCAACCACTTTGTCATTACTCATTACACAGATAATGATGTATGCTAAATCCCACTACAACTTTGAAAAGAGGTCCCGGAAACGAAACCAAGATGTATTCATTTTTACTCCTATCACAAAAGAAAGGAACCCCATGCATACCGACCTATCACCCAGTGAAAGCTAGGTGCTCACCCGAGGCACGCGTGGGTACCGAGTCTCTCTTTTATGTGATTTTAGTGGGAAACATCATCTATGATTTGTGTAAGAGATTCCAGAAGGGAAGTTAGGACATACAAGAACCATAGGGCTCAGAATGACCTCTAGATCCTTGTAGTCATTTCAGACCGAGTACTTAATAGAATCCATAACATGTATTATGATAGAAAGAAACATACAAGCATCCATACTTAGCATGAAAGGAAAGATAACTCATAAGAGAGAAGTATGCATCAGAATCATTGATATTCATGTATATATTATAACAGGCAACCTTATTACATCCATGGAACCATTACAAAGGGTCACAGAGAAGTAGACCGTAGTCATGCATTGCATTGGACTTATGTAACTAAGCTACCAAAAAGAAAATTTACAACCCCCAAGCCTAATGCATCCTCTCCCGAATACAACTATCCACTTGACAAAGTCCTCACAACATTTCTGCAGAGCTCCGCCCACTCTCTATGTATATCTTTCTATCTCTATAGGCACTTGTATTTATAGCTTTCCTGGACTACCAACTCACCCTCCAACGCCCTCAGATCTGGTGCCAAGTGTCCAAATGTGGTCCTCCATGCGAGCATGCTTCTCTAGGCTTGAGCTTTCCACTTTATCCCATGATGTTCTTCTAGAAGATTCTATCGCAGGCATGCTCCTTCTTGGGCCAACTTGTTGCTAGGCTGACATCTTATCCACGTGCAATTGGGTCATGCTTTTCACATGTTCTTCTCCAGATGTCCAAATTGACTAAGTCCCAAACCCTCGGTTCTGTCTTCATGCATTGTACACCACAGGCTTCCTTAAACCCTTCTCTTACACACTTTTTCCTTACGCACCATTCCATAATTGGGATCTTGTGCACCTACGCACCTTCATACTTGGTCAATATTCTAGGGGTCCAACAGGTTTGTTAACAAAATATTCATATATAATACCAACTATAAGTAAACACACTCACACCATCGATGATCATATTTATATATATTATTCTAATAAGTTTTATATTTCCTAAATATCCAAGTATTAAAATAATATAAATGCATAATAGTGAAAAGGGGAAGAAGTCCATGCCTAGGAATAGAAAATGGTCTTGTCCAAGTCACTACCTTATTCCCGATCTGGAATATTTTTCATAATGCAGATATTCCCTAAACTTCCCTAAATCTAGACCATGCTGAAGGGCTTCTTGAAACCTTTCTGATGTTATGTTGAACTTCAGAAACAGAGTCCGTATGTAAATTCTATTGCGGTCAAAGTTAAGGTCCTAAATGGGTCAACCTTGGTCAATAGTCCAATCCGGACGTGACACATGGCAAGAAGAAAAAGGTGAAAAGGATGTTCAATATGGTTTCAACACTCCAAAGATTCGACTTAGGATATGGAAGAAAATAACAAGAGGCTCAACTTTTGTAACGGAGGGGAGCCGACCATCGTGAGAGCTATATTCTTGTTTGCCGACGTGGTGGGCTCTCAAACCACCACGCGGATGTCAATTTTGCAATCCTGAGCTTGATATTGTGTTTCAAGTTTGAATTTTGCACTATGAGTTTATTTTTGCATTGCAAGTTGATAATCAGCTCGACAAGCTATTTTACTAGCTTAGTGGGGTGATCAACTCCCCACCGAGTTGATCAGTTACCACATTACTTGAGATTGGTTAATAATTCCTTATGGTTCGGGTTATTTCCTTATGGTATTCACTATTACCTTGGAGATCAACAATACTTGGGATGTATTTTATCCCATTCACCTTGGAGTCAACCTAAGAGCTCAGCCCATATTACGGGCATTTCAAACAATGCACGGGGATCATGTTTTATCCCACTTACCTCGGTAGGTCTACCATCCACCTCGACCCACACAACATGCATTCAAACCAACAACTCACCACCTCATCGAACACCTTAGAAGATTACATGTGGAGCTAGGAAAAAGGCTTAAATGTGGCTTATGCCATGGGATAAGTTATTGGCCCATGCCAATTTAAACCCCAATCCCGATTGCCACGGCGAGAATGTGGGATATACCTCCCACATAGCAAAACAACTCTGCTCCACTAAAATGACACTACTAGGATTTGAACCATGCACCTTGGGCTCCCAAATCACTCCACATAACCGAATCACCACCTAGCTCGGTGGTGATAAGAAACGAGCTTAGTGGTATTTAAACCAGCTCGGTCTCAGATTGTGAGGAGACCAGTCGGGGCAATAGGAATTTGTCCGAGGTTTTGAGGCACTTTTAGAACTTGATGAAAAAAGAACAGTTGCTCAAAATTATGAGACAAAGAAAATGGTGGTATTATTTTCTATGAAGTCTGTATATTTTAATGTTTAGGTGATTTTCCATCGCAGTTTCACAAAATAGGCACGAGGAACCAACAAAGATATGAATTTTCCAAGAACTTCGGTCTTAACAGCCATGGAGTAAAAAGGGAAGTTATTTAAAATTTCATAATATTTCCATAAATGTAAATCTATTTCATGTAGGTGTTGTAAATTTAAAGTTGTAGACTTTTTTGGACGTATTTGCATATGAAAGCAACATGAGAAGCACTATAGGAGCCAAGGATCATTCTTGGGATAGTTTCTACTATTTTTCAGAGTTCCTTGGGATATTGATCAGCTCATTTACAGGTATAAAGATATTTTATTCAATATTGAAGGGTTTATTATACTTCATTGGACATTGAATAGATCAATTCTCTTTTGAGAATCCAGAGACATAGCCTTCAGGTGAACTCCGTTATCAATCTGGTTTGTGTTGTGGATTTGATTTCAGTTTTTGGATGAAAATTTTTGATCAGATAAAACATTTAAATTAGTTTGTTTGATTAATTGATAAAGAAAGCACAAAACTGGATTAATTGGATTGAAGTAAATTTCAGTATCCATAACCCACAATCAGTTAGTGAATGCACTTTCAAAATTTGGAATCAAGAATTCAATTTGAGTGCATTATAAATTCAACTTGTGAATTATTTAAAATGGTTTTGTAATAGAATTCATAAATTCACTTAAGTTGGAAAAATTAGATTAATTTATCATTTTGGAAGAGTTTAAAAATTGGGCTTCAAGACACCCAAAATTGGATAATTGAACTCATGATCAATGTTGAGTCTGTTAAAATTGTTCATCTGAAAATTTTCTTAAGTACTTCAAAAAAATTAAGTACCATTTTTGGATCATTCCCTCCTTATTTTGCAATGCTCATCCCTCACTAATACCAAGAAAATATCAACTGATCAACATGATAGTAAGGTCAACCTTGCAATTGATATGTTGTTAACATAAACAAATAACTTTCACCCATGTTAATGAAGCATTTAGATCCCTCCACCAAATAAGCATGACTATGTATGTGATTCAACCGTAAATAAATAAATAAATTTTGTATTAATATGTTCTCATTTATTCATAGGATTAAGGGTCAACAACAAGTAGTATATTTAGATCATTGATAAAATATTAGTGTGTATCAAAATATCCTATTATCAACAATCTGTAAGATGAAATATTAGAAATGATTGTTATAGGAAAGTGAAAGCAATAGAAAAGAGAGTACACTTCATTAATTACAAAATTAAGAAGTTGATTAGACAATTTTGTATGACTATACAAGTTGGAAATGATATGCAAGTGATTCACCTATGAATTAGGAGTGCAATTTGAGCGGGGATGAAATTTTTCAAGATGTATGGAAGTTTCAAATGGTTTAATAGCTGGAAAATAGTTCCATACGATTATGCTATAGAATTATGCAACTTTCTATGTCCTTATGATATTTGTGATATGATTCCCTCTAAATTCCTAGGTGACACACATGCAAAACCATTTATATGATGCAAATAGCTTCAAACCCTAACCAAGACTAGGGGATCTTTAAAAAGGTTAGTGGTTAGGTTGAAGTGCAATCTCTACACCTCCTATGTTATAAATAATCCAAAGAGGCTTAAAATTATACATATTTCTCCACCTATCATGTGATATCTATATAGATGCAACTAGTTTTGGAAATTTAATCACTTGATAATGTAACAACCGCTTAGTATGTGTTGTATCTTAAAACTTAGATAGTCTAAAACTTACTTGATTTATGCTATGTCGTATCAAACCCACTTGAGAAATTAATTTTGAGTATAAACACTCCATGTTAATCATTTCATATTCATTAGCATGGTTTTAACACCATTACTATTTTATTATATGTCAAATTTCAAATTATCTTCATAACCCAATTCATGACACAAAATGGATGAATTTGTGTCTCAAAAAATGTAGTATTCACATTTTGATTCATGAATCTTCATTTGGTCTTGAAACCCTCCCAAATATTTTTGTTGAGTGGAAAAAACAAATTACCTAATTTCCTCCCTCCATGTTCAAATTTCACATCAATTGTGCAATTTTTGTGTAAGTTATTCTTGTGAACCTCTTCATGTGAACTATGGATAGGTGAAAGATGCTTGTCATTAGTTTGGAAGCTTGGTTTTTAGCCATGTCATGTTTTTCTCCCCCTCTCCTTCATGCACATGCTGAAGTAAGTTTGATTATCTAAAGTGGTAAATAAATGTGCTTATGGGAAGAGGAAGCCATGTGAAAAATACCTTTTACTAGGTCTTATTATTGCTTCACTATATACTAGTAATCGTATGTGAAATTCATGTTGTAAACACTAAAAGGGATATAGTGAAGAAGTGAAACTGGATGGAGAGGAACAATGGGAAAGGAAGATGGGTGTAGCAAATGACATTTGAGGGTGGAGAAGTGCATGGGAAAGGAAAGAGGAATCAAGGAGCCAATGTGAAAATAAACTCTTTACGAAGAGCACAACATGTATGTTAATCGAAAGAAGAAGAAACATCGTGTCGGGAAGACGTAGATGAAACTATAGAGGGAGATATCTAAAAATGCAAGTAGTGGATGGAAAATGTTGCTAAGGTGAATACTTGTTTGAATTTGTAACTCTTGACTTTATTAGGTTGTTAGAAAAAGTAAATGTAAGGGAAATTTGAATACATGTTTCATAGGACATGTCAGGATAGGAAGACATAGAGTGTACTTAGAATTCTTAGGTAGCGATTTCATGTAAAATTTAGATTGGTGTTTTTCTCCAACTATCAAGTTAACGATTAGGGTAGTGTAGTATTCACGCGAGTGCAATTTATGTCTAAAGGGGGAAAATAAAAAAGGGAAAATCCAACATGTTCCAACTTGAACCTAACCGAAAAATATGGTGTAAAAGAGGTTGAGGAAACATTTTTTTGGAGATTTCTAAAAAGTAAAAAGTTATAAATTAGTATTGTCGATGTCAATAGTTATTGCTTGTAATTTTAGCTCTTGTACTTTACAGGTAGTTAGAACAAAAATAAATGCAAGGGAAATTCACTTATGTGTTTCAAGGGCTTATTTAAAGATAAGGATATGTGGTGTGAACCTAAAATTATAGGGTAGGGGTTGCATACATAATTACAATTAGGGTTTCTCCGTAGCTATTAGAGAAATGAACAAGGTTTGTCTCGATTAAAATAAAATGGAAAATGGGAATCTAATTTAGTTTAATCTAATGTTATGAAAAGTAGTAAATAACATTTAAATAAATAAAAGGAAATAACCAAAACAACTAAGTAAATAGGAATGTGAAACCCAAATGTGCAAAGAGGGTTAGGAAGTCCTTAGCTAATTTGACGAAGGTGTGGGATTTTTTTCGTAGTGTAAACCAGGTAAAGAGGAGGAGGAAATGACCACACGAAGCCGAGAAAGTACAGATCGAGCTATCCAAGTGAACCGGGGCACCTAGAAGGGATAAGGGCACACGTGGGTGCCATGGTCCGAGATCCGGATGCCTTGGTTTGGAGAAATGGCCTAAAAACTCCTATGAGGTGTTCTTTAGATGTTTTCTGTGTTTGTTTCTGTTGCACTATTGTCGTCAAACTTCATGATGTCACCTTGTGAATAAGATATGGAAGAATCACCTGTAAAACCCCAAACAAATCATTAAAGCCCTAAAAAGAAAGATGCATATGAAGGGGTCAAACTATCCTTAGTGGCCAAAATGGTGGACTTACTAACTAAGCACTGCACTACATCTCAGACCCAATGTAGTTCTAGGTGTGTGTGTGTGTGAATCATGCCCTAGGTTGCTCTTGTTTCAATTACACTTTATGAAGTAGTGAGAAAATAAATAGATGTAGAATGTAGTAAATGTGTGCGTGGAAACAATAGACTCCCCTCCTTTGAAGTGTGATGAAGATGAACCAACCTTGTGTGCCTTGTGATGGAGTTAGATGGATGCAAATATAGCTTTAGGTGCCTTTGATGGATCTTTGTTGGTCCCATTATTGAGTTTTCATAATGTTCCCTAATTTTTCATGTCCAAATTTGCTCACAAATGTTTCATTTTTTCGATTTGATGATCTGCAATTCATTTATCCTAGTGGAATCCTTTGAAAGTGCCTAAGTTGTTATTATTTTTCCCTAATTTGAACAAATTTCCAAGTTCCCCCCCTTCTGTGCCCTAATTTCTTCTTTTCCATGGGCTGTGTCATTTTTCCTTTGTCAAAACGTGTAAGAAACTCAGATTTGATCGAATTCCATTTATGTGCAAGTGAAATCCCAATCCCCTGGTTGAAATTAATGTCAAAACTTGATTCAGTTGGTTTAAAATTGAGAAATCTACCTTCTTTTTCAAAAAATTTCATTTTCTAGGGCATTCTCTCGTATTTTTACGTTTTGTGAGGGCATACGGATGTCATTTTCCGTCGAATTCATCATCACAAATTATGGCAACGTGGCGGGCTCCTATTGGCTAGGGGTGGTCAGGAAAATATTTCTAACTTATCGTTTTTTTAAATTTTGGAAAAAAAGAAAGTTAATGTCTGTGGATCCGCCTTTTATAAAAAATGCCTACGTGGCACATGTTGATTGGTTGAGGAGTGGCAGATTTGCCTTAAAAATTTTGGCTTGCATTTTGGTGAATTTCTCATAGTCATTTCTAGGCCCGAAAGCCCGCACCAAATAGGGAGTGGAAATGTGTCTAGGAGAAACCAAAATCAGAGGGCGGGTTTTGAAATAACTTTGAAGTTTTTAACTTCAAAAGGTAAAAGTGATTTTTAGGCCGAAGTCCCACAACTAATGAAAAGAGGACACGTGTCCAGGAGGCGAGATGGAAGAAGGGGCTGAAGGAAAATTTGTGAATTTTTGCCCCTATGTTTACAAGGTAAAAAATGCAAGATATTCTGTGATCAATGGAAAGAGGACACATGTCTAGGAGAGCAGAGGGAGGAGCGGGGCTTTGGGAGTTGTTGGGATTTTTTGCCTTTGGAGGCAAATATCTAAAAATAAAAAATGGATCTGCTAGTGAGCGATAAGAAAAAATTGGAGGTTTTCCCTATGCAACTAATCTAAGAGTGACACATGGCATTTTCCAAATGTAAAAAGGAGGAGCACGGGCCCGCAAGGATTTTAGTGCTTAGGAGGTTTGAGGGCGGGGAATTAGACACGTGGCCCCACGATGAATCAGAGGGTGCCACGTGGCAAGGAGAGAGCGGGTAATCAGGCCCGCAGAGATTTTGGAGAAAAGTTTCCTTTCCTCAAATAAGTGGCAAAATTCATAAGAAGAGCCTGCGGTTTTTGGTGGGGCCCACATAAGGACACGTGGCAGGCCCAGGGGCAAGCGGGGAAAATTTTCAAAATTTTCCAAAGGTTTAAAAAGGCCGCAAATGCAATTTTTGATTGGTGGGGCTGATCCAATGGTTTTTAGACACGTGTCCCACCGTATCCAAGGGGTGAAAAGGGAATATTCAGGGATCTTATCTAGCACATGGAGGGCTAGCATTTAAAGTTATCCGAGATCGACGGTTGCCGTTGTGCATTCACATTTTTGCCACCATGGGAGCTCCAAGGAGCTTGGAAATCACGTTTCTTCATCAAAATGCATGAAATTTTATATGATTTCGCATCCCCTCGGCCTTCTGAGTGCAATGGAATCATTTTTATGAGCTAATTCGGTGCCCTATGGTGTTTTTGATGAAATTTTTATTCAGGCCCATGTAAAAACGTGAAAGGTGAAAAATTAAAGTTACAGAGGTGAAAAATGATGAAGTAAAAGGTGGAAAATGATTGCAAATGCATGTTGGCATGTTTGAATGCCAAAAACATGACCTTGGGATGGATAAGGATCTGAATTCATGCAATATTTTAAAATATTTGTGCATCCCTGGCATTTTACGAGTTATTTTATAGTTTAATGTCATTTTCATGAAATGGATAAGGTTTCTTGTAACAAATTTGATCCCTAAGCATATTCTTTGCTTGGGAAGAAAGGATCCAAGCTGGCATGAGGTATAAAAGATATTTTTGAAGCATTTGAAAAGGAGGAGACAAAAGAGAAAAAAGAGACTTAGAATTTTCAAGCAAAAGGGATGAAAGAAATCCATTTCTCTGGAGAAAACCGCCTGAGAGTCATTTTCAATTCCATTTTTGTATCAGGTTTCATCATGTTGATTTGGTTTTAGTTGTAAAGCCATCAACATGCTCGAGATTGTTCTCATGAATTTCCCTTGCTGATGTATCGATCATTTTTCTGGATTACATTGTTTATTGTCTTGGAAAATTTTGCATATACTTATGTTTCTGAATGTTTTCAGTTTATGTTTCTTGCTCATGTTGCAATCTTGTGTTTAGAATATCTTTGATCATACAAGGTCTCATTTCTTGTTGATGGTTTAATGGCATTTGCAATCTTATATTTAGAAGAGCTTTCATCTGATAGAAGATAAATAAATTTAAAATCATTTTACTGTCCCTGAATAATGAGACTGTTTGTAAACCTTTGGGTGCACCTTAGGCAATGATTAAACAAGGATTCTGGTTACTTTGTTGGTATTTTTCTTCAAGATTTTGTGGCAGGTTATCAAAGGTTGTGTGGAAGAGTATAGATCTAGGCCTCCATTTGTGCACATATCTTGGTTGAAGGAGCATTTAAAACCTCTGGAGGTATTCTTGTTGTGTAGGTGTTACAAATTTCTTGCAAAGGTTCTCAAAGAAGTTGGTAATTCCCAACTAGTCTTGTCTAAAACATCTCCCCATAGAATTTAATTCAAACTAACTCATCCTACCTGTACTACCCATGCATTTGCATTGTGTGTCCACAAAATAACTCAATCCTTTCACAAACATGCACAAAGCATATCGGAGTTTTATCATGTCTTTATAACCCTAGCTTTGTTTTGAGAACATTTCCATCATTTAGTAGTGACAACTCCTTTGAGTTTGGATAATGGATGCTTGATCATGTTTTCACAAGGCCTCTTCCATACCATATGCAAAACACAAGGATATCTCCATCTCCTTTACCATACAAGGGCTGCAATATAGGTTCTCTTGCCTTGGTTGATAGGCACAACCTAAAACAGTGAGGGTTAGATCAAAACCCTTTTGAAGGTGCTATCCACTCCCTCAAATATTGAATGCAAACAAGAAGATAGGTGTGCTCCCAGCTACAAATGACATACAAACCATCTATCTATCCTTGAGTGTCTTGTGCAAGTTCATGATGTTGTTCAAGTTGTGAAGGAGATTAAATCTGGATACCAACACCCGAGTGGCGCCGTTGTCGGGGAGTTCTTGGAATTTCTTGGTGGTTTTGAAGTGTTTGAAGGGTGTGAGCATTTGTGTGATCAAGTATTTGAGCTATTACATTCTTGGGATATCATTTTATACTTCAGGTCTGCATGTTTTGGGTAAAATTTTCAAAGCTCAGCCTACTCTTCTCATTTACCAACAGTTTATATAATTTGGATGCATTGTTTTTGGTTGAATTAAGAAGAAGAAGATCTGATTTGTATACCCTTGCAAAGTTTTCAGTCATAGCATAAATTTGACAGAATATTTTAGTGCTTTCTTGCACAACTAAGGTGGAATTACTTAGTGGCGACACCATCTTTGTTTGGATCTTGAAATACCAGTTGTCTTATACATCTCTGTCATTTGTAACTTGTTGTTTAAATCTGTCAAGCTGGAGGGAAGGAGATCCCTCTTCATTAAGGAATCTTCTAAGAAGTTGCTCACCGAATCAAGAAGCTTAGAACTAGAAGGAAGAAGAGTGTGGAAAGTGGTTGGTGATTTGGTTGCAAGAAAAGAGATCCCCATAGTTGAATTTGAAGGAGAGCAGCCTGTTATTGAAGATTATAATTCTTCTTCAAGTAGATCTGATTCAGGCAATTTTCTTTTGATTTGCACTCTTCATCGGTGAGGGACCTTCTTGTGTATTTAAAAAACTTGCTCCTAAATATTCTTCTATGGTTTCTAAGTTTGCTAAAGTTTATCAAGAGAAAGAGACTTTGGGGGTTATCATTTTAAAGATCACTCATCTATTCCAATCAGACCCATTACTACTCCTCACTAGATTGTTTCACCTCCAAGATCACCCCCACCAAACAATATGGCTCAGCCTAGACCTCCATTTTTGTTAACACCTTTGGTCCTATAAATTTTGGAGGAATGGATGGTTATCCAAATGTTGTCCCACAAGATGTGAGAAATAGGTTACCAAAATTCCAAGGTAACAATGCCATTACCGGTGATCAACATCTCAAACTATTTGATAATATGATGGAAGATTTTGAGATAGAATTTGAGGATGTGTATATCAAGTTGTTTATCCATACACTTGAAGAAGATGCTAGGGATTGGTACAAGGCTCTACCTGATAACTCTATTGATTCATGGACTGAGATGAAAAATGCATTTAGGTTGCAATATGGTGACAGGATTGATCCTAGATTTCTTTTGTCCAAATTTGAAAATATAAAGAAGAACCCAAATGAGACAGTCCATGACTTCAATACAAGATTTAATAAAAAATTGAGAAGGCTTCCTGTCATTTTGAGGCCTTGTGATGAATCTTGCTTGATCAAATATGCAGATGCATTTGATAAAAAGTCAACATATTACTTGAGAAACAAAAATCCTACAAACTTAAGGCAAGCTTTCACCATGGCACTTCAAATTGAAAATAATATTAAAGCTATTAGTAAACCAATTAAGAGGGATGGTGTGAAGCTGATAAACCTTGAGAAGCCTCAAGCTAGCAAGGGTGCTGATTTAGAAGATGTTGTCAAGACTGCAAGGGTGCACAAAGAAATTTCTTACAAATTAGCCCGAGCTGAGAAAGGAATTGGGAAAAATTCACAAGGACAACAAAGAACTCAAAACCATGATAGATTTGGCAATCATCCTAGGGGTGATCAAAGACAAGATGATAGAGGTAAATGGCCTATTGGATCTGCAAACAAACAACCTCAAGCTCGTGAAAATAGAGTGGTGCTCACGACCTTTTAAGCGCAAGGGTTCTTTGCTGTTCAAGAAATTGCTGATATGGATTGGTGTGATAGATGTTTTCTTCCTCATCCTCCATGTGAAATGGACCAAAAAGTTATTGAAGATGATAATGAGGATGAAATGGATGATGAAATTTGTATGATGGGCAGCCCTTCAAGCTCACAAGCAACAACATCAATAGATGTGATAAGTGCAAGAACTGCTGCAACCTTTTGGGATTGCATAGAGTGGGTACCAATTATTTCCTTCTCTCAAACTCATGAGGTTGATGTTGTTCAAGCCTTTGAAATTCATAATAATGACTTTGAATATCTAAGGGTTTTGATGATAAAAAAGTATGATGGTGGCATCCCTTCGGAGGAAGATAGACAATTGTTAATGAATGTTGTGGTTGGTCAAGAGAAAGAGTACAATACTAGAAGTAAAGTTGTTAGAGGAGCTGGTCCTCAAGCCAAAACAAAGACACCCTTGCTCAAAAGCATTCCCAAATACAATCCTAGAAAAGAAACATTTGCCAAGAACCCTGCTGTCCCATGTAAAAATATCAGTCCTCTTCATGCCCAAGGCTGCAAGAATACTTCTCCATCTGATGAACCTTCTTGTTTCCCTTCCAATGCTGTTTTACCAAAGAGTGTTCCATATGATATTGCCCAAGTATTGAGCCAAATTAAAGTGAGTGTTCCCATCATTGAGTTGCTTAGAATACCTGAGCATAAGAAGAGAGCATTCGAGTACTTGGGATTGAAAGAAGAAAAGATTACCCCAAGTAAAAATGTAAATGTTGTTGAGACTCCTCTTCAAAAAATTGTTGGCCTTGAAACACCACCACCAATGGAAGATCTTGGAGAGGCACCTGAAGTATATTTGGGGACATCCTTGGTTGATTCCCAATTGAATGTTGATCCATTTTTCACAACTTTTCTCATAAAAGATAGGTTGCTTCACAATTGCATGTTTGATTCCGGTGCATCATGTAATGTCATGCCTCTAGAAGTCATGAATGAGTTGGATATCAAAGTGACAACAACATATGGGAAATTTACAGCCATGGATTCAAGGGAAGTGCCGGTTGTTGGTTGTGTGAAGGGTTTAGTAGTGCAACTTGTAGCATATCCGGGTAAGAATTTAAAACTTGATGTTGTAATTGTTGATTGCCCTGCCAAATGGGGTATGCTTTTGTCAAGAAAATGGGCTGCAAGTGTTAGTGGTAGTGTTCAAATGGACATGTCTTTTGCCACCATTCCCATTGAGGGCAGCCTTGTCAAACTCTATGGTGAAAAGAAGATGTTACACTTGATTGAAGATCCCAACAATGCTTCTTATGAAGTGTTGTTTGCTGATGTAGATGTTGAAAACTTCATTGGTTTTGCTGATGGAAAAGAGAATAAGATGGACAAATCAGGGTGCCTTGGTATGGTAGGTTCTCCATGGACATTACTATTTGATGGAGCTTGCTCCAAATTTGGCAATGGTGCTGGTATAGTGTTGGTTTCTCCTAGTTTGGAAGAGTTTCCTTTCTCCTTCAAGCTCAATTTTGAATGCACTAACAACATTGCTGAGTATGAGGCATTATTTTTGGGTTAAGGATTGCATGGAAATATGGAGTGAAGGATATGGTTGCCAAGGGAGATTCAGAGCTGGTTGTCAAGAAAGTAAGGAAGTTGTATGCCACAAAAAATCAGCGTATGAAACAATATAAGCATGCTATCTGGGACTTGATTGAAATGTTTGATTCCTTTAACATTGTTTACCATGATAGAAGTCTTAATGCTGCTACTAATAAGTTGGCTGTACTTGGATCTAGATTTGACAATTGCACCATTTCACCCTTTTGTGAATATAACATTGAAGTGCTAACAAGGCCAGCTATCCCAAATAATGTGAAACATTGGCATATTTTTGATAATGATGCCCAAGTATTGAGATTATTACAATTCCAAGGTGATTTTTCTAGTCAAAACATTGATTGGGAACTAATGGTATGCATGAATGAAGGTAGAGAAACTTTATTTGACAAGGATATTATCCAATTGAAAACAAATACCATTCCTAAAGGTCTTATTACACTTGAGGAAAATTTTAACAATGCTGATTGCATCATAAATAGAAAGATGTTTGCTTCAAGGGATGTGGAAGAGCACAACTTGGGAACCAGGGATAAACCAAGGAAGATTTGGCTGAGCAGCAATTTAAGCAAAGAAGAAAAACAATCCTATGCCCAACTTTTAAAGAAATATCAAGACTGCCTTGCTTGGTCTTATTCAGAGCTGAAGGCATATAGAGAAGACTTGTTCCAACATGAGATTCCTCTTGAGGCCAAAACCAAGCCATTTAGAAAAAAAAAAAGGCCTATTAACCCACTTCTTTCCATGAAAATGCAAGAAGAGTTGAAGAAATTGAGAGATGGTGGTATCATTCAGCCTACTAGATACTCATCTTGGGTGGCAAACCTTGTGCCAGTTAGAAAGAAGAATGGAGATATCAGACTTTGTGTGGATTTTAGGAATCTAAAAAAAGCATCTATGAAGGAAAATTACCCCTTGCCAAACATGGAGAATATGTTGTAGCTTGTAACAGGGTCAGAGATGCTTTCTACTTTGGATGGTTTCTCTAGATACAATCAAGTAGTTGTCAAAGAATCCGAAAGACTTAAGACAACCTTTACTACTCCTTGGGGAACTTATGTTTTTGTAAGGATGCCCTTTGGATAAATGAATGCTGGTGCCACTTTTCAGAGGGCAATGGATGTTGCCTTTGCTGGTTATATTAATGACTTTATTGCAGTTTACCAAGATGATGTGACTGTTTTTTCAAGGTAGTGAGGAGACCATTTGAAACACCTAGAGAAGATGCTGATCAGATGTAGAGAGTATGGCATTTCACTTAATCTAAAGAAGTGTCATTTTGGCATGCAAAAGGCCAAGCTGTTGGGACATATTGTGTCTAAAGAAGGTGTTATGATAGACCCTGAGAGAGTGGAAGCAATCAGCAAGGTGCCTATTACAAGAACCAAGAAAGGTATCCAATCTTTCTTTGGCCAAATCAATTTTATTAGAAGGTTTGTTTCCAATTTTGTTGAGATAATTCTTCCAATCACAAGAATGCTAATAAAGGATCAAATTATCAAGTGGGAGGAGGCTGCCATTCAATATTTTGAAGGAATAAAGGATGCACTTAAGCATGCACCTATTTTAGCAGCCCCAAACTACAAGAGGCCTTTCCAAATCTTTTCTTTTTCCTCTAAATTTACTATTGCTTCAGTCTTGTTGCAAAAGGATGAGAATGGAGCTGAGAGGCCTATTGATTTCTTTAGCAAGGCTTTACAAGCAGCTGAGTTGAAGTATACAATCATGGAGAAACAAGCATTTGCATTAGTGAAAGCAACAAAGATTTTTAGGCCTTACATTTTGAGTTCAAAAGTTGTTGCTTATGTCCCCCACACCATGGTTAAAGACATCTTATTAGACATGGATATATCAAGCAAGAGATGTAGATGGGTCAAAAATTACAAGAATATGATATGGATATCCAAACAACAAAGCTAGTAAGAGGTTTGGGTCTTGCCAAGCTCATGGCTGAGAGTAATTTACAAAATGTAGAAGTGAATCAGCTAGAGGAAGAAAGGGTAGATCTTCTTGACAAGTTGGTAAATTTTGAGTGGTACAAAGATGTGATTTTCTACCTCAGACACCTATGCTGTCCTAGTCACTTGAATAAAAATTAGAAAAGGGCCCTCAAGTTGGCTTCTCAAAAATATATCATAACAGACCTTGGGTTGGCTTGGAAGAACCCTGAAGGTGTCCTCTTGAAATGCATAACTGAAGATGAAGCTCCCAAGTTGATTTCTAATTTCCATGGGGGAGTTTGTGGAGGACATTTTGCTGGGAAAGTGACAACACATAATATTTTAAGAGCTGGTTATTGGTGGCCTACTCTTTTTAAAGATGTAACCCAGCTGGTTAGAAAGTGTGATAGTTGCCAATGTTTCTCTGGAAGACTGAAATATTCAGGCTCCCTTCCTTTGCATCTTGTATCAATTGAAGTTCCTTTCAAACAATGGGGAATGGATTTCATTGGTGATATTTCAGATCCTTCCAAAGGCTTGGTCATAAATGGATCCTCAGTAGCAATTGATTATTTTACAAAATGGGTTCAGGCAATTCCATCTAGAAAGGAAACACACCAAGTGGTAATGGATTTCTTATTAAATCATATCATATGCAGATTTGGAGTTCCAGTTAAGATTGTATCTGATAATTCCATGTGTTTTAGAGCCAAAAATTTGATGGAAATGTGTAATGAATATGGGATAAATCTGACTTATTCTTCAAACTACAATCCAAAAGGCAATGGAAAAGCTGAGTCTAGTAACAAGAAATTTCTCAAGATCATTAGAAGGACCTTGGAAATCAATAAGAAGAAGTGGGGAGAGCAATTGAAATTTGTAGTTTGGGCTGATAGAATAACTCCTAAAAGAGCAACTGGTAAGAGCCCGTTTGAATTGGTGTATGGAACTCAGGCTTTGCTGCCCTTACACCTGCAATTATCCACTTTTCAGTTTTCCCAATAGTTGGAAGATCAAGAACATGGCCCGTATGAATCAAGAATCAATCAGATCATTGAGTTGGATGAAGAGAGAAGAGCTTCTCATCAAAGGCATATCAGATTTAGAGAGAAATTGAAGAGGTTGTTTGATAAGAAGGTCACTCCTAGAGCCTTCAATGTTGGAGATCTAGTTTTGTTGTGGGATAGTAGGCATGAAGACAAGGGAAAGCATGGAAAGTTTGATGCTCTATGGATGGGCCCTTATGCCATTGATATCAGGATTGGAGAAAATACATTTTTTCTCAAGGATCTAGATGGGGATTTGTTGGAGCTGCTGTTAATGGCAGACATTTAAAACACTTCTTGGATTAAATCCCCATATGAGGTATGCACAAGTTGTACATTTTGTATAGTCCTTGTTTTTGTTTTGTCTTTTGCTATTGTTGGCTTGTGGTTTGCCCTTTTGTCCTTGGAAACCATTTTTGGTGTGGTTTTCTTGATCCTTTTTGCTAGTAATTCTGGTTTTTGGGTTGTATTTTTGTTTTGACTCCTTGCCCAATGGATTTCTAGCACTTGGTCTACGTTTTGTTCTTGTGGCACTCACTGGGAGTGCCCATCCCCAAACAAGAGCCAATGTTGGTCCCATTATTGAGTTTTCATAATGTGCCCTAATTTTCATGTCCAAATTTGCTCACAAATGTTTCATTTTTCGATTTGATGATCTACAATTGGTTTATCCCAGTGGAATCCTTCGAAAGTGCTTAAGTTGTTATTATTTTTCCCTAATTTGAAAAATTTTCCAAGTTCCCCCCCTTATGTGCCCTAATTTATTCTTTTCCACGGGCTGTGTCATTTTTCCTTTGTCAATGCAAGAAACTCAGATTTGATCTAATTCCATTTATGTGCAAGTGAAATCCCAATCCCTTGCTCAAAATTAATGTCAAAACATGATTCAGTTGGTTTAAAATTGAGAAATCTACATTCCTTGTCAAAAAAATTCATTTTCTAGGGCATCCTCTGTATTTTTTATGTTTTGATGGGCATATGGATGTCATTTGCCCGTCAAATTCATCATCACAAATTATGGCAATGTGGCGGGCTCCTATTGGCCAGGGGTGGTCGGGAAAATATTTCTAACTTATCTTTTTTTAAATTTTGGAAAAAAGGAAAATTTTTGTCTATGGATCCGCCTTTTATAAAAAATGCCTATGTGGCACATGTTGATTGGTCGAGGAAGCGGATTTTCCTTAAAAATTTGGCTTGCATTTTGGCAAATTTCTCACAGTCATTTCTGGGCCCGAAAGCCCGCACCAAATAGGGAGTGGACATGTGTCCAGGAGAAACCAAAATCAGAGGGTGGATTTTGAAATAACTTTGAAGTTTTTAACTTCAAAAGGTAAAAGTGATTTTTCAGGCCGAAGTCCCGCAACTAATGAAAAGAGGACATGTGTCCAGGAGGCGAGATGGAAGAAGGGGCCGAAGGAAAAGTTTGTGAATTTTTGCCCCTATGTTTACAAGGTAAAAAATGCAAGATAGTCCCGTGATCAATGGAAAGAGGACACGTGTCCAGGAGAGAGCAGAGGGAGGAGCGGGGCTTTGGGAGTTGTTGGGATTTTTTGCCTTTGGAGGCAAAAATCTCAAAATCAAAAATGGATCCGCTAGGGAGTGATAAGAAAAAATTGGAGGTTTTCCCGCAACTAATCCAAGAGTGACACATGGCATTTTCCAAATGTAAAAAGGAGGAGCACGGGCCGCAAGGAGTTTTGGTGCTTCTGGAGGTTTGAGGGTAGAATTAGACATGTGGCCCCATGATGAATCAGAGGGTGCCACGTGGCAAGGAGAGAGCGGGTGTTCGGGCCCGCAGAGAATTTGGAGAAAAGTTTCCTTTCCTCAAATAAGTGGTAAAATTCATAAGAAGAGGTGTGGTTTTTGGTGGGGCCCACATAAGGACACGTGGCAGGCCCGGGGGCAAGCGGGGAAAATTTTCAAAATTTTCCAAAGGTTTAAAAAGGCCATGCCAAATGTAATTTTTGATTGGTGGGGCCCGATCTAATGGTTTTGGACACATGTCCTACCATATCCAATGGGAAAAAGGGAATATTCAGGATCTTATCTAGCACGTGGAGGGCTA
The DNA here is from genome assembly GCA_018340775.1 of Taxus wallichiana var. yunnanensis. Taxonomy (NCBI): domain Eukaryota; kingdom Viridiplantae; phylum Streptophyta; class Pinopsida; order Cupressales; family Taxaceae; genus Taxus; species Taxus wallichiana. Next base: position 729,468,798 of record CM031234.1, on the reverse strand, counting down.
GCATTTAAAGTTATTCGAGATCGACGGTTCTTTGTGCATTCACATTTTTATCGCCATGAGAGCTCCTGGAGCTTGGAAATCCGTTTCTTCATCAAAATGCATGAATTTTTACATGATTTCGCATCCCCTTGGCATTATGAGTGCAATGAAATCATTTTATGAGCTAATTCGGTGCCCTATGGTGTTTTTGATGAAATTTTTATTCATGCCTGTGTAAAAACATGAAAGGTGAAAAATTAAAGTTGCTGAAAGGTGAAAAATGATGAAGTAAAAGGTGGAAAATGATTACAAATGCATTTTGGCTTGTTTGAATGCCAAAAACGTGACCCTAGGATGGATAAGGATCCAAATTCATGTAATATTTTAAAATATTTGTGCATCCCTGGCATTTTACGAGCTATTTTACAGTTTAATGTCATTTTCATGAAATGGATAAGGTTTCTTGTAAAAAAATTGATCCCTAAGCATATTATTTTCTTGGGAAGCAAGGATCTAAGCTGGCATGAGGTATAAAAGATATTTTTGAAGCATTTGAAAAGGAGGAGACAAAAGAGAAAAAAGAGACTTAGAATTTTCAAGCAAAGAAGCTGAAAGAAATCCATTTCTTTGGAGAAAACCGCACCTGAGAGTCATTTTCAATTCCATTTTTGTATCAGGTTTCATCATGTTGATTTGGTTTTAGTTGTAAAGCCATCAACAGGCTCTGAGATTGTTCTCATGAATTTCCCTTGCTGATGTATCTGATTATTTTCTGGATTACATTGTTTATTGTCTTGGCAAAGTTTGCATATACTTATGTTTCAGAATGTTTTCAGTTTATGTTTCTTGCTCATGTTGCAATCTTGTGTTTAGAATATCTTTGATCATACAAGGTCTCATTTCTTGTTGATGGTTTAATGGCATTTGCAATCTTATATTTATAAGATCTTTCATCTGATAAAATATAAATAAATTTAAAATCATTTTCTTGTCCCTGAATAATGACTGTTTGTAAACCTTTGGGTGCACTAGGGCATGATTAAATAGGGATTCCCTGGATACTTTGTTGGTATTTTATTTTAAGCTTTTATGGTAGGTTATCAAATATTGTGTGTAAGAGTGTAGATCTGGGGCTCCATTTGTGCACATATCTTGGTTGAAGGAGCATTTAAAACCTCTGGAGGTATTCTTGTTGTGTAGGTGTTACAAATTTCTTGCAAAGGTTCTCAAAGAAGTTGGTAATTCCCAGCTAGTCTTGTCTAAAAATCTCCCCACAAAATATCATTTAAACTAACTCATCCTACCTATACTACCCCTGCATTTGCATTGTGTGTCCACAAAAGAACTCAATCCTTTCACAAAAATGCACAAAGCATATCAGGGTTTTATCATGTCTTTAGCAGCCCTAGCTTTGTTTTGAGAACATTTCCATCATTTAGTAGTGACAACTCCTTTGAGTTTGGATAATGGATGCTTGATCATGTTTTCACAAGGCCTCTTCCATACCATATGCAAAACACAAGGATATCTCCATCTCCTTTACCATACAAGGGCTGTAATATAGGTTCTCTTTCCTTGGTTGATAGGCACAACCTAAAATAATGAGGGTTAGATCAAAACCCTTTTGAAGGTGCTATCCAATCCCTCAAATTGAATGAAAACAAGTAGATAGGTGTGCTCCCTGGCTACAAACGACATACAAACCATCTATCTATCCTTGAGTGTCTTGTGCAAGTTCATGATGTTGTTCAAGTTGTGAAGGAGATTAAATCTGGATACCAATAGATGCAAATCTAGATGGTGATAGTAGATGCTTAGTGGTTGGTCCATCATTATGGTTGCATAACTTTATATTTATATGGTTCTCTTGTTCTAATTTTGTAATTAACCCTGAAAAGGATGACCACCAAAAAGATAGAAAGCTCAAATGGATAAAAAGTTATCAAAAGATAAGAGTAAAATGTAAAGAGGATTAAGGCACCTCAAAAGGGACTAGGGCGTGTGAGGCGCCCTAGTCAAAAATAGGAAACATGTAGAATGACAATAAAAACTAGAAAGTGCGGGTGTAAGATCAAAATATGACAGAAAGTAATATAAAATTGGCCAAAGACATGGATTAATTATTAATCTCTTCACTCAAGAACCATATGAATAGTAGTATGAGACCGGGACTAAATAAAAACTCCAAGTGCATAATTTAGTGACTACATTTACCCTCACTTTATGTTGGTGAGCGTAAATCAGTAACATTTAGATATAGATGCATACCGATAATCCAAGTAGAATGATGTAGCAAATGTGTCGAAGGACTAGACAAAGATTGGAGTGACAAAAAGGAGCATGGAGACTAACGATGAAAAAAGTGTAAAAGGTGATGAAAGTGAACCTAGGGAAAAGCGTGTGTGTAGATGCAAATTGTTAGTACACATAAACAAGTGGCTAGGAAAAGTGTTAGTACAAATAAGAATACATGTAGAAACAAATAATGTGTAAGATAACACATAAACACATAATGTAAACACCCAAAAATATAATATAGGCTATACAAAGTAGGTTGCAAACATGGGACACCACTCATGGTGTTGTAAGACACTTAAGGATGTCATGGCCACAAACAAACAAGTGTGTACATACAACAAAGGGGAATTCCACAGACAAGAAAAATAATAGTAGATAATAACAAATAATGTATCAAAAAGTATAGAAACAAGTATCCCTACATGAAAAATGGTGTACATGAAGCACCCGTTATCATGTTATAAAAATAGCAAGTATTTCAAAGCATGTATAACCTGATAATGGAAAGTGATAAGTACAAAATGAAACAATAACACTTGTAGTGTACAAATGTGGATGCCCTCAGTGAGGTAGTGTGTGAAGCATCGATGTGTGTGTAGAAGCTCTGTATCTACAATCACAACTAGAAAAGGATGTGAACGCGCATGTGTGTATGGTAAAGATAATGACATACAAGAGATCTATCTAACATGTGTAGTAAAGTGAACATGTAAAAACAAGTGCAAGCAAGAGTAAATGCAACCATAAAATGTAGTATGCTATGGATGGATGGAATGGAATGTAGTGTGGATGATAGGATCTACGTGCCCCCTAATTGAATGGATTTGCATGTAGTGAGGTTCATTTGATTTACCCCATAGTAATCAATAATCAACCACAAATGAGAGTGCGTCATTAGGAAATATCAAACTATGTGTTGTGTGTAACATATTGTGATGAGTGTGTGGTGATGGGATGTGACATAGAGATGACATATGTGTGACATTTTATCCTAAGTGTATATCATGAAAAGATGAGTATAAAAGAGTGGTGATTTGGTCTAAAGCGTATACCACAAAATAAGTGAAAGTGATGATGTAGCCTATCACGAGATGATGCTTGAAGAAGTGACCCTATAGCCTAAAGCGTATATCGCTAATCCTAGGAATGTCCACGACAAAAGAAGATTGAATAATGATAGTGTGAGTGTGATGAGGTCCATTAGTGTTATATACCCTCAACAATCTAGTATGGACCGTGAGACTAGAGTTCATCATCAGGTAGTGAGTACAACACGTAGAAGTGAGGATGTGTAGATGTAGAATGGAATGTGAGATGAAAAACACGTAAATTGTGATAGCAATGGTGTAATTGGCAAGGCATGTGTAGAATGTATATTATGTATGAAGACATATAATGCATAATGTGTAGATGATGTGTGATGATATGCGGTGCCTAATGTGTAGTGAGTAATGTGTGGGGTCCATGTGTATAGAATGCCCTCAATAGTCAAGTGTGAACTGAAGCACAAGAGTGTGTCATCAAGTAGTAATGATGGAAATGTGTAGATGACTTATGTAAATGCTAGAATGTGGATGTGTGTGAATGCGAGTATGAGATGTGTGTTGATGCTAGGATGGGGGGTATGTGGATGTTATGCCCCTAAGTGCGTATGAGTGAATGAACTAACTAATGAAAGTGAAGGATGAAGGTCCTCCATCCGATGCGAGTGGTGGTGAAAGTGTATGATCATGTTCTAGTAGTGGTGGAATAGTAGATAGTTCACTGCGCAAGTGAGTGAAATCTATATGCATGTGATGGATGAGTATATGAAAATGTGAAGGCGCAAAAATGCATAGGTAATGGAGATATGCGTGGAATAAACAGAGGTGGAGATTTATGACAAGATGCTATAATTATGCAAGGAATGGGCCTATGACTATGTGTAGGACTAGTAGAGTGGTGAGGCCATGTAGATGATGTGTGCATAGGTTATTTAGGAGTAGATTGTACTTTAATTAACATAGGTTGTGATGTGTTAGATGAAGTAGGGGATTCTTAAACTGGAGCTCAAGGAGATGATGACCATGGAGTAGATGGAGGTACACCGTCAATAGAAAAAACTTGATTGTTATGAATGAATTTGAGTCACAAATGGTTTATAGAGAGGATGAAAGGGTACAAGCATAGTAAGAGGTCTTACCGTAACATGACATTTGACACCACAATATGAATTGTTCATCGGATATGAGATGTGTGAATGAGGATAACTGATAACATCAAGAAGTGGTATAGAACAAGTGTTGATGGGTCATGACAGATCAAACTTAGTATTATTGATGGGGATTGCTTTAATAGAGGCATTAATATGCAAGTGATTAGAATTAAAATTGGAATGAAAGTTGTGATTAGAGAAAGAAATGATCGGTGGAGAAGTGTCATTATGTGCCAAAAAAATTTCAAGAGCACTTGATGCGAGCAGAGGTACTATGTGATAAATGCAGTTAGTCAAGATTAAGCCACTTTCATGTCATGTTTTGGTAGAGGGTTTTAAAGATCTCGAGATTATAATTTTTATTGATAGATGGGGAAATTATAGGTTCTGAAAGCTCAAGTTTACCACTGTTGATCAAACCTTGAATGAGGAATAAAAGTCAAAAGCACCGATCAATGGAGTGTCCTACTCATTGATGATATTCATAATGGGAATGTTCATTAAAACTACATCTTTTTCGGTCGAGATGGATCTATTTGTAGTGGATCAGGAAATGTAATGAGGTTACTATCAACAAGTTGTAGTAAAATATGCGGAGGTACACTAAACTTAGTGAATATACACCGATGTGGTTGTGATTGAAGCTCCTTAGTAGTAGATATTTGTGTTAATGGTAAATTTTGTGTTTTTGGTTGAGTTTGGGATGGTTTAAATGTTGAATTATTTTGAAAACATGTGGAAGATGATTCTTTCTCTTGGTATTTAAGCTTTCCTATAGCTAAGAGATTGGTTTCACGAAGCTTAAGAGTATGAAAAATTTGATCGAAAGAAGGAGAGGTCTTAAAGAGAACACTCTCCTAGAGAGGGGGTAAGAGACTCGAATGAAAAATCCTAAAGCTCAATGTCGATAAGAAAATTTGATATCTTGGCTAAGTTGTTTTTGTGATGCAAGACATAATTTGCTAAATGTTCATTATATCCTTGTTTAAGTTGTGCAAGTTGGGCATAAGAGATATTAGAGCCGATGTTGATAGAGAAATGAGTGAGAAAAGCATTGGTGAGATGTGTGAAAGAGATTACTGAATGGACAGGTAGGTCATAAAACCAACACATCACGTAATCTTGTAAACTACGAGGAAAAAATATTAGTGAGTATGATATGATCATCCATGTAGTTCAAGAATTTGACATGAAAATCTCAGAGATTATCTTGTGGGTCACCATGGCCTTTAAATATGGGAAACTTGGGAGAGATGAAATTAGGTGGAAAAGGATAGGCAGATATATTAGGTGCAAAAGGAGTATGCAACAATGAAGTAGAGTCTAAAGATGGCGAGGTATGAGAAGTAGCGAGTTAGACTTGAAAATTTGGGTTTGCAAGTCTTGATATAAAGAGTTTAAATCAGGAGTATTCGAAGAAGAGCCAAGCTGCATATTAGGTGTGCTAGGGTGAATGGTAGTAGTAGGAATGGAAGTTGAGACATAAATAGGTGGGGTGGAGACCATGAGAGCCAAAGAAGGAGAAACTATAGAGGTGGAAGCATCACAAGCATTCTTAGAACAATCAAATCATGTAGGACATGTGAAATATGAGTGGGATTATCACACAAAGCTGTTCAGAAGTTAATAAGTGTATTTAATTGGTCTTGGTTGACATTAGTATCTTCATCGTAGGAATTCTCACTATAAGAAGATTTTATTTTGTGAATAGGAACTTGGTGAGAGGAATATAAGGGATTCTTAGTTGTAGTTGAAGAAGTAGGGATATCAACCATTGATTTGGAAACCCTACGTGTGAAGGAGGGAAGATCACAATATTGAAAATACCTAAAACTACCACTACAAGTGATGAGCATATGAAGAAAAGGCATAGAAAAAGCGTATTCGAAGATTGGGTTCACCAAATGATAAAAATAAAATGGAAAATGGGAATCTAATTTAGTTTAATATAATGCTATGCAAATTAGTAAATAACAACTAAATAAATAAAGGAAATAACCCAAGCAACTAAGTAAATAGGAATATGAAACCCTAATGTGAAAAGAGGGTTAGGAAGTCCTTAGTTTATTTGATGAAGGTGAGGGACTCGTGTCACAAAGCTAAACTAGGTAAAAATGAGGAGGAAATGACCACACGTGAAGCCTCCAAGAAACTACCGATTGGAGATCCTTAACTAGACTGGGGCACCTATAAAGGGATAGGGGCACCCATGGGTGCCTTAGTATGAGATCTGGGTGCCATGGTCTAGAGAAATGGCCTAAAAACCTCCTCTGAGGTGTCACTATATGATTAACTATGTTTTTTTCTCATCACACTATTGTTGCTGAACTATGTTAGATGTCATTGTGAATAGGAGATGGAAGAATCACCTACAAAACCCTAAACCAAGCATCAAAACCCTAAAATATAAAGATGTATATGAAGGGTTCAGACTGTCCTCAACAACCATAATGGTGGAATTACTAACTGAGCGCTACACTACATCTCAGACCCAATGCATTTTTAGGTGTGTGTGTGAATCATGCCCTAGGTTGCTCTTGTGCAGCTTGCACTTTTGAAGTGAATAGAAAATAACTAGATGTAAAATGTAATAAATTTGTGCATGGAAATAATAGACTCCCCTCCTCTGAAGTGTGATGTAGATTAACCATCCTTGTGTGCCTTGTGATGGAGCTAGATGGATGCAAATATAGCTTTAGGTGCCTTTAATGGATGTAAATCTAGATGGTGATAGTATATGCTTAGTGCTTAGTCCCTCATTATGGTCACATAAATTTATATTTATATGGTTCTCTTGTTCTAATTTCGTAATTAACCCCAAAAAATTCGACCACCAAAAATATAGAAAGCTCAAACGGCTAGAAAGTTCCCAAAAGATAAGATTAAAGTGTAAAGAGGATCAGGCACTCTGGGACACCCTAGCCTCCTAGCTAGGTGCCCCAATTAGAAATAAGAAACACAAAAATGACAATACAAACTAGGCAAGTGTAGGTGTAATATCGAAAATATGAAAACAAGTAATATAAAAATGCCAAAGACATGGGTTAATTATTACTCTCTTCACTCAAGAACCACATGAATAGTAGTATGACACTCGGGAATAAATAATGAATCCAAGTTTTATACAGTCTCTAACTATGAGGCACATAGTTTTTCTAGGTGTGGATGATGAAGGTGAAGTACACCAAGAAGCATGAATAATGACACAATGTGCTTATGGCCTGTGGCGATGCCTACAAATAGGAGGGAGGTTAATTTAAAAATATTGAAATTTATTAAAACTCTAGGATATTGCAGAGTCACATGTAGTATATATACACTAAAGTAAGAATATGACACAAGTAATCAGCAGATATAGATTAAAACCCTAAGTGAAAGAGAGGGAATAGAAGACTTAGCTCATTAGCACTTTTCTTGAAGGTGAGCTGGACTAGAAAACCAATGAACATGAGGAAGAGAGTGTTATAACCACACTCAAAAATGCATAAATTTAATATACTAGACCAAGGTGTGTTGAATGGTGCTCGTGCACATAAACACTAGAGATCCTTGTTAGGAACCTGTGACTATGAAAAATCTCAAAATATGGTTTTTACTGTGTTGCAATGTGGTCGCTAACCTTCATAGTTTGTCCCATGTATGTCACACTATGTTTGTAGAATTTTCCTATAACTTGTAAAGAGAAATATATCATGGAAAACCCTAAAACACATCAAATCTTAAAAAGAAAAAGATACAAATGGGGAGTTAGATCAACTCGATGGTCACCCGATTGAGTGAACTTATGACCAAGAATTGTATTACATATCATACTTCATGCATTTCTCTCGTATGTGTGTGTGTAGAATCATGCCCTAGGAAGCTCTTGTGCAAGATGAACTTGATAGTGAGAAATAAGTAGATGTATCAATGTAAGTAGATGTGTGGATGGAAAATGAACTTCCCTTCTATGAAGTGTATTCGAAAATGCAGTCCTTTGTCCCTTGAATGAATCTAGATGGATGCCTTTGATGCTCTTAGATGCCTTTATATGCAACCTTAGGAGATGATAATAGATACTTAGAGCTTCGTACTTTAATATGATCATATAACTTTATATTTATATGATTCCCTTATTTGAATTTCATAATTGACAACTAAAAGGCCAACCCATAAGAAAACAAGATGCCCAAAAGATAAAAGAGGCCCCAAAGGGGCGAGTAAGATATAAAAAGGTTAGGGGCACCCAAAGGGGACGAGGCGCCTAGTGCTGGTGTCTTGGATGGGCACCGGTGTCTAGAGTCAATAAAGATAAAGAAATCACTATACGATTGGGAAATAGGGTGTAGAAGACTAGAAAAAAAAGACATGAAGCAAAGCAAAAAGGAAAAATACAATAGTTAATTACTGGTTTTCTCACTTAGGATTCATATGAATGTATGTATGTGATTAGGACCTAGAAATGTACCCAAGTGCATGATTTTGTGTCTATATTTTCCCCACTTTATAAAGTTGAACGAATGCTTGATAACATAATGTAGATAAGAGATGTGTACATGATAACCATGTAGATCGTTTGACGAAAGTGTGCCGAGGAGACAAGTGAAAGCGTGGAGTGAATAAAATGAAGCGTGGAAGCTAAGGGAGAGGAAGTGAACCTAGGGGTGAAGTGTATATGTTGTGCCATGTTGTTTTTCTTGATGAAGGGCTGATTCTTGTTACATATGGAATTACCTGTAAAAGAAGAGAAAAATAATAGTCAAATATGTGTATATGAATTTTTTTGATGCAAATATATAAAAGTGTGTAAAAGTATGCAAAAAGGAAAGTGTGCACCTGATCCGTGACGAGTGAAAAGGATAGAAAATGTCCTGAAACTGCTATGGAAGAGTGAGTTTTTTAGGTGATCTCATGCCAAGTATGAGTTTTTTGGGTGATCTCACACCAAGTGTGAGTTTTTGGGTGATCTTATGCCAAGTATGAGTTTTTGGGTGATCTCACGCCACGAGAGAAGAGTGTTGGGAGAAAGGTCTAGTGTTATTCTCCATCCATGATTACTTCCAAAATTTATACACCACTGCAAATGGTGTGATCCTACTTTGTTCTAGTTCGATTCAAGTAAAAAAAGGAGATAGAATGCATTTTGATTACTGGAGGACTATGCATGTACTCGTGAAAATGCTTTCTAGACTTGTGAAAATTGTGTTGATATGAGAAATTTTTATAACCGCCCCTGTCATATAGGCATACGAGAAAGTTCAGAGCACCTAGGAACTCATGTCCGTATCTATGTGCTAGTGTCTATGCTGAATTGAGGACCCAAGTCGAATCGGCCCTTATTGTGATTGTGTATCTACTCTGTTCTTGTGTTTTGTAGGTCTAAACCGTGATAGTGTACTCGCTAAATGTGGTGACTGATTCACCCAATGTATGCCCCCTCATTTGGGGTGCATGTAAAATCACTAGGATAATGCAGACAAAAGGAAGGACTTAATGCTGATCTAAAATTGATGCCATGCAGGGGGAATGCGCTTGGTAGAAACCAAGGCACATGCAAATAAAATGGCTAGGACATGTGTTAGTGCAATCAATACAAATACGCATATAAAAGACAACGTGTAATCCAGAAAGAAAGAAGACAATGTAGACTGCAAAAAGTGGGTTGAAAACATGGGACATCACTGAAAATGTCACAAGAAAATCAGGCCGAAGTGGCCAAAAGCATACAAGAAGTGATCAAACAAAACATAGCGTGTAACCCATAAACAATGGCATATAATAGAATATAAGAGAAAGCAAAGTGTAATACAAAAACATGGTGGAAAATAGTTCCTACAAAGCAAATGTTGCACATGAAGCACCCGTTAACATGTTAGAAAGATATAAAGTATGTCAAAGTGTGTATAGATCCATGGAATAAGTAGTGTGCTAGTAAAAGTAGAAAGTAACATGTAATGGAATAATAACACCTATGATGTGTACGAATGTAGATGCCCCCAAGAGCCTTGGTGGGACTAGTAAGAGGTAAAATGCCAACCATAGATGTTGCATGATAAAGCTATGTAGGAAGTCTGCATTCACAATTAGAGAATAAGTGAAAAACATGTGTATAATATAAATATAATGATATAATAAGTATCTATCTAGTATGTGAAACAAAGTGTACATATAACAAGTATAAACAAGTAAGAATAGATGCAACCAAGATATGTAACATGTTGTGAATGAGTGAGATGGAATGATATACAATGCGACTATGATAGGAGCAACATGCCCCGAGCGTGTGCAGATGAATATGTATGAGATGAGGTTCATTTATAAAATATCCCTCAATGTAATCAAGAATGTACCATAGAATAAGTGTACGTCATCGGGAAATGGTTTGAATGATGTGTATGCTAGAAAGATATGATCATGAAGCGTTAACCGTGAAATGTAGAATGGTGTGAGGTTCAATTCATATTTAGACCCTCAGCTAGAGTCAAGTATGAAACATGAGACTAGGGTGTGTCATAGGGTAATGAGTGTGTCATGAAAATAGAAGTGAGAAAGATGTACCATGAAGCATAGAGCAAAGTGTAAGTGATGTGAGGTTCATGGATGTAGTATGCCCTCAACAATCAAGTGTGAACCTTAGCACAAGAGTGCATCATAGGGTAATGACGATAACATTTTCATATGAGGTTATGTATGATGAATAAGAAAAACTAGATGTGAAGCATTGAGCATAATAGGATAAATGAGAGACACCGATAATTCTAGAAGAGGGGGGGAAAAAATCGTGATGCCCCAAAGTGTATGAGTATGAGTAATCTATCTAATAAAAGTGAAGGGAAAGGGTCCTCTACTCGATGTCCTGAGAGATAAAAGCATGTGACCATGCTCTAAAGGTTGTAATGAATGAGACCGACGATGTATATGCAATGGAAGCCGATGTGGTGAACACCTTTGTGAAGGATAACGAGGAGGTGATGTGCATCGATGTCGAGGAGACCAAGGAGGTGATGTGCACCTGTGTGGAGGAGACTGAGGAGGTGATGTGCACCTTTGTGGAGGAGAGGTAGGAGGTGAATGAGGTGGAGACATGCTATGTGGAGGAGATGCCTAAGCAAGAGACCTAGACTGAAGAGATGGACTAGTAGACCTATGAAGACGAGAAGGTCATGTGTGAATAGGTGAGCTAGGAGTAGATTTTCCTTAGATTTAAGAGGTCTAGGGGACCTAGATGCTCTAGCTAGTGTGATGGTCACCTCAAGAGGAGGCTGAGGCCATGGTGTGCATGGTGGGACACCCTTGAAAATGATTACTTAGTTATTATGAATGAAATTAAGACACAAGTGATTCATATAAATGATTACCTAAGAAATGCGGAGACAAGGAAGACTTAAGAGCATGTCAAAACCTTTGATGCTAGGTGCTACAAGGAAAGGCACAAACATCAAGAGAGGACTGATGATGACTAGAAGCTTAACATAACCATAAGATTTGAGAACTGGATAGGAAATATTAGATAGTGGATAATTGATAGCGACAAGAAATGCAATAGAACATGCACTTATGTGAAACAATGGATCAATCATGGTGTTGTTGATAGAATGAGATCCAATAGAAGAATTGATGTGTAGCGATCAAAAGAAAATGTAGAATGATAATCGTGATCACAAATTGTAATGAATGGTGATGAGGCACAAAAATAACAACTAGAAAATTGAGAGGCCCCAATGAAGTAGGGGCATTACATGGTATGCATGATTGGCTGATGAATCCAGAACTTTCTTCTTATGATTAGGGATGGGATTATTGAAGATCTCTAGATTTTTATTTTCATTAATTGGTGTAGATACTTCAAGGTTCAAAGAGAATGATTTGATTATTGTCAATTAGATTTTGAATGAGATGCCTGATATTGAAACATCAATTAGTAGAATTCCCAATGCATTGATGGCGTCACATCGACCTTTTTCATTGTAATTACAACCTTTAAGATGAGATGGATCCAGATTGAGTAGAGGAGGCATCGTAATAATATTTCTATTGAGAAGTTGTGGTAGTAGAATATGCAGAGCACAAGGAAATTTAGTAAATGTATGCTTTGAGGCTTCCATTAAATATTTTCAGGAGTAGAGACAACATTAACAATAAATTTTTCTTCATTTGTCTTAGTAGATGGCTTGAAAGGAGCTTTTCTTTGAAACCGAGTAGAAGATGATGAAGCTTGATCATGATACTTAAGTTTTCCCATAGTAAGAAGTTTTCTTTCACATAACTTAAGAGTATGGAAAAGGTGATCAAATGAAGAATATGTCTCAAAGATGATGCTCTCTTGCAATGGAGACAAAAGGCTTTGCACAAAAATTATCAGTAATTATGAATTAGCGAGTACATTCGTCATCCTAGCTAAGTTGTTCTTATATCATAAAACATAGTCCACTAGATGCTCACTGGATCCTTGTTTGATCTATGTGAGTTGAGCATAGGATATTTTTGAATAGATATTGATTGAAAAGTGAGCAATAAAAGCATCGACTAAATGCGTAAAAGATGTTACCAAATGAACAGGTAGATCATAGAACCAACAAATAACATAGTGATTAAGCTAAATATGGAAACATATGCCTAATATGATGCTATTGTAGAAGTAAATAAATGTAGAAAATTAAGTACATAAATTAACCTAAGAAAACTAAGCAATAAAGTAAAAACCCTAAGTGCAAAGAGAGGGTAAGAAGACTTAGCTGATTGAAGAAATCCTAGAGGTGTATAGAGCTGGAAAACTAGAAAATATGAAGCACTGACCATCTCACCAAAGCTAAAAAAATGCATATTTGGAAGAATAAGATGGAATTGGTGCTTAGAGAGGGATAAGGGCACTTGCATGTGCCCTAGACTTGTTTCTAGGTACCTTTGTCTCTGAAATGCTTAAAAACCTCCTCCGAGTGGTCGCGAGTGTAGACACCTATAATTTTATCAAAATAATATTATTACTAACATTACATTAATTATTCTATTCCCCACAAATTGATGACATTTTGTTCATTAGGCTCATTTCCCCCTCAAAATCCTCTTAATTAACTACTATATGTTGATTAAGCTTCCTACCATGCATTTGACCAATAAACCTTCTTATTGGCTAACTCCCGCCTAACATCCAAAATCTATGAAAACTCCTCTAGGTGCTCCCTAAAATCTTCCTAAGCCTACTTGGGATTCTTAATCAATCTTAAGTGATTAATTAGCCTCTAATCCTAGTCAAAAAGTGATTTGACTTGATAAAAGTGATTTTGGACTTACCTTTTGTCCCACATGCACCAAAATCATACCATTCTTGGAATGAGAAACCTATAAATAGAACCCTCCTCCTCATCATTTCTTAGAACAATTTTCCTCCTCTAGCATAAACTATAGGCATTTAGGATCTTGAGAATTTCTCCATTTATATTGAGCTAATATCTTCATAGTGCATACATTAACTCAAGCTCGTAATATAGAGAGAATTAATATGGTCTTATAACCATTGTTGGTAAAACTCATTTCTCAAACCTTGAGATCATACTAACAATCAAATCTGATTCCTAAGGATCTTCTTAGGTTCATTTCAAAGTTAGCATTCAAAGAGTAGAGATTGATTTAGACATGTTAGTTTTATTGTTTTCAAAGTTATATGCATGTTAAAGAAATTAGCCTCCCTAAGCTCTTATTTTGATGGTTCTTGTTAGGTTAGTTTAAAGCTTTGGAAATCTTAGGTGTTTAGTTTCAAGTCTTATAGCTTTTATAATTTACACATGAACACATTTGGCACGCCCGGAAGTCCATAGAAGTTGATTTCAAACTTTGTGATTTACATCATTTTTCTAACCATTTCCATGCATTTTAAGGATTGAATAGATTTTTCTAACCTTATAGGTGTTAAAGTATTCCTTTTGCATGCAAAGTTAATGGGTTTCTATTAGAAATTGATTTAAATAGAAAAGTTCTGACCTGCTTGCATTTTTAGAAATCAGTTTTCTGTCTTTTTTTGTGTAGTTTTAGGTACATGCGCATGCATCAAAAGGGGGCGACATAAATTAAAACTCACACACACTTTTTGGTTGGGGCATGCATATGTTCCCAAGCATGCACATACACTTCTCTACTCACAAACATGCTTCACTATGCTTTTGAACCTTTGTGCTAAAATTACCAAACATGCACATACGCTAATAAGGGTGTGCATACGTCTTTGCAAAGGAAAACATACGCCTCTTGGGACACACATACACTAAAACCACCTCTCCGTGTTATATTGATTTTGAAACATATGTACATATGCTCATAGGGGCACACATAAGCCAAAAAGAGTGCATAGGTGCCTCTCACCCATGCATATGTTAAAGCTAAATGTGTTTTTTTACAGGGGTGAGCATATGTTGTTAGTGCACACACATACTACTAGGGGCACACATACATCCTAAAGAACACACAGTGCATTGCAAAGATAAAGTTAAAAACTATCTTAAGCTAAAAAAGGTTGTTTCTTTGGATTTTCTAACCATTTGCAGGGTCTTTTTGAGTTACATTAAGTGTTTTCATAGTTGTATTTTCATTTGCAAGGCTAGGATCATGTATGCTCTTCCCTCACACCTTCTAGGTGATCTTGGGAATCAGAAACGATCCAACACCTCTTTCATACTTTTGAAAAATACTTCATTAAATTTTTTCTAAGGGAATGAACTTCAAATTTGGATGGAAAAGGAATAAGTTGTGTGTTTGGTTCATAGGATTTCTTCATTTTTTACTAACTAGTTGGGTTCTATGTTGTGTATGCTCTTCCTTCACATCTTAGGATGATATTAGGAATCAAAAGAAACGTTTAATCCTCTTTATATGATGCCTTGAACTACTAATGTTTGCATGAAGGATATAAGATAAAGTTAACACGTTGTTGTAGGTTTCCAAACAGTGCGCGACAAAACCACATTAAGCTAAAAGATAAGAAAACACACCACATTCAAAACACTTGATTTGTAGGTTCAGATAAGGGTAAAAACGTCTACTTTAAACTAAGAGAAGCTCCTTTTTGCATAATCCTTAAGATAAAACAAAAGGGATGCTCGTAGGAACCCCAAAGTAGTCCACACAAGAGGGAACCTTGTGGATGAAACGGGAAGCACTCGCTTACCTACTTGACTAGTTTGCACTTGTGAGATTAGAGTCAAAACTATCTCCATTGTGACCCCAGTGAAAACAAAACTAAAAACATTTTATGCTCATTTTATCAAAGGGTATAAAGTAAACTGGGATACTTCGAGATTATTCAAAGGTGAATTTCTTGGCAAATCGTGCTCATACAGTATTTTGTGACACCTAGTTAAGAAAACTAAATAGGAAGCTATATCGTCTTAGAGCCCACTTTACCGTATCAAGCCAATTATGTTCTATAGAAATTTCATAAAGTAAGAACTTTTTGGAGTCAAAACCTTGTTTATCGAACAAGGAGAGAGTCCATTCAAGTTTTGCACTAAGCATCATTCATCACAAGATTTACAAAGCCTTACTTTTTCTTAGTTTCTCACTCACTCTAAGGCAAGGTGAAACTCTGCCAAAGTGACGCCAAGTATATTTCAACCTCACTTGATCTACACCTTTGCTATCTTGTTGTCCATTTTGGGATAAAAAGATAACAACACATGCAAATACCGCTAGAAATAATCGTGTCCACCACTTTTTAGTCTACTTGCATGACTAGGTTGCAATGTCGAATGCAAGTGTTGAAAGTGTGAATGGTATGTCTTCATGTTCTAGTAGGCCCTTTGTCTCAAACCCATATTGAGATGCATTATCATCGTAGTTAGGCTTGAGTCATCATTGATCTTCCTTAGAAGTGTTACGTTGTTCACATCACTCGTCACAATTACGATACTTACATCTCGTTTCTAGTAAATGTGGTTTAAGTGTCTATATTGTAATGTTATGCTACCCACATCTTAAAAAATCCTTAGCATACTTTGACATTGTTTTATTTCAAACATTACCCCAATCTTGAAAGAGTGTTGGTTACTTTGTTTGCACCGTATCAATATTATTTTGATACTAATACCTTTCTTTCTCACAAATCTTGGGTAACATATCCTAGTAGTATTTTTCATGGATCACATGCGTAACATCCATTGATTGGGTTTTGCTTGTCTCTAAAATCATCATAAGTATCCTTTGATTAGAGATCACATCACCCTTGCTAATACTTATGCCTTGTTCATCTTGAACTCGACATAAGCATTGACATTGAGTTGATCATATAGCGTCAAACTATCTTTGGAAGCATTAACATAGGGTGTAGTTTCTTGTTGATTGATTGGTTTACTAGAAACTTGCATGATTGTTCCTTACGTGTTATCAAACTCATAGAATTGATTGACTATTATTTGGTCCATCTATTTATGTAATTTGAAATCGTAAAAAATAAATAGTTACGTGTTACACTTAGGTTTGTTATACCCTTGATTACACTAGACAAAACCTTGTGTAAAAAAAATCACAATGGTCCATATCACGACAATGGAATCCAAGAAACGAGAGTTAAATCCTTTTTCGGGTCATAATTTAGGTCCCCTCTTCTTCAAGTAAAGGAAATAGATGGGTTGGTTGATCACAAAGTGGAGACAAGAGTGATTCATTTCAAGATATCGACAACGTTGATGTCACTCACTTTGATGACTTCCTATTCGAAATAGAGATTGAGTGCTTGCGAGTTTTAGAGCTAGGTGCCTATACGCACCCAAATTTGCATGTGCTACATTTTTAGAAAATGGTTATAAAAGGTCCCTAATGATGATTCATGTCTTTTCTAAAGTGTTCAAGCTCCCTAAACCTCTTTGTAACTTATATTTGTAGCCTAGTTTACCCTACTTAGCCATTCCCTACTTTTCGACATGCCTTTCCACACCTTTTACCTTAGTTTATGCCTTTAGTTACAAAACCTCCACCTCCGCCCGAGTGGTGGTTATGTAACCGCCACCCAAGCAGGGTGGCGGTCCTATAATCACCACCATAGACAAGGCGGTGGTCCTATGTAATTTTTCTAGAATTATTTACCCGAGAATTGACGTGTGATTGCTTCACTTCAGTTCACTTTTAGAGCATGTTTCTCAATCATTTTAGCTAATTTCAAGCTTGACTGACTTGTGGAAATATCCTCTTCCACTTGTAACTTTTAATTAACTATTAAAACTACCTCTTCATGTGTTGATGTGGACCCCATGGCTGCTAAGTGTGATAGTGCACAACCTAGCCAACCTTTTATAAAACAATTGCTTGTTCTCAAGCAAAAGGCCGAAGATTATTTGTGTATCTTGCTTAGTTGAGCTGAAATAATCTTGCTAGAAACTAAATAACCAAGCTTTGTTATCTTACACTATATTTCTTCTACTCACATTACCACCAGACTTCCATCAAGCTGCCAGTGCTCTAATGCTTTCTCCTTGTTGCTTCTATTGCATTCCTAGCATCCTCGACTCATGTGAACACAAGAGATTGAAAAGACAAATTGAGGGGACACAATGAACCACAATTGGATTGCCAAAGTACTACAAATACCAGGTTGGAGTTGTAATTGGGTTTCTTTAATTCTTTGTTGAGAATATTATTCATATTATTCATTACAGTAGAAAAGGCATTTCATTTTGTTATCATTGAGTAGTTACAGTAGATCAATTCCTTTAACAAAGCCTTCTTAGGAAATATACCTCCCTTTTCCTATCTTTATAGATTTACAAAGAGGTGATTTTGGAAGAAAGCTTTTGTGTTAGTTTAGAAATCAACCAAGCATCATCCCATATAGAAAATCCTCCATAAAAATCTTCTTTACTTTGTCGGGGAAGTTGCAGGGGAAGAAAAGATTCTGAGAAGCTCTGATTTCTTCCGTAGGAAAAATAGAAGATTTAATTCAGATCAATAGTTTAGAGAGGCTTTAATTGATTAGTATAGATTTAATTACACCATTGCACAAGTAAATAACTACATCTAATTATTTATCTGTATAGGATTTATTTGTTAGATTAGAAGCTTTTCATTTCTTCATTTCTTCTAAATTCCAAAAAGAACAAAAAGATTTCCTTTTGTTAGATTAGTTGCTTTGTATTGTTTATTTCCATTATATTCCAAAAACATAGTGTAGATTTTTTTATTTAGATTAGATTTTTATTTACCTTGATTAGATTAAAACACTTTGAATGCATACATGACCATAAACGAACCACAACAAGAACAAACATACGCTAGTGATCCATTGGTCCCATAACCAAATGGCCCTGAACTAATTATAGACATAGATACAGAATCCATATAATTTTCCTTCAAACAAAAACACAATAAACTAAGAAAATTGAATAATTAAATGTCTTGAACATCATGGCTGACAAATCCTACGAATACTAGACTGCCCCTGGCAATAGAGTTTAAACGCGCATGACCATACAAGGACCATAGCTGCCAAGAGTTTATGGTTGTAATCCGAGGTTCCTCAACTAAAAGGGCCCAAAGACCAGTTAGACCTTGACACAAGATTATGCTCATTAGTGTTTCGGTTATCCCCACTTCCACCAGACATCATTATACAACCGAATGTTTTGAATGAAGAATGTTAGGATTATACCGGTTAGATAGAGATAAACAAACATACAATGAATAATGTAGAAAATGTAAAACAAAAAGAATGCAATAAAACAGAGACACAAATTTAACATGGTTCACCAAAAATGGGCTATGTCCACCAGAAACAACCAATCCTTTTATTTAGTCCAAAGAAAATCTCTCACAAGATCGCCAATGATACAATGAACTTCATGCATAACAACCCTTTAAATATATTAAGGTTTTTATCATTTCAGGGAAACATAGAAAACCACCCATTAGATCTGTGACCTAATAAGGAACGGTACATATTTCACAATGCATAAATACATATAAAATGTGACTTACAGGGCGCTACTCCTCGAAACCCTATTGGGGTGCACAACCCCTAGACTCCCCACCTGGGGGCCATCCCCTTGGACCCCGTAAGGGGTGAAGCCCCCTTGTAACCCCTGTCACTATCAAGCTCCATAACCAAAAAATAAGCTCACAAAGTCCTCACATTTTGGACCACTCTAGCTAACCGACCATAGAGCCAATGGAACCATGCCTCTTTCATTCATTCCATGACCTTGTCTAGAAATCATTATGAGGAACCCATTGGTTTTCCACATATCCCACAACCATTAGAAGGAATTTCTACAGAGCTCGATATTGATTGGAGTCTCCGTGTGGCCATCCTTTCGATCCATCCATTAGACCCATTCAAGTTAGAAGGGCCTTCTTTTCCCTTGACAAACATATCCTGATATTATGTGTTAAGGACATTATTTTTCCTTGATAGCTTATTTTTCCCATTCCCACATATTTTTGTCCACATACCACATATTCGATATAATTCACTATCCATAGCCATACATATCTTCCACATCGACTGTGGTTGAAGGTTGTGTGTCGATTTTCATCCGTACAGTGCCAAAATGCCACAAGAATGAGAATCCCCCAGCCAAGATACTATTAAGACCTCCCTCACTAACATGGATGATTGTGTTGAGGGAAGATATGCTTCTACCTCTGGTACCAACATTGAAGGTGAAACATCAAACAAAAAGGTGGTTCTCGACCACCACTAAATAAAATCCATCACAGGTTAGGGTAGAACGTGAACATGAGGAGTTACCTCCTCCTCAAAATGATAATGAAGACCCTAAAAATGAGGAAGTCACTATACAAAATCAAATACAAACCCTTAGCCAATAGCTAGCGAACTTAGCTTCTTTTGTAAGTAAGAACCCAAGCAAGGGTACATGTCAAGAGAAACCTAGGACTAAGGTTAGTGAAATTTATATTGAACCTCAAGAAGATGAATCCTTCAAGAAAGGTCAAGTACTCATACCATCTTATCATACAAAAGAGTAAATATTTATACAATAGTTACAATCAATGAAGAACATGCTTACAAACCTTCAAGAAAGTAACATAGGCCATAACAAAAAGTATCAGTATGAGGAGTTATGTCCTTATCCTTTTGAAAGAGACATGTTGTGAACACCATTTCCAAAAAAGTTTGATTGTCCAAAATTTGATAAATATAAAGGAAAAGGTGATCCTCGTGATCACATCAAATAATTTTACATGGCTTGCCAAGAAGTATCCTATAGTGACAATTACCTCATACATTTTCCCTCATAGTTTAGGAGGACAAGCGTTGGAATGGTTCCTTCATTTACCAAAGGGGTCAATAATCACATGGCCCACACTAGCAGATAAATTCATGTGTCACTTCTCATTCAATATGGAGAATGATGTAACCATGTTAGATCTATGTAGCACTAAGTAGAGACCAAATGAAACTTTCACCAGTTTCTTATAATGATGGTGAGGGCTAGCTAGCCACTTCCCTTACGTAGTTCCTGAGAAACAATTGGTTAGTATCTTCATGCCCAATTTGAATATGGACATTTTGTTCCACTTACAAATGCACTACGTCACTAACTTTGAGGAAGTTATCAAGAAAGGAAGCCAAATTGAGAAGGCTTTAATAGCAAAGGGAATAATAAAACCCTTTTCAAAGGACAGACAAGAGTCAAAACCTACGAGATAAGCCCAAATTCTTTAACAAAAATAAGAACATCATAGGAGATGGCATCACCGATTCTAAATGAGTTCAAATAGTTCAAAGTGGTCCTCTTTTAAAACTTACCAAAGGACCTAGTCAAAATCTGGTCAAACGACAAGTGTTCACTCCCCTTACAGACTCATTATCCACGATTTTGAGACAATTAGAGGTGGTGAACATGGTTCAATATCTGACCATGGTGCCTTATGCAGAGGATGCACCCAAACCAAGATGGTATAGAGATCATGATTACTATGATTTTCATCGTGTCAAGGGACACAAAACAAATAAATGTTTAAAACTGAGACACTTTATTCAAGACCTCATTGAGGATGGGAAGATTGAAGTAGACTCCCTTGAATCAAGACAAGGACCTAATGGAAAAATGGGAATCTTTAAACAACCCTTTCCTAATCATAATAAACAAGGAACGAAAAATATGGATCAAGGTCAGTCATCTGATGACTATAGAGCTACAAATTACGTGTATACCTCAACTAATAATCCCTTTGATTCACTCATAGGTTGTATTCATTCATCCAATGATAAAGTAAACACCATCAGAATCATTACTAATTATTACACCGTGACAACACTACGCACTCATCTAGTGATCCCAGAACCTCATTTACCTACACCTCAGAAAATTCAATATGATTTGGTAGATCAACTTGAGAAAACCACAACTAAGATTTCAATCTTAGACCTTCTCAAGATATCAAGCTCTCATAAGGATATCCTTTATAAAACCCTTCAAGGGTCGAGTGTCAATGGATGTTGATCCTTCACACCTCCAAGCCATGGTCATAAACCTTTCTCTTAATGACTGCATTTCCTTTGACCAAAGTGAAGTCCCACTTAATAAACACATACACAATTTACCCTTGTACATTGAGGTATTTTTACTCATAGAAAGATTAAAAGAGTGCTTGTGGATAATGGGTCTAGTTTGAATATTTACACCTTGAAGCTAGTTAGATAGCTAGGGCACACAAAAGTAGATCGGATGCTCACATAATCACAATCATAACTTATGATAATGTTGAGCATGAATCAGCTGGTACCATTGTGTTACCTATGGAAGTAGGGCCAAAAAATCATGACACGAAGTTCCATGTCCTTGATCTGGATCTTCCTTATAATATGCTCTTGGGTTGCCCATGGATCCATGCCATGCAAGTTGTGCCCTCCACTTTTCACCAATGTATTAAGTTGTATCATGGAGAGTAGATGATCACCATCCTAGGAGATCCTGAGCCATTTGCACATTGTAGAGCATTACATAGTTTTTCTTGAGTAGCGTATGAATGTCCCTCAACGGACATTGTTATACCATTACAAACGAAGCTCTAAAAGCTCGAGTTGATCCTGACACATTGTAGGATGATAATAAGGATCCTTCCTCGTCACTCTCTCCCTTTGCCTCATGGGGGCTGAAGGTTGGATCATATGGCCCAAGTGAAGATCTTGAGCTTCAATAGGCCCTTTTGGTCTCTAACCTCTCGCTATCACCTAAAACATGTGGTAGGCTTGATTTCTAGTTCAAAAGCTCTCAGGATAGTTGTCCTAGTCCCTTTGAGAAGTTTATTCCCCATGGACTTTTGGGAGATAAAAACATGTTGGATACATCTACAAGTTGGACTCCTGAAGGAACAAAAGCTACATGTCACCAAGCTCTGGAATACACCAAAGCACATAGAATGATGTACACCATGGGCTATCAGGGATTTGGGTGTGACACAAATACACAAGGAAGACTAGAGCCTATCCCAATCCCCTAGGAAAAAAAAAGACACAACCTTGGCATTAAAACTCATGGGGCTCTGCCTTGGAAATAGATGAAACTTCTTCAGAACATGAGGATGATTCACCTCATTCAGAAAGTGACACAGATTCCTATTGTAGCATATACAAGGACCTTTCCTCTACTAACCTTTTCCTAGATTCCACTATCTTTACCCTTTCCCAGTCAATTCCCAAGACAATTTCCAAATTACCCTTATATATCCCAACCTCATTGATTGGGGCCAACAACTTCATGTGCTAGTTGATTTATTTGAAAATGATGAGGCAATTACAAAGTTCATGGGTATTCGGGATGTCATTCCGATCAGTGACCATAAAAAGGGCTTCTCCATCAATCGAATGCATGTGCATACTTTGGGGAAGAGGTAGAGTTGTGTGGTAATTTAAATAAAAAAATAAGCAAGGGAAAAAGTCCTACAGAAAAGCCTTGCAAAAAGAATAAGTCTAAGTCCCATAGTGAAAACCTCTTTGAGGCGCTTGTGGACAAAAAAACAGAAAAATCAATGGAAAATATAGTTGACCCACGTGAAGATGATAATATTTTTGAGCCACCTGTAGAAGTGGATCTTAATCTCCCCCTTGATCCTACATGAATGGAAGATACATCTAAAATGCTGGTTGAGGAGACTATCAAGTGTTAACATTGGGTCAGAAGAGGATCCAAAAATAGTACAGCTGGGAGCTTCACTCTCAGCATAGGAGCAAAAACATTTGTGGTACTACTAAAAGAATTTTTAGACATATTTGCATGGTCTTACGTAGATATGCCAGGTTTGGACCCAACCTTAGTCATGCATAACCTTGTTATGCACCCAGATGCCAAACCTATCAAGCGAAGTTGAGAAAGATGCACCCGCGTGTTGCACTTCTGGTTAAAGAAGAACTAGAGAAGCTATTGGCAGTAGGTTTTATCAGACCTATTGACTATTCAGAATGGATATTAACTATAGTGTGCCAAGAAAAAGAAACCAGTTGGAATCTAATTCTGCATGGACTTCAGGGATATTAATAAAGCATGCCCTAAAGATGATTTTCCTTTTCCTAACATTGACATGATTGTTAATTCAACTGTGGGTTATGAGATGTTGTCCCTCATGGATGAATTTTTAGGTTATAACTAGATTAAGATCGTAGAGGAAGATCAACATAAAAATTCTTTTACCACCCCTTGGGGGACATTTTTCTACCAAGTGATGCCTTTTGGTCTCAAAATGTCGAGCCACTTATCAAAGAGCAATGACAGTCATCTTCCATGACATGATGAATGAAATCATGGAGGACTATGTGGATGATATCTTGGGAAATTATAGAACTAGAGAAGAGCACCGGAAGTTCCGAGGAATATATTTCAATGCCTCTAAGACTACAAGGTTAGATTGAATCCTAGGAAGTGTGTCTTTGGCGTATAATCGGGAAAGCTCTTAGGTTTCATTGTGTCAAGAAGAGGGATTGAGGTAGATCCTACTAAAGTTGCAACTATCACTGAGATTCCTCCACCAAAGAACCTTAAGCAACTATGCAAACTTACAAGGTAAAATTCAAGCAATCCACCGATTCATTTCACAACTTGCGGATAAGTGCCATCCTTTCACACATCTACTCAAGAAATATGTTACCTTCAATTGGGGTCTTGAGTGTCAAAAATCCTTTGAATTTCTTAAATAATACCTAACTATTCCTTCGTTCTCATGTCACCTACCCAGGAAAACCCTGTTATTATACATTTTAGCTACCCAACATGCTATTAGTGCATTGCTTGCCCAATATGACCTTAGCCAAAAAGAGAGAGTGGTTTATTACCTTAGCCACACTTTGATCACCTATGAGCTGAATTACCCAAAAATTGAAAAAGTGTGCTTAGTTGTGGTATTTGCATTTCAAAAGCTTTGCCACTATCTACTTAATAAAAACCAAGCTCATTTCCAAAGTTGACCCTTTGAAATACCTTCTATCTAAACTAGCGCTCACCAAATGGATGGCTAATTGGATCATCCTCCTAAGTGAGTTTGATATTGAATTTGTAAACCAGAAATCACTCAAAGGACATGTGTTTGTTGATTAACTAGTCAAGCCCCAATACCAGGAACATAACCATTGTGTCTAGATCTACTAGATGCTTCTATGATGTACATTGAAGAATCCATCATATGGCATATGCACTTCGATGGATCATTCAATTATCATAGTTCAAGAGCTGATGTGGTACTTATCACACCAATATGAGACTTCATCCCACATGCTTTTCAACTGAGTTTTCCATGTACTAATAATAATGTGGAATACAAAGCACTCATTGATGGTTTGAATATTTATATTAAATGGAATATCGATAGCTAAGAGTCATGGGTGATTCATAGTTAATCATCAAACAAGTCAATGATGAATATAAGGTCAAGGATGACAAG
Source organism: Taxus wallichiana var. yunnanensis (assembly GCA_018340775.1). Classification (NCBI taxonomy): domain Eukaryota; kingdom Viridiplantae; phylum Streptophyta; class Pinopsida; order Cupressales; family Taxaceae; genus Taxus; species Taxus wallichiana. The sequence continues at coordinate 729,443,471 of CM031234.1, read as the reverse complement.
CTCATCCCATATAAGAAGATGGTTGATACCCTCAAGGAATATTTTGTATGTATTGATTTTGAGCAGATTATAAGATCGTAGAATCGGTCAACAGATGCCATGACCACAATCGAGCTTTGCTTTTCATTCCATCTTAGGAAAAGAAAATTATTTTATTCATGGAACATCTGGAAGAGCCTACATATGACATGCCCAAATCATGTCTGGTATGTGAAGTTGTTGGTCCGTTCTCCCCCTAGTATGAGCCCATATTCAATTACCTATAAGACAATACCTTTCCTTTGATAATTTCCCATACTAAGAAAATATCCCTTATCCTCCGTATAGCTCACTATATCCTCCTAGGAGGCACCATTTACCATCGAGGATACGATGAGAATATACTGTGTTGTCTTGATTTGGACGTGTCAGTCCAGGTGATCAAAGAGGTACATGAGGAAGTTTGTGGAGTGCACACAAGTGGCATGGTGCTCACCAAGAAACTACTAAGAGTAGGTTACTATTGGCCCACCATGGAAGAAGATTGCTATAACTATGTCAAAAAGTGTGAAATTTGTCAAAAGTATGGAAACCTGATTCATGCACCAACACAAGCTTTGTAACCAATTACTACACCATGGCCATTTTCAAAATGGGGATTAGATATCATAGGGAAGCTCACTCCTACTTAGATGGCCACACACATATCATAACTACCACCGAGTATTTCAAAAAATGGGTAGAGGCTATGCCTCTTACATACGTTACCGGTGCAAAAATTTCAAAATTCATCATGAACCACCTCATCTATCGTTATGGCATCCCCTGCACCATTATAGTAGAAAATGGTAATTATTTCAAGAATAAGATAGTTAAAATGTTATGTCAATGCTTCCAAATCCATTTAAAATGGTCCACTCCCTATTACCCTCAAGGTAATGGAAAAGCAGAGGCCACTAACAAAACACTTGTTCACATAATGGAAAAGATGGTGAGTAAAACATGTCGTAATTGGAACTTACAAATCCATCCGCCCTTTGGGCCTATAGAACCTCCATCCACACTCCTACTAGTGCTATACCCTACTCACTAGTCTTTGACACTGAGGCCATCATACCATTAGAGATTAAGCTTCCTTCCCTAAGAATATCTCTTCGGGACTATCTAGACAAGGATGAAGACTACCGAGTGGCTCGACTAGCAGAGTTGGAGCTACTAGATGAGAAACGTATGCAATAACTTAATCACTTGAAGGTATATCTAAATCAAGTATCACGAGGCTACAACAAGTAGATGATACCTCACCAGTTTGAGGTAGGAGATCTAGTACTCAAATAAAATCAGTTCAACACCACCAAGGACCGAGAAAAGAAAGGAAAATTTGAGCCCAACTGGTTAGGACCATATGTGGTGGTCGCTAAGTATGGTTTAGGGGCATATAAACTGGATCACTCGGATGGTGAGGAACTAAAGGAACCCATGAATGCAATACATCTCAAGTGGTTCTATGCTTGAGTATGAGGTTCCTCAAAATCAAAGAAAAAAGCAAAAAAATAAAAAAGCAAGAAAAAGTAAAAAGAAAATAGGTTGTCCAACTATGAAAACCACACAATTGTGGCACATTGGGTAGGTCTGTAGGTGAAAACTAGTTTCTATAACTTTGGGAGGATTCGTTGTTCACAAGCATATCTCATATCCGGAAGGAGTACATTTGGTTTACTTTAGCTCTAGGTTTTCTTGAGTTTGAGATCTTTTGAATTTGTATCCTTTGTGGCCTTGATCTGGCTGATCTATTCTTGTATATATGTGAAGGGCTCACCTTTGTACATTCCCATATTATGCTAGGGAATCTTTGCATTAACACCTTCTTGCACATATGCATGACATTCTTCCTTTTTCTATTCCCATCTCACGCTAGGGGCATCCAAGCTTCTTCATTTTTGTACATAACTTTGGAAAACCTTAGAAAATCACAAAAATATTCAAATATGTTAGAAAACCCTAAACATCTGAGAAAATCCTTATAGGGACAAAACTACAAAAACAATATAACATTGTCTCATGAAAATCATGAAAAAGCGTGAAGCAGTAGCCTTGAAATGTTTCTCAAGATGACACCAAAAATAATACAAAACATTTCAAAATTGTCTCGTAAAAACAAAGTAGTGGTTTGCTTACTTTTAGTTGTTGGTTTGTATAGTTTTGATTGCATTAATAGTTTTTGTTGTGTGCTTTAAATTGAATTCATTTGTTTACTTAGATTAAGTGTTACTTTAATCTATTGTACAATGAGTTCATTTTATCTTGCATGCTTTTCGATAGTTGTGTTACTTTAATTAGGTTTTATTAGGTTATACTTGTTGATTAATTGTATAGTTGTTGTCATATGTCATATGTCATCTATCATCTATCATCACATCTATACATCATATATCAATAAAAATCTAAGCTACATCATCATGAACATGAAAATTAAACATGTATGATAAGTTAACATCATATAATATCACCACGAGGGGTAAGCGGGATTGCCTTATGTCCCTCCCTCAAATATAGACCATAATAAAAAATGTGGACAAACATTAGTATCTCATGCAAAACAACCTGATATCATCTCCTGCTATCTCATACACAAAAAGTGATAAGTAGAACAAGAATTATCTCATCAAAACATGTAATATCATCTATCTCATAAATCAAGAACATGTGATACAATCATAAACATCATAAATAAAATCCATAATAATAATCATCATCATATATATATCTCATCAAAATATCAATGTCCATATAAAAATGTGTCTTTGTACATAATCATTAGATACATGGTATGCCATCATGGGAATCGATAAAAAAGTGCCTTCATAAGCGAGGCATATCCAAAAATAATACATATACATCGTCAAAATGTGCCTTCATATCGAGGCGTACATAAAAAAGATACATCTATAAGTACATCAAATAAACATAGTCATGATCGAATCTCTCCCTCATGTGGACTACTAGCTATACCATTTGGTTAGGGCATCTGCTTTGTGATGGACTTGCGAGAAGGGGATGTATCCTACTAACCCGCTGCCAGGGCTGCTCCACTAATATAGTTGATAGAGGTGCCTTACGTAATTGTGAGGCACTCATACTCATAACCCGATGACTTAATGCGGTGGTCTGTTTGACCCTCTGGAATGCGTTATAGTATAGAGACTTGTAGTATACAACCTCTCCAATAGTTGTAGCCATATCCATGTAAACCCAAGGTGTAATAGAAACACCAATATATTGACGTAGAGAGAAACCTCCTCTAAAATCCTAACCACCATGGCTGAGTGTGCTCGCTCTATCTAGAGCTAGTCTTTCTCTACTATAACTTCCTATGCCTGTGCCTACTATTTGACCAAATGATATCTCTCAACCTATAGATGTAGCCTAGATGCCATTTCCTATTCCCTCTCGTAATAATAAGGTCTCTCTTTGTGGTGGAATGGAGTTGTAGAAATATCACTTGCTATAAGCTGCTACCACAATGTAGCTAACTCCTTAGCACCCTGCAGATCCTAATATCCTCCACCTCCTCTTGGACTATGTGGAGGGATAACAATAGCTTGAGCTTGATGTGGAGGCTATTTTACATGTACATGAGGAAGAACCTATTGTAGGAGCACATCTATACCCACCCTGCATACCCACCTAGGGCATCTGCGTACCTAAATGTGTACTGTGGCTATGTAGGAACTTATCTTGTTCCTTGTCCCTATTCGTGTCCTTCCCCATAATCTCCCTTAGATCTATCATCATCATTCCCATCATCACTGTCAGCTACCTACCCTGTTGATCCCTCCGCCTTCATCTCCCTTTACGAGGTTGATGCTTTGGTGGTGGTTGCACTTGCATCCCATGCATGCGGCTGAGTGATAGTTAAACACCTCGACAACACTTTGTAGTATACTAAACAACATAGGCCACTTTGTGGTTCTGGATCAATGATCTTTGCAATAGTGCCCATGCCAGTGGAACCATCTGATCAAAGATGTCTCAAGCTCAATGTGTCTTGATTAGAGGCCCAATGTCAAAAGTCTCTTGGGCGCAGTGTGTATACCACATCTCTAGCCCGGTAACATCTTGAACGACTCCAAACTGTCACTATGCCACGATCCAATCTATAATACTCCATGATATACCCACAGCTCCTAATAAGAAAATGCTCCACTAAGGCAATGATAAGCTCCACTGGGTTCTCTCGGCCATTGATAAGTGTCCATAGGTTGCCATACGATCATCCACAACTATATATCATCGAAGGCATGATGATAGAAATAATTATCCCCAATGTGTTCATGCACATCATTGCTATTAGGGGCCCAACCAAATATTGAAGGCTCATCCATGGCCGAGATCATAATGATCTTACGGGGTGGATAGCTATATGGTCCTAGGCCCGTATCGTAGTAAGGTCATGTACACATGGTCTTTTGACTATGATAGGTAATTAAATGCAAGTCCCAACATAGATGCGAGAGGCACACACTATCCCCAAGCAGTAGCGCTCTCCTCTAATCAGGCCTCAAATCACACCAATCAAGCCTAAAGGAAATGATGTACCCATCTTGTTAGTAAGCAAAATGCCACTGACAAGTGCCATAAGATCTGATGACACACAATATAACCGCGGATCTGTAAAAATGGATGTATCTCGCACTTTGTCATACCCTATTGAGGTATCTCATCTACACCAAAGAGCTCAATCAAGTTGTCTATAATTTTGGCCACATCATGCTCATACTCTATCAAGTGGCCCTGAATCGACACTCATAAAATCCTCCAAACATCCTCAAGTGTAATGGTCATCTTGCCAATCGGGAGCCTAAAACACTGGCTCTCATTGTGCCACCTCTTAGCTAAGGTTGTAAGGAGGCTATGGTCCAAGGTGATATGTGGCATCTACACCACGTAACTAAGCCTTGTAGTGTATAGGGTGATGTCCAAACATGCCTTGTCACATTGTGAGAAGGTTGCCTCAAAGTTGGCCAACCGGCCGTGTCACTCTCATACTTGTAAGGCAGGTAGCTGCATCTACAGGATCAAACAAAACAATTATTAACCTTTCTTCTATCTAATATCATCTAACACTTGGCCTATTCATCCCTATATTCTAGTAAAAAATTCCCATTTTCTTCTAATTTCTCTTAAAGCACATCTCCGACGCATGCATGCCCTGGCGACACGGCGTGCCCTTGTTAGCAGTGCATGTCTAGTGGTGTATGCCCCCTTTCCAAAGGTCTTGCATGCTCATCCTAGCTCATGCATGCACAAACCTTTTTCCCCACTTCCCCAAGCACATACGACGCATACACACCCTTTCCAACACTTGCACGTGCACACACATTTGACCTTACCCCCATGCTTGCACACCCTTATCCACATATGCACCTTAACACATATGCCTACCAATGCTTACGCATGCCCAACAAGGCATGCATGCACCTAAGGCGCTCACATACATTATCACCCCCTTTCTAGCCTAATAAATGCCATTAAATGCAATAAAAACACAAGAAGGATATGGTACTCATGTAGGGTCCATTGTTATGAATCCATGCATACTCCTAGACTATGTCTGCTCGCCTCATACAGATCTGAACTCACGCCATCTCTCTAAGGCCGAGTAAAAGTTAATAGTAAATCGGCAAGGGCTCCGTAACAAATGACTCACTCATGATAATTTACCCCCCTAGGAGGGGTATATGTGGTCGTTTTGACCCCACTGCGATGTGTTCTCACGTATTATGAGGGTGAGAGGTGTGATTTTCATGTTGTGATCATTCTAACTTCATATATCACCCACTACAATATTTGTTTTTTATAAATAATCATTTTTCACCCATTTTCGTCCTGCCAGGCATATTTTTTACTCCATGGTGCCCGTTTCTTCTCCTTGGGAACTTTTATTTCTTTCGGGTGATCTTCCATCCTCCCTTATTCTAAAAAATAAAAATCACTACAAATTTATAAAAATCAAAATTTTCGAAAAAATTGTAAAAATCATTAAAAATTTAAAAAAACACAAAATTTCAAATATTTACAAAAATTGGTAAAACGCAATGATACACAATTTGAAGCCTATGTCAAATGGATTGTATTCAAATTATATATTTCTTGCATTTTTTCTTGTTTCTGTAACAATGACTCACAGATCAATTGGATCTACCTCATTAATAAAGTGGTCTAATTACTTTATCTCGTACTATCTTGGAACAATGAGTTATCAGTCATTTATCTTGGCACAATGTAGTGCATGAATGATTTTCATTGGACCCCTACTTCCATCATATTTCCCATCACATGTATCCTTGCTTGGGGCACCACTTTTAACCCTTTTCGTTATACACGAAAATTCGGGAACTGCAACTCGATAACAAAACATTTGTGCAACTAAATTAAACATTGTTGGTTTAAATAGGTGTGTTTGTACTTGTTTCCATGTTTATTTAGCTCGTGTACTTTCTCATATTGAATTACATTCTCGTATGTTGCATGGAGTTAGTATTTTAGTAATGGAAATTCATTTGTACTATGAATTTTCATGTAATTCTACACTTCATGCGTATGCTTTGTTGGTCAGTCAAAATATGGCACTTAGCGAAAAAATACAAAAGGTCTGCATGGAAGAACATAACGCATTCAAAGGCACGAAAGGGTCAAGAAAGAATCATACGAAGAAGAGAGATAGATTTGGGACTTAGCCATTTTCATGTGTACGAGCTATTTTTGGAGATAGCATGTTGAACACACAAACCGGTTAAAGACTTACATGACACATATTGGCTATTTTTGGAGGATCGAATATGAAACACTTTACATGGGTACATGCTGAGAATATATTTACTATTGATAGTTAACTAGAAGAATTATATTGTTAGCGCACTTGCATGTGAGACTATTATTGTAACAACATGTGGCTAATAATAACATGCAAACTATTTTGGGATTAGATATGTGGTGAAGGGAAAGTCCCCACCCTTATAATTATGTAGTGAACCACGTAGCATAGATATATTATGTAAGAATTGAGTTATTGTGAGGTTATCTGCCAAATCTGATGCACACATAAACTATGGTATTATCTATTGTAATAAGCTTTTGTGTAATTATCATGTTTAAGGAAATAAAGTGTATTGGCTGAATCAGAGTATCAAATACTAAGTAAAATTAGTTCTTGAATGCTTTATTTCATCATGATTATCATTTAAGTATGTTATTCTCTAAGATCTAGATCTAAACATGCAATGTAGAATGTTATATTAATTATGGATTTTAATGCTTTAATTCTTCATCATGCTAACGTATTGCAATAACAACCCTAAGGAGGGGCATGGTACCTTTCCATGCTTTGGGTGAGCACTTAGTTTAGGTGAGTGATGTGCCAACGCACTTGGGTTTTTATTTGTAAATTCTAGGCTGCATCATGCTTACATTTTCAATAAAGATCGATATTGAAGTTCTCGTAGCAATATGATGAAAATAAATATTTTTCAAAGGCAATGGATAAATGTTAGCTCAATCCCCCTTCCTCATACTTATTCTCTTCTATATCCCCTTTCTCTCTCCATCACACTCAACTTCACCATTCTTCCTCTACATTTACACACACTGCTCTCAATATAAATCTAACATATTTGGTGTCTCACCATTGAAAAGGCGATTCCCTATCAACTTGGTTATTCAGTATAACATGGAAGATGAGTAAACCAAATGAAAATTGGAGAATTAGATTTCATGGGTAATTGGTACTAAGTATCAACAAGACTAATATAGCTTCCTTTCTTCTCTTCACACTATTATGCTCCTTTACTATGAGGATCTTTCCCCTTCAACGCTTTCTATTTCACTTCCTTCATCTTCTCAACCACCCTTCGATGCTCGAGGTTGGCCCCTTACATCATTTTTAATAATATATGTTAAGAAAATCATTCCTTACATTTGACAGTGATGCCCGTATCACTTTTCTCTATATCTATATTCGATATCCCATCTTCTATCTATCTCCTTCATATTTTCAATTTTCGATCGACCTCTTTCATCACCCCATCGACACTCAAGGGGGAATTCTTCACTCTATTAATTTTTCTTCCACTTTGTCAATTTTTTTATTCATATGTTCTTGTCTACTATCTTTGAAGTGGTGTAGCTTACACCACCACAAAGAGGGGCAAATGTAGACACCTATAATTTGATCAAAGCAATGTTATTGCTAACATTGCATTAATTATTCTATTCCCTGAAAATTGATGACACTTCGTCAATTAGGCTCATTTCTCCCCTCAAACTCCTTTTAATTACCTACTATATATTAATTACTTGCCTCCTACCATACATTTGACAAATAAGCCTTCTTATTGGTTAAATCTTGCTTCAAGAACATCCAAAATTTATAAAAACCTCCTCTAGTTGCTCCTAGAAAGCTTCCTAAGCCTACTTGGGATTATTAATCAATTTTAAGAAATTAATTAACCTCCAATCCTAGTCAAAAAGTGCTTTGACGTACTAAAAGTGATTTTTGGACTTACCTTTTGTCCCACATGCACCAAAATCATACCATTCTTGGAATGAGAAACCTATAAATAAAACCCTCCTCCTAACCATTTCTTAGAACACTTTTCCTCCTCTAGCATAAACTATAGGAATTTAGGATCTTGAGCATTTCTCCATTTATATTGAGCTAATATCTTCATAGTGCATCCATTAACTCAAGATTGGGTAATATGGAGAGAACCAATATGGTCTTGTAGCCATTTTTGGTGAGACTCCATTCTCAAACGTTAAGATCATACTAAAAATCAAATTTGATTGCTAAGGATCTTCTTAGGTTCATTTCAAAGTTAGAATTCAAAGAGTAGAGATTGATTTAGACATGTTAGTTTGATTGTTTTCAAAGTTATATGCATGTTAAAGAAATTAGCCTCCCTAAGCTCTTATCTTGATGGTTCTTGTTAGGTTAGTGTAAAACTTTAGAACTCTTAGGTGTTTAGTTTCAAGTCTTATAACTTTTATAACTAGTTAAAGCTCCTCCACTAGAACAGAACTATTGTGTCTAGATTTTTTGAAATACCCGGTGGTAGTTATGATATGTGTGTGGCCATCTGAGGAAGTAGGAGTGATATTCCCTATGAGATCTAATCCCCATTTTGAAAATGACCATGGTGTAGTAATTGGATGCAAAGCTTGTCTTTGGTGCATGAATCGGAGTTTCCATAATTCTAACAAATTTCACACTTTCCAACATAGTTACAACAATCTAATTCCATGGTGGGCCAATAGTGACCTACACTTAACATTTTCTTGATGAGAACCATGTTGCTTGTGTGTGCTCCACAAAATCCTTAATGTACCTCTTTGATCGCTTGGACTGACTCAACTAAATAAAGACAACACAGTAGATTCCCATCATAGCCTTGATGATAAAGGGTGCCTCATAGGAGGGTATAGTAGGCTATATGGCAGATAAGGGATATTTTCTTGGTGTGGGAAATATTCAAAGGAAAGGTATTGTCTTGTAGGTAATTGAATATGGGCTCATACCGGGGAGAAAGGACCAACAAATTCACATACCAGACATGATTCTGGCATGTCATATGCAGGCTCTTGTAGATGTTCCATGAAGAAAGGAATTTTATTTGCTTGAGGTGGAATGTGAAGAAAATATCCGATTGTGGCCATGGCATCTGCTGACCAATTCTGCACTCTTGGCATCTGTTCAAAATCAATACGTATAAAATATTCCTTGAGGGTTTCAACCATCTTCTTGTATGGGATGAGATTTTCATTCTTGACCTTATATTCATCATTTACTTGTTTGATGATTAATTGTGAATCCCCATAATTCTTAGTTGTTTGATGTTCATTTTAATAATAATCTTCAAACCGTAATGAGTGCTTCAGTATTTCGCTATATTATTAGTACATGGAAAACTCAGTCAAAAAGCATGTGGGATGAAGTCTCTGTTGGTGTGATAATTTAATGATCCATTGAAGTGCATATGCCATACGAAGGATTCATCAATGTACATAATAGAGGCATCTAAAAATTGAGACACAACGGTTCTTCCGTTTTCATCCCCAGGGCATATATTTTTTTTCTCTCTCGCACTCGTTTCTTCTCCTTGGGAAAATTTTATTGCTTTCAGATAATCTTCCATCCTCCCTTATTTTAAAAAATCAAAAATAAATACAAATTTATAAAAATCAATATTTTCAATTTTTTTGCAAAAATCCAAAAAAATCGTAAAATTTCATATATTTACAAAAATTGGTAAAGCAGTGATATGTATCTGAAGCTTGTGTCAAATAGATTGTATTAAAATTATATCTTGCTTGCATTTTTTCTTGTTTCTATAACAATGACTCGTGATCATTTAGATCTACCTGATTAACAAAGCTGGTTTGCTTGCTTCATCTATATTATCTTGGCACAACGAGTTTTGCTCTTCATTTAAGTAGCGCACACGAATGATTTTTCATTGGACCCTTGCGTCCACCATATTTCCCCTCACATATATCCTTGCTTGGGGCACCACTTTTAACCCTTTTCATTATACATAAAAATTTGTGCAACTATATTAAATGTTGTTGGTTTAAATATGTGTGTTTGTACTTGTTTCCCTGTTAGGTTGGCTTGTTTACTTTCTCGTATTGCATTCTGTATTTTACATGGAGTTAGTTTTTAGTAATGGAAACTTGTTTGTAGAATGTATTTTCATGTCATTCTACACTTCATTGTATGCTTACATTTTTAATAAGGACCGATGATGAAGATCTCTAGTAATATGATGAAAATAAAGTTTTTTCAAAGGCACTACATGGATGTTAGCTCAATGCCCCTTCCTCATACTTATTCTCTTCTATATCCCATTTTTCTCTCCATCACACTAAGCTTCTCCATTCTTCCTCTACTTTTATGCACAATGCTCTCAATATAAATCTAACATATTTGGTGTCTCGCCATTGAAAAGGGCTCGCCCTATAAACTTAGTTATTCAATATAATGTGGATTACGAGCAAACCAAACGAAATCTGGAGAATTATATTTCATGGGTAATTGGTCCTAAGTATCAAAAAGACTAATATATCTTCCTTTCTTCTCTTCACACTATTATGCTCCTTTACTAGGAGGATCTTCCCTCTTCACTGCTTCTTATTTCACTTCCCTTATCTTCTCAACCACCCTTCGATGCTCGAGGTTGGCCCCTTACATCATTTCTAACAAGATATGTTAAGAAAAGCATTCCTTGCGCTTAGTAATGATGCTCACATCAATTTTCTCTATATCAATATTTGATCTCCCATCTTCTATCTATATCTTTCATCTTTTCGATCGCCGATTGACCTCTTTCATTACCCCATTGACACTCGAGGGGCATTTTTCACTATTTTAATTTTTCTTCCACTCATCAATTTTTTTATTTGTTTGTGCTTGTCTACTATCTTTGAAGTGACACAACTTACGCCACCCAAAGAGGGGCAAATGTAGACACTTATGATTTGATCAAAACAATGTTATTACTAATATTTCACTAATTATTCTATTCCCACAAATTGGTGACACTTCATAAATTAGGCTCATTTCCCCCTCAAACTCCTCTTATTTAACTACTATACGTTGATTAATCCTCCTACCATGCATTTGAACAATAAACCTTCTTATTAGCCAACTCCCACTTCCAAAACATCCAAAATATATTAAAACCTCCTCTAGGTTCTCCTAGAAAGCTTCCTAAGCCTACTTGGGATTCTTCATCAATCTTAAGAGATTAATTAGCCTCCAATCCTAGTCAAAAAGTGTTTTTGGACTTACCTTTTATCTCACATGCACAAAATCATACCATTCTTGGAATGGGAAACCTATAAATAGAACCCTCATCCTAATCATTTCTTAGAAAAAATTTCCTCCTCTAGAATAAACTATAGGAATTTAGGATCTTGAGCATTTCTCCATTTATATAGAGCTAATATCTTCATAGTGAATGCATTAACTCAAGCTTGGGTAGGGAGATGACCCCATAATTCTACATGTACTAAAACATGTAGATTGGTTTTCACCATAGGTTGTTGAAAAAAGGACTAATAGTTCAATTTTTGATTAATGAAACTTTTTAAGAGCCAATGACAATGTGACACATAGGGCACTCGATTCTGGTACCTCTTTTAAATACTTTATATTATTATTTTTATTTTTCAATCAATTCAAAAAAAATAATTTTCCCTCCAAATAAATATGTAAAACGAAAATGGTGATGTGGCATGATGATATGCTACACGATGATATAATTTTTTAAATATTGACGAGACCCCTATATATAGCTACATGCCCCTAAAGTTAGGGTGCATGGATATGGGGTCATCTCCTAATATGGAGAGAACCAATATGGTCTTGTAGCCATTGTTGGTAAGACTCCATTCTCAAACCTTTAGATCATACTAAAAATCAAATCGATTACTAAGGATCTTCTTAGGTTCATTTCAACGTTAGCATTCAAAGAGTAGAGATTGATTTAGACATGTCGGTTTGATTATTTCCAAAGTTATATGCATGTCAAAGAAATTAGCCTCCTAAGATTTTATCTTGATGGTTCTTGTTAGGTTAGTTTAAATATTTAGAGCTCTTAGGTTCTTAGTTTCAAGTCTTATAGCTTTTCTAATTTACACATAAACACAACTAGGTAGTTTCTATTATTCTCCTTTGGTCGCTATGACATCACATAGTGATCACCAAAGTTTCTAGAAACCTGCAATGAAGTATTGACCTGTAAAAACCTCAAATAGCCATCAAATCCTCAAAAAGAAAGATGCAAAATGAGGGGTCAGACTATCCTTATATTTCACAATGGTGAACTTACGATTGAGTGTTGTCTTGCATATCAAACCCAATGTAGTTCTCTATCTCTCTATGGAATTGTGCACGAGGTGGCTCTTGTGTGTGTCACATTGATAGGGAGCACGTGAGTTAGATGTAATGAAATGTAATAAATGTGTGCATGGAATAGAATGAACTTCCTGAACAATGAAGTGTATATAAAGTAACTAGCCCCTGTGTCCCTTGGATGGTTCTATATGGATGCAATGGAATTCTAATATTATTGATGGATGCAACCTTAGGTGGTGATGTCTAGTGCTTAGTGCTTGGTCCTTTATTATGATCACATAACTTTATATTTATATGATTCCTTTTCTTGAATTTCATAATTAACCCCAAAAAGGTCAACTACCAAAAATATAAGATGCTCAAATGGCTAGAAAGGACCAAAAAGATGTGAACAAAGTAAGAAAATGTCGGGGCACCTAGAGGAGACGAGGGCGCTGGTGCTTGTGTCCGGTGTCTAGGATGATACAAGTCAAAGTAGACAGAGGAAGAATGAACAAGTAAGGGTGTAATACCAAAAGTGGAAACAAAAAGTAAAGAAATGTGGCCAAAGACATGGGTTAATTAGTACTTTTCTTACTTAGGAATTATATGAATAGTAGTATGTAATCAGGACTAGATAATTACCCAAAGTGTGTGATTTTGTGTCTACATTTTCCCCCACTTTATGTTGGTGAGAAGAAATCTCAGTAACATAAAGTAGATAGAGATACGTACCTGATAACCATGTAGATTGATGTAGAGAGAGCGTGCCGAGGGACAAGACAAAGCGTGGAGTGATAAAAGTGTGAAGCATGGATGCTAAGGAGGAGAAAGTGCAAAAGTTGTGATGAAAATGAACTTAGGAAAAAAATTATGTGTAGATCTCGTGATGTACCGTTGTTGATGTTGATGTTGATTTTCATTGATGTTTGAATGATGTTGACTACCACTTCCCATACGGACATATGTGTAAAAGAGAAGAATGAATAAGTAGTCAAATACACATGTATGATCAAAATGTGCAAAAAGTGTGTAAGGAAAGTATGTAAAATATGAAAATGTGAAAAGGGAACATGTGCACGGGATCCATGATCAGAAAAAATTGTAGAAAGGATCATGAAGATGTTATAGATGAACAAGTTTTTCGAGCTATCTCACGCCATGTAATACCTTTAACAAACTGTTATATTTATCTTTTGCATTACAAGCGTTGGCATGTGATTTTCTTGAATGAGGTGTGTTCCCTTGATTGTTGAAAATCATGCTTGTTATGGATAAATAATTTCTACTCTTGGATTCATTAGAATGAAATGATATGGCTTGCAAGAATCCATTTTCACTTCTTGTAGGTGAGTTGCAATCTAGTTTTGAGAGTTGTAAACTTATCTCTTTTAATTGACTCATCCTTGGATCAATTCCAGTGATCCAAGGAATGTTTTAAATCTCCTTATTGAACTGAATGGTAAATTGACATTCATAAGCTTGAGAGACGTAGCGGACTAAAATTTGTATGTTATAAATTCTTTGGTCTTATATGAATGTGCCTTCATTTGATTATATGTTTGTTCTTGGATATTTGGGATTGATCTCTTTAGGACATGTAACGCGTAAGAAGAACAAAGCCTACTTCATGACTATGAGGGGAATCTAAATCCTAAACCTAAAGGATTATCCTAATGGTATTCTAAAACTAGGTAAATGCACCTACTTCCTAGCTATGTCTACTTATTCAGGTTACAATCTAACCTAAGCTTCATATTCTATTTTGTTGGGATGACATCCTAACCTAAGTTGATGTGCTAAATGGAATAAGGGAGAAATAACTAAGGTAATGCTAGGCTATTTTAACCTATTACCTAATACTATTTGGTTGTGATTTTGATCTAACCTAAGGTGGCAATTACTTATGAATTGATTTTGATTAAACCTAAGGTTATAACCTAAGTTAGGGAAATCTAACCTAAACTATTGAAAGGGAACCTAAGGTCGCATGGCATGGGGCGACGGTTCCAAAGGAATTTATTTGATTTGATTTGCTTAAATAAATGGGAAGTACTACCAGTTTTGGCAGAGGCAAGTAAACTTAGTGGAAGCATATGTGGAGTCTTCACTAAAGTTGGAAATGCATGTTGAAGTGGAAATAACATTTACTAGTTTTAGGAGGTGGTGGCAAGGAGAGATAGGTAGGAGATTGAGGAGTAATTACATTAATGAACCTCAATTTTACGTGTAAACCATCTTGGAAACAAGGAAGGAAGATTTTTGGAGGTTGTTTGGTCTTGCATGCCTTATGATTTTTCTCTGCATGGAGCTATCTGGTTCTTTGAACCAGTAGTTCAACTTTTACTTTGTGGCTATTTTTGGTTTCTCTAGTCTATTTTTGATCCAAGGAAAGTATATGAGGCATTAGAAGAAAATATGTTTGGTTGTTGATCTTTCATGGAGGAGAAAAAGAGTTGGTAGCTCGGGAAGTCTCCTTTGAATTGGCAGAAGCACTATCAAGCATGATAGGCTCTACCCATTAAGATTTCTTGCTTTCTTCTAAATGATTCATTAAAACAATTATGCTCTCATGAGATAAATGTTTGCATGTTTTGTCTAGTTATTTACTTTCTTGGTTGTAAGAATCTCTGTGGTTTTTGGATATAAATCCATTACATGATAATGTTAGCCTTTGGAAACTCTCTCTATGCAAGTTCAGTGGTGATATGCATGTGGAACTTGTATTCAAATCTTTGTGTTTCATTTTGAACTTGTATTTAAGGCTGGTGTTATTTCGAACTCGTATTTCAAACTTGGGTGTCTCGAACTTGTATTCAAAGCTTTGTGTTGTTCTGAACTTGTGTTCAAAGCTTTGTGTTTAGCACTGAACTCGTATTCAATGCTTATGTGTTCGAACTTGTATTGAGCATTGTGTTTGGTCATGTGCTTATATTCTAAGCTTTACATTTTACTCATATTCAAGGTTTTGTGTTGCTTAGAACTCATATATGGAATATGTCTGCTCGAAAAATCTTGAGAGAATAGTTTTGGTTTGAGTTGATCTGGTAATCTCTTTTGAGATCTTCTCCTTAATGCTCCTTGAGTTTGTAATGGTTGTGGTACTTCTACCCCAGACTGTACCATTTTATTTGAACATGTAATGACATGTAAAACATGGGAGGATATTCTTCTCTCCTCTGTTTGGGGAAACCCGCGTTTTGTTTGAAGTCTTGACTGTTTGATCCATGGTCCTTTTATGGAAATGTATCTGTTGAATCATGGTTGCATCTTTTATCTTGCTCTTTGGTTGAAATAGAGTTCGTTTGAAATAGTCGATAATGGTCTTTGAAGTTTATAGAAATGCAGTGTGCATACTTCTTCTTGTGTGAGTTGATTGGAATGAATACATTCTCTATCTCAATCTTTATGAACTAGTTGGAACTGTGAGAGTCTTTTTGTTGTAATTTCGGTTTCATCAATTTCAAGGGTAATATGAGACCTTGCTTGACTTAAACGCGTGTTGGGTTTCACACTCTCTTTCAGATCCTTTTTAATTGATTTCTAGGTTTTTAAAGGAAAGATGAGTTGAATACTCTTGTGTACTGAATCTTGTTTGGAAGGATTTATTACCTCTGGTTTAGGATTGTTTCGTATAATTTGTTCTTACTTAGGATCATGAACTATATGTTCTTTTGTATTGAGTTGTTTAAGTCCTTGTTGTTGGGATTTTAGTTACTATTGAGTTCGTGAGTATTTTGGAAACCTTGCTTAAGCTTAATACTAGTGTTGAGTTTTAGTACTCTCTTATAGATTCATTTGAATGAATTTCTGGGTCTTTAAAAGGAGAAAAGAATGGATTTCTCTTGTGGACTGTATCATGTTTTTTCTCCAATTTTTACTTCGCCTAGGGATTGTATTGTATACTTCTCTCTGTTGTATGAATTTGAACTTGTGTTTAAACAACATGGAATAGATGAACTAGGATAGTGTTGATATTGTTGTTCGATAAAGTTTGAATTCATAAGGGAAACTAGAAGTGTTGCTTTCTTTAAACTATGTGTTTGATTTTGTGTTCTCCTTTGGGGACTAGCAAAAGAACTTCTGAGTTTGAAATAAAAATGGGAATTCATTTGATAGTACAAAAGAAATGAATTCTTGATTGGATCTTTTCTATTTGATATCCTTTAACTTTTGTTAAGATAAGTTCATTTGATTGAACTTCTCTATAGCTCGACTCTCTTCTTGGTTGTAGAGTGATTACTCTCTTAGGCCTGCTCGACTTTTTGGGTTCATCTTTTCTATCCTTTCTGTCTTGTAGGAAATAGTGGAAACTCACTCTTCTGAGACGGAACTTCCTTGTGGATTGTTTAATCTATTTTGTACTAAGTCATTTGTTGTAATGATGTGGAAAGAGAATAATTGAGTCGGTTATGTAGAAGAGAAAATGTAATCATGTTTAGACCGACTAATTTGTTTGACTGAGTCATACTCCATTTGGATTTGTTATTGGAAGGATTTCTCTTTTTGCACTCTATCTTATTATGAATCCTCCTTGGATGGACATGAGAAGAGATTAACCTTGTGTGATTCTTTCTTTAATTTTTAGAACGTATGGTTTCAGAACTTTGAATGATATCTTCTAACATGTAGAAGTTAGTTAAGACTTACAGGTAGATTGTTTGATTCCCTATTACTTCTCGGATCGAGTTGGGATTCTTGTTTTAGATGTTGTCTCTTTAATGTTGAATCCTTATATTGGTTTCCTTGAACTAAAGTAGTTATGTGGGTAATCAGTTGAGTAATTTCTGAACTTTCTATCTTTCAGATGATTAGTGAATGGTGGATAGTGTGTATTGATTCTTCTTCCTTTGGTTTGAGTTATAGGATGAATCATTCTAATATGAACTATCTTTGTAAATAAATTCTTTTGATACATAGTAAAGATAAATACTGTATTTCTATTTAGATAGAATTATGAAACAATTAGATGACAAGATATGTTGTTTGTTTAAAAGTAATTGATTGGGTCAATTAAACTATATGTTATAATGTAGTTATTGCTGATTATATTACGCTCTTTTATTAAAAGTGAATTCAGACTCATTATTGTACTTCTTTTTTGGTTGTTATTACTTATGCTTATTTGTATGATACTTATTAATTGTTTCATTAAAGCAAAGTTGTTTTAATGGAACAATTAGTGGAATGCACTTCGTTTTAATGCTTAGTGCTTATCATGCTCAGTTCATGAACTGACCCGTGCTAGAAATTTTTGCAGATGGAATTTGTAAGTGATAAAAAAGGCAAAATTTTTATGATGTATTGGCTTATTTAAGTTTGGATCTTTTGTAAATAATTTTGATTCATTCTTGAGTTGTATTGGAAAAGAAAAGTGATGTTATTTTATGATCTTAATGCTGATCGACATACAATATGCCTAAAATGCATAGTATTGTAAATGTATATTTTATCATGATGAATTGAAAGGTTTGGAGACTAACTCCAAATTATGGTGTAAATTCTCTTGTACTTTGTATGAAGGAAATAGTAATGCTACTTTGTCGATATTCTTATATCTGTTTATATACTATTATTGTTATCAATTAATAAGTTGGATTAAGGGGATAGTACAATCTCCCTTACTATAGTGAAACTTATTAAATTACAAAAGATGTCATTCTCTAACTAAACAACTATAGTTTAATAATGAAATATGTATTGGACATACAATTAAACTATAAGAGTAATGAATGATAAAAAGGTTATGTTAACCCTAACATCTATCCATGTAGAGGAAGACTCTTCCTCTCTCATAAGAATGAAAAATAAATGGAATGGTGGTTATGATCTTTAATCTTTGTACTTCATTTATAAAAAGTAAACACTAGTTGAACCTAGGTGGATGATACACCTTCTTTGGACAGCTAGGTTACATTAAAAAAAAACCGTTTGATGTTTGCTGCCCTGTTTTTTGGGGTAATTGCTTGTTATGTCACGTTAATGAACATCAATGCAAACATGAGTTAATGAAGTTATCAATACCAAATTAGATTAATTATGGATATAGAACTTAATGAATGTTGGAATTAGGGTTAGGCATGGTTGCTGCAATCTGAATCTTAATCCAATTTAATTATGAATAAATGACCACTAAGGGGTATGTACATTGTGATGAATCAATTCTAATAGATGTTGGCACACGCCAACTACAGGATTGTACCTTCGAGAAGACCAAGGGCTTCTCGAGGATACAATGTTGTAGTTGACATGTGGTAACACCCTTCCGTATTTGTTCATCTAGATCTACACACATCTGGACTTGAACTTAGTTTCTCTCTAGGTCAAGTTAGTAACATGTTTAGGATAGGGAGTAGCTTTCTATGACTCAGGGTACCTTGGCACATTCGGTTGACTTAGGTCGATCGAGTATGCCCATATACCCTAAGTCATCGTGAGCATCTTCCTATAACAAATTATGTTGCTAACCTGGGCTAGGGTCAAACCTTGGGCAAGTGGATTGACAAAAGTCAAGTAAAGACCATTCTAGATAACAAAAGAGTGAGGTGAAGGACATATTCGAAATGACGAGTATGCCATCTAGGAATAGTAACATGAACAATATGTTGAAAATCTTTGGCCAAAGTATTGCAAGCTACTAGTTGCATTGTCCTATGTCACCTAGTTTAAAGAAATGTGATGTCAGATGAATATTGGTAACAAATATTCAGATAGGTTCTTTAAACAAATCACTCAATACTGGAATAGGGTAGGAAAACCAAGTATACGTAGTATACATAAATTATTCTATACTTTAAGACAAACATGAGAGATCGGTTGGTAACCGAGTCATGGAATGAGAGATCGGTAATTTACCGAGTCATTATAGCTACATATGGTTATCTGTTATGAGATTGATTGGCATGGAATGTGTGTTCTAAATGATGTTTTATTTAGAATAGAGAACATTGTGTAATTTTTTTCCCTTATTTCTAAAGTCTTAAAATGGGAATGTTACACGCCTATTGCACCATTTATGAGTTTTTGGGGTGATCTCATACCAAGTCATGGAAGAAGTGTAGGGAGAAAATTATGGTGTTATCCTCCAAAATTTAACTTCTTCCCAAATGTAGGACACCACTGCAAATTATGTGAAAAATTTGAACAAGTCGATCCAACGCAAAAGTGCTAAGGGTTGTATGCCTTGTAAAATCCATTGTGTGGATTTCTTTAGACTGTGTTGAACTATCAAAACAATGTATAATTTACCCTAGTTATAGGCATCCAAGAAGGGTTGTGCTGTGCTAAGGACCCAAGTCTGATTTTGAGCCCTAAAACTGAAAACTGTGTTGTGTAATGAATATATAATACTTTGTATGGGATGATTAATTCACCCCAATGATGCCCCCCTTGTTTGGGGTGCATGCAACGTCATCGAAGGAGTATGCGGACCAAAATAGGTATGATTGATGTGTTGAAATTGTGCCCTACAGGAGGGAATATGTTTGGTAGAAAGCAAGAAACACACAAACAAAGTGGTTGGGATAAAAGTGTGAGTACAAACAAAAAACACGCATGTAGAAGACAAAATGTATTTTAAGCAGACAATATGTAAGCTAAGACACAAGAAGATAATGTAAAAAAATAAGAAGACAATGTAGATGTGAAAGGTGGGTTGTAAACATGGGACACCACTCATGATGTCACAAGAAAATAAAGGCCAACTAGGCCAAAAGTAGACAACTGTGTACACAAGACAAAGGGAAAATCTCACAGACAAGAGTATACACGGTAAAAAATGACACAATGTAATAAATAACCATGGAAACAGATAGACTTGCAAAATAAATGCTGCACATGAAGCACCCTATAGCATTTTAGAAAGATAAAAAGTATGTCAAAGCATGTATAATTCGATAAAGTAATGTGTTATGAAACAAAACAAAATAATATAGCCTGTAGTGTATGAAAGTGGATGCCCCCAGGAGACTTTGTGGGACTGGTAATGTGCTTGTACAAACATTTGTGCTACGTGTAATAGATCGTATAATATGAGAGCACAACTAGAAAGGAAAGTGAACGTGCATGTGTGTAGGATAAATATAATGACATACAAGATATCTATCTAGCATGTGTAAAAGAGTGAACATGTAAAATCATAAGTAAGGAAGAGTAAATGTAATCAAGATATGCAGTATGTTTTGGATGGTACATAATGGAATACCGTGTGAATGATACTAGCCCCATGCCCCATGAGTTGATGTGTATGCATGCAATGAGGTTCATTTTTATATTCCCCCTCAACAATCAAGAATGAACCATAAACAAGAGTGTGTCATTAGGAAATGGTATGAATGTGTGTGATAGAAAGATGTGATTGATAAATTACAAAGCATAGAGTGTGTGAGTGAATGAGTGAATGATTAAACGCGTGAGTGTGATGAGGTCCATTTGAGATGTATACCCTTAACATGCGAGTGTGGAACATGGAAATAGAGTGTGTCATAGGGTAATGAGTGCAATGCGTAGTAGTAGATGCGAAAAATATATGTCATGAACATGTAGAGTGAATAAGACACAAAAATAGTGGAGGCTACAAGAGAATATACAAAGCGCGTGATGTGAAGTATGTAGTGTGTAATGTTGATTGTGTAGTGTATGGTATGTAATGTGTGAGGTTCATGTATATAATATGCCATCAATAGTCAAGTGTGAACCAAATCATGAGAGTGCGTCATCGGGAAATGACGATACTAGAGTGTGTTGAGATGCATATGTTGTATGTGAAAGTCTAGATGTGAAGTTATGAGAAGATACAATGTTTTTGATGTTAGGAGGGAAGAGATAATTGTTATTCCCCCAAGTATGTGGTGATGAGTGTGATCAAGTAATGTCATCTAATAGGTCGTCATTGTCATGATCAAAACTAAATGGTGAAGCATCTGAAACTTGATAAGCGATAGTGTCGGGTTGATCAAGAAAGGAGTCATTGATCCGTAAATTATACATGTCCATAGCATATTCCTCATCAGTTAAAAGGAGGTAATGGACACATGCGCATACCAACGAGTAATATTTGGTGAATAGCCAAGGAATGAGTCATTGTAAATGAAAACATGACCAAATGACATAAGAAATGATATATCAATGTGATTAGGATCTAATGTGCCCCAATGTAATCTAGCCAAGATTTCTTGAGTGTGAGTGACAAAGTGCGGGCAATAAAAGCTGTGAGATAAAATACTTGAAGACCATAAACAATGGTGATGTAAAAAAACCCATGGTAGAGATGATGATCATGGGGTGGAGGAAAATATTGTCAATTGTAAAGCCTAGCTGAGCCAACCCATCATGTGTGCATATAGTATCCAAGCAAGTAGGATCAAATGGAATGTGTTCCTAATAAGAATCATTCATGAAAAATGTGCATGTAAATGGAGGTCATACTAATGAAGATGACACATGAGAAGGTGTAGTAGGTGGAATGATGTTCGATGGTGGGACATGCCCCGATAAAGAATCACAACAATAGTGGTAGAGGAGGAGGCGAGTCTTATAGATGAGACTACATCTAGCATGAAAATAGAACCTTCAAGTGGTGGTAAATGATACAGAGTATCCATGGGTTGTGGTTCATTAGTAGTATCAGAGTGTGGAGTAAGAATCGTAGTATTAGGATCACGGTCGTAATATTTTAATGGGTCACAATCACTAGGAATTGTATATTCTATGCCCTCATGTATGGATTTGACACAATGATTTACCATAGAAGGATTTCTTGCATGACATGAATTCATGGCCGATCAAGTAAATAGTTATATGAAACTGAAAAGTCAATGAAAAAGAAAACTGTGTTAAGGGTTTTTGGCCCTACAGTGATAGGAAGAGTAATGTGACCTACACATGGATGAACAAAACCATCATATGCACGAAGGGAAAGACACGATGGACTAACATTAGCAATAGAAAGACCAATATTTTTGAGAAATGACATAAGAAAAAGATTGAGTTCAGATCCATTATCGATTAAAGTACACTTGACACCCACATTGTAAATGCAAATCATGATATGCAAGGGTGGATCATTATCCAAAATAGTAAGATCAACATTAGGATTGGACAGGAAAGTAATATGATGAGAAAATGCATTGACAAATGTTTGATATAATGAATCTGGATGCATAATAATATGAATGTGAGGAGATTTTTGATTTTATCTCTTAATTCAAGATTAATAAGCAAGAAATCATTAATAGAGATACTCATGATGAAGAGATCCTAGAAAGATAAGAACAATGGAGGTATGAGGATCCTAAGAGCGTTCAGATTGAGTTCAAGTTCACCAAAATTATTAAGCTAAATATGGAAATATATGCCTAATCTGATGCTATTGTAGTAGTAAATAAATGTAACAAATTAAGTATAAAAGTTAACCCAAGAAAACTAAGCAATAAAGTAAAACCCTAAGTGTAAAGAGAGGGTAAGAAGCCTTAGCTGATTCGTAGAAATCCCAGAAGTATACAGATTTGGAAAACTAGAAAATATGAAGCACTAACCATCACATTGAAGTTCAGAAAAATTTAGATCTGGAAGAATAAACTGGACTCGGGCACTTGGAGAGGGACAGGGGTGCTTAAGGGCACCCTAGACCTATTTTTGGGTGCTTAGGTCACGAAATTATCAAAAATATCCTATGAGTGGTTGCAAGGTATTCATTTTTGTTCTTCTTTGGTCGCATAGTGATCTCTCGATGTCGTTGGAAAACTGCAATGAAGTATTGACCTGCAAAACCCTCAGATAGCCATCAAATCCTAAAAATAAAGATGTAAAATGAGGGTTTAGATTGTCCTCAATGTCATAATTATAAAATTACAATTGAGCATTGCACTACATATCAGACACAATGTAGTTCTCTCTCTCTCTCTCTTTGTGTGTGCGTGTGCAAAATAGTGCCCTAGGGTGGATCTTTTGCGTGTTGCATTTGATAGAAAGAAAGTAAACTAGATGTAAAGAAATGTAATAGGTGTTTGCATGGAATAGAATGAAATTCCCTCCTATGAAGTGTATGCAAAGTAATCAGCCCTTGTGTCCCTTAGATGGTGCTAGATGGATGCAATGGAGCTCTTAGATGCTTGATGAATGTAACCTTAGGTGGTGATAGCTAGTTCTTAGTGCTTGGTCCTTTATTATGATCACATAAATTTATATTTATATTATTCATTTTCTTGAATTTCGTAATTAACCTCGAAAAGGTTGACTACCAAAAATATAAGATACTCAAACAACTAGAAAGGACCCAAAAGATGTGAACAAAGTAAAAAGGGGTCAGGGGCACCCAGAGGGGACAAGGGCACTTAGCGTTGGCACCACTGGTCAGGGTCTTTGGTGTCCAGATTATATATGCCAAAGTATAAAGAGGAAAATGAGCAAGTAAGGGTGTAAGACCAAAAGTGGCAACATAAAGCAAAGAAAGGTGGCCAAAGACATGGGTTAATTAGTAATTTTCTTACTTAGGAATCATATGAATAATAGTATGTAATTAGGACTAGATAATTACCCAAAGTACGTGATTTTGTGTTTACATATAGTCTTGGAGACTTATAGGAAAGAGATTTGTAAGTAAAGTATGATCATCCACATAATCTAGACATGCCACATGGAAAGATCTAAGATGCTCTTGTGGCTCACCATGGCCATTGAAGGTAAGGAGCTTACGAGTAATAAAATTTGGAGGGAGATCATAAGTGGAACTAACGGATGCAAAAGGAGTATGAAGGAGCAAAGTGGAATACAAAGATGGAGAGGCACAAGAAGTAGCTTGTTGAAGCTAATGGATTTTAACTTGAAGATCATGATAGAGAGATGCTAGATATTGAGTGCTAGAAGAAGAGACATGTCGTGTATACGAAGTAATAGGTGGAGTGAAGTGGTTGGTAGGAGTAGGAAAGGATACAAGAATAACATAATTAGGTGGGGTGGTAGAAGGAGGTTGAGTGGTAATAAAAATAGAGTTAGTACTAAAAGTAGGACCATTAAGCTCAACTAGATTGGTGGCCTCTTGATGAGCAGAAAATAAGAGCACATATAGATCTTGTGGATGCTTGGAAATATGCTCATTGAGCTTTTAAATTTGGGATTCAGTAAAAGGTAACATAATATTTAGCCATGATAATAATATTTCAAAGATTTCTAGAAGCAAGGTTGGGTCTAAATGGATGGGTTCACCAAACGATTTAACAAATATTGAAATTTATTAAAACCCTAGGATATTGTAGAGTCACATGTAGTATATATACACTAAGACAAGAATATGACACAAGTAATAAGTAAATATAAATTAAAATCCTAAGTGTAAGAGAGGGAATAGAAGATTTAGTTGATTAGCACTTTTACCAAAGGTGATATGGAATGGAAAAGCGATGAAGCAGGAGGAATATATTGTCACAACCGCACTTAGAAAAATGTAGATGTTGGACTAAGGCATCTGGATTGGTGTTGGGGAACCTACACACCAGATACCCTTAGTGGGAACCTATGACTACATAAAATCTCAAAATATGGTTTTACTATGTCACAAGGTGGTCGCTAACCTTCACTGTTGGTTGCCTATATGTCACACTATGTCTGCATAATTCATCTGTAACCTACAAAGAGAAATATATTCTGTAAAATCCCAAAAAACATCAAATCCTAAAAATAAAAATATGTAAATAGGGATTAGGACTGAATCCTATGGTCACTGACTTAGTGAACTTATGTGAGTGTTATACTACATCTCATAATCCGTGTAGTTCTATGTGCGTGTGTGTAGAATCATGCCCTAGGAAGCTCTTGTGTAAGATGTAATTGTTAATGAGTAATAACTATATGTATTAATCTAAGTAGATGTGTGGATGGTAAAATAAACTTCCCCTCCTATGAAGTGTATGTAGAAAATGTATTCCCTTGTCCCTTGAATGAATCTAGATGGATGCCTTTGATGCTTTTAGATGCCTTTGGATGCAACCTTAGGTGATGATAATAGATGCTTAGAACTTGGTATTTTATTATGGTCACATAAATTTATATTTATATGATTCCCTTGTTTGAATTTCACAATTGACAACTAAAAGGCTGACCCATAAGAAAACAAGATGCCCAAAAGGGGTGAGTAAGATACAAAGAGGCCGCGAGGCCCAGAGTGGATGAGGGCACAGCGATGTATTGACTGGGTGCTGGTGTCCAAAGTCAATAAATATAAAGCAATCAAGATCATAATGGTTAATAGGGTGTAGAAGAATAGAAAAAAGACAATAAGCAAAGTAAAAAGGCCAAAGATAGTAGTTAATTAATAGTTTTCTCGCTTAGGAATCATATGAATGCAAGTATGTGATTAGGACATAGAAATGTACCCAAGTGCATGATTTTGTGTCTGCAAAGGTCTATTGAGATTGAAACCTTATAGTTGGAATTACTTCCTTGCGTGTTTTGATGGATAATCTAGAGACAAGGATTTTTGATTGGGCCTAAAACCTAAGGGTTGGGATTTCATATGTAATTATGATTATGGTTTTGTATAGCTATCAAGTAAAACAAATATAGTTTTCCTCTAGCCATGAGGCACGTAGTTTTTTAGATGTGAATGATGTAGGTGAAGCAAACATTGGAAGCATGAAGGGAAATGGAACGTGCTTTTGGCAATGGAGTTTCTTGCTCAAGAGGTGTGTTGAGATGACAACCCAACAACTAAAATTACTTCCCTGGGATCAGGTAGCAAGGATGCATAAAAGGAATGTTCAAGGAAGACAAAGACATGAATTGAAGGTCTGAAAAAAATGTGATAATTTAATACATGCATGCCCCATGATTATTCCATAAGTTAGATTGTTCCCACCAAATAATATATGCTATGTGCTCCACTTTTTTCTTGATATCTCTTGCATCATGCACATGAATGCAATTCACATTTAAAGGGACCAAAATTTAAAAATGAGGAAAATCCTAGTAAACATTCATTTTCAGTTTCAAGCTCGAGTACTTGTAGGGGAATAGGTGATGTCTTAGTAAAAACGTAGGAATTAAATACCTACAGAATGTAATGTGGAAAGAGGTTGCTTGTTTTCTTAATTTAAGATCTAATGTGTTTAGTCTATGTTTAAGCAGTTCATGTCTTGTAAATTATAGTCATGGAATAATTAGTTACTAAAAATATGCAATCTATTAATAATATTAAAATTTAAATTAGAGTTGAAATGTGTTAAAAATGTTAAAAAAATATCAAAATTTAATTCGAACAAATCTCAAAAATCAATTCCAATGAAAAAACTAAATCCATACCTAAACAACTAAATCAACAGATGTGGGTCTTATTGAAGCTGATTTGACGAGCTTCATGTCCTATTTCTTGACAAATTTCTACTCATTGTTTTCATTTTCTACTATTATTTGCAATGATGGCATGTCG
The DNA here is from genome assembly GCA_018340775.1 of Taxus wallichiana var. yunnanensis. Lineage (NCBI taxonomy): Eukaryota > Viridiplantae > Streptophyta > Pinopsida > Cupressales > Taxaceae > Taxus > Taxus wallichiana. Next base: position 729,416,175 of record CM031234.1, on the reverse strand, counting down.
ATGGTATATGGAAAGAATAGATGACTAACAATGGGATTTTAATGGTGTCATATAAATTCAGAATTACAAAGTGAATAAACAACATTTAAAAATCTAACTAAATGGAAAGGAAATGATATATAAGCTCTAAGTTATATATATTCAATGCAGATATGGAACAATTACTTTATTTCTCACAATTTGTCATCAAAACTCATAGTGGTAAGGTACATTCAACAACCAACCATGAAGAACATGCAATATATCTTCCACAATAGAACTTTAATAATACAATTCAAACTAAGTGATTTTCACCCTACAATAAACAATCTCCCTCTTTTTGGTGCACACAAGGTCCCCAGATTGGTGAAGGAGTGAAGCATGGGATATCCATGCAAAAGTGTTCTCCATGTCAAGGAAGAAACATGATACCTTAACAACAATCTTGTAGTTACCCAACTTCAAGTTTTAAAATGTTAAAATAAATATAAAAATGCAATTCCAGCAAACCTCAAAAATCAATTCCAATGAAACAACTAAATACATACCTAAACAACTAAATCAGTTGGATGTGGGTCTTATTGAAGCTGATTTGATGAGATTCATGTCCTATTTCTTGACAAATTTATACTCATTGTTTTCATTTTCTACTATTATTTGTAATGATGGTGTGTCGATGGTATATGGAAAGAATAGATGACCAATAGTGGGATTTTAATGTTGTCATATAAATTTAGAATTACAAATCCAATAAGAAAAATTTACAAATCTAACTAAATGGAAAGGAAATGATTTATAAGCTCTGAGTTATATATATTCAATTAGCTCTGGAATGATTACTTTGTTTCTCTTTGTTTGTCATCAAAACACACAATGATAAAGTACATTCAAAAAATAACCACAATGAACACACAATCCATCTTCGAGAATATAACTTTAATAATACAATTCGGACTAAGTACTTTTCAACCTACAACAAACAAACTCCCTCTTTTGGGTGCACGCAGGGTCCCGGGATCGTTGAAGGAACATAGGCGGGATATCCATGTGAAAGTCTTCCCCTCATTAAGAAAGAAATATGATAACTTAAAAACAATATTATTATTTCCCAACTTCAAGGCGGCGGCGTAATCACTATCGATAATGCCTCCCGTGATATTTAAATTCCAAGATGCAACGTTTTTGGTAGTTTCACTTGAGGGCCCATCATTTCCTTTTGAACAAACCACCATTACTCCTTTCTTGATGGTCACAAAGGATCCTAAAGAGATTCATCGTAATAAGCATATGAGTGTATCTTTATTACATTCGTAATTTTGACATTAAATATGTGACGAGATAAAAATGTTTTTTTCCCAAACATAATCAATATGCTTCAAAGTATGTAAGATATTATATTGTATTCAATTAGAGATTGGTTATGCGTCTAAAATAAAAATTAAAAATCAAATTTCATCCATATTAGGATGCGTCTATTTAAATAATCATATATTCCCTCAACCACTCACATAAAATATTTAAAATAAAGCAAATTTACGATGCAATAATCATTGATAAATGCCCCCGCTTTATCTCTAAACTTGACGTGTCTTTGCTTCGCGTGCCATCAATTGGGACGGATCTTGATCTTACATGCCCTTGATCCACTTGGCATTAATATATAGAACTGTCAAACAATGATTTCTAGTTGTTGAAGGTCAAACATGGAACTTGATCACGATGTGGAAATTAATATTGACAAGGACATTGACGGTGAGGATTTTGATAGTACGTAGACGCGTTGATATGAATGAGGATATGGGTGATGAGGATTAATAGCTAATGTCGAGCCCCCAAGATTTCTTATTGTAAAAACACGCCTTTTGACGTAATAAAATTGTTTTATCCCTTCATTCATTTTTAGTTTCAAATCGAATCTTAAATCCACTAAGACATCTCTCCCTCCTCACTTCAAATCTAAATTTCTGGAAACTAAACCCACTAATGTCATCAAATCTAGTCCCATTGCTCCAATTACTGAGATATATTTCACACTCATCCATTTCACCCACCAATTCTCTTCACTCATTTTACATTCAATCCAGACATTATAGTTGGAATGGAGTTTGATTCATGAGCTAATCAAACAAGGAATCATCTTTTGGGCATTCACAAAGAATAAGACAAGGAGAACACCCCCATTTGTTAGTAGGTAGCTCGTTGGAACTATTGATTCAATATTATTTATTAAAGATCTATCCTTTACAAGGAATTACCCACTTGTTTGCTACCATTACCAATTCCAACAATGTCCATAATGTGAGTTTATTCTATTTTCTTTATTTAGGAGGATTTTCTCTGCTATATGTTTTAACTTTGAATCTTATACCTACTAAACCAACCTCTTCTTTTTTTTCAGGGTAGAAGAATGCTCTCTGTAATGTGAGCGACTCATCTAACACGCATAAATTCCGGTGATGTCATTTTTTTCAAACTACCTTTGACTTCTACTTAATGACATCTCGTGCCTTTTTATTTAATGTGGTAATTTGAATCATTAACCATGCCATCCCCGGGCCCTAGCGTCCTCACAACCTCTGATTTAGAAAGCCTTAACATTTTCCCACCTTTGTAGGGTGCATTTTTCAAAGTCAAAACCAATTAAAGTTTTAAACCACTCTTCCTTCCCATCATGACTTTATAAAATGAAAACTATCCTGTACCCAACATGTAGAGCATTGGAGGAGTTCAAAATCAAAGGGTATTTTATAATTTTTTTAAATCCTCGCGTTTTCTTGCACTCAACATGTATAACGAGAGGAGGGATTCATTTTTAAAAAAATACTTGTGTTTTCCTACACCCAAAACACATAATAGAGGAGGATTTTAATGCCAAGACTTCATATTAGTTTATTCCATTCATTCCAAATGTTGAATCCTTGTGTGGGCATCATATAAGAGCAGGTTGAAAGAGAGGAAAGGGAGCGAGAACAAGGGCTACTGATTTTCATATAATCCGTCACTATCACCAACACCAACACTTCACCAAAAAAGAAAAGGTAATTTGTGGGTAAACTATGTTTTAAAACCCCCCTTTTTGTTTTACATTACAATGTTTACATCTATGAATTTGTATCGTAATTTGTATTAGTAATTAAATTGTGGGGATTCAATATCAGGAATTTTTATAAACAATTTTTTTAAAAAATTGTAGGTTACATCTATGTTGTTCATAGATGTCCAGTTTTACATTTTTTTAACTCCTTGTGTGGGTGTCATATAAGAGCAGGTTGAAAGAGAGGAAAGGGAGTGAGAACAAGGGCTAATCATTTTCATATAATTCATCACAATCTCAACACCAATACTTCACCAAAAGTCAAAGGTAATTTGTTGGTAAAACTTATTTTCAAACCCCTTTTGTTTTACATTACAATGTTTACATCTATGAATTTGTATCAAGTAATTTGTATTAGTAATTAAATCATGGGGATTCAATATCAGGAATTTGTATAAACAATTTTTTTTTAAAATTGTAGGTTACATCTATGTTGTTCATAGATGTCCAATTTTACATTTTTTTAACTCCTTGTGTGGGCATCATATAAGAGCAGGTTGAAAGAGAGTGAGAACAAGGGCTATTGATTTTCATATAATCCATCACTAGCACCAACACCAACACTTCACCAAAAAATCAAAGGTAATTTGTGGGTAAACTCTATTTTCAAAACCCCTTTTGTTTTACATTACAATGTTTACATCTATGAATTTGTATCAGTAATTTGTATTAGGAATTAAATCATGGGGATTCAATATCAGGAATTTGTATAAATTTTTTTAAAAAAATTGTAGTTTACATCTATGTTGTTCATAGATGTCCACTTTTCAAATCCTATTTTTAAAATTTTCTTGGTTCTCGTTGAAGAAAAATAGCTTTTACATCAAGATATATTATGAATATGTTTTTTTCTATAATATTATTTTAATATTATGTAGATGGATGCTTAGAAACAACAAATGTGGACACTATTACACCACATCCCAACAATGGTATCCGATAAACTATATAATGTGTGCATTACAATGACATAATTTGTGAGTCCCTCACCACCCTTCTTAGTTACACCTAATAGATAAAAATGGTTGAAATTGCAAATATTCAGTGGTAAATGGTCGTGAAGAAACATGAAAGATGCGAGACATACTTGTTATGTCTGACATGGTAGTGCTTCTTATCATGGATTCACAACTCACACATACATATGTGGTCCTTTGGAAAATGGATAGAAGAAAATATCCTTGCAATTCTATGGAGAGACTACCTGAGAATGTACCATAAATTAACCTTGGCCGTACACCCACCTCTAGATGGTAGATGGCTTGGTTTTTCTAAAAATGTTCTTACATGGTGGGATGATGTTGACTTTGCCACTAGAAGAACTTGAAAAGTGGAGGTATGAAGAGTGGAAAACAACTCATCATGACTTTGATGAGGGTGAAAATGAATGTAGATGGGATATGCACTTTTGAGAATTTGTCGCCTACCATGAGTCCATATATTTTTTGTATAGGTGGAAGACAATGCATTTGAAAATGTATTCCTCACTTTTTATTTATACATTTTGTACAAGTGGATATCTCGATAATGTTATTAGTAGTAGCTAATTCACCATTATCATTCCTATATATCTTGTCTTATACCTACTAATGTTGTTGATAGAAGTAATGCAAATAGAAACACTAATTTCAATGGGTATATTATTTGTTGCATTCATGCTTGTAAGAGGATACAATGTACCATCATAGAATGTCAATTAACATGAAGAAAAATTAAATTTCTAATTGCATTACATTGTTAATGGATAAGGGTATCATTCGGCATGAATTAGACTAATAGGGAAGGGAACAACATAAATGTCAATAAAAATTTTTATAGGGAGATGCCATAGTTATTCTTGTGAATCGATGTTCCTTCTTATTAGAATAGTTTCAACATTTTTTTATAAATAGATGTCCATTTTTTGTTGCTCTAAATTGAATTTATGATTAATGAGGTTGGATTTATTACACCATCTTCGTATACATTTTTACTAATGTAATGACACATTTTTCTAGTAGGTAGGAGTAGGCATGTGGGATACCATTCTACATCTCCCAATTGAGAACCCAACCAAGGGTTTATTTACATGCAATGATTTACATTGGAAAAACTTTCCTGACATCAACGAAGATGATATGTGGGTTGTGTGGATTGAGATTGATAGAGTGGAGGACTTCGTGAAAAGATAATCAAATAGAAAGTTGAACTGGTGGTGTAAATTAACTCATAACAATTAGTTTGTTGTTCACTAATCCACAATCATTTATTCATCAGACCTAGGGATGTAAACTTTCAAAATTTCTAGTGTTGTATACATAGTTATAGGCTAAGAGGTATAAACTAAAGGATTGCTATCACAACAATTGGAAAATATAATGCTATAAATAAACTAAGTTGCAGATGAAAGTAGATGCTACAACTAATCAATAAAGTAAGTAAAATCATAACACAAGGAAAGGAATAAGCTACTGAAATTCTATTCTATTCATGCAAGGAACTAAAAACAAACAAAAAGAAAAGGGGTTTAGCAAACCATAAGTGGGCCCTACCTTGGGTGCTAAACCTTCCTAAGGCTTCTATCATGACATAATGATAGAACTTATATTTTATTCATCAACATTACAAAAATGAAACTTACATCAATTCCCTAACTATGGATCGATCAAACCCTTCTACAGTTTTGACATTCTCTTTATATTCAATAGAGGTGTGAAGAGATAGATTCAAACTAACGATTCTGATTTGATTAAGTACAAGATCATTACCAAGAAATACGTAAATTCTTATGCATGAAACATAACTGAGATAAGATGATATAATACAACAACATAACTAATTTTCAGTCTAATGACCAATTATCAATTTAAATTAACTAGTTCCACATTTGTAGTTGCGAGCATAATCGGGTATTGGCGTGAGATCTTCTTCTTTTTGTCGTAACCACTTCTCTATTAACATGTGCAAACTCAAGTGAAGTTTCCATGTTGATCAAACTTCCCAAAATCATGGTCTTGTTTATGCACGTGTTCTCCTTTGGTTCATGTGCGGTGCTTTACTACGGATGAGTCCTAGTTCTTTGCATGTCGGTTGTTACTGAGATGATTCCCTTTGTATTGTGAATGAGTTTATTTGGTTGTATGTTAGTGGATATACATAACAACTCTTTGGAAATCAAGGAAACATTTATTTAGAGCATTATTTAATCATCAAATTTTATTCATAAGAATAAATGCATCCATAATCCATAAAATAAAGTAATCTTAGTAGTAATTATATTAATTAATATAAGTTCCATAAGTTTAGGATATAACATATATGTTCACCAAAGTATATGGGAATCATAAGTTTAGGAGGGTACATATGGATAAACAAAATACAACATATGAGGAATTTGAAATAATAAATAAAAGGTCTCATCACACCCCTAGACTAAGCTTCTTGAATGTCCTCATTCAAGAATTCTTGCATTCTTCCTTTTCTTTCTTGGGGTCACTTGAATAATGCTGCACAATCTCTTGAAGTCCATTGGTGTTGAGATACCTTCTGGTTTCTTTGAAGAAATAACTGTATTCCTTTTGTACCTTTCCATTATTCTATTTTGTAAGTCCTCATCGAGTTCTATGTTTCCAAACCGTGGGGAATAGGAAAGTGGAATATTGGTGGATAAAAACCAATGGGAAACCAAGATTTTCCACATCCCTTGGAGACTTCAATATATGAATTTATCCTTCTAAAATTTGGGATAATGTTAGGATAAGAATGCATCTCTTTTCTCCTCATTTCTTGTGACATTTCTTCCCACCTTGACCTATAGGCCTGTACTATTTCCGCACCATTAAAATTAATGTGATCTCGTGCTTCATCATGGGCCTCTTGTCTCATCCTATAAACCCTCTATTTTATTTTCTGCTCTACCATAAACTTTCCATATTCCTCAATCATTTCTTTAGTGTTTCCTGCCTCTTCTCTTATCATCAAAGGTTGTACTTTGCACAAGTGTCTGTAATCCACCATCTGCTTCTCCCTATATAGTTCAATGTGAAATTAGGAACACAATACCCAAATTTGTACATCCCCAATGTAAAGTGTAGGTATCCAATATATGTCATACTCTAGAGCATAGTTATGCATATATAATTCACACAACAACAATTGAATTTCATGTGGCATTTTTAAATACAGTTTGAAGAAGCTGCGAGATGCACTAATGTCAAACTGAAAATATGAATTGATGCAAGTATATTTAAGTTGTAACATTTAATCCTTTAAGAAGACAACATATACATTTGAAGGTGGCCTACATAAAAGTATTTCATTGGTTACCTTAACAGTGTCTTCTTGCTTCTTCTTTAGTCTAGCAATCTCATTATCCTTATCCCTGAGCTACCTATCCTTTTCTTCAATATCTAGTTGATGCTAGAAGAGAAATTATTCCTTCTCTCTATTCCACTTTCTCTACAGATTGTTAACATAATTCTCAAATTGTGTTACCTAATATTCAGCAAGGTGGTTTGAGTTGCCATATCTAGAAAAGCTGGTTTGGGAGGTTCTCTAAAATTCTCCTCTATCACAACTTGTGGCTACATATTGATTGGTGGTAATGGTGTATTCATAGGCTTTAAGACTTCATGAACTTTTTCTTGGTCAACTATAGGACTGTCCACTTCTATTATTCCAATAGGATTATTAACAATCTCTTGCTCAAGGTCTTGGACAATATGTTCAATTGTATTCTCAATATCTAGTGGAAAATCATCCACAGTGTCCATTACAACAGTCTATTCTAGCTCAAGGTTTTGGGAAATATTTTTAGGTGTATCCTCAATATCTGTAGCAAATCAACCATAGTGTCCATGAAATCCATATGTGGTTCAGGTATTGAGTTTTTATTGCTTCCTTGGTCTATTATGTATTATTTGTGGTTATATGGGCTATCTTTTCAATTTATTACGTAGACTCTTCTCCTTCATGTTGTTTGTGGTTTTCCCCAACATGAACAACCTCTGTTTGAACTCCAATTGGTTCATTAGGGATCTCTGAGAAGGTTTCTCATCTAACTTCTCCTCCTTTTTCTCTTCCACCTCCTTAGTTGTATCTTCCATGACTATGTTTGCATTTGTGTCCCCATGATCTTCTTACTCAACTTCCATTGGAATAACTTCCTTAGTATTTTCTATTTCTTCTTCATCACTGTCTAGGAATATTTGAATGTCTCTCCTAGGATTTGAAGTTTTTGGATTTTTAGTATGGAGTCTATGGGATCTCCTTGGTGGCTCAGAGGTTTTATTTGAAGACTTCCACTTGCCTTTGGAGGAAGAGGACTCAAGTGTGGATATATTTATCAAAGTTTCAACAATAAGGATTCTATCAGGGGAGATTGGCCTATATTCCTTCTTAGGAGATGGATATTTTCATGGATAAGTGTTTCTACATGTATAGTAGGTTGTGTAGGAGTAGGGGTTTATGAGGGAACATATGTTTTTGTAGGAATAGATGTAGCAGCTACAGTTTTAGGTGGAGGAGGTACAAAAGACCCAACTGATCTTCTCCTCTTTTTCTTCCCCTTCTGGAATAAATCATTAATATGTTATTCCCTATAAATATCTTCAATTTGATGGTAGGATGTTCAATTTCAATGCATGCTTCACAATTAGAGTGACAAGAAAAAGGTGAGACAAGGCATACCTACTTGTTTGTGATTCCTTACTCATCTTTTTCAAACTCTCATGTAAGAAATTAGGAACATTCACATGTCTACCATTCTTTAAATGATTGACTAGTTTAAAATGGATAGTATTTAACATTGAGTAATGACCTTCAGGGTAAAATATTTTTTGATATAGTTTGACACATCTACCCAAAAGGGTTTTAAAGAAGTTGATAGAGTGCATTGTCTATTTGCCATAAATTTTTGTCCTCATCTCTAAACTCTGTGTAAGCTTTTTCTAGATTTTATCTTGCAGGAAAAATTTCACCCATCACCGAGTATTCCAATGACTGCAGCCAATATTTCATCAACTTTAAATTTCAACCTTTACTATTGTTTTCCCATCCCTAAAGGTGGTGGAGAATTTTGTGACCATTGACTCATTGAAACCTTGGAATCTGTTGATGTACTCCATCCAACCACTATCATGAAAGTACTATAGAATTTGTGGTTGATTTCAAAGATGTGAGTGGTGCGTAGGTTTGTTTCTAATCAATTTTCCCCCATTATTAAGTTCGCAATTTCCTTAAGCTCGTGAAGCAAGATATTTCTACGATTCGAATTGATTTGCAAAAATTCAAATGAGTGTAGATATCTGGAGTACTTAGTATTTTTAAATTTATGGTGACTTACACACTGACTTGAAAGGGCTTGCATTAATTGGATTTGAAGGGTGCACCCATGTGAGGTGATGAAGTGGGGTGATGTGGGAGACAACTCACTTTATGGAAGGTAGCAGAAAATTATGGCAAATAAATTTATTGAGGACATGGCACAAATATTAATTAATTATAATTATTCTATCACTACTCTAATAAAGTAGATCAAGTGCACTTATCTCGAGTTGTAATTTTGATGATTGTGACATGTTCCTTGTTGAAATTTTTACCTTAAGTGAATGTTGAGATGATCCATTTCTGCAAGTGCTACAGATAGTGCTGTAAGTTAATGCTATAGGTCCCTTAATAAAATCAGTTAATTCCCAGAGAGGGAAGACAAAATATTTTTGGTGCCAATCTTCTTCATAGGTGCATGCTGGCACAATTTGATCCTTATTTATCTTCATACAATCATGAGTTCTATCAAATAGGAAAGAAAAATAGGACTTTGGATGCATGCTACTCTGTAAGTAGATGTTTTAGTCTTTGCATGACCTCCTTTCATCGGATATTATGCACTCCTTGCCCAAAGACACAAAATCCTATAAAACAGGAATGCTAAGAAAATAAAAATGTTAGTGAGTGGTGTTGATCACCATGAATTCCGATCACATCACTTTTATTCCTCCTTGGGGTATCCAGTAAGATGGATATAATAAGGCCAATGAATATCTCATTCCTATAAAAATTCAAAAGAAGACCCATCAAGTTTAACTTTTGACCTCAATTTTGATGTTCGATTTCCATCTTGCTTTGGCCTCCTCGAACTATTGGATGAAGGTGATCCTATCAGTTGGATGTTTGTACAAACTTAATAAATGAATATTTATTAGTATTTTGAATCTCACGGGATCAATGGTGGTGAGTTTCATATCTTTATTGGGAAAAATCTTCTCAATCTCATATGGACCTAGCCACCTTGTCTTGAGTTTTCCCATGTGGTCCTTGTATTTGGAGTCAAAGAGAAGATCCCAATCACCTTCTTGAAATTTACTTATTTTGATGAACCTATCATGCCACTTGATCCTTTGCTTTTATACCACCTTTGTGTTATGAAAAAAATTCCTTCTCATTTCATCCAACTCATTGAGTTGAATAATCCTTTGCTTTTGAGCTTTAGAAAAATCTATGCCCAATTCAATGCATTTCTTAATGTCTTGTGCTCAAACTCAATAGGGAGAAAAATTCTTATCGTATAGTAGCTAAAAATGTGTGAATCTAGTTGTTGTCTTCCATGTGGTATTAAATGCCCAAACTACCCTATGGAAGTCTTTACGATTAATCCCTTATATGCGGTCACAATTGTTTTTGTCAAGATGGCTTCAATTTCTCTGTTTATTACAACTTGGCCATTGGATTGTGGATGATAAGGTGTGGAATTCCTATGCCTCATTTCATATTCTGTGGATAAATCAACAATAACTTCAGTAGTGAATTGGGTTCCTTGATATGTTATAATCTCTTTTGGAACTCCATACCTTGTAAAGATATGGTCATATAAGAATTTTACAAATTTTCCACTCTTTTGATTTGGTAACGATTTTACTTTTGTTCATTTGGTGAGGTAGTCTGTGCACACTAGAATGCAATAATTTTGTTGAGACTTAGATCATGATCTATGGGACCAATAAAGTCCAATCCCCATTTGTCAAATGGATGAAATACTAGCTAAGGCTGTAATGGAATTTCATGTGATTTGGTAGGATTTCCAATTATTTGGCACTTATCACATCTTCTTGCATACAATGATGCATCCTTATGTAGTGTAGGCTAGTAAAACCCTATTGTTAATAATTTTTGCACTGTTCTTTTTATAGCAAAGTGTCCTCTACATGGATCACTATGGCAGGCTTTGAGGACATCATAAATTTCCTCATCATCTATACATCTTCTCATAACATTATCCTACCTTGTGTGGAATAAGAAACTAGCTATCCAAGAAAAATTCACACTCTTCTCAAAAATATATTTCTTTTCAGAATATAGATAGTGTGGATGTGTCTTACCTGAGACCAAATAGTTGGATATATCAACATATCGGGTTGTCTTGATGGAAATGGCCAACAAGTGCTCATCACGGGAAATAATCATCCACCACTACTTCTTCATTATCATTCTCCGTACTTGAGAGAAAATTTTCTACAACATTTTTCTTTCCCGGGCTTATCTATAATTGTTATATCAAACTCTTGTAAGAGCGGTAACCATCGATTGTCTTGCTACTTATAACTAGTTTGTTGATCAGATATTTAATGACATCATGACTAAAAACTCTTTCTCGGTGATTGTATAGTTAAGCTCAGTGTGCTATAGGTTCTTACTGACATAATAGATTGCATAATTGAGTATCCCATCTTTCTATCCTAAAACAACTCCAATGGCATGATCTGAGGCATTAGTGTGTATATGAAATGGAAAAATCCAATCTGGTCCTCTTAAAACAGGTGTAGAAGTTAGCATTTGCTTCATATTTTGGAATGCAACTTCATCTTTCTCTATCCATACAAACACAACATCATTTCTCAACAAAAAAACAATAGTGTTGCAATTCTACTAAAATATTGAATGAATTTTTGGTAATACCCACTGACCAAGAAGCTCTTTACATATTTTTATTTTTAGGTATTGGTAGGTTTATAATCACTAATATTTTTATTGGATCTACCTAGATTCCAGCAGATGATAGATAATGACCTAACACTATCCCCTCAGACATCATCATATAACATTTTTCATTGCTCAAAGACAAGTTATGCTCCTTGAAGTTTTTGAGAACCTTGTCTAAGTTCTTCATTGCTTCATCAAAAGTATTGTCATGGATTGTAAAATCATCCATATATACCTCCATGTAGTCATTGGTTAGATATGAGAAGATGCTAAGAAATTCTCTCTGAAATGTGGCAGGTGCATTGCACAAACCAAAGGGAAGAACAAAGTATGCAATCATCCCCATGGGCATGTGAATGTGGTCTTGTCTTGATTCTCTAGTGCAATTTGAATTTGGTTGTAGCCACTATAGCCATCTAGAAAAGAAAAATAATTTTTTCCAGCAAGATTTTTGAGTACTTGATCAATAAAAGGGAGTGGAAAATGATCCTTCTTTGTTGCTGCATTCAACTCCCTATAATATACGCAAATTCTCCATTTACCATTATTTTTAGGTACAATAACAAGGGGTGACACCCATTGACTATCTGAAATTAGATATATGAATCTAGCATCCAATAATTTATTTAATTCTTCTTTCACTATATCCCTTACTATTGGGTTCATTCTCCTTTGTGGCTGTCTTATTGGCTTGCAACTATATTTGATGTATATTTTATGGGTACAAATTTTAGGATGGATTCCATGCATGTCTCCATAGTCCCATGCAAATAATGTCCTATGATTTTTGAGAAGAGAAACTAATAACTACTCTTGTTGCATGCTCAATGTTTTATTCACATTGAGTGGCTTTCTGGTGTAATTTCCATTTTCCTAGAAAGATTATTCATGTAGCATATGTTTTTTCTTACAAAATTCAATATACACTCATGTGGAAGAAGCTAGTGTAGGATGTATTTCTTACCTAGAATATTCATGGTACTTTGCTATGGTAGAATTTGATTCTTAAGACCACTTTTGCATCATAATTTTCCATTTACTTCTTCATTCTTACCATAATTATTCTACAGTACGTTAGACAGAACAACATCTTCTTCTTGTCCTTTGATTGTGCATGACTTTTCTAGCATCATGAGCTGCTAAACTAAAATTTGGTCCTCCATTGGCTCTTCCACCCAAACAGTTTGGTCTTCTTCATTGAGTGGTTGTGTAGGTGGGTAAAGCATGAGATTTTGGTGCCACTTCCATTAGAGATGATCATATTACCATATCTGCATCCTATGAATGCATCATCAATTGTTAAACACGGTATTGCTAGGATGATAGGATATCCTCATAAGCTTGCTTTTGGATGGAGTAAAATGAAGTTAGTAGGGTATTCCCAGGAGTTTGACACTACTAATATGTCCTCCGAACTCCTTTAGGATTAACAGTTGATACGTCTACAAGCTACAAGACTACGGTTGTTTCTCTTAGTCCATATAACTTCAAATCTTCCATAGTTTTTGTCATTACATTTATTTCTGCCCCCAAGTCAATCAATGTGTTTTTGATCACTGTGCCATTGATTGTGACATTCACCAAAGGGATGCCTAGATCTATGTATTTGGGTAGAATTGAGTTCCCAAGCATAATATCAGCTAGTTTTCCAAGGACTTGCACAGTAGTTGGATCTTTCCTCTTTCTTCCTAGTTTCTTTATGCATAGATATTTCACTAATTTGTTATAGATGGGAACATCCTTGATAGCTTGAATCAATGGAATTTTAACACAAATGTATTTTAACTGGTTGAAAAAATTAGAGTCGAATCTGATTTGAGGTTAGTCATATTTTCTTATAACCTTTCAAGAAATGGTGGCTCATTACCCTACATTTTATGCTTGTTGGAAATTTACACAAAGTTGTTGTAGATTTGGTGTAGCGTATTCTCTACTATTTCGTGGGTCATCCTGAAGTGTATGTGGTTCCTCATAAGTATCTATAATTGTGGGTCCATCTTGTGAATGAAGTTTTCTTCCGAGAGAATATGGATATTATTGATATCAAAAGAATAATTTAGGTATTGAGTTGGTTCGATGGAATAGATAATTTGGTGAGAAACTTTATTGTTAGGATTAGGCATTGGTTGAGTGGGTAGTTGTGTAGCTTTTGGATGGGTGCATGTTTGGGGGTTTGGCATTAGAGCCTGATGTTGCTTTGTTGATAAGGAGGTTGTGGATAATATTTTTGGTGATTAGGAGGTAGGTTATTCTAATGATGTCCTCCTCTCCAAGGCTGCTGCCATGATTGAGGAGGTTGTTGCCATTCTTTGTTATGGTTGGCCTTAGAATTGAGGTTTCCAATTTTGTTGATATTGGTTAGGATATGGTGCCCAATCTTAAGGGTTATCCCAAGGTGGGGGCTGCATATATGAATTATTAGACCAATTTTAAAATGAATGCATAGGGTCTTGTGTCATACCTCCTTGCCTCGGTGGCCATGGTTTTCTTTGAGAAAAATAGAAAAATTTCTCATCTTTCATCATCAACATATTGAAATTAGGTGAAGCCTCTATTTCTTGAGAAATTATAGCTAATTATCTACATCTACAGTCTGATTTCTTCCTCTTGCATACATGGACGTACTCTTTGAGTCTGCATCTGCATCTTCTTTCTTCTTTTTGGCATGTAGAGCATCTAGTTGATTGACCATATCATTGACAATCTCTGCTTCATGTATTTAAACATGCTAACAATATTTGACTTAGAGATGTCCCCAATTTTTTGATAGATAATTCACCTATTGATCTTACATTCCTTACCCTCTTCATAGTAGCTCTTGAATATTTTTACAGGATTAACAGATTTGGTCAAAAGTACCATTTGAAATGTCCCCTGCTCCTATAAGATCTAGAGCATCCATGTCCTCTTCACCGAGTCCCTTCAAAAAGAGTAATTTGAGGGAGTCATGTGGTATGTCGGTGGTGTGTCTTGACTTCTGAACGTAGAACATGAACCTTTCCAAATAGTCTTCGATGGTTCATATTATTTTTGCCATTCTATAGATTTCATCACCTCCTCTACTATGTGGTATTAAATATTCTTGGTACTTATTGAGGAACTTCTCCTTCATTTGTGCCTAAATGGCAACAACATTCCTTCCTAATCCCATGAACCACCTTAAGGATGCATCTTTAAGTTTTGTAGGAAATAATTTCAACTTATGTGCATCAATGGTATAATCATATCTCCTGTAAAAAACATCAAACTCAAAGAGAAAGGTGTCTGGATCCTCTGACATAGCTCCATGGAAATTTGGAAAGGATGATGGAGAAATATTCTTCACAACAACAGGTACATTATTTTCAGTGATGGAGAACACAAAGGTGGTTACCCCATTTTCAGAATTTTAGTTTACTTCTTCTGCCATCCCTAGCTTCTCGGGAGTAGTTACACAACTATCACTTGGGGATTTTATTTGAAAAAAAAACCTAGTGCTACTTGTGGATTAGGTAAAAATATACCATGGGCATCCCTTGGACAGTGCATGTATCAACTAATCTATTCAAAGCACAAGGGACTAGGAAGGGGGGGGTGAATTGGTCCTCAAATTAATTAAAACCAATTTCAGATTTCCATACATACACCATTAACATTTATCCATCCATCAATGTGTGATTAGAAACATAAAACATTCAACCACATAAACACAATCAAGAGAGCATACACATGAACACAAGATATAAGTGGGAAACCCTCATGGGGAAGAAAACCCATTGAAACTCTACTTATATTACACAAAGAAAAGTAATTTAGTGAAGCACAAAATTCACAAGGAACTTGTATGCACCCAAAATTGCATGTGCTATATTGTCAAAAAATGGTTATAAAAGTCCCCAATGATGATTCATGTCCTTTCAAAACATGTTTGAATTCCTAATCTCACTTGCGAGTGTATATTTTTAGCCTAGACATCCTTACTTATATTTTCCATGCTTTCTTCTAGCTTCCCACTTCATTTTGTGCATGTTTTGGCCTTTAGTACTATACTACCACCCTGCACGGGTGGTAGTCTTACTGACGCCACCACCGCGCATGGTAGAGGTTATGTGCACTTTTTCTAGAACCTTCCATGCGTCAAATTCACACATGATGCTTCAATTAAATTATTTTTAAAACACATTTCTTGCCCATTTTAGATGATTCCAAATCCCAACTACCTTGTTGCATGACATTCCTTCCCTCTTCTATTTTTAAATAGATTTAATTAGTTTGAATTGGCTCTTCACCCAATGATTTGGCACTCCAAGGGTGCCTTTTACATGAAGGCACATCCCAGCCAATTAATATATATTCCATGTTTGTATTCAAGAAAATGTCACGATAATTTTGTGTATCTTTTATATTATTGCTTTACCATAATCCTGCTAGAAATTACATAGCCAAGATGTTCACTTGTGTTATCCCTCTTCCACTGCATTGCATTGCAACCAAACTACCTTTAAGTTTCCATTGCTCAAGTGTCTTCCCTTGTTGCTTCCTTTGAAATCCAAATTCCTTAGACTCATATGGACACACAGAGAAAGAAAGACAAATTGAGGGGACAGATACAAATACAACCAAATTTGCCAAAGATCTTCTTATCCAGGTTGGAATTATTTGTTTGTTTGCTTCATTTGTCAAATTATCAATTTTGAATTATTCATTTCAAATACATATCAAATAGAGTAGAAAAATTATTCATTTTAGTTGATTAAGCAATTACAAATAGAGAAAATCATTAGAAATCTTGCTCTTTGACATTAGGGAAGTAGTGGGGAACAATAGCTCTTCTAGGGTTATGATTTGTTCTCCACCTCTGAGGTAGGGTTTGAAGGGTTTTGATTAAATTAGTTTATTTGTTTTAGATTTAGATTCACATACTTACACAAGTAATTAACTACAACCAGATGATTACTTGTATTTAATTTCATTTATTAGATTAGAAGCATTGTTTAAAAACCCAGAAAAGATAAAAATATTTACTTTCATGATTAGTTTGCTTTCATTGTTTTGTTCGGATATACTATGAAAATACCAAAAACATAGATTAAATTTCCTTTGATAGTTAGTTTGTTTTATCAAAATCAATTCAATTCATTTTGCATGACCATCAAAGGTCCATAACAAGAGAAAATGTTCGGTTGTGATCCATTGGTCCCACAACCCAATGGGCCAGAGTTGTTGACTGAAATTGATACAAGTTTACGCTTGTTAGTTTTACGCACACTTGCTAGGTATTCTAAGAAGATAGAATAATTAAACACATTAAATATTGCAGCTAATCAAGCCTACGATTATTGGACTACTCCTGGCAACAGGCTTGATTATGTGCATGACCATACAAGGACCACAACCTCCATGAGTTTATGGTTGTGATCCCTAAGTACCACAACCCAACGGGCCTTTTGAATAATTAAACATCGACATTGGTTTGCATGCATCAAGTATTTAGATCATCACCACTTCCACCTAACATCATTGCACAACTTTTATTATTGAACATAGTAGCCGATTAGGCTAGGGATTTCTAGACTAGACCGGAAAACCACCCATAGTCCCTGTGGTTTCTTTACACCTCTCATTCTCACTTCCATAACATTGTCTGGAAATCTATACGAGGTGCCCGCAGATCACTTTCCATGTCTTCCAAAACAAGTAGACGAGAATCTGTAGTGCCCACTTCCCTTTGACACCTTTTGATACACGATCTTGATCTGTTGATTACATTACAGACGTTATTATGATTTTGATTTAGTATGATGTTAGATATTTGATCATGGATTATTGTGATCTTGTTTTGGTTATGATGCATGATGATTATTAGAGACACTCATATGTGGATGATGATATACTATTTGATATGGATATATTATGAATGTTGTTCGGGCATGTGATTTTGGATGTTGTGAGTAGACCTAGAAAATGGACATTATATAATGATGATATAGTTGTTGATTAAATTACAAATGATATTGTTGATTGCCTTGATGTTGTTGTGATTCATATGCATAGATGATTTTGTGATTTTATTTATATCATGTTGGATGTGCTAATATGGCCACGAGGCTAAAGGAGGTATTTGTGTTTTGTAGGTTAAAAATATCACAACAAACATCAGGGGATTGGAGACCAACCACAATGAAATTCTAGATGAATTCAACAAGGTCACCATGGAAACATGTTTTGTGTGTGTGTGTGTGTGTGTGTGTGTGTGTGTGTGTGTGTGTGTGTGTGTGTGTGTGTGTGTGTGTGTGTGTGTGTGTGTGTGTGTTGTATTTTGTTAGGGATTCCCATGGGGGGAATTACCTTTAAATGTGACCAAGGGGTTATGTGTATTTTATTAATGTGTTTCCTTTTTATTATTGTTTGTATGTATTTTATTAGTGATGTGTCCCTTTCTTTTATTTAATTAAATTGTGGTAGATTAATGTGAGAAAACATATGGTTAAAAGTTAATTAATTAAATTGGGACATAAGAAAGTAATTATTAAAGTTGTTGACCCTTGTGTTAAATGTTGTAAGGTGTGTGTAAGTAAGGTTGTAAGTGATGTGTAAGTATGTGTAAGTCAGATTTTGGAGTATGAAACACTCCTCGGAAATTCGAAATTTTCCTTGCAGGCTGTTTTGGAGGCTTGTGGGACAAGTAAAACTTGTCCCATACCTCTTAATTTAATTTACCAACCATACCTATGGTTGGAGGGTTGATTTTAGACCTTTTGAATGCATTTTTATAAGTCAAGTTGCATGTTTTAATTGCACTCTTCTTACATTTTATTTAATTTAGTCCTTTGGGGTGTGGGTTGGATTGGAGTGTGGAAGTAAATTGTCATATTATTCACCCACCTCTTTATTGTGCTTTGGAGAATGAAATTTGAATTTGTGTTGGAGTTGAGGATGTGTGATGTGGCATCCTACATGGATCCACCTCATCCTCTTCTCTTCCCTCTTCTATAAAATTGAAACTCTTTGCTTTGTTTTGGGTTGTTGAAACATTTTGCATGCTTCCTTGGGGTGAATTTTCTTGTTGATTGGAGCTCTTGCTTTTGGAAGGAGATTGGAGAACTTTGCATGCTTGTTGGTTGCTGATTTTGGGACTGTATATTTGACTTTGAAAGCTTGCTGTTTTGGAACAAATCTACCATGGAGAGGTAGGATCTTAGCTCTTCATTTATGCTTTTATTTATTTTTGTGTTTGTGTGAATGGTGAATGTTTGTGTGTTTATTGGTTGTTTGGGTAGACTGCCATAGGAATGGTGTAGGAGAAGGCTATGGGGAATCCATGTGGGGGGCATAAGGGAATGCCAGTGGCATCAGATTTATTGTGGAGGGAGTTTGGGTTTGGGATCCACCATGGAAAATAAATAGCTTGCATTTCTTACTTGTGGGGGGCATCAAGATATTTGTGATGATTTATATTAGTGGTTTGTTCAAGTGGATGCCCAATTCCCATTGGGAGGCATAAGCAGCTTCCCCATAGTTCTTGCTCCTTTGGCTTGTAATGAAGAAGCATGAGTTCAGTATTAATGTTTCAATGTAGTTGTAAACTACTATTTTGTTGGACTTTGTGTTTTAATTTGAAATGGGCATGTTGAAAGAATGTTGTGTGTTGTGGAAGCATGTTGTTGCCATGGGTTGATATACATTTCTTATTAAATTGTGGTTGGGGTTAGAGGGCCAATGATGAAGGATGTCTTCTCCTTTCATTGGATGTCTTGGCTAGGTGGAGAGCGTTGCCTTTCCCCCACTTTTGTTGTGATCAAATTGGAAAAAAAGGAAAATTGCATGTTGCTGTTCTAGAGCAAAGGAAAATACAGTTTGACAGTCCCTTGTGAAATAAATTCTTTTGTAACCTTTCCCACTTTGAAGTGGATGAAATTGTAATATATTTTGTGAAGAAAAGATGTTGTATTTGGTTATGAAATTTGTGAAGTGAAATGAAAAGAGAGAGACTCTGTTTTTGCTTTGAAAGAATGTGAAAGAAAATGTAATATTCTGCTATGTAATTAATAAATGATTTTGGAAGGAATAAAAGAAAGAAGTTGTAAAATTACCTTTGGAAATCAATGAATGAATGAAATGTCTTTCCAAATTGTATTGTGAAATTAAATCGATCATGTCAATGTTTTGGGAATCTCTGTTTGAAAGGAAGAAACATATGTGAGAATAATACAGTATTTTGTCTCTTTTGAAAAGGTGTAAAATTTGAAATCAGACTTTGCATTTTAGCTAGTAAATGGTTTGTTTATATCAACTAATTGTATTAGACTAGAATAGAAATGAAATTACCATATATGGAAGATGAAATTGATAAACAGATCCTCTAGAAAATTGATCTTGTTTTAAATTTTAAAAACTAGCAAATAATTCATATAAAATGCACAGTTCGAATCTGCACATAATAATAAAAATAGAAACATTAAAATTTAGTATGCTATGATATCAATGGATTCAATTTGACAAAAAAACTTAAGGAAATAATTTAAAACATTGCAAAATCGGGCCCAAACTTTTCACAGTCGGTTTTCTGTCAATTGTTGGAAAATTTGAAGTGAAAATAAGTAAAATTTACCTTCAAATGCATCCTAAATCCTTCCTAGAATAGTTCTCCATGTCTATTTGGCATGTTGAGTGAAGGAGAAGATCAAATTGAACCAAATTTATAAGTTAAAATTTACCAGTTTGCTTTTAAAAATCCTGCAGGCCGTTTTCTTAAAATTTACCCCTTAAAATTTATCAAAATCTAAAATTTATGATTTCTGTACAAAGAGGGCATCGAGAGCTTTCTATAAAGTCCTCGTTTTCCCAAAACCGAGCTTTCTATCAAAAGTTATGGCCTTCTAAAGTTTTCTTCATTGGCATTAAAATTTTGGGAAAAATTTCCTTGGTGGGCCCGTGGCCCAAAATTTTCCCTTGGGACTTAATAAATTTTTTTGGGAAAATTTTTAACATTTTCCCCACCACCCCTGCCCATGACCAATCGAGAGAGGCTACCATGTGGCCTCATGAGGAAACGACGAAGGCGCGACACAATTTTCTACCTTGGGACCCTTTTAAAATTTTTGGAAAATTTTATTAATTTCCTCCGCCGGCCAGGATCCTGCTTCCTTTCTAAATCGCCACGTGGCATGATGGAGGGGCGGAACCCTTGCAAAATTTATCATTTTTGAAAATTTTGTTTTGGAAATTTTTGGTTTTCCTTCCGCAGCCCCGCACTCCCGCCCTCGCCTTGGTGAAATCCTACGTGGAGGCGTGGGCCCGCATGTGAATTTTACTCCCTTCACCCTCCTTTGGTAAATTTCCCCAAACTTCTCTCGCCACCCCGCCCTTCCCTCATTCTTTCCCCGCATGAGCTTGGAACTTGACATGTGTCCCTAGCGGCGTAGCGGAGGTGCGGGAGCAAGTTGGATTTTCCCCGTGCGAGAAAAAAATTTGTTAAGTCACCCTGCGACCTGCCAACTCACCCTTTTGGGCAATTTTTTATCCCTGGGCCCACGGGCCCACCCTTGGGGAAAATTTTCACCCCAAGGCCCAGCTACGGCCCATAACTGGAGTTTTATAAGGAGTTAGGAGGACTTATTTATATCATTGGAAAGGTGAGGAAATTTCCTATCCAATGGGAATGATTTAGGGAAATTTTGAATGTGTTAAGTGTGAGAAAAACAAGTTAAAACTATAATCCTGTTAGAGAGTGGGTATGGTGATATTTTACACTCTAAACCTAACTGAAACTTCTAACCCTAAAATTTTTGGCCTTGTGACCTCGATAATTATTAATAAAAAAATTATACTCTAATAGTTTAGTATTGTTACGGAACTTGTTAGTAATATTTCCGCCTTGTAACACTGGTAGTAGATTCCTTTAACCAAAAAAATTATTCCATAATTTTCCTAAGCGTAGGTTGTTTCTTGGGTCTCAAGTGGGTTGTTTTAGTAGGCATCATAGAATATTAGCAGAGCTTGATATTGATTAGAGCCTTTGAGTAGCTATTCTATCAGATCGATCCATCACACCACTTCATATTAGGATGACTTTATTTTCCTTAAATTCATAGATCCCGATATTACGTGTTAAAGATATAAGGTTTCCTCATTAGCTTGTTCATCATTACCACACTCACATCCATTTCTATTCTACATTTGTCTCGACAAAATCTCAGGAAGTCAGTGCGAAGAAGGTCACGTGTTGATTTTCTTTCGTACAAATTGGTGAACCTAACATGAAGAGCTAGTATCTAAACATTTCCTCTTTATTCGTCCATCTTCCTCTCTCCCTTTATTCTGCGGGTATTCTTATACCCCCTGAATATGTTGGGATACGATGAATATGGTTGACCCCTCCCGGGTTTCGATGTGTACAACTATCAGACACGTTGAAAACAATAATCACCTTCTCTCTACATGGGAAGATAACCATTCAACTTCTCATGCTCAAAATCCTCTTCTTCAGGGAACCAATATCGATTCGACAAAATCACACAACACAGGGGGTTCACTTAGTAAAATTATGGTATAGCACATTTGTTCGAAGGGTATTAAAGAATACCCTTAATGTTAGTTTTTAACTCCAATTATTCAATTGATAATACCCCCTCCCATTATATTATTAGAATGAAAATACCCCCTATTTTTTCCATGTACCTTACATACCCATTTTCCATTACAATTTTATTTACCCCTTTTTATTTCTACCCTAATATATCAAATAGAACATATTTTTATTTCTTAGAAGATATACCATGTTTTCTACACAATTATTATTTTCTTAATATGTCTTTTCTCTAGAAAGATATTTCAAAGCCATTCACGATATATTATCAATTACGTTAATGTTAAAATTTAATCATTTATTAATAGTTATTCAAATAATTAAGATGGTGAAATAATATCATTTGTGTCGAAAAGTATACTCAATTTGAGTTTTTATAATATTATTATTCTTGGTTAAGAATTTCGTAATTGATATCTCCTTATTCAAAAAGAGATTATAATTTAACTTCACAAAAACACTCCTTATGCAATATTAAGGTATTTATTTTAAAAACTAGGGGTCAAATATTTTAGTTTAATATTAAAATCAACCCCACCTCTCCTTAGGTCTACCTCTCTAACCTAACCCCAATACCTAATTCAAAATATTAGTAAATTAAACCCTTTCACCCCCTAATGTATACTAGTATATTGAATTTGATTGTATCAATTTTAATTACCTCAATATGAATGCACTTGCTAGGATATTTCCTCGCTAATGAACCCCCATGTCACATAGACACATCCTCTTGAGAAATCAAGTTCTAACAACATGAATTTCACTGGGGAGGTAAGTTCGTCTCCTCGGGTTTTTTTTTGACAACCCATTAGCATGCAGTCGGACTAACTCCTGCCTCTAGATGAGGATTACTTAGCATGATACATTAGAAGAAAAAAACAATTCCGAATATAAATTGGGCTTTTGATAGGTTACTAAGGACATGTTGATGTCTTACTCCAAAACAATAACACTACCCCTCTAACAACAGAAAACATTGCCAACGAGGGTGACAGAACAACGAACAATTCATAGTAGGATACCACACTCCTCAGCAACCTCCAAAATTTAAAAAACAATCGTCAAAACAAAACACCACCCCATCAATGGGTGACATCATCTCAGCATTAGTAGATAAAGTCAAAGAGTTAGAGCTTTCCCAAAACACTCAAAATTCATATGCGGGGAAAGTAAGAGTTTCTCACTATCCGCAAAATTATGGACAAATACCTACTGCGCAGACTCCTCCGGTTTATACGGGTGCTCCAAGCCCTGGATATTTTCTAACTGGGATGGGCACCTTGGGTATGCCCCCTCACGCTACATATGGATATCCACAATAGGAATTAGTCGAAGTGCGTTCTTAAATGCCATACTATTTGGAAATGTAATATTCCCTGGCTTTGTGCCTTCAACTCCATATCAAAACAATCAACCCCTTTACATACATATGTACTCCAAATCACCACAGGGGGATATTTACACTTACCTAGGTCCATATGGTCAACCACATGGGATGTTGTATGCTCCAAAAATGTTTACAAAGTACCATTTAAACAACCAATGTAACCTCCACCTCCCTAACAAGGGTCTTGATGGGTTGACACATACACAATGGGGACCTATTCTGAATATCTTAAGGATCCATTAGACTTATCCATCTAGAATGTCATGCTCATGAGACCCTTGCCCGATCTTCCAAAGTTAAAGGGAGGGTGATCCTAATGCTCACATCAAATCTTATGCAATGGCCATTCGAGAGCTGCTCCCAGTGGGATGTAGTTGTTACAAATATTTTCCCTAATACACTAGAAGGTATCACTCTCAATTGGTACTATAGGATACTAGAGGCTTCAATACACTCCTTCAAGCAACTCGTGTCAGAGTTTATTAAGGATTTTGATATGAATAAAATTTTAAGGACAAGAATAAGAGAATTCCTTCATATCAAACAAGAGCACAATGAGTCTACTACCCACTTCATTCAAAGGTGGTGACAGGTTCTCTATTCCTCTACAAGTGCTCCAAATATGGATCAGATGGAGCTTTGTGATTTGTTCCTCCACTCCCTCAATAGAGAGACAAAGGAAGAAGGCCAATTTTTTTTTAAGGAGCTATGAAGAGGTGTTAGAGGGTGCTCTCTGAATTGATCAAGCAACCATTGACAATGGTCGTAAGACTTATGGAACAAATGGGAGGTTAGTCACTCCTAACCAAAATAACCCTGGTTACTCCAACAATGCGAACAATAATTAGGGACCAAAGGTCCTTAATAAGAATCATGGGGTTACAATTGACGGTGTTACCGATCAACCCAAGAAACCCAATGTTGTTAGCTCTCCCAATACAAATACTACCAACAACAACAACAACAATGGAAATAATCAGAGAAATAATAATTTCTCACCCTCAATCAACATTGTGGATTTTAATCATCCTTAATAGAAACAACAACATCAACAAAAAAACCTCAACAACCAAGGCAATTGCAAACCTAAGGTAATCGGTACCGGATGGGTATCTGAACCAATTCCAAAACCAAGGGTAGGGGTTCCCAAATTTTAATTATAACAATCAGAAATTGAACAACAATCGTAATTTTAGACGCAAAAAGGTGCAAACCAAAGGCCTTGAGATTATGATCCCAATTTGTATTGCAGTTTCCATAGGGTTCGTGGGCATGACATAAGAACATGCCACGATTGTAACAAATTTCTACAACATTTTCCAGAGGATCAAAGACAATTATTTGTTGACATGTTTTTGGCAAACCCAACAACACCAACTCTAGAACACTTACATGGGGCCAGGTATCCCCATAGAACACACCACTTAGGATCTTTAGTGATCCTCTCCCCACATGCCCAAAAGATGGTAGAATAGATCCCAATGGTTCAAACAAAGGCATTGCAATAGGAACCAATGATCATGAAGCCTCAACTTTGTCAAACTCACAGGTGACACCTCCTTTGGATGGTCACCAACAAACAAAAATTGTGGGATTGGTAGAGTTGGACACCGAACCTCAGATTAACGCTGCCACTAGAACCAAAGATTATTCTTCATAGCCTATCCTGATCTACTCAACTATATTAGATGACATTTGTGATACACTAGGAAAGCCAGTAGGAGCTTATGACTTGATCAATGACCTGACCAAAACCTTCTCTCACATTTCCTTCTTAGATCTGTTAAAGAATTCCACCTTGCTCACAAAGTCGCTTTATTAGAAGCACTAGGTCTTGGGCATCTGATTAATGTCACCCCTCCTCCGAAGCACAGATAAATCACATAGAATTTGATGTTTATCCTCTAGGGCATGCCTGAAAGAGATGTTGGATTTGTATTTGACATCAAAAAGATGCCCACAGATGCTGAAATAGCTCGTAGAGGTGATTTGGCCTTCTTTTTTACAAGTTTGGATTTACAATAACTATGTAAAACATGTGATGATTGATGATGGGGTAGTGGTCAACATAGTCCCCTTCTCTTTCCTTTAAAAGTTAGGTTACGGAGAGACCAATTTCTCCTCAACACGAAACATGTTGAGAGGTTATGATAGCCTCAAAGCAATGTCAATTGGAACTATAGTGTTGCCAGTCACCCTTGGACCTAAGACAGTTCTAACCGAGTTTTATATTATAGATCAAGAAACAAACTATAATATTATCCTCGGCTTTCCTTGGATTCATCACATGAAGGTGATTCCCTCCACTTTTTTTTTTAGGAAGTAAGGTTCCTACATTTAGGGAAGGTCTTCGTGGCACAGGGTGATCCAAAACCCTTCGACATACATCTAGCTAATTTAAAGAAGAGACTAGGGTTCATTCCAAGTTTGAGCTTCCTAAAAATCAGTTAAACAAACCTATAAGGTCAGTGTCAAAAGAAAAGATGGTTCCTAAAATGGAGCTAAAAACTACGAAGGAGTTCCTGCCACAAAGGATGAAACTGTAATTATTGAGATAGTGTCAATAGGAACAACAACAAGGATAGTTAAGTTGTTGGAGAATGACCTACCCCTTCTTCTTCCATTTGATTCCATGGGTATAGGACATGCCCTGGGACTCAGCTCTCTCCCAAATGATGACATATGCATGGTAGAGGTCTCGGAAGAAAGGGAAGATAATACAACAAATAATCCAACTTCAATCTTCCCAGATGACTGTTGGACCTTGAATTACGATGGAGAAAAGTGTCACTTTGGTGTTGGGGCAGGTGTGATACTTACCAACCCTTAGGGAAGGGTCATGCCCTTTGCCTTTAAATTGAATTTCAAATGCACTAATAATGGAGTAGAATATGAGGCTCTCCTTCTTGGTCTCATTATAGCCAAAAGGATGGGTGCTCTTAATATTAGGGTGTTGGGTGATTCGCAACTAGTTGCAAATCAAGTATCTGAAGTATATGAGACTAGGGATGAACATCTACAACTCTACAAGACTACCATCCTCGAGTTAAGTAAAGGTTTTGATTTCATTTCAATTGAGGCTATACCCAGAGAGAAAAACCTCCTTGTTGACTCTATAACAACTTTTGCTTCTTGTTTTACCCCAAGCAAGCAAGTTAGAAGACACTAAATTTACGGTTTTAGTTCATATTGAACCTTTGGTTCAAAAAATACCAACAACCCTGATTCTGACTTATGTAGAAGTTGAGAATGAGTTTATCACTTTAGATTACACTGAAAATGATGAAGCAATCCTAGGGTATTTGAATGCCTACACATACTTGCATCCCGCTCATCATAAGATCATATTTTCTCTCATCCCACACTCTTCCTCTTACTTTGGAGATTCCACGATAGACCCTTCCTCTACAAAAGGTCTTGAGGTCTATGAAGTAGAAGAGGAAGGAGACTTAGAGATACCTCTAGCCCCACCTAAATTTGAAGAGGGTAACACCTCCTTAATCGAAGGAACAATTGATATAAACATCAAGACGGAGGAAGAACCAAAAATATTGAAGCTGGGATCCTCTCTAAATCCAAAGGATATAGAAATACATACCTGAGTCCTCAAGGATAATGATTTTTTTTTTGCATTTAGCTACAAGGAAATGATGGGAATTACGCCACATTTTGCAGTTCACAACCTTGTCACTAAGCCAATTAAACAGAAGTCGAGACCCATGAAGCCAAAGGTGGCCCTCATGGTGAAAGAAGAAGTGATGAAACTCCTATAGGTGGGGTTCATCAAGCTAGTCGACTATTCACAATGGGTGTCTAACATTGTCCCCATTCTCAAGAAGAATGGAAAAATCTGCATTTGCATAGACTTTTGGGATATCAACAAAGCTTGTCCCAAAGATGATTTCCCGTTACCATCCATTGATGTTATTGTTAACGCAACAATGGTTATGAGTTGTTGTCTCTCATGGATGGGTTTTCTGGATATAACCAAATCAGAATCTCAAGGAGGATCAGACCAAAACTACATTCATCACTCCTTGGGGAACATATTGTTATGTTGTCATGCCATTCAGACTTAAGAATGCTGGTGCCACATACCAACGAGTGATGAATTATATATTCCATGATCTTATCCATAAGATTGTGGAATCCTAAATGGATTATTTTATGACTAAGGCTAAAAAGAGGTGTGATCACCTTGAGGTGATTCATATCATTATTTCTCACTAATCGAATATGACGTCACGTTAAACCTAAAAAAATGTGTATTTGGTGTAACAAGAGGCAATTTTTTGGGATACATCATATCTTCACGAGGGATTGATGTAGATGTAGCCAAAATCCAAGATGTATTGGAAATGACTCCATAAATCGGACAAGTTTGTCATCGGATATTTTCTTGGTAAAATTGGTGCAATCCAAAGGTTTATCCCTGATATAACCTTTGTTATTCACTCAATCAACAATTTATTAAAAAGGATTGCAACATTAATTAGACAAAAGAGTGCAATAAGGCATTTGAGTCAATTAAATGATTCTTATTGTCTCCTCCCACACTCATGCCGCCTAAGTCAGATCACCCCTTGATCCTATATTCATGAGCTATGGATGTCTCATTAGCCTGCATGTTAGCTCAAGAAGATGATGATAAATGAGAACATGCAGTCTATTTTATTAGTTGAACATTTCTTGACTATGAGACATGTTACACATAGGCAGAAAAGGAATGCCTTTCCATAGTCTTCGTAACAAAGCACTTAAGACATTACATGCTAAATCAAGAAACAAGGGTTATTGTTAAATCGGATCATCTGTGGACATTTCTCACGCAAGGTTCCTTATCTAAGAAAGTTGGATGCTTCATAACTCTGATGGGTGAGTTTGAGTTAACATTTTTAATCAGAAATTTGTCAAAGGAAAAATCATTGTAGACTAGTTGGCTGACAACCCGTTAGATGGAGGCGATCTAGTAAATCTGGACTTCCCAATGAGTGTGTGTATTTTGTTGAAACCAAGCCTCCCATTTCTACATGCCCATGGTACATTGACATCATTAATTTCATAGTGGATCATATGTATCGGAAGGGGCGACATCATAACAAAGAAGATGGTTACATGTTATAACCACCAAGTATGTTATCTTGGAATAGGTGCTCTATTGTAGAGCCTTTGATGGAATGTTGTTAAGATGTGTTGATGAAAAAAATCGAGAAGATTCTTTATGAATCACATAGTGGAGTATGTGGAGGTCACTTGGCGGCCACGCCACTACTCGGAAGATACATCGGATGGGCTAATTTTGGCCCATGCTAGAACATGATGTGGTAGATTTTGTGTGCAAATTCCATAAATGTCAAGAGTTCTCCCATGAGATCCACATACCGGCATAGGATTTGTAACCAATTGCAACACCATGGCCCTTTTCCATGTGGGGCCTTGATTTGATAGGGAATTTCTCTCCCTCATCAATAGATGGTCATAACTTCATAATCATGGCCACATAATACTTTACTAAGTGGGTAGAGCCATGCCTCTTACCATCGTGCCTGGATGTGTAATCGCTAAGTTCATTCTGAACCAAATCATTTGTAGGTACGGGGTCCCACAAGTCATTATCTCTTGATAATGGCACATCTTTCAAAAATGAGGAAGTACGTGAATTGTGTGAAAATTTCAAAATAAATCACCATACGGATTCTCTCTATTACCCTCAGGCCAATGGACAGGCTGAGGCTATGAATAAGATGTTAAAATCCATTCTCCTTAAGATGGTCAAGGAGAATAAATGAGATTGGAATTTAAATATCTTTCCGACCTTGTGGGCCTATCAAACATCAATAAGAATGCCAATAGGGGCAACCCCCTTTTCTTTGGTATTTGGTGCAGAAGTGGTTTTACCACTTGAGGTCAAAATACCTAGTCTTCACATCTCACTGTAAGGAATTTTGGGAGAGGAGGGATATTGAGATGCATGACTCTCTCAATTAGAAATTCTTGATGAAACTAGGCTCAACATTGAAAAATGACACAAAGCGTTTACGCTGATCGAATGAAATGAAAATACAACAAAAAATTATACGAGCATGAAATATATGAGGGATATTTGGTTCTAAGACTCAACAACTAAATAGACAAAAATCTGGCGAAGGAAGGAAATTCAGGCCCAAGTGTTTGGGTCCATATCGAGTAATAAAAGACTATAAAAATGGGGCATTTCACTTGTGTACACTAGAGGGTGAGGATTTTAGTGAATCGTAAAATCTCTTCACCTAAAGAGGTACTACACATGATCTATTAGCATTTCCATATGTATATTACTACATCTGCATTACATTTTCATTTTCGAGTTCATTTTGTAAAATTTGTGATCAAGGGACTTATTCTTATAACAATTCCTAAAAACTTTTGAACACATTGGAAAAACATTCAAATCATGTCTCTTCAAATCTTCACGGTGTCATCAATTGTTTCTAAATCATTTCATCAATCTAAGAAAGATAAGACAAAGCTTTGATAAGTAACCATACCAAGGCCTACATACTTGTTTCTACTTATAGTTTCTTCTAGGTTAGGTGTCTTTTCCTGTAGTTTGTTCTAGAAGCTTCATGGTGTCGCATCTATCCCATATACATCTCTTTGGAAATAAGAACATTCTATACATCTTGCCTAGATAAATAAGTCAAATACAAATCCACAAAATTTTTTTATTTTACACATTTCTTTGCCCTACCAACCTTCGGTGTTAAGCCTACGTCTCTTACTAGTGATGCAGGGTTGGGAAAGGAGAGAAGTGCCCTTACTCACCTATGCCTTGTCCATGGTGATGAGCCCATTATTCCTACTAGTAGCATGGGGAAAGGTGTAGGGGGTATCTTTGAAAAAATCAAAAATTAGAAATAGTTCATTCAAATCTTTGTGAAATCATAAATAAAAAAAAGTGACTTAGATGTCAAAAATTCCAAAAGACTTAAAAACCTCAAAACCAGATTTTGTCAAGCAAGTGGCCATCTATAGATCTAATTCTAGATAAACTGGAAAGCAATCCACATTTTAAACTATGAAGCAAACTTAAGTAGAATGAGGTTGTGGTGTCTCAATTTGGTTTTTCCAAATCCTTGTATTTCTCTTGTCATTACCATTCAAAAATTTCTATAGCTTGTGCCCCTTCTAACTCTTCGTGTTGAGCCCTCACATCTTACTGGTTACATGGAGTTAGAAGTGGGGAAAGTTATTTCACTTATCATATCACTCTTTCGCCATGTTTTTCCAAAACAATACGAAGTACCAAAATTTGCTTAGAGAAACAAAAGTTCAACATTACAATGTGATTGCATTATCATATATAAACATTACAAAAAAGTGGAAAATAGATCATTTTGTTAGCATTCATATCCATTGCATACATTCGAAAAGCATATAAAAATGGAAGTTCTAAGCATCTAGAGTACACATGTGAAGTGAACCAAGAGGAAGTCAACTCAGATACAATGAATTACCAAACCAAAAAGAAGAGTCTGTATATATCATAATAAATCAAGTTTGTATACAATGCCATCATGCACTAGGCATGGTCAAAATGCTCACAATGAGCCTAAAATATACAAAAAAATCATATAATTCGATAAAATTACAACCAAGCAATAAAAGGCTCATCGAATTATCAATACCTGTGGGACCCTTGAGATGGTGCATGGTTGCATCCAGGACTCTTACTATGACTACATCAAAGAGAATGTACTTGAATGGTGGGAGTGCTCGTGGTGTCATCCACTAGCTGTGGTCTCACTATGAGAGTGAATCTGCCTCATCAAACACTCAAGCTGTCTCATATGTGGTCACTTAAGTGCAAAGAGAAGTCATAACCTCTGCTGCCCTCCAGATGGGTGCAAACACATCAGTGTGTCTATCGTTGCAAGTGGCTGTCCTATATCCTTAGTTAGCTTAGCTCAAGTTTTCCCCAAAGGGATCAACAAGGTGTCCATGTCACCCGTCGAATGAGATATCACCACTCCTATGCAGTCATTGCAAGCAGAAACAATGAGTTAGAAAGTTACAAAAATAAAACAAAAAGAAATACCAACTAACATTTTCGACTAACAAGGTAAAGAAGAGGATCAATATACTCGGATATCTAGGAATCCATGTAGGATTAGTGGCTGATGCTTATGATATTGATGGTTGTGGTTCCTCCCCAAAACTGGAGGCAAGGAAGTGTCCTATCATGGACTCTTCATACCCCTCTCCATCATGAAAGAGTGGCCCCTCAGAGACATGTGTCTCCTCCTCTCGCTCCACTCGGAATATCTTGAGTATCATGCCACTTGGGGTCACTCTCCTCCTCCATGTGAGTTGTCCTGCTAGCCTCACCACCCACCCCCTCGTCATCAATATCCTCTCTGTTTGTCTCATCTCTAGCCAAATCCTCTTTGGTATCATCCCCTGTGTACTCCTCAGAGTCGGATTCTATGTCTATGGGATCATTCTCCTCTCCACTATGAGCAGGTGCGGCCTCAATCTAGAGTAAAGGTGTAGGAGTGGTACAAGCTTCCCATTAGGAATGAATAACTTTCCTAACTAAAATAGGCACTCTCAAAACCACCATTTGTCTAACTTTGGATCTTTGAGAGGCCCCTTTTGGGCCTCTTTCACTATCCTACATAGGTGCCATTGGGGAAGCATATCAATGCAAGGGATGTCGAAGGCTGCTGAGGAACTTAGCCAAACGAGTGAATATCAAGCTTTCTGTCCTATCAACTAAGCGATTAGTAGTGGAACAAGCTACCTTGTGGTCCCCTTATGTCCCCATAACCATGTCATATCCTGGAATGGGGTGGCCACCATGTCTGCTATGGAAAAAGAAGCCATGGATGGTGTGGCACTCTGAGAACTATCATCACTATCCATCGGCAGCCCCGATATCCCCGGGTCATGTCTTGGTACTCTAATCCCATAGGGGATGATCTTCTCATACACCCAACTCATAACTAATGTGGGGTGGCTTAAAGACTATCCTGTAATATGATAATCTAATACATGTCATGATAAGTGCTCCCAAGTATGTCTCCTCCCAAGGTGTAGATACAACCACATGCCTCAATTTGTGTAATGATGGGAGCCCAACAATAGAGTAGTGTATCACCTCCCTTGTCCTTGATCAACTGTAAGGCCAAGATACCCATGATGGCCTTTGCGAGATAATAGGGATGGGAGTAGTAGGAATGGATCAGACCTTAATCCCCTTCTTCAAACCAAAGGAGACCGTGACATCCCCCATATAGGTGGCCCATAGTGTCATCATGGCTTTGGATCCTATTATCTCTAGAGTCAATTTTCTGCCCAGTATTATAACCCCAAGAATACGGTACACATCCTCTAGGGTGATCGTCCACTCACCCCTAGCACTGGAAATTGGAAGGTATTTCATTCTATATCCCAATAAGAGAACATGTCATATAGTATGTGATTGGTAGGAGTAACATAGGTCACTCGTGTAATCCTATATATTCCCACTCTCTAAAGAGTATCGATTTCATCTTGAGTCAACTGATCTAATATCACTAGGAGCCATTTAAACTCCCTCTCGTGACTCTAACGGATATACTCTTCCTTCTTTTGCATCCATCAAAACACACAAAAAAAAAGTTAGTGACATATTTTGAGAAACAAGCTCATCAAAAACATAACAAAACATTAAAAATCTAAAAAAATTAAGTTATCATGGAGTTTTGGTCATTTTGTTTAGAACCGCTGCCCCGCTTTAGGGTGGCGGTCTTGAACCAATTTTCTATACCAGTTTATTGCCCTAAAATTCTCAAAAATGCAAAAAGACCATTTTCAATGAAACAAAAGACTACCCTGAGGGCACCCCCACTAGAGAGTCATTTAAGACAAGAAATTTCAAAAATAATCCCCTAGGAAAAGATTAGGACATTTTCACATTTTACGTTTAAAAACACACAAGTGAGGAAAACTAACCCAAGATCGCATCTTGAGCAGCACATAATGTTGCTCTAAGGAGAATAAACACAAAGGATGTGTGCATGGGAATAAGACACATTTGAAGGCATGGGAAGATAGGAAAGGAAACACGCACCAGAACACTTTGGCTCAGGACTTAGCCATTTTTATGGATAAGGGATATTTTTAGAGATAACATGCAGAGAACACATAGAGATGAAGACTTGTGCTACATGTAATGGTATTTTGGGAACAAGCGACAAATAAGCACCATGCATAGTTTAAGATAATAATAGGATTTCTACTTGGAGTTAACTATAGGACATCTATTGTTAGAACACTTGTATGTTGTGCATACTATTGTAAAGGTGCATGAATATTATAATCATGTGACCTATTTTGAGAAGTGCATGGGTGGTGAAGGGAAATTCACCACCCCTATAAATATGTATTGGCTTTTGCGAGTTTAGTAGGTGGTGAATTATGTAGAGTTGTGTTCTTTGGTTGTGTGACGCGCATAACTCATGGAGATGCTATTATAGTGTAAGAAGCTTCTATGTTTTACAATTTTTAATGCAATGGAGTATATTGGTTTTATAATGGTATTAGACATGACTGAATCTGGTTCTTGTATGGTTAATCCTATCATAGTTATTGTTTAGTTCATTTATCATGATTCTCTAAGATCTAGATTTGGTTTATGCATTGTGGATTAACTACTAATAATTATGAATCTAAATATGTTTAAACATCATCACACTAACATCCTATATAAACAACTCTAAAGAGGGACCTGGTACCTTTGCGCACTTTGAGTGAGTGCTCGGTTTTAGGTGAGTTATGTGCTAGCATGCCTGGGTTATTCACAGTAAATTCTAGGCTGCATCATTGGTTCCATTGCCGGGACCTCTTTTTCAATTTGCTTTCAGGATGTTTTGTGATGAAGACATATTGATTGACCTTATAAATTATTGGGGAGTGGATAGTAGATCTGAAAGAAGAATACACTTGGAGATTCAACACTGGATCTGAGTTTAACGTGTGCATATGGGTGGAGCAGAACTTGTATGACTGTTTATATGAGATTTTCTTTGCTATATCTACGATAGAGGCATGCATGAGTGGTGGTGACTTATGTATCTAAAAGGAATTGGACATTTCACACACTTCTCTCTGGATGCGGGAAGAATTTTAGGCCCTCTATGATGCTGATATGATTTGGACACACGCTATGGATACTTGGTTCCATTGTGTTCTAAATAGATATATTTTGGAGTACTCAATTTCCACTTATTCTTTCCGGAGGTAGCTGAGTTCCAGTTTTTACGTTATCCTAGGGGAACCTATCTACAAGGAATTCCACTGGTGATTAAGATCTTATTGGTAACCCTGAATTTGGAAGAGAAGTCGATGGCTAGCTAAACCCCACCACACATGGGGCAGGATTAGGTTTGGTGAAGGATGGTGGACCTAGTGCCAGAGAGGAAAAGAGAAGAAAGGTGAATTAAGTATAATGAGGTGCGTGAGAGGGAGTTAGGGAAGCAACATGATATTATAAAATGGATGGCATTGAGGAGAGATGAATTGTGAAGGATTTGGAACTCATGTAGAGAACATTGAGCGGAGCATTTAGAATTCACCCATTTGGGAAAGCATGGCGGGGAACCCTCATCGGCCTCTTATGAAAGTGCATCAATAGAGATGACATGGGCCGCAGGCATACATTTGAATCTACTTGGAAACCTAGCCCTTGCGCTTGGTTTTCTAGTTTCTAGTACATCTAATAGTCAACAAGCTAGTTTGGGTAGTAGAATAACATGAGTGAATCAAATAACAAGTACATCTATGGCTAGGTAGACATATTATTTGTTATTTGGAGGTACCTTTTAGGTGCATTGTCGGTGCAAAACTCAAGCATAAAAATTTTGGACTCACCTTTGGGAGTAGTACCACCTCGCAAACTATAGGAGTTCAATTTAGTACCACTATTGGGACACAAGGCAGTACATCCTCTGGTTCACTTCCTGCTATAGGTGGAGGATCAAGGGGCATATGTGGCTTTGGTTTTGGTGGATCTGGTGGGTTTGGAGGTAGAGGTAACATAGGGGGTTCGGATCTACTAGGCATGGTCCTCACCAAGCCCAAAATATTTAGATAGAGATATCACTTCGTCTTCTAGAGTATAAGGTAATAGAAGATACTTCGCTGAGTATGTGCACATGTGTGAGATATTATGGCACAAAAAAGGGATCATATCTTCGAACGCAAGGCAAGTTAGTTAAAAACTACATTGTAGGGATGCACACACATCCGGTATAGGAAGTTTGACCCGATCTAACTTGCATGTAGATTATACAACATTTTGGGATGTTTTCCTTAAGGAATTTTATATCCCTGAGTTTGAGCAGAAAATTATAAGTGCACTCAAGGATATTAAGTAGGGAACTACTGAGAGTGTTTGGGAATATGATGCCCGTTTCAAAAATATTTTTTTCCAAACTTACCTATAATATCCATGTAATCCAACATGCATAGTGGTTCATTGGAGGCTTGATCACACCTTTTAGGAGGGCACTTTGTTGCATAAGACATCTACGGATCTGTGCGAAGTGCTTGAAGTAGATTGCACACCTTTGAGGTAGTCGAAGTATAGAAACTAGAGTAAGACCATTTTTGGAAGCACCTGATTACAGCTATGAAAAATAATTTGGAGAAATTATCAACCAATTTAGCACACGAGACGTGTATTGAGATTTGGTGTATAGATTGTGAAGTTGAGGGGAACACTAAGGATAGTTGTCCCTACAGTCAGTGCATTCATTATTGTTAGACTGTGAAATATATCATTTAGACCATGATGCAATCCACTGCCCATTATTACAACGCATGATAAGGAAAATCGTATCTTCTTGCTTTACCGTAATATTTTCTGGTCCACGAATCACAATACCAAAGATTGTAGGTTGATTGATGAGATCCATGATGTCATTGATATTGGTGTACGAAATACATGCATATTAGATAACTCTAAAGGTAAAAGTGAGCATCATGATCGTGATCACACTCAAGGGCACTACGATAAGAATGAAGGGAACTTTGAAGGAGGTCGTGGTATAGGTCGAGGATACCATGGTGGATTCAGGGGCTGAGGCTATGGTGGTGGACGAGGTGAGTTTCCTCATGGAACATGTTATACATGTGGATATCCTGACCACTACAGGTGTGAATTCCCTTAGAATATTACTTGTTCTTTTTATGGGAAGAATCATAACTATGAGGAGTTCCCGGACTTATATGAGCATCTTAGCAAGCAACATAAATAGGAAAACAAGGGTGTAGGGATAGTTAGAATACAACGTGCCAAGGAAAAATAATGGATGCAAAAGTTCACACCGAAACCTGAGGTAGTACCTGTGAAAATTACTCATTGAACCTTTGGAGTCACAACACCAAACTGACACTATGATAATTCTTCACTGGGAACTCCTTGTGCTATGATTATTAACTAATGCACAGCTCTTAGTTTGGTGGATGAACCTGGAATTACAACAACAAACATAACACAAGAATACCATATACTATGATAAGAAGGAATAATGATAAATATGAAATATCAATGTAAATTATAATATCAACATGAAATTGTTACAATCTCACCCATGAGGTTCTTCAAGTGTTATTAACTTCACTTTCCTTCAAACAATAACTATGGGAGAAACTTCACAATTACACCTCTTAATGGCTTCTTTAACACACCTTCAAAATGATGGCTTCCTTTACACACTTACTCATACAATATTTCTCACTACTTCTCTCTATGCTAAATGAGGGGGGGTGGCCTCTTTATTTATAGGAATTTAGGATTATCCACCTTATCTCTAAGATAGGATAGGAAATCTCTTCCGGAAAATCATATTCCATGCCTAAACTCTTGCCTTTACATGTAGGCTTATCTTCTAAGATAAGATAAACCTTATCATCTCACATGGGTTCCACCTTTTTAGACTTTTCCACAAATAAAATATACAAAATATTTATGACATCACTCTTTGTCCTTATTACAAATATAATATTTCTAATTCCTAATCATGTAGACCCTACTTCTCTACTTATCCCAACTTTGACATTTTAACATTACCGGACCACTTACGACAAATATTTACTTTTTACAACATTCCTATTGTACTTTGATTATTACCGTACTCTACATTATTGGTGGCACCGTACTGATGGCACCGTTATCTTCTATTGGACGCCACTACTAATTATACTTAACAACATCCTATTCCTAATACATACATTAATAAAATAGAAATTATGGAGGAAAATTTTAATGTCGACATTTTCCCCCTTCCTAACTTCTACTCCATCCTCGGAGTAGACTCTTATGGACATTCTGAAGCTGGTGCTTGGAAAATATTTAACTTGTCATGGTTGACCCATTTTGTAATGGGAGTACCATCCAATTCCTCCAGTCGATATGTACCATTTTCATGCACAATTGCTATTTTGTAGGGCCCCATCCACTTTGGAAGAAATTTTCTCTGTCTTCTTTTTTTGTATCTAGAATCATATACTAGAACCAAGTCATTCACATGAAATGGAGACCAACGGATCTTTTGATCAAATTATTCCTTCTGCTTCATTTTCTTCTTATAGCTTGTATCCTTCGCTATTTCCCTCATTTCCTCTAGCAAATGAAGATGTACCAACCTTTCTTTTATTGAATCACTTTCATCCATCCTTTCATTTTTCATAACTCTCATAGTGGGAATATCAAACTCAATAGGAAGAAACTGGATCAATGCCATATGCCAAGCTGAAATGGGGAGTATCCTGTTCTTGACTTTGATGTTGCCCTATATGCCCACAATCTTTGCATGAATCCTTTTATCCCACTTATGTACTACAAGGCTGCATCTTTTGCTAGAATTTGACACAACACAAAAAATTTTTCATTCCACCTGTCCATTTGTGCTTGGCTTGTATGTTGTTGCCTTCTGTGCTTAATAGAAAACTTGTTGACTAGGGCTTCTACCACCTCATTAATGAAGTGGCTTCCTTGATCTATTACAATTTCTAATGGGCAACCAAATCTGGTGACAATGCGTTCATATATGAACCTTGCCACTTCATCCATGGAAGTTGTTTTCAATGTCCTAGCTTCAACCCACTTGGTTAAATAATATGTGGCAACTATAATATACTTATTTTGGCATGGGGTAGTTGGAAGTGGACCTATAATGTCTATTCCCCACTTTTCAAAGGGACCAAGTGGAAGAATAGGGCATAATGGAGCTGATGAAGTCTTATGGTTACCATGTGTTTGAAAAATATCACATGTCTTACAATAATTATAACAATCTCTAAAAAGAGTGGGCGGTGATAACTGCGTCCAAGATCCTTCTTGTTGTAAGTTGTCCAGAGAAGTGTCCTCCACATGTACCATTGTGGAATTCTTCTATCATCTCCTTCCCTTGATCATGTCCAACTGCCTTTTTGTATTGTCCATCAGGTCCTATTCGAAATAATACTCCATGCTAGAATAGAATATGGATGACTGGCTTGAGTAATCTTCCTCTTAATCTTTGCATTGGCACCATCAGGAAACTTGAATTCATTTAGATAATTCCAAATATCTATGTATTCACTAGGGATTGTGTCAAGAGATAACAATGTTGCATCTAGGAAATCATCATCATCACAAGGTGAACCTAAACCATCATAGGCTCGAGAGAGTGCATCTGCATTGACATGCTTCTTTCCTGGCCTATCTATAATATCAAATTCAAATTCTTGTAGAAAAATTATCCATCTTGCTATCCTCCCTGATGGGTTAGGCTTATTGACAATATATTTTAGAGCCTGATGATCTATTACAACTATAAATTTCTGCCCTAGCAAGTAATTTCTAAACTTCTTTATAGCAAAAATGATAGCTAGAGCCTCTTTTTCAGTTACAGTATAATTTACCTCAGCACTGCTCATTTGTCTGCTCCCAAAGTAAATTGGATGATCATTCCCATTTTCATCCTTTTGGCTCTCAAAGTACTTCCTAGTGCTACATCTGAGGCATTAGTATACACAATGAATGGCTTGCTCCAATCTGGATTCTTTAAAACAAGTGAAGACACCAGGGCTTCCTTTAGTTGTTCAAAAGCTTCATGCACCTTATTTCCTAGTTCATAAGTAACATCCTTCTTCAAGAATTGGGTTAGTGGTTGTGAAATCTTTGAGAAATTCTTGATGAACCTTCTATAGTAACCCACATGGCCTAAAAATGATCTCAACTTACTTCTATTCATAGGAAATGGTAACTCTTTGATTTTTGAAACTTTATCAGGATCCAGTACCAATACCATCTCTGGATACAACATGCCCTAACAAAACACCTTTAGAAAATTCAAAGACACACTTTGTAGGGTTTAGTGAGGCTTGTGCTTCATCTAACCTTTGAAATGTTGTCTCCATCTAGTGCAGGTGGTCCATCTTGCTCCCATAGATGCAAAAATCATCCAAGAAATACTCTGATGAAGTTCCCAATGTAGGGTTCAAACACCCTATTCATCAAGCGTTGGAACGTTGCTGGAGCATTACACAACCCAAAAGGCATAACTCTATAAGCAAATGTTCCCCAAGGAGTGGTGAACATGGTCTTCAACTGATATTTCTCTGCTATACGAACTTGGTTGTATCCGCTATATCCATCAACAAAACTATAGCACTCCTGGCCAGCTACTTCGTCCAAAATCTGATCTGAGAATGGAAGAGGGTAATGATCCTTCTTTATTGCCTTATTGAGCTTCCTATAATCAACACAAATGCGTAGCTTCCCATTCTTTTTATTGAGATCACAATGGGAGAAACCCATTCTGAATTCTCCATAACAAATATAAATCTTGCATCAAGCAACTTATCTATTTCTTCTTTTACAATCTTGGAAAAATTAGGATTCATTCTATATGGCATTTGCTTTATGGGATTAACACCATCTACCAGCTCAATAGAATGTTCTACCCAACTTACTTGATGGAGTTCCTTGTAATCAAAAGTGAATATGTGTATGTACCTTGAAAGAGCTGGAGGTAGGATTCCTTCTCACTCTCCATCACAGCATCACCAATCTTTATTTGTTGGAGACGATCATCAATTTCTTCTTCAGATAATTTTATGGGATCATGAGTCGGTGTGACTGGAAGGATATCCATGACCGAAACATCAACCTCACTTTCTTCATCTTCAGTGTCCACTTCACTAGTACTCGAGTAATCAGAGGATGTCCAATCATCAGTTTCATCACTTGAATCCACAGGTTCTGCCTTATGATGCCGAGGGATCATGTTTATCTTCACCCTCTCTCTACCATGTCCAAGTGTCATGAAGCCTTCATTCCAGTAGTTTCTTGCATGAACTCTCCTTAGCCATGGTCTTCCAACAACATTGGGTATGCACAACAGTACCATTTTTCATCACTGAAAGTCTACCACACATCAACACCCATATGAGATATTGCCACATTTTAAAAATACACCTTATGGTTTAGTTTTCCTTTATTTAATGACCTTAACATAAGTGTTGAGGGCGATCAATTTTAATCCCAACATATTCATTACTGAGACTCGGTCATTACATTAAGCTAAGCACCTCCATCAACTAAGACATCATGAATTGAAATACCATTACATAATACCTCAGCTTGTGGAGCGTAGGGATCTACCTCTGCCTCCAAAATAGGGACCTCAACCTCCTTCCTTCATTGAGCATTGAGTCCACTTCGCAGCTCCGCCTCTTCTCAGAAGACATAGCCAAGAGTTGACCATATGTAATATTTACAGGCCTTTTGGACAGATCATCTAAGATGGAGTATGGTCCTTGTCCTGTGAAATCAAAAATCCTGCACACCCAACTTTCTTCTCCTATGTTTCTTACTAGTTTCTCCTTTCATCTTCTTAGGATCATTTCCATCTTGGTTATCTTTTTCTTTCTTTCTTTTTTTTGTTACAAACACATCTACTTCATTATTTATGCTCTTATCTACTACATCAAAAGAATTCACAGGTGCTTTCCCTTTATCATTATCTCTTGTACCAGATGTAGAAGCTCTATTTGGACAATTATACTTATAATGACCCTTTTTATAACAACCATAACATATGACTTCAGAAATATTTCTTTTTGGACCTCTATCTCCTCCTTGAGAACTAAATTCTTTTCCTTGAAGAAGATTAATAGTTAACTGACCCATCTTTCTGAGCAAGATCTTCATACTCAGTAGATGTACTAGGAGAAGGATTTGTGCTCACCGAGAGTGGTTGTGGATTCTGGACCAAAGGTGCTGGTGTAGGCTCTACTTTAGCAACAATTTCTTTGGGCTCCTCTTCCATGCTTTCTTCTTGCCTTCTTGCGATCTCCTTTGCTTGTTCAATGGTATTTAGGCGGTCATACTTCACTCGTTGTCGATCTCGGCTTCATCCCAAGAATGAAGTGCTTACGAGAGGAGATTATCACGCCATTCATTAACCCATCCTCTAATCCTTCCTTCCGGATCTGGGCATCGAGCTTCCTCTTTAGCTCTAGAACATGAGCATGATAATCCCTTATCTTCTCCTTCTCTCCTTGGGCTAGCTTTGTGATATCGATCATGAGATCTGCATATTTTTGTTGTTCACCAAATTCTTCAAGAAAACTTTTAGTTAATAAATCCCATGAGTTTTTCACATTATCACCTAGTGTTTCAAACCACCTAAAAATATGAACCATCCAAAAATGTAGGAAAAATTCAGTCCATTGTTCCCTTCTTATAAGGCCATTACAAATACAAGATCGTTTAAACTCTTGAATGAAAGAGGAAGCATCTTCATTAGATTGGGCTGAAAAAATAGGAATCTTCCCCATTTCCAAAAGTAACCACAGTGAAATACCAACCCACAAGTACAATCAACAAGACTTATGTGCATAAATAATTGGAATCACTATAATATAAAATAGAAATGACCATGGTAAACTATGGTAAAACTTGACTTACTGCGGTAAAAACTGACTTTACTGTGGTAAACACTATTCACAGTAAAAAGTGAAGTTACTACGGTAAATACTATTCATGGTAAAAAGTGACTTTACTATGGTAAATACTATTCACGGAAAAAAGTGACTTTACCATGGTAACTACTATGCATAGTAAAAACAAGGTTACCCTCCAAATGTTTTCTGACTAAGTGGGAATATTTCTCCAGAAAATCCACCAACGAGGAATGGTCGTGCAACGGAACCAAAATGTCAACACCAATCCGGCACTATGATAATTCTTCACCGGGAACTCCTCGTGCTATGATTATTAACTAATGCAAAACTCTTAGTTTAGTGGATGTAATCTGGAAACACAACAACAAACATAACACAAGAATACCATAGACTATGATAAGAAGGAATAATGATAAATCTAAAATATCAATGTAAATTATAATATCAACATGAAATTGTTACAATCTCACCCATGAGGTTCTTCAAGTGTTATTAACTTCACTTGCCTTCAAACAATAACTATGGGAGAAACTTCACAATTACACCTCTTAATGGCTTCTTTAACACACCTTCAAAATGATGGCTTCCT
Source organism: Taxus wallichiana var. yunnanensis (assembly GCA_018340775.1). Classification (NCBI taxonomy): domain Eukaryota; kingdom Viridiplantae; phylum Streptophyta; class Pinopsida; order Cupressales; family Taxaceae; genus Taxus; species Taxus wallichiana. The sequence continues at coordinate 729,372,626 of CM031234.1, read as the reverse complement.
TTACACACTTACTCATACAATATTTCTCACTACTTCTCTCTATGCTAAATGAGGGGGGGTGGCCTCTTTATTTATAGGAATTCAGGCTTATCCACCTTATCTCTAAGATAGGTTAGGAAATCTCTTCCGGCCAATCATATTCCATGCCTAAACTCTTGCCTTTACATGTAGGCTTATCTTCTAAGATAAGATAAACCTTATCATCTCACATGGGTTCCACCTTTTTAGAATTTTCCACAAATAAAATATACAAAATATTTATGACATCACTCTTTGTCCTTATTACAAATATAATATTTCTAATTCCTAATCATGTAGACCCTACTTCTCTACTTATCCCAACTTTGACATTTTAACATTACGGACCACAAATATTTACGACAAATATTTACGTACTTTTACAACATTACTAACAACATCCTATTTTTACATTAATTAGAAATTACTATTACCTTAGGGAAGAGGTATTACATGTGAAATACTCATTAGAAGGAGGTTTATCAAAAACCATGGAGGCACTAAAAATATCTGGGGTGAGATCTGATGTTTAAAGGAACACTCACGGAAGATGGAACAAAAGAAGGCAACAAAGACGTCGGTCCAGATGGGCTATAGGCATGATTGATGGACGTTGATCAATTCTATTGGATGCCACTAAATACATCCTAGGAGAATATTATTCCATTAATAGGGAATTGGTTAAAGGGAAACACAAAATCCTACGCAGGGAAGAGGTATTTGAGATCCTACAATGGAGGTTTAAAAATCCATGGAGGCACTAAAAATAAGCTAATGTTTAAAGGAACACTCACGGAAGATGGAACAAAAGAAGGCAACAAAGATCACTCAGTTAGATGTTGATGATTTGAAAGAGGTATGCAAGATGTTGTGAGGAGAATATTATTCCATATAGGAATTGGTTAAAGGAAACACTTACGACATGATAGTATTGAGAATGGAGGAAAAATCCTACAATAATCTCCCCCTCATAGCTTGGATTATGAAAAGGAGATCACTCGAATGTTGTTATGGATGGGTGGATTTTGAGCAATATATTGATTGACTCAAGCAAAAATTTAATGTTCCTACTTTAGATGCATGGGTGTAGATGGGAAAACCTCCATTGCAGCCATCCTCTAATGTCTTGTTTATGGAAAATTGAACTAAAGCCACTCCAATAATATTTTTAAAGGATGCATCCATTACTATACAAGGGGCCAAGTTCACTCAGGGACTTTGAGGTTTTAGCACTTGCGTAGAAGGACAAATTTCTAGCTCTACTTGGGTGCCCTTTGTGTTATGCAAATAATATTGATCTATGGTTCAAGAAGGGGTATATAAATTTTGAGAACAAGGAAGAATGAGTTATTATACCTTTGAAAGATGGGAAATCGACACCTTATGTTGAACCTTTGAGTGAGAAGGACTGAATAGAATTTATTTACATGCCATTCGAGATCTGAAATTACTTGATCCATCCAAGGAAGGAATCCTCCGGTGGGAAAATGCATAGTTTATTAGTGATACTACAAGTATTGCTTGTGATAATTGGGCACATGGAAATTATGATATGGTTGGGTGTGAAGTAAGAAACACATTTGTGTGAGGAGACAAGTCTCATTGTTTTAGGAGGATAAGTAACAATTGCATGCCCAGTACACTAGAGAAGGAGCCCCAATGGTATTCTGTGCACCATGGAAGAACAGTGGGAGGATCAAGTGGAAATAAGAAATATGTTAATGTATACCCTATTCAGGAAAGCAACACATTGGTGGATGGTTCACAGGGATAATCTCATATAATGGAATGAAGTGAGAATTGCTCTAATAACCTGGTTTCTCAGGAGAAATGTGCCTACTCAAATTTGCACATATCATGGTAATCATCTTGTTCAGCACCACATTTAGTAGTGTGAGAGACTCTGGATAGAGGGACAGGAAGCTTTACCACCTTCACTATGGGTGTACAAACTTTATTTCACTTTGCAAGGCTACGCATGCACTTGGTATGTTTATGCGGAGCTGCATAGGGAGACTAGAAATTGGCAAGACTTGACTACAAGAATGATCCAAACTTTTGACTACTTCTCCACTAAACCTCCGGTGAAAGAGGCATTATGAATTATGGATCTCTTTACTATGGGAGACAATGCAAAGGATGAAGAACTCATTCAGGATTTATTTGGTGAGGCAGACCTAGGAGCACATTTTGATGAAGTAGATGAGATGGTGTCAAACTACTTGAGTGCACTTTCCTTGAGAAGGAGAAATGAAATATGGTATACATAGTGGATGATGAAGAAGTAGAAAATTTGGACATAGATCATTTAGAGGGTATGTACGAAGTCTTAGATAGTGTGGATAATAAGGAACACACCTATCATGAACCTATGAAGACCAAGAAAGTGAACATTGGCATGGATCTGTGAACCTAAGGAGGCCATAATTGGAGATTATTGGTTTGATTCTGAAGTGGCTAAGATAATTGAGTTACTATGTGATTTCCAGGACTTATTTCCTAGGGGATACTATGAGTTAAAGGGAGTGCATGAGTCTTTGGGTGACATGAGGATTAAGCTAAAGGAAGGTGCATGCCCGGTTAGGAAGAGATCTTACAGGATGAACCCTAAACTGCACATAAAATTTAATGAAGATATTGAAAAGATGTTGAAATATGGCATCATTAAGCCCGTAGAAGAATCGGAGTGGTTCATCCCCATGGTAATCATTATAAGGAAAGATGGTAGGACAAGAATTCGTGTTGACTACAGGGAGCTAAATGCTTCATGTGTGATTGATCCCTTTCCTACACCTTTCACTGAGGAAATATTAGAAGGCTTTATAGGGTGTGAAATTTACTCTTTTACAGATGGAATATCTAGATATCACTAGGTAAGAATTACAAAGGAGGATCAAGAGAAAACAACTTTCACCGGTGAATGTGGAATTATTGCATACACAATGATGCCCTTTGGGTGAAGAATGCACTTGTAGTATTTTCACGCATTGTGGTTCAACTATTCTAGGATTTTATTCACAAATTCTTGTAGGTTTACTTGGATGATTGGATAGTGTATGTACTTGTGAAGGATCATTATGACAGATTGTGATTAATGTTTGAGAGGTGCAGATTGTTAATCATCTCCTTAAACATGAAGAAGTATGTATTTTCTACACCCTTTGGAACTCTGCTAGGGCATATCATCTGTAAGGAGGGTTTTTTAGTAGATCTAGCTAAGGTTGTAGTTATCTTAGGCCTGGAGGAACCTACCAGTTAGAGTGAGGTGCATGGATTATTGAGCCACATAGGGTATTACAAAAATTTATCAAAGGGTATGCGAAGATTTCCACACCCTTAGAAGAGTTACTAAAAGGAAAAGGGACATTTTATTTGGGAGAACTGCAGCAACACACATTCAAAGAGTTGAAGGAGAGACTTACTACAACGCCTATTCTATAATTTCCCTCATGGAACTAACCTTTTCACGTACATGTAGATGCCTCGACATGACCATTGGCGTAGTATTGGCTCATCTTGGAGAAGGTACTATAGATCATCCTATCTGTTTTGCTAGTAGAATTTTACACTTGTAAAACAAAGTTATATAACTACAGAGCACAAGTCCTTGTCAATGATCTACGTGATGTATAAATTTAGACAATAATTACTAGAAACATATTTTATGTTTTATACAGATCACATGGCATTGAAATACTTGGTAAATAATCCCATTTTATAGGGGTGCATATGCCGATGGGTTATTTTATTCCAAGAGTTTTACTTTACAGTTGTGGTAAAATTAGGAAAAGGCAATTCTAGTCTAGACCACTTATCAAAAATTCAATCAGGAGAGGATGCACAAAAATTGAAGATAAAATGCTAGATGCATAATTGTAGAGGTTAAACTACATGCCCTCGAATTAGAGGATATTGTTGTCTTTTTACACATAGGTATGACACCAGAAGGAATGAAATCCTTGGAAAAGAAACAACTTGTAATTCATGCCACACCTTTCATGTTGATCAGTGGTGACCTATACAAACTAGGATGAGATGAAGTATTACACCGATGTGTACTAGAGCATGAGCGCATGACAATCATGGAAGAGGCTCATGGTGGTATTGCAGGTGGACACTATGTAGGTGACGCCACCGTGCATAAGATTATACTATCTTGGTTTATGGTGGGAGACCCTGTATAAGGATTGTAAAGAGTATTGTAAGGTGTGTGATCACTGTCAGTGCCTTGGAAAACCTGGGCAAAGAGATGAAATGCCTTTAAGGCCTATTACTAGTGTAGATCCATTTGAAAAATGGGCAATAGACTTTGTGGGTCCTATTTCCCCAGCCGCGCGTAGAACTGGATCGCACTACATCATCACTTGTACAAATTATCTTACAAGGTGGGTAGAAGAAACACCTACAAAGGATTGTATAATGGATACAATAATAGCAAGGTTCTTATGGGAAAATATTCTTACTAGGTATAGATTTCTATTGATTTTAACAAGTGATAGGGGCACACACTTCTTGAATGAGACAATCAAGATATTATTGGATGAATTTATGGTCGCGCACCACAAGACTACACCTTATCACCCTCAAGAAAATGGGATTGTTGAGGCCTTCAACAAGATATTGAGCCAAACCTTGACAAAAATTTGTGATGTTGGAAGGAAAGATTGGGATGATAAAGTTTCTATTGTACTTTAGGCATATAGAACAACCTATAAAAGGTTGAATAAGGCCACACCCTTTCAGTTGGTATTTGGTGTAGAAGTAGTTATTCCCATGGAATTCATGTTACCTTCTTTACATATTGTGTACGTGGGAGGTCTAGCTGATGAGAAAGCATTGGAAGAAAGAATTGACAAGTTAATACAATTGGATGAGAGGTGCACCATAGCATGTTGGATTTAGAAGTAGGAAAAGGCCAGACAGAAGGCATGGAATGACAGACACATCAAGGATAAGAAGCTTGAGGTTAGGTAGATGGTACTTCTTTATGATTCAAAGTTTTTATGCCACCCAGAAAGCTTAAGGTGCATTGGTTGGGACCATATGTTATCACTCACATACTTGAATCAGATGCTTGCTAGTTAGAGGCGCTTGATGGAACATGATTACCCAATTACTTCAATGGGAGTAGGCTGAATCCCTACTATAAATAAGCCTTCTTGGTGTTTTTAATAAGGTAGTATTTCCATTTAGTATAGATTTCCTTTGCCACGTTTCCTTCTTCGTCGCTATGCTTTGTCAATTTAGTTTAGTGTTTTGTGTAATAAGCGCATTTACGCGCTAGAAGCTGATTCCAATCTAAAGTGTTTTTATGCATAGAGGACTGCACATACCCTTGGTGTGGGGTGGTTGTCATTAAAACATAGGTACACATAAGAAAATACTATTATATGTGATTTCTCTTGTTAACAAGTGTAGATACTATGAAAAGGTGTTGCTAGAAAGAAAATTGCTCCTAAGGAAGACCATAGCTAGAAACAAATGAATGAACAATATAATGCAAGGTTAATTTGTGGCCATAAAAACTACTAGAGGAAGGAAAGTGGTGAGGTACTTTTGTGCATGGAATGAACAAAGATGGAAGGAGGTTTGTAGCCAAAAGGTAGGAAAGTGCACTAGAAGGTTATAGCTATGGTGTATAGGTGTATCACACATAAATTGGGAAAATGGTCAATTAATGAGAGGATCGGTGGTAGGTAAAGGAGTAATAAATGTGTTAAATTTTCACAACTCTATATAAAGATGTGATGTAGGTTCATTTCTACCTTTATGATCACAAGTATTCGAGTGAGCTAGTTGTGACCAAACCGAGCGAAATGTGTTGAGGTGTGGAGAGTTGTGAAAGTAGGTGAGGAGAATAGAATTACGCACAAAATTGGCTTGCATCCCCATTTGAGAAGGGTTTGAGAAGAATTGAGAAGGATCTACGGAATGTGGTTTCAAGCTAGGGCACAAGAGCTTGCTCGATAGAGGAAAAAGGTGCAAATTTTATCATGGCACCAAGGAAAACACCTAGAGTAGGAGCAAAGGGGAAGAAGAAGGTGGAAACCAAGGTTGAGGATGCTCCCGAGAGAAATTTTTGGAAATGTAGTATCCAGAAGAAGTATCTATTAGATAGATTTGGATTCCCATATTCACAAGTGCAAGGTGTGTGACTACAAACATCACACCACCAAGAATAAGGAGGAATTGGACACATTGTTGAATAGGAAGACCAACAAGTGAACAATTGATGACATGTCAGTATATGATGATGTTGGAGAAAATTTTCTAAAGAAGGTAGGGGTATACCAGCTGTATGAACTCCCATACTTTGGAAAACCAAAAAAATCTATACCGGTGGTTGATGAGTAGAGTCCATGAGGACTTCTTCTATTTTGTTGGACGACGGGTAAGGATCACAACACCCTTAATTGCTACGTTGACAGGATTGAAGGGCATAGGGACAAAGAGGTTAGTAGTGATCTAACTGATAAGGTAGCAATTGTTATGGCCACCAACAAGGAGTTGGGATACATAAAAGGGTCCATACGGGATGTATATCTACAAGCTGAGGAAGTACCCTGTGATATAGGCGGCCACACATTTACTCACCAAGATGAATGATCAGGAAAGGTGGTCACAAGTAAACACCATGTGGCTAAAAATATTTCACAAGGATAATTTTACAACTTAGCTGGGTACATAGTAGATACAATTTTTGAGGAAGCACGCATAGGTGAGAAGATAAGTTTTGGCACTCTATTGTTATCACTCATGTTTGTAGAAATTAGAGTGCCCGATGAACCAAAAAAAATAAATATGGGAATACCATGTGAAAAGAAGTTCCTTGCGAGAGAGGTTTGAAAATAATATGTGTGAAGGATAAATGTGTGGTCCATTCAAACAAAGGGTGGAGTTATGGTATGACCGAATTCACATGAATTTCGAGGAGGAATGGTGCATTCCAAAGGAGTTACCCTCAGTGGTGGGCAAGGACATGCAGTTTGCAGTAAATCAACATTTTTGCATCGTGTGATTCATAATTAAGGATGGGACATGGATTCCTTGGTATAAAATACCATACACCTTCACATCGCAAATCTTACATGAAACAATACAAAAGTTTTTTGATGGCACCGGTTAAGCTACAACGCGGACAAGGTAGACTGTGACTGTCATACTTTAAGGAAAACTTATGTTTATCTTGGTTGATTTTCCTACATTGAGAGGCTTATTTCTGATGTCATAAGTATGAAGCCAGTAAGTTTGGATATTGGGGATAATGGGGCCATGCTTATCTATCTCTAGCTTAAGCCTAGGATGGAAAAGGGAAAGTATGTGGAGAATGAGTTTATGCTGTTAGGGCTGCCTAAAGGCAAGCATACAATTGAAAATGTGGCAGCTCCAAAGCCTACCTCAACCTTAGAGGAAGATGAGGAAGAAGAACTCAATGAGGATAGTGGAGGCTTGGACCATAGAGATCGAGAGGCAACCCATTGACAAAGTAAAATGTTAGTGTATACATACTCTTCCATAGCCACAAGGAGAAGAGGAAGACTTGGATGTAAACATAGTCCATAAGGAACACTAGTTTAAGAGGGTGTTTAGAATAACAAAAACCAAGGTGCAGGAACATCTCAACCTTTGCGAAGGTCACCTAGAATCTCCCCTAAAAAAGAAAAACCTAAGAAAAAAGTGAGAAGAAATTTGAAGCTTAAAGAGGACGAGGATGAGGAGTCAAGGAGAGCACATCAGGAACACCAGTTCAACTTGAAGATGTAGAGGAGCCACAGGATGAAGAAATGAGAGATGATGAGGAAGGGATGAAAGAAGTAGAAGAAGCTATGGGTGAGCCACCCAAAGTGCACCCATTACTACTCAGGAAGGAGAAGGGCCAACTCTAGACCTTGGTACTCAGGTTCCTAAGGGGCCAAGGAAAAAAGGGAGAGGAAAAGTGAAGAATATGTTGTCCCTAATATGGGTTATGCTAAGGACACAAAAAAAATTATCTGTGCCATTTTCAGAGCACGGTAGGCCTTAAAGAGCTATACGAGTGGGAGCTGATGGATCTAGATAGGGCTAATACATGCACAAGGAAGTAATTATCCTTGTCCATGCAGACTCATATGGATGAACCTGATTTTGATGTGTGTGAAGAGTCACGTGTCTCGTACAGAGTGAAGAAGGAACCCTAGAGCAGGAACATGATAATAAAACCCACTCTAATTTATGATGAGTAGGTCAAGTAATTCCTTGGTCAAGGTATTTGTTGAGGTGGCATGGAGGAACGTTGATAAGGCTGCCACCATTCAAGCACTTCTTGAAGATAATAAGGATAAAACTATAGAGATAACACACTTAAAAGAAGAGAAGGAACAAGAACATGAAAATAATGAGGCCTTCGTTAGCATGGCTAAGGAACTTGGTGATCACATTCTTAAAATAAGGCCTCATCTAGAATCTCAGGTTCCTAAAAAATTTCCTTCTGCTATGCATTATGTGCACACTTTGGTCAATTTGGTATTAGATGACAAACCAATTTGAATGCCCACACCAAAATATTTTGAACAAGATGTAGAAAGAGAAAGGGCCACTATTGTTAGAAAAATTTCAACTTATGAGGCCTTGCTCCAAACCTTGAAAGATGAGATGAAGAAAGCTGACCAAGCTCTCAATTTATGTGCGGCACTAGAAGAAATAATAAGGATCAGGACTATAGTAGAGGATAATGAAGTTCTAAAGGAAATGAAATATGAGACACTGGGCGTGTAGAAATATTAGCACCGGTAAAAAAGCGCGAGGCCCTCGTAGTAGCCAGGATCCGCACAAGGATATAATTGATGATATTGGGAAACTCATAACACGAAGATGGATCTCATGGAGGGAATGTTGTTCAAGTATGGCCAATGTTGTTTGGGTGCTACAGAATGAGAAAGAGAAGATCACTCAGGATGAATTAGATGCAATAGCCACATATATTCCAGAGAAAACAAGGAGCACACTAAGTGACTAACAAACATTAGAGGTTGAAATCAAAATTGAATATCCAAATTTAATCCTTCTAGTTGAAGAAGAGGGTGCTGCAGAGTAAAACTTCATTCTTTTGTACAATGTTTCATTCATTCTTTCATTACTTATTCTTTATTATTGGGAACATCAGAAATAATTCCCATTTCAGGATGGAAATGTAATTTAGTGTGGGGTAATGTTGAGTAGACATAATTTTTCTCTAAGGAGAAGACACACAAAGGATGCACACGTGGGAACAAGGCGCATTTGAAGGCATAGAAAGATAGGAAAGGAAACGTGTGCCAGAACACTTTGGCTCGGGAATTACTAGTTTTTATGGATAAGGGATATTTTTGGAGATAACATGTGGAGCACACTTAGAGATGAAGACTTGTGCTACATGCAATGGTATTTTGGGAACAAGTGGCAGATAAACGCCATGCATAGTTTAAGCTAATAATAGGATTTCTATTTGGAGTTAACTATAGGACATCTATTGTTAGAACACTTGCATGTTGTGCATACTATTGTAAAGGCACATGGCTATTATCAACATGTGACCTATTTTGAGAAGTGCATGGGTGGTGAAGGGTAAGTCCCCACCCCTATAAATATGTATTGACTTGTGTAGTTTAGTAGGTGGTGAATTATTATAGAGTCTGTTGTTGGTTTTGACGTGCACAACTCATGGAGATGTTATTATAGTGTAAAAAGCTTTTGTGTTTTATAGTGTTTAATGCAATGGAGTATATTGGTTAGATAATGGTATTAGACATGAATGAATCTGGTTCTTATATGGTTAATCCTATCATAGTTATTGTTTAGTTCATTTATCATGATTCTCTAAGATCTAGATTTGGTTTATGACCTGTGGGTTAACCACTAATAATTATCAATCTGAATATGTTTAAACATCATCACATTAAAATCTTGTACAAGAAAATTTAAAGAGGGATCGGTACCTTTGCGACTTCGAGTGAGCACTCAACTCAAGCCGAGTGATGTGCCGCGCGCATGGGTTATTCATAGTAAATTCTAGGTTACATCACTATGCTAGTTGATCTCTCACTTGCATGGAGGCATAATCACAATCTTGCAATGAATGTTTTGACTATTCTTTCGACGAAAATGGTCACCGTTCTCCTAGAGCTCGAAAATCACCAAGTTGATATGTGTAAATGAATTCTAAAATGAGTTTGTTTTGATATATATATGTTGTTATAACTTCGTATTGAGTGCATATGTTCACAGGACTAGAGTGTTGACGTAGGTATACTTCTATATCCCCACACAAATGGTAAGTCCTCTTGTCATTTTGATTAAGTGTTTATTTTTCAATATTTTATCTATCTACACTTGATTCTTCTCTTCATTTTACAGGTAGTGGGATTTTTTACTGTGACATTTCGACACATGGGTGTGTTAGGTATAGCTTCTAACCCCCCATTTTGGGAACGCCATACTAAGACTCTATGTTTTACGCCTCTTTATGGATAAGATGCTTCTTCGAGGGGAAATATGTATGCACTCAAAATTGGATGTGCTACATTATCGAAAATGCTTTAAAAAGTCCCCAATGATGATTCATGTCCTTTCGAAGCCGTTCAAGCTCCTAAGCTCACTCAAAGTGTATATTTGTAGCCTAGACATCCTTACTTAGCTTTCCATGCTTCCTTCCAGCTTCCCACTTCATTCTGTGCATGTTTTGGCCTTTAGTGCCAGGACCGTGGCCTTGCCTAGGAAATGGTTCTCAAACCGCCATCCAAATAGGGCAGCGGTCATGTGCACTTTTTACAAAACCTTCCATGCGTCAAATTCACATGTGACACTTCACTTAACTTCTGTTTTAAAATGCATTTCTTGCCCATTTTAGATGATTCCAAATCCCAACTTCCTTGTTGCATGACTTCCTTCCCTCTTCTATTTTTAAATAGATTTAATTAGTTTGAACTGCCTCTTCACCCAATGATTTGGCACTCCAAGGTTGCCTTGTGCATGAAGGCACATCCCAGCCAATTCCTATATATTCCATGCTTGTATTCAAGCAAATGGCCTAAGAATTTTGTGTATCTTGCATAGTATTGCTGCCATAATCCTGCTGGAAATTGCATAGCCAAGCTCTGTTCACTTGTGTTATCCCTCTTCCACCTACATTGCAACTAGACTACCTTCAAGCTGCCATTGCTCAAGCACCTTCTCTTGTTGCTTCCTTTTCATTCCCAATTCCTTGGACTCATATGGACACACAGAGAAAGAAAGAGACAAATTGAGGGGACAGATACATATACAACCAGATTTGCCAAAGCTCTTGCTTATCTAGGTTGGAATTATTTGTTTGTTTGCTTCATTTGTCAAATTATCAATTTTGAATTATTCATTTCAAATACATATCAAATAGAGTAGCAAAATTGTTCATTTTAGTTGATTAAGCAATTACAAATAGAGAAAATCATTAGAAAGCTTGCTCTTTGACATTACTGGGGAAGTAGTGGGGAATAATAACTCTTTTAGGGTTATGATTAAACTATTTTAGTTGTTTTAGATTTACATTCACATACTTGTAAAAGAAATTAAATATAACCTGATAATTACTTGTATTTAATTTCATTTATTAGATTAGAAGCATTATTTAAAAACCTAAAAAAGATAAAAATATTTACTTTTATTAGATTAGTTTGCTTCCATTGTTTTGTTCAGATATATTGTGAAAATACCAAAAACATAGATTAAATTTCCTTTGATAGTTATTTTGTTTCATCAAAATCAATTCAATTCATTCCACATGACCATCAAAGGTCCACAATAAGAGAAAACATTTGGTTGTGATCCATTAGTCCCACAATCCAATAAGCTAGATTTGTTGACCGACATTGATACAAGTTTACGCTTGTTAGTTTTATGCACACCTGCTAGGTATTCTAAGAAGATAGAAAAATTAAACACATTAAATATTGCATCTAATCAAGCCTAGGAATATTTTATTGGTCCTGGCAATAAGGATCAATTACGCGCATGATCATATAAGGACCACAACTGCAACGAGTTTATGGTTGTGATCCCTAGGTCCCAAAACTCAATGGGCTTGCTGAACAATTAAAAATAATAACTAGTTTACGTGCATTGGTATTTAGATAATCACCTCTTCCTCCTGAAAACGTTGCACAAATTTAATTATTAAACATAACAACCGATTAGGCTAGGCTTTCTGGACTAGACCGTAAAACAACCCATAGTCCCTATGGTTTCTTTATGCCTCTCATTCTCACTTCCATGACCTTGTCTGGAAATCTATATGAGGCATCCGCAGGTCACTTTCCACATGTTCCACAACCAGTAGACAGAATCTCAATAGAGCTTGATATTGACTGGAGCCTTCGAGTAGCTATTCTATCTGATCGATCCATCACACCACTTCAACTTAGGACAAATTTCTTTTCCTTAGACTCACAGATCCTGATATTGTGTGTTGAATATATAAGGTTTCCTTGTTATCTTTCTCATCATTACCACACTCACATCCATTTCTATTCTACACTAGCTATCTTGGCATGACCTCGGGAAGTCGGTGCAAAGAAGGTCATGTGTTGATTTTCTTTCGTACAAGCACCAACCCCCAATTTAGTGAAGCACCCACTCAAAGCAAGGAGGCTACAACCCCCAAAGGATGAAAAAACAACAAATCATCCACTTGAAGATGTTTTATCTCTAAAAATATTGCTTTCACAACTGATGGAGATCACTAATTTAGCTCACAAACCCTAGCTCATACCCTAGGGCATCAAACTTGTTCTTTCTCCTTCTTTCTTCACTTGTCTTGCCTCTAACTTCTTGATCTCATTTTTTCATGTATTCCTCAATCTGAAACACATCTTATCTACCTTAAAATCATGCCTTCACACCTGTAAATACCTCTTTGAAAGGCCACTTTACACCCCCATGCAAGACTAGCTCTCAAAATGAGCTAAAACATCACTTTTATAGCTTCTTCTTCTCATTTAACTTAAGAAGGTCAGTCCATTATAATAAATTTGACCCATAAAACTATATAAAATTAAAAATTTTAATTACAAAAGCTACTTATGACCTAATCAGGTCGGCCTAGCTAAAACTCCCATTATGTATGCTAAAAATGACTCAAAACCCCATGGGCACATTCTTAAAAATGCCCTTACATCAAATGTATACTTTTTCATGACACAAAAACCTTTACATATGAGTAAAATATCATAAAAATTCATACATGGTTTCAATTAATATCAACCAATCAAATTATTTCATTTATTGGGCCCGGTTCCTTTACAAATCTCAAAACAACGCTTTCCATCATCATTCAAAACAATGGAAACTTCATATCATCACCAAATCAATTCAATATGATAGAATCATGTCATGTAACAAATCCAAATAAATGGAAGGACCTGTATAACACTTCTAAGAAATTTATAAGTCATGAAACATCCTTTACTTCAAACCAAAGCAACATTTGACTTCACCATATCAACCGGCCAAAAATGTTATTTCCGAAGGTTAGCTCATAAAATTATTTATACATACATTAAAGACCTCCAAATGGATTAATTGGATTCCAAATTCATCCCTATTAATATTATAGGTGATATAAATCATCACCTAATCCATCTCATGCTTCAAACAACATAAAAATTGAACCATAATAAATGTTGTCTTGAATCGCCCAAAAGCATATTTCTAAAATAATGACCTAGAAACCATTTCAAATGAGCTCATCATGAGGAAATCCATGTATAAATTTAAACATCTCTGAATCCTATTTCCAACACAAATTGAATCATTTTAGGAATCCACCGTAGCTCAAGATATGACCATTTTACCACGTACTACTTTTTATCTCCTCAAAACTACCCTTTGACCAATCAACCTGTTTCGACCTCAAAACACCATAACCTAAATGAAAATTCCTTTAAACCTACATTTACATCAATAAAAAATCACATAAATCACATAATTCTAGTTTAGCCATTACCTTCCTTGGATAACATTTCCTTAAATCAAGGTCTTCGAGAACCGCCATTTTTAGGTGGGGCCCACATATGACCACAAGCTCTAACATACATTTATGGAGATATGGAAAATTCATATACAACATCAAATCACCACTTTTGAGGAACTGATAAAAATGGGATGATATACTCACTTTTAAGCAAGCTGGACCTAGCTAGGGTTTTAGACAAACTTTGCTTCTTAATGATCATTCATAAAAACATGACGATCAAAATACCTCATTATTTTTGTATAAGCTTCATGCCTGACATTATAAGATATGCCTAATATATCAGGTACCCATGAAAATTATACAATTAACAATGAGCATCAGAAGGTCAACATTTTCTTGAAAAACACACTAAAACTTATTCGGTTTCATCAAAACTTGCATATCTTCAAAAATATTCAGTTTACTGACTTGAAACTTGGCATGAAGCACCATGAAAAAATACACTAACTTCTCAAATTCACCACATGGCTCAAATGCACCTTAAAATATCCAGTGAATCTCATTTTCCGTGCTAAATTTCCTATTTCTAACCCGTAGCTTCCCAAGGACCTAAAATATGCATCTAACTTATGAATACAGACCTAAAATCACCATACACCTCGGTACATTGACCCCATGGTGCTATCATGATCCAAAAATATTGATTAGGCCCAAACCTTACATCTCTACCTCATTCTACTTGCATTAGGGCTAGAAACATGTCTGAAATGAACTGACTTAACTATGATTCGACCATGCCGACTCAACGCAGAACCATGTATACTTATACGACGCATCATATGGACCATGTATGACCTAATGACACACTCCAAGTAACTTTGGAATACTCAAACCATGACAAGGCATACTCAACCATACACCATGACACTGGGACAACTCAACAAACCACTTGATCAACATGCATGAAAGATAAATAAACTCATATGGGGATATATAAAGCACCATGACACCCTTTTCCATCAATGGGGGTTGATATTAATGACAACACAATCACACAATGGCCAACAATCAATCTCCCCCTTTATCATTGATGACAACCATAATTCAGAAACATTGATGGAAAACAATAAGAAAAACACAGTAACATACCTCTTCACATGTTTTTGATGTCTATCTCCCCCTTTTCCATCTATGAAAAATAATACACCGACTCTAATATATGTAAAATGATAACACATGACTTAATACAATAGAAACAATGCAAAAATTGACTTACATGACTTTCTCCGTAGAGAATGAAATCTCCTTCTTTGACTACAACAACAACATATAAAGATCCCTTAGACCTAATAAGGGATTCAAAATAGCTCCCCTAAAATGATACTACTTCATTTTTCCTTCAGCCATGTTTTTAATCACATTCTATGTCTATATCATGCATAAGGATTCAAAACTTGGCTTTAATGTTGTCAAATCACTTTTTAGGACCTCTCGTACCTAAACAACTTCTTCAAAGTGCATATTTTTCAAACTTCACTAACCTCTAGAATCTAAATCTTAGCATGACATCACTTCATATGGCTCCCCCTCAGCTCATAACATCTAAGACTAATAGAAAACACAAAAATTGAGGTTCTCAACTTGAAGTCTTTCCTGTAGTTACTCAAGTCATTTGACACAGTCTCAAGCAATATCTCAATGTATATAACCTCTTTTCAAGCTACTCCACTCTTCTTTAAGGATATACATATCCCACAATCCATTCTACACGTAAAAATTACTTACTCTACCCTTCACAATCATCTAGAGCCCTTGATCACTCCAATAGGAACCGCAATGTTATTTTAGACTCATAGCTTGTACTTTTGTACATTAAGTGTCTTGAGAATCTCATCGACCTTAATAGTTAACCTCTTTATCGTAAAACTCTACTATAATAGAATTTAACACAAATTTTATGATTCCTTGATGCACACAAAATTTCTACAAACCTATAAGTATCCCATACTACCGTATAATTGATAGAAATCATCATAGTACTACATATATACCGTATTTGATACAAGTTTTATTACCATTTCTTCAATTCTACCTTATATCATCGATTTCTTAGATCCTTTGTGTATTACAATAGTCAAAGATGAGTTTATTCTGTCTCGATACAAAGCTACATGAGATCAACCAAGAAACATCTTAAGTCAATACTCATGGCTCATCACAAACTTGAACAACTTGGACTACCACCGAGTCCAACCTTGATACAATGTTCTTGAGCATTCATTTTGAAATATGCCAACCAAATTACCTTGCATTATAAATTCAATACAAATCTCACTAGGTTTCTATATGAAAACCATACCTCATCTCTTCTCGGAGGACCATCTTCTCAGATCATTTAAAAACTTGTAAAAATGCCCTCGATATTTAGATGATTTCATACAATGTAGATCCTTTTGCACCTTCTTGAACTAGCTTAAGAGCCTTCAAATCCTCTTAAGCTGGAAGCTATTGCTTATTATATTATTAATCATGAAAACTCTCATCAAAGTAACCTTACACAGTTTGATGTATAATGGGGACATACCATTGAATTATGTACCATAATTCGAGTATACCTTCATTAAACTTGTTTAACTTGTTCTTTGTCCATGAATTCCCTTATCAAGTCTTAAGCTTTATCAAGTCACCTTGAAACTGGCTAACCACCACTCTAGTCCATGAAGGACAAATACATATTACTCATTTTGAATTACATCATCATCCATCCTTCTCTCGTACTGAATATATTTATGATAATGCACTAAACAAAGTCAACATAGTAAACACAATCTTTAGAGGTTTTAATCATCTTAAATGTTGCACATATCCTTCTATGCACCCTGATGTAACATAATCTCTCCAAATTAGACCTTAACCGAGATTTCCATATCACTGCAGATTTGGGAGTCAACATGAAGGTATGTGACCTTTCATAGATTTGGAGTAGTGTATACAATCTTTACACAACTCTTTTTCAATAATAAATAAATACACCGGGGTTTCAAATTTCAAAACCCTTTTATATTATCTTGCACAAGATTGGAGCTTTAAGAGATTTTCTCTAACTTGGTGATTGTTGTCTCATACTTGTAGACAAAAATTAAGGACCACCTTATTACTTTCTTAACCCTTTAGAGTTTCATTTTCACCCTTCAAAGACATTTCGAGCTCAAACAAATATTACAACTTTGAAATCAACTTGATAGACACAATATGACAAACATCCTTTGCATTTCGAGACATAACACTTTGATCAACACCGTACATATAAATTTCAAAATTCTAGCAAACTTAGAGATCTTGTCAAGGTTACCTTTATTGAATACACAATTCATAGGAGCATCCTCAACTCGTCGGAACTATGAGTATACAATATACTTAAGATTATCATCAAGATGAAAACTCACCTTATCAATCATGAGGGAAGTGCACTATCCTCCAACACTTCCATACCCTTATACATTTTGAGAACACAAAACACTTTAAATAAAGTTTTTTAAAAACAATCTCTCGATACAACCATCTATAGCATGAAAAATTTTACACTTCTTGTCATTTCATCATCTAATTCAAATCGTGATTATGGAAGCTCTATAGAACTTACCTTTAATCCATCAAAGATTGATATATTAATACAATGTCACTGTAACTTCTTACTAGCATGTAGATAATTATTTATTGAAGTTACACAAGAAAGAAACTTCTTGAAGACATGTAACACACTATTCTCACTCTTTATAAATATTTTCAGTTTCAACACTCAAAACCATATTTGAACACTTAATCCTTCCGAGACAAAACCAAATAAGGTTTCTTTTCTCTCAAATTTTTAGAAAACAATCTTAGACAACTTTAGAACACTAGAGTACCCTGTAGAGGATACAAATGGAATACTTGTACTTTGAAAAATTAAAGACTTGACTCGAGATCATAACTAAGATGATCAATAATTTTAACATCTTGGGACTAATGTGAATGAAATTAAAATATCCTTACTCTTGGAACCATTCTTGCTAACACACGCAATTTGGCCATCAATACTTCAAACACAAATTGATAAGATACTACTTTTATTTTCATAAAGTTCAATCTCATTATACCTTGTGCACCACTTATTGAGACACCGAGATATCACACCACCTTCATCTTGCTGACCAAATATTCAACCTTACAAATATTAGAATTTTTTTACACTCATCTTGACAAATGAGGATCATAGACACGTTGGCACACAATAAAGATTCTCAACTTTAAGACATAGTTACCAATTTTAGGATATATGTTCAATAGAAACACATTCTCATGATGATGCATACTTCTTGCTCTAAATATTGAAATACAACCTCATATCACATGAGACATCGATTTTAGTGGAAATAAAGAGATATAATACCTTTGACAACAACCCCGAGTCATGTTTACTTGAGAGTTCTTCTTCGCCATTAAATGATCAACTTGAACCATGTAACTCATGAATTTAACCTTCCAACCTTTTCAATACCTCAAACAAACATACAAGAAGTTTTGAATCTGATAGCATATTGAGGAACTCAAACATGGATCAAACTTTGTGTACAACAATGAATACTCATTAACTCATGAATTTTATGATGAAAATTCTCCTTTCAAAGTATCCTTCAAACTATATAAGAACTCGATGGATTGTGGAGGTGGTATATGAAGCCATACTCTTTTGAATTCTTGTGTGGATCATAAGGACATGAAATTCCAAGAACACTACTCGATTGTAGAAGCACTAGAGCACCGTGAAAAATATTCGTGAACTGAATCGAGACTAAAGACCCTTTGAGACCTAATGATGAAAAGAAAAATAAAATTGTAGGATAGAAACAGACTAACAAAGGACTCACACATCATTCAAATTTCATATGTTACAAATCCATGTACTTACTGACCACATATCTTGTCACATACACATAGGAACTTAGAAGCCAAAACTTCCTTCAAACCTTGACAAGCCTTTGAGAAATTTTGAGACAAAAAATTATTATTTTTTGACTTGCAAACAACATGAATTATATGGATAAAGGAACTCATTTGAAATCCATCATAAATTGCAAGCTCGATAAAAAGACATACGTAAAACATACCAAAGGCTTGTTGAAAGAGATGCACACTATCACTTACTACTTAATCATTTTTCCAAACAAGGACTTAAAAATTTGACTCTTATGACAATATAGACTCACACAAGAAACTATTCAAAGGTATACCACAAATTCTTAGACAAACCAAGACACAAGACAACCATAATAGACACAACACACACAAGCTCACAAATTTAGACACCTAACAACATTTGAGAACTCAAAGGCTTCATGAATGATGTCACTTAACATACCTAATACCTTTTGATGTATCCAAAAATTCAAGTGACCTCAACTTCTCATGCATAGAAGAGTGATTGGTTGAGAGACATAGATGATTTTGTTCACTTTTGTGCTCGTCTACTAAAGCAAATAAACTTCCTTGAGCTGGTTTCTTTTTTCCTTGATCCTAGAAATACTTTCTTTAACAAAATTCACTGTTATAGGCTGCAAATATGACTAAAAATTTGATCCATTTACTTTTCTTTCTTGAACAACCACCTTCTTGTTCTTAATATCTGTCACAACATCCTCGAGACTCATTCATGAGTGGTTTTTTATTGAAAACAATTCCATTTAGATCTTGAAATATGCTAGAGTACCTTGATGATCCCAATTGGTGACAATATTTAGTGCCCACAATTTACACACATAATTACAATAGTAAAAATACTAGGATAATTTTTTTTTTTGACTTACATTTCTCACTACACACAACACAACATGGGCTTCAAGTATAGAAACTCGACTCGCAAACGAAAATCACATAAGTCATTAACTCACATAGACACATGAAAACAACATAGGCATGTCGATGCCACACTTTTCCCAATGAACGAATACTAGCAATTCCCAAACCACAAAAAGAAGACTCAAGGATAGGCAAACCCACAACACATCTTTTCTTTAATTGTATTTTAGTTACGATTAACATTCCAAGAATATTATTGTGCAAGGATAAATTTCTCATTTGTCCACCGACAGATTCTTAAGTTCATATCGTGGTTAAATTATCATTCACCCCTTTAAGTTGGTTTCTTATTCTTTACAAAAGTTTCCATAACTTGCATACTTATTTGTCATAATTCAAAAGCATATAAAGTACTTAATTATCTTGTTCTTATGTTAAGAATATTCTTCTCGGATAGATATTCAATGTCTACCTTTTTTTTACTCTTACGACTCAAGTGAATGTGACTTGGTGTCCATATAGCGATATTAGGATTTAATGGAAATTTAAATACAAGATAGCTTTTTACCACAAAACATTCCTTGATCACGGGTTAGTTATTCCCCTACCATAGTTATTCTAATTCAATGACTTGTGAAATACCATTTTGATTTATATATGTATTTTGTTTTCTCGAAGGTGGAACGCACCAAGGTAATTCATATTCTTTGAAACAAAAGAGTAATTTAATTGAGGTATAAGGTCTCTAAGAGAGGCATTATTCGAACCTCAAATTCTGTTTTTACTCTTATATGCTTTATTTTCTATGTCACGTTAGGATTTTATTTTTAGCATTGTATTGTAAAAAGAGGTACGAAGTGTTTGTCTAACCTCAAGACATAAAATATTAGAAGACTTGTAGCTACACACGATCCCAAGTTAACATCCAAATAAACTGAGTTTTAGATTAATTCCAACTTCACCTAAGGGTCTACCCCTCAACTATATATGCGTTTTAAGAAAGAGGACATATTTATGATAAAACACCTTCAGTAAAGAACCAAGGTGTTACGTTGAGAGAAACCAGGTAACACATTAAGCTGAGCAGAGCTAAGGAGTTCATTAACAAGAGTTTAAGGCCTAGAACAACTAAGTCACAACCTCCATCCATGTCGTCTGGATCCAACAGGGTTTTCACTTGATGAAGAACTTTGATTTTAAATCTATCTTCGGATGACAAGGTAGTCTGCTAGGCTACAAAGGAGGAGTTAGCTCTACACACTCCAAGAAAAGTTTGATTGTGTCACTCCTAATCAGATGGGTTTAAGACAATGTCACTAAACATACTGACTAAGACGATAAGCCCATTCTCGGGTTCTTGTTTACTCAAACTAGGAGGTTCCATCGAGTGCAAAGTTTAAGTTCACTCTACAATTTTCAAAGTCTTCTATGGTAAGGAGTATCACACATGAAAACAAGTTATGCTCCGATATTGAACAAGGGTAGAGTGTTTCAATTTAATTCTCTTTATTACATTTACAAAGTATGAATGCACAAGATGACTCATTAATCATTTATTGAACACTAAATATGCACTACAAGATATTACTTCAAATTCATTTACCTTATATAAATATCAAACATTTTTACTAGGTGTACTATAAATCAAAATTGAACTATGATTAAATGCACATTTCCTAGATGTCCTTGAAACTAACATCTCATACATAACAACAAATTATCAAAAATAACCTTCTGTAACATGAGACTCATTATACATTTATTCATTTAACCATGAACTATATAAATTACAATGATAATTAATGCATTACACAATGCCTTTTTGTCATCATTCTTTCATCCTGTAAAACCACGTGAGCATGATATCAACAATAAATCGCTGGCATGGCATCCACCTTAATCTAACATAATTATCATTTTTAGTTTCCCATTTACATATGATAATACTTACAATTTATAATCGAAAAAAAGGTTTAGAGACATGTATCCATTACATTTCATTTTACTTCATTTTGTAACCCAGGAGAGAGAAAAAGAAGGGAAGAGAGAGAAAACACCATTTTTTCAAAAGTTCTATTTCACACAACAAGTTACACTATAGAGTTTTAAACAATTATTTACATGTGTTAAAAGTTTCCATGGTGGTTTGGCAACCCGACGAGGGTCCCACAGCTTTCTATTTTTACCTTTTCTTACTAGCTACAAAAACATTCAAAATGGGCTTGGAGGCCAAGAAACCACTTCAAAAATTTATCTCCCGAAGAGAACGCACACCACGATTAACTTTCTATGTGTCCCTAGATATACCAAGAGTTCATAGCAACTGACGGAATTGGGAAAAAGTGAACGGTTTGCATTTGGCGGCTAGTTTTCCGGGGCCACTGTTCATAGTTGGCCCAGTGCAAATTGAACAAAAGTTAGCTCGAGGGCTCAGAAAACCACGTCCAAAATTGACATTCGATGGGTGAGCACGTAATGAGACACTTCCTACAAGTTCCCCTATATAAGGATAATTCATCAGAGTTGACGGAACTAATAACTAGAAAATCATTTTCAAACGGCGACAAGTTTTCTGGAGCGACAAGTTGAAATTGGTCTAGTTTGACCTCGTCAAACTGCGACCGGAGGCCTAAAAATGTCATTGTCAAAATATCTAGAAAGGTGTTTTCCCTAAACTGAAGGTTCCATGCAATTTTCTAGTATAAACACTAGAGGTTTGCAAAGACGGGAAGTAATTTCACTATCCAGGTTTCAAATGGCGGTTCAAAACGAAAGCCAACTTTCTATATTTAAAACTTTCTACTCTTTGAAAAAAGGCAACAAGGCTCCTATAAGAGCGTCAAAAAGATCATATATGTTCATTTGGGGTCAAACCAGAGGTCAAGGTGACTCCCACATACCAAGCTACATGAATGAAGCTTAACATCTCATTTTTGATTTACGAAGGGTACTTAATGAGTCTCGAAAAATGCAAAAATTAACTATTTAAATAGGGAGATGATCAAATTTATTAATGGGAAGTCAATTTCATCTTGTTGATAAAACAATATTGAAGTGATCTAGGTGGGTAGGAAGTTTTCTATAACCACAAAATGAGGGTGGAAGTTCATGTTTTAATGCAACGAGTTATTTTGACTTCATGAGTTACGACACGACACTTCATTGTTTTGCAACGAGTTGATATAAACATTTAACTGTATTAAAATCCTAATATTTTAAAATTCTATTAAGTTGCAAATGAGGACTAAAGCATGAGAATTATGAGAGGTAAGGGGAGATGAACCATGCCTAGGAGGAATGGAGTCGGTCAAACCCATAGGCTTCGGTTCAACATCTCGCTTGGCACTTCGTCAACCAGTTCACGAGCCTGGATCAAATCTCCACCACGTCACACCAACTTCCCAATCACTTGAAGTTTTCCAATAGAATAAGTAGTTGCTTGTGCGTTTCTAAAACCTTTTGAATAGATCCATTATGTGCATATCCTGCAATCCTGGCATTCCATGAGACAACATTTCTTTGAGGCATTCTATCAAACAGTTCACACGCCTTTTCCACAAATCCATTTTGTGCATATCATGAGATCATGGCACTCCATGAGACCACATTTCTTTAAGGAATTCTATCAAACAGTTCATGCACCTTCTCAACAAAGGAATAGACATGGTATTCGTGGTTGTGAATCACCACTCTTTTCCATAAACTGAGCAGCAAAGGAACTCATCGTGGTGAACACTGATTTGGAATTGTTTATGCCAGCTTTGTAATATCAGAGAAGGGAATTATTGTTCAAATTTTATAGGAGTCATGGTGCCCTCATTACAGAGAGGCCACAAAGTCACTGGTAATGTCAAGAAGCTCAGTTTGGAGCTTCCACCCATTATTTTATTTTCCCTCGCAATTCTGGCATCCATAGTGGAAATTACTTGCACACATCTACGACTGTATTCTCTCCATTATGCTTTGATGGATATCATACCCTACTCCAAAGCTTCCATTTTGGCATAGGCTGGACGTACACTGGAAAAGAAAACTTAGCAGGTTGGAGACCTATTTGTTGCACGCATGAAACAGTGTGACTGTCTCTTAAGGAAACCCACGCCTTTTATACACTGCAATAATCACATTCCATGAGAAGTTGTTTCGTTCTTTCATCTGGTCAAATGCAAGAAAGGATTCCTCACTGGCCGACTCACCAACATTGGGTACAACCAAAAACATCCAACAAACAACCTCTACCCCCATATGGCTCACTGACTTTTATGCTTGTTAGAGGTTCCACGTAGGTCTAGGGTTCAAGTTTCACATGGGTTGGGAGGATGTTGGCACAGGGAACTCCACTCTATCATTGTATTCAACATAAGATTCCAACAAAAATACTCAAAACACTTAGCCTGTCGAGGATCTTTCTCACTCAAAAGCTTTCTAACAATATTTTCCTCGCATATGGAACAAAAATTAAATGCCATGCATCTCACGTGCCTACTCTTCCCTTCATTTATCATGACAATAAAGTGTTTCATCCAACAATCATTATAAACATAGTGGGCGCACTCCATTCTGGTAAATTTCTCCTCCATACAAACATGTCTACAGATCATTTGCAACCAAAATCTGCTAAAATGCTTGTTGGATGTCAAAACCATGTTCCCGAGATCTCTTTTTTTTTTGGCGCAGACTGGGAGAAATATGGCCAAAACAAATTAGACTTCCATTATGCTTTGATGGACTTCCTTACCTTGCTTCATGGTTCCCTATCTAGCACACAGGGAGAGTGGAAGAGACAAATCTGGCAGAAAAAGCAGGTCAAAGGCAGGGAAGAAAAATTCTGACAAAGACTACGAGGATGCATGACAAGGGAAGAACCACCATGTCCTGTAGCCACCTGCCACACTCCACCCCCAAACACGCAATCACCCCTTGTCTACTTGACAATCCCTTCCACACTCCAACGCATCATCCCAAACTCTGATCACACGCAAAGGACTAAATCCTTTATTATTTTATTTTATTTTTTAAAAAGTGTGGGGCACTACATCTCCCTCCCCTTAAGAAAGCATCGTCCTTGATGTGACATATAATGAAGAAAGAGAAATGGTAGCAACAAGGAACAAATATGGGTGAAGGTACACTCTAAGGTTAAGATTTCAAACACAAAATCACTGCACACGGGTGGCCCTAGGAACATCGGTGGAAATCTTAACTTTCAAGGTTATGTGAAGATTGGTAGTTCCATTTAACCTTATTACTTAGCATTTTCTTTTACAAGTATTCCTTATCTCAAGATTATAATATTCATTGTTTAGATTTTTTTTTCAGTTGTCTTAAGTTCGTGGGTGCCCAACAATAACTAACATCAAGATGTCACACAAAAACTCAACACAAAACAAAAACCCATGGGACATCTTTCTACTTACTTTCATGACGGTATCATATTTCAAGGTCTTTTAATTCCTCCATGCAATGACAACAAGTAGTCCACATAGCAAAGAATTTCCCACAATTATGTCACAGACATAGATCCAGTACACAAATGTGACTGACAAACAAAATCATTGTGCTGATACATATACAACGAGTATCGCAAGACCCAAAGAAATCACTGATCGTACAACATAGTACCAAGACAATGTCTAATAATCCATATCAACCAAGGGGAGAGTCAAGCCTCAAACATAACAATGTGTCAAAAAGACTCACAAGGGTACACATAACTCACTATACCAACTCCACACATCTCAAAATATCAAGAAATAACTCCATATATCTCCTGAAGCATCATAAAACAACTCCATATACCTCCCAAACCATCACCAAATAACTCCATATACCTCCCAAGGAGAAATAATCATAGTGCCAAAACCAAGTCGGGTCACTCAACCATAGAGCCCCATCAAGAATATTAGGTCACTCCACCATAGAGTGCCATAAAGAATAACATGTCACTCAACCATAGAGGCCCGTCTCCTTTCTCCTTTTAATGAGGCTGGGTCACCCTATGGCCCTGGGCACATAGAGCCCCATCACCCCCAACCCAAGTGACATAATAACTCATGGTTCAACAATCCACTAGTTATCTCAGAACTCCTGGGGTGTACCCCATACAACAAAGCAGTCCATAGGTTCAACCACTTCATGGTTAATCCCATGAACCTATTCCAACACATTACAACATTAGAACCAGCATAACAATCCATTCAAATGCCAAGTGGAAAAATCAAAAGCCTTGGGCTAGGCTACAAAACTTTTAAATATGAAAAGAATGTTTTAAAACTAAGAAAAACAAATGGCTAATTAGTCATGGTTAGTGAAAAATCCAAATGTTAATGCAACAATCAAATAAATGCCCAAAATATAAGAACATGTCAATCAAGAAAACAACCGGTTCTACCTAAAAGAGTTAAAGATTAATTTACAAATAAAATAAGTAATGATAAAATAACACATCACAATCACTATGCCACCAAAGGAGTACTCATTGACTTGTCGGGCACTTAGACATTGAGCCTCAACTCATAGAAATATACATGTAACCAGAAATGAGTATATCAATTAATGTAATCTGTCATCATCTCTACCGAATCATTCCTCCATACACCCACAAGGATACACATAGTCAAAATCACATAGGATTGTCCAATGAAAAATTCAATAAGAAAGAGCAGGGAACTCTAGTTGCATAAGTTGAGCCTAAGGTGGTGTGCACCCACAATATACTGAGCAAGCTCGAAGTATACTAAATAGATAGAAGTGGGTTTTCAGTCTATATAAGACTCCACTTCCTCACTCATACTCAGCTCAAGATTATGAAAACCTAGTCCACGCCTCCTCTCTCCACACACACTCTTGACAGTTTATCCCCATAGGGTTGTCTATTGTAAGGTTCACAACATACACATAACTACATCACTATCACAATGGTGATTCATGCACATTAACCATAATGTCTTACGCATATTATTTATACGGGGTATAACACAATCACTACTTTCATGGGTTCCGTACGCCGGAAAAGTGACAAGCGAGCATGGGAATCTACAAGTGACTCTTCCGCGTACCCGACCTCCCGAGGTCGTGCCGAGACAGCCGGTGGGGATGGAATATAGGTAGTATACGGACAGACTAGTTAGGCAATCTAATGTCTTCAACACGCACTAATGGAATTTGTGAATCTAAGGCAAAGAAGGCCCTTCTAACCTGGACCGGTGTGATAGATCGATCAGCAAGGATGACTGCTCGAAGGCTCCAATCAATATCGAGCTCTGGCGTGATTCGATCTATGGGTTGTGGAATGCGTGGGAAATGACCTGGGATGGTTTCGTGTATTTCTCCTGATAGGGTCATATGGTGGATGGTAAATATAGTCAACTCTATGGACGGTTCTCTGGCCTAGTCCAGAACTCTCTAGCTTCGTTAGCTGTTGTATCCAGCAAGGACAGTTGTTCAATGATAATAGGTGGAAGTGGAGTAGACTGGAATACCAGTGTGCGTAGGCCAGTGTCTATGTCTAATTTTCTTATGGATTCGTTAGGCTGTGGGATTTGTGGGTCACAACCGTAGACTCGTGGTTGTTGTGGACCAGCTATGGTCATGCGTGGAATCAAGTCCTGATCCCTAGTATCCAATAATCATACGCTTTTTCAGCCTCTATGTTGAGAATCAACAGCTGTGCGATCTTCTCGGAATACCTCACAGGTGTTCTTGCAACTTGGATTCTTAGGCCGGTATCTATGTCTGTGAGGGTGTCTCCTGCATCTGGTTGTGGAACTAAGGGATCACACCCGAACGTTTGTTCTCTTTCAAACCTTTCTACAGTCATGTGGATGTTTTCCTAGGGTAATCTGTAGTTTGGCTGATTTGACCAAAATGTATGTGCTTGGTCGTCTTCTATGTTTAATCCTCTTAACTGAGACCTGACTTGCTGGAAATCTGTTGTTGTTTGGAAGACTTGTATCCTAAGATTCTGGTCAATGTCAGTTATTTCGCTATGAGATTGGGCTGAGGCACGATTGGCTCGAAAATGTATTCCCTGGGCTCCCTAGGTCCCGTAATTGTCATGCAAAAAGCAGTAATAAAACAAACTATAATAAAGTGAAATCTAAGTATACTTCTAGCATATATAACTTCTTTTTTGTATTTTCTGACGATTTATAAGAAAGCAGCTATTTAAAATATTTAGAATTGACAACTAACTAATAACGTAAAACAAAAAAAGATAACCGAGTATGGTTATTTGTCTGTGCAATTTTGTAAATCTATTCTAAACAATGAAATAGCTAATCTATTTGCAAGATTCGCGATCCTACCTCGTAAGTGAGGAGTGAATCATAGTTTCTCAGAAACTATCAATCCCCATGACTTCCCAAAGCAATATCGAGAATAAAATTAACTGAAATAAAGTTATTAACTACTCTATTTGATAAGATTCTAACTAGAACTTTGAAAGCTAGAACTGGATTTCATGTAATGCAGTGGCGAATCCGATGGTGTGTGTGATCTTGTCCCTCAGTGTGATCTCTTCGTTCTTTCGTGTTCACGTGAATCCAGAAAAGCGTGTAATGCTAGCATCAACAGGAATAGATGTTGGAGTAAGGGAAAACCTTCGTAATGCGCAGAATAGAACGTGGATAGGAGAGGGATAGCGCAAGAGTACAGAGCTTGGCTTATGCAATTCCTAGCAGGATCTCCTGCGAATCGTGCAACTAAATGCGTCTAGAACCTGAAACTATCCTGTATGAAGAGAAAAACCTGCAAATTTTAATGGCTTCCTGAGCTATTCTACTCTAATGGATTAGATAAAACAGCAACACTGTTTGCACAAGTTGGATATGTGGCTTACCAACAGCTAATTAATGCTAAGTAAGCAGGAAATGAACTACACTATCAATCCCAAGCAAACTAATCAGACCACAAAGACTGAGAATGAGAATATTGGAGTAAAATTGGTGGCCTCAAGTAATGACTACACTTGCACAAGATGGATATGTGGCTTACCAGCTGCAACACAATACTAACCAAAACACGCAATGAAGAAAACTAAGTATTCTAAGCAAAGGAAAACTAAATCTATTGCAAAGAGGAATCCAGAAAACAAAACTTGAGAGAGGCCATTTGCTTGAGCACAAGCCATGCACTTATAGGAATTCAATCACCCCAAAATCAAAATCAAACTGAACTCCTAAACAATAAACAAAGGAAAAACACTATTCCAGGGACCAAAACATAAATGCAAGCTTAAGTCGGCAAGAAAAGTCTGGTGAAAGCGTTGATCTTTGCGTGCTTTTTTCAAAGGAACGTTCGGAAAATGCGTAAAGGACTGCCGCGCTCTGCTTAGGTGGCAAGTTATAGGACCGCCACCCACATGCAGTGGTGGCGACAGGAAGACCGCCGCCGGCGTGGCGGCGGTTTCGCTACTTAAGAGAAAAGGGGAAGAAAAGAAGGAAAAAGGGGAAAACAAAACACGCAAGGGCTAGAAGGGTCATGCGGGATGTTAACGCACATTTGAGGAGCTCTTCTCGGATCCCGAACACTGCGAAGAGATCTTTATCATCATTGGGGCATTTATTACACTTTGTTCCACAAGATAAAGATGCCTTACAATTTTGGGTACGTACATATTGCCCCCTCGGAGAAGCGTTTTAGCCATGAAGAGGTGTAAACAAGAGGTCCGATTATGGCCGTCCCAAAATGGGGAGTTAGAAATTATACCTTACATGTCCGTGTGTTGAAATGACGCCATCCAAAATTCCCGCTACCTGCAAAAGGAAAAGAGAACTCAAGTGCAGATAGATACAATAATTGGAAAAAAAACGCTAAAATAATAGGGAAAGAGAACGTACCATTTGTGCGGGGATAGGAACTTACCTCCGTCGGCGCTCTGAACCTGTGAAAAAGCATTTAAAACGAACCAGAGTGCTATATATATAAAAGTGAGCCCATTTTCCTATTCATTTGCGCGAGTCGATTTGATTGATTTTGAGCTTTGGGACCCACGGTGACGGTTTCTTGCGCGAATAGAGTCAAAACGTCCGGAGCGAGATAGCGACCATGCCCCCACGTGCGGAACGCCACCCCGCGAGATCACAGGTTGGTTTTCTTTAATTTTGCATTTTTCCCCCTTCAAATTTGAAATGGCAAATTCTTTGCAATGGGGGTATTTTTGAAAATGCTAGGTTCAAAAGGTCCACCTAGGGGGGGCGCCTACTGGGTAGAATCCATTTTTAGGTTAAATGGTCAATTTTTGCATGTTTTTGGGATTTTTAGGGTTAAAAACCCGTGCGGGTTTTGGATTGCAACTGCGCGCCGCCCTAGCAGGCGGCGGTTACACTGACCGCCACCCCCGCTGGGGCGGTGGTTACGAGACCGCCGCCTTAAAGGCGGCGGTTCTGAAACCGCCTCCTTGCTCAGGGTGGCGGTTTTGCACAGAAAGCAAAAGGAGCTTGCTTTTGAGATTGTACTTGTATTTTTATCATTTCTATATGTTTTTATGACTCTCTCGGCATTGATCAGATACTAACTTACTCTGCTTTTTGTGTGTTTTTGGGTGTATGCAGGCGAGAGAGGAGTATATCAGATGGAGTCGAGAGAGGGAGTGTGATTGGTTGCCCGGGGTATTGGATGCCCTCTCACCAGACGAGGAGGACACATTGCAGAGGGCCGGCATACTGCGTATATCGCGTGTGCCTCATGTCGCACCATCTAGTCACATCCTTTGTGACTTGTTTTCATATTGGGATGCAGATCGGAACACTTTCCGATTGCCAGGGGTCCGCGGTGAGTGGACCATCACTTTGGAGGATGTCTACCATATCCTGGGGGTCCCGATCATCGGGAGGAGACTCACACTGGAGACAGCAGGGTCCCGAGCACGTATTGGTATACAAAGGCATGCTACATGGGGGATGCAGCTATCTCCACGGGGCCGAAGAAGGGAGTGAGAGTTCGATCCATTCCTTCTTTGCCCATCCCCGTATTTCGACAGGCTATCATGGGGATCCTTGCCTCGAGGCTGATCGAGGACAAGGGAGGGGATACTTTACTATACTGCTGGGCCCCCATCATTGCACAGATAGAGGGGCATGGCCGGATATACGCCGGGCGCAACATATTCTGGGACCACCTACCATGACTTATACAGGTGGTCCGTCTACGAGGCAGTCCTCGAGTCACCCTACTCTAGTCATGAGTTGGGTGTATGAGAGCGGTCTATTCCCTATGGCAGAGGCATGGAGGTGGCAGATCCGGGCTGTGAGGGCAGCCAGATGGTCAGACATGTCGGTGCTTAGAGCACCTCACCAACCAGTAGCTTCCCTCACTACAGCAGATATGGAGGCCACACCGTACCAACTTATGGCCGGTATATGGGGAGAGGAGACTCTTACACCGATCTCTTGCTCCTCCATAGGGGCAGCTTATCGACCGTGTGGGACGGGTAGAGGTACACCCCTTTGGCAGAGTGCCTCGCAGTTTGGCCTTCCATATGCGGGCATGCTTCCTCCAAATGGCACCCGCCATAGATCAGTCCCGCGAGGCTAGAGGGGGCCTAGAGGTCGTGGTTGGACAAGGGTTACTCCCGGCATTCCTATTGCAGCTGGGGATTGTTCGGGCAGAGGGAGAGCAGTGCGCCTGCACCTTTACTGGATTATTGCGGGTCTTGCTCATGCAGCAATGATGACCCCATAGACATTGGCTCCGATTCCGAGGAGTCTACAGAGGAGGGTCGAGGAGCAGACGGATGACTAGTGATCCTGATTGGCATGACACTCAGGACATCATGCAGGCAGAGAGGGCCGAGCAGAGTGCAGAGAGAGAGACTCTAGTTTCAAAGGAGCCACTCTCTCAGGGCCGTGGTGGAAAGGAAGATTCCGTCATGCGGGCGTCATGTTGCTCGACTACAGGAGCAACCCCTCAGTCAGCAGCAGCATCGGTGGCTGGTGCTAGCCCTAGTGACCCATCTTGGAGGCCGGTGATCCAAGTAAGTTATCCTTTCTTCCTTTCAGTGTTCATTTGATTTAGGATTTTTTTTTAATTGCTATCTCTCCTTGTCTTTCAATATTATATCTTTTAGCCTCTTGCCTAGTTTCTAATTCATTTTTCTTCTTTGTTTTTGGCAGAGACTGTTGACGAGTGGCGGGATCTAATCCGCAGGGTATGCACTGATTCTTTGATGATCCCTATGGATAAGACCCATGCGGAGCTATCTCGTTGATATCGGGAGCCTTGGCAGCCTGGGTAGGCATACCGACGTCTTCACTCCCGTTTGGCATGTGGCCAAGATGGTGTCGACTCTCCGTACAGAGTTGGCGGGCTATAAGACAGCCGAGCGTCTTATGAGGAGCCATTCTCATGGTGAGACCGCGGCTGCCCCTCGAGACCCCGAGCCTTCCGTTCATTCAGAGCGCCGGCGTAGCCGGAGTCCTAGGCGAGGGCGCGCACCTTCGGCGGGATCGCGTAGGGGTTGAGAGGCCACTTGGCCCTTGTATATTTTGTATCATAGATTCTTTTGTATATCACGGGCTCTTTGAGCGTTTTGACCATGCCTAGTGCATGATGGCATTGTATACAAACATTGATTATTTATATATATGCATTGATTTTGGATCAAAAGCTTGTCACTCATGTGTGTCCTTTCTATTTCCAATTGCTTTGTGTATACTACGATGTATGTTTTTATGCTTCCTAGAATGTATGCAATGGTGAACAAATGATGAAAATGCTTTACTTTACTTTTCTTTTGTGTTTCATGATGCTGATACATGATAATGTAGATATATTGTGATTTTGAATCTTAGCTTCTGTAAGCAATTTGGATACCTCATGTTTGTTTTGGCAAAGTGATGAAAATAACAAATATGATGAACAGATAAACTTGCCCCACTCCTAACTCCACGCAACCAGTAAGATGCGAGGGCTCATCACCAAGAGCCAAGAAGGGCGCAAGTTATGAAATGTGATGAAATGATAGTGATGAAAGATAGACAAAGTTTTGACGGAACCAAATTGAAAGCTACAAGCTGACTCTACCTGGGTTACTTCATAGTTTCGGATGTAATCTGCCTTGCGGTTTATCCAGACTTAGACCCGTAGATGGCCACATGGTAGAAAACATCTAGGTTTTTAGGATTTTTAACTCTTTCTGGATTTTGAACATCTGTTTCATTTATTTTTGACTCAAAGTTTTGAAAGTTTGAATTGTTTGCATATGACCATTTGCATTTATTTGTCAAGAGGACCCCCTACACTTGGCCCCACGCTACTAGTAAGAAGCGTGAGTTTATCACCATGGGCAAAGCGTAGGTGAGTAAGGGCATTTCCATCCTTTCCCAACCCTACGTCACTAGTAAGAGATGCAAGCTCATCACCGAAGGTTGGTGGGGCAGGGAAATGTGTAAAATTAAAATTTTCTGTTTGATCAACGTTTGACTTGTTTATTTGAGTAAAATGTCAGTATGTCCTTATTTCCAAAGAGATATACGTATGGGATAGATGTGACACCATGAAGCTTCTAGAACAGACCATAGGAAATGACACTTATTCTAAGAAGAAATCAAGGTGAGAAAAGACTTGCAGATCTTGGTATGGTTACCGTTAAGACTTTGTCATGTCTATTTTATTTGATAAAAGATTCTGAAGTGATTGATGATATCATGAGAATGGAGAGACATGATTAAAGAGTTTATGCCAACAACATCATGAGTTTGTAGTGAATTGCCTTGAGAACAGATTTCTTGATCACGATTTGTGTAAGAAATGAATGGACAAAATGATCTTAATTTATATGAAAATGCAATGTAAATAGTTATATAAGTAGCGTTAGTTGCTTATGCGTAGAAACGTTTGAGGTGGAGGGAATTGACTGTTTCGCCAAACTCCTCACCTTCTAGCGTGCATAAGAGGTATGCACCATTTCCGTAGTCCTTCATGACTCGGTATGGGCCCAACCATTTGGGCCGGAATTTCCTTCCTTCGCCGATCTTCTTGTCGATCCGGCTGTCCAGCCTTAGAACTAGATCACCTTCGTATATATCACGTTCATAGACCTTGTTATACTGCCGGCACATCCGGTCGGCATAGACTCTATGTCGTTGTTCAAAGATCTAACCTAATTTCATCTAGGATTTCTAGTTGGGAAAGACATGCTTCTCTGTAAGCGTCTTCATCCGTAATCCTTGTAGTGAAATGCGGAGATCGGGTATTTCAACCTCAAGTGGGAGAACCGCTTCGCCCCAAATACCGGTGAAAAGGAGTTTCTCCGTTGGTGTTCTTATTGAGGTTCGGTGGGCCCACAAGGTCGGATATAAATTTAAATGCCAATCTCGTTTGTTTTCTTTTACCGTTTTAAGGAGAATGGCTTTCAATGTTTTGTTTGTTGCTTCAGCCTGCCCATTGGCTTGGGGATAATACAAGGAAGCCGTATGATGGCTTATTTTGAATTTACTGCACAGTTCACGAACTTCTTCATTCTTGAAAGAAGTTCCATTATCTGAGATAATGATTTGCGGGATACCATACCTGCAAATGATTTGGTTCAAAATGAACTTGGTGATTACTGAACCAGGTACAGTGGTAAGAGGCATGGCCTCTACCCATTTGGTGAAATATTCAGTGGCCGTGATTATAAAATTATGGTCGTCTATGGATGAGGGAGAGAAATTCCCTATCAAGTCTAGGCCCCATGTAGAAAAGGGCCACGGAGTAGCGATTGGTTGCAGAACTTGTGCCGGCATGTGGATCTCATGAGAGAACTCTTGACACTTGCGACACCTGCGTACAAACTCTATTGTGTCATGTTCTAGGGTGGGCCAAAAATAGCCCATTCGATGTATTTTTTGAGCAAAGTGGCGTGGCCGCCTGAAGTGGCCTCTACATACTCCGCTATGAGATTCATAGAGAATATTCTTGGATTCCTCTGTGTCGAGACACCTTAGGAGCATTCCATCAAATGCCTTTCGATAGAGAACTTGCTCTATAATGACGTACTTAGCTACGATAATGCGTAACCGCCTTCTTTGTTGCGGTGTAGCTCCTTCCGGATACCTATGGTCCATGATATAGCTAATGATATCAGCGTACCAAGGGCACTCAGAGATAGTGGGTCAGGTTTCGACGTAGTATACGCACTCATCTGGAAAATCCAAATCTACTAGATCGCCTCCATCTAATGGATTATCAGCTAACCAATCCGCAATGATTTGTCCCTTAACTGACTTTTGGTTTACAAAAGTTAATTCGAACTCTCCCATTAAGGTTATAAAACGTCCAGCCTTTTTAGACAAAGACCCTTGTGTGAGGAAAGTTCGTAAGTGGTCAGTTTTTACTACGACCCTTGTCTCTTGATTTAGCATATAGTGTCTTAGGCGTTTGGTTGCGAAGACTATGGCGAGACATTCTCGTTCTGCTTGTGTATAGCGTGTTTCATAGTCGTGCAGTGTTCGGCTAATGAAATAAATGGCACGTTCTCTTTTGTTATCGTCTTCTTGGGCCAACATGCAAGCTAACGAAACATTGGTAGCTCGTGAGTATAAGATCAACGGGCGGTCTAGCTTAGGTGGCATTAGCGTTGGTGGTGATAGCAAGAAACGCTTAACTGCGTTAAAAGCTTCATCGCAATCTTTGGTCCAACTAATGCTATAGTCTTTCTTGAGTAAATTGTTGATTGGATGAATGGCGAAGCTTAAGTCCGGGATGAATCTTCGGATTGCACCTAGCTTTATGAGAAATGACCTGATTCCAGATTCGTCCGAAGGTGGAATCATTTCGAGAACAACCCGAATTTTGGTTGGGTCAACATCTATTCCCCGTGATGATATGATATAACCTAGGAGCTTCCCTCCTGTTACACCAAAGACGCATTTCTCTGGGTTTAGCGTGACTCGTATTCTATTAGGCGTGAAAGAATGATGCGGAGTACTTCCGGATGGTCATGACGTTTCTTGGCCTTGGTCAATAAGTCATCTACGTAAGATTCCATGATTTTATGAATTAGATCGTGAAATATATATGTCATAGCCCGTTGGTACGTAGCACCAGCATTTTTGAGACCGAACGGCATAATAGCATAGCAATAGGTTCCCCAAGGAGTTATAAACGTAGTTTTAGCTTGATCTTGCTCGGATATTCTGATTTGGTTGTATCCCGAGAATCCATCCATGAGAGACAAAAGCTCAAATCCAGCTGTTGCATCAACAATTACATCTATGGATGGCAACGGGAAGTCATCCTTAGAACATGCTTTGTTAATGTCTCGGAAATCTATGCAGATGCGTATCTTTCCATTCTTCTTGAGAACAGGAACAATATTAGATACCCACTGAGAGTAATCGACTGGTTTAATGAAGCCAACTTGGAGAAGTTTTATTACCTCCTCCTTTACCATGAGAGCTACTTTGGGTTTCATAGGTCTTGATTTTTGCTTAATTGGCTTTGCATCTGATTTAGTGACGAGGTTGTGTACCGCAATGTGGGGTGCAACTCCTGTCATTTCTTTATAATTAAATGCAAATGCCTTCTGATGCTCTTTGAGGATCCGAGTGTGTATTTCTACTTCTTCTGGTGTTAACGAAGATCCTAGTTTTAAGATTCTCGGCTCGTCCTCCGTTCCGATGTTGACATCGATCGTTTCTTCGATCAAGGAGGCGTTACCCTCTTCAAACTCAGGCGGTGCTGGGGGTAAATCCAAATCATCCCCATCTTCCACCGCGTATATGCTGGGTTCTTTTTGTGAGGGAAAACTCATCATGGGATTTCGAAATATGAGGACGAATGTGGGCTTAAGGACAAATCTGGCATAGGATAGGAAAGATGCAATGCTGCATAGGCGTTTAAGTATTGCAAAGTGGCTATATCATTATCGGTATGGTTTGGGGCGGTAGATTCACTTTCGCTTGAAAGGGGATTTGTCGTTGTTTTTATGAATGGTTCGTCACGAATGGACACGGTGAAATGAGTATCTTCTAATTCATCGCTTGGAGTAAAACGTGACGCTGAAGTTGCTATCGAGTCAGCGAGGAGATTTTTCTCTCGGGGAATTGCTTCAATAGATATGAAGTTGAATGCCTTGCTTGAATCTAATACGGCATTTTTGTAAAGCTGTAAGTGTTCAGCTTTAGTTTCATATACCTCAGAGACTTGGTTTGCCACTAATTGTGAGTCTCCCAAGACTCTGATATTATCAACACCGATTCTCTTGGCTAAGGTGAGGCCAAGGAGGAGGGCTTCGTATTCTGCCCCGTTATTGGTGCATTCGAAATTTAGCTTAAAGGAAAATGGCAGGACTTTTCCCTCGGGTGAAGTAAGAATTATACCTGCCCCCGCTCCATAACGGCACCTAGCCCCATCAAAATGGAGAGTCCAATACTTAGCTGGGAATATAGAGGTTGGGGGGTTCATTGCGTTTGCGCATTCCACTTCCACCATGCAGAGGTCTTCTGCTGGAAGAGAGCCAACCCCTAGGGAATACCCTATGCCTACTGAATCAAATGGTAAGAACATTGGTAAATCTTGTTCTATTAATTCAACAATTTTTGCAGTAGTCCCTAATGATACAGTTTCTTTAGCTTTATCGTCAGGGGTTGGGGTTGTTTTGGCTATGCTGATGGTTTCAAGATCCGTTGTAGGTACCAACTTTTCCTTTGGCTTTGAGTCAGTGGGTTTGTTAAGTTGGTTTGTTGGAAGTTCAAATTCCGAGTGTACACCTGGTCTTTTCTTTAAATCAGCTAGGTGTACATCAAATGGCTTTGGATCACCTTTGGCTACAAATACCTTTCCTAGATGCAAGAATCTTACTTCTTGAAATAATGTAGAAGGGATTGCCTTCATGCGGTGTATCCATGGTCGGCCGAGGATCATATTATAATTAGTTTCCCGATCTATAATATAAAACTCAGTCAGGATTGTTTTGGGTCCTAAGGTGACCGGTAGTATTATGGTTCCTATTGAAGTAGCTTTAAGGCTATCATAACCTCTCAATGTATTTCGAGTAGTGGAACAATTTGTTTCACCATATCCTAATTTTTGGAGGAAAGAGAAGGGGACTATGTTAACTGCGGCCCCATCGTCAACCATTTCCCATTTTACGTAATTATTATAAACCCATACTTGCAAGTGTAAGGTTGGATCACCTCGGCGAGCGATCTCAGCGTCCGTAGGCATTTTACTTATCTCGAATATGAATTCGACATCCCTATCTGCCTGTCCCGGAGGATGAACATCAAAGTCTATATGATTTACCTGTGTTTCAGGTGGTGGAGTGATATTAATTAAATGACCTAAACCTAACGCCTCTAAAAGAGCAGCCCTGTGGGCAGGGGAGTTCTTTAGCAAGTCAAGGAACGAAATATGCGAGAAGGTTTTTGTTAGATCATTAATTAAATCATAAGCACCCACAGGTTTTGTTATGATTTGCTGGATGTTATCCGTTTCTGGCAAGTGGCTTGGACTTGGTTGAGAAAAATATTCTCGTGTCCTTGTTACAGCTTCAATGGGTAATTCCGAGTCTAACTCTACCAATCCAACTACCTTAGGTCATGGTTGACTCCCTAGTTGGGGTGCAACTAATGGATTTAGCGAAGTCGAGGCTTCATGGTCATTGTTTCCTGTCATTGCACCCTTGTTTGTTCCAGTTGGTTTCAACCTATTACTATCATGATTTGGAAGTGGATCGTTAAAGATCTTGAGAGGAGCATTCTGAGGGGAAACTGCCCCTGCGAGCGTATTGGGTAGTGATGATACAGGATCTGCCAAAAACAAATCTGTGAAGAACTATCTTTGTTCTTCTGGTAAACGTTGCATGAACTTGTTGTAGTCACGACACGTTCTAGTGTCATGACCCTGAATTTTATGGAAACCACAATAAGAATTGGGATTGTAATTCGTGTTTTGTTGGTTTGGTTTGTATTGTGGCCTAAAATTTTGATCAAACTGTTGCCTATTAGGATTAAAATTCTGCATTTGTTGTTTCTGGCTTTGATTTTGGTAACCAAATGAATTTTGACCCGCCCCTTGTATGGGATTATGCCGTTGTTGTTGTTGTTGCGGATGGTTAAAATCCACTGCGTTGATTGTCGGGGTAAAGTTGTTGTTTCTTTGGTTGTTTGTTTGTGATGGAGTACTGACTATATTTACCTTTTTGGGCTGGTCGGTTACTCCGTCTGTTGTTACACCCCGATTTTTGTTAAGGATTTTAGGTCCTTGATTAGCGTTTGTGGGGTAAGTCGTAGTATTTTGGTTAGAGGTGATCAACCTCCCGTTTGCTCCATATGTCTTACGACCACTATCTATTGCTGCCTGATCTATTCGCAGAGCGCTCTCGAGTACTTCGTCATAAGTTCTTAGTGGGAACTTCTGGACTTCTTCCTTCACTTCTCTACTAAGAGAATGAAGGAATAAATCACATAGTTCCATCTGATCCATATTTGGAGCACTTGCCGAGGAATAAAGGACTGTACGCCACCTTTGGATGAAATGGGCAATGATTCATTATGTTCTTGCTTGATGTGTAAGAACTCCCTGATTCCTGTTCTCAACAGTTTGTTCATGTCGAAGGCTTTGATGAACTCAGACACAAGTTGTTTGAATGAATGTATGGAAGCCTCGGGTATTCTGTAATACCAATCGAGAGCAATGCCTTCTAGCGTTTTGGGGAATATTTTAGCAACAACCCCATCCCATGGGAGTAATTCTTGAATGGCTGTAGCGTAAGCTTTGATATGCGCATTCGGATCTCCCTCTCCTTTGTATTTGGGCAAATCGGGAAGAGGCCTTGGAAGCATAACGCTTCGTATGGTGAAATCTAAGGGCTCTTTCAAATATTCTGAGTAAGTTCCTATCACATATGTTTCAACCATTGACGGTGTCTGTTGAGGGGGCGGTGGCGGAACGGGTTGTTGATATGGCGTAACGTACGCGTTGGCAGGGGCATAAGGCAACCCCTGTATTTGGGCAAACATGCCGGGAGAGGAGAACATATCCCCTTGTGGCGATTTGGAGTACATGTTTAAGTACGAGGGGGTACTATCCAGGAATGGATTGCTCTGTACTAGACCTGGAGGAACAGTGCTAGCGATAGTGGGTCTAGTTGGCATTTGTTGTGAATACTGAGGAGTCATGCCTAACGTGCCTACTCCTGTGAGGAGATCTACTTGGCTGGGATGGTGCGGAGGATTGGAACTCCCTGTTTGTATGAATTTTGAATTTTGACTTGCTTGGGCAAGTTCTAATCCTCTAACCTTCTCTATTAGAGTTGAAATGACTTCGTTTGGTGAAGTCACGATATTCTGCCTTGGTGGCGTTTGTTGTAGACTATGGTTTTGCGGAGGTATGTGATATCCTGCTATGAACTGATCATTATCTTGCCAAGCATCTCTGAGAGTATTTTCTATACGTGATGGCATAGAGGTATTTTCTTGAGGAGAGAACTCGGGTTGTATTTGCAAACCTCCTATAGGTGGGTACATGCCTTGAGAGCGTTGTTCATTTCGGGAATAACGCGTTGAGTACTCGTCATCTAGAACCGAGTATGGGTCTGATTGTCTACTAATATGTGGTCTAAGTAGCACCTGAGGAGATGAAACAGATTCTCCAGTGAACGTCATATTATTC
Source organism: Taxus wallichiana var. yunnanensis (assembly GCA_018340775.1). Taxonomy (NCBI): domain Eukaryota; kingdom Viridiplantae; phylum Streptophyta; class Pinopsida; order Cupressales; family Taxaceae; genus Taxus; species Taxus wallichiana. The sequence continues at coordinate 729,332,209 of CM031234.1, read as the reverse complement.
GAGCCTGAAGGCTCTGTTTGTGTTTGAGCGAGTTGTTCCAACCCCTCTGCTTGGAAGGACGAGTTATATCTAGTCCTTGGAGTTTGCGTTGACAACTGACTAGTTGAATAGTTGTCGCCCCACATTGAGAGTGAGGGTGATGATTGTCTATTTTCTTTGGGCATAGTATGCCTCAAGACCCAGGAGGGGTCTGCCAGTATGCATCGAATCCCGACATATTCGGGGGGTATATGAATACCCGCAGAATAATGGGAAGAAGTGAAGGTGATTTATGAAAGCTTAATGAAGCGGTTCTAAGAAGGCGTACTAAAGTGAAAGTGTAATACTATGACTCCAGACAAGAAAGTAGGCAGTTTATGTCAGTTTTACTAATCTTGTTTGTTTCACGTCGGGTTCACCAATTTTGTACGCCGAAAAGCGACAAGAGAGCATGGGAATCTACAAGTGACTCTTTCGCCGTACCCGACCTCCCGAGGTCGTGCCGAGACAGCCGGTGGGGATGGAATATAGGTAGTATACGGACAGACTAGTTAGGAAATCTAATGTCTTCAACATGCACTAATGTAATTTGCGAATCTAAGGCAAAGAAGGCCCTTCTAACTCGACCCAGTGTGATAGATCGATCAGCAAGGATGATGACCGCTCGAAGGATCCAATCAATATCGAGCTCTGGCGTGATTCGATCTATGGGTTGTGGAATGCGTGGGAAATGACCCGGGATGGTTTCGTGTATTTCTCCTGATAGGGTCATATGGTGGATGGTAAATATAGTCAATTCTATGGACGGTTGTCTGGCCTAGTCTAGAACTCTCTAGCTTCGTTAGCTGTTGTATTCAGCAAGGACCGTTGTTCAATGATAATAGGTGGAAGTGGAGTAGTGGAATACCAAGTGTGTGTAGGCCGAGTTGTCTATGTCTAATTTTCTTATGGATTCGTTAGGTTGTGGGATTTATGGGTCACAACCGTAGACTCATGGTTGTTGTGGACCAGCTATGGTCATGCGTGGAATCAAGTCCTGATCCCTAGTATCCAATAATCATACGCTTTTTCAGCCTCTATGTTGAGAATCAACAGCTGTGTGATCTTCTCGGAATACCTCACAGGTGTTCTTGCAACTTGGATTCTTAGGCTGGTATCTATGTCTGTGAGGGTGTCTCCTGCATCTGGTTGTGGAACTAAGGGATCACACCCGAATGTTTGTTCTCTTTCAAACCTTTCTACAGTCATGTGGATGTTTTCCTAGGGTAATCTGTAGTTTGGCTGATTTGACCAAAATGTATGTGCTTGGTCGTCTTCTATGTTTAATCCTCTTAACTGAGACCTGACCTGCTGAAAATCTGTTGTTGTTTGGAAGACTTGTATCCTAAGATTCTGGTCAATGTCAGTTATTGCCACTATGAGATTGGGCTGAGGCACGATTGGCTCGAAAATGTATTCCCTGGGCTCCCTAGGTCCCGTAATTGTCATGCAAAAGCAGTAATAAAACAAACTATAATAAAGTGAAATCTAAGTATACTTCTAGCATATATAACTTCTTTTTGTATTTTCTGACGATTTATAAGAAAGCAGCTATTTAAAATATTTAGAATTGACAACTAACTAATAATCTAAAACAAACAAGATAACCGAGTGTGGTTATTTGTCTGTGCAATTTTGTAAATCTATTCTAAACAATGAAATAGCTAATCTATTTGCAAGATTCTCGATCCTACCTCAGAAGTGAGGAGTGAATCATAGTTTCTCAGAAACTATCAATCCCCATGACTTCCCCAAAGCAATATCGAGAATAAAATTAACTGAAATAAAGCGATTAACTACTCTATTTGATAAGATTCTAACTAGAAATTTGAAAGCTAGAACCTGGATTTCGCAGAACAGTGGCGAATCGATGGTGTGTGTGATCTTGTCCCTCAGTGTGATCTCTTCGTTCTTTCATGTTCACGTGAATCCAGAAAAGCGTGTAATGCTAGCATCAACAGGAATAGATGTTGGAGTAAGGGACAACCTTCAGAATGCAGACAGAATAGAATGCGGATAGGAGAGGGATAGCGCAAGAGTACAGAGCTTGGCTTATGCAATTCCTAGCGGGATCTACTGTGAATCGTGTAAAAAAATGCGTCCAGAACCTGAAACTATCCTGTATGAAGAGCAAAACCTGTAACTTTTAATGGCTTCCTGAGCTATTCTACTCTAATGGATTAGATAAAACAGCAACACTGTTTGCACAAGTTGGATATGTGGCTTACCAACAGCTAATTAATGCTAACTAAGCAGGAAATGAACTACACTATCAATCCCAAGCAAACTAACAGACCACAGCACTGAGAATGAGAAGATTGGAGTAAAATTGGTGGCCTCAAGTAATGACTGCACTTGCACAAGATGGATATGTGGCTTACCAGCTGCAACACAATACTAACCAAAACACGCAATGAAGAAAACTAAGTATTCTAAGCAAAGGAAAACTAAATCTATTGCAAAGAGGAAACCAGAAAATAAAACTTGAGAGAGGCCATTTGCTTGAGCACAAGCCATGCACTTATAGGAATTCAATCACCCCCAAATCAAAATCAAACTGAACTCCTAAACAATAAACAAAGGAAAAACACTATTCCAGGGGACCAAAAACATAAATGCAAGCTTAAGTCGGCAAGAAAAGCTAATGAAACGTTGATCTTTGCGTGTGTTTTGTCAAAGGAACATTCTAGAAAATGCGTAAAGGACCGCCGCTCTGCTTAGGGCAGCGGTTACAGGACCTTCGCCCTGTACAGGGCGGTGGTTACAAGACCGCCGCCCAGGCAGGGTGGCGGTTTCGCTACTTAAGAGAAAAGGGGGAAGAAAAGAGGGAAAAAGGGGAAAACAAAACACGCAAGGGCTAGAAGGGTCATGCGGGATGTTAACGCACATTTGAGGAGCTCTTTCTGGATCCCAAACACCTTGCGAAGAGACCTGTATCATCATTGGGGAATTTATTACACTGTTCCGCAATACAGTACCTTACAATTTTGGGTACGTATAGTTACGATACATCACATTACCACATCCGCATCGAGGTGCAATCATGTACACTAGGGATCATACTCACCATATGCCCCTAACTCATGACATGAACCATCACATATTACATGAATTATACATATGAGGAACACAATGTCTAAGCTTACAACATATAGTCAATTGCAATACAACATGACGATGCACACAACTTAGTACAATATGGTGATGACATCACGATAAAATTCCTTTCACTTTACATCAATTTTGTCATGCAATACATCAATACACCTTCACATCATATAAATCCAAAATGTTTTAACCTCGGGAATCAACAATAACATTTCGTTCACACACGGATTCCTCATTGGATCCACGAAATAGAGAGTGAATACTCTCATCACCAACACATCAACATGACAACAAATACACACTAAGTGACATACACCACATGTGCTTCCATAAGGTCACAATTACAACATATATCACATTACTCTTCCAATATCCACCACCATCATGCAAAATCATCACAACTCCAATCAATCCTAGAGGTTCGAGAGCATGAACCTCCGCTCTGATACCATATGTCGTGCCCACATTTTACTCACACAATTACAACAGTAAAAATATCAGGATAATTTTTTTGACTTACATTTCTCACTACACACAACACAACATGGGCTTCAAGTACAAAACTTGACTCACAAACGACAATCACATAAGTCATCGACTCACATAGACACATGAAAACAACATAGGCATGTCGATGCCACACTTTTCCCAATGAACGAATACTAGCAATGCCCCAACCATAGAAAGAAGACTCAAGGATAGGAAAACCCACAACACATCTTTTCTTTAATTGTATTTTAGTTACGATTAACATTCCAAGAACATTATTGTGCAAGGATAAATTTCTCATTTTTCCACCGACATATTCTTAAGTTCATACCATGGTTAAATTATCGTTCACCCCTTTTAAGTTGGTTTCTTATTCTTTACAAAATTTTCCATAACTTGCATACTTATTTGTCATAATTCAAATGCATATAAAGTACTTAATTATCTTGTTCTTATGTTAAGAATATTATTGTGTCAGATGGATATTCAATGTCTACCTTTTTTACTCTTATGACTCAAGTGAATGTGACTTGGTGTCCGTATAGCGATATTACGATTTAACGGAAATTCAAATACAAGATAGCTTTTTACCACAAAACATTCCTCGATCACGGGTTAGTTATTCCCCTACCATAGTTATTCTAATTCAATGACTTGTGAAATACCATTTTGATTTATATATGTATTTTATTTTCTCGAAGGTGGAACACACCAAGGTAATTCATATTATTTGAAACAAAAGAGTAATTTAATTGAGGTATAAGGTCTCCAAGAGAGGCATTATTCCAAACCTCAAATCCCATTTTTACTCTTATATGCTTTATTTTCTACGTCACGTTAGGATCTTATTTTTAGCATTGTCTTGTAAAAGGAGCTACGAAGTGTTTGTCTAACCTCTTGAAGACATAAAAGATTAGAAGACTTGTAGCTACACACGAACCCAAGTTAACATCCAAATCAACTGAGTTTTAGATTAATTCCAACTTCACCTAAGGGTCTACCCCTCAACTATATATGCGTTTTAAGAAAGAGGACATATTTATGCTAAACCACCTTCAGAAAGGACCAAGGTGTTACGTTGAGAGAAACCAGGGTAACACATTAAGCTGAGCGGAGCTAAGGAGTTCATTAACAAGAGTTTAAGGCCTAGAACAACTAAGTCACAACCTCCATCCATGTCATCTGGATCCAACAGGTTTTCACTCAATGAAGAACTTTGATTTTAAATGTATCTTCGGATGATAAGGTAGTCCGCTAGGCTACGAAGGAGGAGTTAGCTCTACACACTCCAAGAAAAGTTTGACTGTGTCACTCCTAATAGACAGGTTTAAGACAATGTCACTAAACATACTGACTAAGATGATAAGCCCATTCTCGGGTTCTTGTTTACTCAAACTAGGAGGTTCCATCGAGTGCAGAGTGTAAGTTCACTCTATGGTTTTCAAAGTATTCTACGGTAAGGAGTATCACACATGAAAAACAAGTTATGCTCCGATATTGAACAAGGGTAGAGTGTTTTGATTTAATTATCTTTATTACATTTACAAAGTATGAATGCACAAGATGACTCATTAATCATTTATTGAACACTAAATATGCATTACAAGATATTACTTAAATTAATTTACCTTATATAAATATCAAACCTTTTTACTAGGTGTACTATAAATAAAAATTGAACTATGATTAAATGCACATTTCCTAGATGTCCTTGGAACTAGCATCTCATACATAACAAAAAATTATCAAAAATAACCTTCTGTAACATGAGACTACATTATACATTTATTCATTTAACCATGAACTATATAAATTACAATGATAATTAATGCATTACACAACGCCTTTTTGTCGTCATTCTTTCATCCTATAAAACCACGTGAGCATGATATCAACGATAAATCGTTGGCATGACATCCACCCTAATCTAACATAATTATCATTTTTCAGGTTTCCCATTTACATATGATAATAATTACAATTTGTAATCGAAATAAAATGTTTAGAGACATGTATTCATTACATTTCATTTTACTTCATTTTGTAACCTAGGAGAGAGAAAAGAGAAGGGAAGAGAGAGAAAACACCATTTTTTCAAAAGTTCTATTTTACACAACAAGTTACACTATAGCATTTTAAACAGTTATTTGCATGTGTTAAAAGTTTCCATGGTGGTTTGGCAACCCGACAAGGGTCCCACAGCTTTCTATTTTTACCTTTTCTTACTAGCTACAAAAACATTCAAAATGGGCTCGGAGGCCAAGAAACCGCTTCCAAAAGTTATCTTCCAAAGAGAATGCACACCACAATTAACTTTCTACGTGTCCCCAGATATACCAAGAGTTCATAGCAACTGATGAAATTGGGAAAAAGTGAACGGTTTGCGTTTGGCGGCTAGTTTTTGGGGCCACTGGTCAGTAGTTGGCCCAGTGCAAATTGAACAAAAGTTAGCTCGAGGGCTCAGAAAACCATGTCCAAAATTGATGTTCGATGGGTGAGCACGCAACGAGACACTTCCTACAAGTTCCCCTATATAAGGATAATTCATCAGAGTTGACAAACTGAGAACTAGAAAACCATTTTCAAATGGCGACAAGTTTTCTGGAGCGACAAGTCGAAATTGGTCCAGTTTGACCTTGTCAAATTACGACCAGAGGCCTACAAAATGTCATCGTCAAAATATCCAAAAGGTGTTTTTCCCTAAATTGAAGGTTCCATGCAATTTTCTAGTATAAACACTAGAGGTTTGTGAAGACGGGAAGTAATTTCTCTATCTAGGTTTCAAATGGCGGTTCAAAATGAAAGCCAACTTTCTAGATTTAACAACTTTCTACTATTGTAAAACAGTGCAACAGGCTCCTATAAGAGCGTCAAAAAGATCATATATGTTCGTTCAGGGGTCAAACCAGAGGTCAAGGTGACTCCCCACATACCAAGGTACATGAATGAAGCTTAACATCTCATTTTCAGAGTTATGAAGGGTACTTAATGAGTCTCCAAAAAATGCAAAAATTAACTATTTAAACAGGGAGAAGATCAACTTTATTAATGGGAAGTCAATTTTGTCTTGTCGATAAAACAATATTGAAGCGATCCAGGTGGGTAGGAAGTTTTCTAAATCACCACAGAATGAGGGTGGAAGTTCATGTTTTAATGCAACGAGTTATTTTGACTTCGTGAGTTATGACACGACACTTCATTGTTTTGCAATGAGTTGATATAAAAATTTAACTGTATTAAAATCCTAATATTTTAAAATTCTATTAAGTTGTAAATGAGGAATAAAACATGAGAATTATGAGAGGTAAGGGGAGATGAACCATGCCTAGGAGGAATGGAGTCGGTCAAACCCGCAAGCTTCGGTTCAACATCTCGCTTGACACTTCGTCAACCAGTTCACGAGCCTGGATCAAATCTCCACCATGTCACAAGAACTTCCCGATCACTTGAAGTTTTCCATCAAAAAAAGTAGTTACTTGTGCATTTCTAAAACCTTTTGAATAGATCCATTATGTACATATCCTGCAATCTTGGCATTCCATGAGACAACATTTCTTTGAGGCATTCTATCAAACAGTTCACATGCCTTTTCCACAAATCCATTTTGTGCATATCATGAGATCATGGCACTCCATGAGACCACATTTCTTTGAGGCATTCTATCAAACAGTTCATGTACCTTCTCAACAAAGGAATAGATGTGGTATTCATGGTTGTGAATCACCACTCTTTTCCATAAACTGAGCAGCAAAGGAACTCATCGCAGTGAACACTGATTTGGAATTGTTTTTACTGCTTTGTAATATCATAGAAGGGAAGTATTGTTCAAATTTTATAGGAGTCATGGTGCCCTCATTACAGAGAGGCCAAAAAGTCACTGGTAATGTCAAGAAGCTTAGTTTGGAGCTTCCACCCATTATTTTATTTTCCCTTGCATTTCTGGCATCCACAGTGGAAATTACTTGCACACATCTACAACTATATCCTCTCCATTATGATTTGATGGATATCATACCCTGATCCAAAGATTCCATTTTGGCACAGGCTAGACGTACGTTGGAAAAGAAAACTCAACAGGTTGGAGACCTATTTGTTGCACGCATGAAATAATGTGACTGTCTCTTGAGGAAACCCATGCCTTCTACACTGTAATAATCGCATTCCATGAGAAGCTATTTCGTTCTTTCATCTAGTCAAACGTAGGAAAGGCTTCCTCACTAGCCAAATCACCAATATTAGGTATAACCAAAAACATCCAACGAACAACCTCTACCCCCATACGGCTCACTGAATTTTATGCTTGTTAGATGTTCCATGCAGGTCTGGGGTTCGAGTTTGACATGGACTCGGGAGGATCTTTGACAGGAAATCCACTGTCATTATCTTCAACATAAGATTCCAACAAAAACTACTCAAAACACTTAGCTTGTCGAGGATCTTTCTCACTCAAAAGATTTCTAACAATATTTTCCTCACATATGGAATGACACTTAAACGCCATGCATCTCATGCACCTACTCTTCCCTTCATTTATCATGACAATAAAGTGTTTCATCTAGAAATAATTATAAACATAGTGGGCGCACTCAATTTTGGTAAATTTCTCCTCCATAAAAATGTCTACAGATCATTTGCAACCAAAATTTGCTAACATGCTTGTTGGATTTCAAAACCATGTTCCCAAGCTTTTTTTTGGCACAGACTGGGAGAAATATGGCCAAAACAAATCAGACTTCCATTATGCTTTGATGGACTTCCTTACCCTACTTCACGGTCCCTATCTGGCATGACAGGGAGAGTGGAAAAGACAAATCCAGCAGAAAAAGTAGGTCAAAGGCGGGAAGAAAATTTCGACGAAGCGTGAGGATGCATGACAAGGGAAGAACCACCATGTCTTGTAGCCACCTGGCACACTCCACCCCCAAACACGCAATCACCCCTTGTCTACTTGACAACTCCTTCCACACTCTAATGCATCATCCCAAAATTTGATCACACGCAAATGACTAAATCCTTTATTATTTTATTTTAAAATTAGTGTGGGGCACTACACAATATCTTGCAATATGCCCTTGTTTGTGACACTTATAACATACCAAAAATTCTTGTTCCTTCTAGGTTCAAACACTCTTAGATTCCATCCACAATCTTTAGCTCTATGCCCATACTCACAACATGAAAAGAATTCACCCTTGAAGACACCTACTTCATTCCTTGGAGCCCTCTTTTTGTAATCTCTAGCTCTATGACCAAACTCATGACAAATGAAACAATATCCATTGAATAAAGAGCCATACCTCATAGCATTAGGTTGTCTAACTGAGTTAGACATTCTTGGATATGCCCTTTTGACTAGCTTCATCATCATGCTTTCCTTGAAACCCTAGGCATGATTTCTCATATATATCCTTTTTTCCTTCTAAATAATCATCAAGAGCCTTAGAGATCTTTTAAAATCTCTCATAAATCTTCAAATTTCTATAAGAATCCTCTAAATATGTTTCAAAATCTTTCAATTTGTCTTCATACCTAGAATAAACATCTTCCTTCTCCTTTAGGGATTTTGACATATTCTCCAATTGAGATTTCAAATCCTTGATGTCTTGATCATGATTTATCTCCATATCTTTGAACTGAATTTGATAGGCCTTGATACATGATTGAGCTATTTCATTTATTCTTTTCAATATGGGTACAAGGTCTGTAGACTTACCCATTGCTTGTGCTTTAGAGGATCTCCTTCAAGTTGTCAAAATTATGCAAAAAGGACCAGCTCTGATACAAATTTTTGGAAGCAAAAGGGATTGAGAGGGGGGGTGAATCATTCCTTAAATTAATTAAAATAACTTTCATATTTCCATACATACACCACGAAAATTTATCCATCCATCAATGTGTGATTAGCAACATAAAATATTTAACCACATAAGCACAATCAAGAGAGCATACACATGAACACAAGATATAAGTGAGAAAACCTAATGGATAAGAAAAACCACTGAAACTCTACTTATATCACACAAAGAAAATTAATTTATTGAAGCACCAACTTACAAGGAGCACCAACCCCTAGTTTAGTAGAGCACTAACCCTACAAGGAGAACAAACCCTAATTTAGTGAAGCACCCACTCCACAAGGAGGCTACAACCCCTAAGGATGACCAAGAACAAAATCAGTCATATGAATATGTTTTATCTTTGAAAATTATTCTATCACAACGATGGAGATCACTAATTCAACTCACAAACCCTAGCTCATACCCTAGGGCATCAAACTTGTCTTTCTCCTTCTTTCTTCACTTGTCTTGCCTCTAACTTATTTCTCTCATGTTTTCATGTATTCCTAAATCTTATATTACTTAAAATCATTCCTTAAAACCTGCAAATATCTCTCCTCTAGGTTGCTTTACACCCCCATGCAAGACTAGCTCTCAAAATGAGCTAAAACATCACTTTTATAGCTTCTTCTTCTCATTTACCCAAAGGAGGTCAGCACCTAACCATAATTTCAACCCATAAAACTCTATAAAATTCCAAATTTTTAGTTACAACATATACTTATGACCTAATCAGGTCAGCCTAGATAAAACCCCATTACATATGCCAAAAATGGTTCAAACCCCATGGGCACATTCTTAAAAATTCCCTTACATCAAATGTATAATTTTTCATGACCTAAAACCCTTTATGTATGAGTAAAATATCATAAAAATTCATACATTATCAAAATTAATATCAATCAATCAAATTATTTCATTTATTGGGCCCAATTCCCTTTACAAATCTCAAAACAATTGTTTCCTTCACCCTTTAGAACCCTAGAAACTTCATCTGATCATAAAATCACTTCAACATGAGAAAATAATGTCATGTAACAAATAAAAATAAATGGTAGGATCTGTAGAAAATATGTAAGAAATTTATAAGTCATGAAACATCCTTTACTTCAAACCGAAGCAACATTTGCCTTCACCATAATAACATGCGAGAAAAATATGTTTCCAAAGATTAGCTCATAAAATATTTTATACATACATTCAAGAGATAAAATGGATTAATTGGATTCAAAATTAATCCCTATTAATATTACAGGTGATAGTAAGCATCACCTAATCCATCTCATGCTTTAAATGACATCAAACTTGAACCAAAAAAGATGTTGTCTTGAAGCTGCAAGAAATCATCTTTCTCAAATAATGACCTAGAGACCCTTTAAAATAAACTCATCATGAGGAAAACCATATATCACCTAAAATTTATCTAAATCCTATTTCCAGCACAACATTAATCATCTCATGAATCCACTTGTAGCTCAAGATATGGCCATTTTACCACAAACTACTTTTTATGGCCTCAAAACCTCCCTTTGGCTAGTCAACCTATTTGGACCTAAAAATATGATGAACTCATGAAATTTCCTTTAAACCTCCATTTACATCAAGAAAAACTCACATAAATCTATTTCACACAGAATGTTGTTCCGAATAGAGTTAATTCTATCCTTTCATTCTCTTGAGAAACAAATAGGGGTTAGGGTTAGGAGGAATACTGTTGAGTGTTGGGAAGGTGTGCGCATCTTTGTAGAGAGATTAGACCGAATGTGAAGAGCTCCTTTTTGTCTGGTAAGGACTACTTGTAAATAAGAATGCAAGACCACTAGATTTTAGTTAGACAATAAGTGAGGGCGCCTTGGGCCAGGAAATATTAGACTTCTTTTCGAAGGTGGTCAATTCCCTTTTAATACAAATTGATGCAAATGATAATAAGGAAGCTATTGTGAACTCACGATTTAGGTATCTCATTACTTTGAAATCAATAGAGACTAAACTACCAATAATAGAATGTCATGCTATTTGTTTGGTCCTTTGGTTATTGATATGTTCAAATCAAGTTACGAGAGATAGACCAATTTGGACATGAGGTTTTTTTGAGGTGAATAGGTGAAAGGTTGGTTTTGTGTAAGTCACGTGACCGATGCCGGTCACTGGATAACCGATCGTGGTTATAAAACTGTACCGGTAGGGAATAACCGATATTGGTAGGGGCAGTGATTTAGGGATTTTTAAATGGAGGTTGGTGTAAGGTGGTTATGAGGTTTGGAAGGTTGGTAGATGGTTGAGGGGAGTAGTAGGGTGATAGAGAAGACTCGAGAAAGTGAGAGAGAGAGGTGTCTTTGGGGCAATATAGAGATGGATGACCGAAGGTTAGGTGCAGGTTGTTGCCGGGTAGTAGATCCAGGAGTGAGCTTATAATCCCTATGAATTAAAAGTTCACAAAGTAGTGTCTAGAAGCATACAAGGTGATAAAAGAGACTACTTACTAGTTTTTGATGTGGATGCAGGTCCAAAGAATGCAGTGGCGAAGGCAAGGCTCAGTTGGGATGATCCAGAAATTAGAAGTGATCTGATGAAGCTATCCTCCAACTCTCCCAATGTTTGGATGAGTGTGACAATGCTTTAGATGCCCGATTCTGATCTTGGGCTTGATACTCCTCTTTGCAAACTCTTCTCTCTCCTTCACTTGTCTCTCTCTTGCAAATGAATTCCGGATCCTTTCATTTTGGTTGGGGGAGGTCATTTACAGGGAACCGATGGTGGTTATGTAACTGACGCTGGTCGAGTAGGGACCAATGTCGGTTAGGTCAAAGTTGGCTATTTTTAGTAAAATAGCCAACTTTCCCTCCTTTTCTCCGAGGGATCAGTTGTGGGCTTGGTCAAGTCATTATTAGGTTTGTTTTGATGCGGGTGAGGGGTGATGAGTCATGGGTGTGGGTCTAGACCAATTCATAGGTCTTAATTAGGTTATTTTAGGGTTAGGGTTAGGTCATAGTGAGGTGGCGAGGTGAGGTGGCAGGGTTGGAGATGTGGATTTATTAATTATAAGGTAATTAATAAATAATTAAGTGTGTAAGGTTTAGGTGGTGAGGTAGGGTTAGGTTGTGGGATGAGATACGGGGTACAGGGTGTTGTAAGACCCAAATTTGGTGTCTACAAAATCACATAATTCCAATTCAGCTATTACCTTCTTTGGAGAAGTTTTCCTTAAAGCGAAACTCTTAAGGCGCCATTTTTAGGTGGGGCCCACATATGACCACAAGATCTAACATACCTTTCTGGAAATATGGAAGAGTAATCTATAAAATCCAATTATAATTTTTGAGGAACGAATAAAAATGGTCGATATACTCACTTTTTCGCAAGTGCACCTAGCTAGGGTTTTAGACAACTTAACTTCTTAACGATTTGTTCATAAAAATGTGACAATAAAAACACCTAATTTTTTTGTGAAAGATTCATGAATGAAATTAAAAGCTATTATTAATATCTCAGGTCCCCATGCAAAGCATACAATTCACAATGAGCATTAGAAGGTCAACATTTTCTTGAAAAACACACTAAAAATTACCTTGTTTCATCAAAACTTTCCTATCTTCAAATATATTCAGCATGATGACCTGAAACTTGGCATGAAGCACCAAAAAAACATCCTCTAATTTATAAAATTAACCACATGGCTCAAATACATATCAAAATATCCATCTAATCTCATTTACCTATGCTAAATTACATGTTTCTCTGTAGCTTCCAAAGGACCTCAAATGTGCATCTAACTTATGAATGCAGAATTGAAACTCACCATAAACCTCAGGTACAATGATACCATGCTGATATAATTTTCCAAATAGATTTATTATGCCCAAATATCACATCTCTACCTCATTATGCTTGTACCAGGGCTAGAAACATGCGTGGAATGAACTAACTTAACTATGATTCGACCAAGATGAATCAATGAAGAACCATGTATACTCATAAAGCATAATATATACCATGTATGACCTCATGAAACACTCCAAATAGCTTGGGAAGACTCAAATCATGACCAGGCATTCTCAACTATGCACCAAGACACTAGGACAACTCAAGAAACCACTTGATCAACATGCCTGAAACCTAAATAAAATAATATGGGGACACATAAAGCACCATCTAAACCTTTTCAGAAATTGAGAATTACATAAATGAAAACATAATCACATAATGGCCAACAATCTCCCCCTTTGTCATTGATGACAACCATCATTAAAAAACATTAATGGAAACCAACAAGAAAAGCACATTAATGACCTTTTAGAATTTTTATGATGTCTCTCTCCCACTTTTCCATCTATGAAAAAGACAACAATGAATCTACTACATGTAAAATGAAAAAAACATGACTCAATAAAATGGAATCAATGCACAAATTGACTTACATGACTTACCCGCTCCCCAGGACTAAAATCTCCCTTCTCCAACTCCAACAAGAGCATATAGAGATCCTGGATCTGATAAAGGTTTCAAAATATCTCCCCTGAAATGATACTCCTTCATTTTTCCTTCAACCATGCTTTTCATCATAGTACGTATGTCTATATCATGCACAAGGATTCAAAAGTTGGCTTCAATGTTGTCAAATCACTTTTTAGGACCTCTGTCCTAAATAACTTATTTAGTGCATATATGTCAAACATTTTGAACCTTTAGAATCTCAATATTAGCATGAAATTACTCCATATGGCTTTCCCTTAGCTCATAACATCCAAGACTAATAGAAAACACAAAAATTGAGGTTCTTAACTTGAAGTCTTGCCTTGTAGCTACTCAAGTCATTTGACACGATCTCTAAAGCAATATCTTAGTGTATACAACCTATTTTCATGCTACTTCACTCTTATTTAGGGACATACATATCCCACAAGCCATTCTACATGTAAACATTACTTACTCTTCCCTTCACAATCATTTAGAGCCCTTGATCACTCCACCGGGCATGCAAGTATGCTCCCCGCCTTAACATGTTATTTCGGACTCATAGCTTGTACTTTTGTACATTCACTATTATGAGAATCTCATTGGATCTTAACAATCAACCTTTTTATTGAAAAATATCTACTATGCTATAATTTAACACATATTTTATGATTCCTTTATGCACAATAATTTCTACAAACCTCTAGCTAGTCCATACTACTATAGACTTGATATACATCACCATAGTCCTACGAGATATACAATCTTGGATCCATGTTTCATTACCATTTCTTAAAATCTACCTTATATCATCAATTACTTAGATCCTTTATGGATTATAGTAGTCAAAGATCGATGTATTTGTATTAGACACAAAGCTACCAGAGGATCAACCGGGAACCTTCTTAAGTCAATTCTCATGGCTCATCACCAACTTGAACAACTAGGACTACCACTAAGTCCAACCTTGATACAATGTTCTTGAGCATTCATTTTGAAATATGCCAACCAACTTACCTTATATAAAAACTTCAAAGTGCACATCTAATTATGTTTCTATATGAAAATCACAAATCATCTTAGCTCAGAGGTCCATCTTAGATCATTCAATAACATGTTAAAATTCCCTCAAGATTTAGATGATTTCATACAATTAAGATCCATTTGCACCTTCTTTTGAACTAGCTTAAGAGCCTTCAAATCCTCTTAAGTCTGGAAGCATTGCTTTTGATAATCTTAATCATGAAAACTCTCATCAAAGTAAATTTCCATAGTTTGATGTATAATGGGGACATACCATTGAATTATGTACCATACTTACGAGTATACCTTCATTAATCTTGTTTAAGTTGTTATTTGTCCATGAGTTCCCTTATCAAGTCTTATGCTTCATCAAGTCACATTGAAATTAGATAACCACCACTCTCATCAAACTAACTTTCCATAGTTTGATGTATAATGTGGACATACCATTGAATTATGTACCATACTTCTGAGTATACCTTCATTAATCTTGTTTAAGTTGTTATTTTTCCATGAGTTCCCTTATCAAGTCTTATGCTTCATCAAGTCACATTGAAATTAGATAACCACCACTCTAGTCCATGAAGGAAAAATACATATTTCTCGGTTTTAATTACAACATCATCTATCATTCTCTCGTATCTGAATATCTTTATGATAATGTCTGAACATAGTCGACATAGTAAAAACAATCTTTGAGGGTTCAATCATATTAAACATTGTACACATCCTTCTATACACCTTAATGTAACACAATATGACCAAATCAGACCTTGACCGAGATTTTCATATCATTGCAGACTTGGAGCAGTGTATACCTTATTTGCACAACTCTTTTACAAGAAGAACTACAAACACTAGGGTTTCAAAGTTCAAAACCCTTTTATCTTATCTTGCACAATCTTGGAGCTTCAAGATATTTTTCTCTGACTTGTTGATTGTTGTCTAATACTTGTAGACCAACATTAAGGACCACTTTATTACTTTCTTAACCCTTTAGAGCTTCATTTTCACCCTTTACATCCTTACAAATTTGAACTCAACTTAATAGACTTGATATGACAAGTTGTTAGGAAATATAATTTATTAGTGCTCCATTATTATTGATATTGTAAAGAGAATAATTACGTGAGTAATTATTCACATATTTGGCTGTATTATTTGATAGTTGTGATATTGTTGTGAGTTAAAACAATATCACGTATATAGGTGTTGAGAGAGAGATTTGAGGGAGTGTTGTTGAACAACCTCCTTGTTTTTAGGAATACATATTCCTATATATGTGTAACCTGCTCTACATGAAATTGAATTAGAAAATTATTATTGTGTGTTAGTCTCACATTCGCACTTACTCGCACTTACACAAGAATCCTTTGCATTTCTTAGACACAAAAATTTGATCAAAATAGTACATATTGTTATCTAAAATTTACCCCATGGTGATTTCAATAATCGCGCAATTTCTTTAGACTTGGATAGATAGAAATGGTGAAAGTAACAAATATAGATTTTGGGGCATGCCTTTGATTTTCTCTAACTTCCCGTTCAAGGAAAATCTCAGGTGTTAGCGAAAATTTTCTTAAAATTTGAAAAAAGTGAAAAAGGACCTATTTTAATGTATTACGGGTCTAGGGGTTGTGGATGGAATGACTGCGGATTAAACAAGGGTTCCTCGTCCTTGGCTCGGGTCCGAAATACTAAGGAAACAATGATTTGTGGGTAAATCGAGTCACGACGGCCCAGGCGGTCCAAGTTCCATCGGCTGTGAGTTCCCCGAAAATCCAATTTACCCAATTTGCAAAAGAGTTGAAGTGGATTCTTTGTAATGTGGAAAAGGTGGAAGTTCCTAGCCTAGGCAGTCCAAGTTCCATCGGGCCACAAGTTCCCAAAATACCAACTTGCCTGATTTATAAAGGCATTAAAATGCGTTTATTATTATGTGGATAAGGCAGAGTTGGACAGCCCAAATGTTGGTTGTGGAGCCTAATAGCATTGTGAAATATGGACCGTTCGTTATTAGGTCACAGATCTAATGGGTGGTTTTCTATGTTTCCCCGAAATGATAAAAACCCTAATATCTTTAAAGGGTCATTATGTATGAGGCTCATTGTATCAGTGGCGGCACTATGAGAGAGAGTTTTGTTGGACTGAATAAAAGGATTGGTTATTTCTGGTAGACGTAGCCCATTTTGGGTGAACCAAGTTAAATTTGTCTCTTTTTTATTGCATTCTTTTCTATTTTATGTTTTCTAAATTATTCACTGCATTCTTGTTTATCTGTACAATTGGTATAATCCTAACACCAAATTTCACAAGTGATTTGGGATGTGAGTACTTGAAAAGACCTAAATTACTATGCAAGTCTATATGGTGCAGTGATGGCGGGGTCAAGGCACCCAAGTGGCCTAAGTGTAAATTGTGCATCACAGGCCCATAAAAGTTGAAAAGTCCAAAGTAAACCAAATGCGGGTATGGAAGCAGATAATTAGCCCGAATGGCCCAAAGGCCTCACATGGATGAAATGGATGAAATACCCATAATGCAAAGGGAAATGTAGATTATGAGAGCTCGCATGGAACACCCTAACCCTGATCTTAAAATAGTCATAACTTTTGGTCCGAAGCTATGATTTTGACAAAATTGGAATTTTTGGAAAGCTCTTGACATCATCTCCAGCTCTAAAAATTAAATGCTCAGTCTTATAAAGTGCAATAAATCCTTGGAAAACTCAAAATAGCTGCTCACACTCAGAGGGTCATAACTTGAGCAATTTTCAAATTTTTTTTGCAAAATTGGTCTTGTTGGAATCTTGGTTCCAAACCCGATGCACAAAAATCAAGAAATGTAGAAATTTATGAGATTTTGATGGTGTTTTTATGTAAATGATCCCAATTCTGTTTGGTTGTTGAAAAGTGGTTGGAGAAGTATTTAATGAAGCATGGGAATACATTTTTCATTGCTGCAAGTCGAGGGACAGTATGGGGTGCCTAATTTAAATTATATATCACCATTTAGGAAAATTTATGAAATATTTCAAGTGGTTGGAAATTAGATTTTGGAATTACATCCCCTCTCTCTCTCTCTTCCTAAAATTCTATAAATTGAAATCTTGGGCTCATTGAAGAGGAGGATAGTTTGAGTAGCAAAACTCTGTCATTTTGGTTTTGTGAAGCCAATGTGCTACAAGCCTTTATAGTGGAATCCTTACATGGTGATCCAGGAATTTCCTTTATAATAGTTTGGACTGTGTATATTAATGAAGCAATAGATTCAAGTTTGTGGATGTATCTTCCCTTGCTGAGTTTGTTGCATTCTCCTGCCTCTCTAATGTTATTGTAAATTTTTGTGTCTACTCTATAATATTACAAGGACCTATTTATTATTATGTATACATGAAAATGTATTGTGAATGTTGTTGTTATACTTTGTGGATAAGCTGTCATCACCCTCTCTGATCCACATTTTTCTTCCATTTTCACACATTGGAAATTGTTCGCATTCCCTTATTTTGGTGCATCACCTATGTAGTGTAGTTTTCATTCATTTACATGTTATTTCTCTCTCCTTGGTCCCTTGGAAATTATAGGATAGAGATAGTTAGTAGCTTCATCTCAATAGAGTTATTTTGCACTAGGATTAGGAAGAAGAACCAGCTTTCTCTAGAGGTCTATCTCAAGTAGCAAGTCCCACAACTTGGAGAAAGTACCCATGTTACCCAATCACACTGTGAGCTCAAGCACACACACTTGTGCAAATTGGAGGGTGTTGTGATTCGGTGATAACACATATGAATTTCACAATTCTAGAAAACTTAGAGATCTTTTCAAAGATAACTTGATTGAATACACAAGTCATATGAGCATCCTCAAATCTATCGAAATCTAAGTATAATCTATACTTAATATCATCATCAAGATGAAAAATCACCTTATTAATCATGAGGGGACTACACTATCCTCCAATAATTCCATACCCTTATACCTTTTGAGGTTAAAAACATTTACAATCTCTAAGACAACCATCTTTAGCATGCAATTTTGTACACTTCCTATCATTTCATGCTCTCGGTCTGAAAATTTGATTTTGGAAACTCTATAACACTTACCTTTAAGCCCTCAAAGCTTGATACATTGATACACTATCATTTGTAACTTCTTACTATCTTGTAGATCATTATTTATTGAAGTTACACAAGAAAGTAATATCTTGAAGACCTATAACACACCGTTCTCACTCTTTATGAATGTTTTAAGTTTCAACACTCAAAACCATATTTTAACACTAAATCCTTTTGAGATATAACCAAATAAGGATTTCTTTTCTCTCAAATTTTTAGAAAACAATCTCGGACATATTTAGAAGACTGGAACACCCTTGTAGAGGATATAAATGGAACATTGTACTTTGAAAAATTAAAGACGTGACTCAGATCATAATAGAGATGCTTAAAAATTTAACATCTTGGGACTGATGTGAATGAAATTATAATAACCTTACTCTTGGCACCATGCTTACTAACACATGAATTTGACCATCAATACTTCAAACATAGATCGCATAAGCTCCTACACTATTTTTCACAAAGTTCAAACTCCTTAGACCTTTTACACTGTTTATTGAGACATTGAGATATCACACCTCCTTCATCTTCGACAAAATCTTTGACCTTAAAAACATTGGAATTTGATTCCACTCATCTTGAAAAATGAGATGCATAGACATGTTGGCACATAATAAAGATTCTCAAGTTTGAGACATAGTTCTTGATTTTAGGATATATTTTCAATGGAAAAACATGCTCATGATGATACATAATTATTTATCTAAATATTAAAATACAACCTCATATCATACGAGACATCCATTTGAGTGACAATCAAGAGATATAATACCTTTGACATCAATCTCGAGTCATGCTTACTTGAGAGTTCTTCGCAAGTAAATGATCAACTTGAACCAGAATCGTGACTTTAACCTTCCAACCTTTTCAAGAACTCAAACATACATACAAGAAGTTATTAATTTGACAAAGCATATTTAGGAACTCAAAAATGGATCAAACTTTGTATACAATAGCAAATTCTCATTCACTCATGAATTTTATTATGACCATTATCCTTTCATTATCCTTCAAACTCTGTAAGAAATATGATGGAATGTGGAGGTGGTATATGAAGCCATACTCTTTTGAATTCTTGTGGGATCATAAGTACATGTCATTCCAAGAACACTACTCAGATTGCAGAAGCACTAGAAACTTTGTGAAAAATCTTGAACTGAATCGAGACTAAAGACCCTTTGAGACCTAATGATGTCAAGGACAAACAAAAATTACATGATAAAATAGACTAGTAGAGGATTAACACATCATTATAATTTCATACTTTACAAATCCATGTACTTATTGACTATAGATCTTGTCACATACACACAGACACCCGAAGCCAAAAATTCCTTCAAACCTTGAAAAGCCTTTGAGAAATTTTGAGACACAACATTATTTATTTTTGACTTGTAAATGACTTGAATTACAAGGATAAAGGCACTCATTTGAACTCCATCATAAACTGTGAGCTTTGATAAGAAGACATACAAAAAACATACCAAAGGCTTGTTGATAGAAATGCACACTATCACTTATTACTTAATCATTTTTGCCAAAAAAGGACTCAAATATTTGACTCTTATAATAATATAGACTCACACAAGAAACTATTCAAAGGTATACCACAAATTCTTAGACCAAACAAGACACAAGACAACCATAACAAACGTGACACAAACAAGCTCACAAATTCGGACACCTAATAACCATTGAGAACTCACAGGCTTCATGAAAGAGGTTACTTAACATACCTTGTACCTTTTGATGTATCCAAAACTCCAAGGGAATTAAACTTCTCATGCATAGAAGAGTGATTGGCTAAGAGACATAGATGATGTGATTCATTTTTCCCCCTTTACTTGAAGAAAATAATCCTCCTTGACATGGTTTGGATCCTTCCTTGATCCTACAAATACTTTTTTAAAAAACTTCATTGTTTTAGGCTATAAATATGACTGAAAATTCGATCCCTTTTCTTTTCTTGCTTGAATAACCACCTTTTTGTCCTTAAGATCTGTCATAACATCCTTAGAGCCTTCAAATTCTCTTAAGGTGGAAGTCGCTACTTTTATATTCTTAATCATGAAAACTCTCATCAAAGTAACCTTCCAAAATTTGATGTATAATGGGGACATACCATTAAATTATGTACCATAATTCTGAGTATACCTTCATTAAACTTGTTTAAGTTGTTCTTTGTCCATGAATTCCCTTGTCACAAGTCTTATGCTTCATCAATTCACCTTGAAACTGGCTAACCACCACTTTGGTCCATGAAGGACAAATACATATTACTCATTTTGAATTACATCATCATCCATCCTTCTCTCGTACTGAATATATTTATGATAATGCACTAAACATAATCAATATAGTAAACACAGTCTTTAGAGGGTTCAATCATCTTAAACATTGTACATATCCTTCTATGCACCACGATGTAACACAATCTCTCCGAATCGGACCTTGATTGAGCTTTCCATATCACTTTGCATATTTGGGAGTCAACATGAAGGTATGTGATCTTTCATAGATTTGGAGCAGTGTATACAATCTTTGCACAACTATTTTTCAATAATAAATACATACACCGTGGTTTCAATTTTCAAAACCCTTTTATATTATCTTATACAAGATTGGAGCTTTAAGATATTTTTCTATAACTTGTTGATTGTTGTCTCATACTTGTAGACAAACATTAAGGACCACCTTATTACTTTCATAACCCTTTAGAGTTTCATTTTCACCCTTCAAAGACATTTCGAGCTAAAAAAATATTACAACTTTGAAATCAACTTAATAGACACGATATGAAAAACATCCTTTGCATTTCGAGACATAACACTTTGATCAACACCGTACATATATATAAATTTCAAAATTCTAGCAAACTTAGAGATCTTGTCAAGGTTACCTTTATTGAATACACAAGTCATAGGAGTATCCTCAACTCTGTTAGAACTATGAGTATACACTGTACTTAAGATTATCATCAAGATGAAAACTCACCTTATTAATCATGAGGGAAGTGCACTATCCTCCAACACTTCCATACCCTTATACATTTTGAAAACACAAAACACTTTAAATAGCTCATTGTTTTAAAAAACAATCTCTTAGACAACCATCTGTAGCATGAAAATTTGTACACTTCCTGTCATTTCATGATCTAATTCAAAAACTATGATTATGGAAGCTCTATAGCACTTACCTTTAATCCATCAAAGATTGATATATTTATACACTCTCACCTTTGTAACTTCTTACTAGCATGTAGATCATTATTTATTGAAGTTACACAAGAAAGAAACTTCTTGAAGACATGTAACACACTATTCTCACTCTTTATAAATATTTTCAGTTTCAACACTCAAAACCATATTTGAACACTTAATCCTTCTGAGATAAAACCAATTAAGGTTTTCTTTACTCTCAAATTTTTAGAAAAAAATCGACAACTTTAGAACACTAGAGTACCCTTGTAGAGGATACAAATGGAACACTTTGTACTTTGAAAAATTGAAGACTTGACTCGGATCATAACTAATATGATCAATAATTTTAACATCTTGGGACTAATGTGAATGAAATTACAATAACCTTACTCTTGGCACCATGCTTACTAACACACATAATTTGGCCATCAATACTTTAAACACAGATCGCATAAGCTACTACTCTTATTTTCATAAAGTTCAATCTCATTAGACCTTTTACACAACTTATTGAGACAACGAGATATCATACCACCTTCATCTTACTGACCAAAGATTTAACCTTACAAATATTAGAATTTTCTTCCACTCATCTTGACAAATGAGATGCATAAACATTTTAGCACACAATAAAGCTTCTCAACTTTAAGACATAGTTACTAATTTAAGGATATATGTTCAATAGAAACACATTCTCATGATGATGCATACTTCTTTCTCTAAATATTGAAATAAAAACTCATATCACATGAGACATCGATTTGAGTGGAAATCAAGATATACAATACCTTTGACAACAACCCCGAGTCATGCTTACTTGAGAGTTATTCGCCATTAAATGATCAACTTGAACCATGAATGTGACTTTAACCTTCCAACCTTTTCAATACCTCAAACAAACATACAAGAAGTTTTGAATTTGATAGCATATTGAGGAACTCAAATATGGATCAAACTTTGTTTACAACAGTGAATACTCATTTACTCATGAATTTTATGATGAAAATTATCCTTTCAAGTATCCTTCAAACTATATAATAACTTTGATGGATTGTGGAGGTGGTATATGAAGCCATACTCTTTTGAATTCTTGTGTGGATCATAAGGACATGAAATTCCAAGAACACTACGATTATAGAAGCACTAGAGCACCGTGACAAAATCTTTAGAACCAGAATATTGAGACTAAAGACCCTTTGAGACCTAATGATGACAAGGAAAAAAAAATTGTAAGATAGAACATACTAACATAGGATTCACACATCATTATAATTTCATACATTACAAATCCATGTACTTACATGAACACATATCTTGTCACATACACACAGAACTCGAAGCGTAACTTCCTTCAAACCTTGACAAGCCTTTGAGAAATTTTGAGACAAAACATTATTGCTTTTTGACTTGCAAACAACTTGAATTATAGTGATAAAGGAACTCATTTTAAATCCATCATAAATTGTGATCTCTGGTAAAAACACATACAAAAACATACCAAAGGCTTGTTGAAAGAGATGCACACTATCACTTACTACTTAATCATTTTTCCAAATAATGACTTAAAAATTTGACTCTTATGACAATATAGACTCATACAAGAAACTATTCAAAGGTTTACCACAAATTCTTAGACCAACCAAGACACAAGACAACCATAACAGAGACCACACACACAATCTCACAAATTCAGACACCTAACAACCACTGAGAACTCAAAGGCTTCATGAAAGATGTCACTTAACATACCTAATACCTTTTGATGTATCCAAAATCCAAGTGACTTCAACTTCTCATGCACAGAAGAGTGATTGGTTGAGAGACATAGATGATTTTATTCACTTTTGTTCCCTTCTACTAAAGCAAATAAACTTACTTGAGCTTGTTTCTATCCTTCCTTGATCCTACAAATACTTTCTTTAACAAACTTCACTGTTTTAGGCTACAAATATGACTAAAAATTTGATCCATTTACTTTTCTTGCTTGAACAACCACCTTCTTGTCCTTAAGATCTATCACAACATCCTTAAACTCATTCATGGGTGTTTTTTCTTGAAAACAATTCCATTTAGAGCTTGAAATGTGCTAGATTACCTTGATGATCCCAATTGGTGACAATATCTTGCAATATGCCCTTGTTTGTGACACTTATAACATACCACAACATTCTTGTTCCTTCTAGGTTCAAACACTCTTAGATTCCATCCAAAATATTTAGCCCTATGCCCATACTCACAACATGAAAATAATTCACCTTTGAAGACACCTACTTCATTCCTTAGAGCCCTCTTTTTGCAATCTCTAGCTCTATGACCAAACTCATGACAAATGAAACAATATCCATTGAATAAAGAGCCATACCTCATAGCATTAGGTTTTCTATCTGAGTAAGACATTCTTGGATCTTCCCTTTTGGTCACCTTCTCAAATGATTTTGAACTCGGACCGACTTCATCATCATGCTTTCCTTGAAAACCTAGGCCTGATTTGTCATCTATAGTATTTTGTCCTTATAAACACTCATAAAGATCCTTGGAGCTCTTTTAAAATATCTCATACATCTTCAACTTGTGATAAGCATCCTCTAAATCTGATTCAAGAGATTTCAATTTTTCTTCATACTGGGAATATGCATCTACCTTCTCCTTAAGGGATTTTGACCTATTTTCCAATTAATATTTCAAATCATTGATACATTGATCATGCTTTATCTCCATATCCTTGAACTAAATTTGATATGCCTTGATACATGATTTAGCTATTTCATTTCTTCTTCTCAATATGGCTACAAGATCTGCAGACTTACCCATTACTTGTGCTTCAGAGGATCTCCTTTAAGTTGTCAAACTTATGCAAAAAGGACCAATTCGATACCAATTGTTGGAAGCACAAGGGAGTGAGATGAAGGTTAATCAGTCCTTCAATTAATTAAAACAAATTTCAGATTTCCATACATACACCATTAGCATTTATGCATCCATCAACGTGTGATTAGCAATGTAAAACATTCAACCACATAAGCACTATCAAGAGAGCATACATATGAACACAAGATATAAGTGGGAAACCCTCATGGGGAAGAAAAACCACTGAAAATATACTTATATTAAACAAAGAAAAATAATTTAGTGAAGAACAAACTTCACAAGGAGCACCAAACCCTAGTTTAGGAGAACACCAAACCTAAATTTATTGAATTACCCACTCCACAAGGAGGCTACACCCCCTAAGGATGACTAAGCACTAACTCAGCCACTTGAAGATTCCCAATCTCTGAAAATTATACTACGAAACTGATGGAGATCACTAATTCAACTCACAAACCCTAGACAATACCCTAGGACATCAAACTTGCTCTTTCTCCTTCTTTCTTCACTTACCTTGCCTCTAAATATGAAACACATATTATCTTACTTAAAATAATTCCTTCACACCTTAAAATATCTCTCCTCTGAAATCTCGAGACCATATTTACACAATAAACTTCACATAATAATATTCTTCACACTTTGTATAATCAATGTATTCTAGGTCAATTACAAAATACAGAATCACCACATATATAGGCAAAAGACATCCTAATTCTAAGGAGTCTTGCCAACTACAAAATCTCAACCAAGCCTAATTATGTGGGGTGAGAATAACTCATGTAACCCACACATAACAATAAATATAATAATATATTGTTGAAACAATATATTAGAAAAACTCTAATGATAATCTCTCAACCATAATAATTACACATAATTATTATTCACACACATAAATATGTGAAGTACTATAATATTCCTAACATTCCCCCCCTTAGTGCAAACATGGGAAAAATTGCCTTATACTTGCACCTGCTCATGATTTGGTGATTTTCACAGGATGATCACAAACCTCATGGATGGTTTTGCAAACGGTTGACCACAAACCGAGAATGGTGGTTTTGCAATTGGTTTACCACAAACCACAAAGTGATGGTTTTGCAAATGGATTACCAACAACCAAGAATGGTGGTTTTTCTATTTGTTTACCATAAACCATAAATGAAGGTTTTCAAGTGGTTTACCTATAACCACATCATGATATGCCAAGTACTATTCTCAGCCCTCATCAATATCTCACTACAGGGAATAACATAGGAAAATCTGCTGAAATTTGTTGCTCATACATACATAGAAAAAGTTGACATACTATGGAAATGGAACATTGGAATCATGTTGCCCCCTAATGTGAAATTTCCACTTATTGAAAACAAGATCACCGCAAATTGAAGCAAACATCCAAGCTGAAAACAAATGCCACCAAATCATCATGCGGCCCCGTTGTTGGCGATCGACGAGAGGTCACTGAATGACCTCCAACCTCCATTTTCCTCCATCCTCCAGTTTATGTGTTGCTAACTTAGCAGGATATGAACATGAAGAACATTTATTTCCACATTCGATTATTCTTTTATTCCCTCCCACAATGTGAAACACTTTATTTTTTCGGACGTTGGGTAACACGAAAATGTGTCTATAAGCGATTTTAATTTTTAATTTTTTTACAATATTTTGACAATGACTCACAAATGATGACATTAAATACATACAACCCCTATAAAATAATGACCCACTATGGAACCTAATGAATTATTTTGATACATAATGATTATTCAACTTAATGACAATTTTTTTGGATTGAGGGTAAATTGAGGGTGTTTGAAAGGACCCACATCCTTGTACACATGAGGATTTTAGAGAGGATCCACAACCTGGTTACAATGAAGGGGACCACTTATTAGGAACCCAATTGAAGCAACCATGAAACTGAAGTGAAGATGCAGTGACCGTCGACACGACCGCAGTGAGTGGGACAACTTAGAACAGCTACCAGCGTCGGCAGCGAGAGGAGCAGCCACCAGTATCAGCAGCAAGCGGAGCAGCCACAAGTGTCAGCAGCGAGAGGAGCAGCCACGACCGCAGCGAGAGGAGCAGCAACCGTGAGCGGAGCAGCCACCAGCGTCAGCAGCGAGAGGAGAAGGAGCCACCAGCATCGACAACGAGAGGAGCAGCCACCAGCGTCAGCAGTGAGGAGTAAACACCAGTGTCAGCACGAGCAGAGATGCCGCCTCTAGCGGCGAAACCACCTCCGAGGAGGATCGTGCCTCGTGGGGATTTGAAACCGGGTGGGCAAGCACACAACCATGTGACTTGACCGCACCACTCCCACCCCATCGGCCAACTTAATGACAATTACTAACAAGACAATATTTGACATATAACTTGATGACACCTATTTGATAACTCAAATATAAACAACACTTTGTTTATATAATTACAAAACAAAAATTGTGGTATCAACCACACTCAAATTAAAAAGAAACTTTAAAAATTTAATCTTGACTATAAGACACAACTTGACTTATACTAAACTGATGACTATACAAAAAATAAACTACAACTTTGTATCAAAACAATGAACAAAGGCTACTAAACTCTTAATAAAACATTAAACAAAATTAAGACTATTTTAATGACTACACACCATGCACACTTCAGCCGAGGGAACTGTTGAAGGGATCAATCTAATGCCGACATTGAAAGGATATTTCTGAGCCACTAATCTGTATATACTCATGGAGAGTTCGTCCAACACATTGCATCTATCTCCCATTGTCATTATTAAGCCAAACGAGTTGGATGTGGCAGAATTGGATGCCGAGATGGAACCATTGACAGTGTGCATGACCTGCATGAGTTTCTTATCCACTACGAATGACAATCATATAACTGTACAGAGAGCACTCTAGATAGATCACTGTAGGCTTAGATATGGTAAACAAAGATGACGGAAAAGGAAGACTTATCTCTGCATGTAAATCGATGAGTGGAATCACCTAGGCTACTTTTAAGACTGTGTCAAGCTATTCTATGCTCAGCGAATGAATTTCGACTACTTTTTCCGTACAAATATTTGATTGAATCTACAAACATGTCGAAAAACCGTGGTCATTTGGGAGAAATCAGTGGGCGGTTTGTAGGAATAGTGGAGACCAGATCCGATATGATTGCCTTTCCCAGAAAATTACGTTGTGTTATAATGCATTAATCGGATGCTAGACACCAACCGGATGAATTGCTTAGAGTAATAAAAATATTTTTCCATTCACTGGTATTTTAAATTTGCTCCTTCTTAGATGAATGCATATTTTATGATCATTAAGTACTCCTCATGTAAGAAGAATGATTCCGAGACCGAGATTAGATCCTTTGATAATGAGATAATTGTTATGAACATCTCCAAGATTCAAGCCTGGCACATGGACTGCACATGGCCTCTAACGCAGTCATGCCAAATAAGATCCAAATTTTATGTCGGTGAGAATCTCTTCGTCAAGCCCAAAAAGAAGTCACATTTAAATGGTGTTGGCATACGAATAGATCTAATGATATCAGAAAGTCTTCACACTGGTTGCAACTGCACCCACATATCTACATTCTAAAAGAATACGGTGTTCCCGAGAAACAATAAAATAGGAATACCAAATGAAGTCTAACTAATTCTCAAACTCAACAAATTATCTCTCCATCATAGAATGATCAGTAATCTCTCTGGTACCAAATGAAAGCTCGAGACCAGATTTACACAATAAACTTCACATAATAATATTCTTCACACTTTGTATATTCAATGTATTCCGGTCAATTAAAAATCCAGAATCACCACATGTATAGGAAAAATACATCCTAATTCTAAGGAGTCTTGCCAACTACAAAATCTCAACCAAGCCTAATTATGTGGGGTGAGAATAACTCACGTAACCCACACATAACAATAAATATAATAATATATTGTTGAAACAATATATTATAAAAACTCTAACAATAATCTCTCAACCATAATAATTACACATGTAATTATTATTCACACACATAAATATGTGAAGCACTATAATATTCCTAACATCCTCTAGGTTGCTTTAACCCCCCATGCAAGACTAGCTCTCAAAATGAACTAAAACATCACTTTTATAGTTTCTTCTTCTCATTTACCCAAAGGAGGTTGGTACCTCATCATAATTTTGACCCATAAAACTCTATAACATTCAAAATTTTGAATTACAACATCTACTTATGACCTAATAAGGTCGGCCTAGCTAAAACCCCCATTACATATGCCAAAAATGGCTAAAAACCCCATGGACACATTCTTAAAAATGCCCTTACTTCAAACGTATACATTTTCATAACCTAAAAACCTTTACATATGAGTTAAATATCATAAAAATTCATACATGGTTTCAATTAATATCAACCAATGAAATTATTTTGTTTATTCAGCCCATTTCCCTTTACAAATCTCAAAACAGTTGTTTCCTTCACCCTTCAACACCCTAGAAACTTCATCTGATCTCCAAATAAATTCAACATAAGAAAATATTTTCATGTAACCACTCAAAATAAATTTCATTACCTTTAGGAAAATTCTAATAAAGTTATAAGTCATGAAAAATCCTTTACTTCAAACCAAAGAAACATTTGCCTTAACCATATTAACATTTGAAATAATTTGTTTCCAAATGATTTATACATCGAGAAAGTACTCCAAATTGATTAATTGGATGAAAAATTAATTCCTATTCATAGTAAAGGTGATAGGAATCATCACCTAATCCATCTCATGCTTCAAACAACATCAAACTTGAACTAAAAATATGTTGTCTTGAATCGCCAAAAATCATCTTTCGAAAGAATGACCTAGAAACCATATAAAATAACATCATAATTAGTAAAGAAATACAATGATGCAACCTAGAATTCTCAGATAACACCTAGTCATCTTTGGAAAATCACTCACCTAGGTGAGCGCTCACCCAAGCACACAAAGGTACTGGGTCCCTCTTTAGGGTTCTTTGTAGCAAAATGGTAACATGGTGAAGTAGTATAACAAACATATATTTAGAAACTAATCCATCTATACATCATTACACTGTACCAGATCTATAAGAAATTAAGCATAAATCATCATGATAACAATAATATACAATGAAAAACATATCAGACACTGTTGTTTGGCCAATATTCTTCATATATTCATCGTACCAATAGTACAAAAGCTTCATACAATACCAGACATGCACGCATGGATCTGTTACAATTATCCAGTCTCATGCACTCATGTATCTCTAACCCTTCAAAGTAGTATGTGTCTCTATCTATATCTTACTAAGTAATTCATTACATATATATAGGGTGGGGGACTATCCCTTGACTACTTAACTCTACCAAAATAGGTAGCATGCTAATAATAGCCACGTGCCTTTTACAACTATAGCCATATGTGCAAGTATGCTATCTATAGATCGTTGATAGTTAACTATAGTGGTGGATCTATTCTTATCTTATGTCCATGCAAGAGTGATTTGACATGCTCTTTGAAATATCCACAAAGAGTGGCGCATAAGTCTTGGCATCGCTTGTGTGCTCTGCACGCCAACCTCTAAAAATAGCCCTGATCTCCAAAATTGGCTAAGTCCCAAAGTTTGACTCTACACCTCCACGCGCAATGCCTTCCTATACCTTCGTGCCTTTTCTCCTATGTTATTCTCTCGCATGGACTCTGTGTGTGAGTTCTACTAAGTGTTTTCTCTGATCAACATTACCCCACACTAATCTCATTGTCGAATCGATAATGGTGATGTCCAAAACTTACACAAAGAATGGATAAATAAAGAATGGTTGAATAAAGAATTTTGAATAAGGTATACACAACAAAAACTATTCAGGCCTCAGGCTCCTCCGTTTCATTCTAAAGTAGTAACTCTGGATATTCCTCTTTTATATCTGCTTCCAAGTTCTCCCACTCTGTCAACGTTGTTCCTACCTTCTCTGGCACGTCTACAATGATAGACTCCAGCTCATCCATAGTTAGCTTTCCCTGCTCATTCTGTATCACAAGAATTACGCTTGACATAGAGGTTTACACCCCTTCCAATATATCCATATTTTGAGTAATGAGCTTTCCAAGCTCATCTAACCTTTCCTTATGTGGTGCCTGTGCCACAACTAGTGTCTCGTGCTTCTGCTTCACAGGATTAATCATTCAGCGGCCTAGGGTTGCATCCTTCATAGCCTTTTACACTTCATTATATTCCTCATCATATTGCTTATGTTCGGAGGGCCTAGGTGCCGGGACATTCTCCATGGTATGCTTCCCCACGGTGGCCTTGGAAGCGTGAACTCATTTTCCACATACTTGTTATTTTCCATTTTCAGCTTAAGTTGAAGGTATATCAGCATGGCCACTGATATCCACAATGGTAATTGCCTCTAGTTTAATGGTCAAAATCTCTCCGAGATAATACTCTCGTTGTATGCATTCTTCCTGGATATCCATACATGTTTTCCACAAGGTGTGGTATTCTGATTCACCTTGTTTGCATTAAATACTAACCTTCGTGTGTTAGTGAAATAATGAACTGAAGCTTGGAAATATCATGTGGAAAACACGTAAGGTAGTTTGCACTAGGGGTTCCATGACCCATCTACCATTAGAAAGCATGTAATACAAAAGTGTTGGTAGATTGCAAACTACGCATGCTTCCCTAGAACCGAAGGCAACTCCTTGGGTATATGCCATTCCTCTTCAAATGCCACATGGAGCCTATCATACCACATATTTTTTTGCTCCTTTACCTCATCCACCATAGACCCCTTGCATAGATACTTGCTGAATCGTTCAGCTGGAGACTTGTGATTCATGGGGTATTCCCATATATTCTCTTTGGGACATCTGGTACCCCAATCTCCATGAATACCAAACTTAGCAAAACACAGCCAAAACTTATCTTGTTTCCTACACATGCTTCCTCTACTATTTGCTCTTCAATGAAGTTTCAAATGTTCTAAGTGACTCCTTTTGACATGTGCTTTGCCACATATAGCCACATAGAGTTAACTTGTGACCAACGATCTTGGTCATTCAACTTTGTAATTAGGTGCTCTGCACTGCATATCTCTTGTAAAATTTTGTAGTTTATCAATGTCCATTCTGCACGGTCCTTTTTGTGCACTCTGCAGCGCTTTGTGTGTCTCCAAAATGGCACTCTTGTCCTAGGTCAATCTTAATATCCTAGCTTGTTGCTTTAATCCGATTCTTGTAGCAATAAGAATGGGTGTCAATCTCACCCTCTATCTGCAAAATAGAAAAAGTCCTCATGGACTCAACTCATCACCATCTATACAATGGTGCATATTTCCCAAAGTATGGGAGCTCATATATTTGTGGAGACACCAATCCTCTTGTAGCCTTTCCCCGGCATCATCATATACTGGCATGTCATCCTTAGTTTGTCTGTTCATTTGGGAGGTGAGCAAGTCGTCTAATTTATTTTGGTTATCCTTGGTCTAGTGGTTATACTCACTTATCTTGCTCTGTCGTATGTGGGTATCCCATTCCTGGCCCAAAATTATGTCCTCAAGGTCTCGCATCTCTGAAAAATTGCTTTCTAGGGCCATATCTTCCTCTTCTTCTAATACCACCTTCTTCTTTTCCTTTATTGGTGTTGCTTTCTTCTTTGGAGCCATTCTTATCTTTGGGTTCTATTTTCTAGACCTTCTGCTACAATTTTTTATTAGTTTCCTTCAAGCCTTAAGTCGATTCAACCATTCCCTAATTTACAATCATGAAATCAAGTGCCCTAGCTCTATTCAGTCACTCTGCTTCGTTCAAACCCTTCTCCTATGGGGATACAAGCCTTTCCAATACACAGATCTATTTTTCACACTTGCTTCGCTTGCTTCGCACCTTGAATCGCTTTACTTGGCTCTTCACACATATCTCTTTGTCGATTCTTGTATTGCAAAGGTAAAAATGAAATCACATCTCGTCCTTATATAGATTTCCAATTTTTGCTGCATTAATTGCTCCTCCACCTACCAAATTCTCCTCATTTATTACCCATTTTTTCATTTATGCACGGTACATCTTCGTGCCAAAAGCTATAACCTTCTAGCGTGCCTTTTTACCCTATCTCATAGACTTCTCTTCAGCACGCGCTCTAGCACCCGAGTACGTCGTCACTACACCATCTCCTGGTAGTTAGCATGGTCGCCACTTACCTCGCGTTATACCTTCCCTCATTCATCTCCATCCTTGGTTATCTTTGAGAAGCAATCTTTTGTCAATCACCCTTAGCAACCTTCTTTCTCCCACATGACATTAAATCTTTACAAATATATACCGAGAGTCACCAAAAAACCACCCCACACTAAAAGTATGTGCAGCCCTCTGCGCATCAACATGCTTCATCCTATTCGCTTATGACACCCAAATAAGAACTAAATTGAAAAAGCATAGCGACGATGAAAGAAACACATTAAGGGAATGCGTAGAAGGGAAACCTAATCTATCCGGAAATACTACCTTATTACAAACACCAAGATGACTTAGTTATAGTAGGGCTTTAACCTACTCCCATTAAAATAACCGGGCAGCCTCGTGCCATCAATTGCTTCTAACTAGAAATCACCACGACTCAAGTATATGAGTTATAATATACAGCCCCAACCAATGCACCTTGAGCTTCCCTGGATGGCACAAAAACTTGGAGTCATACAGAAGTACCATTTGTCCAACCATAAGTTTCTCATCCCGATATGTCTATCATGCCATGCCTTGGCATGCTTTCTTTTTCGACTCTAGCATGCTATGGCTCGACGCTCATCTAGTTGAACCATCTTCTCAATCTGTTCTTCTAAGGCTTGCTCATCAGCTAGACCTCTAGCGTGCAATGCACAAAGAAGGTAACATAAATTCTATAGGAAGAACAACTTCCACGCAAAACACCAATTGAAAAGGTGTGGCTTTGTTCAATCTCTTGTATGTTGTTCTATAAGCCCAAAGAACATCAGATACTTTATCATCCCAATCTTTCCTTCCAACATCACAAATATTGGTCAATGTGTGGCTCAAAATCTTGTTAAAAGCCTCAATAGTTCCATTTTCCTGAGGGTGATAGGGTGTAGTCTTATGGTGGGAAACCATAAACTCATCTAACAAAATTCTTATTGTCTCATTCAAAAAATGTGTACTCCTATCACTTGTTAAACTTAAAGGACAGCCATACCTTGTAAGAATATTCTCCCATAAGAACCTTGCTACTGTAGCCATTGTACAGTCCTTTGTAGGTGCTACTTCTACCCATCGGTAAGATAATCTATACAAGTGATGATATAGCGCAATCCAGTCCTATGCGCGACTGGTGAAATAGGCAAGAAAAAGTCAATCACCAATTTATCAAAGGGTTCAACACTTGTAATTGGTCATAAAGGAATCTCATCCCTTTGTCTTGGTCGACCGGATGTTGACAATGGTCACATGCCTTACAATACTCTTTACAATCTTTCCCACCACAAATCAGCAAGTAGGATCTTGCATGCTATGGTATCACCTGCATAGTGGCCACCTGCAATACCACCATGTGCTTCTTCCATTATATCCTTTCGTTCATGCTCCAATACATAATGGCGTAACAACTCATCTCTACCTAAGTTGTACAAATCACCACTGATTAACATGAATGGTGCCACGTGTATAGCAAGTTGTTTCTTCTCTAAAGCTTTCATGCCTTCTGGTGCCATATTAGTCCTTAGAAAGACAACAATGTCCTCTAATTTCAATGGCATGTGTTGTAACCTATATAATTGTGCATCAGGCATGGTCTCTTCTATTATTTGTGCCTCTTCTCTTGATTGAATTCTAGACAAGTGATCCGGTCCAGAATTTCTTTTACCTAGTTTTACCACAACTGTAAAGTCAAACTCTTGAAATAAGAGTATCCAGCGGCATATGCGCCCCTGTAAAATGGGCTTGTTCACAAAATAATTTAATGCCATATGATCTGTATAAAACACAAATGGTGTGGCCAACAAATACTAACGAAATTTGTGCAACGCATATATGATGGACAAAGCTTTGCACTCTGTAGTGGTATAATTTTGTTCTGCAGGGGTCAACTTCCTACTAGCAAAACAAATGGGATGATCTACTATACCTTCACCAGGTTGAGCTAAAACAACACCAATGGCCATGCTAGAGGTGTCCACATGAACATGAAAAGGTTTATCCCATGAAGGAAAGTGTAAGATAGGTGTGGTAGTAAGCCTCTCCTTCAATATCTCAAACGCGCGCCACTTGTGCTTCCCTCCAATAGAATGTGCCTTTTCCCTTGAGTAAGTCTTCTAAGGGTGTGGAAAATTTTGCATACCCTTTTATAAACTTCCTGTAATGCCCTGTATGACCCAAAATCTGCACATCTCTCTCTCGAGTGGAGGACACTTTCAAGCCTAAAATGACTATAACTTTAGGTGGATCGACTAACAACCCTTCCTTATAGATAATGTGTCCTAAAAGTATGCCAAAGGGAGTAGCAAAGATGCACTTCTTAATGTTTAATGAGATACTCAATTGTCTACATCTTTCAAACATTAAGCATAGATTGTCACAATGATCCTTAATTAGCCCATAAACGGTCCAATCATCAAGATAGACCTGTAAGAAGTTGTGAATAAAATCCTTGAATGCTTGTACCACTATCCTTGAAAATATAGCAGGTGCATTCTTCAATCCAAAGGGCATCACAGTATAGGAAAAGCTTCCCCATTCAGTAGTGAAGGTGGTCTTCTCTTGATCTTCTGGGGCAATCCTAACCTAATGATACCCTGAGAACCCATATGTAAATGAATATATCTCGTGCCTAGCCACTCCTTCTAATATTTCCTCTGTGAATGGCATAGGAAAGGGATCTGTAACACATGTTGCATTCAACTCTCTATAATCAACACAAATTCAAATCCTACCATCCTTTTTTATGCTTATCACCATAGGACTGACCCATTCTGATTCATCCAATGGTCGAATGATCCTAGATTTCAACATCTTTTCAATCTCCTCCTTTACTTTCTCATGCAAATTGGGATTCATTCGATAAGGTCACTTCCTAACAGGCGCACACCTTCCTTGAGCTTTATCTTAATTTCTCAAAGTTATTTATGCATGCCTTTAAGTTCATGGTATCCTCTTGGGAATAAGTCCTCATAGTCTCTAAGTAACTCTATGATCTTTGCTACTTCTGATTCTGACCAGTAATCCCCAATTATCACCTCCTTAGGTTCGATTTCGTGCCTATATTTACCTTTGTTGTCTTCATAGGTTCATGATATGCGCACACATCTACATCCACACTGGATAACACTTCATGTGCTCCATGTGAATGATCCACTTCCAAGTGCTCAACTTCCTCATCATCAATTATGTAAACCAACTTCCCCTTGTCTTTTTCTAGAGAAGCATGCTCAAGTAGTATGATATCATCTTCTTCATCCTCAAAATGTGCCCCTGTCTCTGTCTCACCAAATAATTCTTGAATAAGTTCTTCCACTTTCCCACTGTCTCCCATGGTTAAGCACTTGATAAAGCTTAAAGATTTGTTCACTGGTGGTGTAGATGAAAAGAAGTCAAAAGTTTTAATCATCCTATAGTCAAATTTTTCCAATTGCTAGTAGCATGATGTAATTTAGCATATACATACCAAGCACACATGCAACCTTATAGAGTAGAATAAAAATGATGCACCCAAAGTGAGGGCGGTAATGCTTCTGTCCTCACTGCCCGAGTCTCTCACACTAATGGATATGATCCTGAGCAGGTTGATCACCATGATAAGGGAAAATTTTTGTAGGTGCATTACTTCTTGAAAACCTGGTTGATAAGGTGGTCCCAATCTTTCCCCATTCTAAGAGATTATCCCTATGGACCACCCACCAGCGCGTTGCTATCCCACCCAAAGTATATGACAACATATCTCGTCTTTTAAGCTGGTCAGCCTAGTTTACTTCCATGGCCTATAAGAATCCAGCCAAATCTTTGGATCTAGTATAGCGGGGTACTGAGCAACCTATACATCGGATAGAGTGAAAACCCTTTTTGCAAGCAACCACGTGCTTAACTTTGTGCCCCACCAGTTCATAAGTGCCATGAGCCCAATTATCACAAGCAATACTTGGTAGTATCTTTGATTAATTGAGAATTTTCCCAATGAAGGATTCTTTCCTTAGAGGGCTCATTGACTGTGGGTCCCGAATAACACGTATATAGATTATATTCAAGTCCTCTTCGCTTAAAGGTTCCACATATGGTATGGATTTCCCATCATCAAGTGTATTATGACCCTTTCCTCCTTGTTCTCGGAAGCTGATATACCCCTTGTTAAACCTCAAATCAGCATTGTTTACCTAACACCAAGGGCACCCAAAGCTGGGAAGCTATCTGCTTCGCAAGTGCTAACACTTCAAATTCTCCGTGAATTTGGCCCCTTATATAGTGATAGATGCATCCTTCAAAACTCCTATGGGAGTAGCTTTTGTTCTTTTTCCATGAACAATACATTAGATGATGGCTGTAATGGGGTCTCCCCATTTGTACCCATGCATCAATGTAAGTAAATTCACTTATGCACTTGTGTCAATCAAAATATTGTGCAACAACCACCCGTCCACAAAAACATTCAAAGTGTTCTCTTTATCGTAGTCAATGCTATCGGGGTAAAATTCGCATGAAGTATTTATCTTCTAGTCTCGGTTCCCATGCACGGAATATTCCCCTTCAACCAATTTCCTAATAAAGGAATAATATTATCTTGGAACAATGATCTACATACCTCTATGATGTCGTCAATATCAGATGGGGCCTTTTCTGTATCCTTATGCTCCAATTTTCAAGACTGCTCTTTCAAACCCTATATTTCACCTTAAAGGCTTCTAAGGACCTCCATAGTTTCCTGATAGAATTCTTTCTGATGAGCTGGATCTGGATACCTAGCATGCAAAACCTCCTCCCTAGTGATTGTTAGCTTCTGTTACAAAACCTCCTCCCTAGTGATTGTCAGCTTCTAAAACCTCTCTTGTGCGTGCCGCCTCAGCTCGTGTGGTTATCTTGACTGTTACTGTCTCAGGTTCTGGTGTTAACTTGGGCATCCACTGATTCTCTACTACATGTTGGATTCTAACCATCCCTAGCCTTTGTTGTCTTGCTTGTGCTACTTATTGAGATGCTCATACAAGTCTGGACACTCTTCATAACTATGCCCCTTTCCACAAAATGAACAGGAAATATTCTGTGGGCATTCACACCTATAATGGTCAGGTGAGCCACATGTATAGCAAGTTCCTCGAGGGAATTCACTCCTTCCTCCACCTCGGCCTCATCCTCCATATCCGCCTCGATATCCTCATCCTCTTTCACGAACCCCTTCAAACCTTCCATCATTCTTGTCATAGCACATTTGATTATAATCCCTATCCTGATGCTCATTCTTTCCTTTAGAACTATCAGCCACACTCACCTATCACACCCCAATATCAATGGCATCATGGATCTGGCCAATCAGTCTACAATCTTCGGTATCATGGGTCATGGACCTACAAATTTTACAAAAGGAGGATACATTCTTCCTGATCACGCGTTGTAGTAGGGGAAATGAATAGCATCATGATTCAAATGGAAAATCTCACAGTCTAACAGTATTGAGCATATAGTTCGCGAGGGAAACTATCCTTGGTGGGTCCTTCTACTTCACAATCTGTACACTAGATTCCTGAGTGCGTTTCATGAGCTGAGTTTGCCGATAATTTCTCTAACTATTTTTCCATAGTTGTTATCTAAACCTCCAAGAATGGACTAACTCCAGTGTCAATACTCCCAACTACTTCACCATGTAAAGCTACTTCCAATTCTTCGCACGAATTCGGTATAATTTTTATGTGATAGTGCTCTTGAAATGGGGTAATAAATCCCCGACAAACCATTGTGCATTCTGAATTACATGAATGTCATATGAGAGTTTGGATAGAAGTGTTTTAAAATGGGCATCATAATCACGTACAATTTCAGTAGTGCCTTGCTTTATATCCGTGAGTGTGCTTATACTCTTACGCTCAAACTCTAGGATATGGAACTCTTTCAAGAAAACATCTTTCAAGGTTACATAGTGTTATCCTACAAAATTGACAAGGGCAATTTGTAGGTAACCATACCAAAATTTCCATCTTGGTCCCCTGAAGAAGTCTGTTGACATTCAAAATGGCCTAAGAATCCCTTCCAAAAGTCAATTCTTTAAGAACTTAGCCATTTTCAGCTTTTTTCAAACTGGGTGCAAGAAATGTTGTGTCAACATCAAGAAATGTGTTCCCCTTTGAAAACCCTTTGGTGCTGGAAAACTTGTGTCAACATTTAGAAAGTTGCGCCTCTTTGGCACTAGAAATATCATGTTGTCATCAAAAATGTGCGCTAAAGTAAATTTCCTAAGGCGCTAGAGATATCGTGTCGACATCATGAAATTTGCACCCTTAATAACCTTGGTGCTAAAATCATCATGTTAACATCATGAGATATGCACTTAAGGTGCTAAAAACTTTATGTCAATGCCAATTAAATTGTGCCAAGGCACATTTGCACCTATGTTGACACTCCAAAATATGCGCCAAAGAGGGTTGGTGAAATAATAAATGTCAGGTTTTCTATAAATAGGCACCCAACACCTGTCATTTTCATGATTTGAAAATTAAAAAAATTATTTCCTCTGTGCCTGTCAGCTATCCCTGTCACCCCACGTGCCATTTTTCAATTTTTGGACCCCAACGTTGTCCTTCATCTTTTATAAAACCGGGTAAGTGGCTTCTACCATTCTTGTTGTTATGGTTTTGTTTTTGGTTGTGTTAGGTTTTTAGGGTTGTTAAAAAGGATTAAATCTAAAAAGAACACATTTACAATCTGTAACTCAGCCAAAACTACTTTTCCTCTCCTTCCAGATCTATAAATCTAAGAAGGCTCTGCCTCCGAAGAAGCCATCCTTTATATATTTACTTGCTGCCTTGCAAAAAGTCCCTCTCCTCCCTGCCATTTTGCAAAACCAAAAAGAGGGAAAAAGTCATGTGAAAAGAGAGGAATCTACCAAAATCACTCAACTGTTAAAACCCTTGGTGCACCTTTTTCTTGTTACACCTCCCACAGTTGCGTTGTGGCGCACTGTATCCTCGTGTAACACATGCTCTACCGCGCCCAGTATAAAAACACTTGGCAAATTTTGTAAGGGCGCAGGTGCATCTGCACAACATCAACATTGGATGTTGTGTGCTCCAAATCCGCGCCAAGCACTTTTCCTTTGGCACATTGATCTCCTTTGCAACATCTTTTGAGATTGTGCCTTGGGCACACTTAAAACCCATGCAACATAGACATTTCCTACACCCCACTAAAGCAAATTTCCTAAGGCGTAGGTGCATGATCCTTGACATCAACATGCCATGTTGTGTGTTGCAAAACCGCACCCCATGCCTTTCTCCTTGGTGCTAAAACCTTTTGTGCGACATTCCTCAAAAGTGTTCCCTTTCTAAACTAAGCGCAATTTTTATCCACAAAGCTGGCACACCTTTTCCCATGTTGACATCCTCAAAAGTGCGCCCAACCTTTTTAAGCCTGTGCAACATGCTATGAACTTTTGCCTTGTGCCCTAAGCCTTATAAATTGCCCATTCTTCTTTCTACAAGCTTTTTTATTATGAATGACATGATGGTTGACATGGCTCTTCTATGTTGGACCTCCTTAATTCTCCTTGCAGAACAACAATAGCCATCCTTGAGCTCACACATGTCTTCATTAAGTAAGAAAGCCAATTTGAGTCTAAAGGAAAAGAAAAGTTGACAGAACAAGAGATGTACAAATATTAGAAGGTCAGGATGCCTAACTCATACATGAGAGTGATCTCAACATCAGAGCCTCCGAGCTTGGGCATATTGATATGGAAGACTTCTGGGTGAGGACCAACCAGGCAACTAGTGGCCCCTGGATGAACAAACTGGTGGGCAGTGGATTACACTTTACAGTTGGGCTGCTAGTAAGTGTTGTAAATAATGAGTTCATCATGTTGGTGGCTCGATGCTATAACAAGGACACAAGATGTGTCAAAGATAAGGAGGGAAAGATGATCATCAACCTAACTGCTCATCACTTTGAAATAACCCTAGGCATTCCTCATCATAGACAGTGTGTCGCCATAAGCCTAGAAGACTGCAAGAAGGAATGGGACGATAATGAGGAAAAATGCATGCAAATGATGAATGAGCTCTATCTTAAGAACAAAAATCTGATGAGCAGATGGCCACAGACCATCCACCGCAGTGACTTTAATGAGGAACTTAGTGATATAATCACCTTTCTAAACAAAATATTTGGGCTTTGTGATGCCCGATATTTCCATAAATGGATCTTTGAGGTACTTAGAGATGATGAGCAAGAATGTGCACGATCGGTGTTTTGGGGGGGGAAATCATTAGCGACACCATCTCCCAGCAACTTCAATAGGTCCTAACAACTGGGAAGTTCTATATGAATTCCTACATTGTATATGCTACAACATCAACAAGAGATTTCGCAGGCCTAGCTCGGAATGGGGTATGGCCCCAGGTCAAAATATATGAATTCTACCTGAGCTAAGGCTCAAGAACAACATCCCCTAGTTCTCAAAAATCAATGACACCTTCTTCTATGAGGTGATCTGTTTGCTAAGACCAAACATGAGACATGGTCGAACCATCCCGAGCGTGATTGCTGCCACAAAGAAATGGGGAGCATTGTTCATACAATTCCCCACGTTCACATATCTCAGGGCAGTGAATTTTGAAGGTGAACTGACAAAGCTACCAAGGTATGTAGGGCCCAAGTTGATCCTCTTGGAGTTGTTAAGGCAACTAATCACATACCATGAGAAGTGCATGAAGAGAAAGAAAGGAGGAACCCCATTCCCCCTTACAGTTGGCTGATACACCTGCACCACACTGGCCAAAGCTCAAGAAATGTATGCTGAGCTTGAATTGCTGAATCTAAAGCACAAATTCCCAGCAAGGCCCACCTTTGATTGCTGGAGTTTCCTCCCAAAGGCAAAAATTGATCCCATCCATGTCCCTGAGATCGAGGACATCTACATCGACCTGACACATGAAATAGATATCAGGTGAAAGGATCACTCCCAGCTGGCTCTGGAAGAGATCATCCATTATGGCATAGCCATCATTCCAAAAGGATTCCAAGAGCCATGATCAAGAAATTGATCAGGTTTACCTTGATATAGATGGGGATGATTGGCCATTCACAGAGGTCGATAGAGCCAAGGTGCAAAGACCATTCAAGAAAGGGTCAAGCCCACGTTGCAGCACACCAAACATTGGTGCAAATAGAATGGTCTCACCTACCTCGGGGTAGATTTCACTACTTCTCCTTCGGGTAGATCACCTCCAAGACTAGCCAGGTGCAAAAGGAAAAGGAAAGGATAAGGAGGGAGAACCAAGAAAATAGGAAGAAACTCCTGAAATCCCTCCTACTACTTCTGAGAAGCAAGTGGTCGACCTGGTGTCTCCAGGTAAAGAAGAAGAGACCACCGAAGTTTTAACGGATACATCCACTTAGGATGTGGTCACAACTACAACTACTAAGGTACCCACCATTCCTTCTTCCGCTCCTTCTCCTCCCCCTGTCGTTGAAGCATCTATTCTAATGGATGTTTCTTCTTCTCTCCCTTCCTCCCTTCCATCTCCCACCTCTTCCATCTTCTCCTCTCTTGCGGATCTGTCACCTAGTGTTCCCTCCATCCAATTATAGATCCCTTCGCCTCCATGTCCTTTTCTTCCCCTGTAGTAACTCCAGGCCCCATAAGCAGCAAAGCACATTAGAATCCTTGTCGATGCCACCACCAAGTGTCTCAACGTTCTTCCTGCAGACCTCTTCATTTGCTTCCCCTTTCAATCTTGTTTCTTCTTCCATTCCCTCTACTCCCTCTCCCATAAGTATTAGTTGGATTTCTAATCTTCTGAGCCAACACAAGAGAAAGGTTCTCATCGCACCCATGGAATTCTCTGTCATTCCGAAGAAGGGACCCAAGAAGTAGAAAGTGATAACTCACTTCTCTAAGATCACTTCAGGGGAGAGGGTCATGGAGATTGCATATCCAGATCCCACCAAAGAAAATAAAGATTTATCTCCTACAGAATTTATAGTGACCCAAGTCATGATGGGAACCTCATCTGAAAGCCTATAAGGAGAGGCCTTATCTGTAGTAGATGCTCTTTGAAAGAAGCTACAAGAAGAAAAGAATACTCAAGTAACATAAAAAATATCTTCTCCAAGCATTGCAAAGAATGGGCAACACTCCTCCT
The DNA here is from genome assembly GCA_018340775.1 of Taxus wallichiana var. yunnanensis. NCBI lineage: Eukaryota > Viridiplantae > Streptophyta > Pinopsida > Cupressales > Taxaceae > Taxus > Taxus wallichiana. The sequence continues at coordinate 729,288,722 of CM031234.1, read as the reverse complement.
CTATATGCGCGCCGAGCCTCATCAAGTTCTCGGTCGGGATAAGATAAATGAGTATGTTAAGATTGGTGAACAAGGTGCGTCGGTCTCATCATGGATAGAGTGAATCCTCAGAGATAGTGAGGAAATGATTAAGAAATACACAACACTCTACCAGGATATTGATCAAGCAAATAAGGAGCTACAAAAGCTTGATGTAGCAAGATCCCTCTTTGAGGAGTTAGACAACGCCAAATTACAACATGAAACATTCCAAGAAATGGCTAACTGTTCAACTAATGACCTATTGAAGGTCGGTGTCATCGATCACCCACGAGCACATAATAAAGCTCTCGTTGCATTAGATTATCGGGTCGATCAAATGGAATATATCCTGGAGAGGATAGATAAAATCAAGGATGAAGCCCTGGATGCAAAATACAACATGGAGCAAACGGTTATAAAGATGTCTCCAAGGATGCTCAGTGAATCGTTCACCTTGAGGGAGGTAGATGATATAATCCAGCTCTTCAAGGCTATCACAACCCAAGGTTTGGTGCCAGAGGTCACTTTTGACCGAGAATCAATCAATAACCTTCTGGCTTTCTCGTGATTTCATTGGCTTCTTGATCGATGCGTGTGAGGAATACGCCGGGTTACCAGACAAGCTCAAGAATGAAAAGGAAACTTGTGAAGTCATTGGTGACCATTTCAAGGGTCCAAATCATAATCAACTTTAGATAATGATTAGCAAGTTTATGGAATACCGAGCTCAGTGTCACATCGCTCTCCTGATCAGAAGTAAGACACTCTGTTTAAACAAAGAGATGATGAGGAGTAGTGTCTCCTCTTGTGTACACTTCGATCATTTTTGTAAGAATATTTAAAAAGTGCGTTGGCATTTATGATGACATCGTCCATGTTGCATCGTGGGATGTTTCCATCCAAAACTTTCCCAAAGTCAACTTTTGACTTTTTAAATATTTTGTAAATATCTTGTAAGATATTTTGTAAATAGTGGTTGGTTTCTTTTTGTCTTCTTTCTCCTTCTCCTTCTATAAATATTGGAATACTTGTTGTATTCCGGTGGACATTTTTTTGTATGAAAAAAGAAGTGAAGAAAGAAAGACTTTGTGCTTTTTTGTAATAGAAGAAATATTAATACATATATTCAGACTTTGTGCTCCATATGTGTGTTATTTGCATCAGATATTTCTTAAGTTAGATTTATGTTTTTATTTTGTTAGATTCATTCCTGTTATCATCATATGTTCATCAATATTTATTTATTTGTTTATGCAAGTAAGTTTGGCTCTGTTTACTACCAGCCCAAAGCATAAACCCTCTAACCTTTCTATCTTTGGAATTATTTTCTTTTCTTCCTTCAGATCTACCCTCCTCCGTTCCTCCATTCCTACCTTTCTGTTCACAGTTAAAACTACCTCTACTGGGATGAGATCCAAAACACCCTGAAGTTAGAATAGTGTAGATTTTCACAGATTCCTACTTGATAGATTAGCAATAAACCAGTTTTGTTTTGCTTTGTCTCAAAGAGGGCTATGCCCTACACACTTTGTTGGCCTATTTCCTGTGACCTACCTAAGCGATAGATTTTCAAACCAACACATATTCAATACAAGTTTGATTGGGATCAAACTTCCTATACCTGTTGTGCGTGCACACCTATAATGTAGTAGTAAATTAACTTTCCTTTTGCTCGAAGCTGTGATACCTTTCACGTGCCACGGTATTTCACACATATGAACATGTTCGGTAGCATCCTTGATACCTCTGCTGCTGGGAGACGAAGGGACATCTCCATATAAATGTTCGGGGTTCTTTATGGGCCTTGACCACCCTACCCAGAACCTCCTTGGTTTCCTCTTCCTCCAAAACCACCCGAACCACCGAAACTAGAAGCGCCCCATCTTGCTCGATCCTCCTCTAGAATTTGGAATAGGGCCCATGGATGCACTCCCCGTGTCCTAACGGTGGTACTATCTTTGGACCCCTATAGTACGTGAAGTAGTCCCAGTTCCAGAGGTGAATCCCACACTCGGCGCGCTCATATTTTGGGTAGATGATGAGCCTAAAAATGTACCCCCAAAGAATAACAAAGCTATTTGTGCTACCATTGATGTACTTGCTATCTGACTTATTTATGCTCTTTCACTTCCTAAATGAAAACTTTGCTTACCTGTTGTACTAGATACTGGAAAACCAAGCACAAGGGCTAGGTCGGAAGGTTGGCTTAGATGCACACCGTGGTCCAGGTCATATCTCTGGCACGCTTCCATGCGAGGCCAAAGAGGGTTCTCGACACATGATTTCCTAGATGGGGAGTTCACGATGCTCTTTCTCTTCGTCATCCTTCACGAGCCATCTCCCTCCATAACAACATCCGTTACGTAACTTCTTGATTCCTCCATATTTCCCTCTCATGTGCCTCATCATACTTCAGCTACCTTTCTTCCCTCTATCGTGCTACTGCTGCTTAGGTTTGCCATCTTTCACAATTCCTGTTCCTTCCCCGCGGGTGGAGATTTTTATCTTTCCATGGGTTTATCTTCCAAGTTCAATGTTACCATCAGTTTTTGATTGCCAACAAAATACCTTGCAAATACGTCCCTCAGGATACTGCGGGAACTAGAACTCGCTACCTCACGGGCATGAATAAGTCGAAAGTGAATACTCCAAAATATAGCTATTTAGAACACTACAAAACTAGGTATCCACCACGCGAGTCAGATCAGTCAACATCATATAGTGTTTGAAATTCCTCTTGTGTCTAAACAAGTGTGCGATACCTCCAATTCCACTTAGATGCATATGCAATCAACCACTCATATAATTCTACTAGAAAGATAACAAAGAAGCTCTCGTACAAACTTTCATACAGATTTTCTCTACCCAAGTGCATGTGCTAAAACGGATCTAGTTTCAAACCTCCATGTGTATTCTTCATCTAGATCATGAATCCACTCTTCAACGCTTGCCAAATTTAGCTGGTATGTATTCATCGCAAACCATTCTGAAATAACTAAAAATGAGGTCCCGATAATGGAGCCAATGATGCAGCCTAGAATTCTAAGTTAACACTTAGTCGCATTGGCACATCACTCATCCTAGGCTGAGTGCTCACTCGAAGCACGCAAAGGTACCAGGTGCCTCTTTAGGGTTGCTATAAGCAGAATGGTAGCATGGTGAAGTAGTATAACAAACATATATTTAGAAACTAATCCATCTATACATCATTACAACGTACCAGATCTATAAGCACTTAAGTATAAATCATCATAATAACAATAGTATACAATGAAAAACATATCAGACACTATTGTTCAACCAATATTCTTCATATATTCATCGTATCAACAGTACAAAATATTTATACAATACCAAACATGCACGCATGGATCTATTACAATTATCCAGTCTCATGCACTCATGTATCTCTAACCCTTCAAAGCAGCATGTGTCTCTGTCTATATCTTACTAAGTAATTCATTACATATATATAGGGTGGGGGACTAGCCCTTCACCGCTCAACTCTACCAAAATAGGTCGCATGCTAATAATAGCCACACACCTTTTAAACCTATAGCCATACATGTAAGTATGATATCTATAGATCGCTGATAGTTAACTATAGTGGTGGATCTATTCTTAGCTTATGTCCATGCAAGAGTGATTTGACATGCTCTTTGAAAACTCCATGAAGAGTGGTGCGTAAGTCTCGGCATCGCTTTGTGTGCTCCACATGCTAACCTCTAAAAATAGCCCTAATCTCTAAAATTAGCTAATTCCTAAAATTATGAATCTACACCTCTGTGCGCGACGCCTTCCTTTACCTTCATACCTTTGCTCCTGTGTTGTTCTCCCACGTAGACTCTGTGTGTGATTTTTAATAAGTGTTTTCTCTGATCAACATTAATGATGCAACCTAAAATTCCCGAGATAACACCTAGTTGCCTTTGGTACATCACTACGCATAGGTTGAGTGCTCACCCGAAGTGCACAAAGGTACCAGGTCCCTCTTTAGGGTTGTGTTATCCAAAACAAGCCCTTTGCTTATTTTTGGCTAACTCCTTTCATTCCTTCCCCCCTTGTGCCTCAGTCAGAATTTTTCATTTTTAGGCACTCAAAACTTTCTAGAAATGGCACCATTGGATAGAGCTCCTTCTCAGCTTTCCAGAAAGGTAAATTTTTCCTCCTAACTCCATGTATTTTTGAAGTTATGGCTCGAAGAGAGGTTTTATGGGAAATTTTCCCTAGAAAGGCCCACTAGCCAATGGAAGCTGCCATGTCGGCAAAGGAATGATGGGAGGCAGAGGAAAGATAGAAAATTTTCCAAAGTGTTTGGCAGGGCGCAAAGGGGGAAATGTTGGCCCGTAGGCCCACTAACCAATAGGATCACGCTACGTGTCCTCGAGGCGCCTGGGGTCGAGAGGTGTGAAAGGATTTTTTCATTTTCGCCCAAGTTTGGAAATTTTCAAAAGGAAAGTTTTCTCCCAAGACCCAAACCAATAGGATCATGCCATGTGTCCACATGACGACAAAAATATAAGGCAGCCCCGCGAGGAACAAGGAGAAGGAAAGGCCCATGTCCAATGGGATTGTGCCACTGTCTGCAGGTCGGGAAGATGGTCAAAAGCACTAGAGAAGATGGAGCGGGAAAGGCACTCAACGAATCACATCATGCCACGTGTCCTCGGAGCTTCGGGGGCAGAGAGAATTTTGAAAATTTTCCAAAGGCCAAAACAATGGAAAATATGGCAAGGAAAGCCCACGAATAATCGAATGTGCCATGTGGCATCATAGCGGCATGGCATGCAGAGTTTTGGGAAATTTTTCCTAAATGCAAAAAGTGGGAAAATTTCAACTTTTCGACCCGCCAACCCATTTAATACTGTTTCCCTCTAAATGTTCAGAGGGGCATAACTTTTGATCAAGAGCTCAGTTTTTCACGTTCTTTATATCATTGGAAAAATGGAAAAATTATCTACACGATTCTAGGCTCAATTTTGTGTTTTGGTGGGGTTTGGAGAGAGAAAACTGGAAAATGCCTTTGGCATGTGGAAACCGACAGAAATGACATTTCAACCACCATTTTTAATGAGGAATGGCTCGCATTCTCTCCCAGCATGGTCTAAAACATTGGGAAATGGATTTTTAAGGGAACCCATGTTTTTTTATGAATTTGGTTGGTGGTTGAAAGCTCCTCTCATGTTTTCCGTGTTTCTCTCTCCTGAGCTCGAATTTGCATTGTAAAAGCCAGAATGGGCTCATTTTTGAAGCAGTTAGACATTTTTCTTGCTCTGCAACTCCTCTTTCTTCCTCATCAAGTGGATTTGTGGATTTTTACCTTTTCATACAATTACAACACCCCCTCTTTGCCTCCTAGCCATTATAATGCACCTTTGTATTGGACCTGGAATGATAATGTATGCTCTGTGATTGAACTTTCTCAAACCTTTCATGTCTTTATCATTGGCTCCTAATCCCTCATTAAATTTTGGAAACACGTGCATGTCTTGTGTTGTATTTTCTAGTGAACTATGTATATTTTGTAGTAGCGGTGTCTACTTTACTCCTTTGGTGCATCACCTTAATTAGACTAGGTTTATTTTTACATTTTCTCAACCCCTGTCTACTTGGCAAAGTTTGACTAAAATATAGGTAAACCCTCTGTAGAATGTTATGCACACTTGAACAGAGGAGTTGAGGAACTAGCTTCTAATCTAGAGGATCTTTTCTAGTCCTTGCAATTCCCACACTTGTGTGAAAAGATCTAATGTTGTGCAATCAAACTGGATGCTAAAATTTCAACTAAAAATCTGATAACAACATCCAGAGGGTGCTTCTGATTTGCACTAACAGTTTTGGCACACCGGTGGGACTTAGAGGTCTTCATTTTCATTGCAACAAAATTGATGTGCCTTTGTTACAAGTTTCTTGCTTAAAAGAGCCCTAAAGTGCACATCTGGCGACTCCAAAGAAGAATAATCAACTGGTTTTAGCAGTCCAGACCTGAAAAACTCATGAGAAGAATCACCACAAGGTCAAGAGTTGGAGAAGAAGAAGTGTTGTTTGAGTATCTGCAATTATCTCCAAGAAGAAGACAAAGAGGGAGGAGAATTCAAAGGTCTCCATCTCCACCAAACAGAACTATATCAACTCCTCCACCTGGTATACCTTTCATCCAATCAACAAGGGTTCTACTGACCCAATCGAATGGCACAACACAACCCCTATGTCAATTTCACTTGCAGTAGCAGCCCACTTGCTCTCAATGCACAAAATCCAATCCCGGTTGCAGCATTGAAAAATATTCCATACTTTCTTGGAGAGAATCAGACCACTCTGGTGATCATGTTAAGGATATTGCTAATATTTGTGCAATCCATGAGATTAATGAGATGCAAATCCTTTGTCAAATTGCTTTGGCATCTTCATTCAAAGGGAGAGGTTTGCAATGGTTCAGAAGCCTTGATCCAGGATCTATCCAAAATTGGAACCAATTATGTATAGCCCTCCATGGCAGATTTGGAGAAAAGGGGGATAACTTGTCCCTTTTGGAACAATTGACAACTATCAAGAGAGCTCCCAATGAGCAACCGAGTCGACTTCAATTTCAGATTTCAAAGGACTTAGGAGAGAATTCCAATGGCGAGTAAGGACAACAATAGAAGGTGCTTTTCTATATTACCTTAAAGCTTTAAATTCTAAAATTTCTATGTTAATTCAATCCATAGGAGGCACAACTATCTCTTTGCTTATGGCATTTCCATTAGGGCTGAAAATTATTTGATTCAAGGTGGTAAGCTACCTCCTAGGCCTCCAATGCCATTGTACCACAATTTAGAAAGTCCAAGCACTAGTCAAGTGCCTAATTTAGCTCTTATTCCCACTCCTAGAAATAAAAATTCAAATGAAGCTTCTACTTCATCTTCTAATGCCTAAAATGAACTTCAAGAAGTCATGAAGCAATTGCAAAATTTAGGTAATGAGCTGGTTACACTCAAGAGGCAGCAAGCCCAAAGTTTTAGACCTTCTTATCAGCCTCAAGCTCAGCCTAACAGGTAGCCATATTAGCCTCAAAGACCACCCAATCTAGCTGCAAATCAAAATCAAGCAAGGCCTCCTGCCAATAGACCATTTCAGCCCTATAATCCCAATGCTGCATCTGCCTCTAAAGCACTAGTGCTAGTACAAAACAACATAGCTCAAGAGTATGACTGGTGTTTCCCATGCAATGAACCTCACAACTAGTCTATGTGCTTAAATGGTTCTCTAAATCAAGCCTTAATGGTAAAAACAACTGGTGTGGAGGGTGAAGGGAGTCAAGGAAATAACCAACAACAATTAGCTCCAAATGACACCACACTTGTAAACCTGGCGAGGCAAAAGATTTTTGTGGCATGAATCAAACAATCTCTCAAATTTCAAAAAGGAGAAATTTGGGTGAAGGGAAGACATTGGCTCCAAGTGATCCACAACCTTCTACCACTCCACAAACTATTGGCAAACAAAATGCAGTTCCAAACATGCAAGGACAGCCCAAGCCAGCTCCTAGACCAACTCAGATGCCAGTTTTTACTGCCCATGTGTAAGGAATGAATGTGCGAGGCCAAAAGACAACGAGAGAGATGCTTCATCTCTATTCAACATCATTGATCAGATGAAGAAGAAAAATGTAAACATATCAATGTGGGAATCACTATCCATCCCAAGCCAAAGGGATTTGCTACAAGCTGCCATGAAGGACTGGTCAACTTCAAATCAATAGGTCCAAATGCAAGAGAAGGTACTCACAAATATTACCCAACCTAAAGAGAATCATGGAGAACAGCAAGGTAAAATGTTGAAGCCCCCTCCATTCTATGTTTCATTGATCATTGGGGACAAATTAGTACACAATTGCATGATTGATTCTAGGGCAAGTAGTTTAGTAATGCCCAAGAAAATAGCTGATCAGTTGGGCCTCCAATATGGAGTCATTTCCAAAGGGGTAGTGCAATTGGATGGGAAAACAGTGACAACAATAGGAGTGATTAAAAACTTGAGTCTTACTTTGCATGCATGCCCCAACGTTGTTGTTTTGCAAGATGTCTCAGTGATAGATCTTCCACCACTCTTTGCCCTATGTTTATCAAGGGATTTCACAGCTAAGATTGGAGGTTACTTATCTACTGATTGGTCACACATGTTTTTCAGAACAAGATATGGAACCAAGGACACAATCAAATCTAAGCCTATTGCAAACTTTCACATTGAGCCTCACACTCCAAGCCAAATCAATACCAACTATTCAGCATTTGATCAAGAGGATTACCCAATCGATGAAGTTGACACCAAAGTTGGGAGAATCCCAGATTTGACTCTTGATGAATGGGCAAACAAGGTGCATGCTTTTGATCCGTATCAAGAAATAGAAGAAATTGAGCTAGGAATCTATTGCATACATGAAGAAAATCAGTCATTCCTAGCATCACCAAGCTAGACCAAAAGGATGAAAATGAGGTATGGAAGTTGTTCTTTGATGGATCAAGAAGTAGAAAAGGTGCGGGGGGGAGATATGCTTTTTCACCTCAAGGAGTTAAGTATTAATTAACTTTTAGATTTCAGTTTGCATGTTCTAATAACAACTGCTGAATATGAAGCTTTAATACAAGGATTGCATTGGTCAATCAAGAGGAATAAAGAACTTGCAAGTCTTTGGTGATAGTGAGCTGATTGTCAACCAAGTTAAGGGGCAACATGCTACCAAGAATGATCTGCTCAAGTGCTACAAAAATAGGGTGTGGGACCTCATTGAATATTTTGAGGGCTTTAGTATCAAATCCATCCCTAGAAAAGAAAACCAAGCTGCTGACAGACTTGCAGCAGTTGGAGCAGCCTTTGATGTTGTTGAAAGCATCAAGAAAGACAAAGTACAGCCAAGCATTCATGTGATTGTAAGGCATTCAGTGCCAGACAACAATGTAAGTTGGCAAGTGTTTGAAAATGATCAACAAATCATCCATTTCTTGCGAAGAGGCTGAGTTCTCAGCTAAAAATTAGGAAAAGTTAGAACAATAGTATGGTGATCAAGTGGTACAACTGAGAAAAAACAAACTACCAAAGGGACTTGTCACCTTGGAGTCCATTTTCAATCCTAATGATCAGTTTAGGAAGGAGAAAGAAAACATCCAAGTCAAGGGAGAAGATTCAGTGCCCTTATTGGTGGGAGAAGGCAAGTCACTCCAAATTGGTAAAGTGACAACTAAGTGAGAAAGGTATGAGTTCATACAACTTTTTCAAGAATCCCCGATGTGTTTTCTTGGAGCTATGAAGATTTGAAAGGCTTCAATCCCAAGTTAGCTCAACACACTATTGAATTGGACCCAAGTGCTAAACCCATCAGGCAAAAACAAAGGCCAGTCAATCCACACGTGGAGCCTCTCATGAGAAAATAATTGAATAAGTTGATAGAGGCAAGTATCATATTTCCTATCAAGCATTCTAGTTGGGTAGCCGACTTGGTTCCAGTTAGAAAGAAGAGTGAGGAGATCAGATTGTGTGTTGAATTTAGAGATTTGAATAGAGCATCTCTTAAGGATCATTACCCACTTCCTTCTATGGAGTAGATTTTACAAGTTGTTCTTTGGCTCTGAAAGGTTCTCATTGCTTGATGGCTATTCGGGGTACAATCAAATCATGGTGAAGGAAGAGGATCAATTCAAGACAGACTTCACAACCAAATGGGGGACTTATGCATATAGAAAAATGCCATTTGGGTTGTCCAACGCTGGAGCTACATTCCAAAGGGTAATGGACATGGCATTCAAGGATTTGATTAACAAAATGGTGTTGATATATCTAGATGATATCACTGTTTTTTCATTAAATGCAGCAGACCATCTCTTTCATTTGAGACAAGTGTTCTAAAGGTGTAGAAGATTTGGGGTATCTTTGAATCCCAAAAAGTGTATTTTTCTAGCTCATGAAGGAAAGCTCCTTAGCCACGTTATCTCCAAAGAAGGATTAGTAATTGATCCAGAAAGAGTTGAAGCCATAAGATCACTGCCATTGCCAAGCCACAAGAAAGCCCTTCAAAGTTTCTTGGGAAGGATAAATTTTGTTCGGAGGTTTGTCCCAAATTTTGCAGCCCTTGTCAAGCCTATCACCAAGATGTTAAAGAAAAGCATGGCTTTCAAATGGACAGCAGAGGGAAAGGCAAGTTTTGAAGCAATAAAAGAGGCTATCTCACAAGCTCTAACTCTCATTAACCTAGATTTCTCCAAAGATTTCATCCTCTATGCATTTGGAGGTGATGATACTATTTTGCAATTTCGGTATAGCAGAACAAAGACAATGATGAGAAGCCAATTGCTTTCTTGACCAAATCACGGAGGACTATGAGGTAAGATATTACTTCATTGAGAAGTATGTTCTTACGGTGATTAGGAGCTTGAAGAAATTTAAGCATCCAGTTTCAAATAACAGGTTCAATTGCTAGTTTCTCATGTGGGAGTTAAAGACTTCCTCCTCAATAAAGACCTAAATGAAAAGAGAGTAGGATGGATTACTCGTGTCATGGAATATGACATTGAGATTAAGGTCACCAAGTTGGTCGGGGGAAAAGGATTATGTGAGCGGTTGGTCTTGAGCAAACAAACGAAAGCATAAAATGAGAAAGAGGTTATTTTGGCGTTGCAAGAAAACCATAAACAAGGGAACACTCAAGAAGGAAATGATGGTGTCATCACTCCTTGCTGGACCCAAGACATAATAAACTTCCTACATACATGCCTATGCCCTCAGGTTGAACAAAACCAAAAGGAGACACTTCAGATTGCAGGATATCCTGTATGCCCTTGTTGATGGTGTTTTGTTCAAAAAGGATGTGAATGGAGTACTGCTGAGATGCATTGGTACAAATCAGATTCACAGACTGTTAGAAGAATTTCATGGTGGATCAGTTGGGGTAATTTTTCACCAAGAGTGACTGACTCTCAAGATCATGAGGGCTGGCTATTATTGGCCCAAGATTTTCAGTGACTGTCATTCATGGATCAAGAGATGCAAGAATTGTGCATTATTCACAAGGAGAGACTAGCCACCCTTCCATTGCATCCAATTTCAGTTGACCAGCCATTCATGCAATGGGGTTTGGACTTCATTAGCGTCATTAACTTGAATTCAAGCCAAGGACACAAGTGGATTCTAACAGCAACAAATTACTTCACCAAGTGGACTGAGGTAGTGACACTCAAGGAAGCAAATGAATCTAGCATCCTAGACTTCTATGAAGGGATAACAACCAGATTTGGCGTACTGCTACATAATAATATTAGATAATACATTGGAATTAATTGGATCCAAAGTAGCTCAATGGGCTATCAAGAATGGGATTTATCTAAGCACTTCATCAAATTATTACCCTCGGGGTAATGGCCAAGCTGAATCTACAAACAAGAACTTGTTAAAGATCATCAAGAGGAATCTTGATGAAAATTAGAGGTCTTGGCATACTAAATTGAAATCAGCCTTGTGGGGTGATAGGATAACCCCAAGAGATCTGCGGGTAATTCTCCATTCAAGCTTGTTTATGGAAGAGAGGCGGTTTGCCTATGTCACTTGAGTTTCCAACATTGGAACTCATGAAGTAGTTGGAGTTGTTGTAATTTGGGCCCATGGAGGTTAGGTATGAAGAATTGATGGAGCTCCAAGAAATCACAAATCGGGCATCCCAAGCAATAGAGATGGATCAAGCTTTGATCAAGAAGACATTTGATAGAAAGGCCAAGGATAGATCTTTCCAAGTTGGGGATCTACTATTAAAATGGGATGCGAGATAGAGCAAAGCCATGGAGGCATTCAAAATTTGATGCCATTTGGAGTGGCCCCTACATGGTCACAAGGTGTAAGGACAAAAATGCCTTCCAATTGTCTACATTGGATGGTGAAGAATTGCAGATTCTAGTCAATGGGATTCATACGAAGCATTCTTTCTTGAAGGAAAATTTCCACCTTGTACATATTAGCTTAGGTTTTCATTCTCCAAGTGCTTATGCACATTTTTTTGTTGTAGTTTAGCTTTTCTTTCCTAAGTGCCTTTGACATAGGCTTGTTGTTCTAAGAAATGTATTTTGCGAGGCCTTGTTCCAATCGGATGGTGTTCTACCCTCCCTCTTCCTCCTTGCATTGTTCTAATTACTTGGGGTACCAAGCGAGAGAATTTGATGACTCCCGCCCAATGGATTGCTTGAGAAAAGCTGGTAACTTCATCCAGCGGGAAGATGACCCCTCCGAGTCACCAAAATTATTATCCAAAACAAGCCCTTTACTTATTTTTAGCTAACTCATTTCATTCCTTCCCCCTTGTGCCTTAGTCAGAATTTTTCATTTTTAGGCACTCAAAACCTTCTAAAAATGGCACCATTAGATAGAGCTCCTTCTGACTTTCTAGAAAGGTAACATTTTCCTCCTAACTCCATGTATTTTTGAAGTTATGGCTTGGCGAAGGTTTTATGGGAAATTTTCCCTAGAAAGGCCCTTGACCAATCGAAGCTGCCATGTCAAGCAAAGTAATAACGAGAGGCGGAGGAAAGATAGAAAATTTTCCGAAGTGTTTGGCAAGGATGCAAAGGGAAATGTTGGTCCGTAGGCCCACCAACCATTAGGATCATGCCACATGTCCTTGGGGGCGGGGTCGGAGGTGCGAAAGTATTTTTTCCTTTTCACCCAAGTTTGGAAAATTTCAAAAGGAAAGTCCGCTCCCAAAACCCGAGCCAATAGGATCATGCCACGTGTCCACATGGCGACAAAAATATAAGGCAGGCCCATGAGGAACAAGGAGAAGGAAAGGCCCACGTCCAATGGGATTGTGCCACATGTCCAGCTTAGGGAAGATGGTCAAAAGCCTTTGGAGAAGATGGAGTAGGAAAGGCTGCAGTGAATCACATTATGCCACGTGTCCTCAGAGTTTCGGTGTGAGAGAATTTTTGAAAATTTTCCAAAGGCCGAAACACTAGAAAATGAGGTGAGGAAAGCCCATGACTAATCAGAATGTGCCATGTGGCATCACAGTGGCGGGGCATGGAGTTTTTTGGGAATATTTTCCCAAATGCAAAAATTGGGAAAATTTCGAGTTCAAACAACCTTGCCAACCCATTTTGCCACTGTTTCATCCTAAATTTTCAGAGGGGCATAACTTTTGATCCAGAGCTTAGTTTTCATGTTCTTTATATCATTGGAAAGATGGAGAAATTATCTACACGATTCTAGGATCAATTTTGTGTTTTGGTGGGGTTTGGAGAGATAAAATTGGAAAACACCTCTGGCATGTGGAAATCGCAGAAATGACATTTCAACCACCATTTTTAATGAGAAATGGCTCGCATTCTCTCCCAACATGGTCTAAAACATTGGGAAATGGATTTTAAGGGAACCCATGCTGTTTTTATGAATTTGGTTGGTGGTTGAAAGCTCCTCTCACATTTTCCCATGTTTCTCTCTCCTGAGCTCAAATTTGCATTGTAAAAGCCAGAATGGGCTCATTTTTGAAGAAGTTAGACATTTTTCTTGCTTTGTAACTCCTCTTTTCTTCCTCATCAAGTGGATTTGTGGATTTTTACCTTTTCATACAATTACAACACCCCCTTTTTGCCTCCTAGCCATTGTAATGCACTGTATTGGACCTGGAATGATAATGTATGCTCTGTGATTGAACTTTCTCAATCCTTTCATGTGTTTATCATTGTCTCCTAATCCCTCATTACATTTTGGCAATTTGTGCATGTTTTGTGTTGTATTTTCTAGTGAATTATGTATATTTTGTAGTAGCAGGTGTCTACTACTCCTTTGGTGCATCACCTTAATTAGACTAGGTTTATTTTTACATTTTCTCAACCCTGTCTCCTTGGAAAAGTTTGATTAAAATATAGGTAAACCCTCTGTAGAATGTTATGCACACTTGAACAGAGGAGTTGAGGAACCAACCTCTAATCTGGAGGATCTTTTCCAGTCCTTTAATTCCCACACTTGTGTGAAAAGATCCAATGTTATGCAATCACAATGGATGCTAAAATTTCAACTAGAAATATGATAGAACATCCAGAGGGTGTTGCTGATTTGCACTAATAGGTTCTTTATAGTAGAATGGTAGCATGATGATTTATACATTTGCCTTCACCATATTAACAGTCAAATAATTTTTTTCCAAAGGCTACCTCATAAAATGATTTATACATCCGAGTAAAGTACTCCAAATTGATTAATTGGATGAAAAATTCATTCTATTCATATTATAGGTGATAGGAATCATCACCTAATTCATCTCATGCTTCAAACAACATCAAACTTGAACTAAAAAATATGTTGTCTTGAAGCGCTGAGAAATCATCTTTCTAAAAGAATGACCTAGAAACCATATAAAATGACATCATAATTAGTAAAGAAATACATCTCTAGAAATTTATCTAAATTATATTTCAACACAACTTTAATCATCTCGGGAATCCACTTGTGGCTCAAGATATGGCCATTTTACCATAGACTACTTTTTATGGCCTCAAATCGCCCTTTGACCAGTCAACCTATTTGGACCTCAAAACAACATGAACCTACATGAAAATTACCTAAAACCTACATTTACATAAAGAAAAACTTACATAAATCACATAATGTCATTTTATCCATCACCTTCTTTGGAGAACTTTTTCTTAAAGCTGGAACTCTTCATAAATTGCCATTTTGGGTGGGGCCCACATATGACCACAAGCTCTAATATACCTTTCTAGAAATATGGATGGGTAATCTACAACATAAAATCATAAATTTTTAGGAACCAATCAAAATTGGGCTGATATACTCACTTTTCTACAACTCTGCACCTAATTTAGGGTTTAGCTAGGGTTTTAGACTAACTTAGCTTCTTAACGGTCGTTCATAAAAAAGTGACCATCAAACCACCTCATTATTTTTTTAAAAGATTAATGAATTAAATTACAAGATATTCTTAATAGTTCAGGTCCCCATGAAAATACTGCAATTCACAACGAGCATCAGAAGATCAACATTTATTGGAAAAACACACTAAAACTTACCTGGTTTCATCAAAACTTGCATATATTCAAAGATATTCAACATAATGACCCAAAACTTGGCATTAAGAACCATGAAAACATCCTATAACTTATAAAATTCACTACATGGCTAAAATTATTCTCAATCTCTCCAAAAATCTTAATTACCGTACTAAATTGCATATTTCTCACTTGTAGCTTCCCAAGGACCTCAAATATGCATCTAACTTATGAATGCAGACCTAAAAATCACCATACACCTTAGGTACACTGACACCATGCTGATATAATTCTTTAACAAGACTGATTAGGCCAAAATCTCACATCTCTATCTCATTACCTTGCACTGCAGGGCTAGAAACATGCGGAATGAACTAAATTAACCATGATCTGACCATGCTGACTCAATGCAAACCCAAGAACACCCATGATTCATAATATGGACCATTTATGACTTAATGAAATACTCCAAACATCTTAGGAAGACTCAAACCATGACTAGGTATACTCAACCATGCAAGAGACAACTTTGTGAGAACTCAACAAACCACTTGATCAACATGCATGATAACTAAATAACATCATATGAGGACATATACAACACCATGAAACACTTTTACATCAATGGGGATTGACATAAAGACAAAAAAATCACACAATGGCCAAAAACTCAACACATTAAACGGTAATTAGTGGGGGTTCTAGTTTGAGATGAATTCCTAAAACCTAGGCTTCTAAGAAATGAAAAACCATCATTAAAAACCTAATAACTTGGTAGATTACCGGAAATGCAGCCAAAAATGGTGGTGTAATTAACTCATGACAATTAGTATTATGTTCACTAATCCACGAGTCATTTATTCATCGAGACCTACGGACATAAAATTTCAAAATTGTCGGTGTTGTATACACGATTACACATGCTTAATAAGTACAAACTAAAGGATTTTTGTCACAACAATTGGAAACTACAATGATGGAAATAAACTAAGTTGCAGATGAAAGTAGATGCTACAGACTAATAAATAAAGTAGGTAAAATCATAACACAAGGAAAGGAATAAACTGCTGTAATTCTAATCTATTCATGCAAGGAACTAAAACAACAAACAAAAAGAAAAGGGGGTTTAACAAACCACAAGTGGGACCTTCCTTAGGTGTTAACCCTTCCTAAGGCATCTATCTACAGAAGGATGATAGAACTCAGATTTTAGTCATAAAAATTATAGAATGAAACTTATAAAAAATCCCACTTTGGATTGATCGATCCCTTCTACATTCTTGCCATTCTCTTTATATTCAATAGAGACGTGAAGAGACCGATTCAAATTAACAGTTATAATTTGATTAAGTATAAGATCATTACTAAGAAATTCCTATATTCTTATGCATACAAAAAAATTGATAAAATATGTTCTAATACAAAAACATAACTAAATTTTCAGTCTAATAATCAATTATCAAGTTAAATCATCTAGTTCCATAGTTGTAGTTGCGAGAGCATAATCGGGTATTGACATGAGATCTGCTTCTTGTTGTCATAATTATTCTATATTGACATGTGAAAACTTAGTTGAAGTTTCCACGTTGATCAAGCTTCCCAAAATCATGGTCATGTATATGCACATGTTCTCCTTTGACTACTGAGGTTCTTTATTGTGGAGGAGTCCCGATTCTTTGCGTATCGAGTTGATGCGAGCGAGTCCCTTTACATTGTGAATAGTTTCTTTGGTTGCATATTAGTGGATATACATAACAACTCTTTGGAAATCAAGGAAAAATTTATTTAGATAATTATTTAATCATCAAATTATATTTAGAAGAATAAATCCATCCATAATCCACAAAAAAAAGTACACTTAGTAGTAATTATATTAATCAATATAAGTGCCATAAGTTTAGGATATAAAAAATATGTTTAGCGGTATATGGGAATCATAAGTTTATTAGGGTACATATGGATAAAAAAATACAACAAATGAGGCATTTCAAATAGTAAATAAAAGGGATCATCAGTACCTTGACCAAATTTCATGTTTCACATCTGAAAAATTACATCACCTATTCCCAGAAAGAAGACAAGAATCAATAGCACTTTGGAATACGTGATGTGCGTAGGCTCTCATTTTAAATATTGTGTATACATGGATGAATTTTATTTCATGTTTCATTGTGCATGTGCTAATAAGTTTCATATTAATGTGTAGATATTGGTGTTTGTATGGGCCTGAGGACTTCCTGAAAAATGATGCATTACTACAAGACAAGTCATTATTTACGAAGAAGGGAAAACACATGCGAGCAGGCTGAAATTGTATTAGACGTGGTTTTCACTATCATTTCAGCACTTGGAGAATGGTCAATAGACCTGATCAAGTATTTCTCACCTACAATCATGTATAACATGTTGATAGTGAAGGAAATCATTGCCACGATTAGGAATATGAACATTTCAAAGGGAAAAAATGTTTTTTTCCTTTTATCAAACCTGACCTAATGAGTGGATTCATAGGTTGTTTTTTTAGGAATGACTTCGATGCTACCCACCTTAAGTGCCATGATATGATGCATGAGAAGCTCACATTTTTGAATGGTGAAATAGAATGGGATGATTTCCTATGTAAAGATGACATATTTAATAGAGAACGCTGAATTAAGGAGCTACAATATGTGTTTAACCCCAATGATGCAAAAAGTGTTTAGGAGTGGACTCTAGAAAATCCTAAGAAGTAGTTTTTCTATCAGGGATATAATAATGAAGGTACTGATGAGGATGGGAAAATCCCATTCATATTGGGAATCCAACTCCCACTTCAGTTGGATTGGTTGTTGAGATATGACAATGATAGTTTAGTAGCCATGGATTCAACATTTGGAATGAATGGAATGAAGGTATGCTTTGAATACTAGCAATACTAGTAGTTGATACTTCATTTATCGAACATAGAAGTTGAATTTTGTAATATATTTTTATGTAGTTTCAATTATACACGTTGTTGGTGTTTGATTCCAAACACCAAGGGCTTCCGTGGTATGGGTAATTATGTCTAGGTCATGTGCTAGTGACATCACCCAATGGATGCAATTACTTCGGCAAAGAGTAAACCTGAAAAATATTAAATAGAAAATAAATACCTTCATGGTAGACAACATGGGTGCGAAGATAAAAAAACAATAAGGTAGGTGTTGATTACGTTTCATAGGCACAACACAATTATAATGATTATGTTGCACAATATTACTAGCTTTCCTTATGTAGGGAAACATTTGATTGTGAGGTGTATTTATTTAGCGAGACATGTATGACATGCATGGTTGAAAATTTTGATAGAAAAAGTGAGAGAAGATTATGTTAGGTGAGAGATGTTCAGTGAAATTGGATACATTATGCATAGATGTATTAATGAAGAGATGGCTAATAGGGAGGACATAAAGTTCATAGGGAAGTATTGTTACATGCAACCCAAATTTGTTGAATATTGGGAGGAGTGTTGGCTCCACATGGTTGCAATGTGTTGAAGTATTTTACGCCTTCAAACATGCCAGAAAGAAACCAACATAGCCATAGAATTGTATCATTCACATCTAAAAATAACTTCTTGCATATAATTTTCAACTGCTACACATTGAAGGGTGGATTGGTTAGTACACCAACTAACCATAAGTGTTTACATATACTACTAGTGGTTACAAATGAAAAAAGATAATGGTTTTTACAAGAAATTTAAAGTTGAAAATATTGAAAATATTTCATGGGTTAAGGCTTTGCAAATTCTAGACTATCATGTCACCTTTCACACAATGACAATTATATTACATGGGTACAAAGCCAAAAAGATTATACATTGCATTATCAAGTGTATAACGCAACACCACTAATGTCAATGTGCATTTTTCCATTTTAAGTTTAATTTTACACATGTAAACATGTAATTAAGGTGGGGATGATACTGAGAGATACAAGGATTCAGTGGCATTCATGAAACAAGGGATGGTGTTAGCTACTCCATCAACAAACAATGATTCATATGTGAATGTATATTTTTTCCCTCTTCAATTTTCTTCATTTGTTTTTTAATTCCCAATCTCAAGTGGTTGATTTGTTTTCAATACATAGGTTGTGCATAGTGGTCTAACAAATGAAAATGAAAGTGATGATCGTATGGATAATAGAGGCTTGTCGGATGCTTATATTGTAAAGAAAAATCCAATCACTAGAATTTTCATTTATACTTCAATCATTGTTATTGGAATATGAAATCCTTTATTTTAATAACATAGGGCATGGAAAATGGACCGGAAAATGCAAATGAAAGTGAAGCTCAAATGGATATTGGAGACTCGCGGATGTACATATAGATGATAATGTAAGTCATCATTCCACTTGTAATCATTTTCCATTTTACTTGTCAGGGAATTTGTAACATGATGTTTTTCTTATATTAATAGATCATGCTTGATGGGATAGAGGATGAACTAGAAGCATCTAGAAGGAGAGCTCATGAGGTATTTGAGAATTGCCTCATAACAGAAAATAAAAATGGGACACTATATCCCTTGGAGAAGTGTATGGCATATGTTTACAACAAGCTCAATAGTAAGGAATTATCAAATAAACTTGGGTGGCGGCACCCAATGGCTCAAGCTTTCCAACAAGTGCAAGATGGTCATAGAAACAAGCTTCGTATAGAAAAGGAATTCATAGAATTGATGAATCGAAGAAGACAATATACCATGTCACAAGAGATAGCCTTGTTTCCAAATCCCCCTAAGAATCACAAACGAAAAATGTGGAATGAGGATCTACATAAGGCAGCCAAACGTGACAGAGACAAAAATAATGGAGATATTGCATCTTAAATGTGTCCCTATGATGCTAATCCATTGAATCCATTCACTTGTCTTGCAACTTGGATTTTATATATGTATAATTAGTGCATATTTATGTTGATGAGTGCATATTTTTGTTGAGGCATATATATTTATGTTGAGGCTATGGAAAGTTTTACATGATTCATAAGATGTATTTGAGTGTCATTCTAGGTTAGATAATAGTTTAAAACTAGCTAAACAAAGCTTTCTAAGCTTTTGACAAGTGGGCAAGAATTTGTGATTTTTAATATGCAATTAAGTGGTCATTATTATTCTATTTTTATATTTGGAGTGTAAACCTTATATAATTCAAACAACATATCACCCTTTAATTAGATATTGTAAATATTTCCATAAAACAAGTTCCAAACTTCTTGTTTACATGGTGGAATATGCTCTTTGAATTGCCATAATTTTTGAAACTAAAAGAGATTCATTCCAAGATAAATGCACATTCAATGTTTCAAACCTCCCCAATGGGGACATTATTTTTAATTGTTCAAGTGATATGTTTTTCAACAAGTTACATTCATTTACTTTGATTCATTACACAGTTGTAACAGGCTTTCCTTGAGGTTTGACATTGCTGAAAAATGATTTTGCAATAGATTTTATGTTCCTTGTATGGCAGTTGGATCTCAAAAAACTATCTAATGGCCTTCCAAAGCTCCATCAACATAAGTTATAACACAATTTTATTGTATTTCACTATTTTCACGTAACTGCACATGGAATGATATGGTCAAGTACAAGAATATTCACTTACTTTCTAGTATAGGAGACCCTGCATCAAGACATGCATTCAACCATCATCTATGCATATGAAAAAGAAAAAATAATATCATGATGATAAAAAGTGCAGAATCATATAATATACTAATTTTTCTTGGCAATGGAAAAATGTAATAATCATTTACAACTCTGAAAATAAAATATTGAGCATGTAATGCCACATGTAGAAATAAAAACAAATACAAAGCCATTGAAAGGATAATGATTAGGAACACCAAAGATGAGTATTAATAAAAAAAATGTATAATATGTTCTAAACAATCAATATCCATCTCTTTGATGTGAAAATAGTTTTCTCATTTTCTGATATGACAACAATATTCTAATCATCATTGTGACCTACACTCTTACTAGCCTGTGATGATAGATTACAATATCTAGATTTCTATGTTAAGTGTGGAGCTTAATTTATTCACAGAAAGCTTATTTTTACATGTTTCTAGATTTGAAAATGACTGACATCGGTCAGATGGTGACCAAAATCGGTCAGGAAGTGACCAACATCAGCCAGGAAATAACCGACATCGATCAACCTGTGCGACGATGCTTTGTTTTTTGGTGAGAATTATAATAAATATTTTTCTTTAAAGATGATTTCTTGATTATAAAAGCATATTTAGTTTCCTAAAATAGATATATATGCATGTATGCATTGTATGAGGGTATGAGAGAAGAAAATAACAATTGTTTGCATGTTAGTTTTCTTAGTGAGCAAGAAAGAGTAGATGAGTGAGGGGAAAATATTGAACATCCTGTGAGGTTTTGGAAGACATCATATCTTCATTGTATTTCCTTTGTAAAGCACTAAATAATAATTTTGGCTATTTCTTGGTGGATGTGGCCCACACTATGAACCACATTAAATCTGGTGTTATCTTTCTCTTGTTTATTTTATCTTCTAGTTTATTTCTGCATTCATTCCTTGTATGATTTATCGATTTTAAATATGTGCAAAAAAATTTATATGGTTAAACCCAACAACTGGTATCGAGCTTTGTTTGGAGGTTTTGTGTGTTAAAAGAATTTAATCACAAAGAGTTTTCTAATTTAGTGGGAGCATAACAATAACGAGAAGATAGTAAATCTTGAGTAGAGAAATTTGATGGTCGTAATTATCAACTATGGAAGATGTAGGTGGAGGATTTTTGTATCAAAAGGATCTATACTTATTGTTGGATAAACATGCACATATGGTCACGATGACTAATGAAGAATGGAAGGTTCTTGCGAGAAAGGCTCTGGGATCTATAAGATTAAGCTTAACAACATTGGTGGCTTCAAATTTCTACAGATGTAAAAACCACGGTAGAGCTGATGAAATATTTAGAAAATTTGTATGAAACTCATAGTGCTTGAAAAGGTTTTATTTCATGATTTTTTTTAATTCTAAGATATAAGAAGGTGGATCTGTATCTAATCATTTGAATTATTTTCGGTTTATCGTAAGTAAATTAAAATCGGTAGAAATTTCATTTGATGATTAAGTAAAAGCACTTTTATTCTTATGCTCTTTGAAAGATAATTGGGATAACTTGGTCATGGCTATTAGTAATACAACATTTGCTTCTAAAGGTTTGAAATTTGATGATGTGCTTAATGTAATCCTTAATGAGGAAATAAGCGGGAAAATCTCGGAAGAAGCATCATCTAGAAACACTTTAAATATAGAAAGTAGGGAAGATCTAAGAAGAGATCATAAAATAGCAAGAAGAATTGGATATCAAAGTCAAGAAATGAAAGATCTAGATCCAAGTACTGAGAGATTTACTTCTTTAGAATTGTGGAAAGAGATGACACATAAAAAAGGAGTGTTGGTCTAAGGAAAACAAAGAGAATCATTTAGAAAAAGGTAAAGATGCAAATGTTGCAAGTGAGGTAAAGTAAGATGCCCTTATTATCTCCTTAGATAATAAATTAGAGGCTTAGGTTTTAGATTTTGGAGCTTCTTTCTATGCTTTACCCCTAATAAGGGTTATTTAGAAATTATGTTCGGGGTGATTTTGGAAAAGTTTATTTAGAAGATGATGAGCCACATAATATTACCGGTAAATGTGATGTTCATCTAAAGCTGCGAGAATGGAAATCCATGGGTATTGAAATATGTGAGGTATTTTCCAAGCCTTAAGATAAATCTAATATTTGTAGGGTAACTAGGTGAATCTGGATGCATGGTTACATTCACACTGATTCTTGGAAGGTTACCAATGGATCTCTTATTTTGGTTAGAGGTAAGAAGTTAGGAACTATATATCGTCTACACGTGTTACTAATTCCTTTTCTATGCTATATCTACTACTGATTGAGATGCGACCATGTGGCATAATCGAATAGGCCAAATGAGTGAAAAAGAATGCAAATATTAAAGGCTAAGGGTAAGTTATCAAATTTGAAACAATTAGATCTTGAATTTTGTGAGAATTTCATATTTGGAAAGAAGAAGAGAGTGAGATTTCTCAAGGTTGGGTCAATAAAGAAGGAGCAGAAATTGGAGCTTGTACACTTAGATGTGTGGGGACTAGCTCAGGTGGCTTCTATTGGAGGATACCAATATTATGTGACTTTTATTGATGATGTCATAAGGAAGGTATGTATTTATTATATTATGTGTAAATATGATGCTTTTGAGACTTTTAAAGGTGGAAATTCCTTGTGGAAAATGAAACAAAATTAAAATTAAAGTGCCTTAGATCGACAATGGTGGTGAGTCTTTATGATAAGTATATCAATGATTATTGTCTTGTGAATGGAATACAAAGAGAAATAACTATTCCTAGAACTCCACAGGAGAATGGAGTTACAGAAATAATGAACATAACAATCATGGAACATGTTAGAAGCATGAGGATACATGCTGATTTTCCCTTGAAGTTTTTGGCAGAAGCAATGGATACAACAATGTACTTGATCAACCGTGGGCCTTCAATAACACTGGATGGTGGAATACTAGAAGAAGCTTGGTCTAGAAAAGAGGTAGATTTTTATTTTCTTAGAGTTTTTGGCTCATAAGCTTTTGTGCATGTTGATAGGGAAAATAGGAAGAAGTTGGATGCTAAATCTAAGAGATGTACTTTCATTAGTTATGGCTCTGGTGATTTTGGATATTGTTTTTGGGATTTACAAGATTCTAAGATTGTTAGGAGACTTGATGTTGATTGGAATGAAAAATTAATGTACAAGGATTAGGTTTTGGTGCCTAATCATGAATAGGCTGATGATATTTTGAAGTAAAATCAATTTTAGGATCTAAAATAGACATCCAAAGACACCGGCATCGGTTCTACAGAAGCCGATGCCGGTCAGGCTAACTGGTATCTATAAATAGGATCAGGTTCAGAACAAACAACTACTAGAACTGGTGTTTGTACTCCTCGAACCCGATGGTAGTGAGGCAACCATGATCAATCGGCAGATAGAGGAATCATGGTCAATATCGGGAGACTAACATTGGTCACTAAAAAAGTTTGACAAAATTGTGCAACAAGCACAAAATGATCCCCAAACCCTCCAAATCTTAGTGAGAAGGTCACAAAGAGTAATTAGACCTCCAAAGATATTTTCACCTTCCTTTTCTTATTTATTATTGACTAATAGTGGTGAAATAGAAAGATTTGAAGAAGAAATGCAGGTAGATACCCAGATGTAGTGGGAACATGGCATGGATGAGGAGATGGAATCCTTGGAACAAAATTAGACATGGGGTTTGGTCAAGTTTCTAGTAGGTAAAAATTCACTACAAAACAAATGGGTTTATAGGATTAAGGAAGAAGAGGGTGGGTGAAAAGATACAAGGTGAGGCTTGTGGTAAAGGGATTTACAGAAAGTAGGTATTGAATTTGATGATATTTTTTCTCTTATAGTTAAGATGACTTCTATACGTATTGTTCTAATTTTGGTTGCAACAGAAGATTTGCATTTAGAAAAGATTGATGTTAAGATGACTTTTCTTCATGGTGATTTTGAGGAAGAGATTTATATACGATCGTCGCTTGATTATGAAGTCAAGGGTAAGGAGAAACTTGTGTGTAGATTGAAAAAGAGCCTAAATGGGCTCAAACAATATCAAGGAAATGGTATTTGAAATTTGACAATTTTATGCATGAGCATGGTTATATGAGATGTGAATCCGACCATTGTGATTATTTTAAGAAGCTTGAAAATGGGAGCTATGTTATCTTATTCTTGTATGTAGATGATATACTAATTGTAGGATCTATTATGCAAGACATCGAGTAAACTTAAATAAAGACTAGCTCACACATTTTTAATGAAGGATTTGGGACGTGCAAAGAAAATCCTTGGCATGCAAATTCACCAAGACAAGAAAAACAAGAAGATGTATTTGTCTTAGGAGGATTTTATCAATAAGGTGTTGGAAAGGTTTAACATGTAGAATTCAAAACATGTTAGTACACCTATGGTTGAACACTTTAAATTGAGAAAAGATCAGTGTCCTTCATCACACGAGGAGGTTGAGTACATGGCATGTGTTCCCTATGCTTCAACAATAAGAAGTATTATGTATGTCATGGTTTGTACTAGACCAGACATTGCACAGGCAGTGGGAGTTGTGAGCAAGTTTATGGCTAATCTAGGTAAAGAACATTGGAAAGTAGTCCAATGGATTCTTAGGTATTTGAGAGGGACATCCAACATGGAGTTATGTTATGGAGGGTCAAATACTTCTTTATGTGGATATGTTGATTCAGATATGGCTGGAGATTTGGATGGTAGGAGGAACACCACTGGATATGTTTTCACAGTAGGTGGAACATAAGTTAGTTGGATTTCAAGATTACAGAAGGTTGTGGATTTGTCTACTACAGAGGCAGAGTATGTTGCAGCTACAAAAGCTAGCAAAGAGATGATATGGATGAGTAGGTTTATGGAAAAGTTACATAAATAACAAGAAGAATGAAAATTATACAGTGATAGTCGAGTGCAATCATACGGAAAAGAAATCAACATTTCATTCAAGAATGAAACACATTTAGTTGAGGTATCACTTCATATAGTAGGTGTTGGAGGATGGGAAACTAAAGTTAGAGAAAATCCATATGGATGAGAACCCTACGGATATGCTAACGAAGCCATTAGTAAAGGAGAAGTTGGAGCTTCACTCCACTTCTGTTGGTCTTTGAGTTTGAGACTTGAAGAGGAAGAAATGAGCCAAGGAAAAGGATCCAAGGATGGTGATGTATAGTACAGTGCAACAATTGATCTCCAAGTGGGAGATTGTTGAGTGTGGAGCTTAATTGCTTCACAGAAAGCTTGTTTTTACATGTTTCTAAATTTTGGTGAATGAAATCGGTTAGGAAGTGGTGACATTAGTCGGGAAAAGCAGACATTGGTCAACCTATGCAACGGTGATTTGATTTTTGGTCAAGAATTAGAACAATATTTTGCTTTAAAGATGATTTCTCGATTGTAAAAGCATAGTTAGTTTCCTAGAATAGATATATATGCATGTATGCATTGTATGAGGGTATGAGATAAGAAAATAGAATTTTGTTGCATGTTAGTTTCTTAGTGAGTAAGAAAGAGTAGTTGAGTAAGGGAAAAATATTGAACATCCTGTGAGGTGTTGGAAGACAACGAGATATTCATTGTATTTCCTCCGTAAAGTAAAAGCCTTGAATAATAATTTTGTCTATTTCTTGGTTGACGTAGCCCACCTTTGGGTGAACCACATTAAATCTAATGTTATATTTCTCTTGTTTATTTTATCTTCTCATTTATTTCCACATTCATTGCTTGTATGCTTTATTTGATTTTAAATACATGCAACAACATTGTTATCTGGTTAAACCCCAACATTCTATTCATTTCTTTAGAAAAAGAGTAATACCATCATCAAGATTTCCTCTTTCAAATACCAACCAACCTAGTTAAAGTAACTACCTAATGGCTGCTTGGATCCGAGCAAACAACTTCTCAATTTTACATCGTGCTTCCTTAAAACATTCTTTAGCAAGCAAAATCTTAATTTTTCTATATTAACAAAAAAAAAGATTTATTTAAGGATTAACATGTGCATATTCCTACAAGTATCTAAAAAGAGACACAAAAATCACACAATAAAATCGAAGAAATATCAAAGGGATAAACAGAGTAAATTTTACCCAAGTTTCACATAGTTTCCAATATAATTCATGAAAAGGTGTTAAATAGTCTCCACAGATATTTCTTGGATTTCTTGTCAAAGTACAATGTAATGGTCTACTATTGTTTACAAAAATACAAACAAATTATTAATATTTTGAAGTGGAAAAAATTTTTCAAATGGAGTGGAACTTACAACATTTCATAAATGGTCAATGGTACTATGAATTATAACATGCATAAATAAAGTATGAGTGTGTCACACATTTCAGATTTCTTCAAGTCAATAACATAAATAGAAGCATCCACCAAACGAATACCATACAAAAATTAATGAAGTCACAATGTCAATCACTTTTATTAAAGAGATCAATGGGTTTGGTGTTTTGGTAATACAGGTAACATATAGGTAAAAAGACACATTACACTTAACAAGAAACATGTCAAACAATGTATAGAGCTTTTAAAAATTTATCATCAATTGGAAAATAACTGCTTTGGTGGCTCAAATCTTAAATAAACAAATGAAAACACCTAAAACCCAAGTATGGTAGTTCTAGTGACCTTTTATAATGATGCAGACACGGGGTTGAGTGAACAAATTCCTTAAACCATGCAACAAGGAATATCAACACACAAAACAGAACACACACACACACACAAACCTCACACAGGTGGAAATTAAGACCTTACCTTTATTATCCTTCAATGAGGGATTACAAAACAAGTAGACAACTTATTTGAGGTTTATTACTATAAATATGCAGAAGTACAATATCAGTCCCTCAATGGGTGTGATCCTATTTTGCAGCTCTCTGCACATACTTGTGCACTTCTAGCAAGCCTCATGTACAACTACTCTAGTCTCCCTTGAAGAATAAGAAGAAATATAACATGCACAAGTATGATAAATCAAAATAAATTAGAGTATGACCCCTATTTTATTTAATTATAAAATAAAATTCACAATCTTAGACCATAGGCCAAACAATTTTAGCACTAAACAAAACCTATAATTAAAACAAGTTAGGGTACATATGACCCAAGTTTTATGAAATTATAACCACAATTCATAATCTTAAGCCATAGGTGAAGCATCGATGCATTAATATCCACTGTGAACTTATTCACAATAGAATGTGTTGTAAGCTTACTCTAGTGCAATAATTTTTCTTTTAAAATCATGACATTATTATAACCTTTGAACATTAGAGCCCATTCATTATCAATGTCATACAATATAAATGTTAGCTAACGGTACATTAATTCAAACATAAATGATAAGATAGAAAAGGGTACCACCTCAACTACTCAACACTCTACCCACCAGTTAACAAGTAAAGAACTACCATGGATTACCAAAAACAAAACAAAAAACATTCATTACAATTAACAAGGCTTGTCGTATGCCACCTAATGTGAAGATGGATGTGGAAATTTACAGTTGATAAATGTTGTAGATGTTTGGTCACTACCAATTATAGACACCAAAATTAGGTCACACTCCCCTTTGGTCCCTCAACGAATAAGCACCCTTCATCATATTCACCTAGCTATGGCCGCCTTCACCCCAGTAATATTAATTTAATTAAATTAATGCATTATCCTCACTATATTTATTATTTAAATATCTTATTTAAATAATATCCCCACATACAATTCACTTAGACACCTCACCAAGCCAACTCAACCTAAGACCTATTCTTAGCAAGTTCCCATAACTAACTAAGACTTACCCAAACCCTAAAAATCAATGCCTACATTCCCTCTAACCACATTCCCACATGCTCACAAGAAGCTCCCAGTCTAATCCATGGGATAACGACACGAGATCTAAGGAAATCAGGAGGATCTCCCTAGTTTAGTAAACCTAGGAAATCCTACCTTGACCAACATCGGTTACCCCTAACCATTTCAGTTAAGCTAGGACTGCCATTAGTTACCCATTTTAACCCCTAAACTACCTTATTCTCAAGGTTGGAAAACATTGGGAGAAATTTTGACGAGCAAGAACACATCTCAGAGAGATAACGCATCTTCAGAGAGCCAATTCCAATGAAAACTCACATCCAAGGAAGGAGATTGAGCATCTTCTCCTACACAGCCATCCCAGCCATGATCTGATCTATCTAAGCAAAGAGGAGTGTACATGCAGCCCATGCAGAAGCTTTTATTCAATGGTGATCACTTGCAACCTTCAAACCCATCATCAGCACCTCCATCCCTCACACATAGACATTAAGAATGAAATCTAAGTAAGTACAACATCATACTTTCCTGGTTATTTCATTTCATCATTATTTTATCATCCATTGTTTATCTTGCTCCCTATTGACCTTCTCCACATTTTCACCTCCGTATACTGATTGAAACCTTGCAAAAGCCTACTCCAATCACCCAATACCTCGTCTCAACCAACAAAAGTCCTTTGTGTAATAAAAAGGAGACCCCATCTTGTTACGTGCATTTCCAGATCTAACACTAACTAGCAGCACCGGTTACACCTAACCGTCGTCGGTCATCCTTGACCGAAACCTTTGGTCTCTATGTTTTCCCACACAACCCGGATAGAGACCTAGCCACCTAATTTTATTTCACCCTCTTTCACATGTGATCTATCTCGAGACCCTTTATCGGACACTGTAAAGACCTAGAACCATTCATTTAACCTTTGGATTCTATTCTCACTTAGCCTGTTAGATTAGATCTATTTCTTATTGTGTTTTTAAGTGAGATACCTAAATCATTTTAAAATAACAATAGGATTTACTTTGTTTACAACATTGAATTGTTTAAAATAGTGGACTGAAAACCATCTAGGAAGTATCATACTTCTTGAATCTAGCATACACTAGGCAGTTCACTACCCATATTGTTTAATTCCTTCTAGTGGTCTTGTTTTCATTATAGGTAGTTCCTCTTAGCCAAAAGGAAGCTCTCACAATCAGCTATGGATTTAGAAGTCATACGCGAGTAACAACCCATCAACCAAATTTGAACAGGTATTCCTCCTACCCCGTTACCCTATCTATTTCATCAACACTTCAAAGAAACAATCTAAGAAAAAGGTGAAACATTTTGGCATGCCCAGTGGGACCCATCTGGGGTTCCTTGCATTTCATTCATTCCTAGAAAAAAATTGTGTGTTTTTTTTCCCTTCTAAAAAGAGCGCACACTAATTTTCTTCTTTGGTAATCCACCTCTTCTTTCTATTTTCTCTAAAGGAAACTTTTCTTTTGGTGTAATTAAAAGAATCATTTCTTCATGTTTTCTACATTGTAGTGAAAGAGCATCTCTCTTCCTCTTCATCTTATTGTGTCATCCAATTTCACATTTTCAATTTGGGTTTAAAATACAAGTGCATTCCATTCGATTTATTACATTAGCTCACATTAATTGAGGGAAACCTATACACTGGAAGTCATGACCAGCTAATGGTTGACAAACGATTCGTAGAATAGCACTTATATCCTTTTCTCTTTCTTCAAGTCTTACCAAACCACACAAAAATTCAAAATACATACATTCTTAAACAAAATCCTACCGGAAGAAGTTTTAGGTGATCACACGATCACGACATAGTGGGCACCCAGGTTGCTACTCTATCGAGTCATACTTCAGAGTGAAGCCCACCCCCACCATAACATACCTGAAACCTCACCTTTTAGATCTCCTTCTTTGTAGGAAGCCATCCTTACCAAAAAATCTATTTCACAATTCATGTGTCAGTCCCTAAATAGCATAAGCTGAACAAACATAATAGAAAAGGCACTCCTAGGATTGCATTTTTTCTTAGTGTTTTTCTTGGCTTGCGTTTTTAGGTGAGAGATCATGTTCATCACTTTTTTTTGTTTCTTGTTCATCCTTGCATGCTCCTCATCATAGCTGGTGTATTTTGGCTTTGCACTGAGTGTACCTAGGTCATATCATCATCATTCCTGAATTTTGGGTGCGATTCTACATCATATTTTAATTCACAACCACTTTCTTTCATCATTGTTTCAATTTCATAGTAACCATTTTTAGTTACCTCTCGGTGACATCGGGTATACCCAACCGACATTAGTTCCAAATCCTTTTGCTAACCTACTCAAAAGGACAATTTTACTTCACTTTCTTCCACTTTTCATAGTCTTTGTCACTGTCATTATTCCCATTGACGTTTTAAACATCCTTAGATTTGGCATACCTGTCAGATTTTACCTTTTGCCTCGTTGTTTACTCACTGTCCATTTTCTACAGTGACCGGCAGTGGTTATCCCTTACCGGCGTCGATTTTCCCTAACCATCATCAGTTATCTGTTTCACATTCCAGCCATCATTTGGTCCTTCATCCACTTTTTATCACCAGATTCACTGTTCTTGTTATTCTCTATATCATTTATAGAGAAGCAGCCCTACTTGATCAATACTTGGTTCACATGGTGTTGACCCAAAGACAAGCAAGCACCCTCGTATTCCATGCCAGTTGTCAACCACTCCCACCTAGTCCTTCACCACCTTCTATTTTATCACCAGCCATGGATCCCATCCAACCTACTACTATCACTACCGGAGATGAGGAGTTTACATGACTCCTTGACCGAAACCTGCCGCTTGTAGTTTTACCTTTCCCACTCATCCACTCAAGACACCTCGGGTCAGTTGATATATGGCATGCCCGTATCTATCCCCGACTCTCGCACCCACTTCCGTATTGGCCCCATCTAGCTCCATGCTACCCGCATCCACCTTACCTATAATCGTTTCGTAGTTAGGTTCTATACTTGTTATGATTGTTGTGTCCATTACCTCTGTGGCACCCATTACATCCACGGTACCCTTGATGACTACTCTAAACACAACCTCATCCACCGCTAATGTCTCATACATACCGTAGCTACATTCCCACCTCGAGTATCGATTGACCCATACCTCATTTTAGAATGTGGTTCTTTCCATTCCAAAATCATTAGCCCCTATCGCCACTAGGGTTACCACGACCCTTCCACCCCCATTTACATACTACCAACAACCTCTCTGTTTCATCCATTATTCATTTCAGTCACGTACACCCTATTTCACTACCTTCTTCTCCACCACCCTTCATGGAAGCCCCATATACTAGAGTGCCACCATTTTTATATGCCTAAAACCAACCTCCTCATGCTATAGGAGGCATCTAATCATCACAACTCACCAATGACCTAATTAAATTGATGTTGGATAAGATGCGAACATTTGAGGCATCGATTTACGGCTCACGCAACACTCTCACCTATGACAAGATTTACAACGAGCCTATTCACCCATCCATTCATATCCGTTCATACCTTGTGCATTGGGAAATGCCTAAATTCAATCCTTTCAATAAAAAGAAGACCCCACAGCAGCATTGGCGGTCGTTCAAACATGGGTGTTATCGATCACTCACGATGATGCCTTTCTTTTGAGAAAATTTCCCTTGTCCCTCACTTTGGACTTGTGTTAGCTTGGTATAGTGGGTTACCTAAACACTCTATATTCTCATTCAATCAGGTAACCCAAGACTTCTTGGATCATTTCTCTATCAATATCGTCAAGAAGGTTACCATGACCGATCTATATTCCACACGTCAATATGAGGATGAATCTATCATAGATTTTGTCACTCACTAGCACAGCCTGATCAATAAACTTACCTTCCAACTTCCGTAAACTGAACTCATTGATCTCTTCACACGAGCTTGCGCTAAACATATCTTCCCGACCTTGAAGGTACAAACCTTCCGAACATTCGATGAGGCATTCACTATGGCATGAAAGTTAGAGATTTAGGCCATCGAAGAGAAGAAAATCTAATTACGTAATAAGAATTCAGAATTCAAGTCAAATGATACCTCTTCCTCTTCCAAACCATAAACCAATTATTCAAAAGATAAGGGCACCGCTAATGTAGTGGTACTAAAATCCTGCCCAAAGACATCCGTCGAATCAGGCTACACCCTCATCTAATCTCTCACCTGTCCAAACTTTTCAATTCAGATGAGAGCAGTGAAAATATACCCCAATTGGGGAACCTTACTCTTCTATCTTAGAAAATCTTATAAAATTTGGAGCCATCACCCTTCCACCCATAAAACCGCATACTTGTTTTGAACCTACTCACCCCATGCTGCATGGTATAAAGAACATGATTTCGTAACTAGCATTGAGTAAAGGGTCATAGTGATGAAGCGCATCACTTTCAAGAATATTGTCGAGAAATTCTTGAGAAAGGTGAGTTAACGTGGATAATCCCAATGCCACCCCAACCGAAATCTACAAATTTTCAAAAAACCATTTCCTAACCATGCCCCTTCATCCAATCAATCTTGTAAGACATTAACTCATGATACCCATACCCATGAGGTTCACGCTATCTTTAACGAGGTACCTATCACCTCTCAATTACCTCACATCCCTTCCATAGAGGAAATCCTAGCCTGAAATCCTCCTTCCACATTAGAACCAACCTCCACTGTCCCTTCACCAACATATGAACACCTTTCATCTCCTTCATCACCTACGGAGGGGTCTTCCGCTAACATTGAGACCATCTCACCCCTTTCTTCTCCACTTAGAGAACCTTTACCAATAGTACCTCCTCCACCCATAGAGTAGCTCCCATTACCTCCTCCACCCATAGAGGAGCACCCATTATCTCCTCCACTGCAGAGGAGCACCCATTACCTCCTCCACCCATAGAGGAGAACCTATCCATTCCTCCACTTATAGAGGAGCCCCCATCATCTCCTCCACCCATCATAGACCCAGTTGAGATACCTTTTCCTTTTGGTGAGCATTCTCATCAACTACCCAAAATCCAACAAACCTACTTTTGGCTCTCTTACCCACGAAAACTGAAGCTAGCCAATTCCCCATCTCTAAGATGCATTTTACGATAATTCTCATTAGGTCCTCACCAACTCCACCCACAGACGTGTCGTTCTCATGTTTGGTCGATCACTTAGATTATGTGGATAGGGATTTACTATGGGGGCCTCTTACTCCCCGTCTCAACACAGATGCAGAGATCCCTCGTTGATACCTCCACTATCTACCCAAACACATTTCGACCAATCAAACCAAATACAACCACCTCTATCGCAACCCCTTCCACGATACTTGTTAGCACTCAAACCACACCCTTACCCATAACCCAACCTACATCTAAACCCAAAATCATAGCCACAACATATTCCTCCACTAAACCTATTACCACTTTAGGGGTCACCCGATTACCTGCCTTACTCATCCACCTATTAAACTAGATTTAGCTACATCCTCCAACGTCAATACCGGACCTAATCTAACAACCAAACCAAATAAACAAACTCATCGAGCTCATACCCCAACCACACAAATCATGCTCGTACTTGTCCCATCTCCCTTAAGACCTCGGCTACCCAACATGGTCAAGCACCCTTCACCCATCCGTAAACCAATAACACAACCACCCATTCCTTCCTCACAAACCTCTAACCTACCGGGCACACAACATGACTTATACCGCACTTGTAGTCTCTTTACCACCAATACCTCCAATACCTTTAGCTATTGCTTCACTACCCACTACACTTCAGTCATTTTCCCTCACACCCCAAGTATAACCCACGCCATCTACCTTCACAACACCCCCGTTATCCTTGTGGGTAACTCGCCCTCTTCCTCCATCTGCTTTTCCTTCTAGACCTCGTACACCCACATCACCTTTACCCAAGAAGGTGCAACCCAAAAAAAAACCCCACTACCCCACAATAAGGTAGTTAAAACAACCCCACACCCTCTTACTCGTCTCATCTTTGTGCCCCTACCCAAACGAACTGACCGATACCTCAAACCACACTGGCACCTAAACCCATAGCTCGACCCGTTCCTACTCTTCCAAAAATATTTCCTCAAAAATCAACCACACCTACACCCAAACCCACGTTCACTTCCCATTGTGATCCACTAGCAGGGTCCTATGCCAAAATTTTAACCAACCTCCTCGAGACTTCTGTTATCACATTACCGCCACTCCGACCTTACGACCCCCTCAAACCCAAGCCAAAAGGGTTTGATGATACTAAAATTTATGCATACCATCATGTGCCAGGGCATGATGTGGAGAAGCTGCAAGGCCTTGAAAACCATCCTTATCCAATTGTGTCCACGAAACCAACTTTGATGATGACGACCTTCTCAACGAGGATCTGCTTCACCAACACCCATCCCCACACTACCCACTCAACAACCACAACCTCCACCCTCATAGCTCCTAGAGCCACACCCAAGATTTGAAATTAACATGGTTCACATCTAGAGAACTTGCCATGCCACCACCCAAATGTCATTGTGCTCGGTGATCTCACGAGTTTTTCGTCATGTTGTTATACCACTCACCCTACACCTTCTCCATTTGCCAACTTCCCTCAAATCAACATGATACATGTCACTACATGTGCGTGAAGGGCAAAGAAAAGGCAACTGACCCACCAACCAATCCTATACCCAACATACCATCTACACCCATACCTAAAATAACTATCCACGGCCCCACGTACCCCATTTCTAATGGCATCACACATCGCACCATGCTCAAATAATTACACCAATCTCCTCTCAAAATTTCCTTATATGACCTCATCCAAACCTCAAAATCCCATCATCAATCCCTCATGGAGGTTCTTGATCTATTGATTTTTACCCAATGACCCTACACCCGTAGCCTCCATTATCACACCCCATCATGTAGCCTCTCTCACCAAATTACCACCTTCATCCTCACCTCACCTTGTTCACCAAGTGGCCTCCCTTAGCTTCTCAGAGGAGGAGATTGTGCCACACCAAAATGATGACCCAAACCCAACCCTCTTCATCTCTCGTCCACATTGATGACATACGGGTACGTCGTGTGATGATTGATGGAGGCACTAGCATTAACATCATTTCATCCCATGCATTTTCTCAAATGCGCATACCTGACAATTGCATGCATAAACATCCGGTCATGTTGCGTTCATTCAATGATGCTATCACCTCCACACTAGGCACTATCATCCTTCACGTTCGCGTGGGCCCCCATACTATTCTAGAATTGTTTTATGTTTTGGAGGGGGAATTCTAATATAACTTGTTGCTCGGTAGACCCTATATCTGTGTCATGGGTTATGTTCCTTCCACTTTGCATTGTTGTGTAAAGTTTGAACAAGAAGGACACACGTATACCATTCACTAAACCATCACCTATCAAAACATGCAACATGCTTTACCAACCCAATGATGTGCTCATACCTATCAAGTTGTCTACCTCCGACCAATTCCACTTCACCTACACCTCCGCCTACCAAGATGCAGTCACTTGCCTCGACCACACATACCTTCTCTATTCTTACAGCTGCTATAACCTCCATGGCTGACCAATTAACTTCCCAATCTATCAACTCCACCTCCGGATTGACCTCTCACACATTATCCATACCAGCTACCTACATACCAACCACCATGATCCTTGGAAGGTGTTTTTCAATGCCTCACTCTGGGGAGTACCACCTATATAGTGTTAACACATTCCTTACTCCTCACGAGTGTGGAAGCCTTCACCAACACCCTTACTATGATAACCGAGGAGAATGCCTCCTTTATGGTCCTCCTCATCTTCGTACTAGTCTCACCTATGGGGAACTTGATACTACCACTTACGCACCTGAACCACCATCACAACCCCACCCATTTTCCGCTAACTTCGAATCACTTACCAATCACCATTTCACCCACACCTTCCTGCACTACTGTGCTTGGAAGGGTTTTGGTTTTGGCTTTTACAAGCAAGGCCACCATACCGTTATTCCATGTATCACCTGTAAACATAATGACCATAGTGGTATCGGCTTCCCCGAACCTCCTACCAAACAGGCCCACATTAAACTCATTAAAGACCCTAGCCCTCCTCCACCTTCATCTTCATCACTACCTTCACTCACTCCACCTTCATCACCACCCTCACCATGCAGTGGATGGATCCTGAATCTATCCCCCTAACTTTTTTCATACACACCATTTCCTTGGGGTCTTTGACTTATCAACATGAAGGTGAGGCCCCTTCCACTCTTCCATTCCCATATCTTGAGATGATCGATGATGAAACACCTACAATTAATAGCGTTAAATGTCAGGATGATGAATCCATACTCACCTACCTTGGTGCAGAAGACTCATATATTCATCAGTTGTTACCATCTGATACACAAACCATGTTGAATGAATCGACTATCGAGATCAACATTCATAGTCAGGATGATCCACACATCCTAAAGATTGGAAAATCTTTAGATGTTGCTGAATAGGAAGCCATCACTTCTTTTCTTTGAGATCATAACCATGCTTTCACTTGGTCTTACGCACACATGCCTGGTATTGACCCCACCATAGTGGTCCACAATATCATAACCATTCCCGATGCCAAACCTATCAAACAAAAGCTAAGGAAAATGCACCCTTGCATTGCTCTTCTCGTCAAAAAAACTTGAGTGCTTTCTTTCTATTTCCTTTATCTTACCCATTGATTATCCTTGTTAGATTTCTAACATTGTCCTTATTACTAAAGCAATAGGGGGCTCCACATTTACATGGAATTTCGTGACCTCAACCTCACCTACCCAAAATATGAGTTTCCCTTGCTGGTATTGATCAACCTGGTTGACCTCACCGATGGTCACGAGATGATCTCACTCATGGATGGCTTCTCGGGTTATAAACAAATTTTTCTTTCCCAGAAGATCAGCACAAGACTGCATTCATTAACCCTTGGGAACCTTTTTTTATCAAGTCATGTGCTACATATCAGCATGCTATGACTTACATCTTCCATGATATCATGCATTGCATATTGGAAGATTACGTGGATGATCTCTTGGCTAAATATAAACATCGCGTCGAGCACCTCACCATCCTCGAAACCATCTTTACCTGCCTCATTAAATATTGCATCCACCTTCAACCTAAAAAGTGTGTCTTCATGGTTCTCTCAGGAAATCTCTTGGGATTTATTGTTTCCCTCCGTGGTATAGAAGTTGACCCTACTAAGGTCAAGGCCATTCTAGAAATGCCTCCGCCCACTAAACTTACACAACTCGTAGCTGCAAGGTAAATTGTAGTCCATTTGCCATTTCATTTCACAATTATCGATTGGTGTCAACCATTTTCATCATCTGCTTAGGAAGGATTTCTCATTTAAATGGGATGATGACTATCCACAAAGCTTTTGAGGCCCTAAAACAATACCTTCTCCAACCACTGTACTCATTCCACCTAAAGATGATCAACCTTTTTACCTATACATATAAGCTACCGATCATTCCTTGGGAGCCATGCTCGCTCATCGCAATGAACAACATAGGGAGTAGGTGGTTTATTACATAAGCTATACTCTTTTAGACTATGAAACCAAATACAACCATCCAAAAAATATTTGCTTAGCCTTAATTTTCATTGCCACCAAACTCGCCATTACCTACCCAACCAAAAACCTATGTCGTGACCAACACCGATCCCTTACACTTCATGTATGCCAAACCTTATCAAAATCGGTGGGCGCGTGATGGATTATGCTTTTAGCCAATCTTGACCTCAAATTCATTCATCAAAAGTCCATCAAGGGAAATGCTATCAGCGACCAATTGGTGATGCACCTATTTATGGGGATTAACCCTCTAATTTTGACTTTCCCAATGATTCAATTGCTACTCTTTCCCTAGACGAACCCCCTTACCAAATGATATTGTTCTTCAACGGTTCCAAGTGTTAGCATGGGGGTAGGGTTGGTGTTATCCTCATTCCTTTGGATGGAGAACCCATGCCTTTGTCTTTCAAACTAGACTTTGAATGCACAAAAATATTGCTAAGTACGAAGCACTCGTACTAGGTCTCGAGCCGCATATGCCCTAGATGTCAAATCAATCTGCATCTTTGGTGATTTACAATTGGTCGTAAACCAAGTCAATGGTATGTACCAATGTCATAATAAGATACTTAAATAGTATAAACATCATGTCAACATACTTTTAACCACCTTTGATCGTTACACCCTTCAAACTATCCCATGTTCAACCAACAAATTTATAGATACCATGGCCTATTTAACCGTAAATACCCACTTCCCCTACCAATTCCAAAATATTTGTCACCGTACAATGCCTTCATTCACCTTCTTATATACCTCACAATGTTTAATCAATCGGAATTGACACCCCTGATCTAAGTGACGTTTGGTATAAAAATACTCGACTACCTTTCTCTCTCCATCTTACCTCCCGATCTCACTGTAACGGACAACGCGTCTTCCTTAAAAAGGTCTCACATTTTGTCATGCAGGGGGATCCTCTATAAGCATGGCTTTGATGGTATTCTCTTATGATGCCTCACAAGTTCTGAAATTCCTTATACCATTAAGGATGTTCATGATGGTATATGTGGAGGTCACTTTAGTGGCCTTGTTGTTGCTAAGCGTATTCTTCATTTGGGCTATTATTGGCTGACCCTTAACCATGATTTTTGCGACTATGTCAAACATTGTGTGAAATGTCAACAACATTCCAACCTTCATCATACACCTAGTCATGCCTTACATGTCGCTCGTGACCTTTGGCCCTTCTCTCAATGGGGTTTGGATCTTGTCGGAGAAATCAATCCTCATTCTTCCCAACACCATCAATGGATCATAACTGCTACCGAATACTACACAAAATGGGTGGAAGCCATACCACTCATCTCCATGAAAGCTAAGAAGATATGTGAGTTCATTAACCATCACATCATTTGTCACTTTGGTGTTCCTCATCGCCTCATCACTGACAATGGAAAATAATTCAAAAACAAAACATTGCAAAAACTTTGCGATGCCTTGCATTCAGCTTAGTTTCTCATCACCTTATTACCCACAAACCAACGGCCAAGCTGAATCCACTAACAAAACCCTCAACAAAATTCTCATGAAAGTGGTTGATGATACTGGGAAGGATTGGCATATGCACATTCCTTTTGCCCTATGGGCATACCGCACTAGTATTCGCACTTCCACTATGGCACACCCTTTTCACCGGTCTATGGCATGAGGCTGTTTTTCCTCTCAAAGTCTAGATCAACTCACTCCACATTTCTCTCCATGACATGCTTACTAATGATGACTTTCATTAGGATCACTTAGCATAACTAGAGTTATTAGACAAACGTCATCTTAACACTTTGGATCACCTTCAAGTTTACCAATAATGTATCAAACGTGCTTATGACAAACGTGTTCATGAACGAACCTTCCAAGTCGGTGACCTTGTCTTGAAATAAAATCAACACGTAACCAAAGAAAAAAAAGTAAACAGGGAAAATTTACTCCTAATTGGCTGGGACCATACATCGTAACTCATACTATGGATCATGTGCCTATCGTTTATCCTTGCTTGATGGTAAATCCGAACTGAGCCCCTTAACACATTGCATCTTCAACCATTCTATTGTTGACTCGTTGTCCTATCTCACCCTTTGTCTCTTTACAGGCTCATCCCTTGAGTGTTATCCACTCCATACACCTCCCTAATGATTAAAAAGAATCATGTGAGTACCCGTCACTTGTTATCTTCTCTTGAATATGTGTACCATGGCATTGCACATAACATGATTCTCATGGATACTTTTCGTCTACCTTTAGATGAGATCCCATGGTCGTTCCACCTTGCCTTTTGAACAAGAGTCCTATCCTCTACTTTGGTCTTGTCCATGATTTCCAAGACCTCATATGGGACCAAACTCCTTGATTCAAACTTCTAATAAAAATATGACTCCCTCAAAAGGACATCTTCCTCTCAAAAAAATTGCTACTATAAATAGAATACTCCCGTGAAGGAAAACTATGTGAAGCTCAAAAAAAGAAGAGAGAAACTGAAGCTTCTCGCATCGATCAGCTTCACAAAGACCTCAAGAAGTACCATATTATTTATCCCATATAGACTTCCCGCATCAATCAGTCTATCACAACAAAAACATTTTTAGTCATGGACTTTCCCATTGTGACCTCGGACCTCTTGCCTAAAAGCCCTGTCACTCAAAACATATACAATTAATTACCTTTCACCCACCTTACCATTTCCACTCTCATTTCCTCAATTGCCTCAAGGGACATCTTGGAATTTAGACATTTGGTGATCCTGTGACTACCTTCATCATAGAATAGTTAATCATGCAATGCCTTTCGGGTCTTATGTTCATCACCCCCTCCAAGGTATGATCTACTCGGTATGATCCTACCCAATTAGGTGGCTTTATTGCCCCCTCTTATCTTTTAACCATCTTTGTTTACATTTTGATTACCTTATACAAGACTTGGTACTCGACACTTACCTTTGAGGTAGTCCTCCCCTCTTGCCATAATCACCTTCACCTGCATCCTTTTACCTATAATCTACCCACACCTATTAAACCTAAACCCATAACATGCCCACAAACCTACCAACTCATTTTCATATTCTTCCCTAGCTCATGGGAGAACTACATCAGCTTGAGGTCCCTTTTCACCGGGACTATGTAGGTAGCACTCCGAGGGCATGGGGCCCTTAGAGGTTAGCTCGGCCATTCTCTACCCTAAACCAATTCATCAACCATGCCTAACTCACCATTTACATCACATTTCACTTAGTTCCCCTTTTCTAACAAAATTGGAAATTAAGCCACATACATAACAAGTTGCTTACTACAGCATACATTTATTACACCTACCATCTCTCTATCATCACTATGCATAGATTATACAACATTTCACATATGACCCATAGTATCATTCATTGCCAAAATAATGAATCATAACTAAACCTACTTTCAACTCAACCATGCCTATGACCTAACTCAACCATGCCTATAACCTAACTCGATCCATGCCTATAACCTAACTCCACCATGCCTATAACTTGACTCGATCCATGCCTATAACCTGACTTGATCCATGCCTAAACCAACCTAACTCCATCATGCCTAACTCACTTAATTTCAAACCACATTAAATTAACAAATCCATATCTCCTCTAACACAAGCCATACATCCAATATCTCATAAACATATTAACACATCACAAAATACCATGAATCTCATAATATAAATCAATAAATGTGTATCTCAAAATACATGCCTATCTCATCCTATCCATCATCTCAAAAATGTCGACACATAGGCCGATATACAATACAAAATGCCATCGGAACGCAGGATGGTCTCATATATATAAAAAGAATGAATGAATCTATACAAAAATATTTGGCACGCAGGCCGGTTTATGCTCACAATATACAAAACTCACTCGTACATCCTCACTGTCTTCGACACGCAGGCCAATATGTGATAAAAATACAACTATCTTTGGCACGCGGGATCGCATATATATCAACAATAATCACTTGTATACATCAAAAATCAGGTGGCCGTATATCAAACATCTCACCAGATATCCTTCATCTTTGTGTCAGCCTCCTGTGTCCCTACTGGCACATCACCTAGCTCTAGTTGCCATGTGTTGGTGGCCTCTCCCTAATCAAGCCTTAGAGCTCACTGACCTCTTGTGCTCTCCACACTATTTGTGTGGGATCTTGTCCTCTCACTAGACGCTGTTGTGCCCTGTACTCTCCGTAAGAGAGGAAGTCTATCTGGATGCCATGAGCTGGTCCTAATAATATCTCACCTCACCTAGGGCATCCTGTAACCTAGATATAGGCATGATCTATGGTGGTCCCATAGGTCTCGGCCCCTATACCTGCCCTGCGCTGACTTGTGAATCTGGGACCAACTCCTTGTGCCTATGGTGATCCCCATGTCCTTGTGCTTGTGGTGGTGCCCCTACCCATGTGCCTGTATATAGGCCTGTAAAGCCCCAATATATGCTTGGGATGTGGCCAACTGGCCCTGTAAACCTACCACCTAAGCCAGTAAGGCTACCACCTGACCATCTCTGTCTCCATCTCCTCCATCACCTCCACCCTCTCCCTCTACCATATGGGCCTGCAGATTGGCCACCTGTACTCATAGCTCTATTACCTCTACCTCTGACCCCTCTAGCTATGTCTGTAGTATACCTATCTGTGTGATCAACATCACTACCTACCCCTGTAGGGCATCTCTCTACATTGTAATGGTAGCTAAGTTAGGCTACCCGGTCTAGGTGGTATGGCTCATAACTGAGCCACCCACCATTGCCTATACCTATCTGTGCATCCGGCATCATCAATCCACCGATCCACTAGCTACTCCTCCTCCCCTAAAGGAAGCGTAGGTTGTGGTAGGGGTAGAGAGACCTCTCCAAGTCATCTCTCGATCTTGTGGGAAGGACAGAGGGATATCCTGTACATGCTTGAACCGCCATCGGACCTCGTCTACCAAGATCATCTCATCCTCCCCGGCTCGACGAACTGTATCCACCTCTATAACTAGAGCCCAGCCTAGCTCCTCATGCATGTGCCTAGATGAGGGGAATCCCACATTTGGCCTCTAGATAATGTCCACTCCAGATAACCCCTGCAATAACTACCGAAAGTGGGCCACATCATATGTCGGCCTATCCAACCTCCGCTCTCCTGCATTGGCACCCATCTCTTGTATCCCAACCACATAGATCTCACTGGGAATGCATCTTCTCGGGGCATCCCTATAGGTCAGACACAGACTATGTGCTCAGAGGCCTAGTAGTGTAGTATAAATGTACAACACAGGCTAAACCTGTGCAACCACCCATACGCCCACAACTCTCTGTATAGCTGCACCAAGAATGCAGGTGCTTAGGAAAATCATGTCTCATGCTCCATCATATCGCATTTCACTCCCATCGGTGATCGGGAATGTAACCACCCTCTGCAACGGGAAATGGATAGTAGCACACTACCTCCATCAATAAAACCACTAGCCTCGTCTCATCCAGACGGGCTAGGTACATCTCGCCATAGCTCAAACTGGTCGCTATGGAATCTTAGCTCCGCCACCCCCTCACTAAAAACTATCTTGATCAACTCCTCTGAGGCCTTGGAGGAGATAGAGTACACTTGGGCCC
The DNA here is from genome assembly GCA_018340775.1 of Taxus wallichiana var. yunnanensis. Taxonomy (NCBI): domain Eukaryota; kingdom Viridiplantae; phylum Streptophyta; class Pinopsida; order Cupressales; family Taxaceae; genus Taxus; species Taxus wallichiana. The sequence continues at coordinate 729,244,853 of CM031234.1, read as the reverse complement.
CTAATATTGGTAACCTTAAAATCTGGAACATGTCGTCTACGGTGATAGTCATCTCACCCATTGGAAGTTGGAATGTGTTGGTCACCTTTGAGTGCCATCTATCGATGAGTGTGACCATCAAACTAGGATACTGAAAAAAATGTCGGTAGTGCTGAATACCACTCAATCCCACTACCTCCACGTGTTGTAGCTCCAAAGGGGTCACTAAGCCGTGCAATGTCACCAGTAGCGGTGGAACCCTGTCCCGCATATGTAACTATGATCTCCCCTGCATCCAATCCAAGAACAACATTAATCTACATTTACCATGACCATATTCACTAACTATCATTACAAAAAACCCACAAAACCCTACAAATACCAACTATCAAAACCTCTACTATATCTAATTAACACTATAGAGTTAGGTGCTTACCTTGTCGGCCACTAGTCTTCTCGGTGGCACATCCGGCCATTGTCTTTGGTGGTCCGCCTTATCCCTCTCTAACCTCTGTCATCCCTGAATATCTACCCACAACTTGCGACCAATAAACTCTCTCACCATGATTCTATGGACCCTCTACTCACCCACCCAATCTTTGTCAAATCAGATTGCCAACTCACCGTCCCATTTCTTCCAGACACGTTTCCCTCTTTTCTCTCTTTTTGTCGTTTCTTCACTTCACAAATAACAAATGAATAATAAAAATGTGGATTTTTTGTTTTTATACAAAACCTGACCTAAGCAACGTCGGTTCCCTATACCCATCGGTCTCGTGCCCTACCTCACCATCGTCAATTTTCCTATACCGACATCGGTTATCCATGACCGCCATCAATCAACCTAACCTACACATTGCCCCTACTTTTCCATTTTACCCCACCCTTTACCTTGCTCCTTTACCCCATCTAACCTTTACCCAACCCATTACCTTACCTTTCCTGACCTCATCATTTACTACCTCCATTTTTCCTCCTTTGGGGACTCATTATTTTACCCCTACCTTGGCCTTACCCATGCCGCAACCTAGATATTTGGACCTAGACCATCGCTAGTGACCTTTGACCTCATGTGTTTGCCATACCTTGCGGCACTGTTACCTGTGTTGATTGACCTAATGACCTTACCTAGCCTATTATTCACCGTGATTGTTTATCTTGACCCTACCTTTAGTGTCTGGAACATACCTAAAACATTCTTGCACCTAAGCTATGTTGTGTTTCCTGACCATATCCTATACCTTGGATACCGATTCATTTCAACCTTGTTTGGATAAACCTATCGACCTTAGCCGATGTAGAGTTTTCCTACTCTTCAACTCCGGGTAGCATCTTTGTAGTGTATACATGTGCTGCGTTTGTTGTTGCTACTTGCTACCTATGACCCCGAACCATTACCTAGATTTCCTACATAGACCTTTCACCTTTTTTCCCTATACCCACTTTCCTTTTCCTCACCTTTACCTTTTATCAAACCACTCACCGCTTTAGTAACTAAGACTTACCCAAACCCTAAAAATCAATGCCTACATTCCCTCTAACCACATTCCTACATGCTCACAAGAAGCTCCCAGTCTAATCTGTGGGATAACAACACGAGATCAAGGAAATCAGGAGGATCTCCCTAGTTTAGTAAACCTAGGAAATCCCACCTTGACCAATGTCGGTTACCCCTAACTGTCACTAGTTAAGCCGGACCGCTGTCGGTTACCCCTTTTAACCCCTAAACTACCTTATTCTCAAGGTTAGAAAACATTAGGAGAAAGTTGACAAGCAAGAACACATCTCAGAGAGATAACACATCTTCAAAGAGCCAATTCCAGTGAAAACTCACATCCAAGGAAGGAGATTGAGCATCTTCTCCTACACAACCATCCCAACCATGATTTGATCTATCCAAGCAAAGAGGAGTGTACATACAGCCCATGTAGAATATTTTCTTTAGTTGGTGATCACTTGCAACCTTCAAACCCATCATCAACACCTCCATCCCTCACACATAGACATTCAGGAATGAAATCCAAGTAAGTACAACATCATACTTTCCTGGTTATTTCATTTCATCATCATTTTATCATCCATTGTTTATCTTGCTCCCTATTGACCTTCTCCACATTTTCACCTCTGTATACCCATTGAAACCTCACAAAATCCTACTCCAGTCACCCAATACCTCATCCCGACCAACCAAAGTCCTTTGTGCAATCACAAAGGAGACCCCAACTTGTTCTATGACATTTCCAGATCTAACAATAACTGGCACTGTTACACCTAACCATCGTTGATCATCCTTGACCGACACCGGTCTCTGTGTTTTCCCACACAACCCTGAACAAAGACCTACCCACCTAATTTTATCTCACCCTCTTTCACCTGTGATCTACCCGAGACCCTTTATCAGACCTGCAGAGACCTAGAACCAATCATTTGACCTTTGGATTCTATTCTAGCTTAGCCTGTTAGATTAGATCTATTTCTTATTGCATTGCATTCTTAAGTGAGATACCTAAATCATTTTAAAATAACAATAGGATTTACTTTGTTTACAACATTGAATTGTTTAAAATGTTGGATTAATAGATCATCTAGGAAGTATCATACTTCTGGATCTAGCATACGCTAGGCACTTCACCGCCCATATTGTTTAATTCCTTCGGTGTTCTTGTTTTCATTACAGGTAGTTCCTCCTAGCCAAAAGGAAGCTCTCATGATCAGTTGTGGATTCAAAATTCCTATGCATGCAAACCATCAACCGACATTTGAATAGGTATTCCTCCTACGCCTGTTACCCTATCTTTTTCTTCAACACTTCAAAGAAACTATCTAAGAAAAACGTGAAACACCAATATGAGCCAAATAGCTCATATTGTACTGAATGTAACTTTTTACCCTAAGGAATAGACTAGTCATTCTTTAAAATTTATGCAAGGACTGTCTTTTTATTGAAATGAGTTATTTTGAGTAATCTTATGGTCTGGGAATGTTGTTAGAGGATTGAGATGGTATGGGGAGGTCATATAAGTGTTTTTATGGACATGAACCTTGCATAAGTGTGATAAAAAAATAGTAGGCAATTTTAAGATGGTTTAGTAGCTGAATGGTTGCAAACACACTCCTAAGACTGATGGTACACAACAAGAAGGATATGAAAAGGTGACATTATTGTTTTCATAAACCTAAAAAGTCCTTGATGGAGGTCTGTGACTCATTGAGATGGTGGGAGAATAGTTTTAGGTGCTAAGAACCTCAAATAACCAAGTGAGAACTCAGTATTGGATGTTAGAGAGTGAAAATAAGTAAGGAGAGTTAAGTGTGTGAACATATAGTACTAATTATATGCAATGACTAAGGGTGATAATAGGGTTGGTGCACTCCTTTGAGGGTTTGATGAATCTTGAAAAACTATGGGAATACAATGAACATGGGTATGGAATGATTGATGTCAAATATAGTTGGTGTCAAAAGGTAAGAGCATTATCAAACATGTTCTAATATTCATAAAGAAGGGTTTGAGTCAATAAGAACTTGTATAAAGTCCAAATACAGGGAAGAATTCAATAAACCACTACTCAGTCTTGAACACCCTGTTGAAGGGTTTGGTCAAAGAACATAATACTATTATGAGAAACACTAATAAAGATATTAGAAAATATGTTTTGAAACAATGATCAAGTAGTGAGAGGAGTTTATTTGGAATGTTCTTGAAGAAACAATCAGTGGGAAGACATTTATTTGTTCAAAATTGATTAACTTTGTCAAAGGTTTTGTATACCTAGTCTTGAGGCTTGCAAAGTAATATTCTAGTGTAATAACATTATTTTGACTTTGTGGGGTATGTCAAGTTAATGGTTGAATGATGTTATAAGGAAAATATCCACTTCACAGGTGATACCATTCAGTGATGCAAAAGTAAGGAGAGTTAACAATCTATCTTGCACACAAGGGTTAGTAACAGTCAAGACAAAACTAGTTAGACAATGGCCTAGAAACCCATGTTATAAGGAGGAAATGAACAAATACTTTGAAAATGTTGCTGATAAGTGTTAAGATTCCTTAAATTCCTAGTTTCAAATCTATGGAGTCACCACTAGTGATGAAACTCAATTAAGTCATGTTTGCACAGTCCTCAACATGATATGGTGAAAGTCATGAATAGATTAGTATGAAAGTGAATCTAAGAATTCCAAGGTCTAAGAAATTTGTGTTAAACTTATGGAATAAAGTTATTGAAGTGTTAGAAAGGACTTTAGAACCATTTAATGAGAGGACATCATGGACTGTACTATCACAGTCAATGATAAGGACCTTAAAGAAGAGCACACAAATGATGTGATAAGAATATTGAAGGGAACATATGAGTGTTCAAGGTGGTATCCAATAGGTGTAGTAGAATGAGGGAATGATGAATGTTAACAAACTTTGAAAGAGTCAAAGCAAAGAAGTCAAAATAGAGTACAAGGACTGATTAGTGCTAGAGAACAAGACTCAAGAAGCATTAAGGAGCTAGTTGATTAAGGATGAGAAGGGGTATTTAAGGAAGGAAAGTGAGTGACCTGAGTATAAGGGTTAAGAGGTGTTATCATAGTGTGATGAGAGTGAGAAACTTGAGAAAGGTCAAAGAAAATTTCAAAATCCAGTTGGAGATGGTGAGATACTTGTGAGAAGCCAAGAAGGCCAAAAGTTGGAAAATGGGCAAGATAGTGATGGGGAGGTGAATGAGTGTTGACAATAGCTTGAACAAGGGTAACTTGGTTGGTTTAAGGTGTTGAAAAAGGTTGATATAGGTGGTAAAGTATCAAAACCCTAGAACCAATGTGAATCCCACCCCCAGTGGACGCACCATCTGATAGCCTCTTAGGAACTTGGTTATGCTGAGGAAAACATCCAAAATCAGGGCACACATGTAATGATGATTGGCTACCGATTTATTTCTCCTATATGAATTGATTAAAAACATTAATAGAAAACAAATTAAATCGAGCTATGAAATTCCCATTCATTTCCAAAAATTAATATTGTTTACAATGCACTCTGACTCAACAAATATTTATTATTGTAGACATAAAATCACGCTCTTTGGGTATTTATTTAGTCTCGATCACATACTACTATTCATATGACCCATGTATTTTTCCATCTTTTCTTACTTTCAATTGCCACTTTTGGTCTTACACACATTCATTTCCAGTCTAACCTTTGACCCTTTAGTTTATTTGAGTCTAGATACCAAAGTGCCCAACTAGGATGTTAGTGTCGGGCACCCTAATCCCCTCTAGGTGCCCCTGACCTCTTTTTTATTTTGTTCACACCTTTTGGGTTCTTTGTCACCATTTGGGCATCTTATCTTTTTTGTAGTAGGCCTTTTCGAGGTTGATTACGAAATTCAAACAAGGGAATAATATAAATATAAATTTATGTAGCAATAACAAAGGACCAAGCACTAAGCATTATCTATCACCATTTAAGGTTGCATCCAAAGGCTACTCAAGAGCATTCAAGAATCCATTTTAACATGCATACAAGGGCAAGGGAATGCATTCTTCTCATACACTTCATAGGAGGGGAACTTCATTCTATTCCATACAAACATATACTTACATCTTCTACATATAACTATTGTTCGCTATCCAAAGGTGACACACACAAGAGCCACGTAGGGCATGATTCTTCACACACACATAGAACTACATTGGGTCTAAAATGTAGTGCAATGCTCATCATAAGATCACTTATTTGATAGCTGAGGACAATCTGACCCCTCATTTACATTTTAACTTTTTGGGATTTGATGCACTCTTGAGGGTTTTGTAGGTCAATTCTTTATTACAAGCTATCAACGACATCATCGATCATCATGCGACATACTAGTGACAAGAAGTGAAGGACAACAAACACCTGTGACCGAGTCAAATATGGTTTTTGAGCATTTTGGCAGCCATAGGCAATAGAAATTGGTCTACAGTGCCTCCGTGCACCCTTGACCCACTCTAGATGCCCCAGTCCATCATATTCCTCCATTTCTACATTTTTCTAGGTTTTATTGTGATAGTCTGTGCTTTAGATTTCTTAATTTGTCACTTCAAAGCACAACCCAAGATTAACTACGAAACAACTAAGTCATTTTATCTCCTCTTTACACTTAGGGTTTTAAATCTTAATTGCTTATTTTCTTAGGTCATTTTTGTGATTATTTGTCTATTTATTTCTTTCTACATTACAGATTAGATTTAGGCATCTATTTATTTCAATATTTACTTAATCGGTTATAGGAATCCTTCTAGGTCATCCATTGTAAATCTGAAAAAGGAAGACATTACAAACATAAAACTTAGATTGAAGGAATTGGTATACGATACTTGTGAAATGTCTTCATACCTTTGGAAGATGTCTGATGTCTATGGACATATAATTCACCAATATTTGGATAGAACATACAACACAATGCCATATAGAGGAAAGGAAATGTCATCTATGAACAACAAAGCCATCAAGACTCCTTTTTTCGTATTCATCTTTGTTCACTTTATCTATGTACCTTTTCTTATCACAAGAAATGATCAAACATTCATTTCTCAAAAGCCACTATGTTTGAATGTAATAAAAATTATTTGTACGGTTTAGCTACATTATCATCTTCATTATCACATGTATCAAGAAATAGTATTGTTATCCAATTTCACCCCTTGGGTGGAATCGAAAAACAAAGCATGTTTGGAGTAAGGGACTCTCATAGCTATTCAAGGCTCACGGGTAAATTCCAAGTATGTAGGACTGTTAATGAGGTCCCACTTGTAGTATTGGAAGGTAAAATTCAATATTCATACATTTTCCTGGGTACTATGAAGATACATCAAGCCCATAAGATCAAAAGAGGTTGATAAAAGTTGAAAATCTGCCTTCATGTCCTAGTAAGCTCATCAAGCTCATAACCGAGCTACTCCACTACATAAACAAGTTGTTTGAAGTAAGAGGCTTGGATGTATTTTGGAGGAGTGAGCTAAGATAACATGATTCATCACCTCAAGCTCCTAAAGAATATATCGAGCTACTTTCCAATCCATCAAGTCAATTTAATGGGTGTCAAGCCTTACTCGGAAAGAGCCAAACTCATGGAGAATAGAGTTGATCTATTCTTCATAAAAGACTTATCCCATTTCATTGTGAATACCAAGCAACATTACAATGAGATATCATACATACCGAACTACTTTTTGGTAGATGAGTCACTTGAATTATACATTAGGTTATGTATGAAGAATCCAAGCTCCCGAGCCTTGAGACACGGCGATCGATCTTAAGTTTTAGAGTGAAGTTACATGATCTTATTACTAATGTTGTTTTGAAGGCTATCAAGTTAACTTAAGTAAGTGTCTAGCCTTATCCATGAAGGTCGAGTTGCATTGGAGTCAGGTTGTCCTAGTGCAACGTGAGGAGCCAAACATGACCGAATTGCTTCTAATATCTCGATGGGTTAGAATGGAGTTGAGTAAAGAAAAGGGATCGATATCGTGCTAGAGAGTCACGACATTGATAGAGGGATAAGTTTCTAGTGGTGATCTAGCCATTTTACAATGGAGTGGTCAAATTCAATGTGGTCCAAATTATATTTCATCAAGCCCGCTATCCTCAAAAGTGGTGATCTCGTCTAATAAAGATCGGAAAGTTCTCGAAATGTCTTGTGGTCGATTCGACATTTTAGAGCCAGAAGGCACGAGATGGGGTTTGGGACATGAGGGCTCTATAATCATGAAATAACGAGATGAAGAAAAATTCTTGGTGAGTCTATTGTAGGTAGTGCGAGAGAAAATTGGATTGAGAGGCCTAGGAACTCGCGGGACATAAAAGTCTAACCTCGCCGATGAAATGGGATGGGGGTTGAAAGGGGGTCAATATCCATCACAACCCAATCAATGTAGAATGGGAAATGTTGTATGCAGTGTTAGGGGATGTTAATGGCCCACATTACAAGTGAATCAAAGAAAATTGGCCTGATTGGCCCTTGGGACTTATGAGCTCGATGAACCAAAATTTTCCCCTATACATTGTATGTGGGTGGAGGTGAGTTAACGACCCGGTCGGTGCGGTGGTGCTCGAAGGATGATTGTGGGTGAATCGGGAATTAGAGGCCCATCAAGCCCATGTCATGTTGAAACAAGTTCTTTGCATTGGGTATAGACCCCGCAATGCAAATGAGGAGCTCGTCGATATGGATTGGCGAGTTGGTGGTGCGATGTGGTAAGAGGGGCCTCGAGCAAAGAAAGGGTCATGCATGTAATGTGGCCGATATTTGAAAATACATCTAGCCTAAAGCAACATGCAAGAAAGGAGCCATCATGGAAATGAAACAACTCTCCATATGGTAAATGATCTCACTAGGAGAAAGAAAAGTGTAGCGCTCGGCACACGGAATTCGAAAATGCAAGGAGATAGCCGGCTTGACCAAGATGGCAATGTAATAATACATTCCACCACTCCACTTCAAGCATGAAACCAAGATCATAGAAATATAATGGGGCCCATAATTTTAAAATATAAAGATCATTTAAATTATGATGGAGACATTGGAAATAAGGGAAAATATTTTAAAATGATCTCCCTAACCAGAAATTTAATTCTCGATCCTATGACAATGAAACAAGCCTGTGAAATCCAAAAACAACCACCTACACTCAGAAGCTCATATCTTGAGCAATTCTCAATGAAATCACGAAAATTAATACTCATTGGAATTGTGTCTCCAATTCCAATGCTGTAAATCGAGAAATTCAAGAATTAATGTAGATTTAGGGAAGATTTTTAATTAAAATGAGATAGGTTTAAAACAATGGTTTTATTGGTGATTGGGATTGCAATTAAAAGACATCACCATCATTATTTCTCTGCTCCAGTCATAGGATAGTATGTGGATCCTTTTGCAAGAAAATTACCATCAATTGCACTCATTTATTGTATCTTTCAAGTGGTTGGAAAGTAGATTTCGGGATTTCCTTCTCTCTTCTTCTCAATTCTATAAATTGTAATCTTGGGCTCATTTGTAAATGAGTTGGCCATTTTTCTCTCTTGCCACCCTCTCTCTTTCTTCTCTGCTAGGGTTAAATGTTGAGGTTAATCCTCCTCTCCTTGCTTTGTAATGACATTTTATTTCCTCTTTCCCACTAATGATCTCTTGTGTGAATCCATGGAGCAATAAATCTATCTTTCGATGCATTTTGTCCATCCTTTGCATGTTTTATTGTCTCTTCTTTCCTCTCACCATTGCAGGGTATATTGTGCATATCTCTTGATGTTTATTGTAGGTTTTGGGAGTTATTTTTAATGGGTTTAAAGTGTTGTTATGTGTGAATATATCCACAGTGCCTGTGGTGAATTTTTTCGCCCTATCCTTTACTCACCTCTCTCCACTTTAGGCAATTGTGAATTCTTTACTAACACCTCCTTTTCTGGTGTATCACCACTTTTAGTGTAGGTTTAATTTCATGCATTCTCTCTCCTTGGTCCCTTGGAAGATTAGATTAGGATTATATTTCATACATGCATTAGGAGTAGCTTTGTGGGGTATTTTAGGACCAGAACCAACCTTCTTTGGAGGGCCATCTCAAGCCCGCAAGTCCCTGATTGAGAGATGATCGATGTTACACAAATTACACCGAATCCCCCATCCACATATGAGGACATTTGGGGGTGTTGTAATTTCATGATAAAAAGTATATTTATATTTTTCATTTTACCAAAATATTAAATGTAGGAGGCAAGGAGAGCTTCCCAAAATTGGATTAGGAAAACCTATAGAAGCTGGAATTATGGAAGTGTTTGCAATTTCTTCTCCTTGGCCAACCTCTCCTTCTACTGGCTCATTTTCTTGTATAAATTATATTAAATATGGAATTGTATGGCTATGTAGAAGGTAAATGCATATAAAAAAGGGACATACATGAACAACAAATACACTTTAACTACCTACACTTTGGTAGCAAGAAAAACATGTTCTTTGGTGTTGTATGTATAACGAGATGTAGATGAATACCCCAGTGAGTTACAAGTACAGTCTCGTGTGTGGATAACTTGTTTAGCCAATGGAAAACATCAACTCATGGACATCAATCCTTTACAAGTTTTCTCATATGAATTTCATTATTTTGTGTACCACATGATACAACATCAAGGATGATATTTATACAACTATCATCACATTAATTGACAAGACCTTAAAAGAGATGGAATTTACATGATCATATTTGACATCTAACTTGTTCAAGTATTGTCTAACAATGAGGAATATAATTCCCTATTGAAAAAGTAGTGGTTCACACAAATGGAAGTGACTATTGACATCCCCAATGATTGCATTAATTTTGTATGCAATGACCACATGGTTTCCCATAAACAAGATCAATCTTCATGCAATCCTAATCCTATAAAAAATACACATTGAAAAATGGAAACCATTTATCAGAGAAAGTATCCAATATCCTTAAGAAAGAGAAACCAAGTAAATTAACATATAAGACTATAGAGCAAGATCAATCAATAAATATCCTTCTTGATAAAGAGAAATCAATGAATACTATGAATGATCAATTAGTTCCCATAAAGAAAAATAAACTACTACAAATAAATCTTATTACATTTGAGAAAGTTCACAAAGAGATAATATTACCTCTTTTAGTTGAGGAATTTTATTCTACTATGACAAAGCAAGTATAACATGAGAAATTTGAGAAAGAGAAAATACAACAATGCAAAATAGTGCAAATGAATTAAGAACCACATGTACAAGATTCTCTTTTATATGATTACATGTGTTTAAGAGAGTAAGAAAGTGACACATCACACAAGAAAGAGTTAATCATTGTGTCATATGAATAAAACAATATGCAAGAGACCCCATTATAAAATTATAAAGTAATTATGAAGAGGTCAATTAAATAATCATGAACCATTATATAATATTGTCTCAAATTGGACATACACATATACTAAATATCAATAGGTGTAAGAATCAAGAGAAAATGTAAATATTCTATAGATATATTTGATGATCTATAGGTTACATGTATAATTAGATGATTCAAAAAAATAACCAACAATGCAAACTCATTACAAAACATGTACACAATTAATCATATAAAAAAATTAAGTGTTTTACACATCACAATCAAGTAAATAATAGTAATACAACTACCACTAGGGTTCATGCTCATTAGATGTATCAATGTCCACATTCCTATATATAACAAGTTTTATACAAGAGGAATGATTCAAATTATCTTGAGAGTGTGAACGCACTTGACCCTGCCACTCTCACTCCTTAAACACATCCATATGGGCATGTAACCATGTCTTCTCCTACTAGAGATGCATAAACTAATCCAACATTGAAATATATAAAGCATCATCAAGAGATGGAGGTGGAGGTCTGAGCATGTTGTTAGAGGCTTGAGATGGTATGGGGAGTCCTTTGGTGTCTCTATTTTTGGTCACACTTCTTGGAACTCCTTTATTGGTTGCTCTTTTAAGCAACTCCTCATGTTGTTCTACTCTTGGCAACATTTCCTCTCTTTCATTTTTCTTCTCCAAACCAACTGTTCTCCTTCTTTCTACAAGTTCTTGCACTAGCCATTTGAAAAACTTCCTAATGGGAAGATTCCATCCTTGTGCTCTAAAGATTTCTCCTCTTAATTCCTCTTGCACTTGTTGCATCATATTTTCAATATCTTATCTTATAGATTTAACATTTTGTTGGAGTTTTAATTGTCTTTCCTTCTCAATATCTTTCTTATCTTGCCTCTTTACACCATCTCGTACACAATTTTCACAAACTTGCAAAAACCATTGTTAGCCAAACATTTAAATATTTCCCAAAGATATTCAAAGTGATCTCGATACCAAAATGATGCTCTCCTAGCTCAATTTTATACAACATTCAATATCACTTTTCCCCTTGTAGAAAGGTTATCATACCTTCTTCATTAAGGCCTTAAGCTCATTTGGTGTTCTCTCTCTCTCTCTCTCTCTCTCTCGATTTCATGCATAGATGTACTTGAACTCAGTTCTTTGAATGTACTTAATCCATATCTATATTCCACTTTTGATGCCTCAAAATCGTTCTCAGTTCATTATCATGATTTTTCCTTTCTCATACTAAGGCTACTAGGCTTTCTAGCTACTAGACCAAAAATGATGCCAAGGTTACAAATTACAATACACAAAGTATTTGGTTCATACAAGATTTGTGATGGATTCTTAGCATTCACCTATGTTTTGATTCACATTTACAATCCCAAGCACTGTCTCTATATTCATACAATATCAATCAATTAACAAGGTCTATAAGAATGTCATAAGGCCTATATGAACTCTGTCGGAGGTTTCATCTAAGAATAATCATAAAATGATTGATTTTTTTTATGGAAACAAGAATTCTTAGCATTTCCTTTCCTTCAAATTACAAACATGAGGACAGTCTATTTAATTAGATCCTCTTATCCTTTCATAGCCAAGAATCATTTGTGAACTCATTAAAACATTTCTCAATCAATTATTAGCTTTGAAACACCCAATTTAACCAAAATTCACCTCAAATTTTGACTTCCTTGTCATTGTTTTGTCTCCCCTACAGCTCAATTTTTCTGTCATTAATATCTTTGTCTGCACATGGAATTAGAATCTGAAATTTTGTGGACTTAGGCATCTATATAGGACATATATTTTCTGAAAATTTCAGCCAATTTCATTAGGTAGAAAAAAATATCACTTTCCCTAGTTTGGGCCCTAAAACACTAAATTGCTCATAAAATCGATAATCCTCACTTTCAAAGCTTACAAAAAATTGTACTAGCTCAAAAAAATGTGCTATTTGACTATACTTTACCAAAGCAAGGAAGAAAAATGCACCCATATGTGACTGTGAGAAATCACCTTGCTACTAGAGGATAGGGGAGTCTAAATTGAGAAGCTAAACACCATGAAAACATGTCAATTTCACAATATCATCACACAAAATTCTAGCCACACTATTATTGATCATTTTACACCGATTACAATTGCTCTCTTCTCTCCTTCACGTGAGAACCCCCTTATACAATGAAATCATGTAACTAATCTTGGTTACAAACCAACTCCTACTAACATGCAACAAAGTCTAAAATTGAACTTGACTCTATCTCACACCACTAAACAAGGCCTGAGGTGTTATAAAAAACTCTAAACTCATTCCACACTAACCTTTAGCCTCTTGACTTGGCATAAATGCCTTGTTTTGACACAAAACAACTATTTACTCCTCCAATTACTCAATTACATGCCAATTTTACCTTTTACATACACTTAGTTATTTGAAAAAAACATTTGGAAGGAAAATGACATCACTTTACTAATAGACCTCATGACAGACATTCCAAACATCTCGATGCTCCCGCATAAACTATATAAATCACAAACCCATAAATCTATGAACTCATAATAATAAGAAAACATAAACTATATACTTACTAATTTCATGTACGATTCATGGCACCAGTAGGAAATGAGTTAACTAGAGCAATGATGTGGGTAATGGGATCCTCTGATAGTTCCAGTTCTTACATGAATAACCAACGATGGATTTGGATTATGCATAGTTCAATTTGTTATTTGTTGCGAAGGAAGGGCATAAAAACACTAGCTTCAACTCTATTATGATTCCGACGATGCTAGGTATTGATTTCAAACAATGATGATGTGATCATCCGTTGCCATAGTGGAACACCTAGCAAAAATATTTATGATGCCCTGTGGGCCCCACACTAATGTGGAATGGGAGCTAACAGAAAGATGTGTTAACGGTACATTTTTACTCTGTTTGTTTGTTGGGGTTAGTGGTGGAGCCGTAATAGATATGGATTTAAATTTAATTCATAACGTCAAATTTCTAGTGATCAAGATGTTATAGGGGTAAAAACATCACTATGAGGAGAATCTAAATGGTTAAAAGTTTTTATAGATCCTCTTCATCATATAACATGTTGATTGTATACGTCTTGGAGATGGTTGGAATGCATATTTTCCCTCATTTTTTACTCAAACTTCCTACGAAGAAAATGATTCATCTAGAACATGATTTTGAAGGGACATAGACAAGAGTTTTCAGTAGGCTCTACGTGATTTTTGAAAACATTAATGAGTACAATCTCTCGATGATTGCACGCAAATGTTTTGAAAAAATTATTGAATGAAGCTAACTTTCTGCAAAAAGATAAATTCATTCTCTATGAATTTTGATTTAAATAAGCATATGGTTGAAGACATTGGATATGTGCAAATGAATAAGAAAAATTATGCATTATTGGTATAATGCTCAAAAAAGTTGAGTCGCCAACTTCTAAGTGGAATCAAACTGAGCGAGAAAAAAAGTGTGTGTTTTATTGCAATGGAAAATGAGTTTTTAAAGAACTCACATGTTCTAGGAAATCCAATCCCTACGGTAATTATATCACTATGGAAAAACTTTGAGAAACTTTAGAGCATGATCTTAGAAAAGAAAACCCATCCAATACCAACCATAGTTTTTGTAACTCGAACCATTAAGGAAGGATAATGATAATGAAGAAGAGAGTGACAATGGTGAAAATGAAAAATAATTTAAGGTGAGATAGAGGTACATGATGGTTCTTCATGCTATAAGAGTTTTGTTTCTCAAAGGAATGACAATTTATATTTTTCCTTTTGAAGCAACAATAATAACTATGTGCTCTTAAGAGGATGAAGAATATTTTTCAAGGACAAGTCTTTAAACAATAGTGATCTTGTAATATTTTTTGAGATAAGGATATTTCATGCAAAAATGCCAACTGATCATCCATCAAATTATAAGGCCAAATAGTTATTGAAATATTTGTGTCAAAAGAAAATTATACAAGATCAAAATGAGAAAAAATGTGTATAGTGTTTGACATAAGATGTAAATATTTAATCCATTTTATTGAATTAATTAATTAAATCAGAGTTGTAATATGTAAAAATTATTACAAAACCTAAGTTGAGTCAACTTAAGGTTAAATCAAGGATCGATTGAGTTAAAAGTAGTTAATTAACTACTTTAGGGACAAGTTTCTATAAAATGTTAAAACGTAATTGTAAATGGGTTTCTCCCTCTCTTCTTATCTCTAAATGCTGGAAAATTACTACTGTAAATTTGTTTGCATTGTTTTTCTTCCTATTTCATGAATTTAGTACTTTTCTCACTGTAGTGTTAATGCTCCTAAATTATGAAATTTTTATTTCTATTTATGATTAGATGATGCCATTAATGTTGTTCTTATCCTTTGATGTATGTGATTCTATGATAAATTGGACTTTGTGTTGAATATTGGTATATGTGGAATTTTTTCCATACCTATATGGTTCAAGGGGATGTGCAAAATTTGTACTTTATATTTTACATTCTTCATTATATTATTTCCTTCATGAGAGAGATAGGGTTTTATGTTATATTTCTGTTTTGAGTATCACATAAGTTTCTTTGAATTTATCCCTGTTATATATTTCTCACTTTCTTCATCTTCTTTCTCCTTCCCAATTTTGTTTCCCTTTGTGATTTATAGTTAAAATCATAAAAATAAAAATACCCACATCATATGAGGGAACTACCCCTCTCAAAAGCAAAGGAATGTCACCTTGTCAATAGTGACCTTCCCTAAATGTTGTAGATTTTATATTTCTTCCATTGGGAAAATAAAGAATATATGAAACGACATAAAATTATACCAAAAACATGTTTAGCTTGACTTGGATTTGATGGTCTCTAACTTGGGAAGAATAACTCAATAAATTGGTTTATTTTGCTTCATAATTATATAGGGGATACTCCAAAAGTGTGGTGCTACTTTTGAGTGATTTAAGATAGCTTAGAGTGCTTCAAAAATGATATTTGCAATAAGTTGTCTTGAAAGTTATAGGTGAGTGAATTAGTGCACTAGATTTAATTTTATAGTGGATAATAGGTATAATTTTTCATTAAAGACAACTTATGAGGAAATGACGAAACCATAAAAAGATATTAGATCGAGAAAGTGACATTTGGGTTGATGGGGATGAAACCATTAGCTTTAAATTGAATCATTAGATAGTTTGGTTTCACATGGATGGTCCCATATAGGGAAGTGGTGGGATTCCAAAACGTTTATGGAATGATGCCTAGGAGGAATACAATGATGTGGAATGATGCAATTAGTTGTATAAGAAATTGAGCATTGGAAATAAGGAAGCAAACCATGTGATATTTTCTAATAATTAGTAAAAGGAGGGTTTTTCCAGGGGCCCTACCTGTTACAACAAAGGATCTACAATCTAAATATATCCATTAACAAAAAAGTAACATAACTAAACCAAAAATCAAAACAGCTGGTGCTAACAACACAAAACCAACCCAAAACCATACAATAAATAGTACATGTGTACAACCCAAAACTACTTTACAACCATACAAACACATGGACTAGAAAAAGTTCATATCGATTAAACATTTGAGTAGAGAGCTCAATAAGGTCCTTGATGTATTGGTCTCTCTTCTCATTTTATTTTTTCCGTCAAGCTCCCTTATGTTGATCTTGTTTTCTTTATTCTTGAGATCATTCACAATGGATTTCGAAGGCCGATTTGAAGGAGAAACCCATCAACCATGATGTTACATTTATTCTCAACTTTCTCCAGTTTACCTTCCATCTCATTCTAAATGTCCTTGTCATCCTTTGTATTTATGATATCGTTAATGTTACCCTTTAAACATTTAATATATTTTTGATCCCATTTAAAAATCCTTTCGGTGGTCCAACTTAGAATGCCTCAAATCATTGCTTTATCCCTTTCTTTTTCTTACCTAGACTAAGCAAACACCTAACAGCTATGTCACCGTCCAAGACTCGCTAAGAATTATCCTAATTGGAACTAGGTCCTTCAATACTTTTACCCTTATTAGAGTTTCTTCTAAGCACTCTAGTGGATTTGATGTCATCTCCTTGTCTCTTGTTAGATTTAAGGGAAAACCATGTGATATGACCAAGGATATATAATTGAGCTCAAAATGGGTACGAAGTCAAGATTAAGAGATAAAGCCAATTTTTTCATTACCAAGTGATAAATTACCAAATTTAGGTATCTACATTTCCCCCACTTTAATTATGAAATGAAATTACGTGATTAAAAGAAAACATACCTGAGTGTGTAAATACACTTGGTTTTCACTCGGACGTGTTTGATTTTCTTGAGTGTTGACACAATCTCCATAGTAAAACATGTAACACTAAGTGAATTCAATGTCATTTAAATATTTTAAATTTAACTCAAATTTGAAAATGTAATTACAACATTGTAAATTGAAATTGAAATATGTAAATTTGCAAAGTAAAAATAAATTAAGGAGTACACCTATTTGTCTTGTCAAAAGAGAACCTCCTTGATTTTTTTATCGAGAGATGGATTATAATTCTACCACTAGAGGATTAGGGGTGATTAGTCCTTAATTTTTTGATGGAGATGTCAGAGTTGCAAGGTAATTGGGTGTTGTTTTACCCAACACCAAAAGGATAGTATCATAGAGATTTTTAGTCACCCTAAGAAACTAAAACAAGGAGGGGTGTCACAGGATTTCTAGTCACCTGAAAATCCTCCTTGAAAGAGTGAGAATAAAGGTGTGATAGGTATTTTTATTCACCCCCAAAATTCTACTCATTGACCTCACCAATGTACACAATCTAGTTATAAGTGTGTAAAATAGTGTAAAGTCCTAAGGGAATAAAGTATACTCGTGGCCCCATCGTATGATGTCTCATGTAAGTCAAGTATGCAATAATGAAAGATGGAATAAGGAGGAGGTCAATGCCCATATATTATGTAGTTTAAAATTTCTCTACATGCACAAAGTTAAAAGGGAACTAAGTATACACATGCCCCCACATTTTGTACTAAAATGTAATAAACTCTACCTTGGAATGTTCCAAATGTCCCTATATTTGTATAAGAAACTTAAAACTATTTGTGTGTTCCAAAAAAATTACATTTGTCACGAAAAAGTTCTTAGGATGAAATTGTCCATCATGTACAACAATTTTTATTAGTTTTTTTCCTATTTGATGGTTTTATACCTATGTTTATAACGAATCTATTCTATATCTATTCATGTTTCTCATGTATCTATATTTTTTCCATTATGTTTTAATTCATGTATTATGTCCGATAGCTAAATTGCTTATATTACTATGTAAAAACCATGGAATTCCTCCTCATTTGAGAGGAGCCAAGTGTTGAGAAGATAGATTATGACACTAAGGAGAGGGCACAAAAATATTGACATGCGGGAACAAGGTGTATTTGAAGGCGCGGAAGGATAGGAAAGGAAACGCACGTCAGGACAAGCTGATTTGGGACTTAGTCATTTTCATGGTTACAAGCTATTTTTGGAGATAGCGTGTGGAGCACACAATGGGATGGAGACTTGCGTGACACGTAAATGCTATTTTGGGGATGAGCATATACTAAGCGCCATGCATGAGTTCGGGATAATATTAGGATTACGGTTGTCAATTAACTATAGGAGATCTATTATTAGCGCACTTGCATGTGTGTATATTATTGTAAACATGCATGGCTATTTTCAGCATGTGACCTATTTTGGGAAGTGTGTAAGTGGTGAAGGAAAATTCCCCCCCTATAAGTATGTATTAGTCTATGTAGTTATAGAGAGATACTTTGAGACACCGTGTATGAGTTATTATAAAGTTATGTTTTCCGATCGATACGCACTAACTTATGGTAATGTTATATTATGTAAGAAGATTCTATGTTTTGCAATGTTTAATATAATGGAGTATAGTGGGTGATCAAAGTGTTAAAATGACTGTAATTGGTTATTATATGATCAATCTTGTCATAGTTATTGTTTAATTCACTATTCCTTAATATCTAGATCTGGTTATGCAGTATTGAATGCTTATGCTCTGTGGAATGTTTGTGCTTATTATGGTTCTGAATATGCTCTATCTTTAACATGTTAACGTCCTACACAAGAAACTCTAAAGAGGGTCTTGGTACCTTTGTGTGCTTTGGGTGAGCACTCATCTTAGGCTGAGTGATGTTCCACCGCGCCTGGGTTGTTTGTGGTGGATTCTAGGCTTCATCATTGGTTCCATTTTAGGGACCTCTTTTCAATTGTTTTCAGGATGGTTCGCAATGAAGACATACCGGTTGACCCTAGACAGTGTTGAGGAGTGGATAAATTATCGGAAGAAGAGTACGTAACGAGGTTTAGCACTGGATCCAAGTTTAACGCACATGCATGGGTGGAACAGAATCAGTATGACTAGTTATATGAGAGTTTCTTTTCTATTTTCCCAATAGAACCGCATGCGAGTAGATGGTTTCTTATGCGTCTAAATGGAATTGGAGGTATCACACACTTGTTTGCATGTAGGAATAATTTCAAGCCCCGTATGATGCTTGATCCGATTTGTACATGCGCTATGGATACTTGGTTCCATGGTGTTTTGAACAACTATATTCCTCGGAGTACTAGAGTACTCAATTTCAAATTATTCTTTCCCAGAGGTAGTTGAGTTCCAATTTTTATGTTATCCCAAGGGATTTTACTTGCAAGGCATTCCACTAGTGATTAATATCTTGATGGTGACCATGAACTTGGAAGAAAAATCGATGGCTAGCTAAACCCGCCACGCATGGGGAAGGAGTAGGTTTTGTGAAATATGGCGGACCTAGCGGCAAAAAGGAAGAGAGAAGAATGGTGGCTTGAGTAAAATGAGGTGCATGAAAGGGATATGGAGAAGTAACACGATATTTCAAAGTGGATGGTGTTGAGGAGAGAGATGGCTCGTAAAGGATTTGGAGCTCACGCAAAAGGCATGGATCCAGAGCATATGGAACTCCCCTATTTGGGAAAGCATGGCGGGGAAACCTCCTTGGCCTCATAAGGAGTGCACCAATAGAGATGACCGGGACCATGGGCGCACATCTGAATCTACCCGACAACCTAGCCCTCGCACTTGGTTTTCCAAAGATATAGTACATCCAATAGTTAGTAAGCTAATTTGGGTAGTAGGGAAGCATGAGTAAGTCACATAGCAAGTACATCCATGGCAGGGAAAGCATCTTCATTATTTTTGAGGTACATTTTTAGGTGCATCATCAACATAAAATTCAAGCACACAAAATTTTGGACTCACTTATGGGAATAGTACCACCACGCATGCAGACTATAGGAGTTCATTTCAAGACTACTGTTGGGACACATGGAAGTATATATTCTGGTCCACTTTTGGCTACATGAGTGGAGGATTAGGGGGTTATAGGTGGCTCTAGTTATGGTGGATTTGGAGGTTACGGAGGCAGAGGTAACACAGAGGTTCTAGATTAGTTGGGCGAGTCCATACCAACCCCAAAATATTTACATGGAGATGTCTCTCTATTTTCCAGGAGAGTATAGGGACATAGAAGATGCATCGAACACATACACATGTGTGAGATACTATTTCACACAAAAAGGATCAAAACTTTTGAGTGCAAGGCAAGTCAATTTGCAACTAAATTACAGGGATGTGCACACAGTGGTACTTGAAGTTTGACCACGATCGACTTGTGTAGATTATGCAAAGCATTAAAAGATGCTTTCCTTAAAGAGTTCTATATCCCGAATTTGAGAAAAATAGTATAATCTCGCTCAAGGTTATTAAGTAGGTCACTATTGAGAGTGTCTGGGAGTATGATACCCGTTTCAAAACACTTTTTGCTACACCCCTAAAATTGTTCCACACCATTTAGAAGGGTGTTTTCACATAAGACATAAACTGATCCACGTGAAGCACTTGAAGCAACTTTACGCACTGAGACAGTTGGAAGTATAGACACTAGAGTCAGCCCATTCCTAGAATCACATATTACAGCTATGACAAAGCAGTTGGGGAAATTATCAGAAAATTCAGCACATGAGACGCGCACTAAGATTTGGTGTAAAAATTTGAAGTGGAAGGGCACACCAAGGATAGTTTTCCCGCATGTCAAGACATTCATTATTGCTAGACTGTGAGATATGTCATCTAAACCATGACGCCAACCACTTTCCATTATTACAACGTGCAATAAGGAATAACGTATCTTGATATTGTAAAATTTTCCGGTCCATGACTCATGATACAGAACACTACAAGTTGATTGGTCATATCCATGATGCTATAGATATTTTTGTGCGATAGACATGAGTATTAGATAAGTCTAAGGGTAAAGGTGAGCACCAAGATCATAATCACAATCAAGTACGTTATGATTGGAATGAGGGCTATGAAGGATGACATGGTAGAGGTCGAGGATACCATGGTGGATTTGGGGGTCGAGGTTGTGGTGGTGGATGAGGTGAGTTTCCTCACGAAACGTGCTTTACATGTGGATCTCCTGACCACTATAGGTGTGAATTTCCTCAGAATATTACTTGTTCTTTTTGTGGGAAGAGTCATAGCTATGAGGTTTTCCTTGACCTATATGAGCATCTTAACAAGCAACATAAATAAAAAACAAAGCGCGTGGATGGTTAGAATACAATGTGTTATGGAAAATTAGTGGATGCCAAAGTTGGCACCGAGAACCTGAGGTATTAACTATGAAGATTACTACACGTGATGAAGCTGCATGTGCCAAAGAAGTGTTACAACAAAAGCTTACGATCACTAAGGAGGATGTTTTTCATGTAAGGTATCTAGATCCTACGCACCAAAAGGAGGTTTATCAGAGACCATGGAGGTACTTAGAAATCTTCAGGGTGAAATATAATGTTTAAAGGAGAAATCATGGAAGATGGAACAAAATAAGGTTATAGAGATGGTCTAGTCAGATATTGATGACTTGAAGGAGGTATGCAAAATTCTGTGCCAGGAGAATATCATTCCATTACTATAGATTTGGCTAAAGGGAAACACTCTGTGCATAAGTATTAAGAATAGACGTAAGATCCTACATAAATATTCCCCCTTAAAGCATAGATGATGACAAGGAGATCACTCGAATGATGTTGAGGATGGATGGCTCTTGAGTAATATATTTATTACAATAGGCGTGAAGGTAAATGTACTTACTTGAGATGCATGGGTACAGATGGGGAGACCTACATTGTAGCCATCTTCTAATGTATTATTTATGGCTAATCGAACTAAGGCCAATCC
Organism: Taxus wallichiana var. yunnanensis; assembly: GCA_018340775.1. Classification (NCBI taxonomy): domain Eukaryota; kingdom Viridiplantae; phylum Streptophyta; class Pinopsida; order Cupressales; family Taxaceae; genus Taxus; species Taxus wallichiana. The sequence continues at coordinate 729,222,678 of CM031234.1, read as the reverse complement.
CATTAGAGTTTTAAAATATGCATCCATTACTATAAAGGGGCAAAGTTCACTGGGACTTTGAGGTTTTAACACTTGCGAAGAAGACAATTTCCCGAGATCTACTTGGTTTCCCTTGGTGCTACGAAATAATGTTGATCTACGACTCAACAAGGGATATATAAGTTTTGAGAAAAAGGAGGAAAGAGTTATTATCCCTTTAATGGATGGGAAATATGCGCCTTATGTTGATCCTTTGAGTGAATAAGATTTGAAAAATATTTATGTATGCATCATTCAGACCCGTAAGTACTCGAGCCATCTAAGGAATCCTCCGGTGGGAAGATGCATAGTCTATTAGTGATACCAAAAGTGTTACTTGTGATAATTGGGCTCATGGAACTTATGAGATGGTTGGGCACGAAGTAAGGAGAACAATTGTGTGGAGAATAAAACCTTGTTGTATTAGGAGGATAGGTAATAACTTTGTACCTTGGTACACTGGAGAAGGAGACCCTATGGTATTCCTATGTGCCATGGAGGAACAAAGTGCACAAACCAATTTAAAAGAAGAAATATGTTAGTATATACCCTACGCAGGATAGTAGTGCGTTGGTGGGTGGCTTTTATGGATAATCTTGTAGGATGGAATGAAGTCAAAATTTCTCTAAGAACTCAATTTTATAAGAGCAATGCACCTTCTCAAATCAGCACATATCATGGTAATCAACCTATTCAACACCACGTTTAGTAGTGTGAGAGGCATCTGACAAAGGGGCAGGAAGATTTACTACCTTTTCTATGGGTGCACAAACTTTATTCCACTTTACAAGGTGTGCATGCGCTTGGTATGTATATGTGGAGTTACATAGAGAGACCGAGAATTGACAGGATTTGATTATAGGAATGGTCCAGAATTTTGACTATTTCTCTACTAAACCTCTAATGGAAGAGGCATTAAGGGTTATAAATTGCTTAACTATGGGAGACAGTGCAAAGGTGGAAGATATCATTCAGGAGTTATTTGGTGAGACAGACTAAGGAGCGCACTTTGATAAAGAAGAAGAGACAGATGCTACACTACTTAAGCACGCTTGCTTTGAGAAAGAAAAAGGAAAGATGGTCTATATAGTGGATGATGATGAAGTAGAAGATCTAGATATAGATCATTCAACAGGTATGTGCGAGGTGTTAGATAGTGTAGATAAGAATGCACATGCCTATCATGAACCCATGAAGACAAAAAAAAAGTGAATGTTGGTACGGATGCTAAACCTAAGGAGGCAATAATTGGGGATTGTTGGTCCAACTCTGAAGTGGCAAAAATCATTGAGTTACTATGTGATTTTCTAGAATTATTTCCTAGGGGCTGCCATGAATTAAAAGGAGTACATGAATCATTAGGAGAGATGAAGATTAAGCTTAAGGAAGGTGCATGCTTGGTTAGGAAAAGAACCTACAGAATGAAGCCTAACTTGCACATAAAAGTGAAGGAAGAAATTGACAAGATGTTGAAATATGTCATTATCAAGCCCCTAGAAGAATCAGATTGGGTTAGCCCCATGGTCATCACTATAAATAAAGATGGTAGGATTAGGATTTGTGTGGATTACAGGGAACTGGATGTTGCATGTATTATTGATCCCTTTCCTACACCTTTCACAGAGGAGATATTAGAAGGCATTGTAGGGCTTGAAATCTATTCTTTTATAGATGGATTCTCTGGGTATCATCAGGGAAAGATTGCACAGGAGGATCAAGAGAAAACAACTTTCACCACTGAATGGGGAAGTTTTGCATATACTGCGATGCCCTTTGGTATGAAAAATGCACCTGTTATATTTTCATGCATAGTTGTTCAAGAATTCCAAAATTTTATTCACAACTTCTTACAATTTTACTTGGATGATTGGATGGTGTATGAAATTATAAAGGATCATTATGATAATTTATGCTTGATGTTTGAAAGATGTAGACAATTAAGAATCTATTTAAACATCAAGAAGTGTGTGTTTTCTACACCTTTTGGCACTTTGTTAGGGCACACCATCTGCAAGGAAGGTTTGTTAGTGGATTCACTAAGGTTAGAGTTATTGTAGGCATGGAAGATCCTGCCGTTAGAGTGAGGTGCGTAGATTCTTGGGTCACATTGGGTATTATAGAAAATTTATCAAACCATATGCTAAGATTTACGCACCCTTGGAAGAGTTAATAAAGGGGAAAGGAACATTCTATTGGGGATAATCGTAGTAGTGCACATTTGAGTCATCAAGGAGAGACTTACTACAATGCCTATTATGTGTTTTCCCTCATGGAATGAACCATTTCATGTACATGTGGATGCCTCTGGCATGACCATTGGCATGGTGTTAGCTTGGCCTGGAGAAGGAATTATAGATCATCCTATCTATTTTACTAGTAGAAAGTTGACTCTCGCAGAGTAGAATTATACAACTACTAGTCGGGAAGCCTTTTTAATGATCTATGCATTGCATAAATTTAGACAATACCTACTAGCAACACCATTTGTATTTTATACTGATCACATGGCATTGAAATACTTGGTAAACAATCCTGTTTTACAGGGGCGCATATGTTGATGGGTGCTCTTATTCCAAGAATTGGATTTCACAATTGTGGTAAAACCAAGTAAAAGTAATTCTGGCCTAGATCATTTATCAAGAATTCATTCATGGGAGGATGCAAAAACAATTGAAGATATAATGCTAGATGCACAGTTATACAGGTTACAATGTGTGCCTTCAAAATTGGAGGATATTGTTGTCTTTTTACGCACAAGTATGGCACTAGAAGGAATGAAATCCTTAGAGAAGAAACAAATTGCAATTCATGTGACACCTTTTATGTTGATCAATGGTGACCTATACAAGTTAGGCCAAGATGAAGGATTGCGTTGGTGTTTACTAGAGCACAAGAGTACATATATCATGAAAGAGGCTCATGATGGTATCACCAGTGTGGGCACTATGTAGGTGGACGCCACGCGTGCAAGATTATACTCACCGGATTATGGTGGGAGACCCTCTATAAAGATTGTAAAGCATATTGTAAGGTGTGTGATCACTGTCAATGCCTTGGTAAACCTAGGAAAAGAGATGAAATGCCTTTAAGACCTATTCCTAGTGCAGAGCTGTTTGAGAAATGGGATATAAAATTTATGGGTCCTATCTCACCACCATGCGTAGAACTAGATTGTTGATCAAAGAAGACTTGTAAAGCACACAATAATTCCACATGGGAAAGAAAGTCATATTCAAAGGCACAAACGGATAGGGAGAACTCGCGTGTGGGGTAGAAGTTCAACTTTCGGGACTTAGCCATTTTTCACTCATGAAGGTCTATTTTTAGAGATGGTGTGCAGAGCACACAAATGAGGAAGAGACATGCACACCACACATTAGCTATTTTTGGAGGACCGGATACAAAGTAATTTACATGGACACAAGCTGGAAATAGATCTACTATTATCAGCTAACTACCAGTAGTCTATTATTAGCGCACTTACATGTGTGGCTAGTTTTGTAATGGCACATGGCTAATAATAGTATACACCCTATTTTGGGAACTGATAAGTGGTGAAGGGAAATTTCCCACCCTTATAAGTATGTAGTAAACTATGTAATAGAGAGATCAGAATATACAGAGATATGCACAAAAAGTGAGATTATGTTGCTAAATATGTTACGCAAGATGTTACTATTATTGCAATGAAGCCTCGTATACTCATTGCATATAATATGATGGAGGATATTGGATGAATCTAAGTGTTATTTCTGTGTGTATCTGAATCTAGTATGTCTTTGATCTTTTTTATCCCTTAGAGATAGATCTAGTATGCTCTGTAGAATGATGTGTTAGTAATGGAACTTTGTATATATTAAGTCTTCATCATGTTAAAATCCGTAACAACAACCCTAAAGAGGACTCGTACCTTTGCGCACTTTGGGTGAGTGCTCACCCAGATGAGTAATGTGCCAACACATCTAGGGTCTTATTAGATTTATATCACTGAATTCTAGGCTGCATCATTGGTTCCATTGCCGGGACCTCTTTTTCAGTTGTTTTCAAGATGGTTCATGATGAAGACATACCCATGACCTTAGAAAGTGTTAAAGAATTGATACATGATTCGGAAGAATAATATGCACGATTGATTCAAGACTGGATTTGAGTTTAATACACACGTGTGGGTGGAAAAAAATATGTATGACAGTTCATATGAGATATTTTTTTCTATCTTTCCAGTAGAATTGTATGAGTGGCTGATTTCTTATGCATCTAAGTAGAATTAGAGGTATCACACAATTGTCTAGATGCAGGAAGAATTCCAGGCCCTTTATGATGCTGATCGATTTGGACTCAAGCCATGGATATGCGGTTTCATGGTGTCTTGAATAGTTATATCTTAGAATACTCAATTTCCACTTATTCATGTCCAGAAGTAGCAGAATTCCAATTTTTACGATATCCAAGTGGAGCTTACTTAGAAGGAATTCCTTTGGTGATCAAGATCATGATGGTAACTTTGAATCTGGAGGGTAAACCGATGGCTAACTAAACCTCGCCACGCATGGGGGCAAGAGTAGGTTTGGTGAAAGATGGAAAACCTAGCAGTAGAAAGGTAGAGAGAGGAAAGGAAGCTTAAGTATAATGAGGCGCTTGAGAGGGAGATACGAAGTAGCACAATATTACAGAAAGTATGGTGTTGAGGAGAGAGATGTCTTGTGAAGGATTTTAGGCTCACGTAGAAGACGTAGAGCCGAGCATTAGAACTCCCCATCTTGGAAAGAATGACATGGACCCTTCCTCAGCCTCATGTAGAAGCACACCAGCAAAGAGTACCTAGGCCATGGGCATGCATCTGAATCCACCTGGTAACCTTGCCCTTGTGTTTGGTTTTTCAACATCTAGTATAATAAGTAGTCAACAAGCTAGTTAAAGAAATGGGAGAGTAGGATCGAGTCTTATAAGAGACACAACAATGGCAACATAAACGACTTTATTGTTATATGGGACTACCTTTTCGAGTGTATCATCAGCACAAAATACAAGCACGCTGATTTTCATATTAGCTTCTGGGAGTAGTAATGCTTTGAAGACTATTGGGGTATAGTTCAGTTCTACTATTGGGACACAGGGAAGAAAATCTTCTAGTTTGACCCAACTACGAGTTCAAATTTATGAGTCGAGGTAGCTCTTGTTTAGGCAGATCTAGAGGTTCTAGATTAGGTGGGCAAGGTCCGCACCAACCCCAGAATATTTACATGAAAATGTCTCTTCATCTTCCAAAGTATAGGGGCATAGAATATGTTTTTGAACATGTGCATATGTGTGAAATATTGTGGCGCACAAAAGAAATCACAGATTCTAAGCATATAACAAGCCAATTTGCTACTACTTTACAAGGGCGCGCACACAGCTGGTACATAAATTTTGACCCTCATTTGTGTAGATTATACATCTTTAAAGGATGCATTCCTTAAAGAGTTTCATATCCCCAAGTCTGAGTAGAAGATTAAAAGTGTGCTCAATGATATAGAGAAAGGAACTATGAAAGTGTTAGAGAGTATGATGCATGGTTTAAAACATTGTTATCAAAGCTTTCTTATGACATACATGCAAGACAACATGCACAATGGTTCATTAGGGGTTTTATTACCCCTTTAAGGAGGGCATTATCACATAAGACATACACTCGATCCATGCGAAGCACTTGAAGTAGCCTTACCCGCTAAGACAGTTGGAAGCATAGATACTGTGGTGATCATGTTTTTAGAAGCACAAATAGTAGCAATGGAAAAACAGTTGGAGAAACTATCACCAAATTTAGCACATGCGACGTGCACAGGGATTTGGTACACAGATTGTGAAGTAGAATGTCACAAAAGGATAGATTCCCTCACAAAAAAGTATGCTCGTTGTTGATGGATTGTGAAATATGCCATTTAAGCCATGATGCTAGCCGCTGCCCATTATTACAACGCATGATAAGGAAGAACATTTCAAGCTACTGTAAAATCTGCAGGTCCATGACTCATGATATGGAGGACTACCAGTTGATTAGACAGATCCATGATGCTATAGATATTGGTGTATGATAGACATGAGTTTCAGATAACTCTAAGGTGAGAATGAGCATTAGGATTGGGATCACAATTAGGCACGCTATGATTGGAATGAAGGGTATTTTGAAGGTGCTCATGGCAGAGGTCAAGGATACTGCAGTGGATTCAGAGGATGAGGCCATGGTAGTGGAAGAAGGGAGTTTCCTCACAAAACATGTTATACATGTAGATTTATTGACCACTACAAAGCGTGAATTTCCTCATAATATTACATGTTTTTTCGTAGAAAGAACCATAGCTATGAAGAGTACCCAGACTTATATGAGAATCTAAGTAAGAAACATAAACAAGAAAACAAAGGTGTAGGGATGGTTAAGATACAATGCATTGTTGAAATTTAATGGATGCCTAAGTTAGAGGAGGAATCAGGGGCACTACAAGTGAAGATCATGACCTGCGTTGAGGTGGCACGTGCCAGAGAAGCATTGCAGCAAAAACCTACCATCACTCTACCATCACTAAATAAGCTATTCATGCATGATACCCAGATCCTACTTATCGAAGGAGGTTTATCAGAAACTAAGGAAGTTCTAAGGAAACTTGTGGTGAGATACATTACTTAAAGGAGAAAAAGAAAGCATCAGAGGCGATCCAAACTGATATAGATGACTTAAGAGAAGTGTGTACAATATTGCGTAAGGAAAACATCATTCCACTATTATAGAGTTGGTTACAAGGAAACACTCCACGCAAAAGTACTAAGACTAGAAGGTAGATCATGCATGCAAATCTTCCCCCTCATAGCCTGGATTATGACAAGGAAATCACTCTGAATGTTGTGGATGGGTGACTATTGAGTAATATACTGATTGATACAGGTGCGAAAGTCAATGTTCTTACCCTGGATGCATGGGTATAAATAGGAAGACCCCCATTGCAGCCATCCTCTAATGTATTATTCATGGCTAATCAGACTAAGGCCACTCCCATCAAAGTTTTGAAAGATGCATCCATTACCATACAAGGAGCCAAGTTCACTAGAGACTTTGAAGTTTTAGTGCTAGTAGAGTTAGATAGCTTCCCAGCTCTATTGGGGCATCCTTGGTGCTATGCAAATAATTTTGATCTTCGGTTCAACAAGGGCTATATCAGTTTTGAAAATAAAGAGGAAAGAGTTATTATCCCTTTAACAGATGGAAATTCTACACCCTATGTTGAGCCCTTAAGTGAAGAAGATCTTAATAGGATTTATGTATGCACCATCCGAGATCCAGAGATGATTAAACCAACCAAATAAGGACCAATTCAGTGGGAGGATGCATAGTCTATTATCGATACTACAAGTGTTGCTTGTGATAATTGGGCTCATAGTATTTATAAGTTGGTAGGGCGCAAAGTAAAGAGCATATTCCCTTGAGGCACAAAACTAGGTTATGTCAGGAGGATAGGTAACAACTCGGTACCTTTTTACACAGGAGAAGGGGATCCTATGGTAGTTCTATGTGCCATATAAGAATAGTGAATAGACCCACTGGAAAGAAGAAATATGCTAGCATATACACTACGTGGGACAACAACACGCTGGTGGGTGGTCCACAAGGATAATCTTGTCGGATGGAATGAAATTGGGATTTATCTTACTACTAAGTTCTTTAGGAGTAATGCACCTAATCAAATCTATATTTATCATGGTAATCATCCTATTTAACATCACGTTCAAAAGTGTGAGAGACTCTTGTGAATGTAAGGGCATGAATATTTACCACCTTCACTATGGGTGCATCGCTTTATTCCACTTTACAAGGCTGCGTGCGTGTTGGTATGTATATGCAGAACTCCACAGAGAAACCGGAAATTGGTAGAATTTAATTGCAGGAATGGTCCAAACATTTGACTTCTTCTCTACAAACTGTTGTAGAAGAAGCATTGAAATTTATTAAGCACTTAACTATGGGGGATAGTGCCAAGGCTGAAGAAATCCTTCAGGAGTTATTAGATAAAGAATACTCAGGAGCGCGTCTTCATGATGAACCAGAGGCCGATGCAACATTGCTTCAACACGCTTGCCTTGAGAAAGAGAAAGGAAAAATGGTCTACTTAGTGGATGACGAGAAGTAGATAATTTGGATGTAAACCATTCAATAGGGAGGTGTGAGGTATTAGATAGTGTGGATAAGACCACGTGTGCCTATCATGAACCTATGAAGAAAAAGTAGGTGAATATTGGAATAGATACTGAGCCTAAGGAAGCCATAATTGGAGACTATTGGTCAAAATCTAAAGTGGAAAAAATCATAGAGTTACTAAGGGATTACCAGGACTTATTTCCTAGGGGGTACCATGAACTTAAAGGCATGCATGAATCATTAGGGGAGATGAAGATAAATATTAAAGAGGGTGCACACCCAATTAGAAAGAGACCCTACAGGATGAACCCCAACTTGTGTGAAAAGGTCAAAGAAGAGATTGATAACATGTTGAAATATGGAATTATCAAGCCCCTTGATGAGTCAGAATGGGTTAGTCCAATGGTGATCAATATCAAGAAGGATGGACAGATTAGAATATGTGTGGACTACTAGGGAGCTAAATGATGCATGTGTAACTGATCCATTCCCTACACCATTCACTGAGGAAATACTAGAAGGAGTTGCAAGGTGCGAAATATATTCATTTACAGATGGGTTCTCTGGGTATCATCAGGTTAGGATTTCCTAGGAGGATCAATAAAAGACTACATTTACTACTAAATGGGGTAGCTTTGCCTATACTGTAATGCCCTTTAGTCTGAAAAATGCACCTACTGTATTTTTATGCATAGTTGTCCAAGCATTCAAGGAATTCATTCACAACTTATTACAGGTATATTTAGATGATTGGATGGTGTATGGATTAGTTAAGGATCATTGTGACAATCTGTGCTTAATTTTTGAATGGAGTAGACAGCTGAGTATCTCTTTGAACATGAAGAAGTGCATATTTGCTACACCATTTGGGATACTTTTAGGACACATAATCTGTAAGGAGGTTTTTTTGGTTAATCCAACAAATTTTTCGGTTATTATAGGCCTAAGGGAGCCTACCACCAAAGTGAGGTGCGCGGACTTTTAGTTCATATAGGATATTAAAGAAAGTTTATCAAAGGCTATGCCAAAGTTTTTCACCATTAAAAGAGTTAATGAAAGGGAAAGGTACGTTCTCATCGGGAGAACAACAACAATGTGCATTTAAGACATTGTGTAACATTCCCATTTTAATACTTTTAGAAACAAGGAATTTTTTTTTTTACATAATTAATGTTCTCTGTTCTAAATACATAATTTAGAACACACATCTTAACAATCATTCTTATAAAAGATAACCATATGCAGTTGTAATGACTCGGTGTACCACCGATCTATTCATTTCATGACTCGGTGAACTACCGATCTAATCATGTGTAACTTTGAGCATGGAGTTTTCTACTGAATACTTCATACTCATGGCTCTTCTTCCCTATTCCAGGTTCTAAGTGATCTATCCAAGGAACCTATCTGAATAATTGTTACCACTATTCATCGGCATCACGATCCTTAGACTAGGTGACATAGGACAATGTAATCAACAACTTGCGATACTTTGGCCAAAGTTTTATAACATATTGTTCGTATTATTTATTCCTTGACAACATACTCGTCAATCCGGAATACGTCCTTCACCCCACTCTATTTTTATATAGAAAATATTATACTAAATTTTGTCACCCCTTGACCTAAGGTTTCACTCTAGATCGGGTTAACATCATAGTTCACGTTATGAAGAGACTCTTAAACACTAAGGATAAATTGGCATACGTGGTCAATCAAGTTATCCCTATGTTCCAAGGTACCTCGAATCTCAAAGGGCTTCCTCATAACCTGATTATGGTCCTAACCAGTCCTGGAGAGAAATCTTGATCAAATTCCAGGTGTGTAAATCTTAACGATCAATGCAGAAGGGTGTTGCCACATGTCATTTGCATTGTTGTATCCTCGAGAAGATCCTAATCTTCACAAAGGTATGACCTTGTAGTTGACGTGTATCAACATCCTACGGAATAGCCTCAGAAAGATGTACATATCCCCAGAAAATTACTTACGTTAAGTTATATTTGGGTTACAGGACTACATATTTAGGCAGCCTTCCCTAACCCCAAGTCCAATACTCTTTAAATTACCTTCTTGTAATTAGGGTTTAGTTTTACAAAAAGGGACTTTGATTAACTTAAGATTGTTTTCTGGTTTTCAGTTGATACCTAACATCCTTTTATCCACAAAAATAGGACTATAACAATTTAAGTTCCATTATTTAGAAATAACTTATCCAACGAGGGGAAAAGCATCAACCTAATAGGTGAGATATATCGTAATTTCTATTGTTAAGTCTTAGTGATTTATAGTCATTTGTTCCTTTTATAATTAGTGCATTGCAAGAGGGGAAGGTCCACCTCTTCTTATAGATACATTTTAGGGCATAACCCACTCTCAATGTTCCCTATAAATGTAGTGATCTTATTTACGCTTTTTTTATCACAATCGTAAGTTATGATGGGTCACTAATTAAGAATGTAGTAATCAGCCACATAATTAGTTGTGGCTTACTTAAGAAGATCATATATAATCCATTGTTTAAAACAATAAGAATGCACACTCATTCATATAGCCAATAAGAAGGTCAACCTAACAAGATAAGATACACATTCTAAATAGGTAATTTTCTCACTATTTCATTCATTTCCAAAACCATACAATTACAACTTATGCACTTCCGGCATACTTTAAGACAATAGCCTTCAACAAAAGAGATAAATCTTCTTTTCACATTACAATTTAGAAATCAAATCAGAATTCTTCATAAGAACCAATTTAGAACAATCAATGCATCATATCAGATTTTGTCTTCCTTTGCCACTTACAACGACCATCCGCAAAATTGCTAGCACGGTTCGATTCAATGAATTGAACATGATAAGTGCTAATCCTTAAAATAATTGCATTCCTCTAATTGTTTCAATTAAACAACCCTATTAAAATGACTTCACTTAATTCAGAATTTATATCCTAAAATGAAGTCAATATAAAGAGAGTCTTAATACACTATTAAAACCAAAAGGATAGAAAGAATATTCCATTTTGTTTGTCCTAAATTTAATGTATATTTGAATCCAACAATTACCTTCACTATTCAAAATCATAATACACCATGAGATTTCTTCCTATCTATTATCATACAACTACATATTATAACTTGAATGATGTAAGTAATTTCAACTTAATCTATTTCGGATGATTCATTTCATTTCTTGCTAGAAATTAAGAAGGAACATTTTGTTTATTATGCACCTAATCATCCGAAAAAAATTGAAACAACGTATATATGATTTGTTCATCTTTATTTAACACTAACCACTTGAAGTATTCATTCTAACAAAGTTCATAAAAAAGTAATTAAACCCGACGAAATGGATTACCGCCACTTTCAAGTTCCCCTACCAATCTATCCTTCATCTCATTATACTATATTTTCATTCCATATCCAGAATACAAGCAATAAATATTGAATTACTTTACAAAAATAAATAACAAACAAGAAGTTTGAAACAAGATCTTAACATGTCAGTAAGATGAAAAGAGTCTTCCAAATTAGGATCCTACTTCCTACTATTCCTTTCAACTTAATATTACATTCTGTCATCTCATAACCTTGTTGTTTGAGTTCCTTATAGAATTCTAAAGAAGAGCACGCTAACATAAAAAAATAGAGAGTATTAAAATTGTCTTATTTTAAAACCCTTTCAAATTTTCCTTTTTAGCTCAGAGAGAAAATAGAGGAGATCAAAACACACTATAATTGAGTTCCGAATGATATCAACTTTCACGAAGTGATAAACATTCATTAGTCTAATCAAAGAAGGAGAAGAAAAGTAATTCTAACACCTAAGTTCACCCATTAGCTCGGGTTAGGTAGAACTATCTTATTGGTTTGTCAATAGATCCCTATGGAATCTATAACTATAATTCTGTAAAACCAAAATCAACATTTGACATAGACACATTATATCCTATTGAAAACCTAATCCAAAGGGACAAAGCTAAAAAAACAAAATTGATGAACACAATTTCTTGTTACAACTCTTCCAAGAAGCAAACAAGAATTCACAAGAAGAACATGAACCCCATTCAACAACTAATCTTTCCGTATAACTCATATTTCCAACATACATGGACACCTTAAATTAACAACTAAGCCATACACTGTATTACTCGCAGTACCTGAGAAAATTAAAAAGCAAACAAACACCTTCATAAGAGGTGTTAAGGATTCAGTCATTCCATGTTTCCAAAACATGCAACATGTATACAATGAGTTTTCTTTTATTGAGTTTACTAACAACCTGATATCATAATCATTTTCCAATTCTCTTGATCATAAACTTGTTACAGTCATAGTTTCTCATGGCAAGCAACAATCTATTACTCCATTCACAACCGAAGCAAAGAGACTATCATAGCAAAAGAAAATACATATTCTTTAAAACATTTTCATCAGTGGAGCAATTTTTTAATCTAGTAAATCAATCAGACATAAGGTTACACCAGCTAGTTGTTTACCCAAATGGGTATGAAAACACAATAGTTCGCAAAAACCCAAATCAACGAATACAACCAAATCGTTAACATCAGTAAGGATCTTAAGATATCAAACACATTTATCAATTCATCACCCAAAAAACCCTACGAAATTTGGTACAGGTTTCTAGTTACAAATGCATAGCAAAGAAAGGAAATGTGACAGTTCTAACTGGATAAAGAACTCCAAGCTTAAACCAGAGCAAGGGAACAAGAAAACAATGAAAACAAGTTTCCTTTTAAACTAACATTTCCATGTTCAATCCAGAACCCAAGCTTAGATAAAACCCACAAATCATTTTTACCAGCCAAGTCAAAAATGCACGAATATCATTAGAATAGAGTTGTTTTAATGAAAACATTTAAAGGAAAGCAAGATTTTAACAGTTAGGGCATATCATGCCTGATAGTGTCGCTAAAAAGTTGAAGAATACCTCTGGTTGAGCTCGCCCTTTCTCTTCCTTTCCACGAAAGATTAAAAAAATATTGCTTCCTCCATGCCTTATATATTCCCCATGACATAGAAGTAAATTTGAAACTTTCAAAATTGCCATGCAACGAAGAGTAAACTGCTGGTTCGAAAAACCAGTGCTCATGCAGAGCAAAAAACGGAAGGCATAACAAAAGAAACAACCAAACAAAATTCCCTTTGCATGTCTCTCAAGGTGGCCCGAGCTCGAGAACCCATGCAATTTAATTGCATTAAATTCTTTTCTCCCACCCGTTTTCCATTACCACCATCCGCCAAAGTTGGCGAGTTCCACATTACAAATAACAAAAGTTTCCATTTTAGAGATGTTGCCACATAAGCTTCCCTCTTACCAAATTAACCTCTACTAACCTTGGCAGTACTCCCTGCCCCTTCATCCTTATCCTCTCCTTAAATTCCATTGAAATCACCACCCCAAAACTTGTGACCCCTTAGGTTCCTTTCCATAGCATTAGTTTAGGATAGGTTAGTGACTTAGGTTAGATCATAGGTTAGTTTAATCTTAACACCTTAGGTTATAACATAAGTCACCCACCTTAGTATTAGGTTTAGATAACCCTTAGGAATATCAAGTACATAGTTTAGGACTAGGTTAGATCAACTAACCCTAACAACAATAGGTTATAGTTTAGGTTTAAAACTAATAACCTTACTGATTCTAGTTTAAGTCTATTTTAATAGGCTGAAATCATCATTCTGAATTCAAACAGAATACAACGTTCCCATATCAGATTCTGGATTTGCATCAAGTAATTAGCTTTTGATGGAAAACTTACATATCCTACCTAGCTTAAGGTCCAAGTCCTTTCCGATGCTAAAATGATTGAGACCAGATTCCGATTGCAATGACCTACCAGGATTAATTTCCGGAATCCAACAAAACTTCCACTATGGAAATATTTTCATATGAAGAAGATTTTAAAAGAAATTATACTTTCTAATTTCAAATGACTTAATAATTCATGAAATGTCAATACATAATTTTTCATCCCGATTATAATTAAAACATTCCTTGGATCAATGCAATTGATCCAAGGATGAGCCATAGAGATAGGTAAGTCTACGATCTCCCAGAAATCAGATTGTACTCATATGTGAGAAATGAAAGAAAATAAATCCAAGAATATTCTCGTTCAATCACAAATCTTGAGAGCAGAAAGGACATAACCAATTCAAGCATGATTTCCCACAATCAAAAGAACATATCATCATATGGAAAAATCACATATCAACACTTGAATGCAAGGAGAAAGTAACAACATTCAGTGGTGCTACACATTGAAGGAGAAACTTTATACCACACCTATTCTATGTTTTACTTCATGGGACAAAACATTTCATGTACATGTTGATGCCTTTGGCATGACCATTGGCACAGTGTTGGCCCAACCTAGAGAAGGTATTGTAGATCATCCTATCTATTTTGCTAGCAGAAAGCTGACTCGTGCAGAATAGAATTACATAACTACATAAGCGCAAAGCTTTTCAATGATCTATGTGCTGCATAAATTCAGCTAGTACCTACTAGCTACACCATTCATCTTTTATACATATCACATGTCATTGAAGTATTTGGTAAATAAACTTGTTTTACAAGGGTGCATATGTCGATGGGTGCTCTTATTTCAAGAATTTGATTTCACAGTTGTGGTTAAACCAGAAAAAGTAATTCTAGACCAGACCATCTATCAAGAATATAGTCAGGAGAAGAAGCACAGGAAATTGAGGATACCATTCTAGATGCACGCTTATACAAAGTTATAACTTGCACTATCAAAACTAGAGGACATTTTTGTCTTTCTACGAACAAGGATGGCACAAGAAGGAATGAAATCCTTGGAGAAGAAACAACTTGCTATACATGCCGCACCTTATATGTTAATCAGTGGTGACTTGTACAAATTAGGATGAGATGAAGTATTGCATCATTATGTATTGGAACATGAGCGCACGAGTATTATGGAAGAATCTCATGGTGGAATTATAGGTGGCCACTATGCAGGTGATGCCACAAAGGCGTAATATTATACTCACTTTGGATTATGGTGGGAGACCCTATAAAGACTGTAAGGAATATTGTAAGGCATGTGATCATTGTCAATGTCTTGGAAAACCAGGTCAATGAGATGAAATGCCTCTGAGACCTATTACTAGCGCAGAACCATTTGAGAAATGGGCTATAGATTTTTTGGTCCTATTTCACCAGTTGCATGCAGAAATGGATCACACTACATCATAAATTTCATAGGCTATCTAACAAGGTGGGTAGAAGAAGCATTTACAAAGGACTCGTACATTGGCTACAACAACCCAGCCTTCCTATGGGAAAATATTATTACAAGGTATGGATGTCCTATAAGTTTGACCAGTGATAGGGGCACACATTTCTTAATGAGACAATCAGAATTTTATTGGATGAGTTCATGATTTCAAACCATAAGACTACACCCTATCATCCTCAAGCAAATGGAACTCATTTGAAGCTTTCAACAAAATTTTGAGCGAGATGTTGACAAAAATATGTGATATTGGAAGAAAGGATTGGGATGATAAAGTCTCTGCAGTACTTTGGGCATATCGAACAACATATAAAAGGTTGAACAAAGCCACACCATTTTAGTTAGTGTTTGGCGCGGAAGTTGTTCTTCCTATGGAATTTATGTTACCTTCTTTGTGTATTGTGCACACTAGAGGTGTAGACGATGAGAAAGCTTTACAAGAACAGATTGAAAAGATAATTCAGGATGGACGAGTGATGAGCCACAAAGACGTTAGAATCGAAGCAAGAAAAGGCCAGAAAAATCTTGGCATGACGAAACATAAGGGATAAGAAGTTTAAGATTTGAAAAATGGTCCTTCTTTATGAATCTAACTTTTTGCACCATCCAGAAAATTTAAGGTACATTGGTTGGGGCCGTATGTTATCACTTACATCCTGAAACAAGTGTTTTCCTCGGTTAGAAGCCCTTGATGGAACATAGATACCTGTTACTTCAACAGAGTAAGTCAAGCCTTACTATAAATAAGTTTTCTTGGTGTTTTTAATAAGGCAGTATTGCCATTTAGATTAGGTTTTCAATTATGTATTTCCTTAATGTGTTTCCTTCTTTGTTGCTATGTTTTGTCAATTTAGTTGGTGTGTTGTGAAATAAGTGTGCTTGCACGCATGAAGCTAATTACTATATGAAGCATGTTTATTTGCAAAGGACTACACATAATTTTAGTGTGGGATGGATTGTTGGTATCTAGGTACACTATTGTAGGAATTGAAAGGTGAAAGGAATAAATTTCTATGAGTGCTTTTCAAGCCAAGGGATTGCTTCTAAAAAGTGATCAAAGATGGAGTTGAATGAAGGGACAAAGATAACATGAGGTGTTGGGGCCATAACAACAACCAAAGTGGAAGGTGCAAGGAAAAGGTACTTGGGCACAAGGAAACATGTGAAGAGAAGCCTATAACCAAAGGGTAGGAAGGTGCACTAGAAGGTTATAGTTGGGGTGTGAAGATGTACCATGCAGAAATAACAAAGTTGGTCAATCAATGAGAGGATATTTGGTAGGTGAAGGAACAATAATCGCATCAAAATTTTAAAAATCTATATAAGGATGGGATGTGAGTTCATTTTTACATTTTGATTAATAGTATTTGAAAAAGAGCTAAGTGTGAAGATCTAAGTGATTGAATTGAGGTGTGAAAGGTGTGTAACTAGTCATGAGAAAGATATCTTGTGCGAAAGATCTTGCATCCCCGGTGGTGAAGGTTTTGAGTGAAGTAAGGTGACAGAGAGGAGATAGGGCATGTGATTTCACCTAGGGCATGCTGAATCGAGCTAGGGTTTTGATTGTACATTATAGAATTCAAGAGGTGAATATCTACAAAGGATTGCAAGGTAGAAATGGCACCTAAGAAAGCAATTACAACAAGAGTGAATGGAAAGAAGAAGGTGGTCGTAGAAGAAGAGGAGATGGCTCCTGAAAGAAATTTTTCTTAAATTCAATATCCAAAGGGGTTTATCATAGGCCATGAGTGGGATTATCACATAAGGATAAGCAAGGGGAGTGATTACAACCACCCACTGTACGTAGATTAATAAGGAGCTTGATGCCTTGTTGAACACAAAGACAAATAAATTCATGGTGAAAGACATGTCGGTGTGTGATGATGATGGACATAAGCTCTTGAAGAAGATTGGAGTTTACCAACTATATGAGCCCTTTTACCAAAGTGGCTCATGAGCAGAGTGCACAAATATTTTTTCTACTTTGCAAGACGCATAGCTAGAATCTCAGCTGTGCTAATCTCCATGGTAACATGATTGAAGGGCACAAGATAAGATTTGAAAGATGATTTAATAGACAAGGTAAAAATATTGGAGACCGTAAAGGTGTTGGGGTACATAAAGGGTCTGCGTGGCATGGACATAGATAAACTAAAGAAGTATTTAGTTGTGTAAGCAACCGCACATCTTGTTACAAAGCTAAATGACCAGGAAAGGTGGTCATAAGTGAACACCATGTGGCTGCACATTACTAAAAATATGTCCGAGGGGGTGGTCTACAACATTTCACATTACATTGTAGAAACTATCATTGAGGAAGCACACACAAGAGGAAAGATCAGCTTTGGAGCTGTTATGTTGTCATTGGTGTTCATGGAGATTGGAGTACCTGATGGACCAAAAGAGAAGATATGGGAGTATCCCATGGAGCATAAGTCACTTGTAAAATGCTTCAAAAATTAATTGTGTGAAGGATCCATGATAGAATAGGTCAGAAAAGGGTGAGAAATGGTACGATAGGCTTCTCACATCCTTTGATGAAGAATGGTGTATCCCCAAGGACTTGCCTTCAAAGTGGTTGGAAAGGAAATTCATTTTTTTGAGTACTAATAATTTTGCATAGCATGGTTCACCATGAGGGATGGAGCATGGATCCCTTGGTGTAAGTTACCATATGCCTTCATAATAAGGTACTTCCAGGCGTCAGTACATAAGTTCTCAGACGTGCGACACCTAATGTTCAATGTGGACAAGGTAGATTGTGACTACCACACGCTAAGGAAGAAATATGTGTATCCAGGATGGGGTGCATATATTGAAAGGCTCATTTCAGATGTATTGAGCATTAAACCAGTAAGTTTGGTTGTGGGAGATGTTGGAGCAGCACTGGTGTACCTTCAACTAAAGCCAAGTTGGAGAATAACAAGTATGTGGAAGATGAGTTCACACTTCCAAAACCACCGAGGGTAAGCATACCATGGAGAAAATTCCAGTACTTAAGCCCATAGAGACAATTGAATTAGAGGATGAGGAGGATGAGCGTGAAGATAGTGTGGTTTGGAACATAGAGGTAGAAGACATCCTACGAATAAGGATGAAGATGAGCGTGCAACTACACCACCTCAACCACAAGAGGGGGATGATGAGGACTTGGATGCAATCCAAGGAGAGCAAAAATTTAAGAGAGTGTTTAGGAGAACAAGGACCTAAGGTGCTGCTTGCTACTCCAAAAAAATTACACACATCACCTAAAATCTCTCCATAGAAGGAGACAACCGCAAAAGGATAAGGAAACTAAAATTGAATGAGGAGGTAGAAGAGTAAGAGGAAATTGCACCTAATTCTCCTACACCTCTAGAGAATGTAGAAGAACAAAAAGATGAAGAAATGAAGGAAGGAGAAGAGGAGGAAAAGGGAATATATGAGATAGCTATAGAGACTGCTCAGACATGGAGACACAAGTCCCAAATCTGGAAGCTCAAGTTCCTAAGAAGCCTAGGTCAAGAAGAACAAGTGGGGAGCACATTCCACCAGCCATGGGTTATGTGGAGGACACAGGTAAAATTTTCCATGCCCGTTTCTAGAGCACACTAACGTAAAAGGAATTATATGGCTGGGAATTAATGGATGAAGATATGGCTATAGTGTGCACAAGAAATCAGTTATCATGGTCCATGCACACGCACATGGATGAAATGAATTTTGATGTGTGTGAGGATTCATGCGTATCGAGGAGGTTGAAAAAGACACCTCAGGCTAGACACATGACAATAAAGCCTATTGTCATGTCAGATGAATAGGTGAGCAATGCATTGGTGAAAGTATCAACAAAGGTGGCGAGGTGGAATATGGACAAGGCTGCCACAATTAGGGTGCTAAGGGAAGATATTAAAACTAAGGATGGGGAAATAGCGCACCTAACACAGGAAAGAGACTTAGCATAGAAGAATAACTCTATATTTATCAACATCACAAAGGAAATTGGTGATAATGTCATAAGAGCTAGGCCACACTTAGAGCCAAAGGTACTAAAGATGTTTCCTTCAGTGATACACTATGTAGGAAAATTGGTGGACCTAGTGCTTGAAGATGAACCTCTATGCATGTGAGTGCCAAAATATCTAGCACAAGATGAAGAATGAGAGAAGGATTCAGTGATGTGGAATATTACATCATATGAAGTAATGTTGTAAGTGCTATAAGAAAAACCGAAGAAAATAGACCAAACCTTGAACATATGCACAGCTCTAGAGGTGCTCATCAACATAAAAACCTGGAGGAGAACAATGAGGTCCAGAAAGTGATGAAGGATGAAACATTGGGCCACATAGAAAGATTATCAATGGTTAAACAAAAGCATGAGGCCCTGATAGTAGCCCAAGAACCACACAAGAATCAGCTGGAAGAGCTTGGGAAAATCATTGTGTAGAAGATGGATTTACTAGAGGGAAGGATGACTGCAATGTCCAACATTGTGTTGGTCTTGTAGAATGAGAAAGGAGAGATCACGAAAGATGAACTGGAGTCCATTATTGTGGAAATTCCAGAAAAAGTAGAGGAAGCACTTGCATTGAGTGGCAGACCTTGGAGGCTGAAATAAAACAGGAATATCTTAAATTAGTTGTTCAAGTTGCAGAAGAAGAGACTGTAGATTAAAAACATTCTTTCATTTATCAAAATTCTTTCCATTCTTCTATTCTTTGATTTGTTTTGAAGATGACCATTGTCAAGGCAACAATGAAATTAGTGTGGGGTAATGTTGATCAGAGAACACTTGACAGAAAGCACATAAGAAGTACACATGGGAAAACAAGTCATATTTAAAGGTGTGAATGGATAGGGAGAACACGCGTGCGTGGCATAAGTTCATCTTTCAGGACTTATCCATTTTTTTGCTCATGAAGGTCTATTTTTAGAGATGGTGTTTAGAGAACAAAAATGAGGCAAAGACATGCATGCCACACATTGGATATTTTTGGAGGACCGGATACAAATCACTTTACATGGACACAAGCTGGAAATAGATCTACTACTGTTAGTTAACTACCAGTAGTCTATTGTTAGTGCACTTGCATGTGTGGCTAGTTTTGTAATGGTGCATGGCTAATAATAGCATGCAACCTATTTTGGGAATTGATAAGTGTGAAGGGAAATTCCCCACCCTTATAAGTATGTAGTAAACTGTGTAATAGAGAGATCAACATATACAAAGATATGCATACATAGTGAGATTATGCTGCTAAATCTATTATATGCATGCTACTGTTATTGTAATGAAGCTTCTATATACTTATTGCATTTAATATGATGGAGGATATTGGATAAATCTAAGTGTTAGTTCTGTGTGTATCTGAATCTAGTATGTCTTTGATCTCATCATGGTTAATAATTAGTTTTGTTCTCCCTTAGAGATAGATCTGGTATGCTCTATAGAATGATGTGTTAGTAATGGAACTGTATATGTTAAGTCTTCATCATGCTAACATCCTACAACAACAACCCTAAAGAGGGACCTGGTACCTTTGTGCGCTGGTCAAGGTCGCTCGGTCACCAAGGTTGAGTGATGTGCCAGTGCATCTAGGGTCTTATTAGATTTGTATCACTGAATTCTAGGCTACATTATGGATCGCGCTACATCATTACTTGCATAGATTATCTTACAAGGTGAGAAAAAGTAACACCTACCAAGGATTTTACAATAGCTACAACAATTACAGCTCGCTCCTATGGGAAAATATTATTACAAGGTATGGATGCCCGCTAAGCTTGACAAGTGATAGGGGTACACATTTTTTGAATGAGACAATTAGGATACTATTGGATGAATTTATGATTGTGCACCATAAGACTACACCCTATCATCCTCACAAAAATGGGACTGATGAGGCCTTCAACAAGATTTTGAGCTAGACATTGACAAAAAATTGTGATGATAAAGTTCTGATGATGTGCTTTGGGCATATAGAAAAACATACAAGAGGTTGAACAAGGCCACACCCTTTCAGTTGGTGTTTAACACATAAGTAATTCTTCCTATGGAATTCATGTTACCTTCTTTATGTATTGTGCACACTGGAGGTCTAGCCGATGAGAAAGCATTAGAAGAAAGAAGTCATAAATTGATACAATTGGATGAGAGGTGAACCATAACACATTGGAGTAAGAAGTAGGAACAAAGCTAAAGGAAGGCATGGCATGATAGGCACATTAGGGACAAAAATCTTGAGATGGGACAGATGGTGTTTCTTTATGATTCTAAGTTTGTGCACCATCTAGGAAAGCTTAAAGTGCATTGGTTGGGACCGTATGTTATCACTCATATACTTGAATCGGGTGCTTTCCAATTAGAGACACTTTGGATGGAATATGGTTACCCATTTACTTAAACGGGAGTAGTCAAGCCCTACTATAAATAAGTCTTCTTGGTGTTTGTAATAAGGAAGTGTTGACATTTAGAATAGGTTATCATTTTTATATTTCCTTATTCATCACTATGCTTTGTCAATTTAGTTTGGTGTTTTGTGTAATAAGTGTGTTTGCGCATTGGAAGATAATTTCCATTTGAAGTATGTTTATACACAAAGGACTGCACATACCATTGTTGTGGGGTGGTTATTCAAACATGGGTACACATGAGAAAAAAATTGTTACATGTTCTAGTTAAGTGTGGAAAGGAGTTGTTAGAGAGTAGATTGCTCTAAAAGATGACCATAGATGCAAATAAATGAGGGAAAAATATAACGTGAGGTAAGCAATGACTGTGGAGACTACCAAGAGAAGGTGCGGTGGTGATGTACTCAGATGCATGGAAGTGCACTAAAGATAATTTTGTATCCGAAGGTAGGAAGGTACACTAGAAGGTTATAACTGGGGTGCAAAGATGTACCACACAGAGATTGAAAAAATGGTCAATTAATGAGAGGATTTTTGGTAGGTGAAGGAGCAATAAATGCACTAAATTTTTTAAAATCTATACAAGGACGTTATGTGGGTTAATTTTTACCTTTGCAATCACAAGTATTTGAGTGAGCTAAGTGTGACTACGCCGAGCAAATCGTGTTAAGGTGTGGAGCGTTGTGAAACTAGAAATGGAAAGTCGACTATTGCGTAGAAGAGGCTTACATCCCCATTGGTGAAGGGTTTGAGCAAAGTAGAAGCATTGAGAAGGAGCTAGGGCACATGGTTTTAAGCTAGGAAAAATATATTTGAGCTAGGGTTTGAGTTTAATCATTACAAACAAAAAAGGTAGGTTTTTTACGATGACACTGAAGAAACCACCCGTAGTAGGCACGATAGGAAAGAAGAAGGTATAAGTTGAAGTTGAAATTTCTCTCGAGAGGAATTTTTCAAAGATGTAGTACCCAGAAGGAGTAATAAGCAGCACAAGAGTGGGATCCCCACATCCACAGATGCAAAATAAGTGACTACAACCAACGTACCACTAACAACAAGGAGAGTTGGACGTTTTGATAAATAAGAAGACCACCAAGTGTATAGTGGAGGATATGTCAATGTATGATGATGATGGGGAAAAATTATCAAGCGGTAGGAGTTTATCAATTGTATGAGCTCCCATATTTTGGAAAATATGAATACTTATACCAATGACTTATGATCCGAGTCCATGAGGCATTCTTTTATTTCACCTGCACAAATGGTTAGGATCACATCGGCACTAGTTTTAACACTAAGAGGGTTAAAGGGCACAAGGGTAGACCTGCATATTGGTCCGATTGATAAAGCAATGGTCATAGAAAAAAGAAAGGAGTTGGGGTATACCAAAGGTCCACATGGAATGGAGATAGATAAGATGAAGAAGTTTCATGTGGTGTAGGTAGCCATGCATCTACTCACCAAGTAGAATGACAATGAGAGATGGTCCCTGTAAACACCATGTGGCTTCATATTGCAAAGAAAATTTCTCGGGAGTAGTATACAACTTAGCAGGCTATATTACGTATACATTATTGTTAAGGAAGCGCACACATGAGAAAAGATAATATTTGGTGCTATCCTACTTTCTCTTGTATTTTTAGAAATTGGAGTGCCCGATGGGCCAAAGAATAAGATCTAGGAGTACCCATTAGAAAATTAGTCCCTCGCAGAGAGGTTTGAAAAATACTTGTGTAAAGGATCAATGAGTGGGGTGTTTAAGCAGAGGGAATAAATTTGGTATGACCAACTTCGTGCGGTGTTTGAGGAGGAGTGGTACATTCCCAAGGAGCTACCTTCGTAGTAGGTAAGACAAAGACAGATTCACGGTGTACCAACACTTCTGCATCGCATGGTTTTCCATGAGGGATGGGACATGGAGCCCATGGTGCAAACTTCCCTATGCCTTCATAGCACACTACTTCCAGGCCTTAGTTCACATATTTACTGATGTGCACCATCTGAAATTCAATGTAGACAAGGTAGACTATGACTACCACACCCTCAGAAGACATATGTGTATCCAAGCCGACTGCTTACATTGAGAGGCTCATTTCAGACGTCATAATTATGAAGCCAGTAAGCTTGGCTATTGGGGACAATGGAGCCATGCTCATATATCTTCAGCTTAAGCCTAAGCTAGAGAATAACAAGTATGTGGAGAATGATTTCATGCCCTGGGCCACATAAGGGAAAACATACAGTGAAACCTGTGTCATCTCTAAATCGTTGCATTGAATATAGAGGTAGATGAGGAGGAAGAAGAACAAAAATATAGTGGAGGCTTGGATCATAGGGGCCAAAGGAAACCACAGACAGAGTGGAGACTAAGCGCATGGATACTCCACCTCAGTGCAAGAAGGAGATGAGAACTTGGACGTGGAAGCAATCCATGAAGAGCGTCATTTTAAGAGGGTATTTAGAAGAACAAGTACCCAAGGCATGGGAACTCCACAACCTGTAAGAAGATCACCACGAATCTCCCCTCAAAAAGAGGCAACTGAGAAGAAGAGGAGAAAGCTAAAGCTGAATGAGGAGATGTAGGAATCTATAGAGAGTGTTCTTGGGACCTCTTGTATAGCCGTAAGATATTGAGGAACCCAGAGATGAGGATATGAAGGATGAAGAGGAAGGGATGAAGGAGGGAAAATAATCAGAGCATGAGAAACCTCACATGCATGATACTACTCAGGATGTCGAAGGGCCAACTCCAAACCTTGGAACTTAGGTTCCTAAGGGGCCAAGAACAAAGAGAACAAGTGGAGAATACATTGTGCTAAGTATGGGCTATGTTGAGGACACAAGAAAAATCATCTCCACCCATTTTCAAAGCACAGTGGACCTAAAGGAGTTATATGGGTGGGAGCTGATGGACCTAGACATGGCCACTACGCACACAAGGAAACAATTGTCCTAGTCCATGCAAACTCACATGGACAAGCTATATTTTTATGTATGTGAGGAGTCTTGTGTGTCAAGAAGAGTGAAGAATGTACCTCAAAGTAGGCACGTGACTATAAATCTCACTCTCATGTCTGATGAGCAGGTGAGAAATTCCTTGGTTAAGGTATCTATAGAGGTGGTGTGGAGGACTATCGATAAGGCTACCACTATTAGAGTGCTACTTGAATATAACAAGGAAAAAATTGTAGAAATAATGCGTCCGAAAGGAGAAAAGGATCTAGAGAATAAAAAGAATAAGACCTTCATTAGCATGGTAGAAGAAATTGGTGACTATGTCCTACAAGCAAGACCACATATATAGTCTAAGGAACTTGAGAAGTTTCCTTCAACTATACATTATGTGCACACATTAGTTGATTTGGTTCTTGTAGATGGACCGATTCGAATGCCATTGCGAAAGGATATTGAATAGGAAGCAAAGAGATAGAGGGCCTCTCGTGGTTAGGAAGATTTCAACTTACAAGGAATTAATCCAAACTTTACAAGATGAGTTAAATAAAGAAGATCAAGCTTTAAACATATGTGCAGCACCAAAAGTAGTGATCAGGATCAGACTATGATAGAGGATAATGAAGTTCTATAGGAAATGAAGGATGAGACTTTAGGGGCACAGAAATATTGGCATTAGTAAAAAAAGTGCGAAGCCCTTACAACAACACAAAACCCACATAAGGAGAGGCTAGATGAGATTGGAAATCTCATAGCGTAAAAGATGGATCTTCTGGAGGGAAGGATGTCTATTATGGCCAATGTTGTCCTAGTACTGTAGAATGAAAAGGAAGAGATAACCCAGACGAGTTGGAATCCATCACCACAGACATTCTAGAGAAGACAAGAACTGCACTGGATGACTTGAAAAACATTGGAGGCTAAGATTAAAATATAATATCTAGAGTTGATCCTCCCAAGTTGAAGAGGAGGGTGTTGCAGTAATAAAATTATATTCTTTTTATAGTGATTCTTTACATTATTTCCATTCTTAATATTTATTGTTCAGGAAAATAAGGAGAAACCCCATTGCCAAGACGGAAATGTACATTAGTGTGGGGTAATGTTGAGCAGACAAAGTATGAAACTAAGGAGAGTGCACATGTAAGAGTCACACGTGGGAACAAGGTGGATTTGAATGCGTTGAAGGATAGGAAAGGAAACGTGTGCTAGAAAGAGCTGATTTGGGACTTAGCCATTTTCATGGTTATAGGCTATTTTTGAAATAACATGCGAAGAACACAATGGGATGGAGACTTTTGCAAAATGCAAATTCTATTTTGGGGATGAGTCTCTATTAAGCACCATGCATGAGTTTGGGATAATAATAGGAATACGACTACCAATTAACTCGTAGGAGATCAATTATTAACACACTTACATGTGTGCATATTATTGTAAAGGCACATGGCTATTTTCAGCATATGACCTATTCTAGGAAGTTTGTAAGTGGTGAAGGTCAAGTCCCCACCCCTATAAGTATGTATTAGTCTATGCAGATTAGAGATAGACACCGAGACACTATGTATGAGTTATTATAAAGTTATGTTGTCGATCCGATGCGCAAATAAACTTATGGTAATGTTATATGATGTAAGAAGTTTCTATGTTTTACAGTGTTTAATATAATGGAGTATATTGGGTGGATAAAGTGTTAACATGATTGTAATTGGTTCTTGTATGATCAATCTTGTCATAGTTATTGTTCAATTCATGATTCCTTAAGATCTAGATTTGTTTATGCAAAGTATTGAATGGTTATGCTCTATGGATGTTTGTGCTTATTATGGTTTTGAATATGCTCTATCTTCAACACGTTAACATCCTACATAAGTAACTCTAAAGATGGTTCTGGTACCTTTGCACAATTCAGTGAGTGCTCATCTCGGGATGAGTAATGTGCTAGTGCGCCTATGTTGTTCGTGGTGGATTCTAGGCTGCATCACCGATATGTAAATATATCAAGAGGCTCAAAATAAGTGATGTTTGTAGATGTCGGATGTAGCATTTAGTCAACATTTAATACTTATTGTAGGTGGCCATAGAGAGAACATATTCTTCTAAAAGAGTAAATGGTAGAAACCATGACATAAAAAGGGAGAAAATAAAGCATACTAGAAAAAAAGTTCAAAGGAAATCAAGTGTATAAGTATACAATCATACAATTATATCAACATGGAAAAAAATAAGTACACAATAAATGTAACATATGTTAGTCATACCAAAGGAAAAGAGTGGCATATAAGAAACAAAAGAGTGTTGCGCACACAAACAAGTATGAGCAAAGCAATTGAATTCAAAAATAATGGGCACTAAAGTGTCATACATATAAGCTTATAAAAGGACTTATGCCACATACAAGAAAACAAACATATAAAAAGTAAGGAATTACAATAGTAGATAGTAGCCAAGAGGCACATAGAGAAAGATATGCTAAGAGTTGCACAAAACACATGTGTTATACATATTAGTTTAAATAAGTAGAAATGAGAACAATATAGAAAATGTGCATGATGAAATTCTAAAATAGCATTATGTACTTGAAACAATAATACCTAATATCGTAAGAGATTCCCTCAAATGTCGATTGGCCACTAGGTAATGTTTAGTTTAGATCCACGATGTAAACATTGAATAGCCATATGTATGTTCTATAACATGCTCAAATACCTTGTGAATGCATGTGTGGAAAATGTTGTTTGCAATGAAAATTTTGCAAAATCTTATAAAATGGGGTAAGAACACAAAAGAGGCCCCAAAATCTTTAAACAAACAACTCAATGACCATCAGATTAGAGATAAGTAAGATCTACCTATTTGCATGCATATATAAAGCTTGAAACAAACAATCAACCTCTAAACATGACTATATTAGTTCTCTACTCCATGAAAGCTATCAATAAATGAACCTATTAAAGCTCTAGCAATCATTTTTGTGATTTTTGATGTTTTAAAAGCTTAAGAATGGAATCTCACCATTAATGGCTTCTCCCATTTACCTAAAGCTTTGAAATGGATTAGCAAATAACAAGCAAATAGCTCAAATAAACTATGAAATAACTCTAAGAGACCTAAAATGGCTTAAATCAGAAATAAGAGAGAGAGAGAGAGAGAGAGAGAGAGAGAGAGAGTGTGTGTGTGTGTGTTCTTAGGATAGATGGGAGGGGTATCCATCTATTTATAGCCTTTGGATTTGAGAAAATATGTTTTGGACGCATGTGGAACTAAAAAGGGTTCAAAAAGTTGATTTTTAGAAAAACATATTTGGAGGTGTGAACAGATTTTAGGAAATAAGTGGCTATTTGGGAAGGTAAGATATTTGTTTAGAAAGTCAAATCCTTCCTATAAAGTCAATAAGAGGGTTCCTTAACCTAAACAAGGTTAATTAAAGGGAAACAAGCTTATAAAGTGGTTAGAGAGGGATTAGCAGGGTTTAGGGTCGTAGGAGAGGTTAGAAAGGGTAATTTACTAGTGCAGTGTAGTAAATTAACACGAGACTAGGATAATTAGTATGATCTTAGTAATAAGATCATGTAGACAAAATTATAGGTGTCTACATTTTCCCCTCTTTGAGGTGATGTATGTGACGTCACTTCAAAGAAAGTAGACAAATACAAACAACTAATTTTTTTGAAGGGTAGAAGAAAACTTGGTAGGATGAAGGATGCCCCCTTTAGTGTCGATTGAGTGAAGGAGGAACTTGATAAATGATCAAAAATAGAACATAAGAAAGAAAAGTATGAAGAAAAGAAAGGTGAGAATGAATAGAAATAAAAATAACATGGATTTTGAGCTATTTGCAAACCAAGTGGTACAAAAATCATTCTATTCATCATATTTCTAGAAATCTTCATCATCAGTCATTATTAAAATATGAGCATATGACAACAATGTAAAATGACATGAAAATCCAGGATATAAACAACTTTCCATTATCAAAAACTACCAACTCCATGCAACATACACGAATGTAATGCAATACGAGAAGAAAAAAACTCACCTAACAGGAAATAAGTACAATCAAACGTACTCAAACCAACAACATTTAAGATAGTTGCACAAATGACAAGGGTTTAAAATGATGCCCCAAGTAATTTATATATGAAAGGGAAAGGATGAAGGACACTTAGGTCCGATGAAAAAGTAGTGTGAATAACAAAAAAATACAAGGCAACTTGTGCCCTAGAGTATTGACGAAGTAAGAAACGTAAGTCGCCTCAATACACATGGAAATTCCAATAAGATATGAAATGAACGTCATGTGAGAGACACAAATTTTAGCTGCAAATGAGCTTGTTACAAATTTTAGTCCATTTTTGAAGTTTTACAATTTGTTTTCTTGGATTTTTTAATGATTTTATAATTTTTAAATTTTTTCATCAGTTAGAAGAATTTAAGAAATGGAATATCTCCTAGAAGCATGTGAAAATGCTCTAGAGTGAGGAGAATGGGTGTTGGGTAGCAGTAGCATGCCCCAACAAGAATAAAAATGGGACAAAAATAATTATTTAAAAATAATCATGGCGATAGATAAAAATAGAAGAAGAAAAAAATAGAATGACAAATAGTGCCTAGAAATATTTAAAAATGCCCCAAGGTGAAGAGATAAGCACTAGGTGGCAAATAGTGCCCTAGCATAGTGGAAAATTAATTAATTAATTTATTGATAAAAATAATCATTTTAGTGAAGAGAAGAAGTGTTAGAGTGATCACAACAGAAAACATGCCCTGGGAGCATTGCGGTAGCCTAATATACCCAACCTGGCAGGGGGTGGGTAAATCAATTCGACCAATTCATTTGCAGCAGAGCTCTTGCAAATTTTTACCGTGAGTGAGTGCGAGAACAGTTAAGCAAGATGGTGAGGCTTTCGAGGAGGAGGAGATGAGTAGAGTGAATCTAGGAGTATCTTCAATACATAACAAATGGACCCTTCATGAGTGTTATATCCTTGCTTTGTCCTTTTTGAATTTAATTATGTTTTTAGCACTTTTAGGTTAGTTTTAGGGGAAAAAAATACATATGCACATGTGCGCATGCATTGAAAACATGGGTAGACATAGGCGTACATGTTGAAATGTGGGTACACGCACGTGTATCCATCAAAGGAGACGTGTATACATCATGGGAGGGAAAACACACGTGCACGTGCGTGCATCGATTGGGAGGTGTAGGTTTCAGAATGGGCACGTATTCATCTTGTGTAGGCAGGGGGTTTGGTGGATAAGTTTGGGAGTGTAGGATTTGGTATAGATGTGTATGTGTTGAAATGGGAGCATATACACTCTAGGTGGATATGCATTGAAATAGGCACATAGGCATCGAAGGGGGTGCACATGCGTTAGAGGAAAATACTTAACCAATTTTTGTAAGAAAAATAAGCTAAGTGTAGATGAATATAGACTAGAATGTTGTAGAAGAAAGTGAAAATTAGTATTTTTAGAAGAATAAAAGAAGAATAGAGATAGAAATGTAGATAGAAGTAGATAGAAATGTATCCCTAATAAGTGTATTGTTATCGTGCGCAAAGAATACTACATGTCTTTCACACCAGGAGATATGATCACCTAGCTATGATAGAGGCACAATTTGATGAGGATGATTAGAGGATATTGGATATCCTTTTATATGTTACGGGGCTAGCCTACATGGCCGATATGCCACATATCACACTAGATCATGGCCTCCTAAGAGCTGTAGCTGAGATGTGGCATAATGAGATTCAATGCTTCTGACTCCCCACTAGCGATATTACTTTTACCTTGTAGGACGTATGGCGTATTATGTGAGTCCCCATTCAAGGTGATTTCATTCAAGAGATGATTCACCTGCCCCATATTGATAATTATATTCTAGATTTATTTGGTATTCTAGATATACTATGTCAAGTGATGATAGTGAGATTATCGCTGTGTATAGCGGATCCTGATCTTGATCAAGTTGTAGTATACATGATGGATTTTTCAATGGATTTTTACTCCCTGGAAATATTGGAGCTTTACTTCCACTTAGCCTTATTGGATTGATACACATTTTTATTGATGGCGAGACATACCTTGTTGGGGCTAGTGCATACTAACACACATATACTAGGACATTCACTTGATCACATACTACCATCAGAAGATGGTAGGACCTGCTAGATTATTACAGATTTGGGCTTGGGATCATATTTCCACCGGTCATTCTACATGTGTATTGAGAGCTTGAGCTCTAGAGGAGCCTTCTACTATGGGTTGGGTTCCGATTGGTGATGATGTGTGGCCAAACATGGGAGATACCTACCATTACCACCGAGAGTTAGATGACTTACAGCAGATCGTGGTAGTATGGAGGCCATATACACATTTCAAGTGGCCCAAGGATGGCTTAGAGATGATTATAGTGACCATGGAGCACTTTATTTTGGGAAGTCATAGCTATATGCAGGAGTTTTACATATTTGATCGGTGTCAGAGAAAGTTTGGCCTTATACGGTATGTCATGGGCCGGGGCCGATATGTGGTATTCTTGAAGGGCCCGAGAGTATGTCGATATGGGGCCACATATCACCACGATAGATACTTGGAAAGTTATTTACAGATGGTACCAATTTAGTGGGATGTTTGAGACAAAGTTAGGGATCCTAGTTATACAAACAGAGTATGCTCCGTGGTACCACATAGTTTTACCTCATCGATTGATGATTCCTAGAGCAACGTGGGATGTAGGAGTGAGAGCACCTCTAGTGGGGCCTCCTAGTAGTGGCGATGAGGGTGGTGGGGATGATGGAGGTGATGATGTGGACGACAATGCTTTTGATGACCGACATTATGATGCGGTGGGGATAGGGTCCTACACTACGCACCATATGGACAGGGGCCTAGGCGTAGGCAAAGACAGTGCCCCGACACCGATATACAATTGCCTCATGTAGGCATTCCAGTGGGGGTATACATTCCATTACAACACATGTTTTCATAGTAGGGTTTTCCCCCTCGTGATCTAGGTGGTGATGGAGATGATGAAAAGTTATCTCGCGCTTTAGCAGAAGTAATTACAAGTGGCGATAACCATTCGCTTACAAGTAGTGGCTAAGAGATATCAGACAAAGCAAAGCTACAAGTCGTGATAGAAGAGAGAGACTAGAAAGATCCCAAGCCACTCAAGGTGGAGATGGGGTAAAGATGGTAACAAAAATTATGGAAGCTAACAACGTAGGGTGGTCGAGATATCGATCCTTTTACATTAGGCCCAGACACATGTATAGGGTGTTATTCAGACAATGGGACCAGCCCAGTGCAAGTGCAGGGTATTACTATTTAGAGAGATCATGCACGAGCCTAGGTCTAGACCATTACAATAAAAAGATATCGAGAGGCCACCACTTTGGGACAAGCCCATGCCGATATTAGTAGATTTACAGGAAGTGAGATTATGCTCTTTAGGAGACATAACTCTTGGTGACACAGAGTTGATACAGATATCATGAGAGCTAGTGGCGAGGCCTCGTATTACAAGGTTTCCTACTATTGCATAGTGCCAAACGGATAGAGAATGAATCTGTTTGATCAGCTTGGTGTGAGTAGGATAGGATCTAGGTCACAGAGGTTGGGGCGGTCGGTTAGATCAAGACAAAAGAGCTAGCTGGATAGTAGGGTGGTACACCCGAGCTAGCCCGTTAAATCAGCTATTGTTTCATCCTCCGTGCCATATACCAAATAGCCCAAGAGAGGGAAAGATTCTGGTTGACTCTCTCTTATGGTACTGATATATGTATGTATACATGCCTCTTATGAAGGCTGATTTTGATCGATGTATGTACGGATGTATCATTTTTTATTATGCCTCGTGATGAAGGCTCAATTTTGATTCATGCCCTTTAGATGACATATTTTGTATCGATGGTGTATATCTTATTTTGAGACAGATATTTACATATGTATATATGGACATTTGATGGTTTATATTATCATGTTTTTTTATGATTTATGACGATGATTCATGTTTATAGATGTATGATGTGTATATACTGATATTGTATGATTTCATTTCTCATGTATGTTCCCGTCATAGCCATGACGATAGAGGGTGCCTCCTAAGAGGGTGTAATGGGCTATAAAGTGGATAAGATATTTATTCTCAGAATGGGTAATGTTTGGGGGAAACATGCCATCTTATAGGTATCTAAATATAGGGTCATACCAAGGGGAGAAGGGACCAACAACTTCACATGCCAAACATGACTCTAGCATGTCATAAATAGAAACTCTTAAATTCCTTTTCAAAGAACAACATTTTATTTTCAGTGGGTGGAATGCATGACATTGATCCGATGGTAGCCATGGCATCCGTTGATCTATTGTGTGACCTTAGTTTTTGTTCAAAGATAACTTGTACAAAATATTCCTTCAAGGTTTCAACCAATTTCTTGTATGGAATAAGCTTTTCATCTTTAACCTTATACTCATCATTAACTTATTTAATAATAAGTGGGAGTCACCAATGACTCGTAACTATCTGATATTCCAAGTGATAGCCAAATTACGGCCGATATGAGTGCTTCATATTCTACAATGTTATTAGTGCAAGGGAATACCAAAAAATTCCCTTAGAATGACCTCCCTTGTGGGAGTAATGAGCACGACTCCTACTCCAGATCTATGGAAGGTGAATGATCCATCAAAATGAACTTGTCATTCAACAGACTCTTCAACATACAT
The DNA here is from genome assembly GCA_018340775.1 of Taxus wallichiana var. yunnanensis. Lineage (NCBI taxonomy): Eukaryota > Viridiplantae > Streptophyta > Pinopsida > Cupressales > Taxaceae > Taxus > Taxus wallichiana. The sequence continues at coordinate 729,189,116 of CM031234.1, read as the reverse complement.
CATGGATGCATATGACAGATCTAGACACAAAGGTTCCATTCCTGGTAGAGGAGATTTCGCAACCGATTGGCCAATACCTATCCTTTCAACAACTTCTGGTTAACAAACAAAATATCAAATTCACTTAGGAGAATGATCCAATTAGCCATTCATCCCATAACTATGGGTTTGGATAAAAGGTACTTGAGAGGGTAAAATTTGGATATTAGCTTGGTTTTGTTATTAATGAGATAATGGTGTAGTTTTTGAAAGGAAAAGACAACTCCAGGTGTAATCCTTTCCAATATATGGGTAATTCAATTCATAGGAAATCAAGGTGTAACTAAGGTAATAAACTACTCTTTCTCTATGGTTTAGGTTATATGGGGAAAGTAGCAGAACCAATAAAGAAATTGGGTAGCTGAAATATACAATAGGAGAGGTTCACCGGGGTAGGCGGAATGAGTACAAGTGGGTTGAAAGGTTAATGTTTAAGCAATTCAAAAGGACTTTGACAATCTGGTCCCTAGTTGAACACAACATCCTTCTTGAGTATATGTTAGGAATATCTATGTTGTAGTGTGAACATAGAATATTATGTAAGTGATTATATTATCTAGGATAATATAATATGTGTTGTAATAATTAATTACATTATTGTAAATGTAATTATGAGTGGGTGAGTAAATATTGTTATGAGTTGTTGAGTAAACAAATCATTAACAATATTAGTTTTGTGAGAAAACAAAATCTCACGTATAATAGCATGGAGTTGTTTTAGGAGTTATGTGTGGAGATATTTATGGAGATTATATCTCCTTAAATATAGGAACAACATCTCCTATTTAAATGGATGTAATACTTCCTATGTATTGAGCAAGAATAAAGAGTAAGATTTCGAATTTTCTTTATGCAATTATGATATTAACTTTTCATTTGGTAACAGAGCAGGTTTGATGCAAGAAATTTCAGTGCTTTCATGATCAGATCCGTCTCAAAGAATATATTATATTTTTCGTTTCCAGATGTGGGTTTTTCTATAATTTTGTGTGCAGAATCATGTGCTGGTCAAGAAACTACAGAAGAAATTTCAGAAGAACCCAGAACGTAGTTTGGAAGAAATACGGATTTTACTATGCAGCTATCAAATTAAGCACATCAATTCTTCTACTGAAAGTTTTCTCCAATTTTCAATAATGTTGAATTGTTAATACAAGTTCTTGACTTGCTTGGAGGTTAAAAGGTATTCAATATAAAATTTTAAAGTACTTGATTCAATTTTGTATTTTTTTATCAGTATTGTACAAAATAATGGAGAAACTAAATCTGATTGAAAAGTTTGAAGGACAAGATTTCCATACATGGCAACTACAGATGCAATTACATTTAATAGAAAAGGATCTATGGGATGTGGTGAAGTCTAATTCAACTCCACCCACTGGAGGAAATGAATTGGCAAAATGGAATGCAAAAGATCAGAGAGCATTGGGTACCATTGGTCTGGGCTTATCAAAAGCCTATCTACATCATGTGGATTTCACAAAATCTGCAAAAGAAATTTGGGAGTCTCTTAACAAATTGTTTGGTTCTGAAGCTGAAATGGCAAAGACTACATTGAAGCAACGCTTGTACGGGTTGAAAATGGAAGAGAACTCAAAAATGGCAGATCATATAAGTAAGTTTCGTTCTTTGCTAAATCAACTAGCTGGAATTAAAGAACATGTAAAAGATGATGATGCTAAAGCTATTCTTCTTAATAGCATGCCTAAGAGTTACTCAAATATTGTATTTACTTTGAGTAAAATTACTATTAGTCTAGAAGGAGTGATTTCTACATTGTTAGAACAAAGCAATCATGAAGAACATGAAGAAGTACTATATGTAGGAAACAAACCGAGCTCCTCATCTAAGAAGGAAAAACATAAACCAAAGAAGGTTCCTTCACATGGAAAAATAAAATGCTTTTATTGTAATGAGATTGGGCATGTAATACTGAACTGTAAAAAGAGAGCTCAGGATCTTCTTGATGACAAGATAGATCAGAAAGCCCTTCTAGCTGAAGTAGAAACTGATTGGGAAGTCTACTCAACTGATGAAGAACTTTCATGTCCTAGTGATGAGGATTTCCTATGGTAGACTCTTTTCTTGTTGGAGGAAGGAGGCAATGGAGGAAGGAGGAAAATCAGCGTCCTCTCGTCATTCACCAACGATGGGGTCGCAGACAGATGTGGTGATATTTTATTTCAGTTATGTGGTGTGTTTATACACAAGGGGGTGAAACTAGTTTCATGTTTTGATTTTAATGTGTTCACATAGACTAACAACAGTTCCTGAGTGTCTATTTGGTGTGGAAGAAGCAAACTGCATGACTCAGCTTACAGGGGAAAATCATCTACGTACGGTCCTCTGACTGCCATACTTCGGTGGAAGGTACTTCGGTGGAAGGTGATCAGTCGATGAAGATGTTCATACGACAAGGATGATCATTAGCAGCAAGATCCAGATAGCAAGATCCAGTAGCAATGAATACTCCGACAAGGTTGATGTTTCCAGGAGCTCTTACCCCATGTTCACACTAAGGGGGCGAATGTTAGGAATATCTATGTTGTAGTGTGAACATAGAATATTATGTAAGTGATTATATTATCTAGGATAATATAATATGTGTTGTAATAATTAATTACATTATTGTAAATGTAATTATGAGTGGGTGAGTAAATATTGTTATGAGTTGTTGAGTAAACAAATCATTAACAATATTAGTTTTGTGAGAAAACAAAATCTCACGTATAATAGCATGGAGTTGTTTTAGGAGTTATGTGTGGAGATATTTATGGAGATTATATCTCCTTAAATATAGGAACAACATCTCCTATTTAAATGGATGTAATACTTCCTATGTATTGAGTAAGAATAAAGAGTAAGATTTCGAATTTTCTTTATGCAATTATGATATTAACTTTTCAGTATACGTGTAAATGGATGGCACTTATTTGTAAGCTATGAAATGAAACGATGGATTGCTTGAATCTTTCCTTGTAAACTTCTTAGTTGTTTGAGATTTGTAGGTGGAGAAATTTCTTTGATAGCTATAACTTTTGCAAGATCCACCTCTATTCCTCTCTATGAAACGATGAAACATAGGATCTTCCTGAAAAAATGCTAGAGACACACTTCCTAGGGTTCAAACACAATTTGTAATCTTGAAGACACTAAAAAAACCTCTCATCACTTTAGGGTGATCTCCTCTACTTTTGGATTTTGCTAAGATATCGCCAACGTAATCCTACATGATGCCATTCATTATGTCATGGAAGATTACTATCATTGCACATTGATAGGTGGCCCCAAAATTCCTGAGTCCGAAAGGCATGACCTTGTAACAAAATTTCCCCCAAAGGGTGATGAAAGTTATCTTATGTTGATCCTGCTCTGGAATTTGGATTTGGTTATAACCTAAAAAATCATCCATCAAGGATAAAATTTCATAACCAGTGGTATAATTTATGATCATATCAATGTTAGGCAAGGGAAGTCATCATTGGGACATGCTTTATTGATGTCATAGAAGTTAGTGCAAATTATTATACCAACCGAATTCTTATAAACTAGGACTATGTTAGATATCCAATCCAAATAGTCAATGGGTTTAATAAAATCAACAGCTAATAACTTTTCAAGTTCCTCTTTGACAAGTAGTGCAACCTTGGGGTGCATCTTTCTCAATTTCTGCTTGATAGGTTTGGCATTTGGGTGCACAACAAGGTTGTGCACGACTAAGTCCGGGTCCAAACTAGGCATATCTGTGTATGACCATGCAAATATATCTGCATATTCTTGTAATAGTTCCGTAGATACCAAAATTAGGTCACACACTCCTCGACCCCTCGTTAAATAATCAACTTAAACACACTCACCTAACCATGACCCCTTACACCCCACACTAATATTAATTTAATTAATTAAATTAAATTAATCCATGTCCTCACAATATTTATTATTTAATTATCCTAATTAGGATAATTTCCACCCCACCACCTCACCTATACACCTCACCTACCCACCTCACCCTAAGTCTATTCTTAGTATGTTGCCATAACTAACTAAAACCTAACTAAACCCTAAAAATCAAATCCTGCATCCCCTCTAACCACATTACCGTATAAGAAAAGGGTAACTCCCACTCTTTCCCGAGATGAATAGAGAGATATGGAAAAAATCATTACCGCGATCTCCTATTTTTGGTAAACCTAGGGAATCCCACCCTAACCGCGCGTCGGTCACCCCGAACCGACGCGTCGGCCAACTCCGAAATCGTTGTCGGTTACCTTTTATTCCCTTTGGTAACCTTATTTCGAGTTTGGCACATTTTATAATAGTAAAGAAGGAGACGTGAGCTGCATGCAAGAAAAACTAGCATCCTTTTACGTATCTAGACATTCATAGCCATCACCAAGATCAATCAGAGAGCCATTGCATTCTCAGGAGAACTCCGGGAAAACACAACTACAGGACCATACATGTATTCTCTAATCAACCACATCCACCACTCATCCACCAAAAACATTAACACAGTAAGTATGGCCCTAACCAGTATAGTTTATTTCAGTTAGTAATCTTTATTACTCATGTTATTAATCTATTATTTGCATGTTTATTGCTTCATCACCCACTTGCCTGTAAACCCAAATATCCCTTCACCCATATCACCAAATCACCTATTCTCACCTGCTGTATACTTCTGAGCATACCTAAGATCTCTACATACCTCCCCATTCACTTTCCAAAACTTTATTTGACCTCAAATCACCCCTACCATTTAACCTATTTTGAGTTTCTTTCACCCCAACCATACCGACGTCGGTTATCCATAACCATTGTTGGTTCTACCTAAACTAGCATCAATCACATTTAGCCAACGTCGATCTCTCGTATTTTACACCTTGACCAAGAAAAGACCTAACAATCACCTTAACATTTGACCTAAATAACCCATAATCTGACCCTGACCAGTCCCAGTACCTTGACAATACCTCACCCTCAAATCCAAATATAGCCTAGCTTGTTGTGATTGGATTTGCTTATTGTATTTAAATGAGATACCTAAATCATATCAACTATAGTAGGACCTTGTTTATTTCTCACATTAACTTGTTTTAAATAGTGGATTGATAGCCGCTCAGAAGCATCACACTTTCCAGAACTAGCATACGCTAGGCAATCCACTGTCATATATCATTTAACTATCTTTTTTGGTCTTGTTTTCTATTACAAGTAGTTCCTCCTAGCCAAACGGAATCTCTCTCATTCAACTATGGATCAAGAAGTTAGAACATGCATAACAAGCATCAACCGAACAAAATTTAACAGTATTCCTCCTTCGCCCTTACCCCGATCTGTTTCATCATTTCAAAAAGGTAAAGAAAATGGTGAAACAAGTTCCACAAAAACCTTATGTTCTTGTGTTGAGAGTGAAGCTCCCAACTTTATCATTCTAAGATCTTCTTCTGAGCCAATATTGACACTGATCATTTCTTCTACAAGCATTTTAGAAGCATCCTCCATCCATGTAGGATCAAGGGGAAGAGTAAGATAAACTTTGATAGGAGGTGTGAGATCATATTTATAAGGATATTCCACCTTTTCTATGATTTCTTCATTTTTCTTATCTACTAGGGTCTTAAAAAGTTTTTCACTATGAGACTTACGCCCGTGCATTTTACAAGGCTTCTCTTATGTATTCTTATTCTTGCTTACAACCTTCTTACTCAAGCGTCCACACATCTCTACTTCTTCTCCGAAGTATGCACAAGTGTCTAGTTTGATGGAAAATCCTTTCTTGTGATCCCTCGTTGGAATAGAATCCCTGATTCCCATGAATTCTGTGAATGCCTTGTCATTTTCAAAGAAATCAAGTGACACATGAAATTGTTGATCCCAATCTACAAGTTTTGGATATATAAGGGTTACTTGATAATTGGTTTGGGAATTTGATCTAGATAAGGTAAAAATAGTTGAATCAAGGAATAGGTTTGTGGAGGAAATATCCTCGTAGAGGCTACATTGGGAATCCACATCGCTATTTGAATGAGATGAGCCATCCTCACATTCAGAAGAGGTGGAATTGATCTCAAAGGGTGGATCATCATGATGTCTAATTACAAGGCCATGTTTATTAGATTTGAAATGAGGGATAGGAATAAGTTTTAACTATCCTTGTGTAATGATACCACATCCAAACCCATTATAACCCATGACATACATCATGCGGTGGCCTTTGATATATTGTGGGGCTTGATGGCATGATGTCATGGTACCCTCAAGTACTCTCCTGGTGGGATCTTGTAACATATTTTCCTCAAACAAGAGACCACTAGGGATGAACCTCCCAAAGGGTTCAGAGAATCTATCTCCAGTGATTTTGAATTAAAAGTAAGGTTTTCCCCATGTCTTGGGTGATACTGAAAGATCTGATATCACTAAGGCTTGCTGATGAGTAAAATACTCACCTGGGCCATACTTTGCTGACATTTTCTCCCATGATGAGAAAGGGTTGACCAATGAAGGAAATTTATAATTACAAGGAATGAGTGTAACTGGATCCATACGCTCCCTTATGTCCTCTGTTCATAAGGGAACAACAATATTTGTAAAAGGACATTCATAGGCCACACGAGAAAAACTCTGCAATGCCCTACAATGTGTGAATGGTTCTGGATCACCCTGAATGATTACTTGTCCTCCATAACACATCTTGATACACTAATGGAAGGTGGAGGGAATATCCTGCATGGTGTGAATCCGTGAGCATCCCAAGAGCATGTTATAAGGAATATCTACGTCAAGGACATGGAAAGTCGTATCGTGACATGTCAACCCCACTTCCATAGGAATTACTATAGTACCTGTTGACTCACATTCCTCATTATCATACACTGTGATTGTAATAGTTTTAGCCCCTAAATTATTTTCTAAATGGCCTAATTACTTAACCATCTTCAAAGTGAAAATATTTAAACTAGATCCACTCTCCACAAGTACTCTCTTTATCTTATGATGAGTAACAACTACTTATAGGTATAGGGGTAAGGTCTTCTCGGGTCATTACGTGTGATTCGGTGCGATCAAAAGTGATATGATCATTGGAATGAAGGTGTGAAATCATAACTTAAAGGTGTGTGGGATATACATATGTGGAGAATCCTAAACTCTACAAGATTTTATACAATATGTTTTTACGAGCAATAGATATTTTGAAGAGATCAAAAATTGATATCCTAGTTGGTGTCTTCTCCAAATATTTTATTAAATTGAAATGACCTTCCTTAGGAATGGGTAGGGATCCGTATGATCAAATGAGCACGTCGTGTACCTATCACACATCTCTTTTCTAAAATCCTAATAATATTAACCTATTCATCAAATGAAAAGATACAACCTATAAGGGAATCAAAGGGACTATCATTAGTTGGATAAATATAGGTAGTAGTCCTATAGTCATTGGAAGTTTTTCCACAATCTGCATCTTGTGTTTCTTATCTGCATGGTTAGGAAAGGGTTCTTTGAATATACCCATTTTCTCATTGGGACCCTATCCTGAGTCGGGGGTGAATCTACGGTAATTTTTCCTCTTCGATGAGGTCTTGTATATAATGTCGCTTAGTCTCAAACACCTATCAATTTTGTGTCCTTTGACACAATGGAAATCACAATACTCGTGCTCTTTAAACCAACCTAGTTTTGGAGCATCTTCTGGATATGGTACTGTCGCGGTTGGGTACTACACCATGTTTACTGCATCTAACTATTTAAGTATGGCAGATAGTGATTTAGTTAGTGGTGTAAACATATATTTTGTAGGTGCCTTTTGGTGAGGTCCTTGTAAAATATTTAGAAGCAGACCATTCTATATAGTTTTGACTCTTTTGGAGTCTGTAATGTTGTCACCAATGACATGTTCATTTATGTTGAAGAATTTCTATTTATCTTAGGTTTATGTTTCATGTTTTTCCTTTATGACCGGTTTAAGTGTACCCTTTGCAATGAGAGCCTTTTCGATTTGAATACCTTTCTCTATAACTTCTTTGAAGTTAGAGCCACAATGCATTTGTAAATGAAAGGTTATTTCTAGGTTTAAGTTAGGGATGAATATGCTCACTAGTTATTTTTCTAATAGGGCACAAGGGAAACGAATTGCCAATCCACGCCATCGCTGTAAGAAGCCCATAAAGGTCTCATTAGGTTTCTGTTTTGCATTGCAAAGGTCATTCATGGTGATATCATTCTCCATATTGAAGGAGTAATGTCACACAAATTTTTCAGCTAGTGTGGGCCATGTTGTAATGGATCCCTTGGGTATACTAAAAACCATTCTAAAGCCAGTGCTCCTAGGTCTGTAAGGAAATAATCGTATTAGGAAATTATTGCTATATGCAACCTTTTGACAAGCCATGTAGAATTCTTTGATGTGATCACAAGGATCACCTTTGCTTTTATACTTGTCGAATTTAGGGATGGCGAAATGTTTTGGAAATGGTTGTCGTAACATATCCTTATCAAAGGGGTAAGGACATAGCTCTTCATATAGGTATTTCCTACTGTGTCCTACGTTGCTTTCTTGTAGCATAATAAGCATATTTTTCATCGATAAAGAACTCATGTTGAATGATTTTTTCCTTTTTAGATGATCTTTGGTTTATTTACCTTAGAAACTTTGAAAGTTACGTCATCATATGGATCAAAGTGAAACTCACCAGATTTTGTCTTGAGTTTATCTTTATGCACATTCTTACTCGAAGAGCCTAAGTTTTCTAAATTTTGATTGAGTTTCAATATCTATTTTTGGAGGATATATTCTTCAACTAAGAGATCATCTTCTTCATCAAAAATAGGAGGCAGTAAGCCTTTATGCTCATGTTAAAATTTTACTTTGTGTGAAGCCTTAGAATAAGGTCTTTATGAATCACCTGTTGGTTTTGATGGGTCTTCTTCAACATTTTTGTTATGTTGTCTCGAAAGTGGAATCATACCCTATGTCAAATGGGTTATCCATGTCTAAGAGGGATGTTCTCTCTTCTGTTTTATGGTTAATGGTCTTAGTATCCACTTCACATTCTTTTGGAAGCCTAACTCCTAACTCAAGAACTCTTATGAGTACTTGATCTTTGTTATAATAAAGGAGCTCATCAAAGAAAACTAGGTCTAACTTATGTTGTTCCTCAGAAGAATTAGATTCCTCTCCACTATGATCGACCAAAGGTTTTGTGTCTTTGACTTACAAAAAGAGAGGTGCTAAGTTATTACCACTGAATGGGAATGATGCAAAATGATTTTCTTCCAAGTCACACTCGTTTGGTTTAGATGTCATTTTCATGATTCTTGGCATTACTAGTCAAAGTTGTACTAGGTTTTGTCTAAATGTATTCAAAGTTGTATGAAACCTAGGTATACATCATGTAAGTCGTCTAAATTCTAAATATCCTAGTGTGTCCTAAATGTAATGTTATGTAATTGTTATTGTTCTAGGAACAATCACACAAACACCCTAACAAACCAAACAATCACTCAAACTATTTTTTAGAAAGACTATACCCTAAGCTATGATCTCAACGATGGGTGCAAGATAGATAGTGACAATACCCTATCAGCATATAGGTTAAGTTAGAATTCCAACAAGACCTAAGTACCAAAGTGATATTGACGCAATCTCTCCACAAGATATACTATGACAAGTTCAAATGCCAACAAAACCTAAGTTTTTGATAATGGAAGTTACGAATGTGGATATCATAACAACACTATTTTGATATGTTAACCAAGCAATCAAGGTGTTAGTATTAAGATGATGTCATCGTGATATAAACAAAGCAATATCAACACTCTAAAAATATTTATATGATGTTGGAAACAAAATTAAGTACAAGTATATCCGAAGTTATTATCCATGCGAGTAGTGTAACGATACAATAAAGAAACTTATACCAAGTTCTCAAAAATGAAAACAAGATGTAAGTACCATAATTATATATCTAAAATTTGAGAAAAAATAACAACTCAAGAGGAAAAAATGATAAAACAAAATCCTAGCTATGAAGAAGATCTTGAAATCAAGATCAAAGGACTATCAAAGACATGAAAACGTAATTAGAGACTTTAAACATTTAACAACCCAGCCACAAACATGGATGGACATAAATAGACAAAAATAAATTAAACACTGTCTATGATAACACTTACGAGGTATTCCTCCTTCTCGTCCCAAATGGGCAACAAGAATGCAAGGGTATAGACCAAATGAGGTGGAAATAACTGTCACTTGGGTAGAGTTTCACCTCGTCCTAAGGCAAGAAAGAAACTAAGCTAAGTGTTACGTCATAAATCTCGTGATGAATGAAAATTAGATATAAATTAATTGGATGTTTCTCCTTGTTTTAAAAACAAGGTTTATAATCCAAGTAATTCGTCACTTTGTGATGGTTCGATAAGACATGATAATTGAAGTAGTAAAGTGGGCTCCAAGAAAAAATGACTTTCCTAGGTAGATCACTCAACTAGGAGTCAATAATTTTTCTAAATGTGAGCTCAATTTACCAAGGTTTCCCAAGGATTATCTCGACTTTACTTTACCCCCTTCTAATAAAATGAGCAACTAATGCATTCAGCAGCATCGTCACCGGGGTCACGATACGATAACTTTGACTCTAACTCACAATGTAAAAACTAGTCAAGTGGGTAATTCGAGCACATCTTATTTCATCCACGAGGTTACTCGAAATGGATTACTTTAGGGTTCCTAGAACCACCCCCATTTTTATAGCTTAAGGCATTATGCCAAAGGGGTTATGTTCTAGTTAAGTGGATAGGGACGTACCCTTTTCCGAAACCTATAATACAAAGTGTGATGTATGTGGTGTGTTTTTTATCTTGCTTAGCTTAATGTGGTTTTAAGTAGCACACCGTTTGGCAACCTACAATCAAACACAAATTAGTAGGTTTGTGTTTCAAACTCCTTTCTTTGACAAACGAGTTTTGGTTCTACATGCAAGGAGTTAGTGATTTTCCAAAAAAAAAAGAGTTCACGTGTTGCTTTTGATTCCCAAGATCACCAAAAGAGGTGCAAGGGAAGAGCATACACAACACAACAAACTCAACTATAAAATAATGGAAAATACTTGAAGTTTTTTACAAAAAGGAATTCGTTTTAACCAACTTTGAACTTTAATCCATTATGAAGTGTAAAACAAGTGTTTTGAAATCAATAAGAAGGTTTTGGAAGTGTTTTTGGTTCCCAAGATCACCTAGAAGGTGTGAGGGAAGAGCATACACACTTCGAAAACCTCTATCAACTAAAAAAATGAAACACTTAACTAAGCTAGTAAAAACAAAATAAAAATGAACCCTGCAATCACCTGTTAGAACCTGCAAACAACTAAAGCAAAACTAAAAAATTTGATCTTACAGCTCGGGAAAAAAATTCAATTTTTAACACAGACACCTGTGCGCCTAGACCGATGCCCCAACCAGCGGATACACGCCCAACCGATGAGTATGCGTGGAAAAAAAATATGACAATGTGATCTCCAAAACCTACATGGGTAGAACAATGGATATGTTAGGGTTTCGATGGATACGCTTCCTTTCCGAAGGATATGTCTCGTAATATAAAAATGAATTAGAATAGTATGTAAAAATACACCTACGCATCTAGAGATGTTGATACGCATGCTAGTGAACGGATATGCCAACAAAGGTACAGTACATGGCCCTTTGTAAATGGACTGATAGTATAAAATATAACTAGATGGGTGCGTGACTAGCTCGATGGGTGTACATCCATTTCGACGGAGATGCTTTAATCTAGTACACCTATGTGTACCCCTGTAAAAACTTGAAAACTCATGGAAATGAAAAATTTTAAGAAGCAAACAAGTTATTTGTTGATCATGGAAACCTATTTCTAGCTAGACTCATTAAATGCTTAGGCAAAAGGGAGATTTAGCTTGTTTAAAACATGAAATCTATTAAAAGACAAGCCTTTTAACCCTAGAAAGCTTTAAAATGATTAAAAATGGACATGTAAAGCCTAGAAAATATTTTAAAAGGACTATGGAGTAAGTCCCACTAGGTGTGCCAAATGTGTGCAATGAAAAGTTTGCAAAAGCTTATAAAATGGGGTAAGAACACAAAAGAGGCCCCAAAATATTTAAACAAACAACTCAATGACCATCAGATTAGAGATAAGAAAGAGCTACCTATTTACATGCATATATAAATCTTGAAACAAACAATCAACCTCTAAACATGACTATATTAGTTCTCTACTCCATGAAAGCTATCAATAAATGAACCTATTAAAACTATAATCATGGTTTCATGATTTTTGATGTTTCAAAATCTTACAATGGAAGCTCACCATTAATATCTTCTCCCATTTACCTAAAGCTTTGAAATGGATTAGAAAATAAAAATAAAATAGCTCAAATAAACTATGAAATAACTCTAAGAGACCTAAAATGGCTTAAATCAAAAATAAGAAAGAGAGAGAGAGAAAGAGAGAGAGAGAGTTCTTAGGAAAAGGTGGGAGGGGTATCCCTCTATTTATAGTTTTTGGATTTGAGAAAATATGTTTTGGATGTATGTGGAACTAAAAGGGTTCAAAAAGTTGATTTTTAGAAAAACATATTTGGAGGTGTGAACAGGATTTTAGGAAGCTAAGTGGTTATTTGGAAAGGTAAGATATTTGTTTAGAAAGTCAAATCCTTCCTAGAAAGTCAATAAGAGGGTTAATTAACCTAAACAAGTTTAATTAAAATAAAACAAGCTTATAAAAGCTGGTTAGAGAGGGATTAACAGGGTTTAGGGGTGTAGGAGAAGTTAGAAAGGGTAATTTACTAGCGACAGTGTAGTAAATTAACACGAGACTAGGATAATTAGTATGATCTTAGTAATAAGATCATGTAGACCAAATTATAGGTGTCTACAAATGTATATATAATATTTTATCTATAAAATTATGTACACCCTAAATTAAATATGTTATGGAATACACACATTAAAAAAATAGGATGTAAGGGTTGTTATAGAAAATTATTATGATATAATTAGTTTACAATTAACCATATATGACTAGAATAATGTATTAATACTTGTAATAATGATAAAGATGAAACTATAACTCAAATACATAATCGGAGATGAAGACTTGGTTATATAGGTCAAAACAAAGGATTTATAGATGAATATACATGTGGAAAAGCTAGATTAGAAATTTTATATGTTTCGTTATCGTGTTGTCAGAACTAGAAATTGAGTTGGTACAAGATCGTAAGAAGTTTTTATTATCCATCCCTATAATTTTATGGTCCTAATTGGAGATTTATAGTCTTAGAATCTTTGAAAATAAGGTTCAAAACTTCATGTGTGCTTCACTTATATGGAAATTTTCTTTTTTTTTTCACTTGTTTCGCACAACCTCATAATGACCTATAATCACCTACAACAATGTGGAAACCCTAGACACTTGTAATACCCTTCATCAAAGCATTAAATAAAAATGAAAAAATCATGTGTGTGATGAGGCTAGACTACCCTGGTGGTTAACCCCACTAAAATAATCTAATTGTTACACTTTATGCCCTCGCAATGGATCAAACCTCATGTAGTTCTCTTATGTGCTTATGCAAGTGTGAGTGTGATCTAAGTTAACCCCTTATGAGTTCCCTCATGTATCTTGACACAAATATAATGGGATAACTATAGAATAGAGGATGTACTTGGCGTAATAATAGCATAATGTGGTGCTCTTTAGTGGTGTGACCTAACCATTTGTCCCTTGAAACCATTTGATAATGCTTGGAGTGACTTTGTTTCTTGCTAAGTTATGGATCTATGACCTTGCATTCTTGGAAATTGAGGAAGATAAAATATTTAACCTAGTTGAGTGCTTTAGACCTATATTAGTGGTTTCTCTAAATGATGTGCTACTAATTTAAGAATATCTAGGAGAGTGTTGAGCGCTTTTGAAAGGATATTTAAAATAGTAGATCTTGTAAGAGTGACATGTGAGTTATAAAGTGATATTGAATTGTTTGTATAGCCTTTCATAGGTGAAATATTATGATAATTTTGACATTATGAAGATGAAACAACATGATAAATGCATTCAAATTTATTGTCATGCTAAATGTCTAGCATGAAAAATTGAAATTTTTTGCCATGAAAACTAAGCCCCACACTCAAAAATTCCCTAAACCAAGTAATGTAAACCTTCCTCCAGCCAATTGCTGACTATGTAAACCCCATAATTTCCAAGAGGGATGTGTTAACTAGATTTTTAAATTATGTTTCATGTGTAGGTAAGTTTGTGGGAAGAAATTAATTGGTTCATTGTGATCCACTTTGAAGGAACTGTTTCTGAGGCCTAAAAAGGACTATTTTCAGACTTTGGCACCTACCGAACATCCTATGGAGGTGAACCAAGAAGATATTATTCCTCCAATTAGTGCACGAAAGAGCTATGATATTATTGGATTCAGTTTAGGGAAGTTCTTTAAGGTGAGATAAATTTAGGAACATGTTGTGTAACACCGAGCTACAGAAGACAAGGTAGGGAAATGAAAAGAGTGAAAACCCTAGTAAGCTTGTTACAGATGGTTCAAGAGCCTTAGGTGATTTTTTGAAGTTACCAAACACTCATTGGAAACATAAAAATGTCTACTTGACATTGCAATTTTTTTTAGAGATTATGTTGTCGGGATTTTGGGATATTAGACCGAAAGTGCAAGTGAAGATATCTTATCCTAGTGGAGATTAAAACAAGCATTTTGGGACTTCCATAGGGAATTTGGAACTAGTTAAAAATAAATGTGGATGTAATTCAACCTCTACATGGACCATGTGATAAGTTAGACAAAAATGCAAGTTTCTCTCCGCTTTCAGTTTAAGCTTCGGTGCACAAGTGCTTGATCGAATAAAAAAGTGGGATAAATTTTGAATTTCAAGAAGTGTTGGATATTAAACATGGTACAATTTATCTCATCAGCTATATTCTAGTAAAAATCATGTAAATTTTTCCCATGAAATTCTCGGGGAAGATCGGGGCAAAGAATCACTCTCCAAGGTCTATTTTTGGCGCTTCTTAGTTAAGGCAAAGCTTCTTGTAAGTGTCCAGGTCACACATTGAAATCCTGATTGAACTTTTGAAGCATTGCAATTTTTTAAAAGGTGTATAGGGTTTAAAAACTGTGACCCCAAGGGAGGATGAATTTAATTTTAAGTTTCGTCACTTAAGTGACATCTTTGGTGGTTACGGAAATTTTGTGCACTCACACTTAAAAAGTCTCCATCCTCATAACACATCGCACCCTTGGTGAAATTTACAAGCCTGATTGTACCTTTGCACCTAGTGCAAAATTTCAATGGGTGCAAAAAAGTGTGACCCTAAGGAGGAAATACTCTTTCGTCACTTAAGTGACATCATCTCATGTTAGGTTAGTGTTTTCACCTCACACCTCTCAAATCCCCCTCCTCATGATGCAACATACCCTTCACGCAGTTTGCAAGGATGATTTCACCTTTAGACCTGGTGTAAAAGTGCATCAAGTGTAAAAAATAGTTACCCCTTGTAATTCCTCCCTCCTCCATCACTCAAACTCGTAGCTTGATCACTAGGACATAGTTTTCAATTCACACCATTGCACAAGTTGGTCCCTATGGTACAATTTTCCATTCTGATTGCACCTTTGCACAATTTAACCACTTACTAAATTTGGTAAGGTGTAATATAGGATCACATTCCCCATTTAGAAATTCTTAACCCTCCTTCAACCCGGGTTAGTGTGTGAGAGTGTAAGTGAGTTACAGTTGTGTTTAGCTTAGCCATAGTTGGGATTCAAATTTAAAGGAATATTATGCATTTTGGATCCATTTTTCATAACTCCCATTCCCTAAATTTCTACTTCACCTTTACATGCTTTGAATTTGCAAGAAAACCCACTCCCAAAATGGAAAAAATGCTCATATCTCCCTCATTTTAACTTCATTTTTCATGAAATTTTTCTCGAGCACTCCTCTTGAGATCACATTTAATAATATAAAAGGCACATCCCCATTAATCCTATATAATTTTCATAGCACTCACCTGATCATATATACCCAAAAATTTACCTTTTCAGATTTTGAGAGATCCGGAGGTTAGAACACCAAAATTGGAGCAAGAACTAAGGTGAAATTCCTAATCCAACAAGACAATTTTCATTCCAATCCGATAATCACATAACCAAATTATATTTTTAGTAATTTTTCCTCTTCACATTAATAAAAATAAAAATTCTAATATTAAAGAATCAAACATCCAAAACCCCTCACTGTAAACCTCAAGTTTGGGACTCTAAAGTCGGAAATTGGAAAACTGTGAAAAATTGGCAAAATTTAGCAAGTCAAGGTGAGATGTCACTTACTAAAAATAAAAAGTTTTGGATCAACCCCAAAATTTACACACACCCTCATATCACCATTCCATCACCATTCTAGGCAACCAAAAGATCAAATATACCAGATATGACCCCATTTCCACTTTTTCCATTGAATATCCACTCATATGTAGAGACAGGTGATATTGCCCACGTGGATCTGGAAGAAATGAGACATCAGATGACAAATGAAGTCAAAGAACCTATGAAAGAAAATATTGTTTCAAGTGGATTTTTAGAGTAGTAGGTAATCTACTATCAATCTAAAGCACTAAATTATTCTTGGTCTATGCTAAATACTATGATCTTGCCTCGAAATAATTGTAGATGAAAACTCATTGTTGATGGTCCTAAATCTGAAGGGAATCTCAATTTGTCTCAAAATAACTAACTCGATAAAAATGGTGATAATCACAAAAATGTTTCTAACCCAGCAATGGCTCAAGAATGACTCCTACTTGCAAGGAACTATGGTTGGCTCCTAGTTAAAACCACGGGAGAGAAAACCATCAAGGCTTGTAAAATCACTATCCAATAGTGAGTTTCATAAAGCTTACTCAAATTCCATTTTCTTTCTCAATAAATTTTTGGGTGAGGAACACCCAAAATCATGGAGGGAAATCAAATGATAAATTAGGGTGAGATCATCATTGAAAATATCCACCAATAACTGATTTCATTGTTCAATACCAAGAGATTTACAATGACCTCCTATATAGTGTATGCCCTCACATACACTAGACCATACAGAGGATTTTACATTGCTCAGAATTTTCCTCAAAGAGATCCTGCCTTCTAGAAGTGTAAGTAGATCACCTTTAAGGAAAGCAATGTCCATTTCACATGGGTGAATGATGCATTCACCATGTTCATCATCCGAATCCTTGAAGGAAATATGAAAAAAGAATCTCTCCTTAGGAAGTTTAGTTAATTGAGAAGTATGGGTGTCACTTCACATAGTTTCATACCTTCACCTACATCAAGATGAGTGGATTTGACATTTCGTGGCTCAAGATACCTTTGTACCCTAGTGATAAGATCATCATGATAGATCTCTACAAGAACTTCTCCAGGTGTACATATCAAGTGCAAGATTTTAAGAAAGAAATGAGTATCATTCCCCATCTCACCCGATCTATTCTCTTGTATGAATATAGTGGATGCCACAAACATCAAGTCCTCCCGACCATGTTTCACATGTTTTCAAATGTTTATAGGCCTAACTTTGACATGAGGAAAGATTCTGATTCTTTCAATGTTCCAAGATTACATCACATTCCACAAATGGAATATTATTGGGCCAATTGTGTGGATGATCTAGAAGTTAGGGAAAGATAATATATGAGGATGACTATGGAAGAGATGAAAGAATTCAAGTTTAGTTGGTTCATTAGAGGATTCAAGAGGATGGTTCAGAGATGTTTGATCCAGAGTACGAGGTAGTGAAATCATTTCCCCTTCCTCTTCCCTCATAGAGTGTTCATGAAGATAGAGATATCAATGAATAGACCAAGATAGTAATTCAAAGATCAAAAGAATGGTTCAAAAGAAATAAATATTCTAGTAAGGGAGAAGGCACCACTTCAACCTTACTT
This sequence comes from Taxus wallichiana var. yunnanensis, assembly GCA_018340775.1. NCBI lineage: Eukaryota > Viridiplantae > Streptophyta > Pinopsida > Cupressales > Taxaceae > Taxus > Taxus wallichiana. The sequence goes on along the minus strand of CM031234.1, from coordinate 729,171,073 downwards.
AGGAAACTATCACACTCATCATCTTTCAAGGAGATCGAGAGAGCTTCCAGTTCATCCCACTCTGATAAAACATACAAAAGGAAGCCAATGGAAATCAAAAATATTGAAGTCATATCTTCCATAGAGTCTTGTAAGAAATCTAATGTCAAGGAATCAAAGGTTGAAGAATAGAAAAAGTTTAAAATAAAAAATAAATTGAAGAGTTGGAATAAGGAGAGATTGACCCTCTCAATCTCTCATGCATCAAGTAGAGCCAAGTGTCTCATATGAGGTAGTTGAATCAGCTCACAATGAGAAATCATTGGTCCCATAACAAGAACCTAAGCATCATAATATATTTTCAACACCATCGGATTCATTCCCATAGGTTTTCAAATTTCTCATATGAGAATCCACAACGGTGTAACAAGTTGCAACATTGAACTTCAAGGCCATATCAAAATACATAAAAGCCGAGAAATGAAGGAAAACATAGACTACGTCAATATTTTACACCGAGGCTTCTGGAGCTCAGTTTTTAGAAGTTTCAAGACCCAAGGTGGATAAGCCTTTGGAAGAAATGACTCTAAATGACTATGAGATGACCAAAGTCTCACTTGTTTAAGAAACACATGAGGTTGACACTCATATTTTCAAGGAGTATTTGACTCATATATTGGAGCAGAATAAAGAACACGAAAGTACCTAGATCAACTAGAGGAACATGTGAGGACCTTGTCTTCATATGTACAATCATTCTTGGATTTGGGCTCATCATCCTTACCTCTAGTTGAAGTGCTCTCACCCATCATTAGCTTTAACCCAAAATCCCTCAAGTAATCCCAAGGATTCACAATGCAAGGGAGAGAAAATGAAAAGTGGGTGAAGAAAATCATTGAAAAAGGGAATGTTATTTTTCCTTAGGTGCTCTCTCTATTCTGCTTCATCTCGGGAACCATCTCAAGAATCAAAGACACTAGAGTGGAAATGGAAAAAGAAAAGATGATATGGGATAGTGTTTTTCCACTAACCTCTGAAATGGGGATTCTTGATTCCTTATTCCTAATAAGAAAGAATGTGTTCATAGACCCATTTGAGAACTTGTCTCCTATTTGGTTCCACACCATGGCTGCAAGGTGTGATGCATTGAAATATGATTTGAAAGATCTTGAATAATGTGAGAAAATTCTCAAGGAATTATTGAATATACATGTAAATGTGCTAAAGATTTTGGAGCTTCTCACATCAATGAAAACACATCCTTTTTAGAGATCATGTCTCCTTTTCAAGAAATGGTTTGTAAATACGTAAGAGATCCTTTATCTTGCAATGAAGACACCCTGGAGTCACTCATAGAAATCCATGGTTCTATTTAAAACATTTCTTAAGATCAAAAATTTGGTTCACTAAGTGTAAGAAGCTAAACCACATTCCAAATGCATGGATCAATGCATTAGAGTATGTGAACATTCCTCAGTTAGAGAATATCACACTGACGATCATCAAATTTTTTAGAGAATTGAAAGAACTTGAGTTCAAAATAATTTAGATCCCACTAGAGGAATCAGAGGTAGAAGGATATTCATCTAACAACCTGAGCTACTTCATCCTTTTCCATTTTCTTTCTCCTTCTTCTATTCTCACTCTTCTTCTACTCCCTTCCTTCTAATTCTTCATTGTGTGTAATAATGACTTTTTGTCTTATTCATTAAAGTGACTATATAATATTTTTGTAATGTAAAATTCCATTTTGCAATTATAAAAAAGAGTACTTATTTTTATTTCTAATGGCATTTGAAAAGTCACTTGTAATGGGAATATGAAAATTCATGTGGGGGTAGATGAAGAGATGGATTGTAAAGCTATAAAAGGAGATGGCCTCCTCATTGTAAAGGATGGTTAATGCTTGTTTACTAGCTCTCATTGTATTTCTAGAAACAAGTTCCTTCATTTCCTCTATTTATTGTCTATTACTATTCTATATCCATCTCAACTTGTACTCCATGAGCATTGTAAATTGTGTAACATGATGTAATAAAACTTTGTGTTTATTGTTGATTTTTCCTCTTTCTTTGTGAATGGTTTCTTCTCATTGATGCAAGTGATTTTTTTATTTTAATGCAATGAACTCAACTATGTTATTTGTTGATTAAAATCCCCTCCTATTTTCCTCTCATATCTCCCTCACTAAGTAAATTTCCTCCCTTTTATTCCATACAAGAAATTACCACAGGTTTAGGGAAGTATTCCTATGTGATCCTCGGTCTTTGGGCCACCCAGAAATTAGTTTAGATTATTATTGTTTCCTTTATTTCAATAAATGGATCTATCTCAATAAAGAAGAGGGACCTAGTCCCAGAGTGTTGGTGAAATCCCACAATTTTTCCTCACGACAAATTATTTCTCTAATATATTTTAGCACCCACCATGGGGCATATTTTTTGTTTCTACACAACATTAAATACCAAAAAAATCCATAAAAATATAAATATCCCAAAATTAAAAAATCAGATATCCAAAAAATCCCAAAAAGAAATTTTGAAATCTAAAAATCCATTGAGCCTTATGCCTTCCACTAATGGTTATTCCTAGTCCTCCCCTAGTCCTAAGACCTGAACTTCTTTTCCATACACAAGAAGATATTGCATCGACTTGAGAGAGGCTATTTGGCATAATAGAGTGAATTTATTTCATTACCACACAACTATAAGAGTTCTAGATTCTGAAGAGGAACATGCAAAAGCTTTGGAAAGAGAAAGACAAGCTCAAATTCAATAAAGAAGAGCTTGATAAAATTCTGATTTGAGCTGATTTAAAATCAAAACCGGTTGTGTAGATACACCAAATTTGAGTGACAAAGAGGAAACCTTGATACTATCTTCAAAGAACTCCAAAGATGGAAAGAGAAAATTAGAAATCCTCACCACTCCCTTCCTCTTGTGACTTCTCACATTGGTAGCTCAAGTGGTGTTGAAGATCCCAATCACACTCCTTTAGTTTCATCTCCAGCTTTTCCAATTTCTTTAAATCATTGGACATAGAATTTCCAAATATTAGAGAATACTTTAAAGAAGACTATACAAAAGCATAATCAGAAGAAGAATTAGAAGTAAAAGTGGAAGAATAAATAGAAGAAGAAGTAGGAGAAGTAATAATGGCATAAGAAAGAGAGAGGATTCTACAAATTATGTCATGAAACATAAACACATGTCCGATTTCCCTCACTATACCAATCCATGAATTACCAAAGGGATCTCATAATATATTTCCTAAATTTAGAGGTGATGACATGTAATGCCCATAAGAACACATAGAAATATTCATCACAATGTGTGGTGGATTGGGATTAGAACACTAAGACGTGTCAGTGAGGTTATTTGTATAATCTTTGCAAGATAGGGCAATATAATGGTTCTATCTTTTACCAGCTAGATCCATCACCAACTAGAATGACATCAATACTAGCTTTGAAGAAAGGTGTAAGTCTACTGAATATTTTCAATACCTTCTAGTTCGTGGTTCGTAAAAAAAAAATATCCCAATGAGACTATGAGGTACTTTGTAGCTTGTTATAACATGTTGCTCAAGAGGATACCATTTGAATCTTTTCCCTCTAATGACAACATGAAAAGATTCTTCATCAACACTCAATTTCCTAAGGTAGGATTCATCCTCCAAAGATATTTTCCTAGGAATCTTATAGAAGCTCAAGAATATGCTATTGAAGTAGAAGATGATTTGATTATTTACAGTAAAAGTAAAATATCCAAGTGGAAAACAAAAGGGTCAAAGTTTTAGTTCCTTCTCAATGGATTCTCTAGTTCAAAAATTGGAAAATTATTTGATCCCACTCAAAAAAAAATCTTGCACAAAGTAATTTGAGATATTCTCTAAGGAAGAGTAATTTTCATAATAAACTAATAATCATAGCACCTCCTCAAATACTTAGTCTAGAAGATACCCCGATAATGCAGCCATGATACACAAGGTGATGGAGAAGAAGATATATTTTTTTTAAATGATGAAGAAGAAGAGGAGAATGGGTTTTAAATTGAAGAAGTTAATGACACTGATATTGGGTACTTTGAGTACTCATCTAAAGATGAGAGTGAGGAGAATGATGCACTAAGTTTCTCTTGTGTTTTGTTCACCCATTCTTAATCCAAAATAAAATTTCTCCCATTGTCGCTCCCAAGAATACAAATGAAGATCATCCCTGGTGAATCTACCTAAAAAAAAATCAATAGAGGAGATGTAATCCCACCTTCTATGGACTATACTAAAGAAAAATGAGATCTCGTGGCAACCAAGAAGACCTCATTTGAAAAAAGTAAGTATACTAAACCTACCTTTGTTAAAACATCCTTTTCTAATCTTTCTAGTGCTACTTCTAAAAAAATGAATATTTCGAGGTACCAAAGAAACTTCACAGAGCTTCTAAGCCTACATCTATTACCAAAGTATCCCCAGCTCCCAAAGTAGGGTATCCTACACTCCCTAAAGTTTGCACCACCTGGAGACATCTACTTCCTCCTCTTTTGATATCATAGACCATGTCAAAAGGTCTAAGGTCCAAATTTCCAAGTCTGAATATTTGCAAACCCATCTAGAATAGTTTGATAAACTAGTCTGGTTTATCAAAGGTAGTAACCCAAAGCCTAATGTTGTCACACCTTCTTCCAAAGTATTACTACCAACTCCTCCTTCCCCATCATCTCAAAACATGTTATCATTAAGCACATCCAAGACCAACAAGATTGAACCATTCTATCTTTCTCTTCTCGTTGGAGGCTACCAATTGAATAATTGTATCATAGAATCAGGTACTTATAACAATGTGATGCCAATCATTGTAGCTAATGCCCTGGTCTCACTCTAACATGGGATAAAGGTTGGTGTTATTCTATGGAGACTAAAGAAGTCCCACTTGTGGGAAGAATAAAATATGCCCAAGTTGTTCTAGCTGATTTTCCTGAAAAGAAAGTCTTATTGACTATCTTAGTGGCAAACATTCCAAACTCATATGAGATGTTATTGAGTATAAAATTTTGTATAGATTTGGGAGGAGAAATTTAAATGGACTGGTCTTTAAAATACTCTAGTCAAGGGCCAAATGAAAAATGTGTTTCATACAACAAAAATGAAGTATACAAGTGAAAAATAAGAAGATCCTAGAGTTGATATTCTTTATCAAGATAATGGACATGGGGGAACTACTTCATAATAGAAGAGGGGATGAAATTCATTTCCAATGGGGTATTGATTATGAAGGAGAATGGAGAAATATTGAGTTACAAGAGGGAAGCCCCAAATTTTTAGATGATGCAAGTAATGAAGAACACAAGGTAATTCTTGATGGGCTCTATTGGTTTGTAAAACGTGAACCCATGTCTCGTATCTGGAAGATTTGAGTTGTTGAGTAAATAATGAGATTGAATCCAAGTGTGGGACCTTGTGCACTTGAGATAGACCTCCAGAGAAGGCCGAATCCTCTACCTCTTTCTACTACTATTGCTACTCCTAATGCTGGAAAGGAAAACTAAGCTAACGGTAAAGGCAATGGACCGAGATAGAAATATAACAAAAGGGAAAACTATAATAAGGAAGGTGATAGCACCAAAAAAAGGTATGAACACTATCTGCTGTTCTAAGTGAAAAATGAAAGGAAAGGACTTAAGGGAGGCTAGGCACGCGTAGCATGGACTAGAATGCCTTTACACGATCAATTTCATGAAACACAACATGAAAGTGGAGCTGAAAGAGATTTCAAATAACACAACAATCACACAATGCCGAAGAGAGGCAAGAAACAATATCAAAAACAAGTTAAGGTAGGGAATATCCATAAAACAATGCATTTATTACTTCCAGGTATGCACAGTTGATCACAATGGCATCTGAAGGCCGATATCTACATGCACGAACCAGATCTAGATGTCTACAACTCAAAATGCAAAGATATGGAATCCTTAGAAAAAACTAGAGAATCCAAAATGTTCAAGACTTTTTTAATGAGCAATGTTATTACATTTATAGATGAATCATGAGAGAATAAGAAGAGAAAGAGGGAAAATTTGAATTTGAAATACAACCACCAACAACAACCATTGAATTCCCGCAAATCTTTCTAATGGGATTCCCCATGTCTGTTTGGCATGTAGGAGAAGGAAGGAGGTGAGATCCATATCAAATTTGGTAGTTGGAGGAATCATATTTGCTCATTAATGACATGAAATATTTTTTCTAGCTTCTCACCTACCAAACCCCACTGAAATTTGAATTTGAATGGTATAGCATGTAGCCCATGCCAAAAAGAGCTTTCAAAAAGTCTAGGCACGTAAGGATTTGAGAAATGGAACATAATTTATGAATTTCATAATATCCACAGTGGAAATTTGGCACGCAAGAAATGTGACACACTTTGATTGACTAGAATAGTGGCCAACTATACATCTATTTTGTTGTTTATGCCACGTGTCACCCAGTGGTTCATTGTAAGGATTTGATGCCCTATTGGCATGTTTTAGTTATTTACATGTAACATACTCAATGTTTGACACATACCATGTGGCGCGAGAAGAGTGCCAAGAAGGTACAAAGGTAGGTTTGTGGAAGAATGAGGTGTGGAAGGAAAATAGAGGGAAGGTGCGTGCAAAGGAAATGTGGGGTGGAGGATATGGGAGAAATATCGAAGGGAGGAACGTATGTTCAAGGAATAACTATTATAAGGTAATGTGTGGTAGAAAGGAAGAAAGGCACATGAGGAAGCATAGAAATTGGCTTATTTAGAGAGAAATTCTAGGGCACGTGCGCAGGTGCATGCAATGCTAGGAAGAAGGCAAGTATATAGAGGGTGCATGTGAGGGAAAATGGAAAAAAGAGGAAAAGGAAAAGAAAAGATGAAGGAAAGAAGGGCGCGCAAGGATCTTAAAGGAATCTACAACCAAGGGAGTGTTCTAATAAAGCAAATGAGGTCCGCACAAGGTGCAATATAGATCCTTAGAGCCGAATGGAATCTAAGTTGTCCAAACAACTAGGGGAGTTATTTGGATAATATTTTTGGCGAATTTTGGGGCCATGTACCTGCTAGATGAAAGATATCAGTAACCTAGAGCATCCATTGGGCATGGAGTCTGCTATGTAATCATGAATCTCTAATTTGGGATCTTGAAGAATTTCCCTTAAAGTTACTTTGAAACATGTTCTAAACTTTGTCTTGAATATTGGAAAACTTGTAGAAGAATACCGCCATCTTGGAAGCAATAAAAAAGCATGCACAAGAAGCACATGGGAAGAAAGATCTATGTACAAACAAAATAATGTGTGCACAATGCACTTGGAGGAATTGAAACTATTCTAATATATATAAGATGATGCAATGAGCTCGGTGAAATGGTTTAAGATAGATCCCATTGATTGGGATTGAAAGCCTGCATCCATTAAGATGAGATAACTCAAAATAGTTATCGTCCTTACATGAAATGATAGTATATGGGCCACTCCAAACCGCATAAAATTTTGAATGACACTCTAGCCTAACTTTGTCAACATCCCATTTTAAAACTAAGTCCCCAAATTTGAAAGCTTGAGGCCTAGCCTTTTATTCAAACCATTTCTTTATTGATTGTTGATGTTGTTCTATTTTAATCATCTCATAGTTTATTGATTCTTCAAGTTCAATCATCTCTACCATTTTGATTTCTCTTTTGTCCACACCTTTAAATTCCATTTGTTGGGTAAGTTCTAATGAATTCTCTTGAAGTGTAGCCTCCTTTCCATAAACAATCTCGTAAGGAAAAGTTCATATTGCCTTCTTCACCATGATTTTGTTTTCCCATAGCATGCATGCAAGACCTTTGTATGCCACTATCTTTGGCTGATATTCATTTTCCACTTCATAATCCTAATTAGGTTCTTATTTGTAGATTCTACCAAACCATTACCTTGAGGGTAATAGTTGGAAGAAGTCTTCAAGTAAATTTCAAGACTAAGAGCCCAATCAATGAGTACCAAGGAAGGGTTTTGCATTATCTGAAATGATTGTTTAAGGAATGCCAAACCTTGTTATAATAGATTAGAGAAATTCAAGGATGACTAACTCAATTTAATCCTTAAGCGCGGTAGCTTCTATCCATCTAGTGAAGTAATCCATAGATGTCAGCACCCATTTTTGGCTAGCACTTAAAGGAGGATTGATCATGCCTATGAAGTCAAGACCCGTTGCGCAAAACCCTAATATGCTTGGATTGGTTAGAGGAGAAGCACTGCCAATTTCTTCTTACCTATAAAGAAAGCGCATTCTTTGCATTTTGTGACCCACTTGTGCATGTCTACGAATAGGGTAGGCCAAAATAGTCCTGCAATTATGATCTTCATCATTGTAGTCTTGACAAAGAAGTCTCCACTAGAGAATCCATTGTGAAATTCTACAAACACTTTCTCAGTCTGTGTGTTGTCAATACATCTCAACAACACGCCATCAATATTCTTCTTGAAGATTAGACCATCAATCAAAAATATGGAATAGATTGAAGCCTCAAATGTATTCTCTTCACCTTATTTAAACTAAGAGGGTACACACCTCGAAAAGGAATGTGATCATGTCCTCCATCCATTTGTGCATGTCGGGGGTGTCACTTTGTTCAAGTTATACATGTGGGATATCTTCATCCAGAAAATGAAGTCTCAGTTTCATTTTACGCATCCTTAGCAAGTTGCTTGCAGAGTTTGCTACCTCTTACCAACTTTGTAGATTTTATAACCACATCATATTCCATGATCTTGGTCACCCACCTTTCTCTTTTCTCACTGATTTCTACTCTCATGATGAAATCTCCAACATTGGAGTGAGAAACTAGCACCTTTATATGATTTGTGGCAAACATACTTTTGAAATTTTTGAGTGCATGCATGATGGAATAGATCCACTTTTTTGTTATTGTATCTCAATTCATAATCATTCAAAGTGTTTGAATGAAGAATGCCACCGGGTCGTTCTAGTCCTTGTTCATTTTCTTGTGTCAAGACAACAACAACACTTGCATCAATGCTATAAGCATAAAGGATAAAGTCCTTTGAATAAGTTGGGTTGATGAGTGTTGGCGCATGAGAAATTTCTTGATTCATCTTGTTAAATCTCTCTCTTCCTTCGTTTTCCATCTAAAGGTTGCATCCTTCTTGAGCATTAGGGTGATGGGCCTTACCAGTCCTGCAAAGTTAGGGATAAAGCTTATGGAAAAATTTATTTTTCTAAGGAAGGACTACAAGGATTTCTTGTGTTCCAGTAGGGAGAGAGCTAGGATGACTAAGATGCACTCATGATTGATTGTGATGTCATCCTTTGAAACCACATGGCCCAATATTTTTCCCGCACCACAAAGTAAAATTGCACTTCTTGGGGTTAAGAGATACCCTAAAATTTTTACGCCTCTCAAATACATTCTCTAGATGTGTCATATGATTCACACTCTACTTTGAGAAGACTTTGATGTCATCAAGGTAACCTAAGATGAACTTTTCCCGTATCCTTTAAAGGTAATTTCCATCACACGTTAGAAATTTGTGCTCGTGTTTGATAGACCAAAGGGAATATTTTGATATACATATGTTCCCACTTGGTTTTAAATTCCATTTTGAATTGATCTTCTTCCTTGACTAGGATATGATTGAAACTTGAGTACCCATCTAGTATAGAGAATCTATGTTTCTAGCCACATTTTGTAGAAATTTCTCCATAAAAGGCGAGAGGATAATGATCCTTTAGAGATGCCTCATTTAAATCTCCGAAATCAACACATCGTCTCGATTTCACCATTATTCTTGCACACTTGAGCAAGATTTGTGACCTAGGTAGAGTATTTGATCAAAAATATTATCTTTTCCTCAATGAGTTTTATAGTCATTTTTACACCCACCAAAGAAAAAGGGAATCCCATGAGCGCTAGCCTATCACCCAGCGGGAACGGGAACTCACCGTAGCATGCGAGGGTGTTGAGTCTCTATTTTATGTGAGTTAAGTGGGAAAACATCATATATGATCCAAACTTAAAGGAAGTGAGTGGAAATGGGACATGCAAGCATCATAGATCTCAAAACGACTTCTAGATCAATGTAGTCACTCCAAATAGAAAATTACTTAACAAATTAAGAATTGAATCAAAATAGAAAGGGAAATGTGCAAGGATTCAGAATCATTCCATAAACATGCATAAAATAGAACCATGAAGATATGTAAATGCACCAGAATCATTACTGATCATATTCATATAAACTGGTAACCTCATTACATTCATTAGATTCATTATAGAGCATTGCAGAAAGGAAGGCCAAATTCATGCATCATAACTGGATCCATATCTTTTAGCTCTCAAAAATAAATTTAAACCTCCAAGCCCTTGGTACATCCATCTCCTATGTTTTATCTACCCAACCCAAATAGAGCTCCTTACGGCATTTCTGCAAAGCTCCGTTCTCTATTGATCTCTCTATATCCATTCATTTCTTTTTCTTCTATGGGTGCTTGTATATATAGGCATCCCGAAGTGCCTACTCATCCTTCTACGTCCTCAAATCCATCGCCAAGTGTCTGAATGTGGTCCTCCATGGGAGCATACTAATTAGGCCTGAGCTCTCCACTTTTTTCCATGATGGTCTTCTAGAAGCTTCCATCACAGAGCATATTCCTTCCTAGGCCAATCTATCACCAGGTTGGCACCTTATCCACTCTACATGTGGTTGGGTCACACTTTTCTCATGTCCTACCTAATACACCAAATACGGAAAAGTCTTGAGACCTTTTTCTATGGGTATGCATCATGGGTTCTACTAAGACCCCTAGAACCTTGTCTTGCGCATCTAATTCTTGCACACCCATCCTTCAACCTAGGCCTTGCATGCCCATGTGCCTTGGTGTACTTATTCAATATTTTAGGGGCCCAACATCACCCCACACTATGCCTCGTTCTCCGCTCGCAAGAACACTTCTCCAATGAATAAAAGAATCACAAAATACTTAGCATCTTGGGAAAAGAATAAGGGGATGAAGAATTTTAGGAAAGAAGAAAGAACGGGAAGTGATGGTATTATTCGGCAAGCTAGGAAAATATTTTGCAAGTCGGCCTCCAAATTTTTCTAGGCATTGAATTCATTTTTCACTCTCTGGTAGGGGTCACCGACTAGGATTCTTACCTCCCAAAACTCAGTCCATCTCCTTGAGCTCTCATAGTGTTAATAATTTTTCCAACTCCTTTCCCATTTCCTCAAGCGCATCCATCCTTCTAGTAATCTGTGGGTATAGCTCCTTTAGCTTGGATTTTTGATCGTACTCTTAGGGCCTCAATAGCTTCAATTATTTTCAACCTGGACAGGATTCTATCCCACTCTTCTCTATTTCTTATTTTCTTTTCTTGGAACTCTTTAAGCTCTGCTTCATAGTTGGTGACCAGAATACCCGCCACTTTATCTCTATCTACACAGTTGTCATATGCGGCCTTAGCGGTATGGGCAACAATATTTACATCAGCAAGGACTTTGTTGTATTCAGCCATGATTGCTACTACCTTTAATTTATCCTCCTTCTCCAATCATGTTTCTAATTCTTCCGAGGATTCTAAAGCCGAGGTTATCTTTCCATGGTGAGTATGCGTGTTAAGTCTTCAAAGCACTCAAGGGAAGATCCATACTTTTGCACGGGTGGTGTCAGGTCTAGATTCTTCAAAAAATGGCATCTATGATGGATTCTACCTTCTTATGTACTTCGCACACCCTTTCCTTTTCTTCCCTAAGTTCACGCTTTAGCTAAGCACTAATTAACTCCTTCTGCTTTAAATCCTTGGCCTTCTTTTCTATCTCTTCCTCCTTCTTTTCTAGTTCTACTTCTATAAATCTTATCATGTCATTCTCGTCCAAAGATCCTAGCTTCAACCTTAATTGAGACCTTGTTGAGCACGTTGCATAACTACTCATCTGAAAGCTATTGAGCATTTACCAAGGGGTTGTCTCCATTTGACTCAGGAATTTTCATTAGTGCTCCCTGGCTTACCTCGAACTCTAGCTCATCAATGTGGGACTCAATTTCCCAAGAGAGCATCTTCCTCATCCGAGGGTATGCACCTTCTTCATCAAACGACTTCATTTCCAAGAGTTGATCTATGGGACTATGCTTTGGAAGCATGCATGCAACACCTTGCTAGGATCATTAATGTAGCTCATTCCTTGCCTCGGATATCCATGTGCTTTCCCCCGTGTGCATTCCCTTAGGAATAGTTATTGATAGATCTGGGCCTCCCTTTTCCATGATCTTTCCCTATGCTTTCTTCCTTGTCTTCTTCCATCACTATATCAGTGTTGCACTCCAATTCTTGTTCTACCAAGGCTTCAATGATTTTTGTTGCTTCTCTTTCTTCCACCTCATTTATTTTCTCCTTCATGAGGATTGGAGTTTTCGATCTTATACGCCAACCTCCTCACTTCTTCCCATGTTCTAGGTGCCTTCCTCCTCCTGGCTACCCTTACACCACACGAAAAGGAACTCATGTTCTTCTTCTCCGCCCTCTTCTTCCGAACCATGCATGCTGAAAACAAGTGGTCCTTGGTCCCCTTTAGGATCATTTTCTTCATCATCATCCCTCTCACCTATGTATTTCTCCAAGCTCTCTATTTCCTCCGAGTCAGCTTCCTCCATCACCTTCTATTTCTTCCTAACTGGGGATTCTAGTATAGGAGATTCTTGCTTTCTCTTCCTCTTCCTCTAGTGATTTCTTCTTTACAATAAGCTTTTCCTGCTCTCGGCACCTTCTCTTTGACCTGGGGACCTCTTCCTACATGCATCAAGACTTGTCCTAGTGCTTGTTCCTAGGGCACCTATTGCCTTTGTATCTTGGGCACTAGGTGCCTTTCTCTCGCATTTTTTTTTTCTTCCGTCTGTCTAGGTGCGGACTTCTTCTTACCTCGTTAATTCCTCGGGTATAACTATCTTGTTTTCAAGATAAGTGCCCTTCTCAAACTTAGGCCTTATCCAAAGGTATACACGTGTTGCGGACTTCTCTGCAATATTTGAGTCGGGGTTTCACCATTTAGACTTCATGCGACACGTACTTTTCCACATACGCACGCTTGTTAGGGTAGACCAACATCCTGCGCATATCCCTATGGTCTCGGTCCAAACTTCTAAGGTCAAACTTTAACTTCTTGGACTCCTTGAATCTATTAACTCCAGCCTAGAAGTATTGAGCTTTGAAGGCGAATGGGAGCCTGTACCATGGGTTCATGGTTTCATTAGTCAACTTGAACCTAGCAAAATAAAAATTTTGGTATACAATGAACTCAGCTTCTCCTACTATAAGCACTGGTAGTTGTTCCGGTATTCTCCATTCTGCCCCAAACGCATTCCTTAAGCACATATACCATTTTTCAAGACACACCTTATGGATGGGCATCATGCTATCACAAGTGTATTTCTCAAATCTTTTTGCAGGTGAGGAGTCTTCCTTTGGGTACTCCCAAATGAACTTGTCTGCTATATCTAGTACTCGATCTTTGAGAAAACAATGGTTAAGAGGACATTACCAAAGATAATTTTTTCTCCTTCCTATGTGTTGGTGATAATTTCATCTGCAATGTATGCAGACAGATTGTAGATGGTGCCCTCTGATATTTTTCTACAAACATTCAACCAGGACTCGTTTACCTACGTCCATCTTTCTTACGCCTTGATTTTTATTACCAGGCAAGCGACCATTCTAATTACTGGGTCTTGGATATCCCTGATATCAAAATACCTTGACCCCCTCTTGTACGCATACATGGCCACTGTATCCTTAACTACTTCCTTGTCACAGAGGTCATCCTCTAAGATTTCTCCCTTATAGATAAGGCCTGTGAATCTTGAAATTAGCTAAGGGGTTATACACATTTTTGCCCTATGAAGTGAAAGTGGTCTTCATGTACACATGACATTAGCCACCGATAGAGGCACTCGGCTTTCCATAGGGAAACTCATAGATTTGCAATAATCCTACCTTCTCTAACTTCACCTTAACTTCGTCGCTATAAATTGGTAACCCCTCAGGTGTTCTCTGGTTAGTTGGGCACACTAACTCCAACTCCATTTCCTTTTCAATCATGTTTGTGTGATGATTGTAGTCACTTACTGTCATTTTTCTTAAGTGGGATTCCCATTCCATCCTAAGAAAAAACCCATCTGGGCATTGCATTTCTACATACCATTCCTCATTGGTACTTGCGGTGGTTTTTTGTTGTTTTCCCTTGCCCTTGCCATTTTTAGGTGTTATTGTTGGTTTCTTGGGTGCCTTTGTGTAGGTTTTCTCTATACTTAAATGTCTCTTGTTATCTCTTCTCTTCTATCTTTTCCAAGTTCAAATCCTCAACCCGCAAAGAATAATCTTTTCCAACCAAAGTGCCCTAGCTTCCAAACCCTAACTGGAATATCTCCTTCACAAGACAACACTTCTCCAAAACTCTCTCTACGCTCGTGAACTATTTCCCAGATTTGTAGATCCAAACTGGTCATTCGTGATAAAATTTCTCCAATTTTTCTTCACATGGATCAACTCTAGAAACCCTAGTTCGCAAAAGCTCTTCCTTCTTGTAAATGCAAAGTAAATAATGAAGTGTGCAACCTTCTATTTACATTTTTTCCAATTTTTAACATTAAATGATACCTCACCTACGACCATACTTTAGCACTTAATGTGGATTTTTCAAACAAATCTATCTTTAGCACCTTAACTCACATGCCCAACTTGAGCAGATAATTCTCCAACCTTTCGGCACAAAACCAATCCATCTTGACAGAGACTCTTGTGTGCACGTAACCAACGTCGAATGCACTTCTTCCAATTTTGTACATGAATCTAAAATGTAGCCTTACCCCGACACCAACCATCCTTTTTCACCTCTCCTCTCATACACTTCCTTCCCAGGGCCATCCACCTAGGATTTCCAAACCAATCCTTCTTGATGCTTCACACTTCAATTTCTTCCACCTTACTCCACCCCACACTAAAATGATGTGCAGTCCTCTACACAGTTACAACCTTTAAAAAGTAATGAGATTACCGGTGCCCAAGGCACAACACAAAACAACAATGAGAAAGGGAAACACAAGAAAAGAAAATGCATTAAGGGAAATCCTAAACTAACTAGCAATATTGCCTTATTTACAAACACCAAGAAGACTTATTTATAGTAGGGCTTCAGCCTACTCCCATTGAAGTGTCCTGGAAATCTCGTCCCATCCAAAGGCTTCAGAATTGGCATGCACCTGAATCAAGGATGTACGAGATGATGTAGGGACCCAACCAATGGAATTTTAACTTCCCAGGATGGTAAAAACTTAGAATCATATAGTAGCACCATCTGCCCAACCTCAAACTTCTTGTTCTTAATGTGATGATCATGTCATGCATTTTGTTTTTATTTTTCCATCTTCTGGATCTACCTGGTGAGTGATCATCTTTTGTCTAATTGCATTAACTTGTTAATTCTTACTTCTAGCGCTTGTTCATTGGCTAATCCTCCTATGTGTGCTATACATAGAGAAGGTAACATGAATTCAACTGGTAGGATAGTTCTGCTCCAAACACCAATTGAAATGGTGTTGCCTTATTCAACCTCTTATAGGTTTTCCTATATGCCCAAAGAATGACCGATACTTTGTCATCCCAATCTCGTCTACCAACATCATAGATCTTAGTCAATGTGTGACTCAAGATTTTGTTAAATGCCTCGGTAGTTCCATTTGCACTCGAGGGTGATAGGAGTATTTTTTGATGGGCCACCGTGAATTATGACAACATAATCCTAACCATCTCATTAAGGAAGTGCATACCTCTATCACTTGTCAAACTCAATGGGCATCTATACCTGCTGATTATTTTTTCCCATAAAAATCTAGCAGTGGTAGCCGTTGTATAATCCTTTGTAGGCGTTATCTCTACCCACCTTTTCAAATAAATAGTGCAAGTGAGGATATACCACAAACTAGTCCTTTGTGCCACTGGCAAGATTGGTTTGACAAAGTTGATAACCCACTTCTCAAATGGTTCCACTCGGCTATTAGTCGCAAGGGCATCTCATCCCTTTTTCCAAGTTTTCTAAGGTGCTGGAAATGGTCACAAGCCTTGCAAAACTCAATGTAATCTTGATAAATGGTCTCCCACAAAATCCTTATGAGTAGAATCTTCCACATGGTTACATTTCCCGCATAGTGTCCTCCTACAATCCCACCATGCGCCTCTTCCATAATTGCAATGTGCTCATGTTCTAGCATGCAATGATGCAGAACCTCATCATGACCCATTTTGTACAGATCTCCACTAATTAGCATGCGGGCGTGGTGCATATGGCCAACTTCTTCCTCTCCAAGGACTTTATTTTGTCTAGCACCACACATGTTTTAAGGAATACCACAATGTCCTCCAAATCGAGGGTGCACGCCACAACCTAAATAGTTGCGCATCTGGTATAGTCTCTTTAATACTCTACGTGTCCTCCCTAAATCAATCCTAGACAAATGATCAGGTCCGAATTGCTTTTTCTTGGTTTGACAACCACCGTGAACTCAAATTCTTGGAAAAATAGTACCCACCGATATATGTGCCCTTGTAGAATGGGATTTTTCACCAAGTATCTCAATGTCATATGGTCAGTGTAAAAAATAAAAGGGGTTACCGAAAAATATTGTCTAAATTTATGAAGCGCGCATATCATTGACAATGCCTCATGCTCGGTCGTAGTATAATTCAGTTATGTTGATGTCAATTTATTGCTTACAAATCACAAAGGATGATCAACAATCCCTTCACCAAAGTTGTGCAATCGCTCCAATGGCAGTCCACGAGGCATCCACATGAACATGGAAAGGCTTATCCCAAGAAGGGACACGTAGGATGGGTGCGGTGAAAATCCTATCCTTCAAAGTGTCAAATTCCTTCTGATGTGCCTCTCACCAATGAAAGGAACTCTTATGTCTAAGTAACTCTTATAAATGTGTGGTGATCTTGGCATATCCCTTTATGAACTTCCTAAAGTACCCCGTATGCCCAAGAAATCCGTGCACTACACTTTGACTAGTAGGATCCCTCAATCACACAATTACTGCAACTTTTGCGGGATCTACTAGTAGGCCCTCCTTACATATGATGTTCCCTAATAATGTTCCAAACGGGGTAGCAAAGACACATTTCTTAATGTTAAGGGATATCCTCAACTACCGATACCTTTCAAACATCATCCTTAAGTTGTCACAATGGTCCTTCACTAAACGATATATTTTCCAATCATCTAGGTAGACTTGAAGGGATTTATGAATGAAGTCCTAGAAAGCTTGTACCATAATGCACGAGAACACAGAAGGTGCATTCTTCAACCCAAAAGGCATGAGTATATAGGAAAAAATTCCCCACTCCATGGAAATATTTTTCTTCCTTTGGTCCTCCTTCGTGATCCTTACCTGGTGATAGCCTGAGAATCCATCTGTGAAAGAATAGACCTCGCACCCTGCCACTCCTTCTAATATTTCTTCAGTAAAAGGGGTTGGGAAAGGATCAATGATACACACTGCATTCAAGTCCTTATAATCAACACAAATCCTTATCCTTTCATCCTTCTTGATGCTAATTACCATTGGACTTATCCATTCTGACTCTTCAACAACTTCAATAATGCCCGATGCTATCATCTTATCTATTTCTTCCTTGACCTTCACGTGCAAGTTAGGATTCATTCGGTATGGTCTCTTCCAGACTAGGTGTGCACCCTCCTTCAACTTAATTCTCATTTCCCCAAGGAATGGTGAATTCCTTTGAGTTCATGATACCCATGTGGGAATAAATCCTCAAACTCACATAAAATATCAATGATCTTGGAGACTTCCTTCTCTGAAAAATAGTCTCTAATGATAGCCTCTTTAGGCTCTTCTTTTGAGCTGATGTTAACCTTATTTTTCTTTAAAGGTTCATGATAGGCATGCGCCCATTCATCAAGCACTATCTAACACCTCTTACATCCCTATAGAATGGTCAACATCCAAGTTTTTCGCTTCTTCCCCATCAATAACATACATCATCTTCCCTTTTTTCTTTTTCCATACATGCACACTCAAACTATATTTATTTTGTTTCTTCTTCCTCAAAGCGTGCCTACAGTCCATGTTCACCTAGCAATTCCAAAGATCTATCTTATACTATGACGCTATCTCCAAGGGTAAGGTGCTTGATATCCTACAATGCCTTATCCAAATAGGGTTTTTTACTTCGATACTCAAATGTTTGAATGAGATCAACTGCTAACTCTCACGACTCCTGTCTCGACGGCGTGTCTCAATGTGAATGTACCATGCACACACACAACCTTGAAATGTAGAATATAGTTTGTGTACCCATAGAGATGGTGGTAAAGCCTCCGCACCTTCTCTCCAGACCCTCTCACAATCTTGGATATGGAAAGAGGTGGGTTCCTTACCATGATAATATTTGATGGTGGTGGGTGCGTTACTTCTAGAGAACCGGATAGAGAGGGAAATTCTCACCTCGTGCCATTCCAAGAGGTTCTCTTGATGTGTTTACCACTAATGTACAACAGTTTCAAGTAGGACATAACTTAACATCCCTCTTCGTTCATTCTTCTCCTTCCACTAAGCTTCCATCTCCTGCAAAAAGATCTCAAGGAAGGCTTCTCCTGAATACTTAGGTAGATTCTTTCCTCCTAAGTGCCGAATATATGCACCTTTTTCACCTTTGTCACCTTTGGAAACAAAGCAAAGATGTAGTCATTTTTACACCCACCAAAGAACAAGGGAATCACATGTGTGTCGGCTTATCACCCGGCCGGGCGCTGGCACTCATCCGAGGCACGCGAGGGCACCGAGTCTCTCTTTTATGTGAGTTGAGTGGGAAAACATCATCTATGATCCAAAATTAAAGGAAGTGAGTGGAAATGAGACATACAAGCATCATATAGATCAGAATGGCTTCTAGATCAATGTAGTCATTCCAGACAGAAAAGTATTTAATAGATTAAGAACTAAATCAAAACAGTAAAGGTAAATGTACAAGGAGTCGACTCATTCCATAAATATGCATAAAACAAAACCATGAAGATATGTAAATGCACTAGAATCATTATGATCATATTCATATAAACCGGTAATCTTATTACATTCATTACGAGCATTGCGCAGTAAAGGCGAGACCAAATTCATGCATCATAACCGGATCCATATCCTTTAGCTCTCAAAAAGAAATTTTATAACCCCAAGCCCTTGATACATCCTTTTCCTATTTCCTATCTACCGACCCAAATAGAGTTCCTGGAATTTCTCCAAAGCTCCACTCTCTATTCATCTCTCTCTATATCCGATCATCTCATAGGTTCCATGCTCCCATTTATCACATGTTATCTTGGTGGTGTCACTTTGGGACCGAGCATCCTCAAACCGGATGACTCCTTTTGTGGGATGAATTATCTCTGGATCTCTGATTGAGTGCACATATATTCTATCCGGGACCTCTTCTCCCAAAGTTTCAGTATAGAGTGTTGATTTCCCATCAACCAAGGGTATGATGACTCATTCCTCCTCATTATCAAAGCTTATGTATCCCTTGTTGAACCGAAGATCCACATTATTCGTATGGCACCATGGGCACCCAAGTAATTCTAGTAAAATTTCTACCTAGGTGAGTGTTAAGACTTCAAATTCCCTAATAAACTTATCTCCCGAATGATGATGACTCGCATCCTTTAAGACACCGATGGGCATCATCTTCATTTTGTTCACCATATAAACACATTCAAAGATGGTTGTAATGGATGTCTTCCCATCTAATTACATGCATCCAAGGTGAGAAATTTGACCTCCATGCCTCAGTATCAATGAGGATATTACTAAGGAGCCATCCATCCACGACTAAATCTAATGTGATCTCCTTATCATAGTCAAGGCTATGGGGGAAGGTTTTCATATAAGACCTACCTCTTGCGCTCTTCTCGGCACGTGGTACCTTCTCTCTCAACCATGCTCCTATCAAGGGAATAATATTCTCTTGCCTAAGCATTTTACATACTTCCTTGACCTTCCTTCTTTGCTCCTCCCTCCAGACTGCTCCTTTAGACACCGAATTTCTCCTTGTAAACTTTGAATGACATCCATGGTTTCTTGATATACCTCCTTTTGATGCAGAGAGGTCTGGGTACTTCCCATGTACCACTTATTCCTTGAAATCAAGTTCTTACGCCTTGGTTTTTCCTTTACACGCGTGGCCTCTCGCTCTTATTATTACCATAACAGTTCCAAGAGCCTGCATCATGTATCACCCGTGGCATCTATTATGTGTCACCTTCTTAATGCTCACCATTGCAGTTCCTTGTCTTTCCGGTGTTGTTGATTCATGTGCTCAAATAAATCAGGGAACTCATCATACTTGTGCTTCTTCCCACACCATGAGCACTACAATAAGTTTGGGCACTCATGCTTGTAGTGGTCTATAGAGCCATAATTAAAATAAGTTCCACACGAGAACTCATTCCTTCCTCCTTCGTGGTTACCATGACCATAGAATCCTCCGTGAAATACCATTTCACATGCACCTCCATCTTCCTGCTCCTCATAATGGCGATCATCAACCTTAGAACTCGCTTATAAGGGTAGTTTGGCACACACCAAGATCAATGGCCTCATAGATCTAGTCAATAATCCTACAATCCTTAGTATCATGGGTTGTAGAGGTGTAGATCTTATAGTAGCAAGACACATTCTTTCTGAATTGCATGTTGTAACAAGGGACATCTACTCACATCATGGTCCCCATGACAAATCTCATAGTCTCTCATCACATACGGTGCGTCTTGTCTTCCGAGGGAATCTATCCTTGACATGCCCCTCTACTTCACAATTTGTACACCATATACCACTATGAGTCTCATGGGCTGAGTTCACAAACAAATTTTCCAGCTGCTTAGCCATAGTAGCGATTTGAGCTTCCAAGAATGGGCTAACACTAGTATCAACACTTCCAACAGCTTCAAAGCATGTAGAGCGGATTCTAACGCCTCATGCGGGTATGTGAAAGTCTTATGAGATAAATCTCTTCTAAAAGGTGTTATCAACCCTCCAACAAACCATTGAGCATGTTGTGAAGGGTGAATTTCATATGAAAATTTTAACAGGAGAGTCTTAAACCACGCATCATACTCCCGCACACTCTTCGCCATTCCCTATTGAATCTCCTTCATGGCGCTGATGCTCTTTTGTTCAAACTTAGGAATGTGGAATTATACTAAGAAGGAATTCTTTAAAGTAGTATAATCCACCACTGTTTGATGAGGGTCATATTTCCTATACCAACTATGCACACACCCTTGCAATGTCGCTGTAAATGGCTTGCCTTCCGCTATGAGCTAGTGATCCCTTTTGTATGCCATAGAAGCTCACACTTGTGAACATGTTTCGCAACATCTTCAATGCCCTCGTAACTGGAAAATGTAAAGACATCTCAAAGAAGACTTGAGGAGGTGGTTGTGGCCCTTGTCCTCTTGACCAAAGCCTTGTTTTCCTTTGGTGTTTCTATAATACCATCTTGCTCTAGACTCATATGCCAAGAGCCATTCATACAGCTTCTACTAGGAAGCAAAGAAAAAAGTTTCATACAAATCATGGTAGGGGTTCTCTTCTACCCATCTATCTACATCAAACTTAGGTCCAAGATCTTGAATCTCTAAGAAAATTCATCTTCTCGTGCTTGTAAACCATGTTTTAACACTTTCCAAGGTTAAAATATTTGTCATCACTCATTACATAGATCATGATGTATGCCATTTCCCCCTACAAATTTGAAAAGAGGTCCCAAAACGAAACCAAGATGTAGTCATTTTTACACCCACCAAAGAACAAGGGAATCCCATGCGCACCGACCTATCACCCAATGGGTGCTAGGCACTCACCCGAGGCACGTGAGGGTGCCAAGTCTCTCTTTTATGTGAGTTGAGTGGGAAAACATCATCTATGATCCAAACTTAAAGGAAGTGAGTGGAAATGAGACATGCAAGCATCATAGAGCTCAGAACGGCTTCTAGATCAATGCAATCATTCCAGATAGAAAATTACTTAACAAATTAAGAACTAAATCAAAACAGAAAGGGAAATGCACAAGGATTTAGAATCATTCCATAAACATGCATAAAATAGAACCATGAAGATATGTAAATGCACCGTAACCATTACGATCATATTCATATAAACCTGGTAACCTCATTACATTCATTAGATTCATTACGAGCATCGCAAAAAAGGCAGACCAAATTTATGCATCATAACCTGGATCCATATCCTTTAGCTCTCAAAAATAAATTTAAACCTCCAAGCCCTTTGTACATCCATCTCCTATTTTTTATCTACCCAACCCAAACAGAGTTCCTTGCAGCATTTCTCGCAGAGCTCCTCTCTCTATTGTTCTCTCTACATCCGATCATCTCTTTTTCTTCTACAGGTGCTTGTATATATAGGCATCCCGAAGTGCCAACTCATCCTTTTGTGGCCTCAGATCCATCACCAAGTTTCGAATATGGTCCTCCATGGGAGAATGCTCCTCCAGGGCCCGAGCTCTCCACTTTTTGCCATGATGGTCTTAGAAGCTTCCATCATAGAGCATATTCCTTCATAGGCCAACCTGTCACCAAGATGACAACTTATCCATTTTGCATGTGCAGTCGAGTCACACTTTTCCCGTGTCCTACCCGATACGCCAAATATGGCTAAGTCCCGAGACCTTGTCCTGCGGGCACACATCACAAGTTCTACTAAGACCCCCTAGAACCTTTACTTGTGTGCCTTATTCTTGTGCTCCCATCCTTCAACCTAGGCCTTGTACACCCATGTGCCTTAGTGCACTTAGTCAATATTTTAGGGGCCCAAAAAGTTTTCACAACTCTTTCCTCATGAGGGATCTATCTTTGAATTGATTGGTCTCTATTTTTGTCTGATGAGCTTGATATTAGGATCAAGGTCAATGGAGTGTTGAGAAACACTTGGATCAAAATATTTGAGGTTTTCATACTCCCATGAAAATATATCACTGTATTTGACAGAGAGAGATGAAGGCCTATTTTTCTTCATGTGATTAAGCTTTCTACCGAGTAGCAGAGCAAATCTCTACTTTCCATGCGTAATAGTGACTGGAGTATAGTCCTCTTGCATGATGTGCATATTATTTTCTTCACCCTTAAAATCATAATTAGGGCTAAATATTTTCTCTAAGATGACAAACCCTTTAGGAAATTTTTTTGTCTTGAGTTATATCATTTGGTCACCATAGTTATCATGCAAGTCAACTTGAATGCTTGATGAAAATTTAGATTCATTTTGTATGAACTGGAAAATTGTGTGTCACTATCGAACACTTTCAGATGGTGTTGTTGTCTAGAATGGATGGCCTTATGACCATTTTTATGTGTTGCACATTTCCTTTGAAAAATTTCTCAATAGAGAGAATCGTGAACCAAGCGCGACCATCCGATTAGCTTCATTTGTCCTCTTTTGTGGAACCACCTGTAGATTTAGAGCATAAAATCTCTCAAGGAGGTCCCAGACTCTATGTTTATAATCTTTGAGAAGCTTATTCTTTTTGTGCACTTGTTGGTGACTTGGTGGATAACCGGTTTTGTGTCCCCAAAGATCTGCAATGCCTTGATCCCTTTCTTTTCCGTAATCAGAAGTCCATGCACTAGTGCCTCATATTCTACTACGTTGTTTGAGCATGAGAACTGTAACTTGTGTATAAAAAAAACATTCTCATCCTTAGGATAAATGATAACAACACCTGTACCCGCAACACTTTTTCTTAGATATCCATCAAAGTATAAATTTCACATACTAGATTTTTCTTTATTTTGTTTGAGTGTGTGTGGTAGCACATGTTCTTCTTCAATGATGTAATAAGTTCCAAGACTAGTTTCAAAATCTTCAAGCTCTTCAGCATATTGATCAAATTTGTGGTGCATTTCCGCCCACTCATCCAACACTAAATTAGGTACAGGAGGTGGAACATGTTGCTCTTTAAAAACTAAAAATTTCTCTTCTTGGATTAAGCAATTAGCTTAAAGAGGAGATAGGTCATATGACACAACATGATAAGAAAAAATTGGCTTAGCTTGTATGGTAAAATGAGTATCATACCTTATCTTGAGTAACATATGATACCAATCATAAGATAAGTAACCACCTAGTTTTGCAAAGTAAAATCGCTTGATGACATAAGGAAAACAAGGGAGGTAGGTCAATGATTGACACCTCTTGAATTATTGTGAGAATTGGACATGCATGGAGGGTTAAATCAAGATCCTTGAGGTCTCCTAGGGTGGTAATTGTTGAGCCACAAGTTGCAAGACTCCCTTTTTTAAAGAATTGTACTTAAGACCTAGGACATTAGTAATTTTCTTGGGCATGATGTAAGTACTAGCACTTGAGTCAATCATACAATTATGGATGAGGTTTTTTCCTATGATCAAGGACATATAGAAGGGAGGGTGTAATACCTTAACCATGGTTGATATCCTTGCTTGCTTCTATAACTAAAGTTGTAAATGTTGATAGTTGATTCTTGTTTTGAAGATGGTGTACTCTTTAGAACTGAGTGATCATGTTTGTTGTAGATGATATGTTTTATCTTCTAAAATTGGATACAATCATACTATGGAAATTATGAATTGATATTGAAGTATTTCATATACTCTTTATGCTGAAATTTTAAGTACATTTTGTATACTAGTGAAGGAAATAAATTCAGTCTTATAAGACTATGCTAGTACATTTCTAATTTGCATTATTGAACTTGTTTCTCAATCTATTTCATTACTAATACAGGAATAACCATACCTTGGATCAATTGCAGTGATCCAAGGCATGCCTATGATTACTATGATGTTTTAATCATATTTGTTAAGCCAGTCATCACATTCTATTGCTGAGATGTTTTTTTACTCAGGCTTACATTTTAGGATATTGTTGGGGCGTCTTGTAGCATCTTAAGGATGCATCCTTCTATGTGATCTAATTACCTTGTTTTGATAAAATTACTTAAGGTAATGTCTTTTGATTATTGTATGGAACCTAAATAATCTAAATGCATTTGATTTATTTACATTATCCTTAACCTAAGTTAAGGTGAATGCAATTTTTGAAGGGTATTAATTCTAAAAATATTATCCTAAGCTAGTTGATATTAAATTACCCTAAGATATTATGGGAATTTACTAAAGTTCTGAGCTATGGTTGTATCTAAGGCTAAAGATGCCTAACCTAGGTGGCATCAAACTAACCTAAGGATGATTGTGGTTAGCTTAGATGGAAAGTTAAGTAAATGGGTCCATGACACCGCTCTAAAGGCGTAATGGGAAGTTTAAATGCATCATTTACTGTTTTTATACTGCTAATTTTGGCCGAGGCATGGTTTATTATGAAATGTGTGAAAACGTAACTCTGTTTAGATTTGGTAAATGAATTGTTAATTGTTATTTATAACTAATAATGGGTTGGCAATTGGAGGGAATATCAAAGGTCACCATGGGCAGTCCCACTCGCATTGATTATTCTCGAACCTTGAGCAAAAACCACCTAGGAATTGACAAGATGGGTTTGTGGAAAAAGGAATGGTTTGGTTTCGTTTTGCATTTGGATTTTTCGAGTGTTATGGCTCTGCATGTAGTTTTTCCATTTTTGAACTATCGGTTTGATTTTGTTACAAAGTCAAGTTTTCCATTACATGGCGGAAATAATGGCAAAAATTTATTGTGGAAACTATAAAGGAAAAATGGGGAATTTTCAGAAGATTTGGTTGGATTTTTTGGTGAAGAACTTGCAGTGGAAGCTTTGCAGAAAAGTTTGAAGTGTGGAAAAGAAATCAAGAGCACTACTAGGCATGATAGGCTCTATCTCTTTAAGATTTCTTGCTTTATTTAATGATTTCATAAAAAGAACTCTGATCTTCATGAAATTGCTTCGAGATTTAGTTTTGTGTTTGTGTATTGCTTTTCTTTTCCTTGCTCCTTTGTGTTTTCTTGAAATTTATGGGTTTTTGGTTGATAGAAATGACTCAATATGGTATGAAGTTTGTTATACATTGAAACTGGGTTTTAAAACAATTGTGAAATCACCGTGTTTACAAAATATGGAACTGTGAATGATTTTTAAAGTCGATTATGTGTTATATTTGCTACTAATTGATATATCTCATTGTATTTTCAATCTTTTGGTGTTAAATGATAGCACTGGGTTCTGGGTCGAAGTCTTCATGGAATTTTCATAGCGATTCTATTTTCTTGAGAAATTGGGTGTTAAATAAGATAGATATTTTGTTGACTTTTTAATGCCCGATTTAGGATCTTGTTTTAGTTTTTTGATCAGTTGTTTATGGCTTTGAATTCATGACTTCTCTTTTGCTTAAAATTAGTGAATTAAGCTTTAACCCATTTTGGGTATTCTCAATGGGGATATTTCGAGCTCTTCTTTACAGGCATAATGGTGAGGGTGACTGGTAAAGTTTCTTGTCTCCCTTTTTAGTTGTGTTTTGTTTGGTTATTCACCCTTCTCAGGTTGGCTTGAATCTAGACTTATTTTTGGATATCATTCATCCCAGTCTTCTTGATATTAACTCTTGGGTTTCGCACTTCTTTTATTTAAGAGGATCCCTTGAGCTTAGTTAGTTGATGAGTTTCTTGGGTTGGATATCATTGTTCTGTAAGTGATTCTTGTTTAAATTTTTGAGATTTTGAGGACATTGGGTCAATATTTTATCCCAGAGGATGTATTCTTTGGTGACTAAAACTTATCTTTAATCAAATCGTATCCTCTCTTGCTATTGTCTCATTGGAGACTGTGCACATATTTTAGGTTGGTTTTTATTGAGTTGAAAGTTGTGAACTTTGATGTGAACATTTTTAAGGAAATATAACCCTTGAGTCTAGGACTTTGATCTTTAATTGGTGAAGGTCTTAACCTATCCAATTGATCTTTTTACATTGTTCGTTATTATTCTCTTGTAAGTAATTGTTATGCGAGTTGATTATGAATTCAACTACATATTTTCTCCTTTAGAGTTCGTGGTCTAGTAAGACTCTTTCACTGCCTTGCTTGAACTGAATTGTGTTGATCAATTGGATTTAGATCTTTGTTTCATTATGTTTGAACAAAACTTTCTTGAGTTCTTTATCTTTGTGTTCTAAATCATCTTGATAATGGAATAGAGTAACCCTCCTGTAGAAATTTGTTTTTCTTGTATTTGGTCCATGTCGAGTCATTCTTGTTTTTATATCAACCCCTTATGGATTGGTGATAAGGAAATGGGTTAGTAATAAAGAGGAAATTATGGCTTGGTGGATTAATTTGATACTGTTAAGGATTGAATGAACTCTTGGATTTTTATTGAGTCTTTTCTATAATAGTTGGTTGTAGATTTAAATGTTATCATGGTTGAGATGAATTTCATGACTGCAATATAGATGGAATTAACTTTGTTGGTTTACTTAACTTATTTTATGGGTAATTGGTTCCTAAAAGAGACTTAATTGACCTTCTTTTTAAATCTGTCATTGTGAATTTTTGGGAAGACCTTTTAAGTGTTCTTATTTTGGTTACTTAGAAAATTTTCATAATTAGCAAAGTGTTCCTTTTACGAAACTATTAGATAAAATCATATTTTTTAATGTTTCATAGCACTTATCATTCTCAGTTCTTATGACTAACTCATGCTAACAATTTTGTAGATGGACTTTGTGAAAAGTGAAAGGAGAAAGACTTATAAAAATTTGCATTTGTTTTATTAACGAAGTCATTTATTTTATTTCGGATACTTAATGTATTGAAATGCTCTTGAAAGGAACTTGTTGGAAAAACTATGAGGGCATATCACATTAGTATTTTGTACTGCTAAGAAATGTTTTCTTAAATTCTATGAATTAATTATTAAGTATGGAATGAAGTGAATCCCTTTTCTGATAATGAATTTTTGTATAATGGTTTGTGATAACTAGCTTATCTTTGCATCATAAATGATTTAGATTGGATTAATATTCCTAAATATTAACATGCATGACTTAGTAGTTATCTAAGGTATAGAGTGTTGCTTGGATAAGGAAATATATTTCTGAATCAATTAATTATTGGGGTAATGGTAAGACTATGATGATCATAATATATCAACCCTTATTCGGAAATAGGAATTAGAAAAGTATACTATAAATATGGATGTGGAATTCTTATAAATTTTATACTCCTTAAGTTTTCTGAATTCATGATTAGGATATTAGTCCTTTATTAGGATGAAGAGAAGACTCTCTAACATCATTTAGGGACAAAGTATGTTATCCTTACTTATGTGATAAAGTATAAATCAATATTGTTGATTGGCTGCATGCTCTACTTTATGGGAATGATAAATGGTAATTGGAAAGCTTATAGAACTTAGTAAGATGGATTAAAATATATGAAAACACTAAATCTAATTAATAAGTTTTCAATCAAAATTGTTTACATTGATAAAATTAAGCAAAGAGACTTAATGTTCTTACTTTCTTGATTCTGAATGAGATTTAATGCTCAATGAAAATTAATGGTTAAGGATTAAAGAGTTCATAAGCATGAACACATAATTTATTTGCATACCTTCAACTGGTGTAAAAGTGCATTTAAGATCCTTTATTTTTGGATCAATAAATCACGTAACTTAACGGGCCCTTAGGTACGATGTGTAAAGATTAATTAAACTAATTAATAAGAGGAAGCTTAATAAATATAATGAATCTTAATTATGTTAGTTATGTTAGGGGAACTTAGTAGGTTGTTGCAACAAATTTGCTGCTGCATAGTAACATTTTAATAACAGGAATCATTAGGAGGATACTATGAAGCAACCACTATGCTTCAACATCCCACTCAGCTCGTCTAACTCAACTATCATAAGTGGAACTTTGGTTCACAGTTTTACTCTAAACTAAGATAGGCATATGGACAAGTGTAGTCATCAACTCATGTTGACCTAGGGTAAATAAACACACCCGAATCGATGAGAGTCGAATTGAGTATGTCTACTTATCCTTAGTCACCATGAGTAGACTGCAACACTAGTGTATGTGAGTTGTCCCTATTTAGTGTGAAACTTTGACTCGGATTTGGTTGACAAAAGTCAAGGAAGACCAATCTAGATAATAGTTCAAGTGGGGTGAAAGACATATTCCTTTTGACGAGTATGTCATCTTGGAATGTAAACATGGTAAACATGTTTAAAACTTTGGCCAAAGTATTGCAAACTATTGGTTGTGTTGTCTTATGTCACCTGGTCTAAGGTTGTGAGATTTTAGATGAGTATCAGTAATAGATACTCAGATAGGATTCTTAGACAAAACACTTGAATGACCCATAATGGGTAAAGGAACCAAAGTATACATTGTATATTCAAGAGAAATTTTATCATGAGAGATTGGTTTGATATCGATTCATGAAATGAGATATCATTGTTTCACTAATTCATTACATCTACATATGTTTTTCTGTTATGTGATGGATTGGAAAAGGAATGCATGTTCTAAATTATATGAATTTAGAATAGAGAACATTATGTAAAAAAACCCTTGTTTCTAAGTCATAAGTGTGGATGTTACACTAGGTTTTAGCAACCTTACTTACTTGTTTCTCCTCTTATTGAAAAATATTGTTGAAAGTGTGTGACTTTTGAGTAGCTAGTTCGAGTGTGGAAGTTGGGCGAGCTTCATACAACAAGTTGCACTAAGATTGGATAGCCTGGGCATCCCACATTGGTACGTTCACATTTTTATTCTTCATCTAGTCCATTATGTTGAATGGGAGGCCTATTAATTTATGCATCTGGGGCACAATAGCATATTTTCTTAGTTTTTCAAGCACAAAGGAATGAGCCTTAGTTGATAAAGAAGCTTGACCTACAAAAGGAGGGGCATCTGTTACTTCAAAAGGAGCATTGCGTGGAGCCTCGCACACAGGAACTTGTGTACCTTTACTATTTGATGCATTTTTGCATCCTTTTGTCTTTGATGGTCAACCTATGTGACAAGAGCAAAAGGTTGTGCGCCTGAGTCCATCATTCTCTTCTTGTATCTTGTGTTATCACACACTTAGGAAAGAAATTTTTTGAGTTCTTTGTAACTTGATTCACTACTACGAAGTCTTCGAGACCAAAGAACATCAAATTGGCCTCGGGAGGAGCCTTTGGATTCTCTTGATTTTTACGCTTCAATTGCGCCAGTGGAAGGATCATAGTTAGAAGCATTCTAGATTATATAAGTCTGTGCATGCATGACATTAGTGCAGTGATACTAGATGGGAGTAAATTTGTAAGGGAAGCACCGTTCTAACTCTTGTGCCATGTTGTTCTAAACTAGAACAAGTGTTTGGCTTGTATTGGGCACTAGAAGAGGCTACGTAGGAGCGATTACCTATAAGGGAAGATGCGCGCTAGCATGACATCTATAATTTTGTCTATTCTTCCCATATATTTGGTTTCCATATTGATTCCTCCATGGCTGATTATTTTTGTTATGTGCCTGATTAGAATTATTTCTGAAGGCTTGTGCGTATTGCTTCTCAAGAGAGATGACCTTATTGGACAAGTTTCTAATCAGGGCTTTCATTTCTTCATCTTCTTTTTGTTGCACGAGAGAGTAGGATGTAGATGCAACTGGTTGTGAAATATACACTAGAATAGGAACAATAGAAGGCTATGGTGTTGGAGACGTTTCTAGGAACAAGGGCACGGGAGGTCTAACAACTAGCTTTCCTACTTGGATGAGACTATTTTATGCCCTTATTGCAATGTTGTAAAAACATGTAGGGTTCTAACTCCTATGGATTGAATCATGACCGAGATGTCGTATTAAAATCCCTTAAATAATATAAGAAAGCATGTTGGTTTGTAGGCCTTACCACTTGAGGGATTCTGCCCCAAGTCTTCTGAAATATGATATTGAAATCAGTCATCTCGCTTATTAGGTTTCCTCTTTGTTGTAGTCGGTTGTTCCACCAAAGACATGTGATCTCGAGTTGTCTTCAAAATAATTACAAAGAGTTTTTATCAGCTCATCCCTGTGGCAATGGATGCAAGTCTCAAACCTCGGCACCATTAGAGCGCTTTACCCTTGAATGAAGCCACAAGTAGTCTAACAGTTACATCGTCATGCGTGATCGAGATAGAAAGAGCATACATTTGCTACATCTTGGATATGCTCCAAAGGGGTGATTTGATTCTCACTAGAAAAGTATGGACTACTTTTAAGCATGGTTGGGGAATATCATGTTGTGTACCGAGATTGAGCGAGGCTTCCACCGGTGAAGCTAGTAAAGTTCCTCGAGAGGAGGAGGTGGCTGGAGCACCCATGTAGGGCATGCTTGTTTGTTGTTGTGAGGAGAAGTAGAATGTGCATGACACGCTAGAGATGGAGAATCATGTGTGGGATCTCTACTACGTGTAATTTTTGGTGAAAGACGGAGGTGCGAAAGGGTCCTTTAGATGCAACACTGCATCTAGTACATACTCTTCTTATAAAAGGCTTTCTAGCTGCTAAAATAATATATATGAGTGTTGGGAGTTGTACATATGTTGAAACGATCCTCCAAAGGCTTGAAATCACTAGGTCACACACAAAAAATTAGCAAATGTGAAATTTAAGCTTTCAATACTAGACCTACGGGCATGCATGAGAAATTGCTGGTTCATCAAATGTACACTCATGTCTCGAGATCTGGAATATCTAATTCATTGAGTCAAAAATGGACTATCTTCAAGTATTGGACCTTGTGCACTTGATAAAGACCTCTGAAAAGGCCAATTCCTCTACCTCTTTCTCACTGCTACTACTACTCCTAACACTAGAAAGGAAAACTAAGCTAACAATTCCAAAGGACCAGGGATAGAAGGATAACATAAGGGGAAACTATACTAAGGAAGGAGATAGCACCTTAAAAGAGGGATGAAAAATATTTATTCGAGTAAGAAATGAAAGGAAAGGAGCTAAGGGAGGATAGGCACCCAAATCATGGACTAGAACACATTTACATGATCAATTTCATAGAACACAACACGAAAATGGAGCTACAAGATATTCAAAATGACACAACAATCACACAATGTAAGAGAGAAGAAAGAAAGAAGAATAAAAATAAGTTAAGGCAGGGAATAACCACAAAACAATGCTTTTATTACTTCTAAGTATGCACAGTCGATCACAATGGCATTTGAAGGTCGATATCTGCATGCACAAACCAGATCTACAGGTCTGTGACTCAAGCTGCAAAGATATGGAATCCTTAGCAAATGCTAGAGGATCCAAAATGTCCAACCCTTTACAATGAGCAATGCTCTTACATTTATAGATGAACCATGAGAGAAGAAGAAGAGAAAGAGGGAAAACTCAAATTTTAAACACAACCACCAACAACAAGCATTGAATGCATGCACATCCACCTAAAAATATATCTAATGTACTTCCCCATTTTATTTTGTGTAGGACAAGGAAGGAGGTGAGATCCATATCAAATCGGGTGGTTGGAGAAATCAGATCTACTCATTAATGGCGTGAAAGTTGTTTTATAGATTATCACCTACCAAACCCCACTAAAATTTGAATTTGAATGGTCTATCATATAGCCCATGTCATCATATTTCGGAAAATTTCAGGCATGCAAGGATCTGAGAAATGGAACAAAAGTTATGACTATTAGAAGATCTACAATACAAATTGGGAATGAAAGACATGTGGTGTGTGTTGATTGACTGGAAGAGTGGCTAGATGTACATATGGTATTAGAGAAAAAAAAAAGATGTACATATAGGAGTGTTATGTAATCTTGTCCATGACATGTGTACACAACCCTAACTAACCATATTGACCTATTCTCATTAAGTGAGATGACTAACCACATGTGGTAGAAAATACAATGAGTGATGATGAAACAAGTCATATAGATAAAAGGAATGTATCACACAAGTTACCCAAGTTTATGGATAGTATTATGATAGCTATGATTTTTTAACTTTGATTTGGGTATAACATATGTAACACGAAAAACTTTCACTTACACAATTCCTTCTACAACCGTGAACAAAGTGATATTCCTTTCCCTTAGCCATAATAGTGGGCCTAAGTAGTGAATTGTTCTTATTATGTTTAGAATCATGTTCCACAAAAGGATATAAGAGGGATGAAAGCTGTTTGAATCCTGGTTTGGACGCAAGGCCGATGTTAAGCACTTTCAATTCTTTAGATCCAAGGCTATGGCCTAGATTCCTCAAAAAAATGCAAGGATTTGGAACTATAGTCTAAAACCCGTATCTTTTAGGGCATCTTGATGGTTTGAAGGGATGTCGATTGTTAAATCTACTACTCATGAGATTTATATCAAGATAAGTGTGAAATTCAAGGAATCTTCTTCAATTTCTTCTTCTCTACCTTCGAGTTCCTAATGATTTGTGATTCGAATCCAAATCTTTGAATAATGATGTTGTTGAGCATGCTCCTCCTTTTGATCCTCTTATACCTCTTGACTCTCATACTTCCGAGTCTTCCGATTATGACAATAGAGTTGATTGGAACCTTGTTCCTTCTCACTCGAGTGATGAATCTTCCAAATTTGAGCCTAATCCTCCTCGTCCTCGTTGGGCTAGGAAAATTTTGCAAAGTGCTAGATAACGGATGGGAGATCCTTCGGATAAGAGGCGGACTCACTCAAAGTTCATTGGACCTCACTCCTTCTTTTCCAAAAATTTTGATCCTCAATATTTCTAAGAGGCTTCTAGCATTCCTGAGTGGGATTCTACCATGGATGAGGAGTATTCCTCACTCATAAAGAATGATACTTGGTGTAGATCAAGAATTTCACACTTGTTACCTATCTAAGTTAATGTACCAAACTAAACACAAAAACCTTGAAAAACTCAAATGAAATCGATACGATAGATAAGAAAAGATCTCGAAGATGTAGATGGAGAAGAAAGCCAATGTAGACAAGATGGGGGCACACGAGAGATCCTGCAAAGTAGATCCATGAAACCTGCGAGACACCGATGCTTGACATAAAAAGACCACGTTAAAAGATATTTGGGTGGACTGCCCAAAAAGTGGGCTCAGGAAGCGATAATCTCCCTCGGCAGATGTCAGTCCACGTTTTCAATTAAAGAAAGAAGCATACATGATAAAGATGTAAGTGTCTATATTTTGATTAAAAATGACAGACAGAAAAGTAAAGCAAAGCAGACAAAAAACAATAAAAAGGGGAAAGTGTGAAAACAATGCTGGATTTGTGTTCCCTAAATTATTTTACCTATTCGCAGTGATCAAAGATCGATTAGGAAAATTGGTGTCGACCAAGATAGATCAGCTTGGATCGAGATAGGTTGGCATCAACTAGACAGAGAATCGGCGTCGACCAGGTACGGTTTATGTCGGCTCGGGGAAAATTGGAGGAAGATTGAGAAACAGATAGTGGAAGCTAGATCGTCGATCTTCGCCTGGATCTACAAAATCCATAGGGATACTAACAAGGCTCTACCCGCATTGGATGTAGGATCGAGTCACCAAGGGATCAATTGGGGCTCACGATGTCGATGTGGTGGGAGAAGAGTAATGGTACTCCTCTCAGGGATTGGTTTGGACAAAATTCACTCTCGCTTGATAGAGAACACTGAGACTTGAAGCTCAAAACTCTCTGTCATTCTTTCTGTCTCTCTCTGTCTAACCAGAACTGAATTCTAGCCTTCTATTTGTAATCGGCACCGACCGAGATGTAATCGGTGCTGCTTCGAAAAATCGGCATCGACCGAGTACTTGGTCGGCATCGATCAGGGAACAAATTCCTGAAATGGCCAAAAAGGATTATTTATGGAAAGATGAAGTGATCCTTCCACCTCAAATACGGGAAATATCTCACTGCTCAGTTTGGGAGGAGGAGAAATAGGGGGATAGATGAATAAAATAGATATGGGAGGTTAGGAATTGATATGGGGTAGATAAGTGGTTAAGATGTATGTAGAAAATATAATTAAATAGTTAATATTTAATTATCTATGGGTAAAACATAATGGGGTGAAATAAACTTAGGATAGATGTTTAAATCAAATATTAAATAATACCCTAAGGGAGAAATGGTGATGTAAACGTGCCCCAGGTTACTCGAGAAGAAAAATGTGTACGGGGACACCAGATTGGATAACCAATTTTAGGTGTCTACATTTTGCCCCTTTTTGTTAAGTAAATTTCGATAAGCAAAGTTGCGAGACAAAAACAAGGAGTTGGAAGAAAGGAAGAAAAATTGATGATGTGATCCCCCTCAAACTAGGGATGGGATGGGCCCCAAAATATCAACTCGATCCCGAGTTTGAAAAAGGTAGATAAAAATGCAGGATTCCCGCCTAGATGCCCGGAGTAGATCGATCATTAATTACACACAAAAATAAATATTAACACAAAGAACCTAAGGAACTCACATTGGTAGGGCAGACTAGACGGTCTCCACATGAGATGACGTTAGTACCTACAGACCCAAGAGTGTAAGGAGGGCTGCAAAATAATTAGCACCTAAAGAGAGACACATTGGTAGGGACAACTAGACGGTCTGCAGCGTGATGACGTTAGTGCCTACAGACCTGTTAACTCTAAGCTGCCAAAAATGTGAGTGCCCCATGGACAGGGAACAGGCTCGAAATGGACGATAATATCGAAAGTATGTGCCAAAAGGCAACACTCAGGGCACAATAATGACCAGATAAATAAGCCAAGCATCAACACTATGGCAAGAAGATCAGGAGATGGAAGAAAGTGACGTGGAGAAGCCAAACTGCAACCCATCGGCAACAATGGGCCCAAATCGGTGTCGATCAAACAAATCGGTGCTGACCATAAAAATCGGCGCCGACCGTACCAATCGGCACCGACCATGCCGAGCACATATAAATATGCGAATGGAAAATGTGAATGATTTATTTACACCGCGACGATTGATTTAGAGAGAGTTAAAAACTGATTTTGAACAACATGGAAGCCTCTGGAAGCAGTCAGAAGTGGAAGAGGACATGACCTGGGGTAAGTGGTTCTACCCGAACTTGTTATTATTATTATTATTATTTTATTTTTTCGTGGAGGCCGCAGTGTTTTTGACACGCTGCCTCCCAATCAGCGTTGATTGGAAAAATTGATGCCGATTAGATTAAATCGGTGCCAATTCATTTCAATCGACGTTGACTAGATGTGATCGACGCCGATTGAAATAAATTGATGTCGATTGGACCGAATGAACTGATAAGATGATAAAATGTGTTTTGGATGTTCTGATTTGGATGAATAGGAAGCTAACATTGCTCTTGATGTTATGGATGCAGGCACAAGAGGTGTTACACATGGAGGGAGCACCGGGAGAGACCAAGGTGGTAGCAGGCCCCCAGCAGCAGGTGCTTCTAGTTCGATAGGAAGTGGCTAGGAGAGACAGCCTGGTCCAGAGGAGGGTGGAGGAGATAGTGTCTTCCACTTATCAAAATTTACGATATAGAGATTGGTATATTTTTGTATCGATATATTGATGTAGCCTCGATTTGAAGGCATTTTGATGTATGATATAGACGACTTGATTAAAATCCACCCATTCTTTGTTGTATGAGATACTCATGTTTTTAATTTCGATATACATGGATAGATGTAGCGTAATTGTGATGGATATAGACATATGTTGATAGATGATAAATAGATGTGATTGGATGGACATAGACATAGAGGATAGATAGACGTGATGTGATTTGATGTGATTGATATGTGGATTTAATTTTGATGAAAAATAGATATAGATAGATGTAGTGTAACTTGGATGTACACATTTTTAGATGTTTTGATGGATAGATGGATAGATGTGATTGATAGATTTGATATGTTTGAGATGTTAATTTAATTTTGATGAAAATAGATAGGTAGATCCACATGTGTTGACAATACATGCTTTGATATGTGTTTTGGACAAAGTAGATAAGATGAAAATAGATAGATGATAGATTTTGATTAAATTAACATGTTAAATGTCAATTTAACTGGATGAATAACAAATAATAATGGGAAATACTCTCTGTGAGAGCCAAGGACGTAATGAAATAACCTTGATTAGAAATAAAGGAAATACACCTAGATAAGAAAAAGAATGATAAGCTAGGCCCCTAACCGATCATAAATAGAGACTTTGATAGGAAACCAAAAGACCATGCACACAAGGCCATATATCAGGTTAAAATAAACCTGACACTAGCTAGTCACAAACCAGATCTAGAAGGTAAATGGAAGGAGAAGTAAGTATTTATCTTGTCAAAATTTACAAAGAACAAAATACATGCTCACGTTGGGAAAATAGGGTTCTCCATTTGATCGACAAAAGGTCTTATGTCTCAACTTCAAGATTTTTGTTTTGTGAGTAAGAGAAAACTCGATCAATGTAGGAAGTTTGCTAGATATAGAAAGACTGATCGATACGGGAAGTCTTTCAATGATGCTAAAAAACAAACAAATAGTTGTCCTTCAAGGGAACGATCTGTATTTCAAATGTAGCCATCCTTCAAGGGCATGGTCTATATCTTTTGATTCATTTTGAAAATGCATAGATAGCTATCCTTCGAGGGATCAGTCTATCTTTTGAATTTATTTTATTTTTCTTTTTCTTTTTCTTTTTTTTTTGAGCTTTTGGAGCTTGTTTTGAAAGAAGCTGAGTGTAGACCAGATAGATCAGATAGAGGGGAAGAAAATGTATAAAAAGCACGTACTCATGCCCCGAGTAGATTCGATTAAGATAGATACTTGGGACAGATGAAGAAGTGATTAAGGTGTCCCTACTAGGAGGAGGAACATATCCATAAGAAAAATGCTATGAGTAGAGCTGCGATACTCATATTTAAGGTGGAAAAGACATAACGCGGAGAACCACATAGTTCGAATCACTATGAAAATATATGACTGGTTGTTAGATGGATGAAAGATTTGTTTTACGACTAAGATCGTGTAAGATAGATTTTAACAGTAGAAGGGCCTTAGATGCAAGGCATTAAGAGGTTCCATTTCAGGTACACCATCCATGGAGGACGTACGGACCCATCCAGTTAGGAGCAAACTTACCACGCTAACTCCGTTCTAGCGTAGTGACATTTTGGTTTTCTTTAAGAACAAGATCACCAATTTTGAAGTCACGGTGTTGTAAGTGCTTGTTATAAGCATGTTTGACACACTCAAGATAGATTTGATGATGCTCAAGAGCATTGAGACGCCACTCATCTAGCAACTCAAGCTATGCTAGATGATTTTGACGATAGTCCTCATCAGAGACAAATTCTCTGAGAGAAACACGAAGAGATGGGATCTGGACTTCCAAAGGAAGAACAGCCTCTGACCCATAGACTAGAGAGAAGGGAGTAGCACCCATAGGAGTACGAATGCTAGTCCGATAAGCCCAGAGAGAAAAAGGGATATGTAAATGCCAATCCCTACTAGCTCGACTAGTTACCTTTGCGAGGATATTACGCAAATTTTTATTGGAAGCCTCGGCCTGGCCGTTAGCTTGGGGATAGTATGGAGAAGAAAAGCTGAGTTTGATATTAAAAGCATCATAGAGGTTCTGCAAATCAATTTTTTTGAAATATTTACCGTTATCTGTGATGAGTTTGTGTGGAACACCGAAGCAACAAATGATGTGTTGATAGACAAAATCAACAATCGGTTTAGCTTTGGTCGATGAAAGAGGAATAGATTCCACCCACTTAGTAAAGTATTCGTGGAAGTACCGATAGAATGATGATCTTTGTGAAGATCGGGGATTGATGAGATTGATGAGATCGATTCCCCATTGCGAAAAAGGCCACAAATCTGCTACAGGTTGCAAAGCCTGACTGGGGATATGTGTGAGATTGGAATGTTGTTGACACTTGACACATTTCTTAGTGTATTCACAATAATCTCGATTAAGAGAAGGCCAATAATAGCCTAAACGTAAGATGCATTTAGCTATAGCCAAGCCACTAAAATTTCCACCACAGATACCATCATGGACCTCTTGGATAGCCTTAGATGATTCAGGGGTTTTGAGGCACCAAAGTAAAATACCATCAAAACCACGTTTATAGAGGACTCCGCCTAGAATAGTATAGCGATTAGCGCATAGGATAAAATATCTTCTACCATTGGAAGTCAGATCTAGAGGAAGCACTGAATGAGATAGATAATCAACAATGTGTTGATACCACTCATCTTGAGTATTGGTTGTGACGGCATTGATTGGAGTTAGTTGCCTGAGATGAGATGGTTGATCTAATCATTGCACAGCCACATAAAGTCGCGAGTCTTTGGTAAATGGTGGAATAAGCGAGGCTAAAGAAGCCATTGTATCGGTGAATTGATTCGCAGTGCGGGGATAGCTTGGATAGTGAATTTATCAAAAGATTGAAGTTGAAAGAGAACTATATCACAATATTTTTGGAGGATATCATTCTTGCATTGATAGACACCCGTGACTTGATTAACGATGAGTTCAAAAGCACCAAAAATGTCGATATGGCGGGCACCAAGATTAATGGAATTTTGAAGACCTAAAACAAGAGCTTCATATTCAGCCATATTATTGGTACACT
This sequence comes from Taxus wallichiana var. yunnanensis, assembly GCA_018340775.1. NCBI lineage: Eukaryota > Viridiplantae > Streptophyta > Pinopsida > Cupressales > Taxaceae > Taxus > Taxus wallichiana. The sequence continues at coordinate 729,131,414 of CM031234.1, read as the reverse complement.
CAAAGTTAAGTTTGTGTGTGACTGGGATAGGCGCACCCCAAGGAGGAATCATAACGAAACCTGTACCTCCCCTTGCTAGAATTTGGATCCATCAAAGAAGAGTTTTACTTTAAATGGAGAAATACCGAAATCAATTTGTTGGATATATTCATCGGGGGATTTAACAAGGGGGACTTGAGTGTCTGGAAGAGGAGCATCAGCTAATTGGTCTGCAATGACCTGACCCTTGATAGATTTTTATGGAATAAACTTGAGATCAAATTCTGTCATGAGCATGAGCCAACGAGTGATACAATCATTGTGATAAGGCTTCGCATGCATTGTCTTGAGTGGATTGACACTTGTGACAAACTAAGTTTTTGTTTGAGGAGGTAGTGACGAAGCTTAGAAGTTGCAAAGAAGAGAGCACAACACAGCTTTTCAACTTTAGAATAATGTGTTTCATACTTATGGAGAGTGCAAATGATGTAATAGATATCCTGTTCTTTACCGTTAGCATCTCGATGCGAGATCATGGCTCCCAAAGCATGGTCATCACAAAAATATAAAGATAGAATGGCTCCCCCTCGCGTGGAGGTGTAAGCACAGTGGAGAAAGAAGATAAGCTTTGAGATCATCAAAGACCTTTTGGAAATGCTCATCCCATTCAAAATGAACATTCTTATGGAGGAGATGATGAAAAGGTTGACAACGGTCCGACAGTTGCGAGATAAAATGACGTATTGATTGAAGGTGTCCTTGAAGACCACAGAGTTGCTTTAAGTTAGAAGGGGGAGGCATCTCAAGGATAGCTTTTATTTTCACGTGGTCTACTTCAATACCCCTAATAGAAATGATAAATCCTAAGAGTTTACTAGTGAGAACGCCAAACACGCACTTAGATGGATTTAGGCAAAGAAAAAAGTGAATGAGCCTCTCAAAGAGAGGTGCAAGAGTGAAAAGATGATCCTGACGACATTTGGATTTACCGAGGAGATCATCGACGTAATCTTCCATAGTTTTGTGTAAGAGATCATGGAAGATGTAGGTCATTTCGCCGATAGGTTGTTCTGCATTCTTAAGACCGAAAGCCATGACACGATAACAAAAAGTCCCCTAAGGAGTTATGAAGGAAGTCTTATGATGGTCCTCAAGTGCGATAAGAATTTTATTATACCCAAAGAAAGCATCTCGTGACCTGCCATTAAATCCACGAGTTGGTCGATATTAGGTAGAGGAAAATCATCTTTTGGACAAGCAAGATTAAGATCCCGGAAGTTGGTAAAAATTTGAATTTTCCCAGTAGCTTTGGTTACTGGTACTACGTTTGAAACCCATTGTGGATAATCAATGGGTTGGATGAAGTTAGCAGAAAGAAAATGTTGCAACTCTTCTTTAGCAAGAAGGGCTACTCGAGGGTGTATTTTACGCAATTTTCACTTAACTGGTTTGATGTCGGGAAGAGTAACGATATTGTGGACCACGATATTGGGATCGAGTCTTGGCATATCCTCATATGACCAAGCGAAGGCTTGACGATGGTTGGAAAGAAAAGTGGTAAAGTCTCCTAACTCCTGTGGATTAAGAGATTGGCCGGCCTTAATGATGTGAGGGTCTTCAAAAGTCCCTATATTAAGATCGCAAGTGGCTTAGTTAAGAAGCATAGACATGTCGAAGGAATGGTTTTAGGAAGATAAGAATCCCTGCCCTTTGAGATAGGTGAGGATAGAATCATCATTCGCACAGTGGATAGTGTTGATAGTAGGAGAGTCATCTCCAACTATTTCAGGGAAGACTAATGGTATGGAAGTGGATTTGTTATTAGTTTTATAGGTCAATGGCCCTAAGGAAATGGTATTGACTAAAAAAAAGTTAGACAGGATGGAAATGGCATCATCCACATCAAATGATGCTTCTGACCTAGCGGGAGAAGATGGTTCCTCAATGGGGAGAGGCTCATCGAGAATAGTGATGGTGGCTTTTGAAAGAGGTTTAAATCCTAAACCAAATTTTTGATGTGGTTTGAGAGTTGGAATGGACATGAGGTCATGCACACCCTGTTCATACTTTCCCAGGCCAAAACCCTTCCACGCGCATCGATATAAATAAGTTTTTGCAAATGTGGGATTTTGTAGACAATCAAACCCTGCTGAATAGGGTTTGGCCCTAGGAGGAGAATCCAGGGTGATAGTGAGGTGTATCAAGACCACCGTAAATGAAGTTAGTCGTTGATTGGGTAGACCAATGGTGATGACATGACCAAGACTTGGCTGATATTCAGGTTGTTTGTTTGGTCTACCATACTCATTAGGTTTGAGATGGGCATCAAAAGAGAGAAGAGGAAGCTCTCCTAGTGAGAAACGCTGCAATGTCTCCTCTAAATTTTGTGAATCGGTAGTTTTGTTATAGGTATGGAAGAGGATGAAGCCTCGTCGGAGAACAAGCATTATCTTTTAGAGGGCAGCCCTATGGTCATGTTGCATTGTGCAGAAGGAAAAGGATCTCCTGGATGAGTATAGATTTTTCCCTCATACTGATATTTTAAGCATCGATGGAGGGTTGATGGGACACAATGCATTACGAATCCAGGAGCGTTTGAGGATCATATTGTAGTGGAATTTCCCTTCAACAATGTAAAAGAGTTTGTGAAGCAGCTTCTTACCTACTCGAATGGGCAGGACCACAGTTCCTAAAGTAACTGCCAACTAATCGTTAAATGATCGAAGGGAAAAAGGCGGGGGTGACACTACGTTCTTTGGTAACTTAAGTTTCTTGAATGTGTGCGAGGAAATGACGTTGAGTGTAGCACCATTGTCAATCATAGTGCGTTTTAACGTAGTGTTGTTGATTTGAACTATGATAAAGAGGGGAGCCTCCAAATCCTCGGAAGAAAGGGAAGGAATTTATGAATCTTCAAAAGAAATGGCGGTTGACGGTTTATTCAATCCAACAATCATCTCGAAAGGTTGGGGCTCATCTGAATTCACTATGATACGGTGCAGATTATCAATCAAATCCTAGCGATGCTGTGGAGATGATTGAATGAGGTCAAAAAGAGACATTTTGACTGGAGCATGAGTAATTTGTTTCATAACACTCTCCTCTACTGACACGGGAATCTGAGCTTGAGGTGAAGCACGAATAGAGACCCTAGGTCTCAAGGCTGATGTGGAAGGAGGAATGCCTTCAGGGGCTGCAGAAATGACAACCCGTGGCCGAGATGATGATAGATTATCATATTGTTGTGTTCTAGTGGCGATATGAATCGTGTCAATTTGGGAAGGTGGAAGACCGTCCGGCGTGGAATTAGTAGAACTAGAGGCCTGAGTAGATCGTTGAGGCTCAGATGTGGTTGAGATGATAGGAGATACTTGTTCCTCCTCTTCTTCCAATAGAATATCACTTTCTTCCAAAAGACTGTCAACGACATTGAAGGGCCTTACATCCCTCGGTGTCATGTCCTGGGGTGTGATGGTAAGCACAAATCAAATCAGAGTTGAACCAGGAAGGTTTTACTCCTTTAGGATTATAGGGTTTGATCGGAGGAAGGGATATGGATGAAGACTGGATAAGTTGGCGAAGAATCTCGGTATAGAACCCGGTAGACAAAGATGAGGACAGAGATGATGGAGGTGCCTCTCTTACCTCCACGGACTACCGAGGTAAAAGAACCTGCATATCTGGTTTGACAGTATTTTTAGGGATCATTTTACTTTTTCAGACATTGGAAGAAGTAGCCTTGGACACTTGAGATGGAAGCAAGTGAGGCATGATTGATTTCTACGGAGGAGGAGCTCCTAAGATAGATTTTGAAGAAGATGAAGATGTGACAAGTGTTGTGGTCTTCAGAGATAGGGAAGGTTGCTTGATCGAAATAGATGACGATTTAGATAATGCTGATTTAGATGAGGGAGGAGCTCCTAAAATAGGTCTAATCAGAGGAACATAGGGTGCCTTGGCTTTTGGTGATGAAGATGATGGTCCTGATAAAAGAGGTGATGCCTCTCTAGTCTGTGAATTCACTTTACAAGGCACCAGCAAAGAAGGTGTTGTAGAAGAAGAGGATGATGGTTCTAATGGTATTGTAGAAGAAGACACCTTCCCAATTGATAAATCCAATCTTTTATGAGGCACAGAAAGATATTTTTGAGGGAAAGCACCAAGAGTCTTAATAGTCCGAAATATGGGTTTTCCTTTTTCGGGGATGGTGACAACTTCAACCGCATAAGGTGATTATAGCCTTTTCGGGGGAAGGAGATGAGGAGGTGCTAATGATGTAACGTTAGACTTTAGTTGTCTTGGTTTAAGTCCAAGAACCGAGAGTGTAGGTGCCGGTGCTATTTCTTTAGATTTTCCCTTAATAGGAAAAATAGTATCGGTGATGGAAGGAGTGGATGATGAAGAAGTAGTTCCTTGCGAGGGAGGTAATTCTGGTATAGTAATTGTGGGTGTAACTACTGTGGGAAAGGAAATGAGAAGGGTCAAAATCGAAGACGCTTCCGTTGAAGTTGGTACAACTATAGGTATGTTTACTAATGGCATAGTCGCAGTAAAAATGGGAGAAAGCAGTAGATGTATTCGCAAAGTGGAAACTCGAAGGGATGTAATTACCTCGAGCATCGAAAAAGAATATCGACGATGAGGCAGATGAGGATGAAACTTTTCGGGCATAGGTGGGAGATCAGATAAAGAAGCAGAGGGAGGTGAATCTATCTCTAAAAATGTGGGAATACTCAAAGACAGTCACATGTCTAAAGATGGTGGAATCTTGGTGATTAGCAGAGTGGCAGGGGAGGTTACGATTCGATTGATGTGTTCATAGATGACTTAGTTTTAGAATAAGATTCTTCAGTAGAAATGAAGTTGATAGTATGAGTGTTTGGTTTTTGAGACTCTGAAGCATCATTGTTCGGGGAATGATTGGGAAAAGGTTGTTTAAAAACATCAAGTGCCTAATTTGGGGGAGCATTTGGGTTATCCAGAATGAGCTCGCCTTTATCAATGAATTTCTGGACAAGATTTTTGAAGGTCTGACATCATTCAATGTCATGGCCTTTGGTTCTATGATAATGACAGAAGTCATTTTCCCTATACCAGAATGGACGTTCTTGGTTTTCATTAAAATTTCTAATAGGGGAAAGTTCGATCATGTGAACTTCCAACATTTTTTCCAATATAGAAGCATATGATTCCCCCAATGAATTAAAAGATCTAGATGACGAGGTTCCTTTTTAGGAGATGAGGAGTCTCTCCATGGTGTTTGATTAGAAGTGTTATCAGCACGTGGTGTTTTTAATACGATAGCATTAGTGGACCCCTAATTCTTGTCTTTGTTAGAAGCGGAAGGGTTTGTTTTTGTAAACCAAGAAAAATCTGGTTTAGATTTAGAGCAAAGTTTTAACTTCCCTTGTTCAATGGCACAGGACTCAAGTTTACGTGCCATCCTAAAGGCTTCTTCAAATGTATGAAAAGTTTGGATCCTTAAAGTGGAAGAAATATGATTAGCACAAGATTGAATAAACAACTAGATCTGTTGAGATTGAGGAAGGGAGAAAGACAATTGGTTTTTTATCCCTCTCCAATGAGCGACAAAGTCTGCAATAGACTCGTCATCAAATTAACGAATGTTATAAAGATCTGTAATCGAGATCTTATGTACGATGTTAATTGAAAAGTTTTCAACAAAGATCTAGGCCAATTGAGAGAAAGAAAACAAGGAATGTTGAGGAATGTTATTGTACCAATCTAAAGCAGGCCCTGCTAGAGACATAGGAAAAGTACAAAGCATAAGTTCCTGATCCTAGACTATCAGGTAGCAAGCGTGTTTGAATGCTCACAAGTGCTATTGAGGATCCTCCCGACTATGAAATTTTGAGAACTTAGGAATTTCCCATTGGGGAGGATAAGGCTTAAAAGCCACTGATGGATGAATGGGTTCATTACACACTTCTTCAAAAGAGTATGAAGGACGAGCCCCTTTGGTGGAGGCTTCTAAGTCTGTGATTTTCTTGAAAAGAATTTGGACCATGTCAGATTGAGGAGGCATACTGGTATGTCCTACATAAGAAGTGAATGGTGGATTTTGTTGAGGCATTAACAGGGGATTCATCTATTGATTAACAGGATGATAAGAGGAATAACCAGGTGTTCTAGGTGACGCCTGGTGAGGTATTTGTTGTGAAGGAGCCTGTGTATAAACAGGCTGTGAGATGACAAGTGGTTGAGAAAAAGGTGGTTGAATGAAAGATGGAGCCTATGATTGGTGGGCTCCTACACTTGTCGACTGAATCGGAATGGATTGAGGAACATGGGTATTGATTTGATTGGACATGGTGGGGAACAAGGTCTGAATGAGGCTTTTGACTACCGGATTGGTTATTAAGGGCGCCAATGCTAGAGGATGGGTGAAGGTCACTGTCACTGGAACATTGGAAGAAAGACCAACTGGAGGACGAGAAGCAGGAACCAACTGACTCATTAAAGGAGGTTGATTCATAAAGAGGTACTAACCCTGGGATGCAATGGATGGCATAGAAGAATTAACAGCAATTTGTGGGCATGTAGGTGCACCTATTATAGCCAGAGAAGAGGACATCTCAAAATTAGGTTGTGGAATAGTCAAGGTAACTACGGCGTTAGGAATAGGCAATACTATTTGAGAACTAGTCAACATGGTCGGTGGAAGAGAAATAATGTAACACCCTGAACTATTGTTACTTCCTCCTGAGCATACAAGTGTTGATATGTGATTTCTTGTAAAAGGATGTGTTCCTCGATTGAGAAATCATGCTTGATATGTACTGTATTTTCTTTGCAGATTGCAGATCTTTGCTGAGTCGGAATATGATTGGACTCTTTTATTTCTTTCATTTTGTATCTGAGTTTAATCTGATCTCGGAATGAATTATAGAGTTATCCACCTATAATACCTAGCCTTGGATCAAGTGGAATTGATCCGGTATTGCTTTAAGTTTGTTCGTGATGAATTAAAATTACGGACCTTGAACAGTTGCAAGGTCTAGATGCATTAAATAAGATAGTCTGGAGTATGACTCAGGTTGATCATGCGAAATGGATTGGTTCCCGATATCGAAGTATATCTAGAAGGTCTTGATCATGGACCAGGTAATAATTCGATTACATATGATTCAGTAGCCCAAGGCGTAACAGAGCTAACCCCGTTTGAGAATGCATGTTGTAGGTCTTTTTCTGAGCATACGCTGAATGTAGACCTAACTGGAATTATTATTTTAGTAACCTAAAACTAAACCTAACCTAGGGGTTAGATTAGTGTTAATCTAACCTAGACCTAGGCTAAGAGCTAATGTCCTAAGTTAGTATCTATGTTCTATGAAGTTAGACTAGGTGTTATCCTAAATTCTAACCTAAGTTACTAACCTAACTATTGAGAAAGGATTTTGGGGACCTATGGAGGGGTACGAACCATGGGCGGCAGTTTCTATGTTATTTAATGAGTGGATAAGCATGAGGGACAGTAATTGGTGAAGGTTTTAAAACGGCTAACTTGAGCCGACGTGGCAGTTCACCAAAATTGGAAATGGTCTTGGAATTTCTCTTGTCTATCGCCAACTTTGGCGGTCGGTGGCAGTGGAGTTTGAGCGGAAATTGGGAGTAATTGCAATTAATGAGCTCGGTAGTCGAGCTCGGATTTCACGAGAAGGCATGCAAACTGGAAAGTTGTTGGTTTGTTTGGCTTATCACGAATTCAGTTTTTCCTCACTGTTCATTGGTTCTTCGCACTGATATTCTTGGTGTTGCATGGCGAGTATGAGTGTATCTAGCTCTTTCCTTTGGCAAGGAAAATATATATGTCATGGTAATAGCAAAATTTTGTTGGTGGCTCTAACTTGGAAAAGGAAAAGGAAGTCCGAGCTCTTTCAGTGGTCTGCTTCGGAATTTTGAGCAAATATCCAGGCATGTTAGGCCCTAACCTTTAAAAATCTTGTTGTCTTTCAAGTGATTTCATTAGAACAACTCTGTTCAAATGATTTATGGAAATAGATGATTTTCTATGGTTGTCTTGTGTGATTTTGGCACTGTATCTTCATGCTGGAATGATTTTTCATTTAATCCTTGATGGGTGTTTATTATATTCGAACTGTGGCTATATTTCTTGTGTTTTGCATATTCGGCTTTAAGTTTGCGAAATAAATGAAAGGAATGCATGCTAGGCCTGTCCTGTGAGAATCCATGAATTGTTATCGTGATGGGTACAGGCTACTATGATGACTGTTGATTTATATTTGTCGTCGATGCTTGTTATGAGTATTTGTCGTCGATGCTTGTTGTGAATACTCGTCGGAAGGGAGTCTGCTGGACATTTGTTTGATTGTTCAGTTTTAATGAACCTTGTAAGCTCTGTCGTGGTTAATGATGGGGTGGTTATTGATACTCGTTGGGTTTCGTTTTGTCATTTAAAGTTGTTTGTGAATAAATAACTTGTGGTGTAACTGTATCTCATTACGACCCTGTTGCAGTTGTTTTTCCTTTTTGTTGTGGTAATGGGATTCAACCCGTTGACAGTACGCAATATGGATATATGTATTTATTGTATTTGAACGACTCTGTAGAGTCCATTGAGTGATTCATATAATTTGGGCCACGGTGGAAGCTATATATATATATAGAATGTTGGAAATTGATTTGTCTGAGTCTTGTAGGAGTAACAGGTAAGGTGACTTCTGTTATGTGGTAATGAATACTTTTGTCTTACAAGGAATTTGTGGTTCAGACTTAGTTGGGGCATTTAAATATGTATTCCACTCTATGTAGGCTTGGAGCAAATATTGTAATACGGGCTCTGTTGGATTCCTTGTTACAAAATCATTATTTAGCCTTTGTTTAAGCCTGATTTTAAATGCTTGCCATTGTTGGCACGGATGGAATCATTATCTTCTATTTATTTTGTTTTCTGTTGTTGGGACTCGGTTGAATTCTTGATAGATAAACAAAGTGTAATCGCTTCAAATTATGACTGTTGGGTTTTATTGTTTTCGACACCGTTGGGTTCCGTGAGTATGGAAAGATATCTTGTATGTCGGCTTCTGGAAAGCTAAACTGTGAACACTGGTTATGGACTTAGTTTTAAATCCTCGAATGGTAATATATGTCACTGTTGCCTGTAGAAGCCCGAGTATGAACAGGTAATGTTCTTGGATTTGTTGGCTTTCTTTAATAGCTTGACATCATGAATTATGGCTTCTATAAAGTAGGTTGTGAACACCATACTTTCAGTTCTGATTGCGTTCAGAAGTGACTTCGATTCCATGTTATGTTTTCATTCTGATTTCACTCCCGTTTGATGTGACTGTACATGGTGCGTGGTTTTCGTTTAAAAATCTCTCTTGCTTAGTCATAGGGAAATGTCATGGCTTAATGTTTTCGAGTCTCTTGTCGACTGCGACAACAAAGGAGATCCTTTGAATTCGACCTTGGGTCTAAAAGCCTTACACAGTAGAAAAGGGCTTGAACGGGCTGTAGGTTGTTATTGGGATTGATGACAGGTTACGTCTTCTTCGCATTGTTATCCATTCTTTTGTTTGATTGAATGTTAGAGTTGTTGACTGTACCTAAGCAGGTAATGGCAGTGTTTATCTTCTTGTCCGTCGCTTCTTGCGAAAGGTCATTCTGAGTCTGCCTGGTAGATAGACACCGTTGTTTGGCATGGGGGCTACTGTACTGTAGTTGCTTTATTGTAAGTTTTAACAAAACAGTGTGCTGTTTATGGACTCGACTGATTTACTTGCATGTGTATTAAGTGAATGCCTTGCTTTTGGACAGAAGGTATAGTTATGAGCTAGTTCAGAGGGAATATGTTCAATTTGTTTATTTCTCTTCTGTTGTAAATATTAAGATGAAATAATTGTCCAGCTAACATCTGTAATTGTTTTTACATAATGACAGTATCAGGATTGATATGATATTCCTCCTTTAAGTTGAATATAATGATTGTCTGATGTTTGTTCATCTTGGGATTTACGATGAATAATTGCTTAGGATACTTTTGTTCTTCTTGATCCCTAATATTTTCGATGAAATAATTGAGAAGCATATAGGACTACTCTGTAACGAAAATTATTATTACACGTTATAGACATGATATATTCCTAACGTTTGGTTTGAATCATGCTTACTTGATTGATGATTTTATATCATTTAAACAGGGTGTTTAATGAAAACAATTGACGGATTGCAATTGTTTTAAAAGTTAGTGCTTATCATGCCTCGGTTCATGAATGACCCATGTTGACTATTTTTGCAGATGGTTGCCGTAAGTGGTAAAAGCATGCAGATCTGACAGGATGATCAGATTGTTTAATTTGATTTATAATGAATTACAGCTTGATTTTCTAAATGTTCTATATGAGGAAAGATGTTCTTTTTCCATTGAGCATTGTATTAAGTATCTTTGAATGCATAAAATGTATTTGTATAGTTCTGAAAGGAATAGAAATAAGTATTTGCTACTTATGTGTTGTATTCTTATTTTGATAGTTGACCTTCTTCGGTTTATATACCGAAGGGGCATTGTTATCATTGTATAATTTAGAGGCCTTTGTGATTGTCAATGAAAGCTTACAAGAAAATGTGATTGAATTCTTATGAGTGTTTAGTAGTTCTAAATTGTTCTATCGAAAGAAAAATTGAAATTTAAGCCATTGTCTTTCTAAAAGATAGGGTTCAAATAAACCTAAGCGTAACGCTAATCAAGTGAATTAAATTACTAATCCCTAGTCTGGTTATGACAGACAACATTTAATTGGATTCTTAATCATTTATATCTTGATACTATTAAGTATGATATAAATTGATTAGGAGAACCGATATAAACCTAATGGGGTTCGATGGCAATCTCATGTGAAGTTTATGAGTTATTGTCCAATTCCATTGTTTTAGAATCATGTATATTCTAAGAACTCCATGATGAGACCTTGGCCTTAATATCTCCACCGTGTAATGGGTTTTATTGAGGAAGGTCATTCTAAGAGACAAAGAGTCCAGGATTGGGAAAGGCTAACCTTGGGGAATGTCTTTAGTGTAATTTTAACTCAACGTGCGTAACGCATATTAATAAGTAGATCTTTTCGAGGTGGATTTAAAGGTTGACGGCACAAGACAACTGCAGGGTTGTACCTCCGAGAAGATTAGGATCTTCTCGAAGTTACAACAATGCAGGTGACTTATGACGACACCCTTTGCATTGATCGATCGCTAAGATTTACACTTGATCTCGAACGAGTTACTCAGGGACCGATTAGGAATGTGGTCACGTTATAAGGCTGCCTAGGAGATTGGGGTATCTTGACACACTGGTTTAACTAGGGTTGAACCAATATGTCATCGTGTCCCTAATCCTCATGGGCATCCATATAACGTTATCACCTTGTTAATCCGTTCCCGAGTGAATAAGTTGAGATAGGAGGGACTGACAGTCGGTATAAGACATTCTACATAACATAAGAATGGGGTGAAGGGCGTATTCCAGATTGACGAGTATGCCGTTAAGGAATACGAGACATAAACAGTATGTTTCAAATCTTTGGCCAAAGTATCACAAGTTCTGATTGCGTTGTCCTAATTCACCTAGTCTAAGGGATGAGATGCCAATGAATAATGGTAACAATTATTCAGTTAGGTTCCTTGGACAGAGCATTCTAAATCCTAGAATAGGGAAGAGAACCACAAGAGTGAAGTGTTAAATAAAACGCCAACTCTTATTACTCATGAATAGATCGGAGGCACTCCGAGTCATTACTGATTTGCATATGGTTATGTCTGTTATAAGAATGATTATTTGATTTGTGATTTCTAAATTATGTATTTAGAACCCGGGATGCAATTATCAAAAAAAAATTCACTTGTTCTAAGGTATAAATTGAGGATGTTACAAAGAAGAGGCACAGGTGCGCCACCCTCTTTCGTGGTTCGAGGTGAGAAAAAGGATGCTAACTGTTCTACAAAAGCCTGGGATGGTTCACAAGGATAATCATAAATTTTTTGGATTGGTGGTCCCCGATCGGATATTCGAACAAACTTATGTACTAGATAGTCCATAAGGGCTACTGGATTGCGATCAAGGAGCACCTAAAATTCAGGATCCCCGTGAGGAACATAATCTATATCAGAAGCAGATGATATTTCTGAAGGACTGGGGGAAGCTGGATGTGATGGGATTGCTTTAGGTTGATAGAAAGGATTATATGACCAAGATGGGGAACCAACTAATAGCGGTCCCGAGGAAGACCCGAGGGGTGCTGAAACATCCACACTAGTGGTGATCTCAGAGGAAGAAGGGGCCAGTTGAGCCATTCTTCTAGATCAGAACAGTGATGACCGTAATAAAAAAGTAGAAATATGGAAAAGAAGATTGACCTAACTAATGCACAGACAATTCAAGCAGCGTAGGTGATTATCTCTTTTAAGTTTTCATGCTTTTAAGAAAGAAAATATTAGGGAAGGATTTTTAGAACAGGAACTACTCGAGATAACCAAACTAATGATGGTTTGGGGAATGTTTTGGTGAGGAGTCCTGAAGGCACTTCAAGAAAAGACAAGACGTGGCTTGATATAGGGGCCTACCCTTCACACACCGCTGCGATAAGGAGTTGGGTTCTTTGCCAATATATACCAGAACTTCGTGAATTTATAGCGCGGCCCTAGGTCTACGTAGGATCTTCCTCTTGGATGTCACTTCCAAGTAGGCGAGGCCAGGGGATGAATTTTTGTTTAAATGCTTTATACCTAGTGATTACGGCTTTGTGTGCAATGGTGAAAAATAAAAATCAAATAGTGTCACTACCGATTTTGATTAATTTTTCCGGCCTATTTAGAAAACTAGATGAACAAAAGATACAACAAAAATGACAAAGGAAAAGTTCTTTTTAAGCACCAAGAATGAAGTGTTAGATTTCGATGAAGACAAGTCAAACAAATTCTTTCCCAGATGCGATTAAATTCTTTTTAAGCACCAAAATTGAAATTTTTGAATGTGATAGAAAACAAACAAACAAGTTCTTTTAAGTTCTTAAAAAAGAGAAAACACCGTAAAGAGGAATACCTATAGATTTAGCTCTCAAGGTGTGTGGACTTCAAAAATCACGTTGTTGAGCTCTTCCCTCGAACAATCCACGAACAAGAAATGTGCTCCACAAGAAAAGGTTAAGCAAACACCCAACAAATCCAAAAAGATATATCCAGATGATAGTAGAATGAAAATTTCTATTTAAAGAACTAGAAAAATTTCAATAAAATAACAATTTTGCAAAAAGAAGACAGATCAAGAATGCAATTTTGAAATCAAATGAAATATTTATTGATCTTTGGAATAGGAATTGGAATTTAGCTTTGCAAGAAAGAAGAAACTTTTAACTTTGCAAATTATAAGTGAAAGAAGCAAGACCAAAATGAAGGAAGGAAATGCTACGGAGAACTGACGAAAAGTAGCAAAGAAACAGAACGAAGCTCAAAACTGGAAAAGAAATGAACTTACCAATAAGGGACTTTGGTTGGGTCCCACCAGTGCATGCCAGAATGTAGATCAAGAATTTCGCGCTTGTTACCTGTCCAAGTTAATGTACCAAACTAAACACAAAAACCTTGAAAAACTCAAATGAAATCGATACCTGATAGATAAGACAAGATCTAAAGATGTAGATGGAGAAGAAAGCCAATGTAGACAAGACAAGCACACACGAGCGATCCTGCAAAGTAGACCCATGAAACACAGTGAGACACCGATGCTTGATAGAAAAAGACCACGTTAAAAGCTATTTGGGTGGACTACGAAAAGTGGGCCAGGAAGCAATAAGCTCCCTCGGCAGATGTCACCCACGTTTTCAATTAAAGAAAGAAGAATACATGATAAAATATGTAAGTGAGTGTCTATATTTTGATTAAAAATGACAGACAGAAAAGTAAACAGCAGACAGAAACCAATAAAAAATGGGAAAGTGTGAAAACAATGTTGGATTTGTGTTCCTTGAATTATTTTACTTGTCTACAGGTAGATCAGCATCGATTAGGAAAATTGGTGTTGACTGAGATAGATCAACATCGAATGAGATAGTTCGGCGTCAACTAGATAGAATTGGTGTCGACTAGGTACGGTCGGCGTCGACTCAAGGAAAATTGGAGGAAGATTGAGAAATAGACAGTGGAAGCTAGATCGTTGATCTCCGCTGGATCTACAAAATCTGTAGGGATACTGACAAGGCTCTACCTGCGCTAGATGCAGGAGCAGAGTCACCAAGGGATCGATTGGGGCTCATGATGTTGATGTGGTAGGAGAAGAGTAACGGTACTCCTCTCAGGGATTGGTTTGGATAGAATTCACTCTCACTTGATAGATAATGCTCAAACTTGATGCTCAAAACTCTCTGTCATTCTTTTTGTCTCTCTGTCTAACCAGAACTGAATTTTGGCCTTCTATTTGTAATCGGCGCCGACCGAGATGTAATTGGTGCCGCTCCAAAAATTGGCATCGATCGAGTACCATTCGGTGCCGATCAGGGAACAGATTCCTAAAATGGCCAAAAAGGATGATTTTTAGAAAGATGAAGTGATCCTTCCACCTCAAATACGGGAAATATCCCACTGCTCGGTTTTGGGAGGAGGAGAAATAGGGGGGATAGATGAATAAAATAGATATGGGAGGTTAGGAATTGATATGGGGTAGATAAGTGGTTAAGATGTATGTAGAAAATATAATTAAATAGTTAATATTTAATTATCTATGGGTAAAACATAATGGGGTGAAATAAACTTAGGATAGATGTTTAAATCAAATATTAAATAATACCCTAAGGGAGATGGTGATGTAAATGTGCCCTGAGTTACTCAAGAAGACAAATGCGCACGAGGAAACCAGATTGGATAACCAATTTTAGGTGTCTACACTTGGGATCTCACCCCTCTTCTGAAAAGAATAAAACTAATTTGGTGAAATTGGGTGTTCCAAACAAATTATGGTGTAGATGGAGACGTTGATAAGTTAAAATTTTGACTAGTAGCTAAGGGTTTCTTGTAGGTAGTTGGGGTTGATTAATCGGAAACCTTTCCTCTAGTTATGAAGATGAATTCTATTCAACCGACCCTTACTATCATTGCTACTAAAAATAGATGGGAATTCCATCAGATGGATGTTAAGATTGCCTTCCTTCATGGGGACCTATAGGAAGAGATATACATGGAACAACCTTTGGGTTACATCCATGATCCCTACCTCATTTGTAAGTTAAATAAGTCTCTCAATGGTCTTAAACAATCCCCTTGGGCTTGGTATGCCAAGATGGACTCCTTTATACTTACATCAAGGTTCACTCAATTTCAATCTGACCCAAATGTTTTCATTCTATATTAGGATGACTCCATACTCATCCTTTTTCTGTATGTTGATTACAGTAAGTTCTTCCTCGATCATTGATTCTGTGAAGATTGCCTTATCCAACAAGTTTTCCATGTCTGACCTAGGATTGCTTCATTACTTTCTTGGGATTGATATTTCACAATATGACTCAAGAATTATGATTTCATGGCCTAAATATTCCCTTGATTTTGTTTCTCAATTTCATATGTTTGATTGTAAGCCTTTTCCTACTCCTTTCCTTTCCAGGGTTAAGTTGGTTTCACATTTCTCTGTTCCCTTGGTTGAAGGGACCCTTTATCGATAGTCTTTGGGTATTTTGATTTTCCTTACTCACACTCGTCCGGATCTATTGTATACTACTGGGATAATGTCCATATTCATATAGGAACCACATGAGTTGCATTAAAAATCAGCAAAGTGGATCCTTAATTATAATTATGGTACTTATACGGATGAAATTCACTATCTTGGAGGAGTAGATATTGAATTGGTTTGGTTTATTAATTTTGATTGAGCCGGTGATTTAGATCATCAAAAATCTACCTTAGGATACATTTTTTCTTTTGGTTGAGTCTTGTTAGTTAATATAGCAAGAAGTTAAACACAATTACGATATATTCTACTGAGAGGCAAAGTACAGAGGAGTAGTTATCACTGGAACATAAGCTATTTGGTTATAGGGTATCTTGACAAAGTTTGGTATTCACTATTGGCAGCCTACTATAATCTACTGCGACAACATGAGCACCATATCGATTTTCTGAAATTCGGTTCAACATCAACGAACGAAGCACATTGAAATACATATGCATTTAATTCAGGAGTTGATTCATGATGACATCATTGACTTGCAGTACTATCAGAATTATGATATGGTTGTAGACATTTTCAATATGCCCTTCACTGAGGAGAAGTATCTTCACTTGCAGTCTCTTCTTGGGGTGAGGTATGCTACAACCGCCTATCTTCTTTGGGGTTTCTATTCCTCTTCTCTTCTTCTCTTCCAAAGAGATGTTGTTTGTACATAGGAACCTCATCAGACCTAGTTTCCAAGAACCATATGACACATCTTTGTTAGGTTTTTTAGGACAGTATTTTATTTCTTGTAAGTGGATGTTTTCCCTTAGGGGGTTTTCCTCCATTACTTGAGATCCTTATTGTACATGGGTACCTCATCGGGTGTATTTTTTCTGACCCATTTTTATTCTCTTCTTCTTTTTCCATAGATTTGTTACATGTACATGGGTATCTTATCAAGCCTTTAGTTTTCAAGTGCCATTGACACATCTTTCTTAGTTTTCTATGGGATTTATCTTTTAATTATGACTTTCCATGACCTCTACCTCAACTTCGATGAAGGGGGGTGTTGGTGTATATGACTTGTCTCATCATCACTCGGTGTCTTTTCCACCTCATGTGGTTAGTCATCTCACTTAGTGAGAATAGGTCAATAGGGTTAGTTAGGGTTATGTACACATGTCATGCACAAGATTTACACAACACTCCTATATGTACCTCTTATTTTTTATCTATGAACTTTCCAAAACACCAAAGTCTATTTGTACTTGATTTTCCTTTTGATTCATTCTCTCGTTGATTATGTTAAGTGTTCTTATCACCATTGTAAGTGCATCCCTATTTTATGTGCATGAGGTTTCGTATTGATCCTCACTGAACAATTGATACAATCCTCCCAAGAATATATGAACTTATGAAAGTACGAATTTCACAAGTTGTTGAGAAAAGGAGACTACTTCCTCAAACTTGTCAATGACTTCACGGAACACCATCACTCAATGTTACCCATTCAAAGGTAACTTCTGAAGAGAAAATTAGTATATGGAAAGTGGTTTGTCCTAACATGTACCATAGGTGAAAATAAGTTTGTGTCTTTTTCTTTTTGTTGTGTGTTGTTCAATAAAGAGGTTTTGTTGTATCCATCCTGGTCATGCAATGAATCATATAGCCCAATAGATAAGGCATTGGTCCTCTCAGTGTCTTGAGATTCTAGATTTCTATTTTCTTTGTCTTCACTTTGTTTAAACTGAAAAAAGTCCCCAAGATAGATCCAATTATTTTCATGTTAAATGTCTAGCATGAAAAATTGAATTTTTTTGCCATGATAACTAAGCCCCACAATCAAAAATCCATGAACCGGGTAATGTAAAGCTACCCTCGACCAATTGCTGATTATATAAACCCCATAATAGCTAAGAGGGATTTGATAACTATATTTTTAAAGTGTTTTTAATGTACATGTAAGTTGGTGGGAAGCAATTCATAGGTTAATTGTGATCCACTTTGAAGGAAATGCTCCCGGAGGCATAAAAAGGACTATTTTTAGAAATTTGGCACCTGTTATCCCTTAAAATTGGCAAGAGAAATTTCTGAGATAATCATACCGAAATTTTGTTCCATTCCCTCATCAGGGACTCCTTACGTTCGGAACGTTGCAAAATCCCTTCCCCGGAAATCTGGTTTTCCGAACTTATCCTTTTTTGGTCTTTTTTGGTTGGGCGCACATAATGACCATACAACATCAAATGTTCATGCGCCCCCTTTAAATCCTTTGGCGCATGTTTTCTTGTGTCAACAGGAATTTTGGTGCGCCTCTCTATGTTGAGTCTTCCTTGCGTGCGCCAAGGCGCATGCGCCTTCCAGTCAACAGATCTTTTGTTGCGCCTCTTTTTGGTGCGCGAGGCACACATGTCCCTCTGTCGACACCACTTTCGGTGCGCTAAAGGCACGCATATCTTCGTGTTGACAGGAATTTTGGTGCGCCAAAGGGCGCACGTTTTCTTGTGTCGACAGCTCTTTTGGTGCGCCACTTGAAAATTTCGTGGCACATTTATTACCTCCTCACCTATAAAAAGGCGCATCTACGCTGTCATTTTCACCAATGCAAATCACGTGATTATTTTCTTTGTACCTGTCAGTGCACCAGCCCTGTCGCTTTTGAATCGCTTTGTGGACCCGTTTGCGCATTTCTTCGTTATAAATATCCGGGTAAGAGGTCCTCTTTCTTTTGTGCACTTCGTGTTTGTGGTTTTTAGCTGCTTGTTAGTATGGATTGGATTGGAAAGACTGAAATGATGAACTTGCCCCCCCCTTTTTGCTGTATTTTCCATTTCTTCCACGTGATCTTCCCCCTCTTTCCAGATCTGCTGGTAGAGGAATCGCTGTCCTGAAATAATAGCTTGGAACCCTTTGTTTAAAGTCATTTCATCACCCAAACGACCCTAAGAACAATCTAAACCATATGTAAAACCCCTCGAGAGAAAAGCCTGAAGCCTAAAAGGAAACTATATTTTCTTCTCTGTGGTGCATTGGCATGCCCCTGCAACATGAAGAAAGCAGTTGTGCCAATGGCGCATCTATCACCCCTGTTACATCATGAAAAGTTGCGCCCTCAAGGCGCACTTCCTTAGTTTGTTGCAAACACTTTATCGCTAAAACCTACGCCCTTTGGCGCACCTCCCCGCATATATGTAAAACTACACCAAATGCAAAGCTTTAAATGGCGCGAGCACATCCATCATTGCAATAACATCATGTCATACTGAGACCTTTCATACACCGCACCAAGTTCCCTTAAGCGCACAAAAAGAATATGTTACACAAACCTTATATGCACCTTTGGCGCACCAAAGTTCCATGCAACATGATGTGCCATGGGTGCATCATGTTCCCGTGTAACATAAGGAATCCATGCGCCCTTCATAAAACACATACATATGGCGCAGGCGCACCCATGCTTACAATAACAAAGAATGTAATCTGCAGAATCCATGTGCCATACGCCCTTTGGCACTGATTTACCCCTTGCAGCATCCCTTCCCTATGCGCCTTACTATTTAGCCCTCAGCAGCCGCGGTATTCATGTGCCCGCACCCTGAAGCCTTTAAATTGCTAAATCTTTCTTCTATCAACATTTCAATGGAAAATCAGACAGCTGACATGGCTTTCTTGCATTGAGTTTCACTTCTTATTGTTGCATATCAGAACTAAGTTCGAGAAGAACATATGTCAACATCAAGCAAGAAACCTATCAAATCTAAAGTCAAGGCCAATCTCACAGAAGAAGAAATGAAGTATAAGTATCAGAGGGTCAGAATGCCCGAGTCCCAAGCAGAGTGTGACCTAGACATCAAAAACTCAGAACTGGGTCATATTGACATGGAGGAATTCAGGCCGGAACCCAAAGGGTCATGAGAAGTCCATGGATGGACAAGTGACAGCGATTCCTCGCACCTTGCTGGTGGGATCGATCGGCCAAGGCCGTAAACAAAGAATTTATGATGGTGGTAGCCCGATGCTACAACAAGGACACAAGATGTGTTCATGGTGAGAAGGGAAAAGTTATAATTAACCTCACTACCCACCACTTTGAGATAATGCTCGGCATTCCTCATCGCCGGATTAAGGCCTAGGGCGACAATGAAGATCAATGCATGCAGATGATGAATGAAGTTTATCTCAAGAACAAAAAAGTAGTGACTCGATGGCCACAAGTCATTCATCATAGTGACTTTTCAGAGGAACTCAGTGACACAATTACGTTCTGAGTAGAGTCTTTGGGCTTCCTGATGCCCATTATTTTCACAAGTGGATGTTGCGGTACCTTGAGACAATGAACAAAAATACGCCGATCAATGCTTTGAATGGGTAGAAATCATAAGTAGCACAATCTCTCGAGCATTACTAACAACTTAACACAACGGGAGGTTCTATATGAACTCCTACGTTGTTTATGCTGCAGCTTCAGAAAGGGACTACCCAGCTATGATGCGGAGTGGGGTGTGGCCCCAGGTCAAGATCTATGAATACTATCTAGAATTGAAGCTGGAGAATAGCATCCCCCAATTCACAAAGATCAATGATGCATTCTTCTACTTCATCATCTGCCTGTTGAGGCCAAATATGACTCACGGTCGTATGACCAAGAGCATAGTAGCAGCTACTGAGAAGTGGGGGGCCCTATTCACTCAGTTCCCCACATTCACCTATCTGAGGGCAGTTAATTTCTTGGGGAACCAACTAGACTGCCAAGGTATGCCGGGCCCAAATTGATCCTATTGGAGCTGTCAAGGCAGCTTGTTACTTACCATGAAAAGTGCCTAAAGAGAAAGAAGGGTGGAACTCCTTTCCCCCTCACAGTGGGTAGATATACGTGTCTCACTCACCACAAGGAAAAAGATATGTTTGCAGAACTGGAGCTGCTAAATCTGAAACATGACTTCCCAGCAAGGCCCACCTTCGACCCGAGAAATTGTCTACCTAGGGCTAAGCTCGACCCGATCCACATCCCTCAGATCGAAGACATCTACATCGACATATATCATGAGGTTTAGCTCAGGAGGAAGGATCATTCTCGCTTGGCCTTAGCAGAAATCATCCAGTACGGGGTAGCCATCGTCCCCAAAGGCTACCAAACTACCGAGCAAGAAGTGGATCAAGTATATCTTGACACAGGTGGGGACGATTGGCCTTTCGCGGTGATTGTGAGCTAAAGCACCCCAAACAATTGAGGAGAGAGTCGAAAAACTCTACGAGCGAGCATTGGTGCCGAATCAACGGACTCATCTACCTCGGGGTCGATTTCACAACCTCTTCATTGGGCAATGCACCTCCTCGGGCTAAACAGCAGCCAAAAGGCAAAGGAAAAGGCAAAGAGGGTGAATCGGCTCCACCCAAGAGGAAGCTCACGAAAGTCCTCTTTCCATTGCACCCAAAAAAGTTGTAACTTTGGCTTCCCGGAGAGAAAGAAGCAGCGGAAGATGTTCCAATAGGCTCATCCACTCAGGATGTTGCCATTGCTACAACAATTGAGGTCCCTTCTGTCTCTTCTCCCTCTCTTCCTTCCCCTCCTCGAGTGACCAAGCGACCATTCCTTTGGTCGTGTCCTCTCTCCCCTTCTTCTACCGCCCCTCATGCTTCTTCGTCCATTTTCTCTTCTCTCGCGGACTGTCCCCCTCCATTTATTCCCTCATCTCGAGCTCCCTTCCCTTCCTATGTCTTACTCTCCTACGGTATCCCTTCCTCCTGTCGGCACTTCCTTGGCCTCCCCCTCGATGCCGCCTCCAAGTGTTTCCACTTTTTCCCTTCAACTCTTGTAGCTGCCCCCTTCTCCGTTTCGGTCCTTCTCCCATAAGTCCGATCTGGATCTCCCAACACCTAAGTCAATAGAAAAGGAAAGTTCCCATCGCTCCAATGGACTTCTCGTAATCCCATCAAAAGGGGAAAAGAAAGCGGCAGCCCATCACACGCTTCTCTCGAGTGCTTCGAGAGAGGGTAATGGAGATCGCATACCCCAATCTCACGAAGGATAAAAATTCTCTGTCTCAGGCCAGTTATATAGTGACTCAAGTCACAATGGGTACGTCTTCTGAAAGCCTTCAGGGAGAGGCCCTATCTGTAGTCGACGCCCTCTGCAAGAAGCTTCAAGAAGTAAAAGAAGAGAAAAGGCTACTGAAAGAGCAAAATAAACATCTGCTCCACGCCTTACAGAAGATGGGCAGTGCACCTCCCACAACTGCCACCGAGACTCCTGAGCCTCGAGCCAGGATAAAATTAATGAATATGCAAAGATCGGCAAGCAAGGTATGGTAGTTTCACTTTGAAGGAGCCAAATCCTCAAGGACAAGTGAAAAGTGATCGCCAAGTTCACCGATTTGTACTTAAACATCAACAAGGTGAACAAAGAACTCCGGACATTAGCGGGACCCATATCGGAAAGATTTGGACCACGCTAGGCTGCAGCGTGAGACCTTTCAAAGATTGTTATTTCGACTGTTCGATCGAACACACAGTCAATTTCGGTGTCTTCGGTCATCCGGGGCCCTCAATAAAGTCCTTTCCACTGGACTACCGGATGGATCAAGCGGAATTCGTCCTTGAAAAAATTGATAAGGTAAAGGAAGAAGCCCTGGACGTGATGCACCAAATGGAACAAATCATTCTCAACATGTCTCCACGGTTGCGTACTCCTTCCTTCGCCTTAAGGAAAGTTGATGAAACCATCCAGATATTCAAGGAGATCATTTAACAAGGGCTGGGGCCAGAGGTCACTTTTGACGCAGAGTCCATCAATAACCTGCTGGCCTGTCGGGACTTCATCGGGTTCCTCATAGAAGCAGAGAAAGAATATTCCAAACTCCCAGAGAATCTCGTAGACAAGTGAGAGACTTGTGAGGCAATCAGCGAGCGACACAAGGATCCTTCCTAGGATCAACTAGAGCCCATGATCAGCAAGTTCATGGAATACCATGCCCAATTTCACATCTCGTCACTGAGCGAGCAGAAGAAGCAGGATACCCCCTTTTAGCCGCAGGATGATAACGATGAATAAATTCTCTCTCTTCTTCTCTCTCTTCTTCAACTTTTTTTTTTTTGTGAATATCTAAAGTGTGTTGGCACAAATGATGACATCATCCATGTTGCACCATGGGATGATGTCATCCATCAAGTTGTCAAAAGTCAACATGACTTTGAGATTTTTTTGTAGATATTTTGTAAATAAGTGGTTGGTTCCTTTTTGCCTTCCTTCTTCTCCTTCTTCTATAAATACTCAAATACTTGTTGTATTTGAGGGGGTGGATATTTTTTAGATGAGAAATAGAAGTAAGAAGAAGATTTTGAACTCCTTGTAACAGAAGCAATTTTGAATGCAATATATTTAGACTTTGTGTTGAATACATGTGTTTTTATCAGATCTTTCTTATGTTAGATTTGCTTCTACTTTGTTGTCATTTATTCATCAGTATTTCTTTAATCGTTTATGCAAGTAAGTTTGGCTCTGTTTACTACCGATCCCAAAACATAAACCCTATGACCTTTCTGCTTTGGAATTCATTTATTTTCTCCCTTCGGATCTAACCTTTCTTCATCCCTCTCTTTCATTCCTTTCTCTTTGTAGCTAGAAATAAACCTATTGGGATGAGATCCCAAACCCCGAAGCGAGAATCTTTGTGAGATTTGCAAAATATTCCTGCTTGGTAGAATAGCAATAAACCAGTTTCGCTTTCTTTGACTCAAAGAGGGCTATGCCCCACACCTGCATTGGCTTTTCTATCCATAGATCCGTTGCTCACGATAGATTTTCAAACAAGCAGTTTTGGTGACTCCACTTTGGGATCAAACCGATCTATCGGATCTATGATGGTGGTGTGTGAGAAAATCAATAAAAATTTGAAAAATCACTATCTATTTGCAAACTCTAACTTTTTGTTAAAAATCCAAAATTTTGCAAAAGTAACCCGAATTGAAAATTTTCTTCCGAGATCCATAGATCTAGCCTAGTTAGAGACCTTTAGTTCACTGAGTTTTTATAAAAATATGTATTTTGCCGTAGATACGAGTTTTTGACTGTTTACCAAAAATTTCAAACTCTTTGAAAAAATCAAATTTAGATCTGAAAATCAGCTTACTAATCTTCACTATCATTTCATCCTCGTTGTTCTTTATCATTAAACCGCAATCAGTTTTGAAGAGGATAGTTTTAAATATTTAAAGAAGTACATGTTGCTGGTTTTTGTCGAAAAACCAGAAAATCAGCAAATACAACAAAAAGAAATTTTAAATCTGCTCCACAACGTCACGGATCTGGAAGGTACTGTTGGCGGGCGAGCCATTTACGCGTAGCAGGAGAGCTCATGGAGAATTCGATCCTACTTTCGATCTGCTTTAAAGGCACAATTTCAGTGTAACACCGGCACGCTTCTCGTCACTGAGCTCGGCTGACCGGTCATCCATGAGTGTCTCACCTCCACGGAGAAAGAACCTCTCGCAAGGGGCATCCACATCCCTTTGCGGTGCTTTATTACTCAGCGGAACCGCACTTCCAGCCCGTGTTCTTTTTCCAGCCTTTCAAATGGCGGTGCCATGGGGAAATGCTATGGGCCCCCTGGCTTTACCACATCCAGTTCACGCGCTCCCACATGGAAACCGAAAGAATTTTCCCAAATTTGATGGAAGCAGGAACCAAAGCACGGATTCACACATATCTGCATTCATCATGTCATGCAGTATCCTGGATGTAACTCATGAAGATGTGTCGGTTCACCTTTTTGGAAACTTTACGAGGGGCCGCGTGAGAATGGTTTTAGCATTTACGGCCGAATCTATTACCAGTTGGGCCACCTTGCGGGATGCTTTCGAAGATAGGTACAAGCCTTGAAGATACATTTGCATTACTATCACATATCAATGACTTGAAGAAGGATGCCAATGATACCATGCGCAATTTTATCGCCAGGTTGATGCATTAATCAACCGTGTGCTGTTGCCATGCTTCCAACTTTGGAAAATCGAAGTGTTTCTTCGTGAGCGCTATGAGTTCAAAAGTAAGTTTCTTGCTCTGCGAGAACAAGTGGCTACCTTAATTCTCACCCAGGAGCGCCTGCCACGAATTGAAGATAATTTGATAATATCTGGTGAATTGAAAAGGGAATCCTCCAAACCTAAATCTTCGGGCCCGCCGCCCACTACTTAAATCGATCGACATTTCAAAAGATGGCGAACGACTTGCTTGCATTAAAGAAGCAGTTAGCCCAATCTTCCCCTGGTTCCTCATATCGGGATATCCCACGGAGGAATTTCTCTTCCAACAATATTCCTCAAAGGCCGCGCTTGCCTGCAACTACTCCGCGGTTGGCACTTGAGGCTCCTCCGGTTAACGCCTTAGCCGAAATTGAAGAAGAGGAACAAGATTACGAAGAACCTTCATCTCAAGGCAAGGATGATCAAGATGTCGGTGAGCCGACTGGTGACTCTACTATCGGGTATATGGAATTTGAGGAGGAAGAATCGATGAAGAGGAGGGTACACAAGGATATGCAAGTGGACAATCATATGCTGTTTTTACCCACTCACAAGGAAAAGAAGCAGAGGTCGCTTCCCATGTGCAAAAGGAGAAGGCTATGTCAAACACGCCTCCAACTATTGCTAAAAGAGGTAATCCTCTTCCTACTCAACTCCCTGTTAAGTCTTTTACAAGAAAATCTTTTCCCCCCATTTCTCCTCCAAATCAGCCTTCTTCTATTCCCATAAAGACCAGTAATCCTACCCTACCATCATGAAGTGAGGGACTCATTCCTTCACCAACGCAACCCTTGGCCACATTTGACATAATTGACCATGCTAAAAAGACCAAGATCCAAATGTCTGAAGCCAAGTATCTTCAGTCAAATCCCGAACAACTTGTAAGATTGACCAAGTATATTTAAAGTCAAGCTTTCATAACTAATCAGGTTTCCCCAAAAGGAATCCTTGCCACTCCTCCTACATCCCGCACAAATGTTGCCTCAACGTCTACATCGGGCAAGATTGAACCTTTCTATCTCTCCTCCTAATCAATGGCCACAAGTTAAGTAAGCGCATAATTGATAAGGTGTAATGCGGACATTGGATCCAGAATAAAATTGAAGGTGGTTAAACTCCGAAGACCCCAAATATCTTTTCCATCGAATGGGGAACTATTTCTTATCTACCGAGTCTAACAAAATGGTTGGCAAGAAGAAGATCTTAATAAGATCTGGACTTTCGATTCGAAAAAAAAATTTCGGTGGATGTGGTGCCGGCCATTTTTCAAGGTTCCTCTTTCAAGTTTCGACGCGAGACATACACGAATATGAATCCGCTACGACGCACGCCGTCACTTGCGGATAGTTAGTTAGGATATGATGCGCGACACTGGCGCGACACTAGAAGTAATGACGCGCGACATTTTCGACGATGAAGAGTTCGACACCCCTATAAAATTGAAGGTGGAAATACCGGCGCGACATTGTGTATATTATTCACTGGTTTTCAAGGTTCCATCGGCGAGACGCGCACGCGTCATTGTAATTAAATGATGCGCGACATTGCGCGAATTAAATGACGCGCGACATTTCACTTGTAATTAAATGGCGACAATTAACGCGTGACATTGTTATATAAATGACGCGCGATTAATGTAATGAAATGACGCGCATTGTAATTAAATGTCCGACTATTGAGTTAAATGACGCGTCTGTAATTAAATGACGCGACACACGTAATTAAACGCGTAATTAAATGACGCGCGATGTTGTCCGCTATTGACGCGCGACATCGTCCTGTATTGACGCGCGACATCGCCCTCTATTGACGCGCGACATCATTCTCTATTGACGCGCGACACTGAAATTAAATGACGCGCGACACTAAATTCAATTGACGCGCGACACTAAATTCAATTGACGCGCGACACTACATTCAATTGACGCGCGACACTACATTCAATTGACGCGTGACACTACATTCAATTGACGCGCGACACTCAATTGACGCGCGACACTACATTCAATTGACGCGCGACACTACATTCAATTGACGCGCGACAAAGGAAATAGATGACGCGCGACAACCGAACAAGATGACGCGCGTCAATTAAAGCTAGTGACGCGCGTCAGTATAAGCAAATGACGCACGTCAATAGAGGACATTGACGCCCTATTTAGCTTATAAATAGCCATGTGCAGCTCATTTTCTCGTTTCCGTTTTCCCGTTCTCGAATTTTTGCAGGTCTAAATCTTTGACAAAGACGCTATTTCAGGAAGAAAATCCATAATGTCGACTTCACATGCTTCCCAATTGCAAGTTCAGGAAGAAAATCAGGACAATCCAACTCAATCGATTGCGAAGATCACCTACAGGAATCCCTTATGCCCTCACATCCATACGGCTTTAAAGATGTCTTCAGAATATTCAGCTATAATGGAAGCGTGTGAATTTACAGGGCTCGTTAATATGCCCCATTTCGAAACAGATCCTGATATTTTGAATTACCTTCTGTCATGCTACAATTCAGAGGACGGTATATTTTATGTTACTCTGAACGATGGCCAAATGTTCCAGTTCACTATTGAACCAAATGACATACATCGGTTTACGGGCCTTCCTATCAGAAATTTACCAACTGTGACAACCAAGGCAACACTCACGGAAGATGACAAGAAATTTCTCGAATCAACGTACGGTTTCCATTTTGATTGTAAGTATAATTCATTTTAATTCATATTTTTTATTCTGTTTTTCACTCTGATACAATTCTGTTATAAATTTATAGTAATTTTCACTGTTTCGCATTTGCAGCCCATGTCAATAAATCCAGGCGTGGTGTAGATACACAATCAATTGCACATCACTTTCTTGCTGCACTCATTTCATTTTTTCAAGCCAGAATTGTTTTGCAGGGTCGCCAAACAGATATACCAAATTGGGCCATTGCATACATTTGTGCCACTATCACAAAACGAAAATTCGATTGGTGCACATTTCTATCGAAAAAAATAAGAACTGACATAGCCAATTCAAAAGTCTCAGATAAACCTTTCATATATTCAACAAACTATCTCCTCGGCTTCTACTATGAGGCACTTTTAAATTTAAAACATAATGAAATTCCTACTAGCTCTGATGATGCTTTGAAGAAATTATCAGTTCCATTTGAAGAACAGCAGGTATAAACTATTTAGTTTGTAATTGTATTACAATTTTCTTCATTACAGTGCACATTTATTAAATCTTAGATTTTAATGATTTGCAGAGAAGATATCTTGAAGCCATTCCCCGAAAAAAAAAGATGTCGAGAGGAAGAGGCCAACTACACGCAGAGGCTTCGGGGGACTCCCAATCTGAAATGGAAGCTCACTCCTCTCCAAACCCTCAACAGTTTGAACTCGTTAAACGCCAGAGAAGTAATCCATTCTCATATATTATTTACAAATTCCAAAGTTGCAGATTTATTTTTCAATTTATATTTTAACCAAATGAATTAACATTTAATATTGATGAATTGCAGGGATTTTGGAACCTTCTTCCCCAACTCACTCCATACATTCGCCTGCATTGATATCTTCTGAACAGCCACTGAGTACAACTCCTACAAGGCCACCAGTAGCACCGAGAAAAACAACCCCTCGACAACAAGGTACAACTTTTCTATAGTACGTTTAATTTCGTAGTTTTGACTTTTGAATTGTTCTAATATTTTTCTTTTTTTCTTGTACTTTACAGCGCATGTCATTCATGATCAAACCACGGCAGCGACACCAACTCAACCATTAATTTTTAAAATGCCAACCAGAGGAACAGTGAAAAAGACCATTGGTAAACGCATGACTTTTGCTCCGGCCCCCAGTGGGACACTAAACCTTGACTCCTCGTTTCGTATTCCAACTCTCTCACTTGGTGGCTTGCCCAGTGCAACGGGCATATCTGTTTTGAACAATATAAATTTAGATGAAGATTATTTGGGCATTGATAGCAATGACCCAACTGGTTTTTTCGATACCCGCGAGATGATTCAAGGCCAGCAGGTATACTTCAAATTTCAATTTTAATATGCTTTACAATTTTTAATTACATTCTGATTTAAATTTATTTATCTAAATCTTGATTTATTTTTTCGAAAACAGGATCAGCCCACCCAAAGACAGAAAATAGCAGTTGATCTTGGTGAAAGCCCCCACACTTCTCCAGCAAGATCGTCTGCATCAGAATCAGATAGTGAAGAGTTTCCACCTTATCCTTTGGAGAACTTACTTGGTAATGATTGTCAATCCCATGTCAGTGAGTTTATTGTTCCTCAAATCCAACAGCTAATAGAATGGGAGAGAAGGGCCAAAGTTCTTATCAATGAGATTATTAGTCGTTATGAAAATTATTGGCAACGGGACAGTTTATACGCTGCAGTCCAGAATCAACCTGCGAAGATGGATTCCTTATTTACCCAAGCAAAATGTGGGACTGTCACTTTTAACAACGACTATAAAGATGGCATTTTAGATAAGGCACTAAACAGATTGGAAAATATTAGTGCCGAGGCCCAGGCATATTTTAACAAATGGTCAAAGGACAAGGATTTGGTATCAATCGCAAATGCCGAAAGAGATAGAGCGGTTGTAAGTACTATTACATTCAAACAATCATTTTTGTTAATTTGAAATTTTGAATTTACATTAATATTTTGAATTGACATTACTCTTTTTGTGCAGTTGAAATATGAAAATTTGAAGAGTCAGGCGAAGGTTTTGCAAGTTCACTTGGAAACAGCAAAGAACAACTTATCCGCTGCAAAAAATATGAAGCAAAATATTGTTTTGGTTAACAAACAAAACAATACACTAAAGCGGATAATTAAAGAGCATGGTCTTGACCCTGACATCTTGTTCAAAGAAAAAGCAGCTGCTGATCCAAATTTGCTGTCGCATGGAGATGCAACAAATCAAGAGGAAAGAATTTTAAAAAATCTGGACAGTGCTGCAGAAGATCTCATAAGTTCAGGGGTTATTTCTGGTGTTGGGGAAAGAACTGCAGCCAGAGTGGAAGAAGCCGTTGCGGAAGAGAGTAGAGTAGAAGTTTCTAAAGAAAAAGAGGGTTTGCAAAATTAGAAACTTTTATTATTGTATAAACTTTAAATATTGAATTTCAAAACTTCTACTATTGAGTATGTAATATGTTATTTGAATTTAATTATATGGTGATTAGATGGTGATTATCATGAATTATATGTATGTTTCTTGTTTAATTGCATTGTCATGAATTATATGTGGACGTAGATGATGAATGATGATAATGATAGATGATGATGAAAGATGAGAATTGATAATCAATGATAGATGTTGATGAAATATGATGATCAATTTAATTTCTTTAATTATCTTGAAAATTATGTCTTTGCGAAAAAATAGCAACTAAGTTTTGAAAGATATGGTTTTGTTATCATGGATATTGTTTTGTGTAGAGTAGATGGAATAACCATGTGATTAACCATGTGATTAAAAGATAGGTCAAGCTCGATACAGAACTTTGAAGTTTAATGTAAAACATATAAGGTTTTTATCATGAAGATTAGTCTGTATTGTGGATTAGAACTGGGAGTCTATAAGTTGGAATAATTTTGAGTGTATATATATTCTACCTAATGGGACGATAAATTTCTTATATATGTTTTTCCATTATATTGAATGTCAATGTTTTTCTATTTCTAAAAAAAAATACATTATAATTTAGATAGAGGTTTTTTTAATGAATGATTTGTGAAATGCAATCAATCTATTTGAATCTCTATACTTCTAGCTACAATCTTTTTTATCCTCTGAATAATCCCATTACGTGGACCCCATTTGAGATGAAGTATGCATCTATAATTCACTCAACTTAATAGTTTAATATATAATAAATTAAATATAATTCTAAGAAATCAAGAAAGAATCATCACTGGAAAGAAATTAAACATAATTGCAAATATGATAGGGTTTAACTTACCTCTTGCGTATTAGATTGCAGTGAAATCATCAAGGATAACGTGCTAGATCCTTGTTTTACCTGACATTGTAGACAGAGGGGTGAGTTGTCTGACATTGTCAGTCCTGAGAAGTCCCAGTAACATCTTTAAATATATAGACCAACAATATCTTTAAATAAATGATAACAATAGTTGAAAAAATGTAAAGTAACTAACAATAAGATGATGTTGTAGAAGATACCTATTTAAAATTGAAATCATCACCGGTAATGTGCTAGATCTTTGTCTTAATAAAATTCAACACAAAAATGGATTAGTAGATAGATGTGTGAGTTGCCTGACATTGTCAGTCCCGAGAAATAACAGCTTCCTCGGACGGATGTCAACCCACGTTTTCAAAAAATAATATATTGTATTTAACCAATTGTAACAAACAATAAAATTAAAGGGAAAAAGATACCTCCGTCCTCCTTAAAGTTGAAATCATCACTGCCACTAGTAATGAGCTATATCTGTGTTTCAAAAAAAACCAACACGAGAAATGGATTAAATTTTAGATGGGTGAATTGCCATGGTTAACCTTGTCAAATTTAATCGATTTAACAACCTTTCTGTTTAGCATCCAAGAAAAAATACAGTGCCTTCTCCAGATAAATCATAGAAGTTAAATTTGTATAGGATTCTCTTCGGGACTGCTTCTTGGAGTGGTTGAATTAACTTGAACTTGTATTAGTTACAAGAATGAACTTGAAATATTTGATCCTTTAGTAGATTCCTGCTACAACCATGTTTTGTTTTCCTGAATGTTCAACTGAATGTTTGAAGACAATTTTCTTGAAGCTCCGCCATTTCTATGCCTTGAATTGATTAATCATGATCTTCTTGAAGTACAATCTATAAAATCAAGTGTCTCAAATATTGAAAATAAAAATTTACACATCAATCAGTGTCACTGTTTGTTTGTTTGGTCTGGGGATAAATTTTAAGGCTTCATCTCAATTGGCTGCATTGCAAACATGAAGGGAATTTCCTCTAGTGCAAAAGAATTTACTCATCACTCCGTACGCGCGTCAATGGAACGTCAATTGTTTCGATCGACGCACGACACTGGAATCTATTGACGATCGCATCTATTGACGCGTCATCGCGCATCTATCGACGCTGGCGTCATCGCATCTATTGACGCGTCGCGCATCATTGACGCGCGTCACTGGCATCTATTGACGCGTCACGCATCTATCGACGCGCGTCATCGCCATCGACGGCATCTATCGACGCGTCATCGCATTTTCGACGCACGCCGCTGACGGATTCTATGCATACGACGCTCGTCACTGGATTCTATGTATCGACGTATGACGACGTCACAAGTATGTACTAATGTCGCGCGTCATCTTGGACCTTTGACGCGTCAAGTGAGGCATTTGACGCCCGATTTAGCCTATAAATACCCTTCAACCGGTCATTTTCTCGTTTTCACCTTCCGGCTCTTGAATTTTTGCAGGTCTCAACGCTTCCCAACTGCAAGTTCAGTAACAAAAACCAAGAGAATCCAATTCAATCGATGTTCCTTATGCCCTCACATCCATACTGTTTTAAAGATGTCTTCAGTAGATAAATATTTAATGGATGCGTGTGAATTTACACGGCTCATTAATATGCCCCATTTCGAAACAGATCCGGATATTTTGAATTACCTTCTGTCATCCTATAGTTCAGAGGACGGCATTTTTTATGTGACTCTGAACCGCTGCCGAATTTTTCAATTCAGTATCGAAGCAAATGAAATCCATCGGTTTACAGGCCTTCCGTTCAAAAATTTACCAATTGTTACAACCAAGGCAACACTCGTCGAAGAAAATAATTTTCTCGAATCAACGTTTGGTTTCCATGTTGATTGTAAGTATAATTCGTTTTAATTCATATTTTTTATTCTGATACAATTTGCTGTTATAAATTTATAGTAATTTTCACTGTTTCGCATATATCCAGGCGTGGTGTCTAATATGTAGCATTTCTGAGTACATGTAATTTTTGCAATGCTAGTGTCTAAGATGAGCTTTGTAACTTTGTTTGACCTGATGAGTGCAGTGGAAAAGTTTAAACAGAAAAAGATCTTAAGAAAACTGATGGAACCAAGAAGGGGAAATTAAATGATGTTCCCAAACTTGATGCAAATCAAGCAGGAGGGAAGAATTCTGATCAATGTACTTTAATATTAACGGAGGGTGACTCAGCCAAGGCACTTGCAGTCGCTGTAAGTGTTTGTGCCATGAATCAGGGAAATGTGAATATTGAATTTGGTAGTACTGTGACATGTTTCGACATCACTTTCCAATTTAATTTTTTGTTATTTTAGTTATCTTTATGCTATCAGGTGGCAGGAATATCTATTTTTTGGGAAGCTACCACTCACCAACAAATGGAGAATAAAGAGATAGTAAATAGAAAAAAAATCCTTGTTCTACAGGAAGATAAAATATATGACAGCATTAAATCTTTAAGATACGGCCATCTGATGATAATGACAGACCAGGTACATGATCTTTGTATAGCGGTTCTTAGTTTCTTTAAATGTTCCCCCTGTATATTTGGTTGTGTTTTGAGACTTTTTATATTTGTTTTCTAAGCCTCCAGATGTTTTGTATCTCCATGTCTAATGTCGGCACATGTTAATTTAGGCAACTCACAAAAATGGAAATGTGTTATCTTTCTACACAATTCCTGAGTATGAAGCTTGGAGAGAATCATTGAGTGGATCGATAACCAGCTGGACCATATAGTAAGAAGTAATGCTAGTTTGTTTTCCTCTTTATATGTTTTCGAGTTCTGGTTTTGTTCGCTTGCTGATTAGGTATCACTTGTTGCGTGGACCATACAGGGTTTGGGCACAAGTACCTCTAAAGAGGGCAAGGAGTATTTCATAGATCTGGACAAGCACAAAAAAGATTGTGTGGGTTGATGAGAAAGATGGAGATGCTTCCTCATATCAATCAGCTTATAGAATGGGACAGAAGGGCTAAGGTTCTTATCAATGAGATTATTAGTCATTATGAAAATTATTGGCAACGGGATAGTTTATACGCTGCAAGCTGATCCAAATTTTTTGTCGCATGGAGAGATTTCGTTGTTGGGGAAAGAGGTACAGCCACAGTGGAAGAAGCCTTTGGGAAATAGTGCAGAGTAGAATTGGATAAAGAAAAAGAGGGTTTTCAAAACTAGAAACTTTTATTATTGAGGAAACTTTAAATATTGAATTTGAAAACTTCTACTATTGAATATGTACTATGGTATTTGAATTTAATTATATGGATTTACATACAATCTTTAATTTTAATTGCATTAGATGATGAATGATGATAATTGATAATTAATGATAGATGATGATAATGAGGATATGATAATGATATGGTGATGATATCATATATATGGATGATGAGAAATTTTATGTGGACTTATATTTAAAATCGTATAATGTATTGTTTATCCCGAATTTTATGTGAATTTTATGTAAGAAATCAAGAAAGAATCATCACTGGTAAGAAATTAAATATAATTGCAAATATGCTAGGGTTTACCTTACCTCTTGCGTATTAGATTGCTGTGAAATCATCAAGGGTAACGTGCTAGATCTTTGTTTCACATGACATTGTAGATGGAGGGGTGAGTTGCCTGACATTGTCAGTCCTGAGAAGTGCCAGCAACATCTTTAAATATATAGACCAACAATATCTTTAAATAAATGTTAATATAAAAAATTAGACTTGTAACGTCTTTAACGATAACAAGAGCTGAAAAAATATAAGGTAACAAACAATAAGATTATGTTGAAGAAGATACCTATTTAAAATTGAAATCATCACCTGTATTGTGCTAGATCTTTGTCTTAAAAAATTCAACACAAAAAAAATTGATTAGTAGATAGATGGGTGAGTTGCCTGACATTGTCAGTCCCGAGAAGTAACAGCTTCCTCGGACGGATGTCAACCCACGTTTTCAAAAAATAAAAAGATTGTATTTATCTAAATGTAAATACATACACCTATAACATCTTTAATTATAACCAGAGCTGAAAAAATGAATAGTAACAAACAATAAGATTAAGGGGAAAAGGATACCTGCTTAAAGTTGAAATCATCACTGCCACTGGTAATGAGATAGATCTTTGTTTTAAAAAAATCCAACACGGGAAATGGATTAGTAGATAGATGGGTGAATTGCCTGACATTTTTAGTATATAGACCTGTAAACATCTTTAATGAAGATAAAGATAAAGATAAAACATAGATAAAGAAGATACCTACTTAAAGTTGAAACAGACATTATCAATAGCTTCATCAAAGTCGATGTTGTCTTCTGTAGAATGTGACGAAGAGACAATTACACTCTCAAGGTTGGGAATATTTGTACCTGTAGCTGTATTATTTACACCTCTTTTTTCGCAAAGGGAATTCCAGTGAGAAATTGCTCTGTCAAAAAATGAATAGTAACAAACAATAAGATTAAGGGGAAAAAGATACCTGCTTAAAGTTGAAATCATCACTGCCACTGGTAATGAGCTAGATCTGTGTTTTAAAAAAATCCAACGCGAGAAATGGATTAGTAGATAGATGGGTGAATTGCCTGACATTTTTAATATATAGACCTGTAACATCTTTAATGATAAAGATAAAAGATAGATAAAGAAGATACCTACTTAAAGTTGAAACAGTCCATTATCAATAGCTTCATCAAAGTCGATGTTGTCTTCTGTAGAATGTGACGAAGAGCCAATTACACTCTCAAGGTTGGGAATATTTGTACTTGTAGCTGTATTATTTACACCTCTTCTTTCGCAAAGGGAATTCCAGTGCGCAATTGCTCTGTCAAACGGAAAGGTTTCGAGGGAGTATCGAGAAACGTAACACCTCATGCAACTTTCCAGATTTTTGTCCAATCTGTTTCTCAGTTTTGATTTTATAAATGACAATGCACTGAAAACCCTTTCATCCTCCACAGACCCCAAAATCATTGTCTGGCATAACTCATATAGTCTGAAATACTCACTGATATCTTCTTGTAAGATAGAACTTTGAAAGATTCCTCGCCACAGCCTTGTAATAGCACCACTTTCAGAAGGTTGATCTAAATTCTTATATTGGTTCCTCATTGTTGTTGCAAAATTGGTTGACTGAAACTTCAATAAATCGGCATTCAGTATACCTTTGATTTCCGTACCCTTGAGCTCTGAAGTCTTTGTAAATTGTTCCATTATTGTACCCATTGATTTATGGAAATGCTTACTGACAAAGTCTGCACGGCCACCTTCTGTATTCCAAAAATTCGGATTCATCACACCCATTGCTTCCAGAATTTTATCTTTACAGAAACGTTCCCTAATTTCTGATGACAAGGTTTCTGAAATTTTTTTAAGCTTTATTCTTGTCTCAACTATCACAGACTCAAACAAATTACGTGTCACAGGAACATCTTCTCGTTCCGATCCTGTAATATCTTGACGTCTTTGCAAGATGTGCATTGGTATTTCCCTCCCATTAACAGAGATGCATAGGTGATCGTGGATATTAAATCTCAAAAAGGTGTTAGGATTTTTAAGATCTAATAAATCTCTCCAATTTTCAAAAACAGGTGCATCAAAACTATCCTGGGAACAGTACAATATATCAAGACTTTGACATACCATTTTCCTCATCCGTATAAAATCCACGATATAGATCAATCTGCCCTGTGCATGCTTCATCAGTGTATTGATCTCCTTTAACATTGGAAGAATACCAACCAATGTAAGCAAAGTCTCCAAATCAGTTAAGCGGAACAACAGGTCCCTTGCCCTATCAACTTCATGACGGTATTTGTGCATGAAACCAACCAATGAAGGATACTCCTCACGAACTCTGCATGCTGGTTCATACAAAGAGATCCATCTAGTCTCCACATCCTTCAGAAGTTTTTTGCCGTCTGTAATTCCAATTGCAAATTTTTGGAACTCCAGAAAACGCTTTGGGCTGCTTGACATATAGGCATGGAGTTCTCTTATTAGGTCTTCTAATTTAGCAACATTTTCATGGTTGCTTACCATTTTATATGCTAAATTCATTCTGTGAGCCATGCAGTGAATTGGTAGCATATATGGGGCCACTGTTGTTTGTAATCTAACACAGAGCCCTGTTCGGTGACCCTGCATGACAGATGCACCATCTGCTCCAACGCATACTAACTTCGTAGCAATTTCATAATCAGTCATACCAGCAACATCTTTCAAATGAGAAACAACTATTTTGTATAGGTTTTCAGCATTGCAGTTTTCAACCATTTTCATAACACCCAATGATGAGGTGTCCTTATATGATTTTCTAATGTATAGATGTGGATACATACCCATGCGGTGTTGTCGACTACTGTCACTTCATCAATTGAAAGAGAGATAAAGTTTGCTTTTTTTACATTCTCTTTCAAATCTTCCTTCTCTATCATCGAGAGGCATTTTGCCATTTCCCATCCACTACTCTCAGACCAATGAGACTGAGGTACATTCAGCATTCCATTAAATTGATACAAAACTTTGAAATCAAGGAAATCTGACATCGCCCTTCCTTTTTTAAGTATTTGAAAAAGAGTAGAGAACTGTATGAATTTTGCATGTAGATTTGTTTCTTTCATCTTACCAATATGCGATGTGATTGTTCCTCCCTTTTCCAACAGATGTCTGTGTTTTTTCTGCTCTGCCTCATATTCCGCTGCGTATCTGACATGCATGCACTCCTTTTCAGTTTTCCACCTATGTGTTTTGATTTTCTGGCCATCCGCCCCTGTTACAGTTAAATATTGTTTTCCACAATGTTTTTCTATTGTGTCCAGCTTCAGTTGCATTTTTTGTTGCTTTCCCAATTTCCACGTACATATTGTACATGTACATTCACATGGGATTTCTTCAGAATTAGATGATTGTACAGGTTCAATAAATGGAAATTTAGCTGCCCAATCAAACTTGTATGTCCTGCCAATGGTCCACATATTCTTGTTTGCTTTCAATGCTTTACTTTTTTGAGTAGAATTTTGAGGAATATCGCAATCACCTGGTTTCCTCTTTCTTGGACCAGAGTTTGATATTGATTTCTGTCTTCCATTTTTCTTTGAGTGTTTGTATCTCGTGATATCTAGCCGCACTTCGGTTGCACCCCAACAGAACAATATCTTCAAGATCTCGGCATATTATCGTAGGTTTCATTTGTTTGATTGACCGTGATACTATGTGCAGAATGCATGTCCACCTCAATAATGCCTTCACACGGTCAAGATTCGATTCTTTTTGGTGGCATCTATATGATTGGTATTTACATTATCTGTATCCGCAGAGTTTCCAAAATACTTGAAGAGTGATTTCTGAGATTTCTTACTTACTTTTAGGTTTTTCGTATTCTTTGAGCTGGCACCTTCCATTATTCTGAAAAGAGTCTGCGTCAAAGAAAAGAACCAAGAAGCGAACTCGTCCAGCCTCTCGAGGTCTGTCGCGCGTGAACCTGCCCGAGGTCGCGCGCGTCAACCCCCTTCCTCGCCGCGCGTCCACCCTTCCTCTCGCTCGCGCGCGTCACTTCGAGCCCAAGTCGCGCGCGTCGACAGCTCGGGTCGCGCGCGTCAAGATAGCTCTCGTCGCCGCATCAAGACAGCTCGTCGCGCGTCAAGATGACTTTTTGTCGCGTCGATTCGGCTCTTTCTCGCTGGCGTCAAGATCTACAGCTCTTGTCGCGCGTCGAGTCTGAGATCTTGTCGCGCGTCAATATTGCCCTTGTCGCGCGTCAACACTGCATTTGTCGCGCGTCAACAGTAATATGAATCTCTGGTGCTCAAGGGTATGCGAGTTCAAATTTCACAATATTGGTAATTTGGTAAGCTACTTGAGGTATACTACCCGGCGAATCACATAGGTTTTTATAGGAGATGTTTTCAAATGAAGGCGAAGCCGACCCCCAAAAAAAAAAATATACTATATATTTTAGTAACAGACACCGACCCACTCACAGAAAAAAATTCGCCTTTTCAAATTTTCCTAAAATGAAATTTTCGCCATATTAAAATTCGCCTAAAATTTCAAATTTTAGGCCTAATGCGATGTGGGATAGCATCGAGGAATTTGACACTTTTTCAATTGAGGCAATTCAAGAGCTCAAAATGACATGGTGATTCATTGGCGTTTATTCGTCGACACTAAAATTTTCCTCCGTAATTTCTATTTCATTAATGTATGTATTAGGAATAGGATGTTGTTAAGTATAATTAGTAGTAGCGTCGATAGAAGATAACGGCGCCATCGATGCAGTGCCGCCAACAATATGGAGTACGGTAACAATCAAAGTACAATAGGAATGTTGTAAAAAGTAAATATTTGTCGTAAGTGGTCCGGTAATATTAAAATGTCAAATTTTGGGTAATTAGAGAAGTAGGGTCTACATGATTAGGAATTAGAAATATTATATTAGTAATAAGGACAAGGAGTGAGGTCATAAGTATTTTGTGTATTTTATTTGTAAAAGTCTAAAAATGTGGAACCCATGTAAAATGATAAGGTTTATCTTATCTTAAAAGATAAGATTACATGTACGAGATAAGAGTTAAGGTATAGAATATGATTCGTCGAGTGGATTTATTATCCTATCTTAGAGATAAGATGGATATGCTGGAAGTTCTATAAATAGAGAGGCCACCCCCTCATTTAGCATAGAAAGAAGTAGTGAGAAATATTGTAGGAAGTGTGCGAAGGAAGCCATCAATTAAAGGTGTGTTGAAGAAGCCATTAAGAGGTGTAATTGTAAAGTTTCTCCCATAGTCTTGGTGAAAGGCAAGTGAAGTCAATAACACTTGAAGTACCTCATGGGTGAGATTGTAACAATTTCATGTTAATATTATAATTTATTTTGATATTTCAGATTTGTCATCATTCCGTCTTATCATAGTCGATGGTATTCTTATGTTATGTTGTTGTTTTGTTTCCAGATTACATCCACCAAACTAAAGGCTGTGCATTAGTAAATAATCATAGCACGAGGAGTTCCCGGTGAAGAATTATCATAGGGCGGATTGGTGATGACATTTTGGTTCCGTTGCCGGGACCATTCCTCGTTGGTGGATTTTCTGGAGAGATATTCCCACTTAGTCAAAAATCAATTGGAGGGTAACCTTGTTTTTCTTTGTGCATAGTAGTTACCATGGTAAAGTCATTTTTTTGGGAATAGTATTTACCATGATAAAGTCACTTTTTACCGTGAATAGTATTTACCATGATAACTTCACTTTTTACCGTGAATAGTGTTTACCACAAGTAAAGTCATTTTTACATGATAATTCAAGTTTTACCATAGTTTACCATGGTCATTTCTATTTTATTGTAGAAAGGTGTAAATTCACTTTCTAGTATAGTGATTCCAATTATTTGTGCACATAAGTCTTGTTGATTGTACTTGGGGTTGGTATTTCACGGTGGTTACTTTTGAAAATGGGAAAGATTCTGTTTTTTCAGCTCAATCTAATGAAGATGCTTCTTATTTCATTCAAGAGTTTAAACGATCTTGTATTTGTAATGGCCTCATAAGAAGGAACAATGGACTGAATTTTTCCTACCTTTTTGGATGGTTCAACACTTAGGTGGTTTGAAACACTAGGTGATAATGTGAAAAATTCATGGGATTTATTAACTGAAAGTTTTCTTGAAGAATTTGGTGAACAACAAAAATATGCAGATCTCATGATCGAGATCACAAAGCTATCCCAAGGAGAGAAGGAGAAGATAAGGGATTATCATGCTCGTGTTCTAGAGCTAAGGAGGAAGCTCGATGCCCGGATCGGAAGGAAGGATTAGCGGATAGGTTAATGAATGGCATGGATAATCTCCTATGTAAGCACTTCATTCTTGGGATGAAGCCAGAGATCAGACAATGAGTGAAGTATGACCGCCTGACTACCATTGAACAAGCAAAGGAGATTGCAAGAAGGCAAGAAGAAAGCATGGAAGAGGAGCCCAAAGAAATTGTTGCTAAAGTAGAGCCTACACCAGCACCTTTGGTCCAGAATCCACAACCACTCCCGGTGAGCACAAATATTTCTCCTAGTACATCTACTGAGTATGAAGATCTGCTCAAAAGATGGGTCGAGTTAACTATTAATCTTCTTGAGGAAAAGAATTTAGTTCTCAGGGAGGAGATAGAGGTCCAAAAAGAAATATTTCTGAAGTTGTATGTTATGGTTGTTATAAAAAGGGTCATTATAAGTATAATTGTCCAGATAGAGCTTCTACATCTGGTAAAGGAGATAATGATAAAGGAAAATCACCTGTGAATTATTTTGATGTAGTAGATAAGAGCATAAATAATGAAGTAGATGTGTTTGTAACAAAAAGAAAGAAAGAAAAAGATAATCAAGATGGAAATGATCCTAAGAAGATGAAAGGAGAAACTAGTAAGAAACATAGGAGAAGAAAGTTGGGTGTGCAGGATTTTTTGATTTCACAGGGGCAAGGACCATACTCCATCTTGGAAGATCTGTCCAAAAGGCCTGCAAATATTACATATGGTCAACTCTTGGCTATGTCTTCGGAGAAGAGGCGGGAGCTGCGAAGTGGACTCAATGCTCGACGAAGAAAGGAGGTTGAGGTCCCTGTTTTGGAGGCAGAGGTAGATCCCTATGCTCCATAAGCTGAGGTATTATGTAATGGTATTTCAATTCATGATGTCTTAGTTGATGGAGGTGCTGCAATTAATGTAGTGACCAAGTCTGTAATGAATATGTTGGGTTTAAAAATTGATCGCCCTTCAACACTTATGTTAAGGTCATTAAATAAAGGAAAAACTAAACCAGAAGGTGTAGTTTCAAATGTGGCAATATCTGTTATGGGTGTTGTATGTGTGGTAGACTTTCAGGTGATGAAAAATGGTACTGTTGCATACCCAATGCTGCTAGGAAGACCATGGCTAAGGAGAGTTCATGCAAGAAACTACTGGAATGAAGGCTTCATGACACTTGGACATGGTAGAGAGAGGGTGAAGATAAACGTGATCCCTCGACATCATAAAGCAGAACCTATGGATTCAAGTGATGAAACTGATGATTGGACATCCTCTGATTACTCTAGTACCAGTGAAGTGGACACTGAAGATGAAGAAAGTGAGGTTGATGTTTCAGTCATGGATATCCTTCCAGTCACACCGACTCATGACCCCATAAAATTATCTGAAGAAGAAGTTGATGATCGTCTCCAAAAAATAAAGATTGGTGATGCTTTGTGATGGAGAGTGAGAAGGAATCTTACCTCCAGCTCTTTCAAAGGTACATACACCTATTCACTTTTGATTACAAGGAACTCCGTCAAGTAAGTTGGGTAGAACATTCTATTGAGCTGGTAGATGGTGCTAAGCCCATAAAGAAAATGCCATATAGAATGAATCCTAATTTTTCCAAGACTATAAAAGAAGAAATAGATAAGTTGTTTGATGCAGGATTCATATTTCTTTGTGGATAATTTAGAATGGGTTTCTCCCATTGTAATCTCAATAAAAAAATGGGAAGCTATGTATTTGTGTTGATTACAGGAAGCTCAATAAGGCAACAAAGAAGGATCATTACCCTCTTCCATTTTCAGATCAGATCTTGGACGAAGTAGCTGGCCAAGAGTGCTATAGTTTTGCTGATGGATATAGCGGCTACAACCAAGTTCGTATAGCAGAGAAAGATCAGCTGAAGACCACGTTCACCACTCCTTGGGGAACATTTTCTTATAGAGTTATGCCTTTTGGGTTGTGTAATGCTCCAGCAACATTCCAGCGTTTGATGAATAGGGTGTTCGAACCCTACATTGGGACCTTCATCAGAGTATTTCTGGATGATTTTTGCATCTATGGGAGCAAGTTGGACCACCTGCACCAAATGGAGATAGCATTTCAAAGGTTAGATGAAGCACAAGCCTCACTAAACCCTACAAAGTGTGTCTTTGGATGTTCTAAAGGTGTTTTGTTAGGGCATGTTGTATCCAGAGATGGTATTAGTGCGATCCACGATAAAGTTTCAAAATCAAAGATTTACCATTTCCTATTAATAGAAGTAAGTTGAGATCATTTTTAGGCCATGTGGGTTATTATAAAGGTTCATCAAGAATTTCTCAAATATTGCACAGCCACTAACCCAATTCTTGAAGAAGGATGTTACTTATGAACCAGGAAATAAGGCGCATGAAGCTTTTGGACAACTGAAGGAAGCCCTGGTGTCTTCACTTGTTTTAAATAATCTAGACTGGAGCAAGCCATTCATTGTGTACACGATGCCTCGGATGCAGCACTAGGAAGTACTTTGAGCCAAAAGGATGAAAATGGGAATGAACATCCAATTTACTTTGGGAGCAGACAAATAAGCGGTCTTTGAGGTAAATTATCATCAGAATCGAAAAAGAGGCTCGGCTATCATTTTTGTTGTAAAGAAGTTTAGAAATTTCTTGCTAGGGAAAAAATTTCTAGTTGAATGAGATCATCGAGGCTCTAAAATATATTGTAAATAAGCCTAACCCATCAGGGAGGATAGCAAGATGGATAATTTTGCTACAAGAATTTGAATTTGATATTATAGATAGGCCAGGAAAGAAGCATGTCAATGTAGATGCACTCTCTCGAGCCTATGATGGTTTAGGATCATCTTGTGATGATGATGATTTCCCCGATGCAGCATTGTTATCCCTTGACACAATCCCTAGTGAATACATAGATATTTGGAATTATCTGAATGAATTCAAGTTTCTTGATGGTGCCAATGCAAAGACTAAGAGAAAGATTACTCAAGCCAGTCATCCATATTCTATTCTTCATGGAGTATTATTTCGAATAGGACCTGATGGACAATACAAGAGGGCAGTTGGACGTGATCAAGGGAAGGAACTGCTAGAAGAATTCCA
Organism: Taxus wallichiana var. yunnanensis; assembly: GCA_018340775.1. Lineage (NCBI taxonomy): Eukaryota > Viridiplantae > Streptophyta > Pinopsida > Cupressales > Taxaceae > Taxus > Taxus wallichiana. Next base: position 729,087,851 of record CM031234.1, on the reverse strand, counting down.
CAATGGTACATGTGGAGGGCACTTCTCTAGACAACTTATAGCAAGAAGGATCTTGGATGCAGGTTATCACTAGCCCACTCTTTTTAAAGATTGTTATAATTATTGTAAGACATGTGATATTTTTCAAACACAAGGTAACCGTAAGACTTCATCAGCTCCATTATGCCCTATTCTTCCACTTGGTCCCTTTGAAAATTGGGGAATAGACATTGTAGGTCCACTTCCAACTACCTCACGCCAAAATAAGTATATTGTAGTTGCCACAGTTATTTGACCAAGTGGGTTGAAGTTAGTCCATTTAAAACGACTTCCATGGATGAAGTGGCAAGGTTCATATATGAATGCATTGTCACCAGATTTGGTTGTCCATTAGAAATTGTAACAGATCAAGGAAGCCACTTCATTAATGAGGTGGTAGAAGCCCTAGTCAATAAGTTTTCTATCAAGCACGGGAAGGCAACAACATACAAACCAAGCACAAATGGACAGGTAGAACAAACAAATTTTGTATTGTGTTAAATTCTAGCAAAAGATGCAGCCTTGCAGGTACATAAATGGGATAAGAGGATTCATGCAACATTGTGGGCATATAGGGCAACATCAAAGTCAACAACAGGATACTCCCCATTTTAGTTGGCTTATGGCATTGATCCAGTTCTTCCTATTGAGTTTGATATTCCCACGGTCAGAGTAATGAAAAATGAAAGAATGGATGAAAGTGATTCAGTAAAAGAAAGGTTGGTACATCTTCATTTGTTAGAGGAAATGAGGGAAATAGCTAAGGATACAAGCTATAAGAAGAAAATGAAGCAGAAGGAATACTTTGATCAAAAGATCCGGTGGTCTCCATTTCATGTGAATGACTTGGTTCTAGTATATGATTCCAGATACAAAAAAAGAAGACAGAGAAAATTTCTTCCAAAATGGATGGGGCCCTACAAAATAGCAGTTGTGCATGAAAATGGTATGTACCGACTGGAGGAATTGGATGGCACTCCCATTATGAAATGGGTCAACCACGACAAGTTGAATATTTTCCAAGCACCAGAATAAGTCTACTCCGAGGACGGAGTAGAAGCTAGGAAGGGGGAAGATGTCGACACTAAAATTTTCCTCCGTAATTTCTATTTCATTAATGTATGTATTAGGAATAGGATGTTGTTAAGTATAATTAGTAGTAGCGTCTGATAGAAGATAATGGCGCCGTCAATACGGTGCCAATAATGTGGAGTACAGTAACAGTCAAAGTACAATAGGAATGTTGTAAAAAGTAAATATTTGTCGTAAGTGGTCCGGTAATGTTAAAATGTCAAAGTTTGGGTAATTAGAGAAGTAGGGTCTACATGATTAGGAATTAGAAATATTATATTAGTAATAAGGACAAGGAGTGAGGTCATAAATATTTTGTGTATTTTATTTGTAAAAATTCTAAAAATGTGGAACCCATGTAAAATGATAAGGTTTATCTTATCTTAAAAGATAAGCTTACATGTACAGATAAGAGTTAAGGTATGGAATATGATTCGTCAGAGTGGATTTCTTATCCTATCTTAGAGATAAGATGGATAAGACTGGAAGTTCTATAAATAGAGAGGCCACCCCCCCCATTTAGCATAGAAAGAAGTAGTGAGAAATATTGTAGGAAGTGAGCGAAGGAAGCCATCGAGTTAAAGGTGTGTTGAAGAAGCCATTAAGAGGTGTAACTGTAAAGTTTCTCCCATAGTCTTGGTGAAAGGCAAGTGAAGTCAATAACACTTGAAGTACCTCATGGGTGAGATTGTAACAATTTCATGTTAATATTATAATTTACTTTGATATTTCAGATTTTTCATCATTCCGTCTTATCATAGTCGATGGTATTCTTATGTTATGTTGTTGTTTTGTTTCCAGATTACATCCACCAAACTAAAGGTTGTGCATTAGTAAATAATCATAGCACGAGGATTTCCCGGTGAAGAATTATCATAGTGCCGGATTGGTGATGACATTCCCTCATGCTCCCTCACCCAAGTTTGAAAAGCAGACAAATACACCATTGAGGTAGTTTTCCGCTCGACGTGCTGGACAATTCTCAGCATTGGCAAGTATTCAATGATGACAATCAACTCATTGCCTTTCTAGAAAAGGTGGAAAATTTCAAGGAATTGCATTTTGAAGGATCCACTTCTATGTGCCGCGAATCAGTCACCGATCAAAAGGATGAATCCGAAGGAGCGGCAGCATTTGTCAGCTCAAAGGAAATAAAATTCCGAAGGGCCTGGTTTCTCTGGAACGGTTGTTCGACAGGCATGACCGTTTTGTAAAAAAGAAAAGGCGAGATGATGTTGGATCCTCCCCAGAAACCGAACCGGTCAATTTAGGTTCGGAAGAACATCCGCAGTTCGTGAACATTGGAAAATGTTGCACACCCGAGGAGAAAGCGGAAGTTTTCATATTCTTTGAAGAAATACATGGACGTGTTGGCATGGTCCTATGCTGATCTAAAGTCTTTTAAGCCAAAGGACGTCCAACATGACATCCCATTAAAAGAAGACATCAAAGCCTTTCACCAGAAGCAGAGGCATTATAACCCTAAGATCTCAATTACCATCCAGGCTGAAATTCAAAAAATGTTGGATGCGAGAATAATTTTTCCTATCCATCACACTACTTGGGTGGCGAATATTGTGCCAGTACGCAAGAAGAACGGAGAAATACGCATATGTGTATATTTTCAAAATTTGAATCGGGGCTTCCTTAAAAGACAACTACCCACTTCCCATAATGGATCGGGTTCGCAAGCGAAGAATGGATCGAGAGATGTTGTCTATGCTTGATGGTTTTTCAGGCTACAATTAGATTGAATTTTCACCTGAAGATCAATTTAAAACAGTATTCACTACTCCTGAGGCACGTTTGCCTATAGTAGGATGCCATTTGGCACGACTAATGCGACGCCACTTTTAGTGGGCTATGGACCTTGCATTCAAAGGTATGATGGGGAAGGTCATTGTGGTTTATCTAGATGACTTAACTGTGTTCTCTAAACAACGAAGTGATCATTGTGATCATCTGGAGCAAGTATTGGCCAGATGCCGAGAGCATGGGATTTCCCTGAACCCGAAAAAGTCTATTTTTGGAGTCACCAAAGAAAAGTTAATAGGGCATGTGGTTAGCAAAGAAGGAACGAAGATAGATACCGAAAGAGTTAAGGCTATTCAGAGCCTTACTTTACCTACAAGCAAGACTGGCGTTCATTCTTTCTTTGGAAAGGTGAACTTTCTTAGGTGTTTTGTTCCCGACTTTGCTGAGAAGACTCATCATATATTGGACATGATGAAAGGGTCACCAACCTTCCATTGGAGCGAGGAAGGAAAAAGGTCGTTCGAGGAAATAAAAGCTTCTGTCGCTCATGCGCCAGTCCTGGTATGTCCCGATTTCTCCAAAGATTTTATCATGTATAGTTATGCATCTGAGCATACTGTGTCTGCCATCTTGATGCAAAATAATTCGGAGGATGTTGAATCTCCGATTGCATTCATGAGCTCTCCCCTCAAGCCTCACGAACTAAAAATGTCTCAATTGGAAAAGCATGCCTTCACTGTTGTCAAAGCAATCAAAAACTTCAGGTGTTACATTTTAAATTCTCATACAGTAGTACTGGTTCCTGACACGGCAGTCAAATCAATTCTAACTCAACAGGAGTTAGGAAGCTTGTGAGGAAATTGGATTGCAAAGGTCCAGGAGTATGACCTGGATATAAAACCAACCAAGCTGGTAAGAGGCAAGGGCCTATGTCAGCTTATGGCTGAAAAAATGACTCAGAAAACCCTAAGGAAAAGGATGATTGTACCAACAAAGCGCAAAGCTAGCTGGAGAAAGCCCACTCTCTGCCTCTGGTCCTATTTGTCGCAACCAGCAATGAGTGGTATTCCAATATTGCTTTCTTCCTCACCTACGGCGAATGTCCAACTCACTTAACTGCAAAGGAGAAGCGCACTATAAAGCTCAGAGCAGCCAAATATGTCATCTGGGATGACAGTTTATACAAACGTGGGATAGATGGCGTCTTCTTGCGGTGTGTCGACAAGCCACAGAAGGTGAGGTTACTTGAAGGTTTTCATAATTCAGCCTGTGGAGGCCATTTCTCCTCTTCTGTGATGCACATAAGATCATCCAGGGCTAGTACTATTGGCCGACACTTTTCAGGATACTGACCACAGGTAGCAAAATGTGAACTTTTCCAACAGTTCGTCGGCAAGCCCAAGTTGGCTGCCTTTCCCCTCAGGCCGGTCATTGTCGACGAACCTTTCAGGTAATGGGGAATCAATTTTATTGGCGCACTCAATCCCCTATCAAGTGCTGGACATAGTTATGTCCTTACAATGAACATATTACTTCACCAAGTGGGTGGAAGTCATACCTGTCAAACATGCCACTTCTGAAGTTGTTTGCAGTTTCATCAAAGAAAATATCATTGTCAGATTTGGTGTTCCCAACAAGATTGTTGTTGATAATGCTTCTAACTTCTCCTCACGGGAAGTTATTAGTTTTTGCTATGAATACGGAATAACTTTGGCTCATGCCTCAGATTATTATCCTCAAGGAAATGGTCAAGCAGAATCCAGTAACTAAAACTTGGTGACCATCATACGAAAGATGGTGGATGAGAATCAACGAATGTGGCACAAGTCCTTGTATGATGCCTTGTGGGCAGATCGCATTACTCCCAAGAGATCTCTTGGTATGTCACCTTTTCAAGTGTTATATGGCACCGATGCCGAGCTTCCCATTTCCGTTGAACTCCTGCTCTGCGTTTGGCACGGGCAATTGAAGATGAAACTTTTCAAAGTTCCCTTGAAAAGAGGATCATGTATCTAGCAGAGCTCGAAGAAAAGAGAGTAAAGGTGGTCGACAAGATCACCGAACATCAGAATCAAGTCAAAAGATTGTTTGATAAAAAAGCTAAGCAAAGAAATTTCCAGGTGGGAGACCTTGTCCTTTTGTGGGACAAACGAAGAGAGCCAAAGGGCATACATGGAAAGTTTGATTCCCTATGGAGAGGGCCTTTCAAGATCAAGCAACTCAACGGAGAGAATAGTTTCTATCTCTCGTATCGAATGGAACTGAGCTCCCGCTTCCCTATAGCGGGCAACATCTGAAAATCTTCAGGAAGTAGAGCTTGCTCTCTTCTTTGTACAATTTACTTCAGTTGTGTGTTTGTTTTTGTCATGTGTTTGCTTTTGGTTGGTTATGTGTTTCCCCTTTCCGGTCGCCCTTGTTTTTGACTCTGTTACCCAATGGATAGGCATGTGAGATCTGGGATTCTCTAACCCTAAGGTTTGCTTAGGGATAGTCCCCAGAAAGAGCCAGCTATTATCCCGTAAAATTGGCAAGGGTAATTTTATAGATAACCATACCAAAATTTTGTTCCAGTCCCTCGTCAGGGACTCCTTGCATTCGGAACGTTGCAAAATCCCTTCTCGGGAAATCTAGTTTTCCAAACTTAGCCATTTTTGGTCTTTTTTGGTTGGGTGCACATAATGACCATGCAACATCAAATGTTCATGCACCCCCTTTAAAGCCTTTGGCGCATGTTTTCTTGTGTCAATAGGCATTTTGGTGCGCCTCTCTATGTTGAGTCTTCCTTGCGTGCGCCAAGGCGCATGCGCCTTCTGTCAACAGATCTTTTGTTGCACCTCTTTTGGTACACCAAGGGCACACATATTCCTCTGTCGACACCACTTTCGGTGTGCCAAAGGTGCACATATCTTCGTGTTGACAAGCATTTTGGTGTGCCAAAGGGCACACATTTTCTTGTGTCGACAGCTCTTTTGGTGCGCCACTTGAAAAGTTGGTGGCGCATTTATTGCCTCCTCACCTATAAATAGGCGCATCTGCACTATCATTGTCACCAACGCAAATCATGTGATTATTTTCTTTGTACTGTTACATGCAAGCGCCGATCCTGTCACTTTCGAATCACTTTGTGGACCCGTTTGCGCATTTCTTTGTTATAAATATCTGGGTAAGAGGTCCTCTTTCTTTTGTGCTTCGTGTTTGTGGTTTTTATTTGCTTGTTAGTATGGATTGGATTGGAAAGACTGAAATGATGAACTTGCCCCCTTTTTGCTATCTTTTCCATTTCTTCCATGTGATCTTCCCCCTCTTTCCAGATCTGCTAGTAGAGGAAGCTCTGTCCTGAAATAATAGCTTGGAACCCTTTGTTTAAAATCTTTTCATCACCCAAACGACCCTAAGAACAATCTAAACCATCTCAGAAACCCTCGGAGAGAAGCCCAAGCCTAAAAGGAAAGCGTATTTTTCTTCTCTGTGGTGCATTGGCATGCCCCGCAACATGAAGAATAGTTGTGCCAATGGCGCATATGTCACCCCTGTTACATCATGAAAAGTTGTGCCCTCAAGGCGCACTTCCTTAGTTTTTTGCAAACACTTTCTTTGCGCCCCCTCATGGCGCACCAAACTCATTTGTTGCATCACTAAAACCTGCGCCCTTTGGTGCACCCTGCATATATGCAACACCAGTTAAACTGCACCAAGTGCAAAGCTTTAAATGGTGCAGGCGCATCCATCATTGCAATAACAGCATGTCATGCAGACCTTTCATGCACCGCGACAAGTTCCCTTAAGCGCACAAAAATCATATGTTACACAAACCTTATATGCACCTTTGGCACACCAAAGTTCCATGCAACATGAAAGATATATGCGCCACAGGCGCATCCTGTTCCCGTGTAACATAAGGAATCCATGCGCCCTTCATAAAACACATACATATGGTGCTTTGGCACACCCATACTTACAAAAAAAAAAAAGAATGTAATCTCTGAGAATCCATGCATTATGCGCCCTTTGGCGCTGATTTACCCCTTGCAGCATCCCTTCCCTGTGCGCCTTACTATTTAGCCCTGTAACCCGCAGTATTCATGGGCCCTACACCTGAAGCCTTTAAATTGCTAACTCTTTCTTTTGTCAACATTTCAATGGAAAATCAGACAGCTGACATGGCTTTCTTGCGTTGGGTTTCACTTCTTATTGTTGCAGATCAGCAACTAAGTTCAGAAGAACATATGTCAACATCAAGCAAGAAACCTATCAAATCTAAAGGCAAGGCCAAGCTCACAGAAGAAGAAATGAAGTACAAGTATCAGAGGGTCAGAATGCCCGAGTCCCAAGCAGAGTGTGACCTAGACATCAGAGACTCAGAACTGGTTCATATTGACATGGAGGAATTCTGGGCCATAACCCAAAGGGTCATAAGAAGTCCATGAATGGACAAGCTGACAGGAAGTGCCCTGCACCTTGCTGGTGGGATTTCAGTCAGTACCGTAAACAATGAATTTATGATGGTGGTAGCCCGATGCTACAATAAGGACACAAGATGTGTTCATGGTGAGAAGGGTGAAGTTATAATTAACCTCACTACCCGCCACTTTGAGATAATGCTCGGCATTCCTCATCACCAAGCACTTTGTGGTCATGAAGCGGGAAGACCTGCATTAAGGCACGGGACGACAATGAAGATCGGTGCATGTAGTTGATGAATGAAGTTTATCTCAAGAAAAAAAAGTAGTGACTCGATGGCGAAGTCATTCATCGTAGTGACTTTTAGAGGAACTCGGTGATACAATTACGTTCTGAGCAAAGTCTTTGGGATTCTTGATGCCCATTATTTTCACAAGTGGATGCTGCGGTACCTTGAGACAATGAACAAAAATACGCTTGATTAATGCTTTGAATGGGCGAAATCATAAGCCGCACAATCTCGAAAGGCTACTAACAACTTAACACAATGGGGAGGTTCTATATGAACTCCTACATTGTTTATGTTGTAACTTGAGAAAGGGACTACCGGCTACGATGCGAGTGGGGTGTGGCCCCGTGTTAAGATCTATGAATACTATCTAGAATTGAAGCTGGAGAATAGCATCCCCCAATTCACAAATATCAATGATGCATTCTTCTACTTCATCATCTCGCTGTTGAGGCCAAATATGACTCATGGTCGCATGCGACCAAGAGCATAGTAGCAAAGAAAGCTCACGAGAAGTGGGGGCCCTATTCACTCGGTTCCCCACATTCACCTATCTCGAGGCGATTAATTTCTTTGGGAACCGACTAGACTGCCAAGGTATGTCGGGCCCAAATTGATCTGTTGGAGTATCGAGGTAGCTTGTTACTTACCATGAGAAATGCCTAAAGAAATAAGGGTGGAACTCCTTTCCCCCTCACAAAGTGGGTAGATATACGTGTCTCACTCACCACAAGGCAAAAGATATGTTTGCGGAACTGGAGCTACTAAATCTGAAACATGGCTTCCCAACAAGGCCCACCTTCGACCCGAGAAATTGTTTGCCTAGGGCTAAGCTTGACCCGATCCACATCCCTCAGATCGAAGACATCTACATCGACATATATCATGAGGTTGAGCTCAGGAGGAAGGATCATTCTCGCTTGGCCTTAGCAGAAATCATCTAGTACGGGGTAGCCATCGTCCCCAAAGGCTATCAAACTACCGAGCAAGAAGTGGATCAAGTATATCTTGACACAGGTGGGGATGATTGGCCTTTCGCGGTGATTGATAGAGCTAAAGCACCCCAAACAATTGAGGAGAGAGTCAAAGAAACTCTGCGCAGAACAGAGCATTGGTGCCGAATCAACGGACTCATCTACCTCGGGGTCGATTTCACAACCTCTTCATTGGGCAATGCACCTCCTCGGGCTAAACAGCAGCCAAAAGGCAAAGGAAAAGGCAAAGAGGGTGAATCCAGCTCCACCCAAGAGGAAGCTCCTGAAAGTCCTCTTTCGCATTGCACCCAAAAAAAGTTGTAACTTTGGCTTCCCAGAAAGAAACAGCGGAAGATGTTCCAATAGGCTCATCCACTCAGGATGTTACCACTTTGCTACAACAATTGAGGTCCCTTCTGTCTCTTCTCCCTCTCTTCCTTCCCCTCCTCGAGTGACCCAAGCGACCATTCCTTTGGTCGTGTCCTCTCCCCCTTCTTCTACCGCCCTCATGCTTCTTCGTCCATTTTCTCTTCTCTCGCGGACTGTCCCCTCCATTTATTCCCTCATCTCGAGCTCCCTTCCCTTCCTATGTCTTACTCTCCTACAAGTATCCCTTCCTCCCTGTCGGCACTTCCTTGGCCTCCCCCTCGATGCCGCCTCCAAGTGTTTCCACTTTTTTCCCTTCAACTACTGTAGCTGCCCCCTTCTCCGTTTCTGGTCCTTCTCCCATAAGTCCAGCCTGGATCTCCCAGCACCTAAGTCAGTAGAAAACGAAAGTTCCCATCGCTCTGATGGACTTCTCCATAATCCCGTCAAAAGGGGAAAAAAATCAGAAGCCCATCACACGCTTCTCTCAGAGTGCTTTGGGAGAGAGGGTAATGGAGATCGCATACCCCAATCCTCTGAAGGATAAAAAGGATCTGTCTCCGACAGATTATACAATGACTTAAGTCACAATGGGTACGTCTTCCGAAAGCCTTCAGGGAGAGGCCCTATCTACGATCGACGCCCTCTGCAAGAAGCTTTAAGAAGTAAAAGAAGAGAAAAGGCTCCGAAAGAGCAAAATAAAAATCTACTCCATGCCTTATAGAAGATGGGCAGTGCACCTCCCACAACTACCACCGAGACTCCTGAGCCTCTGAGCCAGGATAAAATTAATGAATATGCAAAGATCGGCAAGCAGGGTATGGCGGTTTCACTATGGAGGAGCCAAATCCTCAAGGACAGTGAAAAAGTGATCGCCAAGTTCACCGATTTGTACTTGAACATCAACAAGGCGAACAAAGAACTCCAGGCATTAGCAAGACCCATATCAGAAGAGCTGGACCACGCTAGGCTACAGCGTGAGACCTTTCAAAGAATGTTCGACTGTTCGAGTCAAAGACTGGTCAAGTTCGGTGTCTTCGGTCATCCGGGGCCCTCAATAAAGTCCTTTCCACTGGACTACCGGATGGATCAACTAGAATTCGTCCTTGAAAAAATCGATAAGGTAAAGGAAGAAGCCCTGGACGCGATGCACCAAATGGAACAAATCGTTCTTAGCATGTCTCTAGGGTTGCTTACTCCTTCCTTCACCTTAAGGAAAGTTGATGAAACCATCCAGATCTTGAGGAGATCGTTTCACAAGTGGGGCCGAGGTCACAGCGTAGATTCCATCAATAACTCTTTGGCTTGTCGGGACTTCATCGGGTTCCTCATAGAAGCAGAGAAATAATATTCCAAACTCCCAGAGAAGCTCATAGATGAGCGGGAGACTTGTGAGGTGATCAGCGAGTGACACAAGGATCCTTCCCAGGATCAACTAGAGCCCATGATCAGCAAGTTCATGGAATACCGTGCCCAATTTCACATCTCGTCACCTGAGAAGCAGAAACGAAGCAGGATACCCCCTTTCGGCCGCAGGATGACGACGATGAATAATTTTTCTCTCTTCTTCTCTCTCTTCTTCGACTTTCTTTTTTGTGAATATCTAAAGTGTGTTGGCACAAATGATGACATCATCCATGTTGCACCATGGGATGATGTCATCCATCAAGTTGTCAAAAGTCAACATGACTTTGAGATATTTTGTAGATATTTTGTAAATAGGTGGTTGGTTCCTTTTTGCCTTCCTTCTTCTCCTTCTTCTATAAATACTCAAATACTTGTTGTATTCGGGGTGGATATTTTTCAGATGAGAAATAGAAGTAAGAAGAAGATTTTGAACTCCTTGTAACAGAAGCAATTTTGAATGCAATATATTTAGACTTTGTGTTGAATACATGTGTTTTTATCAGATCTTTCTTATGTTAGATCTGTATGGTTGTTCTGTTAGATTTGCTTCTACTTTGTTGTCATTTATTCATCAGTATTGCTTTAATCGTTTATGCAAGTAAGTTTGGCTCTGTTTACTACCGATCCCAAAACATAAACCCTCTGACCTTTCTGCTTTGGAATTCATTTCTTTTCTCCCTTCGGATCTGACCTTTCTTCATCCTCTCTTTCATTCCTTTCTCTTCGCAGCCAGAAATAAACCTATTGGGATGAGATCCCAAACCCCCGAAGGTAGAATACTGTGAGACTTGCACAAGATTCCTGCTGGTAGAATAGCAATAAACAGTTTTGCTTTCTTTGACTCAAAGAGGGCTATGCCACCGCACACACTGCTGTTGGCTTGTCTATCCATAGATCCGTCGCTCGCGATAGATTTTCAAACAAAAAGACACCTAATGAACATTCTCTAGAGGTGAACCAAGAAGAGATAATGCCTCCAAGTATTATGCGATATAGATATGATATCATTGGAGGAAGCTTAGGGAATTTTTGTAATGTGAGACATATTTAGGAACAAACTATGCAACACCGAGCTCCTTGTAGCACAATGCACGAAAATGAAAGGAGTGAAAAAATAGTAAGCTTGTTCCGAATGGTTAAGGAGCCTCAAGTAATTTTGTGAAGTGAAAAACACTCATTGGAAATATAAAAGGTATACTTGATTTTTTTGGGAGATTCTGTCGTCGGGATTTTGAGATATTGGCCCAACATTGCAAGTGAAGATCCTCGATCCTAGTGGAGATTAAAATGAGAATTCTAGGAGTTCCAAAGGGATTTAGGACTGATTAAAAAATAAAATTGAATTTAATTCAACCCTCTACATGTACTATCTAATAATTTAGACAAAAATTAAGTTTCTCTCTGGTAGTAGAGTTTGACCTTCCGACATACATGCTTGACAGGAATTGAAAAGTGGGATAAATTTAGAATTTCAATAAAACCTTGATCCTAAAAGTGGTACCATTGATCTCATCAGGTATTTTCTAGTCAAAATAATATTAATTTTACACATGAAACTCCCTGGGAAGCTCCAGGGGCAAAGACTCACTCTCTGGGGTCTATTTTGAAATTTTTTGGTGAAAACATGCTTATTATAAGTGTCTAGGTCACAATTTTCAAGCCTGGTTGCAATTTTGAAACATTTAAATTGGTGAAAAATTGCATGGGGTTCAAAAAATTTCAACCCCAAGGGAGTAGGAAGTCAAGTTTGAATTTTCATCACTTAAGTGACATATTTGGTGGTTAGGGAAGGGTTATGCACTTACACTTAAAAAGCCCCCATCCTCATGACCCAACATACCCTTGGCGTACCTTTCAAGCCTGATTTCACCTATATACCTAGTGAAAAATTCAAATGGGTGAAAATAAGTGTGACCAAAAGGAGGAAAGACTCTTTTGTCACTTAAGTGACACCATCGCATGTTAGGTTAGTGTTTTCACCCCACGCAGTCTCAAATCCCCCTCCACGGGATGAAGCATACCCTTGGTGCAATTTGAAAGGATGATTGAAACTTGACACCTGGTTCAAAATTTCATCGAGGTGAAAAAAATTGTGACCCCTTAGAATTCCTCCCTCCTCCGTCACTCAAACTCACAACTTGTTCACTAAGACATGGGTTTCAACTCACAACATTCTACAAGCCAATCCCCATCTCTATTAGATCTGACCCTTTGGTACAATTTTCCATGTTGATTACACCATTTCACCACTTAAAAAAATTTATGGTTAAATGGAGGCTCACATTCCTCATTTAGAAAGTCTTAAACCTCTCTCAACCCAAGTTAGTGTGTGAGAGTGTAATTGAGTTACAGGTGGGTTTTTCTTAACCATAGTTTGGATTCAAATATTTAAATGAATATTATGAATTTAGGAGCCATTTTCATAACTCACATTCCCTTCATTACTATAACACTTGTACATGCTCTAATTTTTCAATAAAACCCACTCTCGAAATGGAAAAAATGTTCATATCTCCCTCATTTTAACTTTGTTTTTCATGAAATTTTGTCTGAGCATTCCTCTTGAGAACGCCTTTAAGAAGATCCAAGGCACATCCGCATTTATCCTATTAATTTTTCATAGCACCCAACTATTCATATCTACCAAAAATTTTCCTTTTGATTCCGAGAGATCCGGAGGGTAGAAACACCGAAAATTAGAACAAGAACTCATGGTAAAATCCCTAATCCAACAAGACAATTTTCATTCCAATCTGAAAACCATAAAACCCACTTCTATTTTTAGTAAATTTTCATCTACTCCTTACTAAAAATATCAAGTCTAATATCAAAGAATAAAACATCCAACACCCTCATTGCAAACCTCAAGTTTGGGACTCGACAACTAGAAATTTGGAAATTGTGAAAAATTGGCTAAATTTAGCAGGTCAAGGTGAGGTATCACTTACTAAAAATAGTAAGTTTTGAATCAAACCAAATTTTTACACACCCTCATCTCATCATTCCATCACTATTCCAAGAAACCATGAAGATCAAATATGCTAGATATGATCCCATTTCCACTTTTTCCATTGAATATCCACTGGTAGGAGACAATGATGTTGCCCACATGGATCTGGAATAAATGAGACATCGATGATGAATTAATTAATATAACCTATGAAAGAAAATACTTCTTTCGGTGGAATTTTTACTGATAAGAGGTCCTCCACACTTAGTCTAAAGCATTGGATTGTTCTTGTCTGTGCTAAACACTATGACTTTGCCTTCGAACAATCATTGTGGATGACAACTCACCGCTAGTAGTCATAAATCAAGGGAATCTCAAGTTGTCTGTAAATTTCAACTTAGAGTAATATGGTGATAATAAAAAAATAATTTACAACCTAATAATGGATTAGGCTTGAATCGTACTTGCAAGGAATTATAGTTGGCTCCTGGTTGAAACCTAAGATAAAACCATCAAGGATACCAAAATCACTATCCAGAGTGATTTTCACAAATTTTACTCGATTTCATTTTCTTACTAAGAAGAGTGATGGGAGAGGAACATACCAAGGAATTTTAGGATTGGATGGCCCAATTCATGCTCAAAATCAAGGAGGGAAAATGAATGATAGATTAGGGTAAGATCATCAGTGAAAATCTCCACCAATAGTTGATGTCACTATTCACCACCAAGAGATTCATAATGACCTCCTATCTGGTGTATGCTCTTGCATACACTAGACCATAAAGAGGATTTTCTATTGCTCATAATTTTCCTCAAAGATATCCTACCTTTGATAAGTACAAGAAAATCACCTTCAAGGAAAATAATGTCCATTTCACACGGGTGAATGATGCATTCACCATGTTCATCATCCGACTCCTTGAAGGAAATCCTGAAAGAAGAATATCTCCTTAGGAAGCTGAGTTGATTGAGAAGTATGGGTGTCACTTCACATAGTTTCACACCTTCACCTACATTAGGGTGAGTGGTTTTGACCTTGCTCCACTCAAGATACCTAAGTACCCTAGTGACAAGATCATCATGATAGAGATCTATAGTGCAACTCTCCCAAGTGTATATCGAGCGCAAGAGTTCAAGAAATAAATGAGTATCATTCCTCATCTCATTCGGTGTCTTATTTTTCTATAATATAGTGGATTCCATAAACACCAAGTCCTCATTGGCTGCATTTTACATGTTTGTATATTTTCCTAGGCCTAACTTTGACATGAGGAAAGATTCTGATTCTTTCAATGTTCCTAGATTGCATCACATTCCACAATTGGAAGACTATTGGGGAAATTGTGCGAGATGATCTTGAAGTTAGGGGAAAGAGACTATATGAGGATGACTGTGGAAGAGATGGAATAATTTGGTTTTGATTAGTTCACTATAGGAGTTTAAGAGGATGGTTCTGAGATGTTTTATCCAGAGTACGATGTAATGAAATCATCTCCCCTTCCTCTTCCTTCATGGAGTGTTCACGAAGATGTAGATATTAAGTAATGGACCAAGGTATTAATTCAAATATCAAAAGAGTGGTTCAAAATATATAAAAGGCACCACCTCAATCTTATTTAGGCAACTATCACATTCAACATCTCTCAAGTTTCCCAAGATATCTGTCGGTTCATCCCACTCCAAGAAAACATACAAAAATGGTGGTGGAAATCAAGAACATTGAAGTCCCATCTCCCACAGAGTCTTGTAAGAAATCTAAGGTTAGGGAAGAACATGTTGAAGAAGATAAAAATTTTGAAAATAAAAAACAAATTGAAGATTGGGAACAAGGAGAGATTGACCTCTCTCAATCTCCCATGTATGAAGATGAGCTAAGTGTTTCATTTGAGGTAATTGAATCAATTCACAATTAGAAATCATTTGTCCCACAACAGGAACCTAAGAATCATAACATCTTTTCCACATCATTAAATTCATCCCCATGCGTCCATGACTTGGTCAGATCTATTACAATTTCAAGAATGCTAGGATCCAACCCCAACAATGGTGTGGAGAAGCCATTAAATACATTCCAAGAACAGTTACATTTGGTTACAAAAAATGATGAAACTAATTTAAGAAAGCGACGTCGAACTTCGCTATTGCCTCGGTTGTTTCCATGCCTAGAGGAAAAACTAAACGCATTGAATCATAGTCATTCATCCTACCTTTGGAAAATTTGAATTTGAGTCATCCATGTGGGAGAGATTTAAACTAATGCGGGCCTGAGGACGCCTTTTATATTTTGTGCCTTTTAGAGAAATGGTAATTCAGAACATTTTGGCCAGCCCATCCGCTTCGATATAGGCCTGACACGTTGCTTTATCTCGAGTGGTGACAAAATCACACATCACTTTTGTAATTTTAACTCTTTTCAACGCAGGATCAAAAACTCAAATTACTCCGTCGACCCGCCTCCCGCTTTGACTTTTGATATGGGCTCAACATTTGAATTTATCCCTTGGCATGAGTGGGGTTGTGGGTCACTTTATAACTTTAAGCTCTTTATGGAAACAAAGCCAAAATTCCCAAATTTCTCTGATGGCTCGCTTTCCCGCTTTGACTTTTTAACAGCAGAGTCACGGCTTACTTTATACTTTACACCCTTATGGAAAAAGAGCCAAAATTTCCAAATCACTCGATACTTTGCTTTCCGCTTTGAATTTTCAAAGCATCAAAACACAAAAATGGCTCGCCTTTTTGCTACCACTTGTTACATGGCCACGTTTCCCTTTGAGGGCCAATTCAAGTATTTTTGTTTTTGACTAAGTCCCTCTATTTGGCGAAGGCTTTATGCGACTCGAGACACGTGGAGGCTTCCCGCTCATTTGGAGACTCTGTTTGGACCTGACCCTCGGAGGTGCGCCGATTGGACATGTGGAGAGCTGGCACACGTTTGGGACCTACTTTTGGATTCTTCCCCTAAAATAACATTGAAGGACACGTGTGGATTTCCGCTAGTTCTCCTATAATATTTTGATTAAATGGTCGGTTCTGTCCCTTTTTCAAACCTAGGACACATGGAGGGCTGGCGCAAGTTTGGGGACCCACCTTTGGCTTCAACCCTTTAAGTTCTGTCAATGAGACACATGGTGCCATCCATTGAACCTTCCATACTAGGCTGATTCGGGTTTGTTCTGTCTTCTTTTCAAACCTGGGACACGTGGAAAGCCTATGCTCATTTGGGGAATGTCCCTTGGGTCTTGCCCTTGGAGTTACATCATTGAGACATGTGGAGGAAGCCTGCTACTTCTGTTTTAGCCAATCAGGATCCTTGGGCCATGGGGCCAATTTGACACTTTTGTAACAAATAAAAAAAGTGACAAGTTTAAAAGATAAACCCACCATGCTGCATCTAATCAGAGATTTCCACATACCCATGGATGTTGAGGCAAAAATTGATAGAGAAGATATGCCCATAAAAGATAAAACAAATGGGAAAAACTCCACCTTTCATGCCTGAATCAAATATTATTTCTGCAGAAAGATAAAAGCAAGGAAAACAAGGCTCGACGTGGTGCACTGACCATAGAAAAATATTGATAAATTCCACACATCCATGAAAGGAGATAGAATTTTTTTCAAAATGCATAGACCGAGGAATTTTAAATGGAACTCGGGCGGGATTAAAAGCGAGTACCAACATTTGGGACCTACAAATTGGTTTTCACAAGAGGGGAATTTTAGGGCAATAATAGTTGGCTCTTTCTGGGGATGACTTGACAGAGGAACGAGGCAAGATCAAGAACCATAGAAAAACTTTAGGAAAGCATACCAGTTCCTTATCCATTGGGCAAATAGAGTCAAAGGAAAAACCAATACAGAAGACAACACACACACAATGAGAAAAGAAACAAACCAAAAGGAAAGACCAAAAACAAAACACAAAAGAATGGCCAAAAACCAAAACATTGTACACAATATACAAAAGGACTACCTAGTCACCTAGGACTTGAACAACTTCAAATACTACCCACTATAAGGAAGTGGGAGAGGAGATCCATCCATATAATCCAAATAGAAAGAATTTTCTCCAGCAAAGTGCCTAATTTTGAAAGGACCAAGCCAAAGAGAATCAAACTTACCATGGCTTCCTCGAGGTTCATGTCTTTTGTCCCACAATAGAACAATGTCTCCCACTTGAAAATCTCTGGGTCTAGCTTTCTTGTCAAACAAAGCTTTCACCTTTAGTTGATGAGCTAAGATTCTATCAAAAACTTGTATCATGTCTTCATCTAGCTTTTGAAGATACATGATCCTCTTGTCAAGGAACTGGTAAAGCTTGAATCTTCAATGGCCTTCATTAAGTACAAGGCTGGTAATTCCACTATTACTAGAAGTGAGCTTTAACACCATACACCACTTGAAATGGAGACATCCCAATTACTCTTTTGGGTGTAATTCTATCTACCTAGAGAGCATCATAAAGTTTCTTGTGCCAATTCCTCTGAGAGTCATTGACAAGCTTCCGAATGATGGTTACCAGATTCTTATTTGTTGATTCTTCTTGTCCATTCCCTTGGGGGTAGTAGTCTAAAGAATGAGAAAGGAAATTCCATAACCATAGCAGAAAT
This sequence comes from Taxus wallichiana var. yunnanensis, assembly GCA_018340775.1. NCBI lineage: Eukaryota > Viridiplantae > Streptophyta > Pinopsida > Cupressales > Taxaceae > Taxus > Taxus wallichiana. Next base: position 729,070,004 of record CM031234.1, on the reverse strand, counting down.
CCATCATCTCAAAAGAATAAAAATTTGAAGCATTATCAGTCACAATCTTGTTTGGTACTGTTGTCCACTCAAAATTCCCTGCTCTGATGAAAGTGAACTTTAAAAAATTTTGAGTTTTAGTGTCTTCTCTGTTGTGCTGAAAATGTTAAAAGTCGTGAAATCGAGAAAATCTGCAATTTTGGGTCATTTTGTATGTATTTCGGGCCTGTCGGACATTTTTGTCCCGCGTGTCCCAAGTTCAAAGTGCGCTCTGTTCCCCGATCGGCCGAAATCCCCGAAGTTGTTCCATTTTCGGGCCCGTCGGAGCTTTTCGTCCCAACTGTCCCGAGTTCAAAATTGCGCTCTGTTCCCCGATCGGCCGAAACACCCGAACCGCGTACTTCGCACTTTCGTGTTCCAAATGTCCCAAATCAAATTGTGCAAGCTGTTCCATTTTCGGCCGAAATCCCTGAACCGCGTACTTCACGCTTTCATGTTCCAAATGTCCCAAATCAAATTGTTCAAGCTGTTCCATCTTCAGCCGAAACACCCGAACCGCGTACTTCAAAACTTTTTGTCCCAAATGTCCCAAGTCTAAAAGTGCAAGTTGTTCCAATTTCGGCCAAAACACTGACACAGCGTGCTTGAACTTTTCGTCCCAAATGTCCCAAAACTAAAAGTGCAAGTTGTTCCATTTTCGGCCGAAATCCCCGAACCGCGTACTTCGGAACTTTTTGTCCCAAATGTCCCAAGTTCAAACGGGCCTTTTGTTCCATTTTCGGCCGAAACACCCGAACCGCGTACTTCATGCGTTTTCGTCCCAAATGTCCCAAAATGCATTTGTGCATCTTCTCCCTGTTTCACCCGAATCGGCCGAGCCGCGTGTTTTGCGCATTCGCGTCTCACATGTCCCAAGCGAACCAAATGCCATTCATACTTAGTTTTTCCCGCTCTACCCGAATATGCTATTTTTCAAACTAATAGATATGAATTTAATGTGCATTGATCACCCTTCTCTCTCCTCAACGACTATGTAACGAGCAAGCCACCTTTGCAATTCTTACATTGTTTCCATGCTACCCTTGCTCGAACCCTTGCAATTTGAAAACCTGCGCGTGTCCCCTCCCTCTGAAATTCCTTTCCGAGCCTGGTTTGCGGTTCTGTCCTCCTAGTTGCTATCAATATGGAAGATCAAAGTTTTGGAGTAGGCTTTGGGAGAACTAAAGAACAGTTGGCAGAAAGGCGAAGCTTTCAAGACGCTGGTTATATCAGTTTTCAAGGATATTCATTGTCATCTTCAAGATGAAACTTCTGGTGTGTCCCGTTCCTTGCAAGAAATTAAAGCTCAATTCAGAGCTTATGTCAAAGATAATCTGTTCAAGGAAAGCTCAATCTCCAAAGAGAAAATGAAGGAAATCTGCTCTCTTCAATCTGCCGTTGGAGAAGCAAATAAAGATTATCATACTCATGTCGAGTTTGATAAAGAGATGGAGAAATGTCTTGGATTCTGGACTCAGTCAACGGCCAACACGTCAGTCCCTCGTGGCAGAGACATAGCTGAGGCGTTAAGGAAATTCAAGCAGCGGATTCTGAAGTCGGTGGGTCCCTCTCAGTGACTGGCCACCTGTCTTCTTCTCCTTGTTCTTTTCTCTTCTTCCCTTTCTTTTTCCGTTTTCTTTGTAAGAAGTTAAGGTATTTCGATTGGCGGTCCTTAACTGTTCTTGGTTAAAGAAGCGGTTACGAAGAGTAACTGATTTGTAAGCTATATAATGGCCTTCCTTACGCCATTCTAAAGGAGGAGGAAGAACTTGGCTTATTTTCTGAAAAGTGTAAATATATCATAAAGAAATCAATACAGAAGGACTTTCCATTCTTTGTCTATCTCGATCTCCGTTATTCTCTTTTATGAACGTGCATGTAACGCATATTATTAAGTAGATCTTTTCGAGGCGGATTTAAAGGTTGACGGCACAAGTCAACTGTAGGGTTGTACCTCCGAGAAGATTAGGATCTTCTCGAAGTTACAACAATGCAGGTGACTTATGACGACACCCTTTGCATTGATCGCTAAGATTTACACTTTGATCTCGAACGAGTTACTCAGGGACCGATTAGGAATGTGGTCATGTTATAAGGCTGCCTAGGAGATTCGGGGTATCTTGACACACTGGTTTAACTAGGGTTGAACCAGTATGTCATCGTATCCCTAATCCTCGTGGGCATCCATATAACGTTATCACCTTGTTAATCCGTTTCCGAGTGAATAAGTTGAGATAGGAGGGACTGACAGAAGTCGGTATAAGACATTCTACATAACATAAGAATGGGGTGAAGGGCGTATTCCAGATTGACGAGTATGCCGTTAAGGAATACGAGACATAAACAGTATGTTTCAAATCTTTGGCCAAAGTATCGCAAGCTGCTGATTGCGTTGTCCTAATTCACCTAGTCTAAGGGATGAGATGCCGATGAATAATGGTAACAATTATTCAGTTAGGTTCCTTGGACAGAGCATTCTGAATCCCAGAATAGGGAAGAGAACCATAAGAGTGAAGTGTTAAATGAAAACGCCAACTCTTATTACGCATGAATAGATCGGTAGATTACCGAGTCATGGAATGAATAGATCAGAGGTACTCCGAGTCATTACAGTTGCATATGGTTGTCTGTTATAAGAATGATTATTTGATTTGTGAGTTCTAAATTATGTATTTAGAACCAGGATGCAATTATCAAAAAAAAAAAATTCACTTGTTCTAAGGTATAAATTGAGGATACATACACTGACCTCATCCAATGGGATAATCGAGAAAGAAAACATATCATTTTGTATTTACATCTTGGTATCAGAAGTGAAGGTTGCAGCTCTTGGACCTATTGTGTCCATAATCTGATAAAAACCTAAATTTTCTTGTAATAGAAAATGGTTAGAACAAGGGGGAACGTTGCGAATAATGCTCCACCTGAAGGAGGAGCGGCAACAACCCAGAAACTAGATGAGATCCTTTCTTCCCTGTTGGACACAAGAGATCGCTTATGCTATCATTCTATTCCTCTCACATCTTGGATACATCTTCATCTTTGGATACATCTTGGTAGTGATATCATAAGAGAAATTCAAGCATGAAGTAGTATCCAACATGAAGTATTTTATGGGTAGTGATAGCATAAGAGAAATTCCCTCCACAAGCTTGATCATGAAAAGTTGAGAACAACTTCTTCTATTTCTCTTTGTCCACACACTTCAAGAATCTTCCATCTATGCCTCGTTTGAACAAAGCATTCTCCCATAATACATACTATGCATACCTTAGCTTAATAGCCCTCTTTTCCTTGGCACTCAAGTGGGATGGACACTCTCCATAAGTAAGAAAATGTGCAATATCAGCATACCATTCATCTATTGAACTGAGGAAGAGGACAATAAGAACATCAACTGCTTCTTTGGACAATTCTGCATCAACTCCTTCAGCAATAAGCTCACATAATCCTTTACCCCAGACTAGCTTAGTTGGCTTGATATCAAGGTCATATTCTTGAAATTTTTCTACCCAATTTCCTCTCTTAGTTCCAAACTCCTATTGTCGATAATAGACTTGATGGTTGTATCGTACAAGCAACTGTGAGTGAGAATTAAGAATATAAAAACAAAACTACTTGACATCTTTGACCACTGCAAAATCATGTTTCTCCATCATAGTATATTTCAATTCATGAGCTTTCAGAACATAGCTCATGAAGGCAATTAGAAGTTCATGATCCTCAGAATTCCTCTGAGTTAGCACAATAACCAAGGTACTCTCTGTAGCATAGCAATAGATGATAAAATCCTTGCTAAAATCAGGACATGCTAAGATGGGAGTCTTAGCAATGGCTTTCTTAATACCTTCACATGCTTCTTTAATTTCAGAAATACAACCAGATTTTTTTCTTTCCTTTCATCATGTGAGTAATGCTCATAGTTAGTTCTACAAAATCAGGAATGAATCTCCTCAGGAAGTTTATCTTACTAAAGAAAGAGTGAACACCCTTTTTGCTTTTGGGAAGAGGAATCTATTGGATTGCTTGAACTCTTTCTGGATCTATTTTTATTCCTTCTTTGGAGACAATATGCCCTAGCAACTTTCCTTCAGTAACACAAAATATATACTTCTTAGGATTGAGAGAAACTCCATGTTCTCTAAATTTTTGGAGCAACCGCTTCAAGATTTTAAAAGTGATATGCCCTTGTTTTGGAAAAAATAGTCAAATCATCAAGGTAAACAACAATAAATTTTCCCTTTAGACTACCAAAAGCCAATTCCATTTCCCTCTGAAAGGTGGCACTAGCATTGATAAGACCAAAAGGCATTCTATTGTAGGAAAAGGTGCCCCAAGGAGTAATAAAAGTAGTTTTTTGTTAATCTTGGGTATTGAATTCTACTTGATTGTATCCAGAGAATCCATTAAGCATAGACAACATCTCAGAGCCTGTGAAAAATTGCAAAACTTGATCCATCATGGGGAGAGGGTAGTTATCTTTTAGAGAGGCCTGATTCAAATTCTGAAATCCACATAGATGTGAATCTCACCATTCTTCTTCCTAACATGAGCACAATGTTGGCAATCCATGTTGAATGATGTATAGGGAAAATAATTTTTGCCTTTAGTAACTTCGGATCTCTTGAAAAATAGTGCCAACAACCTTAGGATTGTATTGCCTTTGTTTCTGCTTGAAAGGTTTGATCCTAGGTTTCTAGAGGGATAAAGTGTTGCATCTCCTTTGGTTGAAAATCCTTGAGATCATCATATGAATAAGCAAGAACATCAGCATACCTTTTAGTAGATTTATTGCTTTCTTCTTCTCTTCTTGAGTGCAGCATTTTCCAATGTTCACCATCTTGGGTTCATCAAGACTCCCAATATTAACCTTTTCACATTCAGCAGATTGTTGAGCTCCTTGAGAAGCTTTAGATTTGATGTACCTATCATGCTTATCAAACAGATCTTCCAAACTCACCAGCCCTTTAGGGATCTTGTTACCTTTCAATTTGATGCAGCCATCTTGATCCATCTCTTCCTTGATATCTCCTTCATTAGAGGATACACACTCCCTAGGTAAAGTTTCACTTCCTTCAAAATACAGCTGATCAAAATTATCCTTAAGCTCCAAGAATGAGAGCAAGTGTTGATCATCATTGAAAACTTTCCAATTGCTTGCATTATTTGGTACACTAGGCCTATGAATCATTTCAATGGTAAATTTCTCCTAAGAGAAATTTGGGTGAGGAATCAACAAAGATCCTGAGATAGCTAGAGAATCAGCTCTAGTGTTCCTTTCTCTTGGCACAACTTCAATGGAGAAAGCATCAAGAAACTCAATGGAATCCTAGACAAGATTTCTATAATGTTTCAATCTCCTATTCTTGACTTGGTAAAGATCCCTTACCTATTTCACAATAAGCTTTGCATCTCCATGAGCACAAAGATTCTTCACTCCCATTTCTTTTTCCATGTTCAATCCAAGTATGAGTGCCTCATATTCAGTTGTATTGTTTGTATTTTCAAAACAAAGCTTGAAAGAAAAAGGATGAATGTTCCCTTTTGGAGAGGTTAGCACCACACCAGCCCCAGAACTAGTTGAAGAGAAACTTCCATAAAACTTGAGCCCAAATGCTATTAGGATCATGAATCACTCCCTTAGGAGGTTTTTCCTCATCTTGTGACATGATCATGTAGTTACCATGCCCTATATCTGCATAGAGTATCTGTGCTTTTGGATCATCAATCTTTTGCACAATGTATTCAGTTTGTTTCTCAGGTAGCAGCTTCTTCATTTTTCCATTGACCAGGATCAAAGCATGTGACCAATCCATCTAAATTTCACCTCCTACCTCCTTACAGAAATTTCTACTCAGCAACATCCCATATGAGGGAGGAATATCAGCTACCAAAATAGTGGCTAAGACCCTTTTCTCTAGAAAAGTAACAAAAGCTACTTGTGCATCTTTAATCCTCCCAACCAAAGGCACTTTTCTACTCTCCATGGAATAATAGGAACCAAAGGCACGTGTTAGAGTTAGGCCCAAAGTATGAGCTAATTTTGTGGGAACTACATTGTCTAATACTCCTGAATCTATAACACAAGTACTGATTTTATGGCCAACTATGAGGAGAGTCACATAGAATGGTTCAACTTTCTCATTAGGGGAAGTGACTACAGCCATAAGGCTTGGTTGAGGTGAGGAAGAGGGAGTGGGAAAAATACCTTTAGAAGTATTGGATGAAGCTTTGGATTTGGAATTTACAAAGTTTACCATTTTAGGAAAGGATTTTGGATGGGTTTGGTAAAACTCATCCTCTGAAATTTGGATTTTGGTATTTTTGAGGTGATAAATGATATCAAAAGATCCAGAGGTGGATGGGGCATCATTGCTAGGAACTTGAGAGACTTTTGATTTATTAGTTTTAGGATTTGAAGGACAAGAAGTTTTGGAAATAAAAGTAGAAGAAGGAGGATTAGCATTACTCACCTTTTGTGTGGAGGCAGTGGGAATAGGAGCTCCTCTTCTTGTAATCACTGGAATAGTTATAGGAAAATCCTTGGATTTCTTAGCAAGTTGCACCACTTTTTCTTTCTGTTTGTTTTATCCCGAGTCATGACAGCATATGACTCACTATTCATATATGCTACTCTTTCATCATATTCATCTTCATCATCCATACCTTCAGTGGTAAGGAAATGAACTTGATATCCACCAAGCTCCTTCTAGTTCTTCATCAACCTCTTCTTATGGTTCTTCATAGAGTTCATTAAACTCCTCATCATCAAGTTCTTCAACTTCACAAGTTGCATTGATTGGAACCTTGATGGGTGGGCTTTCTATAGCTGATATAGTCTCGAGAAGAAGGCGGGCGGTTCTGGGCTGAAAATTCTTACTTGTAATGTCTTGGTAAGGAGCATGCCGATCCAATTGTTTCTTAATAGTAATGAGATCATTTGCAAGATTTTGTACTAAGCGATCAGAATGGGCTCCGGGGAGGAGGAAGAAGAAGATTCTTTAGACTTGGAAGGTTCTCTTTTCAACTTACCAGACATGATTAAATCATCCTCAACACCGATATCCAAACGCTGGTCATCATCCATAGTTGCAGTAAGGTTAGCTCTCCTTAGTACATAGCTTAATTTAGGTAATTGAGCATTGAGGAAGAAGCACTTTTGGATTTGATCCACTAGACAAGTGTTTTGTGGAATTTTATGAATGAGCTTGTTGAATTTGGCTAAAATTTTTCTTATGGGCTCAAATTGTTCTTTCTTGATATAAAAGATTTGAGCTAACAGAGCATGCACATCTTCAGCAGGTTTGAAATGTTTCTCAAACTAAGTTTTCATGGTATCCCAATCAGTGATTGACCCAAGCAGAAGATGATAGAACCAATCAATAGCATTGTCTTGTAATGTCTCCACAAAATTCATGACAGAGATATCTTCATGTTTAACCCCAATAATCCCACATGCAATAATGAAGGATGCAATGTGTTCATATTGGTGTACTTTCCCATCACCTTAGAATTTAGGAAAAAATTTCTTATTACCCTTAGGTAACTCATGCAATGGCTGAGGAAGAGCAAGAGGCCCAACCTGTTGTCCCCAAGGCAAAGGTGTTGCCATCCTTGGAAAAATTGACTAAAGGGAACTGAAACACCAGTAAGTATCAAAGCACGAAGATTAGGACTAAGTTGTTCTTGAGGAATGCTATTCTTAGAATTCATTTCTTTAACAGGAGGTGTGCTTGTAGAATGAGTTCCTCTATTCCTTCTTGCTGGAAGAAGAGAGAAGTTTTGTTGCTCTAAAAGTTAAAAATGGGAATCTTCTACCCCGAGAGCTTTCTTCCCATGTGTATATCTTGTAGAGTCGCTGGACAAAAATGATCTTGAATTTTTCTTTAGAAAGGGATCCATTTGAAATGAAATCCCCAACAGATTTTCCAAAACTGTTAGGTTTTAAAATGGTACTTTAACAAACCACAGTCAGGGGACAACAAGTCCCTCCTCTTTAATGAGAGAGGTTCCCTTATTGAAAGCAAGCAAAAAAACTTATATACAAATGTACAACTATCAAAGTTTGGACCCCGATACTTTGAAACGTTTTATGCCCAAAGATCATCAATACAAAAGAATAGAATAACTAAGAAGATGAGAGAGGAAGAACATAACAATACTTTCAGGAAATATAGATAGAAAAGTATAACCTTATACATATTGAGCCAGGGAGATACAAAATAGAATAATTCACTTTCATAACAGATATAATTCCACAGACACACAGTTCTAGAAATCATATAGACAAGAACGCAAATTTTCTTAGCATGCAAAAGATGAATGATTCACAAATTCAAACAAGGAAAGAAGGAATTGAAGAGGAAGAAAGGGAAAACTTCTATATTGATTATTTTCAAATCTATTACAATTTCAAGAATGTCAAGATCCAACCCTCAACAATGGTGTGGAGAAGCCATTAAATAGCTTCCAAGAATGGTTACATTCGGTTACAAAAATGATGAAACTGATTCAAGAAACTGATGTCTGAACTTCTCTAACGCCTCATCCATTTCCATGCCTAGTGGCAAAACCAAACGCATTGAATCATAGTCGTTCATCCTGCCTTTGCAAACTTTGAATTTGAGTCATCCACATGGGAGAGATTTAAACTAAAGTGGGCCTGAGGATGCCTTTTGTATTTTGTGCCTTTTAGAGAAATGGCACTTGAACATTTTGGCCCGCCCATCTACTTCTGATATAGGCCTGACACATGGCTTTACTTGAGTGGCGATGGAATCGCGGCTCACTTTTTGTAATTTTAACTCTTTTCAACATGGGCTCAAAAACTCAAATTGCTCCGCCAACCCGCTTTGACTTTCGATGCGGGCTCAACATTTGAATTTATCCCTTGGCATGAGCGGGGCACATGGTCACTTTATAACTTTAAGCTCTTTATGGAAACAAAGCCAAAATTCCCAAATTGCTCTGACAACCCGCTTTCCTACTTTGACTTTTCAACGGTGAGAGTCGCGGCTTACTTTATACTTTACGCCCTTATGGAAACAAAGCCAAAATTCCCAAATCGCTCCGATGGCCCACTTTCCCACTTTGAATTTTCAAAGCATCAAAACACAAAAAGGGCCCACCTTTCTGCTACCGCTTATTACATGGCCACGTGTCCCTTTGCAAGCCGATTCTCAAAGTATTTTTGTTTTTACTAAGTCCCTCTATTTAGAAAAGGCTTTATGCATGACCCAAGACACGTGGAGGCTTCCCACTCATTTAGAGAGCTGTGTTTGGACCTGACCCTAGGAGGTGCACCGATTAGACATGTGGAGAAGGGCGCACATTTGGAACACGCTTTTGGATTCTTCCATTTGAAAAAAGAGCACCGAAGGCACATGTGGGGCTTTCCACTGGTTCTTCTATACTTAGTCGATTAAACAGCTGGATCTATCCATTTTTAGACTTGGGACACGTGGAGGGCTGGCACAAGTTTGGGGAACCACCTTTGGCTTCGACCCTTGAAGTTTTGTCGATGAGACACATGGTGTCATCCACTGAACCTTCCATACTTAGTCGATTCAGGCTTGTTCTATCTTCTTTTCAAACTTGGGACACGTGGAAAGCCTACACTCATTTGGAGGCGTCCCTTGGGTCCACGCCCTTGAGTTGCACCATTGAGACGCATAGAGGCTTTCACCACCGCTTGTTTCACCAATCAGGATCCTTCGAGCCACGGGGCCAATTTGACACTTTTGCAACAAATAACAAAAGTGACAAGTTTAAAAGATAAACCCGCCATGCCGCATCCAATTAGAGATGTCCACGTACCCGTGGATGTTGGGGAAAAAATTAACAGGGAAGATACGCCCGTAAAAGATAAAACGAAGGGGAAAACTCCACCATTCATGCCCGAATCAAATATTATTTTCTGCGGAAAGATAAATGCAAGGAAAACAAGGCTCGATACGGTCCACGAGCATAGAAAAAGATTGATAAATTCCACACATCCATGAAAGGACATAGAAAAAGGTTTCAAAACACATAGGTCGAGGAATTTTAAATGGAACCAGGCTGGATTAACAAGCGAGTACCAACATTTGGGACACTGTAAATTGATTTTCACAAAAGGGGAATTTTAGGGTGATAATAAACCGTCATATTACTAGTCTCTTTGTATTTCCTTAGATTTTCTTGAGAATACTATCAACGATATCTTCCAATCGTATTGGACTAATTATAAAAAAACTTGGACGTCATTTAATTCATGTTAGAAAAAGGAAATTTGCAAATTATAGCCAATTTATTCGATGCATTAAAAAGATATTAGATGCCCTATATTGAGCTCGAGACTAAACAAATTGAGTTACAGGGCATAGTTTACACCTTCAAGAGTTATAAAAATTCTACAATGCTCCATTTACTTCCCTCTATCTAATCAAGCAATAATAGATCTCAAAAATACATTAAACCTTGACTATCATTTTCTCCTCCCCAACCTAAGACAGAGTCCACATACGCAGTCTTATTTGTTTTGCAAACACATATAAAATTCCTTCAAACAAGGATACATTACAACTTTAAATCATCATTCATGATTTATTATTCATTCTCCAACCTCAAGAACCTTTGTCTACCTTCATTACATTCGAATCACCTATGAATAGGTGTATATTGACTAAGTATAGACTCTTAAACAAAATCCTAAACTAACTCAACAACTCCCTAAGAAGGCTCAATAGCCTCTTATCATAGAAATCAGGTAGATATCATCTCAATAGACCCATATAGTCTATACATGATAACTATTTCAGATGACATGACTCTATTTGCCTATATTACCCTTTTACTAAGTCAAATTCACTCCTACAACCTCTTACAAGCACTTATTTAAACTTTTACAACATATTTAACTTTAGCACTCATCCACTCACACCTAAACTAACATGTCTTATTGGTCTCATATGACCTTATTATACTTTATCCCTTGATTCTCTGCATAATTTTTACTTATTTTGACATTTGTGGTCAGCCTTTTTAATTTTCTTATCCTTATCCTAAGTTCATAGTCAGCCTTTCATGTCACTAGTGTCAAAATTCAAACAAGAGATCCATATATATACACAACATACACACTATTATTTTGGCTGACAATTCTAAAGGGGAAATCACATCTACATATTATCACTACCATCAAAGGGACTAAATTTTTGGGATGTATACATTGCATAGGAAGGGAAAGTGTTGAATTCCATACCACACATTTGCATCTAATCTAGATATATCTCACTATCTTGGCATCATTGGTGTGAGGGAAACCTAAGGACACTATTTCACACACAAGCACACAAAACTACATGGAGTATGGAATGTAGTTCAACACTCGGTAATACGTTCATTGTTCGAGACTATCAAGGTCATTCTGACTTCACATTTTACACATTTCATTCATATTTGATGTTTTTGAGCTTGTGTAGGTATCTAGGGTTTGTTTTTCATATTACAGGTATTTTTGATGATCAATGAGTGAATACTAAGTGACAATTAGGAATTAACAATGTAACCCTTACGACACGAAGAAATTAGATCCCGATCATTTACAGTCACCGATACACGAAATCAAACACCGTGCCCAGACGCCCTCTCCTATCATGGGTGACCCCTGTTCAACCTCTCGTAGAGTTTTAGAATATTTAACAAGATCATGTGACAAAGTGTTTCAGCCAGATCTAGTATATACATAGTCCCGATAATCTATAGATTGCACAGGGAAAAAACTATGTCACTTATCTCCCTCTCTCTCATTTACTTATATTCTTGCATTACTCAAGTGCTTAACATTTATATGTTCTTGTATTGTGTCATATTAGTTACTCTAAAATATCATATTTAATTTGGATTTAATTAAATCATTTTGGTGAAACTGATTTTATTTGACCCCTTTCCCCTATGATCCTAAAACCATCATGGCTAAAAATAGGTTCCCATCTCCCAAGCATGATATGAACTATATGCATATGCAACCAGTATTTGACAATGCCACTACAAAAGTTGAATTTTATGACCTCATGCACAATCCCCAATATGATCCCATAATCCTCCAACAACTCCTTGACTTCCAAAAACCCTTTCTTGTTGGTTACAAAACCCCTAATTTTTGCATAGTTCCCCTATGACCAAAATTTTACCTCATGTTCTCCCTCATCCACCATAGTCACCAATGTTGCTTCATCCTCTTCTCCTTATCTTATAGAAAATGATAACATTAATATATATTCTTTACATGATGAGGTTCTTTCTTGTGAAAACATAGATGCTAATAATTCTACTTCTGATAATGACAATGTAAATGTGCATAATGATGTTCCTACTTGTATTCAAGATGAATCTCCTACTCTTACTACTTCTAAAATTGTTATCAATGATTATGATGATAAACCTTATACTAGTAATCCTACAAGTTCTTTATATGTTGATGATACTCTTGATGAAATCCTTGCTTGTGAAAATATGACTGATATTGACTTTGATTATGCTTATGATCATGAACATGTTAGTGATGATGTTGCTTCTATTAAGACTACTGAATGTGAATTTACTACTCCTCTTTCTTCTACTTCTAAAGTTATTTCCAATGTTTCCCATAATGATTCCACTTCTACCCCTAATGTACCTCTTATTGTGTCTCTTGAGCCTACACCTAACATCCCCATAGAGCCTCCATGTTCCTCTTCTCCTCTTACACCTTCTTCTCCTCCTTCCACATCCACTTCCCCTTCTCAAGTTCTCATGATCACTCACAATGGAAATATCAAACCCTTAAATGTGCTTCTCATTTCATCAACCATTCCTTTACATGATATCATCTCCCTCATGCATGTTGTTGGTAATTTGAAATCTCAATTTCATACCCTTACCCTCGAAAGTAAATCCTATTATGATTCCATTGAAAATAATTCCCTCTATGGAAACCCCATTCCTAAAAATATTCACAATTCCAATTTCCCCAAGGACTTCATCATGCCTACTTTCTCCTATTTTGATGGTACTGGAAATCCTTATTTACATCTCAAGCATTACTATTTAGCCATGGATTCTTATTCTAATGATCACTTGTTACTAAAATCATTTCATCATAGCCTTGTTGATCATGCTCTCCAATGGTATACTCATTTTCCTTATGGATCCATTAATACTTATTATGATATGGAGGATGTTTTTCTTAGACATTTTATTTCTAACAATGGTCCTAAAGTTACATATGAACACTTTCCTTCTTTGCATCAAGGAAATAATGAACCAATTTTAGATTACATTTTACACTTCAATTATTGCATGCATCAGTTATTATTTCAACCTATTGATTTAGAAATGTAATTTATTTTTTGTCATGGCTTAATTCCTCCCTTAAAAGCAAAGCTATTATATGATACATGTGAATCATTTACTCTTTTGTGCTATAAAGTTATTGATTTAGAAAAATACCTCATTACGAGATAATGTCTTAACACCTTCTTCTACTTATTCTATTCCTCCTATGCCTACTAAGTCTTCCCCTCTTCCATCTATTGACCCTCCTGCACAATCCCCATCTCCACCTCCATGTAAGTGTCTTCCTTCCCCTCCACCATGTCGGCATTCACCTAAGTCTTCTTCATCTCCCACTCATGAACCATTGCACTTATCACATAATGCTAAACCACATGATGTCTTACAAACCTTACTTGATAAGTGGATCATATGTCTACCTTTTAGCCAACACTATCCACCTCATTGCTTTCATGACCAACGTGGCTGCCCTTTCTGGAATTCCCAATGCATCAATGGCCACCATGATAATTAATGCTATGTTATCCATGATCTCCTACAACAATTAGAAGAAAAAGGTGTCATGACTTTCCACTCTCACTCTCATGAGTGGTCTCTCTCTCCTATCCCACATCGGTGAGATTCTATCACCTGTTCACTTATCTCATTCACCTTCATATAAGGTTGTTATGTACCCACCTCCTAAGGTCATAATACATCTACGTCCTCTAGCTAATCCACCTATAGTTACATCCTCTCATCCCTCACACATTGCTACAGCACCTCATTGGCTTCCTACATCTCTTTCTTACACATTTCCTATCACCATAACTCCCATTATTCACAAAATTCCCTCTAACAATTTGGAACTTATCCTCGCATGATTATTGCTTCACATGTTCACTCCATGCCTCGCAGGCCTCTTCATCTCTAGTAGATGAAATCCATTTTCCATTTCATTACCCTATGATGCACTCTCATGCTATGGTTCACACTTGATTGTTTAGGGCATACTACAAAAATGAACCTATCCTTTCACACATCATGCTCTCGTGATTCATGTCATATATTTTCTATCATCTACTTGCACATTATAGTCGTAATTTTCGATGACACACTCTTGTTCTATGGTTCATTCTTGACTATTGAGGGGGCATTTATAAATGAACCTCATTCTCACACTAGGGGAAATCACTCTTCTTCCCCCATTCATCCTCATCACACGTAATTACGAACATTATTTTACATCTCATCATTATTCAATTATCAACACATCATTATTACTACTTTTATTTATCTACCACATTACATCACATACATACATTTCTACTTATTACATGCTATACCATACATTCCTATTCACATACATTCTTTATCTAGTCCATTACTTGGTTATTATTTCCACATCATAACACATTTCAAATATATATCAAATAAACCATCCCAAAAATTCGTATAGAATATATCAAACTAAATCAACACTACCAAGAACATATCATCATCATCACATAGTGTACAATGCACATCAACAATAAATGCCACATCAACACAAGTCTATATATATATATATATATATATATATATATATATATATATATCCTCCAAAATCATAAGTTACAAAATATAATCGCTGGGGGGAAAGCCCCCATGCATCACTACATCATATACAATGCATCATCTATCATCCTTGCTATCACTATCTACAATGCGGGAGCTCTAGAACTAGAGGCTTCACCGCTCACTCTATATTGTTGGTCTCAGCCTCTATATCTATCAAGCTAACTTTGTAACACAACAAGCTATGTACATCAACCCCGTAGCTCCACATATCGTGCAAATATATCCTATGTTAGGCCTCCTCCTATGGCCTCTCTCACTCACTCTTCCTTTGTGTGAGCCTCATCATGCTTACTCAACAAAATAGTACACGTCGCCACCACTATAGCCACTAGCTCAACTAAATGGGCATGCTCACCCACAATAGCATCAACTGCTTCAAAGCATACCCCCTCCCATGAGCACATCTGGGGGCACATTTCAAGTTAACATTCGTATAGAAGTGTCCATAATCAACGACTAATAGGCATCACATGTCATCATAGAGCCAACATTAGATATTATACATCCTTGTCATAATCAAGAAATTAAAAAAATCATATAATAAATACATAATACTTACACTCTGCTTCTCTCCGCTACCACACACTGTCTATCTCGAGGGTAGGTGCCTATCCCTATACTCCTTTAAATTTTGGCCCACTAGCCTCATCTACAAATATTGGAAATACTAACACCCATTAGTTTGATTCCTAACATTGGATATACACCTAAGTGCACCTCTCATCATCCATCTTCATAGGATCTATGGTCATGTTGACATCATATAGACTTGGATGCACTAGCTATTCTCTTTTAGGCCTAACCTTACCCCTAGTCATCTCACCGCCCTAGTAGATTGAAACCATATATGGATCTCAGGGGTACATCTTGGGCCATGCTAAACCTGTCTCACTCACTCACCTTGATGTGACTATCTCGGTCAAGCCCAATTGTCCCATGGCCCACCGAGTAGTATTAATATAAAAATATGCTCATATGCCTACATATGTAACAAAGTAGTGGCTCTTAACCCACCACCATGATCCTCTTGTGTAAATCTATACAAGTCCCTATATAAATGGGCCAATACACACCATACTTAGGCATATCTAGTACCATGTTCCTTGATGTTGTGGAAAATATCATGCATCCTGTACAATATCCCAACTCCACCACCCTCCACTATCATCGACAAAGCTATCACAGTTGCAATAAATTTCTGCAACCATAGAATCGAATATCTCAAAAATTACATCCAAACTAATATATGTCTCGGCATGTACTCATGTCCTTGTAAAATATTTCCATGCCACCCTCATATGAATCTAGTCATCCAATACATTCATGATCTACACTCTCTCTCCCACTATCATTAATCATAGTATCTTGTATACATCCTCTAGGGTCACCGTCATCTCACTAGTAGGAAACCAAAATGTACAAGTATCAGCACACCATCACTCACACAAAGCAGTCAACATAGGCATATTATGGGGTATATCCCCCAATCTAGCAATGTTTCGTAGGTGACATGGTCAATATATCCCACTCATCATCATCCGACAAAGCCAAAGTAAACAATGTACTCAAGTGACGACCCACATGAAACTCTTTGGAGTGTATATCTCTCTACTGAGACACAAAAAGCAACAAAATACTTACATTATTCCCCCATACATACTACAAAATCAGTCATCACAAACATAAAATTCATCAAAATATAAACATTTCACTAAAACAAAGGCAAAAAAACCTACCTTTGGACACAGTCGGTGCCTAGGAGCTGGACACCAAGCACCTGAAGTTGAGTCACTAACACCAAAAACTAGGCATTAGTTTCTGAAGGATAGAAATGTCTTGTTTGCTCCTGTCTTGGTCATAAACACCAAAAATATAACAACTCAAATTTTACTAAAAAATCTAAAAATAATCATTTTAAACAATTTTTTCCAAAATGATAAAGTATATTAACTCCTATTGCCTACAAAGCCGTGGATAAATTGTTACTCTCTCAATAATCATCAAACTAGCTTCTCTTACGTGTGTCATCCTCATAACTCGAGCTCCAAATTCCACTCAATATTGGTACAAATGAACTTATTATTCACTTTTAAATATTACTATATATAGTAATTCTAATTTACCATACAATATAGTTTATATTTACATCCATTTTTAAAACTAATACATGACACATAATTTTGCTCATATCTTGAGCCTCGTAACTCCGTTTTTCTCACCATTTGTGTCATAAGGATCATAACATCCTCTAGTACAATACCATAAAAATTTCAACATCTCATATTCAAACATAGCACATGTACTACTCAATTCTTATACTTTAATAATAATATCCAATACTATTTCTCATTCACTATTACAACATCTTAGACATCATGCTTTCACTTAGTGCTCATTTCTTTTCCCTTCACCCTTGTTCCAAAAGGGGGCATAAAATTGGGATCATATTATGCATCCCTGTACAATATCCCAACTCCACCACCCTCCACTTTGTCATCGACGAAGCTATCACACGATTGCAATAAATTTCTATAACCATATAACCGAATATCTCAAAATTACATCCAAACTAATATATATCTCGGCTCGTACTCATGTCCTTGTAAAATATTTTCATGCCACCCTCATATGACTCTAGTCATCCAATACATTCATGATCTACACTCTATCTCCCACTATCATAAATCATAGTATCTTGTATACATCCTCTAGGGTCACCGTCATCTCACCAAGTAGGCAACCAAAATGTACAAGTATCAAAGACACACCATCGCTCACACAACGCACTCGACATAGGCATATTATGGGGTATATCTCCCAATCGAGCAATGTTTCGTAGGCCGACACGGTCAATATATCCCACTCATCATCTGACAAATCCAAAGTAAACAATGTACTCAAGTGATGACCACATGAAACTCTTTGGAGTGTATATCCCTCTACACAACACAAAAAGAAACAAAATACTTACATTATCACACCATACATACTACAAAATCAATCATCATAGCATAAAATTCATCAAAATATAAACATTTCACTAAAACAGTGCAAAAACCTACCTTTGGACACTTTGGCGCCAGGAGTTGGACACTAGCGCTAGAAGCAGTCACTAATGCCAAAACTAGGCATTAGTGTCCGAAGGATGGAAATGTCTTGTTTTCTCCTTTCTTGGTCATAAACACCAAAAAATATAACAACTCAAATTTTACTAAAAAATCTAAAAAATAAGCATTTTAAACAATTTTTCCAAAAATGATAAAATATATTAACTCCTCGGTCGTCTACGAAGCCGTGATGTTGTTACTCTCTCAATAATCATCAAACTAGCTTCTCTTACGTGTGGCATCCTCATAACTCAAAGCTCCAAATTCCACTCAATATTGGTACAAATGAACTTATTATTCACTTTTAAATATTACTATATATAGTAATTCCAATTTACCATACAATATAGTTTCTATTTACATCCATTTTTAAAATAATACATGACACATAATTTTGCTCATATCTTGAGCCTCATAACTCTGTTTGTCTCACCATTTGTGTCATATGGATCATAATTTCCTCTAGCACTATACCATACAAATTTCAACATCTCATATTCAAATATGGCACATGTACTACTCAATTCTTATACTTTAATAATAATATCCAATACTATTTCTCATTCACTATTACAACATCTTAGACATCATGCTTTCAACTTAGTGCTCATTTCTTTTCCCTTCACCCTTTTTCCAAAAGGGGGAATAAAATTGGGATCATATTATAATCCCTCTTAGGATACAATACAATCAATCGACACTCCTAATATATTAGTATCATAATTTACTTGGATCTTATTCAAACAAAGGTATAACCATTCTATACGAAAGTCGGTACTTTCTACTATTTCAAATATATTCCCCCAAATGATCTAATATGGGGAAAATAAAAACCTATCCATGATTAATCTCCTAAGTACATATTATTTCAAATAATCTCTTATCACTAAATCAAATCAATTAATTAGTAAGATAAGCACATTTTTATCTCTCCTAGATGACCTAACTTGGGAGTTGCATTACATTACTATCGCTTTCAAATGACCTAACTTGGAAGCTATCTAGCACTATTCAAATCAGAACACTAGTTACTATAGGAGTGGAGGAAATGAGACATCATTTCCTTTCCTATACTTCTCTTATATGGGTTCTTCAATTAAAAATATTTTTTCAATCAGAACTAATTAGAACTAAATTTGGTCTCTATTCATCTGCAGCGGTTGGATCTTTTGGGGATGTAGTCATAGATGGAGAGCAAAACTATACCTCTCTCCCTAACAATCTTCCTCTAGCGACAAGATGCCAAAATCCTCCCATTTTCAAACAAAATCAAGTTAGGAATTGATCACTCCCTACCTCTTCTATCACCTTGGACAACAATTCAAAATATCCAAAGTCTCTAAATCATTTCAACTATTTCTCCAAGTTCTCCTTATGACGGTTTTCTATCTCCACTTATGCCACATGGGTCAAAGCACTGATCCATGGTTTTCCATGCTACAAGTTTCTACATTCTACACTTACTTTGCAATATGGCTTCTTTGGATTCTATACAAATATGCTCCTTACTTCTTTTACACTATTTTAATTTCATTCAAATAACATAAATGGGGGAAAATGTAGACACAAAATCACACACATATTACTATTTTACTATGCCGTTAGTATGTTGTTTATATGCATGGATATTAAGTAAGAAAAGTATTCACCGGTGACATAATCCCTTGTCCATCTACTTGGTTTGATTGTTGCTATTGTGATTTTCTCTCACATTTGTCATGTCTATACCCAATTTTATTCAAGTCACAGGATCTCTGTTTATTTATATTTTCACATTTGTTATCATTTATTTGAGGACACCAACACATATTCTCGGATACTAGCGCCTGCGTCTATGTCCATTCTAAGTGCTCATGTCTTATTTATTATTTTTACTTATTTTAACATTTGTGGTTTCCCTTTTTAGTTTTCTTATCCTTATCCTGAGCTCATATTTGTCCTTTCATGTCACTAGAATCGAAATTCAAACAATATATCCATATATATACACAACATACACACTATTATTCCGGATGATAATTGTAAAGTGGCAATAAAATCTACATACTATTACTACTATCAAAGGGACAACATTTTTGGGTTGCATACACTACATAGGAAGGGGAAGTACTAAATTCCATATCACACATTTGCATATTTTCTATCTATATCATTCTATCTTGGCATCATTGGCGCAAGGGAAAACTAAGGATGTTATTTCACACACAATCACATCAAACTACATGGAGTCTGGAATATAGTGTAGTGCTCGGTAATAAGTTCACTCTTCGGGTGACTACCGAGGTTAGTCTGACTTCACATTTTACATATTTCATTCAAATTTGATGTGTTTGTGAGATTGTGTAGGTAGCTAGGGTTTGTTTTACATATTATAGGTATATTCAAAGTGATTAAAGAGTGATTACCAAGTGACCAACATGAGTCAACAATGAAACCCTTGTGACACGTAAGAAATCGATCCCGATCATTTACATAATCATGTTGAAATAACTTTTCTCTTTCTTGTTCAAATTAGTGAGCTAGATACTAAATAAAATGAAGCAACTCAAGACATGCAAGGGTTTAAGGTACCTTGGAATAATAAGATAACAAGCAACGGGTGTAAAGTAGATACTCTACTATAAGTTTGATGGATATACATAACAAAGATAAATAGAAGGAAAATGGATTAGATGGTAGATGAGGGGGTTTCTCGACAAAGTTGGTTCCAAGAAGCGTGAACTTCCTTATGCATATGTCAACCCCCATATTTGATAAAAAAGAGGATAAAGTAAATGATAAAGAAATGAATACCATGCAAAATATGAACCTAAGAAGAATATGAAATTGTGGAACATATAATAAAGTGCAAATATGATCTAGATAAACATAAAAGGAAATATACCTAGTTGGGTCGACAATGACTCAAAGTTGCATAGAGGTCTAGTCAATGGAAAACTTGGTAGATGGATCAGAATAGTAACCAAAAATGCAGATCTAAACAACTTTGTGTGTAAATATGAAGATGTTGAAGGCCTATAGAAGCTGATAGTAACTTGCAGAAAAGATATGAAACAGGGAAAACAAAAGGATGTAAGAAAAAAGGATTTAGATGGGTAGGATGGAAATATGGCTCGGTTTGATGGTGACTTGGCTGAGTTGGTGGAAAATGAATACTTTGGAAGAGTGGAACTGACCTGACAGAGTGACAAAATGATGGATCTGGGAACTGTATGTGGTGGTAGAAACAAAACAATAGATTGTTATGGATCTGGATGGCAAAACAAGTGACAAATAGAGGCATGGTTGATAATGACTGGGATGATCTAGGCAAGGCCGAAAGTGAATGGGTTGGATTGACAACCTGCACACAAAATGGATGAATGAAAGGTTGGATTTGAAGCTCTAATTGCAACTAGACTTACAAAATGTTAGTAACTGATAATAGTAATAACAATGATGCAAAATGGAATAAATCAACATAAGGGCAAGATAAACTCCCCAAATCTACTACAGAGAAGCTCAAACATGAAGACATGGTCACAAAAATGCATGAAAGCTATGATGATGTATCCTTTAGATGGGGGAAATTTGGCTTTATAGGGTTGATGGAAACCTGAGTGGGTCATCATCAACTACGGGAACCATCCTTTTGGGAAGTGGGAGGATGCCTAACTCAAGGCATCAATCCCATTAGAAGCGGGATTAGGGTTTTGAAAGGATTAGGTGGGTTAGGGCTACATAGGGAAGTGAAATGGGTAGGTGAGGGGTAAAATGGAGTAAATAAAGGATAAGGGGAGCCTATGGATGAGAAAATAGGTAGTTTAGGGATGATAAACAACCTAGAGAAGAGAAATTGGGGTTGATTAGGATTAATTAAATAATGAGATGAGGATTAGGGGATAATTAATGAGAATTAAAAATAAATTAGAATGGATAGGATAATAGATGGAAAAGATGGGAATATTAATAAACATATGAATTTAAAAAAGGTCTTAATGGGTGACCATGGTGAAAAGAAGATAACGTAGGGTGACAAGGGTAGCGATACCAAATTTTGGTGTCTAATTTTGCCCCTTTTGTCAAGTGGTTTCCACCAACAAGCCATGAGACAAAAATGATTAGAAATAAAGGGTAGGATGAAAGATGATAGAAGATTGATGATAAGATCCCTCTCAAACTAGGGATCGATGACACAAAGGGGAATCAATCACGAGGTTGAAAGAGATAGATGAATAAGGGTAGGTGGGACAAAAAGGATGGGTAAAATGATAAGATGAGGCAAGGCACCCCAAGTAAGAAGGATTTAAAATATATTAAAAATATAGAGGTGATTTTAGGAGGAACCTCGGTTGGAAACAAAGCTCGTGGTCTATGGGGAGATGAGGACAATGTCCTATGGGCCTGTGAGTCCACAAAAATCATAGTGAAATAGAGGGAATCCAATGGGAAACCACTCAAATGGACACAAGATGTGGGGACAAAAGGGTCATAGGTGTAAATGAATACTATAAACAACCAAATGTGAAAATATTGTGAAATCCTTCATACATGAGGAATCGATTGAAAGGTATGCATTTGCGAAGGACGAGGATGAAATTAATGGCACACAAATGGAAAAAGAGGTAAAATGTGAAAAAATGATGAAATAGGATGCCCTAAAAAAGGGGTAAAAATATGGCCACAAAAGTGGGATTGAGAGAAAATAGGGATGATGATATGGTGCCCCGACAATGAAGGAGGGCAGCAGGGGTCGACAATGGCCAAGGTAAGTCGACGATGAATAGGGCCGATTGGTAATGACCCAAAGGGGTTGGTGACAACTAGGGTGGAAACTATATAAGCCCACAAGTTAGTTAACTAAGCTCATCTTCATCGCTAAGTGACGATTTGAGATATCGAGTTATAAAAGGAGATTGGGAATCACAAAGAGATGGAGACCGGAGGAGCATCTAGGAAATGCTATAGGGTACACATGATGGTGAGTAGAGAAAAACCTATCTTATTTTTATTTTTTATTTTTTTACAGATTTTTTGAAATATTGGATTTGCGTCGAGGAGGTCATCGAGACTAAGTACGGTCGTCGTCGATTGATCCCTAAAAGGTGTTGATTTTTATCTAGGTGTGTTGACTGACATGGGTTGGCGTCGACAAAGGAAAGGATAGAAAAATTTGATAATTAGATGAAAAATGAGGCAAAAATTGATGATGGATCTGATTTATGTTTGTTGTATTGATGATTGTATGCCCGAAGGACCTTGTACACGAGAGATAGAGTCCTTGTGCTATATAATCATATCAGGGGACATAGTAAATATTGAGTTGGATTGGGTGGATTTAAATATTATCAGAGGATCCCATGAGATGTGGGTTTGATGATCGCATTGGTTGAGAGATGGGACATGCACACATGCCCATTTTGGTTTAGGACATGTGAGATGGAAATCACCCTAGAGGATGTTTTTTATGATAATTCTATCTTTATAGTTGGATGGATAATACAATGTGGTAAAATTGGATCAACCTCAAATATGGAGGGGTTTACAAGATATCCGCAGATGATGCTAATGGATGTTTGATTGTTGCACTGCGTGTAAGAATGGATCAACCTCCTTTCCTGCGAATGAATATGCAATCACAGGCACTACACAATATGGGATTAGTAATATTGATATGCGAGTTGCCTCGAAAAGGCTAGTTCCTTTAAGTCAAAGGACTTCCTTTTGTGGATGTCAACCCACTTTGAAACCTTAATTTTATTTATGAAAATGAGATATAGCATATGATATATGAAAACATGTGGTAAAATGTTTGTGAATTATTCATTTTATCACGATATTTAGTTGATGATGACAATATGAAAAGAAATAAGTCTAGGGCTCAAAATTAGAATCCAGATCAATGTCCAGATTTTTAGAGAAATTTTATCCCATAGAAAAGGCTAGGTCATCCTCCTCAGAGAAGTATAGGTCAGGCTCCTTAATGTATTCGTCGATGAAGAAACTTAAATACTCCTCTTTAGTGTCATCTTTGAAGTGCAAAATTTGGGTCGAGTCTTCAAATTTGAATTCACTTCCCAATTATGGTTTAGGCTTAGTATCAAAACCTTCAGGGATGTCGAATCTCACCTTGTGTTGGTACTCAAACCAAGCTAGGTCAGCTTGAATACATTTCACTTCATAGTAAGCCTCCCAGAACTCATTCGTAGCCTCACGGATCCTCTGATTGGATTATAAGATGGTCTCTAACTCCAATAAGAGTTATGGGGATGGTGTAAAACTTTAGGTCATGTAATAGATCATATTGTTCCTAGTGGAGATGATGTTGAACAATCAAAAGAGAGTTGATGTTTGTGATTGGTTGGTTAGGGTTGCCTATGGTCATCTAACAAAAGCCATGCTTGACATAAGATTAGTAACACAAGGGGAAAAATTAAATGATAAGAACTTTTGAATGAAATATGAATGCTAAAGAAAAAGAATAGACATGAAACACATGCGATTCTAGGAAACACAGATGATTCCCGGAATCACAAGTGATTCGCAAGATTTTGACATGTCGATAAAATGATACATTTAATTAATTGATATGAAACTAAAGCCTTGTAAATGAAAAATGGACAAACTCATCACATCCGAGACCTCACCAATTCACTCTCACAGAAAAGGAGCCCTCCAACAAGAGGATGATTCAAGAAAGGAAGAGGATGTTACAATCCAAGCCAAGTTGAGCACCATCGAGGAAGAAAAGGGAAGCCTCCGAGAAAGGTTGAAATCATCCGAGGGCATGGTTAAGGAATTGACCCGTAAACTAGGAAAACAACCTCGTAAAGGGGGAATTGTAACATTAGTGCAGGAGCTATATGTTTCTTATTGTGACCGAATTTCCACCACGGAAATGAATCTAGCCCCCACACTTGGATTTATATCTGATGCACAAGGATTATGTTCA
The DNA here is from genome assembly GCA_018340775.1 of Taxus wallichiana var. yunnanensis. NCBI lineage: Eukaryota > Viridiplantae > Streptophyta > Pinopsida > Cupressales > Taxaceae > Taxus > Taxus wallichiana. The sequence continues at coordinate 729,045,035 of CM031234.1, read as the reverse complement.
AATGTGGAGACCACAACCTCCACCATTAGTAGCACAATATCCACCAAGGTCCTTGAATCATTACTATTGATTCATAAACTTTACAATGCTTCTGACTCCACCCTACAAGGGGCAAGAATCACCGAGAGGCGGATGATTTCGTGAAGATCAATGAGATTATGAGCTGCAATAAAGCCTCCATCAAATTCCATAATCTCTTTTCTTAGCTCCAACTAGGGATAAAAGAGTGGAAACTGAGCATCAATGAATTAGTCTAGTTAGGCTTCCACTCCCCCATCCTCGATTACTCTACAGTCTTATCAAAGGACCAAATTCAACAACTCTTGATTTCCAAATGACAAGACAAGACTATCTTTTAGCCTTTAAAAGAGAGCTCCAATGTCATTGAGGTGGAAGCTATCCTGAACCCCATCATGCAGTTGGAGTTTCGCTTACACGTAGTAGTGTAGAGTCTCCAAAAATTTTACCACAAGGATATAATCGAGTTGGACTGAGCCTTCCAGGCATTTTAGAGAAGAACCTACCCAACAGAGGAGGAATGGCTTAGATATCGGATTGCTTTGCAACAGCTTTATGTGGAATTTTGTAAGCCACATTTTGAACTTTGAGGATGAGAAGATTTTGGATCCTTCCATAACTGACATGGAGTCCCTTGGTGACTTTCCATAACTGTAGAGTTCTTTTTTATATAAGACTCTTTTACTGGCCATCATCTTTTGGTGCCCCGGCCCTAGTTCTTTTTTCACTTGAGCCTAAATTCGACTAAGTATGAAGTTGAATGCGGAAGGTGTCCACACGTCCCTTTGGTGAACTCAGTGCAAGGAGCAGAGAAGGGGTGTTCTCAAACTTACATTGCATCTTCCACATGTCCTAGGCCCAATAAAGTTTCTCGGGTGGGTTGAGAAGTCAAGAACATAGTAGAGACACATAGGATCTCCACGTGTCTCCTGAGTGCAATTTCAAATAAAGAAAAGAAGAAATGCCCCCAAACAAGTGTGCACCCTCCACGTGTCTCTTAGGCACATTTTAGAAGAAAATCTCTAGGAAAGGCCCTCAAACAAGCACGTGACCTCCACGTGGCAGAAAATAATCATCATCGATCAAGGAACACAACTTGGATGAATTAAAGGCAATCAGAAATATCACCAACAGGCAGTTGAGATATTGACCCAAAATTGAAAGATCTTGTAAGAAAATTGAATTTTGTTGGTGGAGGGTTTGATTCCAAACGTTTAAGTGAGAGCCAAAGAGATATTTAAAGGAATTTTCCAATCTAGGAGAAAAGGAGGAGAAAAATATAGAAAATAAAATAGACTAGAACCACGGAAATGGATTCTAGGCTTAGTTATTGTATTGGCTAGCCTTAGCAAGAATCTATTGTAGAAGGAAGTTGTAATTTTTTCCATATCTTCCTTATGTATTATTTTCTCTATGAATAAAGAGTTCTTTTTTTGTGCATCTTAGATTTCAATATTCTCGTGTTTTTCATCTTTCACTCGCTATTATTTTTAGATAAATTTGAAGATCTATCATGTTATATGCCCTTGGGTTTCCTTTATGCATCTATCATCTACATATTTTTATGTTTCACTCTTCGGCTTCTGTGATAATCTAATATAATTATAAAAATAGTAGATCATGTTAAATTTTCTTCAACTATTTTGAGTAGTTTCCTAGGATCCATCTTTGTGTTTTTTTAATATTTTTTTTGGAGCATCGCCTTAAGTTAGTTTTGCATTTTATTTCACTTTTCCTCTAACCTTATCTCACACTATAGAGAAGAACCATATTCTTTAAAATATGGAGGTTATCTTAGGATTCACATCCCACTTCCCTAAGGTATCCTACAACTTGGACGGTTCATCTCGCAAAGATTATCATCAACATGATGATCTTATCACAATCGTAAGAATCGACCACCTTTGCACCATGACATTTTGAGATCACTTTCAATTCATGAAGAAATATCATTTTACACCCTTGGTGTAATCATTCTTAGGCCTCTATAACTATTGAACTGATAGAGAACACAAGATTTTCAATTTTCTTAAGTTAAAGATGAACACCTACACATATGACCATCTTGTAGCATTGTTTCTTCATTGTTCACTCGACCTAAGTATAGTTTGGAGACCCCGAACACTTCATGAAACACCTTGAAAGGATTATAAATGTTCAAATATGAGTATCATAACACTTTGTAAATCTCATAGTTTTTAATCACCTTTAATAGTATCAACCCTTATCTAATCTCTAATCTCCTTGATGCATCATTTTAGAACAAAGCATACTTTAATACCTTTCTTATATGATTAATACTCTTGAAAAAAATTCTTCTTATGACATACCTCATATCTCTAATGAATTAGTAATCTATTTATGAGTATATGCACACACATACCTACAAAGTAACATGACAACCTTATTATGCACAAACCTCTTACACAGATTCAAACTTACACTTAAAGTTAAGACCATAGACTCTTGGAAACTTATAGACGTAGACCTCCTTTAACCATAGTATTGACTTGAACTCGACATGAAAGAGCATTATCGCTAAGTTTCCTTCATACACGCATCGAGAGAACTGCTGAATCTTCATGAATTGATATGAGGCAATGAATTATACAACCATACATCATGACTAATTGAAATTACACATAATTCAATGAACTTAGGACACCTTGAGTGACATCATGAACTTATTATCCTTCATTCTTTCACCAAATAACTTGACTCGTATACTTTCTTCTTAATAGACACGATAAGATTTTATGGATTCATGATCATAGGAACTTCCTTGAGAAGACTCAAACTTGTTCACTAATATCTTAAGAGAATTTACTTCTCCTTCATTGATGAGCTATTTCAACCCCTTATTAAGCATATAACACACTCAAAGCATCTGAATCTTGTTCACATATGATTAACATCTTGAAGATTACTTCAACCTTTGTAAAATCATGACAAGTTTCACATACACTTCTCATAGTGAGGACACAAACAAACCCGGTTTCATATCATGACATAATTTTTAATGTTCACTCTTTTCATGACTCTAATACTTGAATACTACGATGGATATAATCACATACCACTATGACACACTTGAAAAAGCTAGACTAATTGATAATGACCTAAAAAAATATACAAGGACATGAACTTAAGACACTTTTCTTTGCTTGGATGATCAACCATAACCTTCAAATACCTTACATAGATTAGACATGGACATATACCTTAAGAAAGGAGATAGATAGACATACCTTTTAACTATTCACACATTTGCAACATTGTGAAGACTTTGATAAGAAACTAGAGATGGAAATTCACCTTCAAGGACACACCATGATTCTTTCAAATGATAAATTTCTTCTAGAATCCTAGAGAAGACATACAATTCTTATTAGGTCACTAAAACAATATATAGTTATCACAAGATCTCTCTCTCTCTCTCTCTCTCTCTCTCTCTCTCTCTCTCTCTCTCTCCCTTTGGAATCCTTTCATTATTTTTGATGTCCTTTTAGGTATGATAATTTCATCGCCTATATCTCTATCTTCTAATTGAATTCCTAAAAACATATATGATGCACCTCATTCACTTGCTCTCTCTTAGTTAGGGCTAAAAGTCCTTCATGACTTATACTTAAGCTTGTCTTCTTCATTCTTAGATTTTTCAACATTTTTTGATATCTTGTTTGAACTAGGATCTCCTATGACTATCTCTAATTCCTTATTCTTCCCGCCATCTACACATATTGTCTTCTTATCATGCTTTTCATTTTCATACCTAGAATCAGTTTCCTTGACCTTGTATTTATACTTAACATCCTTTCTTTTAGTGACTAACTTATAATCACTCTTAGGATTTCTCTTCATTTTGAATACCTTTTTATCTTTCCCTTTTAATGCATGAAGCTTGTTGTTGTACCTAGGATATTAATTTTTATAGCAATATATTAAAAATATTCCAAGTTCATGGCAATTGTAACACAAAAAATAATTATTGTTTCTAGGTTGATGTGAACTCGAGATTCTTTCCAAAATTGGCATCCTTATGGCCATAACAATTCCTAACAACATGTCTAACCTTGTTACAGTTATAACACATGATTACATTCTTACCTCTAGGGATTTCATTTTTCATAATCTAACTCAATGGTTCATAGAGACAATACCTAGCAGTATGACCCTTCTCTTGATAGTTACAGCACATAACATTCCTTGATTACTCATCTCTATTATCTCTCCATGGATGATAATATTTGACAAGATTCATACACTCCTTAGCTCCATTTCCAAAACCATTACAAGTATATAAATATCCATTAAAATTTATTTCATACCTTGATGCATTAGGTTTCCTAACATGGTTAGACCTTCTTGAATTTTTCTCCTTGGTCTCCTCATGTTTTCTTGACTACTTAAACCAACCTTGTCATTAATTGTTCTTTGGATCTCCAAAATTTCATCAAGAACTTCAGATCTCTTTTCCAACTTTCCATACATCTTCAACCTATTTTTTGCTTCTTCTAATTCATCTTTCAAATATATCAATTCTTCTTCATACTTGAGGAAAGCATATTTTTTCCTTTAGGGATTTTGACACACTCTAAACTTGAGATTCCATCTCTTTGAGGGATTGACCATGCTCAACTTCCATACACTTTATTTTCTCTTTCAATCCATGAATTAGGGACTCAACAATCTCAAACTTCCTTTTAGGATTACTTCAAATAGTTTACTCATTCTTGTGCTTCAAGGAACTCCTCCAAGTTGTCAAAATTTCTTCACAAGGACCTTGCTCGATACCAATTGTTAGAAAACACAAGAACGATAAGGGAGGGGTGAATCAATGCTTCTTCAAAATTTGAAAAAACTTGTTAAACTCAACAATCCATTAAATCTTGATCAATACTTATCATGAGGAAACAATGGCATTAAAACATAAGAAAATACCAAGAAAGAACACATGAAGAAAATGTTTAATGTGGGAAACCCTTAAAGGGAGAAAAAACCCATTGAAATCAATTCACTTTGTTGTGGAAAATTTTCCCATAAAATATTACAAATATTTGAATTTTTTTGAGCACACAATCAACTTGAAGCACCAACTCCAACAATTTAGTCAAGCACCTACTTGACATGGAAGCACCAACTCCTACTTTTGCAAGCTACAATTTTCATGGAAGTACCAACTCCATACTTTGCTAAGAACTTGTTTGTGTGAAATCATGGCACCCCCAAATGAGTTATGGATCTACTTTTCTAAGGCAGACTCATTTGGTGTGATTACATAACATTGAACTTCCCCCAAGGTGTGGGTCCTTGCAAAAGTGGGAAAGCTCTCCAGAGAAGGTTTGTTCCTCTTCATAAACTACCTATCATGAGTTACTCCCAAGTGCGGGAAAACTAAATCTAACCTAATCTAACCATTCCAAGGGACCGAGGAGAGAGAAAGAGGGAAAAACCAGAGCCTACACTAAATCGGTGATGTACCAAAGAAAGGAAGTGAGATATTCTGTTAAGGGAGAAAGAAATAGAAAAATGGAGATGAGGGAGGTCAGACAGAAGTAACATGGCCTAGATCTTCAAATTCACCATTAAACTCCATGAAACACAACATCATGCACCTGAAAATGTGAAATACATGCACACAAAAAATATGGAAGGGAGAGGCACGAAGAAACAACAAAACAATGCAAAGGGTTGAAGAACACCACAAAAACACATTTTTATTGCTCTAAAAGGTGCACAAACCATTACATTTCTGGAATAGAGGAAAAAATACATTTTCTAGGTGTAGGAGAAGGTTTCTTTACTCAAAAATGGCATCAAGAAACAAATTTGACAGAGTTTCTCTATGCCTGAATGTCTCTCCTTTCCAAAATGAGAAATGTTACAATATATAGAAAGAATAAGAGAGAGAGAAGAGGGAAAAATCGAATCTTGCTCCAACCACCATGAGATACACATCAAATCCCACTTTGAAATTTTAACCACTGAATATCAATGCCTTCTACAAATCCACCCACAATATGTCGCTTCTTGTTCCCCAACGGATTGAATCGAATCAAATCTGGTAGTTGAAGAGATTGGATTCTACATTAATGGCCTAGAAGACTCTTCTTCATTTTTTACCTACCAGGCCTGAAAAATGATTTTTAATCCTTTCATGGCATAGAGGATGTTGAGACACTTCCAACGGTGTCAAATTCGCAATATTTCGAGCCCTAAGTCGAAAGATATGCCCCTTCAAAGTTTGGACACGTGGAGGCACCGCACTTACTTGAAAGTCCGGCTCAAAGTTTGCCTTTAGAGGAGCATTGAATTGACACTTGTCATCCTCCGCAGATCCTTAGACCTTTTAATGACCCCTCTTTTTTATTTTAGAGCCTACCCAAGTCTCAAATAGATTTAAGACACAGATTCATGCAACAGAGTCATTTCTTCTCTTTCTTCTCACACAAGGTCGTTTAAACTTTTGTAGGCCCCACAATTCCATTGTAGAGTCCCTCTGTAACCAGTTTACAGGATTTAAACATGTTTTCTCTAATTCTTTCCATGTAGGGTCGTGGTTGATCCAATATTTTTCTTGGGGGCAAAATATAGTAACAATTTGGTGACTCACAAGGACATATGCCTGCTAGATGAAGAGACCAGTGGCCTTGAAGCATCCATTGGGCATGGAGTCTGCCTGATAAACACGAAACTGATCTGAAATTTTAAAGATCTGATCCCTAAGCCACTGCGAGCCTGACTATATGCCTTTTCTATGTTTTGTCTGACCTTGAGTCTGAACTATCAATTTTCATAAGGAAATCTTGGAAATGGAATTTCTGAGAGTAGAAAATTATTTTAACTCTGGGGATTTCATCTGTCCCTAAAATGGACTATTTTGAAACGAATTTAGTTTCTTTACATTTTTTTCTTTGAAGATGGCAACTATTATGGGTAACTATGAGTTTCCCTACTATGAATACTAAAGAGCCTGGCTTTATGCACCTTTGGAGCAATGCGAACAAAACTTATATACAGAGACCAAATCATACATGCCTCAAATGAGACATGTAGAGTGTGCATAAGCACTTCTTCTACTAGAAACAAAGTCTACTCCTACTCCTACACTAACTGAGAGAAAGAATGCTAAACAAATCCTGCTACATGAAGGGAGAAGTAGCTTCCCTTTCTCAAGAGGGGAAGCCATGCAAATGATTTGACACTAAATATAGCTGCCTGTATGAGTGAAAAACTGACAATAAGCTAGTCCTCCACCCAAATCATCAAGGTATCAGCATTAATGGGAAATACCTCCTTAAGTGACTTGAATCAGACTTCTGGAGGTGTTGATGGTGACCCTTGGTACTTTGATGCTCATCCTCATGCCCTAAAGTAGGCATGAATGGTTTGGTTTCTCCTTTGGCTCCAATGAAGCCAAGTACCTGATTGGGCACGGTCTGATCCTTTGGATGTGCCCATTTCTCTAAAATTCAACTCCAAAAATGGATTCTTCTTGTGGACCTTCTTGGGTAGATGGTGTGAGAGAGATGATGACATCCTCCTGCCTTTTTTCTTCCTCCTCCTTTGAATAACATGGAAGATCAAGATATTCCAACCTTGGTTCTATAGGGCCATTATGGAATGCAGGTTTTTACACTTGGATGTTCTCCTTCATGGTAGCAGGTTCGTGTGCTTGGAAGGTTGAAGATGGAGGAAAAAATGATGCTAACTCTTCAGGTTCCTCTTCACTAAAGAAATCTTCCAAGTCTGACAGACAGTATGCCTCCTTGTTGTCGTGTTACATGTGCTCTACCTCCTCCATGGTGCTTTCCTTATCTACAACTTGATCACCATGGCTCCCTTCACTCTCAAACATGAAGTTTGAAAGATCAAACTCTTCTTTAACATCAGAGCTTGATGGGGATGAAGTGGGAGGAAGAACTAAAGGTTCTTCGTAGCTTGCTCCACACTTGGGGCCTCGAAACTATATGGTACTCCTATTCTACTGCAAATTCAAATTCATCCACCACTGGCTGCTGAAAGAGATGGAAGAAGAAAATGGATGAAAATGAGTGGAAATGGATGGAAAAGGTCTCGCAACTCGGAGAATGGTTTTTGACCGGATGGAGTCGCCGGATGTGCTTGAAATGTGCCTCTAAAGGCTGAATCTCACCAAGAACACATCAAATTGATGAAATGAAATGAAGACCTCTTAGTCCCACTGAGCGTGCCAAAACTATTAGTGTGAAATCACAGCACCCCCAAATGAGTTATGGATTTGCTTTTCTAAGCGTGACTCATTTGGTGTGATTCGCATAACATTGAAATTTCTCCAAGGTGTGGGACCTTGCAAAAGTGGGAAATATATCCAGAGAAGGCTAGTTCCTCTTCCTAAACTACCTACCACAAGATACTCCAATGCAGGAAAACTAAATCTAACCTAATCTAACCATTCCAAGGGACCATGGATAGAGAAAGAGGGAAAATAGAGCCTACTGATAAAGAGGTGATACACCAGAAAAGAAGTGAGATATTTTTTGAGGGAGAAGGAACAGAAAAAATGGAGATGAGGGAGGTTAGACAGAAGTAACATGGCCTAGATCTTCAAATTTTCCATTAAACTCCATGAAACACAACATCCTACACCTGCAAATGTGAAATACATGCACATAAAAACAAATCTAGAAGGGAGAGGCATAGAGAAACAACAAAATGATGCAAAGGGTTGAATAACACCACAAAAACACATTTTTATTGCTCTAGAAGGTGCACAGACCATTACATTTATGGAATAGAGGCACAAATACATTTTCCAAGCATAGGAGAAGGTTCGCTGCTCAAAAATGGCGTCGAGAAACAAATTTGACAGAGTTTCTCTATGCCCAGAATGTCTCTCCTTTCCAAAATGAGAAATGTTACAATATATAGAAAGAATAAAAGAGAGAGAAGAGGGAAAAATTGAATCCTACTCCAACCACCATGAGATATGCATCGAATCCTACTTTGAAATTTCAACCACTGAATATCAATGCCTTTTGTAAATCTACCCATACTATGTCACTTCTTGTTCCCAGCGGATTGATTCGAATCAAATCTGGTAGTTGAAGAGATTGGATTTTGCGTTAATGGCTTGGAAGACTCTTCTTCATTTTTACCTACTAGGGGCCTAAAAATGATTTTTAATCCTTTCATGGCATAGAGGACGTCGAGACACTTCCAATGGTGTTAGATTTACAATATTTTGAGCCCTTAGTTGAAAGATATGCCCCTTCGAAGTTTGGACACGTGGAGGCACCGTGCTTACTTGAAATTCCGGCTTAAATTTTTCCTTTGGAGGAGCGTCGAGTTGACACTTGTCAGCCTCCGTAGATCCTTAGACCTTTCAACGGCCCCTCTTTTTTATTTTAGAGCCTTCCGAGTCTATCAAATAGATTTAAGACACAAATTCACATGACAGATTTGTTTCTTCTTGCACGGGGTCGTTTAAACTTTCGCAGGCCCCATAATTCCATTGTAGAGTCCCTTTGTAACCAGTTTACAAGATTTAAATGTGTTTTCTCTAATTCTTTCTGTGTGGGGTCGTGGCTGATCCAATATTTTTCCGGGGTGAAATATGGATAACAATCCACTTAAAATTTACAAAAAATTTATCACGTAAATCTAGTTTCTTGAACCAAAAATTATGATCTCTTACTCAGCTCCTCTATGTTCATCTTCCTTATTCACTCACCTTGATTCACCTCCTTTCTCGTCATATTCTTATACTTTTTCCATACAGTCTTAATACATATTTTTACATTCATTTTTTTCCTCATATACACAAGGATGAAAATAGGAAGGATGAATCTTCAAGATGTTCACAACATCACCAAGTACATGGGATGTTGTAGGTCAAGTCACAAGACTTCATTTTATCTCTTCTTATTAACTAGGTATACACATAGTCATGACAGCTCAAAAATACGGTCAAAGGTTTTGTTAACTCACACTAATGTATGGACTTTCAAAACCTTACAATTCTTGTAGAATGTCATATATGACCTCCAATTCACCTTCAACTATAAGGAGTAACCATAATATCTTCATTTACACTATGGAGCATTGATTAGGACAAGGTCCTAATGTAGACACCAAATTTGGGTCTTAAAACACCCTGCACCGTATCTCGTCCCGTAACCTAACCCTACCTCACCACCTAAACCTTACACACTTAATTATTTATTAATTACCTTATAATTAATAAATCCACATCTCCAACCCTGCCACCTCACCTTGCCACCTCACTATGACCTAGCCCTAACCTTAAACTAACCTAATTAAGACCTATGACTTGGTCCAGGACTCCACACCCATGACTCATCACCCTCACCCGCATCAAAACGAATCTAATAATGACTTGACCAAGCCCACAACTAATCCCTCGAGAGAAAAGGAGGGAAAGTTGGCTATTTTACTAAAAATAGCCAACTTTGACCTAACCGACATCAATCCCTACTCGATCGGCATCGGTTACGTAACTGCCATCGGTTCCCCGTAAATGACCTCCCCAACCAAAATGAAAGGAACCAGAATTCATTGGCATGAGGGAGACAAGTGAAGGAGAGAGAAGAGATTGCAGAGAAGGGTATTGAGCCCAAGACTATAACCGAGCAACTAGATCACTGTCATACTCATCCAAGCATTGGGAGAGTTGGAGGATAGCTTCATCGAGATCACTTCCGATTGCTAGATCATCCCAACCGAGCCTTGCCTTCGCCACTGCATTCTTTGGACCTGCATCCACATCGAAACTAGTAAGTAGTCTCTTTTATCACCTTGTATGCTTCTATACACCGCTTTGTGAACTTTTGATTCATAGTGATTATAAGCTCACTCTTAGATCTACCACCCGCAAAGCATACCTATACCTAACCTCCATTCATCCATCCCTATATTGCCCCAAAGACAACTTTCTCACTCTCTCGAGTCTTCTCTATCACCCTATAACTCCCTCAACCATCTACCAACCTTCCGAACTCCATAACCACCTCAGTAACCAACCTCCATTTAAAAGCCCCTAAGTCACCGCCCCTATCGATATCGGTCATCCCCTACCGGTATTGGTTTTATAACCGAGATTGATTATCCGATTCGCAGACGGCCGGTCGTGACTTAAACCAAAACCAACCTTTCACCTATTCACCTCAAAACAATCTCATGTCCAGCTGGTCTATCCTCGTAACTTGATCTCGAACATATCAATAACCGGTGACCAAACAAACAACATGAAATTCTATTATTGGTAGTTTAGTCTCTATTGTTTTTAGTAAACGAGATACCTAAATCGTGAGTTTGCAATAGCTTATTTATTATCATTTGCATCAATTTGTATTAAAAGGGAACTGACCACCTTCGAAAGGAAGTCTAATATTTCCTGGGTCCAAGGCAATTCCCTCACTTATTGTCTAACTAAAATATGGTGGTCTTGCATTCTTATTTACAGGTAGTCCTTCCCAGACAAAAAGGAGCTCTTCACAATCAGTCTGATCTCTCTACGGTATGCGCACACCTTCCCAACACTCAACAGGTATTCCTCCTAACCCTAACCCCTATCTGTTTCTCAAGAGAATGAAAGGATAGAATTAACTCTATTCTGGAATAAAATTATGTGTGAAACACCTAATGACTTTGAATGCACGAGAAAAATATTCTTCACAAACTAGGCTAGTTCACTCATTTAACCATTTTTTCATGGCTCTCGTGACACCTTTCTAGAAATCTATACTCCTTTTTCATCTCATAATTTATATAGAATGCATAATTTCAAGGTATATATAATAAATACTCTAGCATCTTTAAGACTTATCGATTGGGTTTCAAGTCCTAAAAAACTATTCTTTTCCTAAAAGGATTCTACCATTTCAAACACCGCTTTCATTTCAAACCAATGCATGACACACTTCACAGGAGTCCTCAAATTCAACTTCAATAATTCACTTACATGAGTTATGTGGAGAACTTCATACTTGCACTCTTGTTCCTCAAACCTTCATGACAAGGCTAATGAGAAAATTTAGACCATTTGAATTTAGACACAAAAACTCTTCACCTGATCAAGTCTTAAGCTTTAACATGTCATGTTGGAATTATATCAACTATACATGCTCACCGTTCACTTCAAAAACAAAATTTCATATCAAAACTATCTCAAAGTGACATGACTAGATTTGACTCTTCTAATATTAAGTGGTACGTCATATTGGGTGACTTGTTTCACCAAAATTATGTAGGTAACCCACCTAAAACTTCTCATGGACACTTGGATCACCTTCCAAGTTTGCTTCCACGGTTTCCCTTTCACCATGAAACCTGCATCACATGACTACACATGTAAATCTTCATAAAATAGTGATTTTTGTACCTTCTCCTCACTCCTAAAACAAGAAAATGTCACCAAACTGAGTTATAAGGATTCCTCTACATCCCTAATTCTTCACACTAGCTTTCTCAAGCCATTTTATTACCAAAATTTTCAATTCTTATCCATTTCTATCAAAGGATGGTTTAGAACCCTCTTCACTTCTTCAAGATGATTCATAAAGCAAAAGGCATCATTCTAATTTCAAAATGGTCTTGACTATATACCTCAACATTGATGATAGAACCAAGCCTCCATGTAGATATTTAACATACCAATGGGAACATCAAATTCAACCCTTGAGCTGAAAATGACCGTTTTGAGATCTCGATAGGACTTAAACTCATTTTTCTTTCTTCGCCTTTTACATCTTGACTTTAAACTTTGTCCACAACACTATGTTAACATCCTTTACATGTCTCAATGCTCATTTAAGTTTGCACTTATTGAAACTCATCATCCACCATGACTTGTACATACATATCTGGCTTGTCCTCAAGAACATGCCTCCAAAAGACCTCAAACATGCCTTTACCAACTGAATCTTGAATTATAACATATTCCACATTCTCTCTACAATTCCACAACACACAATTCATGTTTTTACAAAACTTTGATACAAGATGTCTCACACCTTTGCATACCCTCATGGGATCACTTAGCTCTACAACTCACTTACTCTATTAGGCCTCCAAACACCTAGAATAGGTCTAGATGATCACCTGTAAACCATGCTCAAACCTATACCTACACTCTGAGACTCACATGAGTGTCTTAACACACTCTCTTCATGATCTCCAATCCTTGACCATGCTTCTCTATCTACCTCATGCCTTTATTCCATCATACCAAGTCATCCTACTGACTAGGACTCATGATTAGGCCTATTAGACCAAAAAAATCTCACTGATGGCACTCATGCACCCTTTTGTACACTATGTTGACTATGTCAGATCATCACACACTTTATAAAACATCTAGGACATCATCATGACCTCTTATCACATCACCATCATGATTTTAAAATTCATTAGGTACTTCAAGAAGCTAAGCCTTACCAGGTGATCTCAATCATGAAACCATGAAATCATGCCATACCTTGTCCTACCATGTCACAATCACTAAAAAATTCATCTTGCACTCCTTCATCCTCCTTTTCATTAATGATCCTTTTACATCAATGAAAACACAACAAACACTCACATCTTTGTGATTTGACTTCCTAACCTTTTTCATAGTCTTGGGATCTTCTTTGGTGACTTTGATTCCTCTCTTACCTTATCAATAGGACCAAACTCTATGTTATCCTTCACTATCTTAGATTCATCCTCATTTTCATGATCAACCATCTTACTACTCTTAACCTGTCTCCACCACAAATCCGTCTTCAACCTTGGCACCTAATTTACCTTAACTCTTCGATTCAAGTAGGATTAACCCTAACTAACTTAGGTCTTCATACCTTTTTTATTTCAACTGCATTTTTCCCAAAACCATTACATTTAGAATAGTAACCATGAAACAATCTTATTACATGCACCGCCTTCTTATTTTGACTTGAGAACCTCCTAGCCTTGTTAGGACAAAATCTTGCAATGTGTCCTTTACCATTACACCTATATCACTCTCTTGATTGATGCATACTATAATTCCTTTCATCACTTACCTTTCAATACTTTGCAATATGACCTCTTTTCCTGTAGTTGTATCGTAATACATTGCTCCTACCTATCTTATTTATCCATGAGAAATGATGACATCAGTGCACAACTTTAGGACCAAATTCATTGCATGGAAAATAATATCCACTTGAATAAAATTACACACCTTGTACTTATTTATAATTCATTGCCTTATGGGACCTGATTGTCCATATATATCATTTTATCTTCTTTAGACGTGAAATTTTTTGAGAAACCTATCTTCTCCTTTAATTATTTAACCACAAAACTCCATAGCTTGACCATCATTATTCTTTAAGGATCTCCTCAAGTTGTTAAGCTTGCTTCAGAGGCCTTGCTATGATACCAATGATTAGAATCACAACCACTGAGATGGGGGTGAATAAGTGGGAATTAAAACATTAATTCACTTAAACTTTATCCATTCATTTATCATTCATCAACTTAACCATTCATCATGATCCTAGCTTATCCATTATGAATCATCAAGACAACATAACCATCAAAACATATGCAAGAGGAACACAAGAACATAAGAACACCAAATTTAAGTGGAAAACCCGTAGGTGGAAGAAAAATAATTGAAACAAAAATTTATTATATCTATGTTTCAAATTTAGTTGAGCACCAACTCAACAAGGAACACCAACCCCTAGGTTTAGTGAGGCACCAACCCCACAAGGAGCACCAACCCCTAATTTAGTAGAGCACCAACCCTACAAGGAGGAACTAACCCCCAAGAATAATAATAACAAACCATATCCACCTAAATTTTTTTCACCTTTGATTTTTCTCTACAACAACTGATGATGACACTGTGAAACTCTCTTTCCTTCCTTCTTCAAATTTTCTCACTAGGTCAACTCACTCTAGATATTCTTCACCAAGATGATTAGGTCTAATGACATAGCTCTCCAAAACCTAAAAAAACTCTAGAACATATGGACACACTATTTTACCTCTCTTTATGGTCACAAAGACTCTCAACACCTTATCTTATCTTCCCTCTAGCTCGCACTTTCTCTCTGCTTTCTCAACTAACTCAAATGAGCTTTCTAATTTACCTCTATAGTTGTATCTTGACATAATATCATATATCTCAGCCATAATAGGTAAAATAACATCTTAAAATCATAATAAAATGATAAAAAAATTAGAAAATGGACCCTATAGGTTACCAACATCACCTAGAACCATTTAGATCTCCATTATGACTCAAGCGAGGCCTAAAGCACTAAAAGGACCTACTCACCAAAAATGGAATATTATAGAGAAAACCCACCTTAAAAAAACTCATAGACCAATTATACATGTTTTATAAGACTTCAAAAACTCTAGAAACCATGAAACACCCTATATTAACATCTCATGTCGTGAAACTTATATAGAACAAGCACAAACTAGTATGCCTCAAAAACTAGTCTTCAAAGATCAAGGCATAACTTCATCAAATCTCATCAAAAATTAAAGTGTGATATACCAATAGAAATATCATGACCTTAGGTTTATCAAAAACTCAAACCATGCCACAAATCATATTGAAGATCCACCGAAAAACCTATGCAACCAGATCACCTACAACCGCCGAAATTGCCCCAAAACCAATCATGCAAGAATGACTTCAATAGACCTCCTAAGGGCACAAACATGATCTTAAACCATCATGGACATGTAGAAAAAAATTTCATAATTCCTAAAAATATAAATTATTCAGCATGTCTAATGGACAACTTGAGATAAAAGTGAACTTTTCCATAAACTTTCCTTTTATAGTGGGGTCCACACACAATCAAGACCTCTAACTTGTACCTAGAGAAACTAGAGAGAGTCCTCTAGAACCTAAAATAATCATACTAGAAAAAAATCCATTTAGAGAATGTACCATGAATTTATTCTCCATCGCTCTAGACCTAAGGTTTCAAGAGGGTTAAAAAGTAGTTTTCCTTCTTAACAATTGTTACAATGAGCATCAAAAATGCCCAATTTGACTTTGGTTTCTCACTCCCAAAACTTGGTAAGGGAAAAATTCAATAAATTGAAAAACCATAAAAAAAATACATGAAATTTGGAGAACACCTTTAGATCAACATGCGACACATTCTCCAATTCTCACCTTTGATCAATTATACTAAGAAATGCTAACTCCATCTCACTAGGGCATGCTTTCTCAAGAAGCTAGGCCTAGGAACAAACATAAAAATCACTTACCATGAAAAATTATCAAATTATAGACCTCAATATTCACTAACATACTAGAAAAAACATTCCACAACTATGACATAGCTCACATGTCCATATGCAAGATAAAATCATACCAAATCACCTCATTATGCCACCTAGGGCTTGAGAATAGGTCTAGTGGAGACCTAGAAACCATGTCTAACACATAAACCAGAACTATAAGACACTTTTGAGTGTCTCAACACATCATACTCATGCTTATTATTCTCTCACCAAGCCCACAAATTTGTTACATGTTTATACTCCATCATACCATACCATACCTACTAACTATGGTTCACAAACAAACACTTTGAACATGTTTGCTTCACCAAAACTGACTTCCTCTTTACCTTGACACACTTTCACACCTGTAATTACCTTAAATACTCTTCGTGACATCACTATAACATCACCAAAACACTTCATCACCTATACAATCCCTCAAACTGACTTAAGACACCATGCGAAAAAATAATCTCAACATTTGGCATGACACTACTAATCAACGTTCATGCCACATACCTCTTTTGACATCAATGAAACTTAAAAAATAAATAAAAACATCTCTCTTTGAAATCAATGACAACATGATGCCAAAAATCCTTTCTTTGATATTTTCCAAATCCATGTGAGAGACATCATTATCTCTTTCATTATTCAATGTATAATGTAGAAATAGGATCAAATCATGTGTATTTGATCTTCATGGTGACTAGAGATGGGGACATGGGAGTGAGATGGAGGAGTGCGAAAATGTGAACATAAACTGAGAACTTACTAATTTTAGTAAGTCACAATTGGATGTCTAATTTTAACAAGTTTTGCAATTGTCACTTTTTGACTATTTTGGATTTGAGAGAGAAGATATTGTTATTGAAAATCACCAATTTCTTGGGCTTACTATTATTATAATTTAATGTTGGTAGTGAATTTATATAAATATAAATTGGAATTTTGGTGTCAGATTGAAATGGGATTAGTCTCAAAAATTTCCATTTTGCAATGTGAGGCTTTGTTCCAAATTTCAAAGGATTTCATTCTTTGGATTTTTGAAGATTTGGAAACACAAGTTTCTTGGATAAAAATTTCAAATGGATATAGAAAAAAACACAAAGTATCAATTAAAAAATATTACAACATTCTCAAATTCATTTTGGAGAGGAAGCTATAGTCCAAATTTCATGGCAAACAAGCATGGGGTTTGGGAGATATGAGTGAAAAGGGGTTTTTAGGCATGGAGGATTTCTAAAGAATTTTGGAAGCATAAAAACATACCAAGTAGAAATGGAGGATAGAAAATAACACAAATTATGCTAAAAATTGTTAAGTGTTTCTTTTAGATGATTTTCCATGTTTAAAATTTGTTTTCCCTCTCATTTGTACACCTTAACTCATGTTAAACCCAAGCAAACTCAACCTAGGTTAGGTGGGGGTTGGATGTGTGGTTGCACCATAAAAATAGGGGACAAAGGGAAATCACCCCATCCAAAGTGTGCCATGGGTGTTTTCTTCATGAGGATGGGGCAAGACTTGTGAGTTGAAAACACTTTCGTAACACCTAGGTTTTCACTTTTAAGTGATGAAATTTTTTCCTCCATAGGGGGAGTGCAATTTTTATTCTCCATGTCCCCTTATCTATTAGGAAAAATGGAAAAGGAACACAATACCTCCAAAATCATGCCATGGCTCTATCTTTCACGAAAAATTGGTCAAAATCCAACTTATGGTGAGTTTATAACACCTTCTTACCACTTAAGTTGTCACTTTAAGTGACACAACCAAATCCTCCATAGGGGGAGTGAATTTTGGTTGACCCCATGTAACCTTTCACCGTGGGAAAAATTTATAAGGGACATATAATATCCAAAGCTCCACTCAAAGCTTATTGGTTGTGATGATGTTATCAAACTCAACGTGAAAATAGACTAAGGAGTGGATTTTTGGGTCCGGGAGCAAGACATGGAGTTCAAAGTGAAAACCTTTTATTATTTTGACTCCAAAAGACCCATTGAATCAATTACCACAATTTTTAATACCTTATTCATCTTGAAATTTTCCTTTTCAGTCTATTTTCCACTTTTTCCTACATGTGTGCACAAGTAAGCAAAGTTGACACCAGAGTCCATAATGAGTATCAACAAATCCAAGACATGTAACATGAGTATGGTCTAATGTACTCAAATTTGATCTTTTTTAGGATCCCAACTCATCCCGAGGTGTTTGAAGACCTTTTTGCAAGTTCCACCTTGTAGAAAGAATTTTGTGTCGCATATTTGATGGACAAGTTTCTACATTTTATACTCCCATAATTCTATCTTTATTATTGTACCATGAAGTATTCTCTATCATATTTTTAAATTCCTATGACATGGCTTCCCAATGCCTCCTAAGGCTTCTAAAACCCTTCTAATAAGGTGACTAGATCCTTTGAAACATGCATGTCCCCTGTGCCTTTCCCAAAAAGACCTAGTTTTGTTTGAAATTTTCCTAACCTCTCATGGTTCTACATAAAATTACTAAACTTCCTTGTATCATATTATTACTCACCCACACAAATTCTAGATGGGTTTTTCCCTTTCAGTTAGCTTCTGGGAATGTCTTCCGTGAAAAAACCAAAAATAGCCATTTGAAGCCTCTAGGAGCATTGTTCTTTCATAGATCTTAGTAACTTCAAGAGTCGGGATAGGTAAACTTATATGCACATGAAAAAACTTTAAAATCATGTTATAAATTTATTCTTGTACAGAATGAGGATGACACAATTAAAATTCTAGTCGGGGAAAGGTTTACATTGACCAGAAAGGGGATTTCGAGTGTGGGTTTGGTTGTCATTACCAAAATTTTAAATTTTGCATGCTAGAAATTTAGCATGACAACATGTTGCATGCCATCTTGTTTGTTTCCTACATCAGACTTAATATACCTCATGAATGTATGTGTGTAAAGACTATATAGTGAATATATGTTATCTATCAAACCAACATGAAAAACCTATATATAGTACAAGTTTTCCAATCAAACCATAAACATGTCATGAGTTTGTATTTTTGCAAATATGTGAATGTTACTCTATTATGTGATTATTAGAACATTTTTAGTTGTTTTTAAAATAGAAAAGTATAGAAAATGGGGTAACATAAGAGATACCTAATAAGAGACACATTGCACTCAAAGGGTAAAGGATTTGTAGGCCCCACCAATGTAAAAAGAGATAAAGGATGTTCATGTATAATCTATGTCAAATTCATGACATGTGTTTGCAGAAGAATTGTTTACACCCTTTTTAGATTAAAACAATGTTAATCTAAGATATTTAGTGAATAAAATTTACACTAAGTGGATGTAGGGTTAGATACAAATGGCTATTTTGATTAATCAACTTCAAACATTAATTATATAATATCATAATAGTGTTATAAATATTTGTAACATGAGATATAAACTTAAAAACACCAAAGGATGAGTGCACTTAGTTGTTTTCAATTGATTCTATAAATTTCTAGTAATGTGTAATGTTGGAAAAGGGGGATCTAAACCTAAAGGATCTTTAGAAATGGAACTATTACTATTAATTATCCTAAGTATGATCGTACCAATCTACCGGGGTTGTACCGTATGGTCTTGACCCTACGTATGGTCTTAGAACTCTGTAACTTTCTTTGTTAGTCGTATTCCTAGATTTGTCTATCATTATCAAATCCTAATTGTTGATCATGTATCAAGGCTCTATGAACATAGGAACCATCTTGAAGCATTGGCATTAGAACCACTCCAAAGATACCTCAAACCACGTGTCATTCTCCACATAGCATGTGATATCTAGATCGATTAAATAGAGTTGGCAACCTCTTTAAAAATTCTTGCTTTGACTTTGGATATTGCTAAAATACTTGGAGGAGGGATGTATGAGTTCTTGTAAATAAGAGAGGATGTTGTCTTGACCTAGTATGAATCTTCATACCTGATGTGGGTACTTTCCTAATGATTGTATGTGTGCTATTGTGATATTTAGGGAGTTGGGAATGCCTTTTGCAAGTGCAAGAAGTGAGTGTATCAATGCATTTCTATAGGATATAGCTAATCAAATGAGTTAATGTTTACTTGTTTAAATATGGCTCTATATATGCTTTATCTAATAAAAATGACCCAAATGAAGTAGAAGACCCAAAAATATATATGAATTTGAAAGAAATGTCAATCCAAGACCGTCTAAGTTATCTAAGACTGGATATAAAATCTCGACTAAATTGTACAACCCTACTCTAGGTAGAAAATATTCCAAATGATGTTTGGAACTTGTTGATTGGTGTCTTAATATGAATTTTATGCATTTTTCTCTCAAAATTTGTTGACATTTTAGTGTACAAGGATAAACAAGCTAAAAAAGAGACCTTAGAAAGTACTACGTGGGAATGGAGAGAAGGTATTTATCATAACAAGGGTGCATTACCAAATCAATTGTCTTTAAAGTGAAAATTACAAAAATTGAGTGTCTACATTTCCCCCCTTTAAGTATGAAATGAAAATTTCATGCTTAAAGGAAAATATACCTGAGTGTGTAAACACACTTTTCCTTTGCTTGGATTTTTATTTTTAGTTGTCTGTTTTGTTTGGTGTTGGCATGCTCCACAATGAAACCTGCAACATAGAGTGTAGTCAATGTCCATGATAAATAATTAAACTTTAACTCAAATATAATTTGTAATGTGAAAGATTTGCATTTTTATAAAAGTGAAATGAAAGGGTGTAAGAAAAGAAGGAATTCACCTTGTTGCTTTGCAAGAGGAGAACATATTGTGGTTTTTTTCTTGTGCTTAGAGATTTGTATTGTTGAACTTGCCAAAGGATTGGGGTGATTAGTCCCAAATGTCATGGAGAAACTAGAGTGTTAGGTACATAGAACACAACACAAAATGCCATGGAGAAAATAAGAAGAATGAAGTTTCAAAACACCCTACTAAGAAAGAAGATCAAGTATCAAGTTTATTTATCAATTCGATATCTTCTCCTTTGATTGCAAGAGGAGAGGAAAGTCTACATACGAAGAACTTATCCACTTTGATACCTTCCATAACCCCATGGACCACACTACAAAAGAAAAATCTAGGCCCATTTTTTTATGAATTAGGGGATAAAATAGAAAAGAGAATGAATGTTCCTATGCCCTTACCATGTGCCACACAATTGAATACAAACTTAAATGTGTTGAAATGTTGATGGAGAAAGGTGACTCATGTCCCCAAGGTATCTCAAACTATCATAGAAATTTAATGTCATAACAAAGGAGTGGAGTACTTCATGCCCGTTATACTAATTTGAAATAGGTGAATTGAGCCCTAAATTATGTTAGAACTTAAGAATGTATTTGAAAACATGAAGTTGTTGATAAAAATGATGTTTTTACCACTTGGTAAAAAATGTATTAGAAGGTCAAGACTATGCCATATGGTCTTGATCAATATGTATAGTTATGAACATGTGAATTTTGTCAAAAACTATGTGTTTTTCTAAATTTCTAAGTATATGTACCCTGTTTGTACTGTATTTTATCCCAAAATCTACCGCATTTTCTATAAGTGTAAAAATGAACCTAGATGTAAGTATAAAGAGGTGGCCACCTTGAATAACATGTGCCTGTAAAAGGGAAGGGGTTTATGTATGATGACAAACATGGGGGAAAATTCCATAATAACAATAGGTATAAACCACATAGTTGATAAGAAGAGCAATCTAAATTCATGTAAATAGAACACTAGTGTAGTCAAATGCAAGAAGTATGTAAACAATGTCATACATAGCATAAATCCATGGACATAGGACACCCAAAGTGTCGTAACAATCAAGGACCATAAGCCAAAAAATAAGAGAAAGTAATAGCAAAAAATATAGGCATAATGCCAAAAATATGATACACCCATGGTGTCACAAGAAAATCAAGGCACATAGGCCACAAGTAGTAATATAGACAAATAAGCTAGTATGCATGAAACAAGAGTGTTAAAACATGGTAACATGATATAGTAGTTAATATAGGTGAAATTTTTGAACTAAGAGATGTCAACATTACAAAAAATAAATGTAAATTACTCTTGTTATTTTTAAAAATAGAAAGTACATAATGTGTTTAACTGAGCATAAATAAGGAAGTAGAAAAGAACTATCATAAATTAATAGCATCGTAGGAGATGGAAGGATTTCCCCAAGATAAAAATGTAACAATTGATGAGTTTACCTATAAGAATATATTAATGTATGTGTCATCATGTATCCAACTCAATATATCAAGTTGAAAGAAGAATAATTATTATTTATCAAACCAAAGTGGTACACAACATTTATAATGTAAGGTGATAACAACTCAAGTAAAATGTGCATGTCCCATTTTTATATTTTTGTAAATTTTTAAATGTTTTTATATATTGGAATGCATATTTATGTACAGAAAGGATG
Organism: Taxus wallichiana var. yunnanensis; assembly: GCA_018340775.1. Taxonomy (NCBI): domain Eukaryota; kingdom Viridiplantae; phylum Streptophyta; class Pinopsida; order Cupressales; family Taxaceae; genus Taxus; species Taxus wallichiana. The sequence goes on along the minus strand of CM031234.1, from coordinate 729,022,283 downwards.
GAGATCATGAAAAATATCCAATTAAAACCTCCTTAAGAGGTTGAGCAACTCCCATGGAAGATGGAATCTTAGGCATCAATTTTGATTTTAATGTTATTGGTACCATAACAAGTAATATGTGTTAAAGAAGTCCTAAGAGATAAAATACGTGCAAAAATATTATTTGAAGAATGGTGTTAGTGCGGTGGACTGGAATAATGATTGTTTCAAGTACTAGGATGTAGTTCAAAGGTTGTGTGGGTAGTATGTGCACTAGAGGAGCAATGTAGGATCCACGAGGAAGTGAGGATGGTGAGAATTAGTACATAGGCATACAAGCCTACGAGGATACCTAGATCGTGAGATGTAATGTGTGCAACCAAATACCTATTAGAAGATTTGGGAGAACTAGAGTGACTAGGGATAGGATGAAAGAGTACGGGCCTAGGAAGGATCCTAGGATTACTATATCCATGAGAACCAATATGCAAAACCAAATACCTATCCATAGATGCACTAGGACAAAACAAGTTACGAAGTGCACCAAGCTAGGAAGTGCAACCTTAAGGGGAACACCTCTAATTGTGATAACTTATTGATTATGAATGAACTTGACATATTGGTGGAGTATCAAGGTGATATCCCTAAGAGCACACAACCAAGGGATACCTAAGCGAAAGGCAATATAACTAAGAGCGAAGCAACCAAGGATAAAATTGATGTACCGATAACACCAACATTGATAGGTAAAGTGATGCGTCGTATTGGGGATTAGTATCAAGTGAAATATTCTCTGTGGAAATTCTAAGACACTGAAATAGCATGAGAGAGAAGACAATATCCTTGTTATGTGGATTAACCAAAACATCGTGTATATGTACATGCTTAATAGAGATAGGGATGGATAGCATATCGAAACAAATATATCAACTATATCAAATTCATAAAAAGTAATAAGCGAGTGTATAGGATGGTGTGTGAGTGACATACCAATTATTATTGGGTGCAAAGAGTGATCATAAGAGGGTGCTAGCAGTACCACAGGATAAGTGTAGTGAACTTTAGAAGTATATTTATCAATGTCATGTTTAGGAAATGGATCATTGAAAAATTTTAACACAACATTATTGTTATCCGGCTTATAATATTCGAGTGGACTCATTGATTCAATATATTTAAAATTAATAAGATCTTAGCTAACATGAAAAATATTTATACATTTATCAATAAGGTGACCAACACATCAATGATAATCACAGTAGGAATTGGAATCGAAACCCTCACTTTGAGGCTTACTCATAGCAACCTCAAATGGTAAAAGGAGAGATATGTGATTCTATTCGAGTAATTTTTTCAATAAAAGGTGGGGAGAGCTTGGAAAATGAGTAAATTGATGTTGTACAAGCTAAATTTGGAACTTCATAGGTTGAGAAACAACATTGATATTGTGATTAGAAACAATCTTAATGTCATCAATCTTGATTTTGAATGTTGGTTTTCTTGAAAAATTAGCATTAGATGTGGGGGGGATGTTAGAATGTACTTGAGTTTTTTCATATGTAAAAATTAGATTTGTACTCTTTCAAAGTGTGACATAGATGGTCAAAAGATCGAACCTTGTCAAAAATTACCAAGTCTTGCAAAAAAGAAAGAAAACTCTATGTAAATAATCCTTGAAAATCACTATCAACCTAAAACATTATTCATTTTGGTGAGCATAGTCTTGTAGCACAACACATAATCATTGATAGGTTCATTGGACCCTTATCATAGTTTAGCAAATTGTGCATAAGATACATTTTCCACAATGTTGATAGAAAATTGTGCCAAAATAGATTTTCCAAAGTAGTAAACGAGTGCAAAAATGAGAGTGGAGAGAATATAACCATTGCAATGTGAATTCCTAAAGGCTTCAAGGAAAATCTTGGTGAAAAATATGTCTTAGAATCATAATCAAAGGAAGCCACGTGAAATAAGAAAAGATACTCAAGGGGATCACCTTTTCCATCATTGATAGGAAGCTTACAAGAAAAAAAAATTATTAGGAAAATGATAATAAACCACTTTGGGTGCAAGCGGATTGTGAAGCAACATGCATAGAATCCATGGTGCAAGAAGAATCAGTATGCACCTTATTATTATTGTAAGATTTGTGCTTGTAAATTATGAACAAGGTCTTCAAGGGCTTGTGTACTAGAAGAGGATATGGCAAACCAAGAGGAGTAAATTTGGGATGTGTAGTGACCATTTTTTTTTTATGTCTAGGCATAGAGATAGTGGGTATTAATAGATGAGGTTCCCCAAACATGTAGGCACCAAAGGTGTAGGAACAATAGATATTTTCGTATGTGATCACGAAACATGTTAAGTTGATCTCAGGAAATATATAGTAAAATATCAATGTTAGAAGGGATCTCTTTTAATAATTGGCCAAATTATTGGGCATAATCATCAAGAAGACCCTAATCATGGTGTCTATGGTGATAATTTAACCCTTTTCCATGGACATGGTTAGTGTGAAGAGTGAAAAAACATTGGAGAGGACATCAACAACAATAATAGACAGAGGAGTGGGGTCCATACTAATGATAGGTTGGGACTAGGGTGCAATAGGAAGATCGCTTAAATTGGGAGTAGTTGTTGGGAGGAAAGATTGCAGATATACAAGGTATTAGTTAGAATTAACATGAAGAAGGGAAACAAAAATAGCTTCACATTTAGGGTGATTCTTAATATATGCAAAGAAGGATATGGGTTCATCATGACGAGAAGATGTTATAAAAATTAATAGGAGAATATCAAACCAACAAGCCTAATACACAAGAACCTAAGGAGATCCTATATTAGGTAAAGGGTTTGATCAAAAGCGGGTTCACCAAAATGTTTACACCCTTTTTAGATTAAGACAATGTTAATATAAGATCTTTAGTGAATTAAATTTACACTAAGTGGATGTAGGGTTAGATACAAATGGTTATTCTAATTAATTAACTTCCAAAATTAATTATACAATATCATAATAACATTCTAAATACTTACAACATAAGATATGAACTTAAAAACACAAGAGGATGAGTGCACTTAGTTATTTGCAGATGATTCTAGGAAGTTTTGGGGATGTGGAATGATAGAACATGGGGATCTTAACCTGGAGGAGCTTCGTAAATGGAATTTTTACTACAAGTTGTCTTGTGTAAGGATTGTACCAATCTACCATGACCATACCATAAGTTATTGACCCTTCTATACAGTCTTGGACTTGTTCTATTTCTGACTTTGCAAATTTATAAATGTTGTTCATCTTCTTGGATTTATCTTTCGTTGTCAACCCCTAGTTTTAAATCATGTAGTGAGGTTCTCTCGAACATGATAAACATCATCTCAAACCCTATCCATGAATGAAGATCCCTACAAAACAAAAATTAATTTGGTTTTGGGAACCCCTGTGCACCATCAACATTGGCACTACTCCAAAAATACCTTAAACCATGCATCATTCTCCACCTAACATGTGACATCTAGATAAATCAAATAGATTTGGGAACTTCTTTGACAATACTTACTTTGATTTTGGATTTTGCTAAAATACTTGGAGGAGAGATGTTTGAGTGGCTACAAATAGGAGATAATTTTGTCTTGACCTAGTAAGAATATTTATACCGATGTGGGTGCTACCCTAATGACTATTTGTGTATTATTTCAAGATTTAGGGAGAGGTTATACCTTTTGCAAGTGTAGGAAGTGACTATATCCATGCATTTCCATGGGATTTCCAGTTATAAAATTAGGTAGTATTTACTTTCTTATATAGGGCTCCGTAGATGATTTATCTAATACAAACTAACCCAAATGAAGTATAATATCCAATAAAAATATTTGAATTTGAAAGAAAAGTTGGAAGACGGGTTAGTCCAAAACCATAAAAGTCATCTAGGGCTGGATATAAAACCCGACCAAAGCTGTATGACCCTACCTTGGGGTAGAAAATATTCCAAATAAATTTTGGAACTTGTTGCTTTGTGTCTTAATATGGATTTTATGCATCATGCTCTTATAATTTTTCAACATGTTAGTATGCAAGGATAAACAAGCTACATGAGACCTAGGAAATTTCTAAGCATGAATGGAAATTTGGTATTTATCATGACAAGAGTGCATTTTCAAATCAAGTGTTGTCAAAGTGCAAATTTCCAAATTTTAGTGACTACAAGACCTAGGGTGGGAAGACCCATGATTAGTATTATGTGTATAGGGTGAACTTGTCAAAGACCAAGGAGAAACTATCCTATGAGAATTGATATATGACCAAGATAAAAAAATTTGAAGGTAGAGGAGAAAATGTCCTATGAGAAGTGGTATGTTAACGGGATACCTATGAGTAGATGCACTAGAAGGAGTTTCCTACTAGACATAACATGTGAATCAAAATGGTGAGATCTAGGTGCACTAATACTAGGATTAGTAAATGTATGTATCATGGCAAGTTATTGATATCTAGGGTCCTCGAATGGTATACTCCTACTTTTAACCACTTGTTTATTGTGAATGAACTTAACACATTGATATAGTGATGAAGGGACTATTGTGAAATTACAAAGCCAATAATAACCTAAAATCATACTACATAAGCTAAGATAAGATGCCACTAAGAATTAGATGTCAAAGGTAGAAAAAAACTGTTGTGAGAGGGAGAATAATATGCCCTATGTGTGTGTTGGGATCAACTATAATTTTATTTTTAGTATATCCAAGAGAACACACTAACTTAAGAGTACACATTTGTAAATGTGAAGTAGTGTTATCAATCAAAACATTATATATGGTGTTGATAAAAAAAATCATGAATAAAAAGTGTATTAGAAACAAAGTTGTGTGCCATATATGTGTGATCGAAAGTAATAGTTGGTGAAGAAGGCGTAGTAGTAATAGTACCAATCATAGCATCTAATGGATCATCATAATAAGGTGGATAAAGTATAACAACATAAACATGGCACAACTTCAAAGTAGATTTAATAATATTATGCTTAGGAAGTGGATCACTAAATATTTTAAGCTTTACATTATCATTATCAAGCTTTGATTCAAAAGTATGAGAATCACATTTAATAACATAATAATCAAGAAGATATTTTATAACATGCCAAAAGCTAAATATAATTATTAGTGGAATGGATAATGCATTGATGGTAATCAAAATTTACATTAGCATAAAAATTCTTAGCATGATGCATGCTTGTATCAAACTCAAGAGGTGGAGGGAGAGATATAAGGTTGTACTCAAGTAATTATTTAAGCATTTTTTCTAGGGCACAAGGTAAATGCATGAAATTCCACCAAAAAAATTTCAATCTGTGTCTTTTTAGATTGAGAAACAACATTAAAAATTGCTTCAAATTTGGATTCATCATCATTATTCTTACTCTTAAAAGTATTTTTTCCTTGATACTTGTGATTAGAAGTGATATAAAGATTAGCAACATATTTGATCTTGTTCGTGTTGAGGAGCTTAGTTTCATCTTCTTTTAGAGTATGTCATGAATGATCAAATGAGATGAACTTATTAAAGATAATTGATTCTTGTAAAGGAACAAGAAGACTCTATGTAAAAAGATCATGTAATTCACTATCTACCGAAATATTGTTAATCTTAGTAAGTGTGGTCGTATAGCAGAACATAATTACATATGGGATGATTGGAACCTTGAGACAATTTATCCATTTATAGGAAAATTTGTCTTGAATATTGATATAGAATTATGCAAGATTGATTAGATAAAGGAGTGAAATTTTAAGCAAAATGTATATGAATATTGAAAAATCATTACAGAGAAAAATATTTGAGAATTCAAGGAAAAAAATTTGTAAGTAATATATCATTTGAGGAATAGTCTAAGAAATAAACTTGAAATGTATAGAGGTTATCTTTAGGATATTTCTTTCCATCATATTTATGGAGCTTAGAAGCTATAAAACAAATAGGGAAAGGGTAGGAAGCCACTTTGGGTAAAAATGGGTCATGAAGCAACAAAGTAGAATCATAACATGAGAAGAAGTAGGTTCACCTTGTGATTAAGCTAAATATGAAATAAGAGCCTAATTTGATGATATTGTTATAGTAAATAAATGCAGCAATTAAGTATAGAAATTACACCTAAGAAACTAATAAATAAATTATAAAACCCTAATTGCAAAGAGGAGAAAGAGGTATTTAGCTTATTCACAATAAAATATGGAGTGTACCGTAGGGGTGTTGGACAGGTGAGCAGACTACAAGAGCATCACACAGAGACCCATAAAAATGTAGATACTGAGAGAGATAGGTTGGATGGGGGCACTGGAGAGGGACAAGGGTACCGTGGGCGCTTTAGGCTTGTTTCTAAAAGCCTCCTATGAGTGGTTACAAGTTATTCTCTTTTGTTCACCTTTGGTTTTTCCGAGGTCACATAATGATCGCCAAGGATGTTGAAAACCTACAATGAAATATGAACCTGCAAAACACTCAAATAGACATCAAATCCTAAAAAAATAAATATGCAGAATGAGGGGTCAGATTGTCCTCAACTATCACAATGGTAAACTTACAACTAAGTTTTGTATTACATCTCAAACCTAAGGTAGTTATATTGTGTGTGTACAAAATCGTGCCCTAGGTTGCTCTTGTGCATGTCACACTTAATAGCGAGCAAGTAGCTAGATGTAAAGAAATGCAATATATGTGTGTGAGGAATAGAATGAACTTCCCTCCTATGAAGTGTATGCAGAATAACCATCCCTTGTGTCCCTTGGATGGTGCTAGATGGATGTAATGGAGCTCTTAGATGTTTGATGGGTGCAGTGCGGCCTTAGGTGGTAATAGTTAATGTTTAGTGCTTAGTCCCTTATTATGATCACATAACTTTGTATTTATATGATTATGCTTGAATTTTGTAACTAACCCCAAAAAGGCTGAATGCCAAAAAGATAAGATGTGCAAATGGCTAGAAAGGACCCCAAAAGTGTGAGTAAATTACAAAGGGGTCGGGGGCATTTTAGAGGGGACGACAACACCTAGTGTTGGCGTCCGTCAAAATCTTGGTGTCCAGGATGATTAAATTCAGAGTATAAAAAGATAGAATGAGCGAGTAAGGGTGTAAGACCAAAAGTGGCAGTAGAAAGTAAAGAAAGGTGGCCAAAGACATGGGTTAGTTAGTACTTTTCTTACTTAGGAATCATATAAATAGTAGTATATAATCAGGACTAGATAATTACCCAAAGTGCGTGATTTTGTGTCTAAATTTTCCCCACTTTATGTTGGTGAGAAGAAATCTCAGTAACATAAAGTAGATAGATATGTGTACCTAATAACCATGTAGATCGATGATGATGAAAGTATGTCGAGGGACTAGACAAAGTGTGGAGTGATAAAAATGTGAAGCATGGATGTTAAGGAGTAGAAAGTGCAAAAAGTGGTGATGAAAATGAACCTATGGCGGAAATGCATGTGTAGATGTCATGATGTACCTTTTTTTGATGTCGATGTCATTGTTATTGTTGACTATTGCTTCCCATACATACGAGAACTACAAAAGAGAAGAAAGAACAAGTAGTTAAATACGTGTGTATATGTATAAAAATAATGTAAATATTTAAAATGAAAATGTGAAAAAGGAACATGTGCACTTGATCCGTGATGAGAAAAAGGGTGTAGAAAGGATCTTGAAGATGTTGTAGAAGACTCGATTTTCTTGGGCAATCTCATGCTGAAGTTACAGCAGAAGAAATGAGTTTTTAAGGAGATCTCACGCCAAGTCAAGGAAGAAGTGTAGGGAGAAAATTATGGTGTCATCCTCCAAACTTTAACTGCTTCCCACAATGTAAGACGTCACTGCACATGGTGTGAAAAATCAGTGAGAGTGCTAAGGACTGTATGTCCAAAGGAAATCCATTGTGTGCATTTTTGTAGATCTGTGTTGAACTACCAATCACTATGTAATTGCCCCCTCATTACAGGAATCTAGGAAGGACATCGTTGTGCTAAGGACCCAAGTCTGATTCTAATCCCTTTCCAAAACTGAAAACTTTTTTATCAGACGTATTTTGTTGTGTTGTGTTGTGTTGTTTTGTGTATAACGATGTATGGGGTGGTGATTCATTCCAAATGATGCCCCCTCATTTGGGTTTCATGCGACGTCATTAAAGGAGTATGTGGCTCAAAAGAGAATTGATCATTCATACTGAAACTATGCTCTACTGAGGATGGGAATGTGCTTGGTAGAAACCAAGGCACACGTAAAAAAAGTGGCTAAGAGACAAGTGTTAGTATAAGCAAAGACAAACATGCATGTATAAAATGAAATGTAAGCTAATAAGACAATGTGTAAGCTAAGAAGCAAGTAAACATGTGAGAAGATAATGTAAACTACAAAAAGTGGGTTGCAAACATGGGACATCACTCATGATGTCACAAGGAAATAAAGGCCATAGTGGCCAAAATTAGATAAGTGTGCACACAAGACAAAGGGAAAATCCCGTAAAAAAGAACATACAAAGAAATGCAGATAATGGCAGATAATGTAGCAGATAAGCATGGAAGAAAATAGCCCCGCATAAAAAATGTTGCATGTGAACCACCCATTAGCATGTTAGAAAGATAAAAAGTATGTCAAATCTTGTATAAAAGAATAAAGTAATGTGTTATGAAACAAAATGAAACAATATCACTTGTAATGTACGAAAGTGGATGCCCCCATGAGCCATTGTGGGACTGGTAATAGGTACTGCACCAAACATCCATGTTATGTGTAGTGGATTTGTATAATCTATGATCACAACTAGAAAGCAAGTGAATGTGCATGTGTGTATGGTAAATATAATGACATACAAGATATATATCTAGCATGTGTAATAAAGTGAACATGTAAAAGCATAAGTAAGCAAGAGTAAATGCAACCAAGATATGCAAAGTATGTTTTGGATGAGATAGGATGGAATGCATTGTGAATGATAGAAGTAGCATGCCCCCAAGTGGATGTGTATGTATGCAATGAGGTTCATTTATATATTCCCCCTTAGCATTCAAGAATGAACCATAAACGAGAGTTCATCATCGGGAAATGGTTTGAATGTGTGTACTAAAGAATGTGATCATCAAAGTGCAACGTGTAGAGTGTAAACGTGTGAGTGGATGAGCGAGTTTATTAAACACGTGACTATGATGAGGTCCATTTGAGATGTATACCCTCAATAGTCAAGTATGGACCATGGAACTAGAGTGCGTCATAGGGTAATTATCACAATGTATAGAAGTGAATGTCAAAAATATATGTCGTGAATGTGTAAAGTAGATATTGTGTAGAAGGAGATGAATATGTGAGTTGTGAAATGCGTAGTATGATGTGCACTTTGTGTGAGGTTCATGTATATAGGATGCCCTCAACAATGAATGTGAAACTTAGTATAAGAGTACATCATTGGGTAATGACGATATATGATGTACTTAATGTGAGGTGATGAGAATGTAATATGTGTTCCAATGCTAGAAGGGGATAAGCGTGATGCCCCTAGGCATGTGAAGGATGAGAGTGAAAAAGTGTCAAGATTGATAGTAAATACTATGAGGTGGATCATATAAATATCTATTACGATGTAAGGTGTACACAGTCATTGCATATTCTTCATCAGTGAAAGGTGTTGGCGGACATTCGTGTGCGTACCAGTGAGTGAGATTTTGAGAATGACTGGGAGATGAATCACTACTAATAATATTGTCGAATGGCATAGGGAAAGTGATAGAAGTGTGAGTAGAATCTAACATGCCTCCAATATAGTTAATCCAAGATTTCCCGAGTGTCAGTGGAGAAGGACAAGGAGTACTTGCAACAAATAATGCTAAATGGAATACATGAAGACTGTGCATAGGCGTAATGTGAAAATAACCATGATAAATATGAGGTGATGAGAGAATGTCATTTAGTGTCAACCCAAGCCTAGTTAATTCGTCATATGTGAAAATAGTATCATAGAAAGTACGATCCATCAGAATGTGATGCTAATAAGAGTTATTGATGAAGAGTATGCATGTGAAATGAGATGGCACAGATGTAGACTACTGAGGAGAGGGTGAAATAGCATCCAAGTATAGACAAACCCCTAATAAAGTACCATAACATTAGTAGAAGAGGGGTCTTAAAATTTTATTCACCATGACCATCACCATGAAAATGTCATTGAAATAAGATTCATCTATATCAATAGGAGTGAAATTGAGTTTGCCCAATGTTTCATCAGTAAGTTCAATAGTATCAACTTCATCATTAGAATCATTTATGTTTGCATTTTCATGTTGTATAACTGTGTCGAGGATATTGGTAGGAGGTGTACTAGATGTAGGAGTGAGAGGAGCCTCAATGAGCAGAGCAGTAGTGCTTAGCGGAGCAGATACTGTGGGTGAGATGATTGCAGTAGTATGAGTAGAAATAGATGAAATGCTTGGAGCAAAAGAAGAAGATTGTGAAGTGCTAGATTGACCAATATCATATGTATCAATACTACTATATGGAATAGGATGTGAAGGAGGAATAGGCATAACAGTAATAGGGTCTATGTGATAAAATTTGAATGGTTTAGGATTTACAGTAATAGTATGTTCGTATCCATCATGTAAGAATTTGATGCATTGGTGTACAATGGATGGAACTACTTGCATTGCATGAATCCAAGGTCTACCTAGTAATAGATTAAATTGAAATGAAGCATTTATAACAAATAATTCTATGAGGACAATCTTAGGCCCGACTTGAATATGTAATGAAATAGTTCCTAGGCATGTGCGAGTAGTTGAATCATATCCCGAATAAGAGTAGAATTCTTAGAAATTAGATTATCGTTAATGCCCAATTGTTTTAGAAGGGAATGGGCACATAGGTTGACAACTGATCCATTATCAATAAGTACATGTTTAATGCAAGTGGTGTCGATAATAGCGGTGATAAGCAAAGGTGCACATGGATTGTCATTAGAAAATGGTGATATGTCCTCATTAGTGAATGATATAGCATGTGGAAATTTTTTGAGAGATTGAATGAGGTGTGTGAAGGATACCGAAGAATTATCACTTTCTATATGAATATAATGAAGGGTGACCTCTAATGTTTGATGACAATCAAGCGCATTGTGCAATAAGTCATAGAGGGATATTTTGGCGGTGTATTCTTAAGTTTTTCAATGATATCATAGCCCTTAGAAGTAGTAGGAGGAGTTGAAGAAGTGATAGGTGGTGGAATAGAAATGGTTGGAGCCATAGGAGGATGAGTGTAGCGAGTATTTACTACATTGATAAAAGGATCAGCCCGAGGTGTAATAAAGTGAGGAGGATGTTGAGTACAAACTTGCATGAAATCGAAATGGTAGTAACCATGCGAAACCTTAGTGGGTGCAAAATAAGGATAAGATGATTGAGTCATGACTTGATAAGGTGAAGACATATTCATAATAGAATGGTTTGATTGGTCGGGTTCACCAAAATTATTAAGCTAAAAATGAAATAAGAGCTTAATCGATGTTATTAGAAAGATAAATAAATGCAATAATTAAGTACAAAAATTACACCCAAGAAACTAAACAATAAATTATAAAACCCTAATTGTAAAGAGGAGAAAGAGGTACTTAGCTAATTCAAAATTAAATCTGGAGTGTACCGAAGTGTTGAACAGTGAACAAAGTAGTAGCGAAGCGTTGTACATAGATCTAGAAAATGCAGATCTTGAGAGATAGGTTGGATGAGGGAACTTGTGGGCACCCTAGGTCTATGGGAAAACTTAGGAAACCTCCTCTAAGTGGTCGTAAGTTGTTTGATTTTTTTCCTCTTTGGTCACTTTGAGGTCACACAATGATTTTCGGGGATCTTTGGAAACTTGTAATGAAATATGATCCTATAAAACCCTCAAATAAACATCAAATCCTAAAAAAATAAAGATGCAGAGTGAGGGTTCAGACTTTCCTCAACTGTCATAATGGTGAACTTATCTCTGAGCATTGCACTACATCTTAGACCAAATTTAGTTCTATGTGTGTGTGTGTGGAATCGTGCCCTAGGTTGCTCTTGTGTGTGTCGCACTTGATAGCGAGCAAGTAGCTAGATGTAAATAAATGTAATAGATGTGTGCATGGAATAGAATGAACTTCCCTCATATGAAGTGTATGTATAATAACCATCCCTTGTGTCCCTTGGATGGTGTTATATGGATGCAATGAAGCTCTTAGATGCTTGATGGATGCAACCTTAGGTGGTGATAGCTAATGATTAGTGTTTGGTCCTTTATTATGATCACATAACTTTATATTTATACGATTCATGTTCTTGAATGTCATAATTAACCCTGAAAAGTCTAAATACCAAAAAGATAAGATGCTCAAATAGCTAGAAAGGACCCAAAAAGTGTGATTAAAGTACAAAGGGGTCAGGGGCACCCGAGAGAAACGAGGGTACCGGTGCTAGCATCTTGGTTGGGTGTTGGTGTCCAGGATGATAAAATCTAGAGTATAAAAATGCAGACTGAGCGAGTAAGGGTATAAGACCAAAAGTGGCAAGAAGAAAGCAAAGAAAGGTGGCCAAAGACATGGGTTAATTAGTACTTTTCTTACTTATGAATCATATGAATAGTAGTATGTAATCAAGACTAAATAATTACCCAAAGTGTGTGATTTTGTGTCTACACCTTGTAATTTTATAATTTGAGATTGGAAAGTATTAACATGGGATTCAATATCGTATGTGCTAAAATAAGAAGCATGTGATGTACTATGAGTGTATATAAGATATATCAAATTAATATTAGTCATATTAATAGACATAGAAACACTATGAAGTGGAAGATTAGGCCCCCTAATGATATGTGTATTGTAGATATAGTCATAGTAGTTGTATGCACACTATATGATGGAGGAGGAGATGGTACAAAAATGGATTGTTCATTATATTTTTATCATGAGTAAGTTTAAAAGAAAGAATAACACAAATGAGATGTTAATGTGATGAGGGTTTACATGGAGCTAAGCATGAAAATTAGATATAAGTTCAACTTGTTCTTTGTATAAGTTGTCATAGTCTTTATGATCATAATCAAAAGAATGTTCACTTTTTATTTGCATTTCATTTAAAGGAACGTCATGCACATTATGATCGAATATAGAAGGGATCCTAAAAAATGGGATGGAGAAGAGGCCATGAGGATATGTTGTTTATGAGTAGAAGGAGAAAGATCAAGATGCCGAGATAGGTTGCTTATTAAATTTATTGCTACACCAAAATAGTATAAGAGAGAAATCATACAAAAACTTAAACCAATGATACCATAGATCCGCTATGGTTTGAGAAATATATATTATTCAAATGTTGGGTGAAAACCAAATGTTTACACCTTAATTAAATTATGTTATGGAAAGTGCACAACAATAAAGAGGATGTAAGAGTTTGTAATAGGAGATTATTCTGATATAATCAATTTACAATTAATCTTTTACAGCAAAAATAATGCATTGATACGTGCAAAAATGATAAATAGTGATCTCAATATACAGAGGAGATGAAGATTTAGTTGTATAGGTTAGAACAAACAAGATCCAGATGTGTAGATAGGTGGAAAAGCTAGATCAAAACTAAAAATGCCCCGCTATCAATTCTCGGAACTAGAAACTAAACAGAGGAAGGACCATAGAAATGTTATACTGTCTAAACCTAGAGTTGAATGGGCTTGACTAGAAGTATATGATATTAGACCCTTCAAAATTGTGGCTATACAACTATTTGTGTGCTTCTTTATTTTGGAAATTCCCTTTGTTATATGTTTCTCTTGTTCACACAACCTCGAGATGACTAGTAATCACTGCAACAATGTGAAACCATAGAAACCTGCAATACCCTTCATCAAAGTGTTAAAAAAAAGGTGAAATCGTGTGCATGGTGAGGGTTGACTACCCTCGAAACTTGACCCATCTAAACCAATCCAAGTGTTGCCTACATTCTTTTATTCGGGACCAAAACTCATGTAGTTATCCTAGGTGCATGTGCAAGTGCAAGTGTGATCTAAGCCAAGACCTTGTGGGCTCCCTCACATATCTTAACACAAATAATATGGCTAACTATAGAGAATAGATTGTAGCTAGCATGATAGTAGTGTGATGTGGCATTCTTCAGCTACGTGACCCAACACTTTGTTGTTTGTAACCCTTTGGAAATGTTTGGAGTGAATTTACTCTTCCTAAGACATGTCTCTAGGACATTTGCATGATTGGAAATGGAGTAAGCTATACTCTTGCAATCAAGTTAAGTTATTCATATATGTAACTTACATGGGTTGTTCTAATTTATGTGTAACCAATTTATGAATATTTTGGAGAATCTTGAGTGTTTTTGCAATGATATTCACAATAGGAGTTTGGAAGAGTGCTAGGAGAATTATAAAGTGATATTCAATTTATTATATATCCTTTCGTATGTGAAATATTCTAATAAGGCCAACCCTACGAAGATTAAATGGAATGATAAATATATTCAAATTAAAAATAGAGTTGGAAGATCAAATAGGGAAGGACCGTATAATTCGATAGGGACCATATAATTCGGTAGGTACCATATTTCACATCTTGACCAAACTATCGAGTCCACGACAAGAGAAGTGTGATGCAAAAAATAAAGTTGTAGCATGATGCACAAGGATATATGTTTGCTTTGATTAATTAATATTTATTGAATTAGCGACAAGACAAAGTGCAAATATGACCAAGTCACAAAATAGCTAGGGAGATATATTGATTGGATTAAGAATTTGAGATTTTTTTCTTAATAAGGAGCATAGCCAAACTTTGCATGTAAAAGGACAAGGTACCAAATTTTATCGTCTACACCCTCCTTGACATTCTCTCGGTCCCTTATACGACAAAAATGACATGGTATTAGAAAAATGTTTCTATATACATGCTTATACGGTGTTATCTTACTACATACATGCAAGGCACCATTAAATTCTAAGATACTTCGTATATTAAGATATATGGGTTTCTTAAAGCATCTCCACAATAAGATATATTCATGTTACTATTCTCTTGTCTTTTCTATATTTTAAGAGTTCCTTGATTCCGGATTCGCATAAACATTAATTCACTTACACATGTTTTCTTATGTTTATAGGAGCAAAAGTTCCCGTATCCGAAACAGGAGCATGGATGTTTCAGAATTGAATTGTCTTTCCCTATAATATGGATCATATTAGGTGATCTCTCTTTACTTTTAATTTTCACCTTAGTATAGTTCCTTTTATAATTTTAAGAACTCCCAACATGTTGTGAGGAAACCACAACAAAAAAACTCTTAGGTAAATGCTTGTTTGATTTATTTTGATATATGTTCATGCACATGCATCAACACGGGGCATTATCTAGACACCTAATTTTTCTATGGGACTAGTTAATTATCATGGGGTCTTTAGTGTACATGTATTTGTTTATTAATTATTAGTCCAAGTTAGGTTTTTGTTGGCACATGTTATTTTTGCACTTGTTTGACCTTCAACTTGCTCCCTTTATGTTTTGTGACTCTATATCTTCTTGTTATTTCCTTATGTCATTGCCTTCCCCATTTTTTTCCCTCCTCCTCTAGCTTTCCTATGATTATGGGCTTTTTCCTAAAAGCATACGTGTCTGAGCTTTGACTCTTGTCTTTGTGGGCCCTTTTTAACACTTATTTGTAGCTCCCACGTGGTTTTGCCTTCCTTTTGTCAACATTTCTTTCCTAGTTGTGTCAAGTTACATGAGGATATGTCCTACTTTGAATTCAAGAAGTTTATATATAATATATGGGCGTGAATGGATTTGGAACAAAAAGATAGGAAAATCAATAGATATCAATTGCATTCGCTCAAGAGTGATATTGAACTTGTAAGAGTAGAATTTATTATTTCAAGAGCATCACCATGCCAAAAGAATAATTCAAGGGTTTAAATAATATCTAACATTTACTAATTGTTGCATTCATTTGAAAGAATGAGGGTTAGGACACTTGCATAAACTAAATTTCTTATTAACTTGCATCAAGGGATGGTTTCCAAATGGTTCTAAATCGAGGGGGTTGGTAATGATGGAGGGATAACATAGACCTCAATATTAACACCCTCCTTTTTATGGACCATGCCTTATAAGGTGTTCATGTTGCATTAGGATTTAGAGGATGGAAAATGATATCTCACCGACTCGTAACTAATTCCACGAAAGCAAACAAGGTTTATGGATCCTATATCTAGAGGATCGATTCCTTACACCACTTTTGCACTTGTAGCGGTGATTCATTTTTATACTACTATACTTCTAAGTAGAGCCAAGATCATACTTGTACTAATATAGTAGAAGTGGTCCTACAATGTTGTACTTATCTTGATGAGTATTTCCAAATTAATACAAACCACAATTCTCCAATATTTTGAAGCACTTAATAATTTTTAAAAATATTGCTAAATTTTCCTAAAATCATAAAAATCACATCAAATATGTAATTAAGTCATACTTAACGATTTATTAATGGAAACCACTTTTTATGTCTACACTTCTTGTATAGTAACGTACTTAAGCACGACCCTCTTAATTTTAAGTCACATACAAATAATAAATTGAACACTCTTTTCTAGGCTGCAGAGCTTTAACATAAACAAGTTTGGGCACCCTCTAGGATGGTCGTGTCAGTGTGGCTTCGTTGCCACTGCCAGTTGCAGATTCGGATAAGGATCTTAGAAAACTTTAATCCACGTCGCCCACGTGGGCATCGTATCCAGAATCCAGATCCCCACCCAATTCGGTCAAGCTTTCCGCACATGCTTCCTGACATCTACAGAATCTGAACTCCCGCGCGAATCTCGGCATTTTATATTTTTTAATTTACCGAATGCTTTAACTCGTGCATAAAAGCAAGCACGTTCACGACCATGCGAAACTGATCGTATCGCTCCGCCAAAGATTATCTGATAAAACTGCAGCCATTATTATTATTCGTAGTACAACGGCTACGTATCGTATCAGCAATTGATATATCGTACACCGTATCAAAAGTCTTACAGAATTTATCAAAAAAAAATGTTCAGTCAAATTAAGCACAACTTTCCAACGCAGGTTAGTTACACTGCTAAAAATTATTATGGATTTTTTTGCTTTTCCTAAAGTCCATGGACAATTTAATATCATCTTAATTTTGACTGTTTTTGTGGAGATAAAAATTAAATAAATACAAAATCTCTCCAAGTCATCCCTTTCCAAAGGTCTATGCATTCTCTGTCATTCGCAGAAACGAATATTTCCAAAACATTAGTTTGAATTAAAATAAGGTGTACATTGTAGCTTGAGTACCTGCCTTTTCACACTTTAGAAGAAAATACCACTCGTTATTAAACATTTTTAATTAATGAAGGGTTTTTAGTTTACAAACATATGCTACTTGTCATCAAATGTGTTTAAGTTTGCATCATACTAATAATACAGACTATATGGCATGTGTGTGAAGTAATTCGATGTTTCTTTGTTATCTATATTTTCATGTAATATCGTCCATGAGCTTGCAACTATAGAATATTGTTTCATCTCGGAAAACTCTAAATTGTGTTTCTACATAGTTAAATTTTTCCGTACTCAAATATATCCATTTTATTGTTGTTCAATTGATTTTTCTTCATGTTATGACAAAGACTAATCACATTCGACTCTTGTTAATATAGGTTTAGATGTTATTTGGTGGTTTTATTTTTTAATTATATGGTTGATAATGTCATTTTCTTTTATATTTAGTAATTAAATCTTGTATGTATTAGGAATATTGTGTTAGTACTCACACGAAAGTGAGTTAATTAGTAAAATAATTGTTTATGCGTGTGATGAATAGTGTAATGAGTTGTGAGTAATTAGTCATAGTTAAAAATAGCATGTGTGTGAGTTAGTGTAGATTAGATAATATATGTTATAAAATTTGTTGTAACAACTCTCGTAATAGTCTTGAGATGAGAGTAATTATAGGAGGTTGTATTACATAATTTGATCATATATATGAAAATGCATCTTCTTGAACAATAATATAGAAGTGTTCATAGATTTTTACTTGTTATATGTTTGGTGTACTACTCTACCAAACTTTACATTTAGTATCACAACATGTTTGCATTCAACAATGTGAATGTTCACATCATTTTCGGTTGATTAAGATTTATTTTAAGTGTTCAAGGTTCATTAGGAAAAATTTAATGGCTAGGACTACACTGCGCATGTAGTATTTCACACCCACTCCGAGCATGTTTCATTAGTTGAGCATTCAATTACATCTCTTGCATATATGAATTGCTCTCTGTCAAATGCCAAATTCATTTGCATCCATGTCTAACATCATTTTGCTAGTTGAATTTATTACAAGGTGGCTCAAATATTCAACCTTGTTAGTTGACACCCACACAAAGCAGCTCAAACTTTGTTAGTGCATGGGCACTCATAATTTGAATCGTAGTCCCGCATGATAACCCACACAAAAGATTCATGTTGTATTACCATCCTTATATATCTCGTTGGTTTTCTAACATCTCAATGCCATCAATCAATTTTATCATCACTTGTATATATGCTTTTGAAAGTATTTCTTGAAAAGAAAGGTGTTCTTGAATCTTTGCATTGACCTATAATTATATTACACGCATATAAATATCCAAAGAATAACAAATCCATGCAAAGTTATTTTCTATTATTTGATTTTTTTTTTGTAGAATGCTCTACATGTGTGTCTCGACCTCTCATGTAGATTAAACACTCATGACCTATTAAAACTACACACCCATAACAATGTGTAATCATGATGTGGGAGCATCATCTAGGAGGATCACACAAATCAATTTTCTACATATATACATGTTGGGAAGCATTTAGAGTAGGGTTGAATAAGTAGGGGTCTTAGATTTTGAATTTGAGTTCAAATTGAGCTTTCCCACCAAAACTCAAATTTGAATTTCTTGCTATTGTAACCTCCTAATTTTGGAAATTTTGGTCATGTTTGTGCTTTGGTGTTGGTCTAGGTTGATTAGGGGGTTCTAATACAAGTTTTGAGTCATACATTAGGGGTATACAACATCTTATAGGTGTTATTGTTATACAACTCTACCTCAAGCATGTTAACTTGAGTTCTTAGGTATGGTTAAATCTAGTTTTGGTGTGTAACTACGTAGGAAGTAGTTAGGGATAGGTAGTATTCAATTTTTCACCGATAAAGATGAGAAAGTGTGAATTTTCTGTGTAGAAAACATTATTGCATTGAAAAATAAAGGCTGGCAAACTGTGTGCAGGGTTCTAGTATCAGGTTGTGAAAAAAATGATGACTTTCAAGTGTTAGACTCAAGCTTCTAAGTTGGGAGCATAAGTAGATATTGTGGACTTCATGTTTTCTATGATTAAGCGCCCTTTGATGATTGAATAAAGAAATTCATACACAAACATAGAACTTTGAAGTGTGTAAGTGCATTTATAGTTTTCTTGATTGGTAAACACAAGTTTTCAAGCAATGTTGTGAGTGTCATATGAGTTAAAACATGTTCTTTGAGGGTGTCATGAAGTCACAAAACCATTTTATAACTTTAATAAGTCTTGAATTTTAAATTTGGATCAAAAACCTCCATATTCACCCTTTTGGGCTGTGTAAACCCTGCCTAGGGTTTTAGACAAACTTTGTGGTTTCAGAGGTTTTACAACTTTCCAAAGGCTAAATTTGTAACTATTGAGCCTTATAAACTTGTTCAACCTATTGAAATTGGTTTTGAGTCTGTTGGCATGTGTGGAGGAATTATTCCCATAAAATCATTTTTGAGGCCTAAGAAACCTAATTGAGACAGTCTATTTGAGGGCTTTCATTGTTGGGTTGAGTATGAAATTTAGGGTGAAGTTGTAATTCCATAATGGGTATCCGGAAAGGTGTATAGTTTCTCGTAAGTCTTCGTGAGTCTCCCAAAATGATAAGCCTTGTGTAAAACTAGGCTCAAGGTCAATGCTTAAAGGTGAAAGATGCTCTAAACTAAGGAAAACTCATAATCCCTTTGCATCAACTAGTATCGAGTATTTTGGCACTTCATGTTCAATTGAAAGAAGAATAAATTATCTAAAGGTACGAGAGAATCGTTTTATTGTTAGATTTGTATTGATAATTCATAATTACACCAAGAAGAGTACCTAAAGGAGGTGGAAGAGCAAGTGTCTATATGGGGGATGCTTTTCTAGAGGAAATAAGAAACATGAGGTTGAGTTTTGATTCTAGAATTACAGCAGTAGAGGAAAATCATATAAAAGGAGATTGTCACAAGAGATGTGAGTGACAGGAGGAAGAACCACAAGCTCGAGAGGAAGAAGAGATTGAAGAGAGCGAAGAAGGAGAAATAGATAGATTTCTCAAAATAGTAATGGGACAAGGATCTAAACCAAAAGTAGAGATTACTACTTATGAAATAAGTCTAGATGGAGAAAAAAATTATTGATTGGATCGCAACCTTAGACAAATACTTTGAGTATGATGATGTTCCTAATGAAAACAAGGTAAATTTTTCTTGTATAAGGCTAAAAGGACATGCAACCCTTTGGTGGGATTTCATACAAGATGAGAGGAGAAAGAAATCCAAGAAGAGAATTAAATCCCAGGATAGGATGGTAGTAAAATCCAAAGCAAAATTTCTACCCAATGACTATCAAACCCACATGTTCAAGAAGTTGCATTATTTGAAACAAAAAGAGATGAGTGTCAAAGAGTATACAAAAGAATTTTATAAATTTACTATCATATATGGTTGTGTGGAAGATGATATGGAGAAGATATACAAGTATCTCAATGGGTTAAGGTACAATATTCAAGATTAACTCAACTTAGTCATCCCTAAAACAATGAAAGAGTGATATCAGTTTTCTCTAAAAGTAAAAGACAAGTTGAGTAGAAGAAAAATGCAACAAAGTAGAGGTATGAGAATAAGCTTAAGAGAAAGAGGAAATAAAGGAGGAATAAGTTTAATCCAAAAATAAAATTAAGAGTCAAGTACTTCCCAAGAACAAACATCTATTCAAAGAGGTGGATTCCAAGGAAGGATACCGTACTTTAGAGGAGGATACACGTAAAGAGGTAGAGGATCTACGGGTGAATGCACTAAATTTGTAGGTCATATGTTTTGGGAATGTCCAGAGGATCCTCAAGACAAAAACTCAATGACTAAAAGTAGAAATAGAGTAGTCCAAGAAGAGAAGGAAAGTGTAGGATATCCATCTCATGTGGAGGATCATGAAGTTAGGGAGTCTTTATTGATGAGAAGAGTGCTGATCAAATCACCTAAAGAAAAAGAACCTGATCAAAGAAAGAATTTATTCAATACAACATGCAAATCACAAGGTAAATGTTGTAAAATGGTTATTGATTTTGGTAGTATTGATAATCTAGTTTTAGTAGAAATGGTAGAGAAGATTGGGTTAAAAATAATGCCACATCCAAATCTATATAAATTTTCATGGATTAAACAAGGGAAGAAAGTATTGGTGAATGAATAGCATTTGAAGAATTTCAAATTGGAGGTTATAGTCACTTTCTTTACCAACACCCTAGCGCGATGACACCTCATCCATCAAAAGGCTAAACACTCACCCAAAGCATGTAAAGGTACCAGGTCCCTCTTTTGATGCCAGATTTGTCAAGGAGTTAACATGCATGAAGATACATTCCATAACCATAACAAATAAACTAGTGCAAAGCATAAAGTAAATAAATCACAACCATATGCAAGGTGAACTAAACAAGGATCAAGATCAGATTTACCATGCAATAATTAGTATCCATCAAAAAATATCCATTATATTAATCCACCATAAGACATAATATCTTAATACACCAAAAGTACCATTACAAGGTCATGTGCGCAAACATACTAGTAACATAACATTGTCACAATCCCGCATACAATGACCATCTAAACTGTGTAAATCAATACATATATAAGGGGTGGGAATTTCCCTTCACCGCCCATGCACTTCTCAAAATAGGTTGCATGCTCAAAATAGCCATGCGCCATTACAAAATCATCTAAGGAAGCATGCAAGCTTCGCTTAATAATAGATTATCTATAAATAACTCTAGATCTAATCCTATTATTAGCTCTAACTTTGCATGACTCTTCAACTTCCTCTTATTCCCAAAATAGATTTTGCTTCATCCACAAGTATTCTCGTCTTTATCTCATGTGTGCTCCGCACTCAATCCTATTCCTAACCCATGCATACAAAATGGCTAAGTCTAAAAATATGACTTTCGTGCGCGCCCTTCTTCTCGATGAACTCCGCGTGCCTACGCACCCTCTTTCCATGCGCCTATGATACTTATGTAGTATTTTATTGGTCAACATTACCCCACACTGGCTTCATTGCCACCCGACAATGGATAATCATGCCTTGTATCTCTAAGAATAAAGAATAAGGAATAAAATAATGACTGTACACAATGAATGAAAATATACCAAAAATAATTTGGGTGCTCTATTCCTCTAAAGGTAGAAGTAACTCGGGGTATTCATTCTTGATGTCCACCTCTAACTCATTACGAGTCATTGAGCGTCTTCGTTGTCTTTTCAGGGATGTCTGTAAGTACTCCATCCATTTCATCCAAGGTCACATTTTCTACCTCATTCTATAATACCCTAACAACGTTCGCCAAATTGGAAACCATCATGTCCATTACATCCATATGTCGGACTACCATTTTTCCAAGTTCCTTTATCTTCTCCTTGTGAGGGTCCTAGGCTGCTACAAATGCATCACACTTTTCTGCTAGTAATGTCAACCTCTCCTCACACCCAAGAGTCTCATTCTTCTTCATGACAAGGACTGGTTTTCTTCAAACGGTGTCCTTGTTTTAATGATCAGCCCTGGATCTACACAAAAATTTAATTCTCGAGTCTTCCTTCTTCATTTCATCCTTTAATGTTTGTAATAAAGAGTCATACCCAACTATTTGGCATGTTATTATAGCCTTTGTTCTCTCCTTCTTAGCTGCTTCATCCTCCTTAGCCTCTTTGCACTCTCCTAACTTCTTTTTAATCAGCAAGTAAACACAATACTATAAAAAGTGCAAGGATAGCGATAGGTTTTCTCGGTCTATTCATCAATATCGGATGTGCATCAATAATATCATTCCCCAACTCTGCCACAAAATATAGAATATTCTTTTGTTTCTCTTTATCCTTCTTCCGCCCCTTAGACAACCATTCCACTTGTTCTTTCAGGATCTTATTCTCCTCCAATAGAGCTCTCAAAGACAACCGATTTATCTATATTTCTTCATGCTTACTTCAACTGCCATTTTTTTCAAGGCATTACTTGCCTACTCATTGGTAAACTCTGTAGGATTCACCATCTAGTGCATGGCTTGGGATTTCTTCTTCATCTTCCTCTTAACGCATGCATCTTCTTTTACATCAAACTCAAGCTCATCAATATGAGTCTGCGCATGGTCCAAGAGAGTTGTTTTAAGTGCGCAAGTTGTGCAACCTCAAGGTCCATCAATTCCCATCCACCAAAGCTCCCTAGGCTCCAATGTGATTTGAAACCTGGCACGAATGATCTTTGTGGGATCATTAATATACCAAGCTATGGGATTTTTATACATCTCCCCCTTATCTCTTCCTGAGAACCTATTGTTATCTATTTTCACCTCCCGGGTGGGAATGGGAAACAAGGAGAGTTGGCATGCAAGCACTCATCAAGAGACCCTCATAGGTCATTCTAGGGGCATAAAATTAGTTTTAAGTTTTTATGGGACATCATCATGATCTCCGGAGGGTTGAACTCATAAGAGGAATTTTTTTTCTCTTCTTGGTTTTCATGGAATTCACAATTTTATTCAAAATGAAGAAGCAACGAGCAGGTGGGTTCACTATTAACAAAAATGGAAAAATTAGGTACATTAATTCAAGGACACCCCATAGCATCTTCATGAAGGCCTTGGAACACTCAAAGTCCAAAGGGTTCTATAGAATGTCTAAAGGAGATGAGGGAACTTGAAGAATAACCTAAGCCCTGAAAGGAGCTCACCGAGTTGGTTCCCTTAACTCGGTGAGATGAGATCAAATTAGATGCTCAAGCTCGTGATGAGTGGACCGAGCTATTCTCCTTGCAAAGTGAGATAAGATCAAAAGCACTACAACGATGCCTTAGAGTGGCCATACCATGCATTAAAGGGAGAGGTTGAGCTCTATTTTGCAAGGGTGAGCCATAGTGGTAAATTGAGTTGATTACATGTCTCGACGAGCTCTACGAGAGATAGTCGGGGTTGGAGGATGATTCAACTCATACACATGAGCCAAGCTCACACACATTGAGGAAGGCGAGCTAAAAAGTCGAGCTCAGATCTTGAAGGAAAGTGATTCACACGAGAAAGATCCCATAAAAATGGTTGGTGAATCAATATTGTCAGAGTCAAGCCTCCCAACGAAGGTCGAGCTAACATTGCAGAGCACGTTACACCAAGATGGTGAGTTACAGGTGTGGCATAGGGAGGAAAACTCAACCAGTTATGTGTTGCATGGAGTGAGTTACCAATGAGCTATCCAAACATATGCACCACGAAGTTGTCGATCTAATCGAATGGAGAGTTGGTGTTTCACATTGCAACAAACCCGATTTGGGATCCATTCACAATTGTAGGGATAAGGCGAGCCATTTAAATGTTATATCAAGCTACCTTTTTAGGGATGAGATCAATAATGGAGGATTGCATTCTGAGCTCACTGAGCCATTTGACCCAAGCTAGCCATCGAGCTCACATATTGCATTGGTGAGCTATTCCATGTTGAATGACAACCGGGTTGCGGTGAGACATGCATTGTGGAGAATTTGGGTGCCCAATTGATGCTAGGATGTAAGCTCGATGTAGTAGCTCAAACCATCAAGACAAGGGGATGACCAAGCCACATGAGTACATTGAACAAGGTTCGAGTGATGCAAAGTGGATGCAAGTCTTAGAAAATGAAGTATGGCTAGAATGGGGAGTGCTTAGAGGAAGCAGAGACAAAGTTTTAATCTTGGATCTCCGAGCCAAATCGGTGAGCCAATGATGAGTTCAATGTCGGGCTCCTATGGGTGAATCGGGAAATCATGTCCTAAGTGGCCTAGAAGCACTCGAGACGAGTGTCTTTGAACAAACCCGAAAGCGCCACGGCATAATGTAGTGTGGGAGTTGCAGGAGTCAATGGACCATGCGGTCGGTTAGCGCGAGCCGAGGAATTCACCGGTCCGAGCTGGACCGTGGGAACATTACAGATGCGCGGGGAGTTCGGGAACACCTTGTAGGCCCGAGGTGTGCACAAGGGCCTCGTTGCAGAGATGATGCGGTGATAAACGTCCCCGGGACAAATGGGCGGGTTATGCCGAAGTGGACGGATCGGCCACAAAAGACACTCTTGGCACATGGTCCATATTAGGATTAAGTTCTCCACAAAGAGTTTAGGCCTACAATGCATTGGGAAAGGTGTTTGATGAGGAGCCGAGCTGGCGTAGTGGGCATATAAACTTTGGTCCATTATTTGAGTCCTCCACGTAGCGTTGAGGTGCAATATTGAATGGACGCGTAGGCTCGCTAGGGAAAAATGGTCTTAATGCGGTGGGAAACCTAATGCCTTGTGGTAGGATCAACATGGATCTTGGATGATAGGAAAAGGGGTAGGCGAGTAGGTAGAGGAGGTGCCATCTCAAATTTGAGTTGGTTGTTTATTTAACACTCAAACATAAATCACTCAAATCCCTCAAATTTGCAAATGATGAAATTGGTGGCCCCCACACATGATTTTAAATATTCCAAACATTCAAATCCCACAAGAAACATTATAGAGTAGAGATTTTAATTTAAAATAATTTATTCCAGCCTACCAAATTAAATACACGGTCTGTGACATGCAAGTAATCTTGGAAAATTCCCAAAGTAGTTGCTCCTATTTAGATGGCCATATCTTGAGCGTTTCTCAACAAATTTTCACAAAAGTTTTCTCATTGGAATCTTGGTTATGATTCCTACACATAGGGAACAAGAAATTATAGAATTGATGAATTTTGAAGGAGAAATTTACGAGAAAATGAACCAAGTTCCAAACAGAGATTTCAAAGTGGTTGGGGAAGCATTAAATAAGCATGGGCAACAATTTTCTCTCACTGCAAGTTGCATATCAATCAAAGATAACTTTTGAATATTTTCTATCATGATTTCTACCCATTTTGGGTACTTTGTAATTGGTGCAAGAGGCAAATATGAGTTTTCTTTTTTCTCTCTCCTCTCCTTCATTTTCTATAAATGGAGGTGCTCTCTCATTGTAGGGGTGATTCTTGTAACAAAACTCTACCATTTTTGTTTTGGAACACCAATGTGTTGTAGGCCTTCATATTGGACTTCTTGCATGTTGATCCAAGCCTTTCTCTTGCTTTGTAAATGATCGTGCATATCAATGAAGTAGTAGATACAAATTTGTGGATGTTTTCTTCCCTTATCTGTGTTTATTGTTTTCTACTTACCTCTTTATTTCATTTGCAGGTGTATTGTGTCTCCCTTATGATCTTGAAAGGTGCAATATTGTTGTATTTTCATGGAAATGATGTTGTAAGTGTTGTTTTTAGATTGTGGAGAACTGTTTTCACCCTCTCTAATCAACATTTCTTCTCATTTTCACACATTAGAGAGTCTTTCCCATTCCCTTTTCTTGGTGCATCACCTCTATTAGAGTATTTTATTTCATTTTCATGCTCTTTCTATCTCCTGGTCCCTTGGAAATTGTAGGATAGATATAGTCAGTATTTTTCTTTCATTAGAGTTAGCTTGTACTAGATTAGGAAGAGGAACCAGCACCTTCTCTCGGAGGTCTATCTCAAGTAGCAAGTCCTGACTTGAGAGATAGTCCCCATGTTACCCATCCACTTGCTTGCCTTAACACACTTACATGATAAGAAAACAAAGGGTGCTATGATTTGGAGATAATAATTCACACATGATGGGACAACACAAAAGTTAAAGTTTCATCTTTTAGAGGTATTCCACATCAAGTAGTAAATCATTAGCCATCATGCGACCTTCAACGCTTGATAACAACTCGACATGCCGGCAAGGTGGGACAACAAGAAGTGTTCATTTTTATTGCAACAAGATTGGTATGCTCTTGTTGTAATTTCTATCCTTTGAGGCTTTGTAACAACACATCTAACAACTCCAAAAGGAAGAATTCAGTAGTTTTAGATCCCAAAGCTTTTCAAATTTATGAGAAGGGATCAAATAAGGTCTAGAACAAGAGAAGAAGATGTTTTTGAATACTTGCAGCTATCTCTAGGTAGATGAAGAAGGGGAAGGAGAGATTAGTGGTCTCCATCTCCACCGAATAAGACATTATCAACACCTCCACCCGATAGGCCATTCATTCAATCAACTAGAGTTATCATACCAATCAGAATGGAACATCAACCACCACCAAATCCTTTTGTGAATTTCACGACATCAACCCACTTTCTCTCAATGAAAAAAATTCAATCCCAGTTGTAGCATTGAAGAATATTGCATATTTCATTGGGGAAAATCACACAACCCCGATTTATCACATTAAAGACATTGAAAATGTTTGTGTCATTCATGAGGTCAATGAGATGGACATGATAGTCAAGTTATTGACCTCTTCTTTCAAAGAAAAAACTCTACAATGGTTCAGAAGCCTAGGAGAAGGATCGATTCAAAATTGGGATTAGTTGTGCACAACTCTTTGTGGTCAATTTGGGGAAAAGACAGACAATTTATCTCTATTGGAACAATTAACCAAAATCAAAAGGGCACCAAATGAGTAGATGGCTAATTTTAAATTCAAATTTCAAAGGACATGGAATAGGATTCCACTTGTCGTGATGCCAACAATGAAGTTTTTTTCTCTAATTTCTAAAAGCTTTAAATTATGATATTTCCATGATGATATAATCCATTGGAGGTAAAAATTTTCCCACAACCTATAACATTTCTATTAGAGCTGAAAATTGTCTAATTCAAGTTGGTAAACTTGCACCTAGGCCACCTATGCCTCTTTATCCAAAATTAGGGAATCCAAGCACTAGTCAAGCACCTACATTAGCTCCCATCCTTGACCCAAAAAATTAGAATTCTACAAAAGCTTCTACCTCTTCTTCTAGCATCTCAAATGAACTCCAAGAAGTTATGAAACAACTACAAAACTTAGGCAATGAACTGGTGATGATTAAGAGGCAACAAGATGAGAATTTTAGATCATATCGAGCTTAAGCCCAATCCAATAGACCTCTGTATCACCTAATAGGCCACCGATCAAACTGCAAATCTAAACCAAGTAAAACCACCTACCTAATAGGCCATTCCAGCCCTATAATCCTAATGTTGCATCCATGTCTAGAGTGTTAGTACCAGTGCAAAATAACATGGCAAAAGAGTACAAATGGTGCTTCCTGTGTAATCAACCTCACAACTAGTCAACATGTTTTAATGGTTCTTTTAATCAAGTGTTGATGGTGAAAAAGGTTGGTGTGGAACAAGAGAAAAATCAAGAAGAGAATCAGCAACATGCTAGTGCACTGGAAGCACCTCCAAGTGAGACTATGCTTGTGAATTGAAAATATGAAGATTTCTGTGGAATAAATTAAGGTCTTTCTCAAGGCGTAGTAACTAACACACGGTCTAAAAAGAGAAATTTGGAGGAATGACAATCATCTAACCAAAATTGTTCTTAGCCTTCTATCACTCCGCAAGGAGTTAGTAATCAAAGTGCAGCTCCAAATGTGCAAAATTAGTCCAAACCACCTTTTAGACCAACTCAAGCATCAGTTGTAGCAGCTCATGTGCAAGAGAAAGTTGTGCCAAACAAAGGATAGAATAAGGATGACTCATCCCCATTCAATGTAAACATTTCAATGTGGGAGTCATTAGTTATCCCGGGCCAAAGAGATCTCACTTTGCAGCTGCCATGGAAAATTGGTCTACATCAAACAAATCATCCAAAGGACAAGAAAGAGTGCTCACAAATGTAATTCAACAAGAAGGAAATCAAGGAGGTTAACAAGGTAAAAAAATGAAACCTCCTCCATTTTATATATCTCTAATCATTGGAAATAATCTTGTACACAATTGCATGATTGATTTGGGAGCAAGTAGTTTTGTGATGCCAAAACAAATAGTTGATCATTTGATCCTAGAGTATGAACCTATTTCTAAGGGTGAAGTGTAGTTAGATGGGACAATAGTAACAATAGATGGAGTAATCAAAGGGTTGAATATTATGTTGCATGCATGCCCCAATGTCATGGTCTTACAAGATGTATCTATCATTGACGTACCACCACTCTTTACTCTATTCTTATCAAGGGATTTCACAGCTAAAATTGGAGGCTATTTGTCTACTAATTGGTCACATATGCTATTTAGAACGAGGTATGGAGCTAAGGCTATAATAAGATCTAAACCTATTGCAAAATTCCATATTGAGCCTCATGTACCAAGTCCAATCAATGCAAATTGTTCATCTTTCGATCAAGAAGATTGTCCAGGCACTCATGAAGTGGATACCAAGGTTGGAAACATTCTAGAATTAACTCTTGATGAATGGGAAAACAAAAGACATGCATTTGATCCTTACAAGGAAATGGAAGAAGCTGAGTTAGGCATTTATTGCTTGCATGAAGAAAACCCACCTCTCCCAAGCATCACCAAGTTGGATGATAGAGATGACAATGGAGTTTGGAAGCTATTTTTTTATGGCTCAAGGAGTAGACAAGGTCTGGAGGAGGATCAATGCTTGTTTCACCTCAAGGTATAAAATACTACTCAACCTTCTACTTTCGGTTCACTTACTCAAACAACACAACCAACTACAAAGATTTGATTCATGGGTTACATTGGACAAAAAAGAGGCATTAAAAACTTGCAAGTTTTTGGAGATAGTGAGTTGATTGTGAACCAAGTCGAGAGGAAAAATGATACTAAGAATGAACTTCTAAAGAAATACAAGAATTAGGTATGGGATCTTATTAAATATTTTGAAGCTTTTAGCATCGATTCCATTTCGAGGAAGAAGAACGAGGCTGCAGACAAACTTGTAGCAATTGGGGCAACGTTTGGTGTTGTGGAAAGTATAAAAAGTGAGAAAACTCAACCTCATATCAAAGTGGTTGTAAGACCGGTTGTTCCGGATAACAATGTAAGTTGGCAAGTCTTCAAAAATGATCAGCAAATCATCAATTTTCTACAAGAATAATTTGATTTCTTTGCTAGAAACCAAGATAAATTGGAGTAGCAATATGGTGACCAAGTGGTGCAACTGAGAATGAAAAAATTACCAAGGGTCTTATGACTTTGGAATCAATCTTTAACTCGAATGATCAGTCCCAGAAAGAAAAGGAAAACATTCAAGTCAAGGGTGAAGACTCAGAGCCTATTTCAGTGGGCGAACGCAAGGTGCTACAGATTGGCAAAGTAAGTACTCAACAAGAAAAATCTGAATTTATCCAAATTTGTCAAGAGTTTCTTGATGTCTTTTCCTAGAATTATAAGGATTTGAGAGGCTTCAATCCCAAATTGGCATAACATACTATTGAACTAGATCTAGAATCCAAGCCCATCAGGAAGAAGTAGAGGTCAATGAATCCTCATATTGAACCTCTCATGAGAAAATAACTAAATAAGATGATAGAGGCTAACATCATCTTTCCTATCAAACACTCAAGCTTGGTAGAAAATGCAGTGTGCCGGTGAGAAAGAAAAATGGAGAAATCAGATTTTTCATGGACTTACGTGATTTGAATAAAGCTTCACTAAAATACCATTATCCGCTCTTGTCAATGGAGAAAATCCTCTAGGTTGTAGCTGGTTCGGAGATATTTTCATTACTAGATGAGTACTCAAACTATAATAAAATCATGGTGAAAGAATATGACTAGTTCAAAATAAATCTCACCACAAAATGGGGCACATATGCTTATAGGAAGATGCCATTTGGGATGTCAAATGTCGGAGAAACATTCTCATGAGCTATGGATATGGTGTTCAAGGGATTGAGAAAAAAAATAGTGCTTGTTTATCTGGATGATGTCACTATGTTCTAAAAAACGTAGCAGACCACCACTTTCACCTAAGGCAAGTGTTTCAAAGGTATACAAAATTTAGAGTGTTGTTGAATGTGAAAAAGTTTATCTTTTTGGCACATGAAGGAAAGCTCTTGGGTCGCATTGTTTTAAAAGAAGGACTAAATATTGATCATGACAGAGTTGAAGCTATCCGAACTCTACCATTTTTGAGTCACAAGAAGGATCTACAAAGCTTCTTGGGGAGAATAAAATTTGTTCGTAGATTTGTGCCTGATTTTGCCACTTTGGTGAAGCCATTGACAATGATGTTGAAGAATAACCTTGCATTTAAATGGACATCAAAAGGCAAGGAGAGTTTTGAAGCCATTAAACATGCAATATCTCAAGCCCCAACTCTCATTAATCCAGACTTTTCCAAATATTTCATTCTCTATGATTTTGGAGGTTTGAATACAATCTCAACCATCTTGGTACAACTGAATAAGGAAGGTTTAGAATAACCCATAGCATTCTTTAGTTAGATCTTGGAATATTACGAAGTGAGATATTCTTTCATTGAAAAGCATGTTCTTGTTGTGATTAGAATCCTGAAGAATTTCAAACACTTGGTCTCAAACAATAAGATTCAACTATTAGTGTCTCATGTTGGGATCAAAAACTTTATCTTGAAAACAACTTTGAATGAGAAAAGAGCAGGTTGGATCACTCATGTGATGGAGTATGATATTAAGATCAAGATGACTAAGCTAGTTTGTGGTAAAGGCCTATGCAAGCAGTTAGCTTCAAAACATCATGCTGAGCCAGAAAGTGAAGAAGAATCTACCTTGGTGCTGCAAAATGATCAAGGAAAACCAAATGATGAGTTTCCCACTCCATGTTGGACTCAAGACATGATGCATTATCTTCAAACTGGTCTATGCCCTCCAAATTTGAGAAAAGAAGCAGAGAAGATACTTCATATTACAATCCATTCCATATATGCTTATTGATGGTATATCTTATTCAAGAAGTATGTGAATGGAGTTATCCTAAGGTGTGTCCCAATGAATCATAATATGAAAGTGTTGCAAGAATTCCATGACGGGGATGCATGAGGTCATTTTTCTCCATGAGTAACAAGTCTCAAGATCATGAAAGTTGGTTACTTTTGGCTTATAATGTTTAGTGACTGCTACGCCTGGATCAAGAAATGTAAAAAAGTGTGTAATTTTCATTGGAAAGGAGAGGTTAGAACGCTACCCTTCATCCAATCTCGGTGAACCAACCCTTCATGCAATGGATATTAGACTTCATTGGAGTTATCAATCAGAACTCAAGTCAAGGCCATAAATGGATACTAACAACAACATATTATTTCACCAGGTGGACTGAGGTGGTGGCACTCAAAGAGGTGAATGAGTCTAGCATCTTTGGACTTCTATGAGAGGACAGTGATAAGGTTTGGTGTCCCGACCACCATCATATCAGATAATGTGTTGGATTTTCTTGGCACAAAGATCACTAAATGGGCTGTTAAAAATGGAATATATCTCAGCACTTCATCAAATTATTATCCCCATGGTAATGGGTAGCGATTCCATGAACAAGAACTTGTTGAGAACCATAAGGACTCTAGATGAAAACTAGAGGATCCGATATACAAAGCTCAAATAATCCTTGTGGGTTGATAGAATCACACCCAAGATGTCAATAGGTAGCTATCTATACAAACTAGTATATGGAAAAGAAGCAATGCTGCCCATATCAATTGATTTTTCAACATTAGAGCTCATGAAGCATTACCTAGAACTAGATGAGTTTGAACCCATGGAAATATGGTATCTTGAGCTCACGGAGTTAGAATAATTTAGAGAGCATGCAATGTAAACCATGGAAAAAGATCAAGCACCGATCAAGAGAATATTTGACAAGAAAGCTAAGGTAAGAATATTCCGGGAAATAGATTTAGTACTGAAATGGGATGCTGATCAGGAAAAACCAAGTAAGCATTCCAAGTTCAATGTAATATGGAGTGGACCCTACATGATCACGAAGTGCAAGAGTAGAAACACTTTTGTGGCTAAGTTGGATGGTGAAGAACTTCATATTCTAGTCAATGGAATCTATCTCAAGCATTATTACTAGAAGGAAAATTCTCACCCTTGTACATAATAGTGTAGATTTTAATTACTCAAAGTGTTTGTGCACATTGTACTATTGTTAGAATAGGTTTCAATTTCCCTAAGTGCCTTGGGAACATTCTATATTGCTTCTATTTTTGTTCTTATACAGTTCATCACGCTTCCAAAAAGAGAATATGCAACAAAGGGACTCAAAGATGCAAACAACAATTGCTAAACTTCAAATAATAAAAATGCAGAGCAACTAAAATCAAATTGAGGAGAAAATTTCAATGTTCTCATTCTTTTTATCCTTTGGATCAACAACTAAGTTTCTCTTTCCCTTAACCAAATTTGAAATATTAGTTTGGGGTAGCATGTAGTAGTGAATGACAGTGTTATGAGTTGTAGAAGCTTGACTTGTGTGTAAAAGACTCTAGCCCTCCACAGTGTCCTAAGCAACATGGAACATTATGAAGAAGAAATAAAATCAGACTTTAATAGAGTTCCATGATGTTCAAGGCGATAGGCGTTTCACCCGATTCTACAAAGTATGCTTCACTTTGTCAAGAAAAATTATTCTCACTACTCATACTTGGAAAAAATCATATATTGGGGCAGCGATTCTACAGATGTCCACCATTTGGCCTCATGGATCATAGTTGCGAGGAAAGGTGAAAATTACGAGATGAACACAATTTTCCACTCTCACAAAATAAATTTCAAAATTTTCTTATTGAAGTTGGAGAAATCAAACAACAGTGTGGCAGCCTTGGTGGCATCTCAAAATGGTTCCGAGGTCAAGGATTTCAATGTTTAGATCGGTTCACACACAAAATCCATGCCCAGTGGATAGGTACATGTCACCCAGTCAACCCTATCTAGCAGGAAGATGGCCTAGTGAGTCACTAAATTGTTATCTATTTTCACCTCCCTAGTGGGAATGGAAAACAGGGAGTTGGCATGCAAACACTCATCAAGATACCCTCACAAGTCATTCTAGGGGCATATAATTAGTTTTCGGTGTTTATGGGACATCATCATGATCTCTACGGAGGGTTGAACTCACAAGAGGAATATTTTCCTCTTCTTGGTATTCATGGAATTCAGAATTTTATTCAAGATGAAGACATAGTGAACGGGGGTGGGTTCACTATCGAAAAAATGGAAAACTTAGGTACATCACTCCAAGGACACCCCAAAGCATCTTCATGAAGGACTCATAACACTTGAAGTCCAAAGGGTTGCATAGAATGTCTAGAGGAGATGAGGGAACTTGAAGAATAGCCTAAGCCCCTAAAAGGAGCTCGCCAAGTTGGTTCCCTTAAACTTGGCGAGATGAGATCCAAATCAAGCTCCTTGAGCTCGTGATGAGTTGACCAAGCTATTTTCCTTGTAAAGAGATCTAAGTTTGAAAGCACTACATCGATGCCTTAGAGTAGCCATACCTTGTATGAAGGGAGAGGTCGATCTTTATTTTGCAATGGTGAGCCATAGTGGTAAACCGAGTTGATTACATGTCTTTGGTGAGCTCTGCAGAGGTAGTCGAAGTGAAGGATGGCTCAAATCATACATGTGAGCCGAGCCCACACATTAAGGAAGATGAGCTCTAGTCGAACTCAGATCTTGAAGGGAAAGTGATTCACATAAGAAAGATTCCATCACAAATGGTTGGTGAATCAAGTATTGTAGAAGTCAAGCCTCCTAATGAAGGTGAGATAATACTGAGTGGGAACATGACACCAAGGCGATGAGTTACGGGTGTGGTACAGGGAGAAAGGCCCAACTAGTTATGTGTTGCATGGAGTGAGTTATCAACGAGCGATCCAAACACATGTACCACGAAGTTGTCGATATGGTTGAATGGAGAGTTGTTGTTTCACATTGCAACATACTCGAGTTGAGAGCGTTACAAATTACATGGATAAGTTGATACATTTATACATTATATTAAGCTATATTTTAAGGGTTGAGCTCACTAATGGAGAATTGCATTTTGAGCTTACCAAGAATTTTACCCAAGCTAGACATCGAGCTCACATATTCCATTGGCAAGCTATTACATGTTAAATGACAACCAAAGTTACAATGAAGGCATAAATTATGGAGAATTTGGGTGCCCAATTGATGCTCGGATGCAAGTTTGGCGTAGTAACTCAAACCATCAAGACAAGGGGTTGAATGAGCCACAAGAGTACATTGAACAAGGGTCAAGTTATGCAAAGTGGACACAAGTCTTAGTGAATGAAGTATGGATCAAACAGGAAGTGCTTAGAGGAAGAAAAGGTGAAATTTTAATGTTGGCTCGCCTAGCCAAATCGGCAAGTCAACGAGCGAGTTAAATTTCAAGATCCTATGGGTGAGTCGGGGAATAGGGTACCAAGTGACTGGAAGCACTTAGGATGATCATGTCGAACAAAGAAAAAATCACCGCAGGAAATGTATTGTGGAAGTTATGGGAGTCAACGGCCCGCGCAGTCGGTCAATGTGGGGGGGAGTTTCTTTGTGGGTCTAAGCCAGTCATGGGAACATTGTGGATGCAAGGGGAGTTCTAGAACCCCTTGCAGACTAAGGTGTGCATGAGGGCCTTGTTCAGATGATGCGGTGATAAAAGGCCCGGGAAGCATGTGACAGATGGGTGGGATACGCCCAAGTAGGCAGATGGGCAAGTAAAGACACTATCAACACATGGGCCGCGTCAGATTAAGTTCACCACGAAGAGTATAGGCTCGTAATGCATTGGGAAAGACATGTAACGAGGTGTCAAACCGACACAGTGGGCATATAAAATTTGTATTGTTGTTTGATTCCTCCATGTAATGTTGAGGTGGAACATTGAATGGATGCGTATGTTGGTTTGAGTTGGTACATTTATTTAACACTCAAACAAAAAGCACTCAAATCCCTCCAATTTGAGGATGATGGAATTGATGGCCACCATACATGATTTTAAATATTTTAAGAAGTCAAATCATATAAGAAACAATAGAAAGAGGATATTTTAATTTAAAATGATTTTTCTAGCCTACCAAATCAAATACACAATCCCGTGAAATGCAAGTAAGCTTGGAAAATTCCCAAAGTAGCTTCTCCGCTTGATATGGCCATATATTGAGCATTTCTCAATGGATTTGCACAAAATTGGTCTCGTTGGAATCATGGTTCTAATAACTATGCACAAGGATCAAGAAATTACATAATAGATGAATTTTAAGATGAGAAATTTACATAAAACTAACCTTGATTCAAAATAGAGATTCTAATGTGGTTGCAAAAGCATTAAATAAACATGGACAACAATTTTCTCTCACTACAAGTTGCATATCAATCAGGGATGAATTTTGAATATTTTTATCATGATTTCCACCCACTTTGGGTACTTTGTAATTGGTGTAAGAGGAAAATTTGAGTTTTCTTATTTCTCTCTCCATCCCTTCATTTTCTATAAATTGAGGTGCTCTCTCATTGTAAAGGGGATGATTCTTGTAACAAAACTCTACCATTTTTGTTTTATAACACCAATGTGTTACATGCCTTCATATTAGACTTCTTGCATGTTGATCTAGGCCTTTCTCTTACTTTGTAAATGAACTGTGCATATCAATAAAGCAAGTAGATGTAAATTTGTGGATGTTTTCTTCCCTTCTTTGTGTTTATTATTGTTTACTGTTGATCAGAGAACACTTGACAAAAAACAAACAAGAAGTCCGTGTGGGAAAAAAATTCATATTCAAAGGTGTGAATGGATAGGAAGAACACACGCGAGGAACAAAAATTTAGATTTTCAGGACTTAGCTGTTTTTGCTCATGAAGGTCTATTTTTAGAGATGGCGTGTAGAGCACACAAATGAGGCAAAGACATGTGATCCATGCATTGGATATTCTTGGAGGATCGGATACGAATAAATTTACATGGACATAGGCTGGAAATAGATCTACTACTGTCGGTTAATCGCTAGTAGTCTATAGTTAGCGCACTTGCATGTGTGTCTAGTTTTGTAAACGACATGTAGCTAGTAGTGGCATGCGACCTATATTGGGAATGGATAAGTGGTGAAGGGAAAGTCACCACCCTTATATATATTTAGTAAATTGTGTAATAGAGAGAGAGGAGATATATGCAGAGTTATGGTGTTAAATCTGTTACGCGCATACTAAAGTTATTGTAATGAAGCTTCTGTATACTTATTGTATTGAATATAATAGAGGATATTAGCTAAATCTAAGTGTTAAGTCTTGTGTGTATCTGAATCTAGTATGTTTTTGATCTCATCATGGTTTGTAATTAATTCTGTAGAATGATGTGTTAGTAATAGAACTGCATGTACTAAGTCTTCATCATGCTAACAACCTGCAACAACAACCCTAAAGAGGGACCTGATACCTTTGTGCACTTTGGGTGAGCGCTCAGTTTAGGCTGAGTGATGTGCTAGTGTGTCTAGGGTCTTATTGGGTTTGTATCACTGAATTCTAGGCTGCATCATTGGTTCCATTTTGGGACCCTCTTTTCAGATTTTTAGAGGATGGTTCGTGATGAAGACATACTAGGTTGACTCGAGCAAGTGTTGAAGAATGGATACGTGATCTGGAAGAAGAATACACATGATGATTCAACACTAGATTTGAGTTTAACACACGCATGTGGGTGGAACAAAATCTGTATGAAAGTTTATATGAGATATTTTTTTGCTATCTTTCTAGTAGAATTGTACGAGTGGTTGATTGCTTATGCATCTAAGTGGAATTGGAGGTATCACACACTTGTCTGGATGAAGAAATAATTTTAGGCCCTTTATGATGCTGATCTGATTTAAAATCGAGTGGTGAATACATGGTTCTAAGGTGTCTTGAACAAATATATCTTGGAATACTCAATTTCCACTTATTTGTGTCCAGAGGTAGCTAAATTCTAATTTTTACAATATCCAAGGGGAACTTACCTACAAGGCATTCCTCTGGCGATCAAGATCCTGATGGTAACCTTGAATTTGGAGAGTAAACCGATGGATAACTAAACCACACCACGTGCGGGCAGGAGCAAGATTGGTGAAAGATGGCATACCTAGCAACAAAAAGGAAAAGAGAGGAAAGGTGGCTTAAGTATAATGAGGCACATGAGAGGGAGATAGAGAAGCAATGTACCATTGTAGAAAGTATGGCATTGAGGAGAGAGATGGATTATGAAGGATTTGAAGATCATGTAGAAGATGTGGAGCCAAAGCATCAGGAGCTCCCCATC
The DNA here is from genome assembly GCA_018340775.1 of Taxus wallichiana var. yunnanensis. Lineage (NCBI taxonomy): Eukaryota > Viridiplantae > Streptophyta > Pinopsida > Cupressales > Taxaceae > Taxus > Taxus wallichiana. The sequence continues at coordinate 728,983,832 of CM031234.1, read as the reverse complement.
TTGGAAAGCATGTCGTGATCCCCCTCATTCTCACTAAGAAGCGCGCCAAAGAGAGACTACTTGGGCTGTGGGTGCGCATCTGAATCCACCTAGTAACCTAGCCCTTGTGCTTAGTTTTCTAGTATCTAGTACGACAAGTAATTAGCAAGCAAGTTTGGGAAGTAAGAGAGCAAACACATCAATGGTAGGGAAGACGACTTCATTTTTATTTGGAGGTGTGTTTTCAGGCACATCATCCACACAGAACATGAGCGCGCCAAATGTTGGATTCACCTCTGGAAGTGGAACTACTTCACAGACCATAGGGGTTCGGTAAAGATAGTACTACATCGAGAACATGTGAGTATGTCTATAGAACCTATTCTAGCTACAGAGTTTGGGATCAAGAGGCATAGGTAGCTCTGGTTCAGGTGGATCTGGAGGTTCTAGAGGTAGGGGAAACACAGGAGGTTCTGGATCAAGTGGGCAAGGTCCACACCAACCCCAAAATATTTACATGGAAATTTCTCTTCGTCTTCCATAATATAGGGGCATAGAAGATCTTGCTGAAAATGTGCACATATGTGAAATATTGTGGTGCATAAAAGGGATCACAAATTATGAGCGTAGGGCAAGCCAATTTACCACTACGTTACAAGGGCGTGCACACAAGCTGGTATAGAAAGTTTGACCCTGATCAGACTTGCATAGATTATATAGATTTAAAGGATGCATTCCTTAAAGAGTTTCATATCCCTGAGTTTGAGCAGAAGAGTATAAGTGCACTCAAGGATATTAAGCAAGGCACTACTAAAAGTGTTAGAGAGTATGATGCATGGTTTAAAACATTGTTATCAAATATTTATTATGACATACATGTAAGCTAGCATGCACAATGGTTCGTTGGGGGCTTGATTACCCCTTTTAGGAGGAATTATCACATAAGATGTACACTAATCCATGCAAAGCACTTAAAGTAGCCTTGTGCGCTAAGGTAGTTAGAAGCATAGATACGGGGTGAGCCCATTTTTAGAAGCACAAATAACAACAATGGAGAAACAATTGAAGAAACTATCAGCAAATTCAGCTCATGAGATGTGCACAGGGATTTGGTGCATAGATTGTGAAGTAGAAGGTCACATAAAGGATAGTTTCCCTTGTAGCACAAATGCTCATTGCTGATGGATTGTGAAATATGCCACTTAAACCATGATGCTAGCCACTTCCCATTATTACAAGTGCACGATAAGGAAGAACGTTTCAAGCTACTGTAAAATCTACATTTCTACGACTCATGACACGAGGACGCCAGATGATTGGATAGATCTATGATGCTATAGACATTGGTGTATGAAAAATAGGAGTTTTAGATAACTCTAAGGGAAAGAATGAGCATCAGGACTGAGAGCACAATCAGGCGTGCTATGATCGGAATAAGGGACATTTTAAAGGCAATCATGGCAGAGGTCGAGGATACCACAGTGGATTTGGAGGACAAGGCCATGGTGGTTGAAGAAGTGAGTTTCCTTGTGGCACATGTTATACATGCAGATCTCCTGACCACTATAGGCGCGAGTGTCCTTAGAATAGTACATGTTCTTTCTGATGAAAGAACCATAGCTATGAAGAGTTCCTAGAATTATATTAGCATCTAAGTAAGCAACATAAACAAGAAAAAAAAGGCGTAGGGATGGTTAGGATACAACACGCTGTGGAAAATCAATGGATGCCCAAGATGGAAGAATAATTTGAGGCACTATAAGTAAATTTCATGAACCGAACCGAGGCGGCACGTGCTTTAGGAAGCATTGCAATAAAATCCTACCATCACTAAAGATGAGGTTCTTCATGCACGGTACCCAAATCCTACCTATCAGAAGGAGGTTTATCAGGAAACCATGGAAGTTCTAAGGAATATTCAGGGTGAGATACAATACTTAAAGGAGTAGAAGAAAGCATCAGAGATGGTCCAAACTGATGTAGATGACTTGAGAGAAGTGTGTAAAATTTTGTGCTAGGAAAACATCATTCCATTGTTAGGGAGTTGGTTAAAGGAAACACTCCGTGCGTAAGTACTGAGACTAGAAAACATATCTTACATGTAAATCTCCCTCCTCATAGCCTAGATTATGACAAGGAAATCACTCTGAATGTTGTTTTGGATGGGTGGTTATTAAGTAATATACTTATTGATACATGCGTGGAGGTCAATGTTCTTACCTTGGATGAATGGGTACAAATGGGAAGACCCCATTGCAGCCATCCTCTAATGTATTATTCATGGCTAATCATACTAAGGCTACTCCCATAGGAGTTTTGAAAGATGCATCCATTGCCATACAAGGAGAAAAGTTCACTAGAGACTTTGAAGTTTTAGCACTAGTAGAATCAGACAACTTTCCAGCTCTATTGGGGCATCCTTAGTGCTATGAAAATAATGTCAATCTTTGGTTCAACAAGGGCTATATCATATTTGAAAATAAAGAGGAAAGGGTTATTATCCCTTTAATAGATGGAAAGTCTATGCCTTATGTTGAGCCCTTAAGTGAAGAAGATATGAATAGGATTTATGTACGTGCCATTCAAGATCCAGAGATGATTGAACCAACCAAAGAAGGACTAATTCAGTGGGAGGATGCATAGTCCATTAGCGATACTATGAGTGTTGCATGTGATAATTGGGCTCATAGCACTTATGAGTTGGTAGGGCACAAAGTCAAGAGCATATTCCCTCGAGGCACAAAACCACGTTATGTCAGGAGGATAGGTAACAAATCGGTACCTTGTTACGTAAGAAAGGAGATCCCATGGTATTCATGCACGTCATGGAAGATAAATGGACAGATCCTGGAAAGAAGAAATATTATAACATATATACTACGTGGGACAAGAAAACACTGGTGGGTGGTCCACAGGGATAATCTAGTCGAATGGAATGAAATTGGGATTGCTCTTACTACTAGGTTCTTTAGGAGCAATGCACCTACAAAAATATGTAATTATCATGATAATCAACATGTTCAACACCTTGTTCAGAAGTTTGAGAGACTCTGAATAGAAGGGTAGGAAGCTTTACCACCTTTGCTATGGGTGCACTAGTTTTATTCCACTTTACAAGGCTACGCGTGTGCTTGGTATGTATATGTAGAAATCCATAGAGAAACTGGAAATTGGTAGAATTTAATTGCAGGAATGGTCTAGAAGTTTGAATTATTATCTACAAAGCCTCCAGTGGAAGAAGCATTAAAAGTTATTAAGTGCTTAACTATGGGGGATAGTGCCAAGGATGAAGAAATCCTTCAGGAATTATTAGATGAAGATGACTCATGGGTGTGTCTTGATAAAGAATGAGAGGATGATGCAACATTACTTCAACGCACTTTCCTTGAGAGAGAAAGGAAAAATGGTCTACTTAGTAGATGATGAAGAAGTAGATAATTTGGATGTAAACCATTCAACAGGAAGGTGTGAGGTATTGGACAGTGTGGATAAGACCATGCATGTCTATCATGAACATATGAAGGCAAAGCGGTGAATATTGGAATAGAATCGAGCCTAAGGAAGCAATAGTTGGAGACTATTGGTCAGAATCTGAAATGAAAAAAATCATAGAGTTACTAAGGGATTACCAGGACCTATTTCCTAGGGGGTACCATGAACTTAAAGACATGCATGAATCGTTAGGGGAGATGAAGATAAAGCTTAAAGAGGGTACACACCTAGTTAGAAAGAGACCTTACAAAATGAACCCCAATTTGCATGAAAAGGTCAAAGAAGAGATTGATAACATGTTAGAGTATGGAATTATCAAACCCCTTGATGAGTCAGAATGGGTTAGTCCAATGGTGATTAGTATCAAGAAGGATGGATGGATTAGAATATGCGTGGACTACAGGGAGCTAAATGCTGCATGTGTAACAGATCCATTCCCTATGTCATTTACTGAGGAAATACTAGAAGGAGTTACAGGGTCCAAAATATATTCGTTTACAGATGGGTTCTCTGGGTATCATCAGGTTCGAATTTCCCAGGAGGATCAAGAAAAGACTACATTTACTATTGAATGGGGTAGCTTTGCCTATACTATCATGCCTTTTGGTTTGAAAATGAGACTGTTGTATTTTTGAGCATAGTTGTCCAAGAATTTAAGGAATTTATTCACAACTTCATATAGGTATATTTAGACGATTGGACGTGTGTATGGATTAGTTAAGGATCACTGCGACAATCTGTGCTTAATGTTTGAATGGTGTAGATAGTTGAGTATTTATTTGAACATCAAGAAGTGCATACTCTCTACACCATTTGGGATACTTTTAGGACACATAATTTGCAAGGAGGGTTTATTGGTTAACCCAACAAAGGTTACTGATCATTATAAGCCTAAGGGAGCCTACCAATCAAAGTGAGGTGTGTGAATTTTTGGGTCATACAGGATATTACTAAAAGTTTATCAAAGGCTATGCCAAAGTTTTCACACCCTTAGAAGAGTTAATGAAAGGGAAAGGTACTTTATACTTGGGATAACAATAGCAATGCACATTCAAGACATTTAAGGAGAAACTTACCACCGCGCCTATTCTACGTTTTCCTTTGGCATGGAAATTGGTGTAGTGTTAGACCAACCTGGAGAAGGTGTTGTAGATCATCCTATCTATTTTGATAGTAGAAAGTTGACTCATGACGAATAGAATTACACAACTACAAAGCGTGAAGCTTTTTCAATGATCTATGCACTGCATAAATTCCGCTTGATACTCTACTAGCTACACCATTCATCTTTTATACAGATCACATGACATAGAAGTATTTGGTAAATAAACCTATATTACAAGGGCACATATGTTGATGGGTACTCTTATTTCAAGAATTTGATTTCACAGTTGTGGTAAAACTAGGAAAAAGTAATTATGGACCAGACCATTTATCAAGAATATAGTCAGGAGAAGAAGCATAGGCAATTGAGGATACCATGCTAGATACATAGTTATATAGGTTACAATGTGTGCCATGAAAACTAGATGACATTTTTGTTGTCCTTTCTACGCACAGGATGACACTAGAAGGAATGAAATCCTTGGAGAAGAAACAACTTGCTATACACGTCGCACCTTATATGTTAATTAGTGGTGACTTGTAAAAATTGGGTCATGATGAGGTATCATGCCATTGTGTATTAGAACATGAGCACATGGGTATTATAGAAGAAGATCATGGTGGAATTGCAGGTGGACACTATGCAGGTGATGCCACAACGTGTAAGATTCTACTCGTTGGATTATGGTGGGAGACCCTCTATAAAGATTGTAAGGAATTTTGTAAGGCATGTGACCATTGTCAACGTCTTGGAAGACCAGTCAGTGAGATGAAATGCCTCTGAGACCTATTACTAGCGTATAACTGTTTGAGAAATGGGCTATAGATTTTGTGAGTCCTATCTCACCAGCTGTGCGTAGAACTAGATCGTGCTACATTTTAACTTGCACACACTATCTGACAAGATGGGCAGAAGCAACACCTACAAAGGACTCAGAAAACAACTACAATAGCTTAATTTCTATAGGAAAATATTATTACAAGGCATGGATGTCCTTTAAGTTTGACCAAAGTGATAGAGGAACACATTTTCTTAATTACACAATCAAAATTTTATTAGATGAGTTCATGATTGCACACCATAAGACTCGCACCTTATCATCCTCGGGAAAATGGAATTGCTGAAGCTTTCAACAAAATTTTGGGCCAAAAATTGACAAAAATCTATGATGTTGGAAGAAAGGATTGGGATGATAAAGTATATGTAGTACTTTGGGCATATCGAACAACATATAAAATGTTGAATAAAGCAACACCATTTCAGTTAGTTTTTAGCACAAAAGTCGTTCTTCATATGGAATTTATGTTACCTTCTTTACGTATTATGCACGATGGAGGTCTAGCTGATGAGAAAGATTTAGAAGAACGGATTGAAAAGATAATTCAGCTAGATGAGCGATGAGCCATAGCATGTTGGAGTCAGAAGCAAGAAAAGTCTAGGCAGAAGGCTTGACATGACATAAAAATAAGGGATAAGAAGTTTGAGATTGGAAAAATGGTGCTTCTCTATGACTCTAAGTTCTTATGCCATCCAAGAAAACTTAAGGTACATTGGTTGGGGCCGTATGTTATCACTTACATCCTTGAAATAGGCACTTTCTAGTTAGAAGCACTTGATGGAACACGGCTACTCGGTTACTTCAACGGGAGTAGGCTAAAGCCCTACTATAAATAAGTCTTCTTGGTGTTTGTAATAAGGTAGTATTTCCATTTAGATTAGGTTTTTAATTCTGTATTTCCTTAATGTGTTTCCTTCTTTGTTGCTATGCTTTGTCAATTTAGTTGGTGTGTTGTGTAATAAGCATGCTTACGTGCATGGAGCTAATTACTATATGAAGCATGTTTATGTGTAGAGGACTACACATACTTTTAGTGTGGGTGGATTGTCGATATTTAGGTACAAAATCATGGGAATTGAAAAGTGAAAGGAATAAGCTGCTACGAGTGCTTTTCGAGTCAAAGGATTGCTTCTAAAAAGTGACCAAAGATGGAGATGAATGAAGGGACAAAAGTATAACGCGAGGTAAGTAGAGGCCATAACAACTACCAGTAGAAGGTGTAGTGATGAGGTACTTGGGTGCAAGGAAGCATGCTAAAGAGAAGTCTTTGATTAGAGGGTAGGAAGGCACGCTAGAAGGTTATGGTCTGGGGCGCGAAGATGTAACGTGCGGAAAGGATGGAATTGGTCAATTAATGAGAGGATATTTGGTAGGTGAAGGAGCAATGAATGCATTAAAAATTTGAATTTCTATATAAGGATGGTATGTGAATTCATTTTTACCATTACGATTAAGAGTATTTGAAAAAGAGCTAAGTGTGAAGAGCCGAGTGATCGAATTGAGGTGTGAGAGGTGTGTAACCAGTTGTGACGAAGAGATCTATGCGCAGAAAAGAGCTTGCGTCCCGGTGGTGAAGGGTTTGAGTGAAGCAAGGTGACAAAGAGGAGTGAGGGCACATGATTTCACCTAGGGCATGTTGAATCGAGCTAGGGTTTGATTTGCACATTGCAGAATTCAAGAGGCGAGTATCTACAAAGGATTTCAAGGTAGAAATGACACCCAAGAAAGTAGTTGTAGCAGGAGTGAAGGGAAAGAAGAAGGTGGTCGAAGAAGAAGAGGAGATGGCTCTCGAAAGTAATTTTTCTGAAATGTAATATCCAGAGGGGGTTATCATAGGCCAGAGTGGGATTCTCACATAAGAAAAATCAAGGTGAGTGAGTACAACCATCATACCACAGAGAATAAGAAGTATCTTGATGCCTTGCTAAACACAAAGGCAAATAAACACATGACGGAAGACATACTGGTGTATGACAATACCGTGAGAATATCTTGAAGAAGATAGGATTTTACCAGCTATACAAACTCCCTTACTTTAGGAAATATGAGCCCTTGTACCAGTGGCTCATGAGAAGAGTGCATGAATATTTTTTCTACTTTGTAGGACGCAGAGCCAGAATTTCAGCCGTGCTCATCTCCACAGTAACGGGATTGAAGGGAACAAGAGAATATTTGTGAGATGATCTAATAGAAAAGGCCACAATATTAGAGACCAGAAAGGAGTTGGGGTACATGAAGGGTCCGCGTGGCATGGACATTGATAAACTAAAGAAATATCTAGTTGTGCAAGCAGCCACACATCTCATTACAAAGTTAAATGACCAGAAAGGTGGTCACAAGTGAATACCATGTGGCTGCACATTGCTAAAAAGATGTCTGAAGGGGTAGTTTACAACATTTCACGTTATATTGCAGAAAATATCATTGAGGAAGTGTGCACAGGAGGAAGGATCAGCTTTGGAGATATTTTGTTTTCACTAGTGTTCATGGAGATCAGAGTGCTTGATGGACCAAAAGAGAAGATATGGGAGTATCCCATGGAGCACAAGTCACCTGCAGAATGCTTCAAAAAGTACTTGTGTGAAGGATCCATGACATAACATGTCAATCAAATGGCTGAGAAGTGGTATGATAGGCTTCATGCATCCTTTGAAGAAGAATGACACATCCCCAAGGACTTGCCTTCGGTGGTTGGAAAGGCAGTTCAGTTCACTGTATACTAGCATTTCTGTATAGCGCGGTTCACCATGAAGGATGTAACATGGAGCCCTTGGTGTAAGTTTTCATATGCCTTCATAACTAGGTACTTCCAAGCATTAGTACACATGTTCTTAGACATGCGGTGCCTCACATTCAATGCGAACAAGGTAGATTGTGACTACCACACGCTAAGGAAGAAATATGTGTATCCAGGGTGGGGTGCATATATTGAAAGGCTCATTTCAAATGTATTGAGCATCAAACTAGTAAGTTTGGTTATGGGAGATATTAGAGTAGCAATGGTGTAGCTCAAGTAAAGCCCAAGTTGGAGAATAACAAGTATGTGGAAGATGAGTTCACACTTCCAACACCACCAAAGGGTAAGCACACGATGGAGAACATCCCAGTGCCTAAGCCCACAAAGCCAATTGAAGTGGAGGATGAGGAGGATGAGTGTGAGGATAGTGGTGGTTTGGAGCATAGAGGTAGAAGACATCCTACGAATAAGGGTGAAGCTGAGTGTGCCACTACACCACCTCAGCCACAAGAGGGGGATGATGAGGACTTAGATGTAGTCCAAGGAGAGAACATATTTAAGAGAGTGTTTAGGAGAACAAGAACCCAGGGTGTTACTTTGCAAACAGTGCACAAATCACCCAGACTCTCTCCACAGAAGGAGATAACCATGAAAAGGAGAAGGAAATTGAAGTTGAATGAGGAGGTGGAAGAATTAAAGGAAAGCGTGCCTAATTCTCCTACACCTCTAGAGAATGTAGAAGAATAGAAAGATGAAGAAATGAAGCAAGGAGAAGAGGAGGAAAAGGGAATAGATGAGATAGTTACAGAGACTACTCAGGACATGGAGGCACAAGTCCCAAATCTGGAGGCTCAAGTTCCTAAGCAGCCAAGATCTAGAAGAACAAGTGGAGAGCACATTCCACTAACCATGGGTTATGCAAAGGACGTAGGTAAAATTATCTCGTGCTGTTTCAGAGCACACTGTCACAAAAGGACTTATATGGCTAGGAATTAATGGATGAAGATATGGCTATAATGTGCACAAGGAAGCAATTATCATGGTCCATGCACACACACATGGATGAGCTAGATTTTTATGTGTGTGAGGAGTCATACGTATCAAGGAGGTTAAAGAAGACACCTCAGGCTAGACACATGACAATAAAGCCTACTATCATGTCAGATGAACAGTAAGCAATGCATTGGTGAAAGTCTCAATAGAGGTGGTGAGGAAGAATATGGACAAGGCTGCCACAATTAGGGCACTCAAGGAAGATATTACGACTAAGGATGGAGAAATAGCATGCCTAACGTAGGAAAAAGATGTAACATTACCATTTTAAGACTTTAGAAACTAGAGAATTTTTTTAATATATAATGTTCATTGTTCTAAATAAAGCATTATTTAGAACAAACATTCCATGCCAATTGAATTCAAATAGATAACCATATGCAACTGTAAGGACTCGGTGATCCACCGATCTATTCATTCCATAACTCAAAGAAGCTACCGATATATTTATGTTATCTTATGTATGTGCATACATATCGTATACTTTGTATACCTAGTCCTTCTACCCTACACCGTGCACCGAGTGATCTATTTAAAGAACATATCTGAATATCTATTACCAATATTCATCTGATATCATGTTTTTTTTAAACTTGGTGACATAGGAAAACACAACTAGCAACTTGCGATACTTTGGCCAAATATTTACAACATACCGTGTATGTCACTATTCCTAGATGGCATACTCATCATATTGGAATATGTCCTTCACCTCACTCCTCTATTATCATGATTGGTCTTTACTGACTACCGTCAGTCCACTTGTCCTAGGTTTAACCCTAGCCCTAGATAGAAACATAACTTATTATAGGAAGACGCTCACAATGGCCTAGGGTAGATGGGCATACTTGGTTGACCTAAGTCAACCATATGTGCCAAGGTACCCTGAGCCATTGGGAGCTAATTCCTATCCTAAATATGCTCCTATCCTGACCTAGAGAGAAACTAAGTTCAAGTCCAAGTTCTTATTGTGTGTAGATCTGGATGATCAATGTGGAAGGGTGATGCCACATGTCAACTACAATGTTGTATTCTTGAGAAGACCCAAGTCTTCTCAAAATTACAACCCTGCAGTTGGCGTGTGCCAACATCCTACAGAAACTACCTCATCCAACACTCTGGATTATGTCAATATGTTGTTAATTTGGATTATGTCTTGACTACAACAACCCTGCTAAACCCTAATCCAACACTCCATAAGTTCTTATTGTATACTTGTATCAATCGAGTATTAAAGAACTTTGTTAAACTTATGGTTGCTTTTAATGTTCATTTTCTCAGTTAAACCAACAATTAACCAAAACAGGATAGCGATATCATAAGTTTCTTTTAAAATGTTCTTTAACTTTCAGGAAGGTTTAACAACCGCATATAACTAATTAAAGTAGACTTCATACTAAATGAAGTCTAATAAATAGTAATCATACTTCCAAACCTTTTAGGTTTATATTCAATTGAGAGAGAGAAAGAATCTTTCTCTACATGATTAAGTATTAGGGTATATCATTCCCAATGTCCATATTTCTTAATGCATGTTCATTATGCATCACCTTATTATGTTAAATTGTTTAGATAAACACATCATATTATGCAACTCAACAAGTTGCTTCATTATAGGGGAAATTGAACTAATTCCCATTATCCATTTTATCAAGATAGCAAGATAAGCATAACATAATATAACTAATATCAATATGATGGAAATTTCATCTTCTTTATAAAAGTACAAGATAATTTTCACAACCCATGCAAATAAAACACAACTCACAATTCATCATTACAACTTATAAAATTTATAAGACTATGCCCTGTAGGCAACTACATAACAACAACCCTCATTCTATAAAGTATACAACTTTTCTTTACAATACAACAAAAGAATGAATCAAAATTCTTTACTAAGAATTATACATATATCAGCCAATACATCATATATGTTTTTTCCTTCTTTTACCACTTAAGTCATCCATCTGCAAAAATAGCTAGCACAGGTCAGTTCAATGAACTGAGCATGATAAACACTAATCATTCAAATGAAGTGCATTCCACTAATTGTATCATTAAAGTAACTTTGCTTTAATGAGATAATTAAATCATCATACAATCAGCATAAGTGATAACAAAAAGAAAGGAAGTACTTAATAATCCAAGATCATCTTTAAAGAGAAAAGCAGAATATAATAAACAATATCTACCTAAGATCTTAAAGTTGTTTTAATACTATCAAAGGCTAGAAAACAAACAACCAAACATGCCATCCCATTATTTCATAATTCTATCCTAATAGAATACCACATTTATCTTTTCTAAGAGACAAAATAAATGTATACAACATGGTTCCTTCAGAGGATGATTCATCTATATCCTAAGAAAGAACCATTATAAACTCAGCCCAAACCTATAACATCGAGAAAACAGACCAGATTATAACATGAGTTACTGTTCCTTTTAGGATAACATTATTGCACAATCAATCAATAGAATATACATCAAACAGAATTCCATAACCAAACAAGAAGGTAAGGAAAACCAGAACAACTCAACTGCAACTCCAATTCCAAATCTCCAAGAAGAAATTACCAATCAATAACAAAAATCAATGCTCACAAAAAAAGTAGCCCCGAAGAGGAGTTAATCTCTACTCAAGTTCTTCTCAAAAGACAAAGAGTACAAGAGACAAACCTACTCCTTTCCATATAAACTAGACAAGACTAGTCAACAATAGTCAAACCATAAGTATCAATGTACTTAACAACAAAACCATCATGGGTACTAGCTCTCAACACTATTTCCATCAATGATTCGAACAAGGTAGACCAACAGGTCAAGATAAATCACTATTTCAAAATGGAATCGAGTACAAAAAGTTCAAACATTGAGCCTATCCAAGGACAGAGTAAATGGTAACTCAATAAGGAAAGAACCCAAGATAAATCATTGTGTTTCGACTGTACAAGAAGTTCCATTTTGAACAAGTTTAGGATGAAAGCATACTGCAGACCCAAACCATAACTGATCTCAAAAGAATACGAATATACATATTTTCTTTCACAAAGAGAAATCAAGTCTTATTCACTATTTTAGTCAAGAATTGTATCCCAAAACAATAAATGATAAGGTTCAGAATTACCCATGAACCCAAAATGGAAGTCTCACAAAGGCTTACCAATTAATACAAAAAGAAAACAATTCGTGATTCAAAGAATCAAACTCGATACAACTGAATAGAGAAGGAATCCTTCCTAATTATTTCAGTGTCTAAGGTAACAACCCAAATCTTCCACTAAGACCCAATTCATTCAAGAGACAGAAGAGAGGGAGTGCTAGAACCCAAAACACCCAATACAAAAGTTGTCTCGGTCTTAAATTCCAAAGCAACAAGAACGGAACATCAAAACAAAACTTCACAACCATAAAATTATGACAATGGTGCCTTAGTACAAACTAATACAGTTAACCTATACGTGGGTTTCTTACAAACTAGTGGGGAGATAACACTTCCTCTAATTCCCACTCTCATACTATATCAAGAAGTCGATACTGATCAAAAATAAAATATAAGTTCAACATTCCTTAAGACATTTCCAGCCCAAAGCTCAAAAGATTTCAAACAACTCAAACAAGTTTTCACCCAGTCTCCTGGTGAGTGAGTTGTAAAAATAAAGAGTTATAAGCTAAACCTTTAACAAAAGAATAACCCAATACTAAAATGCCTGAACAGAATCAAATATATCGATCAAAATATAAGCTCATAACACTCAAGTGTTAAATCAGAGTTCAGTGTCGAACCCAAGCTTCATGCACAACGTTCAAAACTTCACAAGAAAAATAATGCGAGTACAAAGTGATAAATACAAACTCCATGCAACAGTTCAGTAATACATAAGATTCCAAAATAGTGGTTCCATTCAAATGAAGCTCCAACACAAGCTTAAACAAAACACAAAGTTTCAATTCGAGTCTGCATCTAAAGAACGCAACCCAGAAGCAATATAAAACAAAACTAGAGTTTCCCTAAGCTCATATGCTTTTATTGTCATGAAATTCAGTTCAATTCACATAACCGTTGAATATAAGATCTAGAGAGTGTAACAGAGATACAAAACAAGTTCTAATACGATTTTTTTACTTGCATGTAGGTCTTAAAACTAGCACAAAAAGGCTAGTTTTCAACCAATACTATTTTTCCATGGATTCAAATCAACACACAAGGATCCATAAAACCCAGAACCAAAATAACCAGACAGGCAAGAAAACAAGAATCTCATGAGAGCAGAGTTGTTCTAATGATTCATTTAGAAGAACGCAAATAATTTTAATAGTTAGATCCTATCATGCCTGATAGTGCTTCCACCAAATCGAAGGAGACTTCCAGCTGAGCTTCCAACTCTTTTTCTCCTCCAAGAAAGATAAAAAATCAAACATCTCTTCCTCCTTCGCCTCAAATACTTTCCTTCAATCAAAAATAGGCTGAAGAAACCAAAAATAGCTTTGAAGTGAAGGTCAAACTGTTGGTTCGAAGAACCAGTTAGCTCCATGCAGAGAAAAATCCACCATGCAAGAAAAACCAAATGACCTCCTACAAACCCACCTCCTATGTTTCCAAGATGGTTTACACGCAAAGACCGAGGCTCATAAATTCCATTCAATCTAAAATTCCCGCTTATATTTCCTTTCCACCGCCTCCTAAATCTGGTGAATGCCAAATCAACACAAAAATACAATTCCATCCGTTAGTGGAGTTTCCACGTAGGCCTCCACCAAGTCCACTGGCCCTCTACCAAATCTGTGCAGTACTTCTTCATTTAAACCCCTTTCAAATCATTTAAATGTCATTGGAACCGTCGCCCTTATGTCATGCAACCCCTTTAGGTTCCCTTTAGTTTAGGTTAGATTCAAATAGAACTTAGGTTAATTTAACAATTACCAACATAGGCCTTAGAACATTAGCCATTAGAGTTCCCACCTTAGGTTAGCTTTAAATCACAACTCTTTAGTAATAGGTAGTAGCTAAAATATTTTAGTATCCCCTTAGTAACTCTTCCCTTATTTGCTTAGCGTAATGCTTAGGTTAGGACAAAATTCCAATAAATAAACATAGCTGTTCTTACATGGCTTAGGTTACCGTTAGGATAGTCCTTAGATTTTAGGACTCGAAATTCTCCTCAGAGAATTGAATTTTTCTTAAGTCCTTAATGTCCTGCCAAGATCAATCACCAAAGACCCGAGCACAAACATACAGCTAAATGAAAACACGTTGCAACAAGACCAAGAATTAGTATAATGCAAAAATTCAGTCTTCTATGTCCCTTAAACTACTGAATGTCAATTTTACCATTCAGTCTATGAAGAAGACTTGAAACATTCCTTGGATCACTGAAATTGATCCAAGGATAAATCAAAAGAAGAATCAAGTCTGCAACTCTTAAAACCAGATCACAACTCATCTTTTTGAAGTGAAAATGAATTCTTGACAACCATATAATTTCAGTCTAATGATTTTAAGAACAGAAAAGATTTATCCCTATCAAGCATGATCTTCAATAGTCAAAAGAACACATCTTTATCCAGAAAATCACATGTCAACACTTGAATGCAAAAGAGGAATATATCAGTTGTCGAGGGTGTTACATGCTTCCCTCCTAAAAGAATCATCATCCCGATGATTATCTCATTTTTAACATATTGCATCAAGGAAAAATCATCCTATTCAATTTTCTTACCATATGTCAAAACATATCAACATTAATTAAGTTCCAAAATCAACATTATATAGTTGTTTATTCAAAATAAATAAATATCTGCCAAAAATTGGCATACTTATTGTATTACAAAGATAAAATCACATGTTTTTATCAGTCAACAGAGTCAATCCTATTCAAATAGATATGGAAAAGTAGTTTTCATATCCTCAAGGTTTTGCAAGTTACAATTTCTTCATTAAACTGGTCCCATTGAACCTTGTATTGACTTATCTCACAATTTATCAAATGCAATCGACGAGTTTCAAGCACTCGTATCGGTTTAACCACGATTGTTCCTGGGTCCTAGACCTGCAAGGAATTCCAATTTAACATGTGTGATAAATCTGAAACGTATTTCTTAAGCAAAGAAATATAGAAAACATCATGCATTTGTGACAAAGCAGGAGGTAATGATAAACGATAAGCTACAGGGTTGATTACTTCAACTATCTCAAAAGGTCCCACAAAACGAGGTGATAACTTGGTAGCCTTGCCAAAAGTTATAGAAATCTTTTTCGGTTTAGCCCGAAGAAAGACTTTCTCACTAAGTTCAAATTTCCTATTAACCCTCTTTAAGTCAGCATAACTCTTTTGCCTATCTATGCTTCTTTCAAGCGTTCATGAATCAATTTAACTTGTTGTTCCATTTTAGTAAGAATTTCATGTCTAATTACCTCTCTATCCTATATGCTATCCCGACTAACAGGGGTTCTGCATTTTCTTCCATATAATGCCTCGAAAGGTGCCATCTTAAGAGAAGCATGATATGTATTATTATATGTGAATTCAAACAATGGAAGGTAATATTCCCACTTATACTGTTGATCCATGTGTTTCACCTGATTTCTTAGTTTTTTGAGAAGTACTTGACGAAACAGATAAGGTAAAGGTGGTAAGAGGAATACGGTTTGAGATGGTTGAAGGTTGTATGCGCTCGTATTTGAATTCTGAATCAAAGTGATTGTGAGACCTTCCTTTTGGCTAGGAGGAACTACCTATATAAGAACCAAAACAAGACCACAAAAGAGAGTTAAATGATATATGCAGTGGACTGCCTAGCATGTGCTAGATCCTGGAAGTGCGATACTTCCTAGATGGTTATTAGTCCACTATTTAAAACAATTCAATGCTGAAATCAAGTAAATATTGTCCTACTGTAGTTTAATATGATTTAGGCATCTCATACAAATGTAATAGGCTAGATCTAATCTAACAGGATAGGCTAGAAGGAGATCCAGAGGTCAAATAGGTTGGTTATAGGTGAATCTGAGCTAACAAGCTAGGTTAGATACAGATATGAAGGTCAAATAGGTGTTCAGATAGGTATATGTAGATGTGGGAAACATGTTGTTATTCTGGTAGAAATCAGGTGACACAGAGACCGACCATGGTTTTACTGTAACCGATGATGGTTTTTTTTCGAATGTGCAGCTTAGAGAGAAGATGACGTCGGTTAAGTCGAAGGCGGTGGAATCACACAGTCCAGGTTTTTGGCGTTTTGGGGTAAAAAAGTGGAGTGGATAGAAGGAAGGGATTGATCACAGAGGGGATGTAGATAGGTTGCAAAGGTCTGCAGACTCTTGAGGAGGTCAAAATGGGCAATTGGGCCAAGTATTAGGATGATTGGGTATGGAAGGTGATCTGCAACTGGAGAGAGGAAAATGGACAGAGCAAAAGACTAGGTTCCTTTACCAAAAAGACTACAGCTGATGATAAGAAAATGAAATAGATGGAAGGAGGATACTTACTCTTCTGTGAGGTACAAGTCTGAATAATAATGAAAAGTTTCTCCTTTGAAGAATGCTGAGAAGAAAGTCTCACTGTTGTGCCAGTGTATTTGGTTGCCTTAGTTGATCCCAAATCAATCTTTGTTCTGCTGCCACATCTAAAGAGATCGAATCTGATATCAGAAGTTTGCAAACAATAACCCAAGCCCTATTACAAAGCTCTAGATGGGTCTAAATAGGCCATTTGGTCCATTCGGTATAACTGGTGTTGGTTTAGGGTGAATCGACAACATTTTAGGGTAAACCGACGTCGGTTTGGGTGAGATATCTCGGGTTGTTCAAAAGTTGCCTAGGAAGTTGTTCCGCCATTTGATAAGGATCTCTTCTTTTCTCGGGGACGAAAACCAACCTTAGGAGCCTTTTAATGTGAGGTGAGGGAATAGGTCTAATGTTAGGTTTTATTTAGGACATTGGTTTAGGTTAATGGGTCAAATGATGGGGGTGGTTAGGTGAGGTGTATTTAATAAAAGCAATTATATTAAATAGGTGTGTGAGGGTGGTGAAATAATTTAATGTAAATAATTAAATTAATATGTGTGTGGGTAAAAGGTCATTAACTTAATTAAATTAATATGTATGGAGATAAATGACATTAATTTAATTAAAGTAATTAAATTAAAATGTGTGGGGTGTAGGAGGTAGGTGCTAAAGTGTTGAGGATGAGGAAATGATTATAGGGCTGTGGTAGGGGACCAAGGTGATTATGACATGATTTTAGTGTCTACATTTTTCCCCTTCTTGTTGCATAGCTTGTATTGGTAAGTGACGTGAACAAGAATAGAGTGTGGTTGCCCCAAGTGGGAATGAGGGTGATCCCCCTCAAACCAGGAACTGATGAGTTGGTAGAGCACATCGGTGAGTGGTTTGATAAAAGTGGATGTGAAGAAGAATAGTGAAAAAATGGGGAAAGGAGTAAAGGGTAAATCGGGCATATAGGTAAATGGGTAAACGGGCCAAGGTTAAAGGTAGTGGCATTTGACCACACGCACATGTATAAATTGTGACACGAGTACCAGGTTGAAGAGCTTGCAAACTCTACATCGTCTAAGGTCGATAGGTTTATCAAACAAGGTTGAAGTGATTCCAGTATCCAAGGTATAGGATATGGTCAGGAAACACAACGTAGGTTAGGGGTAGGAACATTTAGGTATGTTCCGGTACACCAAAGGTAGGGTCAGGATAAACGGTCATGGCAATAGGCTAGGTAAAGTCATTAGGTCAAACAACACAAGTAACAGTGTCACAAGGTATAGCAAGCACATTGGTTCAAAGGTCACAAATAGTGTTTCGGGTCTAGGTAGATAGGTCACAACATGGGTAAGGCCAAGGTAGGGGTGAAATAAGGAGATGCCAATTGGTTAACAAGGTGAGGTTAAAGAAGGTGGAGGGCCAGAGAAGAAGGTAAAGTGGTCCAGGTAGGGGTAGGGGAGGCAAAAGAAAAATGAGGTGAATGTGAGGGCAATGAGTAGGCAGGGTAAATGACAGTGGTCAGTATGAACCGATGATGGTGGAGAGGAACCGACGGCGGTAGTCTAGGGCATCAGACCGACAGCGGTCAAGGGTTAACCAACGTCGGTTGAGTCGGGTAGGGTATAAAAAGTGGAAAACCCACATTTTAAAATTCATTTGTGTATTGTGAAAAGGAGAAAAGGACAAGAAGAGAGAAAAGAGGAAGAGGATAAAAGAGAGCATCAGAGAGCTTGGTTGGCGAGCCACATAGTTGATTGGGCGAGAGGTGGGACCACGATATCAGGTGGATTGAGTGGATTGGTTGGAGAGTCGGAGGTGATTTGAGGATGGCGGAGGCTGGAGAGGGATCGGGAGGAGTGGCATGGAGGCTGGAGGTTCCACCATGATGGTGGTAGCGGGATCAGGTAGGATTTAAACCTTTGTTATTGATTTGTGAGTTAATTTGGTTAAAATATAAAAAATGTGAAAAATGGGGGTTGGGGGGGAAGAAATTTGAAAATAAGGGAAAAAGGGGGAAACGGGGATAGTGAAGAGTAGGGGGTAGGTTAAAAGAGAGAAAGAGGAATAATTAGAGGTGAGAAGAGGGATTTTGGTGGGTAAAAGGAGTAGGAGGGGGAAAAGGAGGGTTGGGAAGTCGTGGTGGGTGGCACGATAGTGACCGACGTCAGTCAACTTGTGGCCGATGTCGGTGGGTAGAGACTGGTATCAGTCACAAGAATAGTGACCGATGCTGGTCAAGGGGAGACCGTGGTCGGTTAGGGGATAACCGGGGTCGGTTGATGATAACCGACTCGGTTAACCTAAGGGTAAGTTGGGACCAAAAAGTAGGTTAGGTGGGGAAGGGTTAGGTGAGAGGGGAAGGGTTGAGGGTGGTTTTGGGTGAGGGTAGGGTAGATAGTTTTGGGTGGATAGGTTTGGGTAGGTTTGGGTGAGGGTTAGGTTAGATAGGTTTGGGTAGATGGGTTTGGGTAGGTTTGGGTGAGCGACAAGGCCAATGGGATGGGGGTGGGGAAAGAGATTAGGTCGGGATGTGGGGTAAAATAGGTAAGTTGGGAAAGGTATACTAATACATTGCTTTTGTGGGATGCAGGTGAGAGACGAGCTGCGGATGAGGGCCCAGTGCCACCCTTGTTATTGTGAGAGTATGGGTGAGCACGACGCAGGTGGAGTGGCAACATGTTGCAGAGGTGGGGCTGATAGGGGTGAGGTGCTACGGCATGTATGTAGTCGAGAGGTGAGTCTTATGGTTTCCCTCATCGATAGATGGGACTCGGTGACCAACACCTTCCATTTGCCGACGGGTGAGATGACGATCACCCTGGAGGACATCTACAGGATCCTGCGGTTGCCCATATTGGGGGCCTAGGTTTATTCCATCTCTTCAGAGGCATCTAAGGAGTTACTAGCACCCGTTTTTGGTGAGGGTGTAGTAGATCTGACATTCCATAGTGCTAGCATGAGCTATGGAGTGATGTATAGAGCTCATCCAAAGGAGATGAGGTTAGTTGTACTCTTGATGGAGGTAAGTGTGCTGCTTCGCATTACCGGATGTAGAGGGTGGGAGATTCTTGAGGTCACTGATGGGAGTCCTCCATGACATGATGATACAAATGGACATGGTTCACATGGGCACTGCATTCTAACGTACAGTGTATAAAGAGCTATGGGCCTACGGGTGACTACGGAGATTCAACATCTGCTGCATCGTATTACTGCATTGCTGGGCTTACAAGCACATTATTTGTGTTCGACCAGTGGGGATGCCCCAGGAAAACGCATTCCCATGGAGAGTTTTGAGAGTGGGGTATAGTTGGTGGGTACCGGCCATGGGAGAGGCCTGAGGAGCCAGAGCTACCCATGATGTAGCGTACTACAGGAGGTTTTTGGAGGGGCTATCTGGGGTGGACGTCATTTGGAGGCCGTATGTGGGCTTACCTTCATATGAGACAGAGATGGCCCATGAAAGAGCTAGATGGTTATAGTTACATCGTGGATAGAGGGGAGGAGAGCGGAGAGCATGAGTGAATACCCGTAGAGTGGGTTAGACGCCGATTTTGATTAGTCAGGGTGTACCGCCTCCATTCTTGCGATCTTGGAGAGATGATGTGGAGAGACCTATGTCTCCACCATGATCCATAGTTCCGACTAGACAGAGGAGGAGCAGCACCAGTAGATACTCAAATTGATGATGCTAGGGTGCAGAGATGGGTACATCCGGTGGTGGGCAACATAGCTAAGAGCCGTACCACTGAGGCCGGGGCAGCAGAGACTTAGCCACCATCATAGTATAGAGGATGCCCTACTGAGGGTAGGTGGCTACCTTAGTGACGTAGCTTGAGATTATGCGCAGGGTAGGCCGACAGTGTACAGAGGCACATGTTGCCATATTACAGCCGAATAGTGATGTTGTAGGCTCGAGTAGGGTAGGGAAAGGTACCTCATAGAGTAGAGGCAGGGGGAGATGGAGATGGAGAGGAGGTAGGTAGGCTTTACTGAGGCAGGTTAGCCACATACGAGGGCGGGCTGGGTGCAAGGCCAAGCGACAAAGAGTAGGTGAGCACAAATTACTACCTTACAAGCCCATATACAGGCACATGCATAGATTAGGCCGACTCGAGCTCTGAAGTGCAAAGCAGCCATGAGGCCCAGTGCGAGTTCGAGGATAGGATCCCATGTACAGCAACCACACAAGTAGTGGGACCCATGGCACCTCCACGAGATAGTGCTCATGCTGAGTTCGAATATGCCCTAGAGAGGCATGATATTACTAGGATCATTTGTTAGCTATTGGGCTAGATGTGCCCTCCTATGCCGAGTATAGAGCACAACAGGCCTCCAGTGAGAGGACTAGATCCCGCACTCACAGTGTGGAGAGTACAAGGGGAGCCCAAGGACAGGGTCGTGGTGAGGCCACTAGTGTGTAGAGGCCAGCCCCAGGTGAGGGGCCATCAATAGGAGGTGAGGTAGGTGTCGGACCCTCAGACAGGTGCGGTAGAGGGGTCGGGAGAGACACAGTCACAGGGAGCATTCCCCAACATTAGATGGGGAGATGATTGACTTGTTATGGACCAGCCTATTGCCAAGTCATTTTGTATGTATTATATATGAGACCGGCTGTGTGCTGAAGATATTTTGTATTTATTATTGTGTTGTACATGATACCGGCCTGCGTGCTAATTTTTTTTTGTATTGATTCATTCATTCTTTTTGTATATATGAGACCGACCTGCATGCCGATGACATTTTGTATTGTATATCGGCCTACGTGCCAACATTTTTGAGATGATGGCCATGATGAGACATGCATGTATTTTGAGATACGATTATTGATTTATATGATGAGATTCATGGTATTTGGTGATGTGTTAATGTGTTGATGAGATATTGGTTTATGGCTTGTGTTAGATGAGATATGGATTTGTTACTTTGTATTAGATGAGATATGGGTTTGTTGGTTTGATATGGATGGAAATTAGGTGAGTTAGGCATGATGGAGTCAGGTCAGTTTAGGCATGGATCAAGTCAGGTTGGTTAGGCATGGTTGAGTTAGATTGGTTAGGCATGGATTGAGTCAGGTTGTTAGGCATGGATTGAGTCAAGTTGTTTAGGCATGGTTGAGTCAGGTTGGTTAGGCATGGTTGAGTCAGGTTATAGGCATGGATGAGTTAGGTTATAGGCATGGTGGAGTCAGGTTGGTTTAGGCATGGTGGAGTTAGGTTGGTTTAGGCATGGATGTTCATTTCGGTATTTTGATAACAAATGGCAATATAAATGCATGAGATGGTGTAAAATGTGGAAAATGTTGGTTATGTATGAAAATGTGAAATAATATAAGTGGTAAAATTCATGTGGTATATGGTATAGATGTCGAGGTTTTTGATATGAACAGGAAATTAGGTAAAAGGGGGGGAAAATGGTTAGGGTAAAGAGTGGCCGAGCTAACCTTCCAGGGCCCCATGCCCTGGAAGTGCTGCCTACATAGTCCCGGTGAAAAGGGACCTCAGACCGATGTAGTTCTCCCATAAGCTAGGAAAGAATATGAGAAGATAGAAGAATAGGTAGTGAGGTTGATAGTTAGGTTGGATTCGAGGTCATAAGTATGATGAGGTCAAGGTCGATTAGGTGAGGTGGAATATAGGTAGATAGGTATGGGTGATTTGAGATGATAGGTAGTGTTGATTTCCAGGTCATATGTATAATTAGGTTGAGGGCATTGATGTTGGGGTTGAGAATAGGTAGATAGGTAAAGGTGATTTTAGGCTGATTGAGGCAGGAGAAGAAAATCCCAAAAGATAGGTGTCGAGGTTCTAGTCCTATATAGGAAGATCAAAAGGTAATGAAGAAGAGAAAAGATAAGAGGGGGCAAGAAAGCCACCCAATTGGCAAGGATCAAACATATGAAACACATCTACAGATAGGCTAGTGAACGTAAGACCCTAAAGACATTGCATGATTGATTACTCCAAAGGTGAAGAATAGTCACAAAATCACCAAATGTCATAGGTTTAGCAGGTCCCTTGAGGCAGAAGTGAAAAGACAATGGGTAAGGAGGTGAAGGTAATTGGGTCATAAAATGGGAAATAGAATGCCTTGGGCAATAGAGCCAAGATCACAATAGGCAAGTCCATGACGAAAAAGCTTATTTTTCTTTTTCTTTTCTTTTTGACTTTTTAGATAGACTAATCAATGTGGGAAGTCTATACGGGAGGAATATATGTCTCATTGAGGTCTTCGCGAAGCTGATCGATGCGGGAAGCTTCTAGATTTGGATTTTTGAGAAAATAGTCCTCTTTTGGAAAGACTATGTAGAGAGTTGCGAGATTTTTATAGCTGTCCTTCGAGGGAGCAGTCTACTTATAGTGACAATTAAAGGTGGAAGATGTCCTTTTGAGGGATTCATATTTTATATTGGAAGTTTGACTCAAGGAGTTAATCCCTTATTTTGGAAGATGTCCTTATGAGGGATTCATCTTTTTTTTGGCTTTTAAGTCATGGATGAGACTATAACGAAGCATTTGGTTCTTGTTGAGAAGGAAAGGGTGAACGACCATGAGATCTCATCTAAAAGAAGACAAAAAGTATCCATGAGAATCATGCCATGTGCAGAGCCGTGGTGCACATATTTAAGATAAGGAAAAAGGGTGACGAGTAATCACATGATGCTTGTGTAGTCATTGGAGATGAGGTGTGGAAAATAAAAAGGTAAATGATGCTCAAGGGACGAGCATGAACAAGATAAATAGTGATGTAGGACTAGAATTCAACAGTAGAATGGTCGAAGATGCAAGGAATTGAGGGGCTTAGGTTCGGGCTTACCATCAAGTGAAGACAAGCGATAAGCACCTGATCCATAGTCATGGGTCACGATGTATGGTCCAAGCCAATTAGGAGCAAATTTGCCCCGTTTGCTTTTTTCTACTTTGGTTACGTGTTGATTTTCCTTGAGGACGAGATCACCAACCTTGAAGGTGCGTTCATGGACACATTTTTCATAGGCATGCTTGATGAATTTTTGGTATACTTGGAGATGGTCGAGAGCATGAAGACGATGTTCGTCTAATAACTCAAGTTGTGCCAAACGGTCTTAGTGAAAGTTATCATCAGTGAGCATATCTTGAAGGGAGATACAAAGAGATAGGATATGGACTTGAGAGGCAAAACAACCCTGCGGTACCATAGAGACCGAGAAAAGGGGAGTGGCAACGGTGGAGGTGCGAATACTAGTATGGTATGCCCATAGAGTGAAAGGAATGTGCGTATGCCAATCCTTCCCAATATCGTTAACCACTTTCATGAGAATTTTGTTTAGGGTTTTATTGGTGGATTTGGCTTGGCCATTAGTTTGTGGGTAATATGGTGAGGAGAAGCTAAGATAGATACCAAAAGTGTCGCAAAGCTTCTGTAGAGTTTTGTTTTTGAATTGTTTTCCATTATTAGTGATAAGGTGATGTGGAACACCGAAGCGACAAATAATGTGATGATTGATGAACTCACATATTTTCTTAGCTTTAGTGGAGATGAGGGGTATGGCTTCAACCCATTTGGTGTAATATTCGGTAGTGGTGATGATCCATTGATGTCTTAGGGAAGAGTGAGGATTGATCTCTCTGATAAGATCCAAACCCCATTGAGAGAAGGGCCAAAGGTCACGAGTGACTTGTAAGGCATGAATAGGTGTGTGATGAAGATTGGCATGTTGTTGGCATTTTACACAATGCTTAATGTAGTCACAACAATCATGATTGAGGGTCGACCAATAATAGCCTAGGTAAAGAATGCATTTAGCAACAACAAGGCCATTGAAGTGACCTCCACATATGCCATCGTGAACTTCTTTAATGGTATAGGGGATTTTAGAGCTGGTGAGGCATCATAAGAGAATACTGTCAAAGCCTCGTTTATAGAGAAGGCCACCCATGATGACATAATGAGAGGAATTTTGAGAAAGGTGCGCTATCCATTACGTGTGAGATCAGGAGGCAATATAGAAAGGGAAAGGTAGTCTACACACTACTTATACCAAAGGTCTTGTGTGTTTAGTGAGGTAGTTCAGATAAGGTTAACACAACAAGATTTATAAGAAGGTCTCGATATGAATTTATGGTAACAAAGATGTCCGAATCGGCAGGTGAAGCGGGTATTTGGGACGCAAGGTAGACCACGGTATCCACAAATTTATTGGTGGATCGCGGAATGGTTTGAATTTTATAGAGTCAAAGGTCAAAAGGTAGTGAACATGATGCCGACGTAACATTTGTATTCCTGAAGTATTTCATTATGAAACTGATAAACACCATTGAATTGGTTTACTACCAGTTGATAATCACCAAAGATATTAATGGACTTAACCTCTAAGGCATAGGTAGTCATGAGACCTAATACAAGTGCTTCGTATTCGGTGATATTGTTGGTGCATTCGAAGTCGAGTTTGAATGATAAGGGCATGGGCTCACCATCAAGAGGAATGAGGATAATGCCTGCACCACCACCACGTTGACATTTGGAACCATCGAAGAATAAGGTCATTTGGTAAGGGTCATCATCTAAAGAGAGGTTAGTAATGGATTCATCAGGGAAATCAAAATTGAAGATTGATTCCTAGAAAGAGGTGCATCAGCGAGCTGGTCAGCAATGGCCTGGCCCTTGATATATTTTTGGTGGATGAATTCTAGGTCTAGGTTAGCAAGGAGCATGAGCCAACGTGTGACACGTTGATTTTGGTAAGGTTTAGCATACATGAAGTGTAAGGGGTTAGTGTTGGTCACAACATAGGTTTTGTGGTTGAGTAGGTAATGGCGAAGTTTGGTGGCAACAAAAACTAAGGCTAAGAAAAAAATTTTTAGGGTGAGTGTATCGGGTTTCATAGTATAGAAGGGTACAACTTATGTAATAAACCACCTGCTCCCTATGTTGTTCATCATGATGAGTGAGCATGGCCCTTAGAGAGTGATCAGTAGTTGAGATGTATAGGTAGAAGGGTTGGTTGTATTTAGGTGGAATAATTACGGGCGGTTGGATAAGGTATTATTTTAAAACGTCAAAAGTGGTTTGGCGATGGTCATCCCATTTGAAAGAGACATCCTTTTTGAGAAGGTGATGAAATGGTTGACACCAATCGGAGAGTTGGGAAATAAATCGAAGAATAGATTACAGTTTACCTTGCAGGCTATGAAGCTGTTTAAGGTTAGTGGGTGGAGGCATTTCGAGGATGGCCTTGACTTTAGGGATCAACTTCTATACCATGTAAGGAAATGATAAATCCAGGGGATTTCCTTAGAGAACCGTGAAGACACACTTTTTAGGTGAAGGCAAAAACAATATTTAATGAGGTGGTCAAAGATGGTTTTCAAGAGATAGAAAGAGGTGCTTGACACGAAATTTAGATTTGGCCAAGAGATCATCCACGTAATCTTCCATATATGCAATACATGATATAATGGAAGATGTAAGTCATAGCACGTTGATGATAGGTGGCACCGGCATTTTTAAGGCCAAAATGCATGACTTGATAGTAGAAGCCCTTAAGGGGTAATGAATGTGGTTTTGTGTTGATCCTTTGGAGCAAGAAATATTTGATAATAACCCAAGAAGCCATCCATAAGTGATAGCATCTCATGGCCAGTGGTAAGGTCAACCAACTGGTCAATACTAGGCAAAGGAAAATCATCTTTTGGGTAAGCAAGGTTGACATCATGGAAATCGGTGCAAATGCAAAGTCTCCCTGTCACTTTAGTCATAGGGACGATGTTAGAAATCCATTGGGGGTAATCGATGGGTAAGATGAAGGAAACTGAGAGAAGGCGTTGAAGTTCTTCTTTGACAAGAAGAGTAATGCGAGGGTGCATTTTACTCAACTTTTGCTTTACGGGTTTTGCATCGGGAATGGTTATAATATTATGGATGGGTATCGACACTAAAATTTTCCTCCATAATTTCTATTTCATTAATGTATGTATTAGGAATAGGATGTTGTTAAGTATAATTAGTAGTAGCGTCTGATAGAAGATAACGGTGCCACTCAGTATGGTGTCGCCAATAATGTGGAGTATGGTAATAGTCAAAGTACAATAGGAATGTTGTAAAAAGTAAATATTTGTCGTAAGTGGTCCAGGTAATGTTAAAATGTCAAATTTTGGGTAATTAGAGAAGTAGGGTCTACATGATTAGGAATTAGAAATATTATATTGGTAATAAGGACAAGGAGTGAGGTCATAAATATTTTGTGTATTTTATTTGTAAAAAGTCTAAAAATGTGGAACCCATGTAAAATGATAAGGTTTATCTTATCTTAGAAGATAAGCTTACATGTACGAGATAAGAGTTAAGGTATGGAATATGATTCGTCAGAGTGGATTTCTTATCCTATCTTAGAGATAGGATGGATAAGCCTGGAAGTTCTATAAATAGAGAGGCCACCCCCCTCATTTAGCATAGAAAGAAGTAGTGAGAAATATTGTAGGAAGTGTGTCTTGGTGAAAGGCAAGTGAAGCCATGAAGTACCTCATGGGTTAAAGATTACATCCATCATCATTCCTTCTTAACTATGGTAAATATTACATCCACCAAACTAAAGGCTGTGCATTAGTAAATAATCATAGGACGAGGAGTTCCCGGTAAAGAATTATCATAGTGCCGGATTGGTGATGACATTTTGGTTCCGTTGTCGGGACCATTCCTCGTTGGTGGATTTTCTGGAGAGATATTCCCACTTAGTCAAAAATCAATTAGAGGGTAACCTTGTTTTTTTTACATGCATAGTAGTTACCATGGTAAAGTCATTTTTACCGTGAATAGTAGTTACCATGATAAAGTTATTTTTGTTGTGAATAGTATTTATCACAGTAAAGTCACTTTTTACCGTGAATAGTATTTACCGCAGTAACTTCACTTTTATCGTGAATAGTGTTTACCACAAGAAAATCGGTTTTTATGAAGTAAGTCAAGTTTTACCATAGTTTACCGTGGTCATTTCTATAGTAATTCCAATTATTTGTGCACATAAGTCTTGTTGATTGTACTTGTGGGTTGGTATTTCACGGTGGTTACTTTTGAAAATGGGAAAGATTCCTATTTTTTCAGCTCAATCTAATGAAGATGCTTCTTCTTTCATTCAAGAGTTTAAGCGATCTTGTATTTGTAATGGCCTTATAAGAAGGGAACAATGGACTGAATTTTTTCCTACCTTTTTGGATGGTTCAGCACTTAGGTGGTTTGAAACACTAGGTGATAATGTGAAAAATTCATGGGTTTATTAAGCGAAAGTTTTCTTGAAGAATTTGGTGAACAACGAGAAATATACGAGATCTCATGATCGAGATCACAAAGCTATCCCAAAGAGAGAAGGAGAAGATAAAGGATTATCATGCTCGTGTTTTAGAGCTAAGGAGGAAGCTCGATGCCTAGATCCGGAAGGAAGGACTAGCGGATGGGTTGATGAATGGCGTGGATAATCTCCTCTGTAAGCACTTCATTCTTGGGATGAAGCCAGAGATTAGACAACGAGTGAAGTATGACCGCCTAGCTACCATTGAACAAGCAAAGGAGATTGCAAGAAGGCAAGAAGAAAGCATGGAAGAGGAGCCCAAAGAAATTGTTGCTAAAGTAGAGCCTACACCAGCACCTTTGGTCCAGAATCCACAACCACTCCCGGTGAGCACAAATATTTCTCCTAGTACATCTACTGAGTATGAAGATCTGCTCAAAAAGATGGGTTAGTTAACTATTAATCTTCTTCAAGGAAAGGAATTTAGTTCTCAGGGAGGAGATAGAGGTCCAAAAAGAAATATTTCTAAAGTTGTTTGTTATGGTTGTTATAAAAAGGGTCATTATAAGTATAATTGTCCAGATAGAGCTTCTACATCTGGTAAAGGAGATAATGATAAAGGAAAAACACCTGTGAATTCTTTTGATGTAGTAGATAAGAGCAGAAATAATGAAGTAGATGTGTTTGTAACAAAAAGAAAGAAAGAAAAAGATAATCAAGATGGAAATGATCCTAAGAAGATGAAAAAGAAACTAGTAAGAAACATAGGAGAAGAAAGTTGGGTGTGTAGGATTTTCTGATTTCACAGGGGCAAGGACCATACTCCATCTTGGAAGATCTATCCAAAAGGCTTGCAAATATTACATATGGTCAACTCTTGGCTATGTCTTCTGAGAAGAGGCGGGAGTTGCGAGGTGGACTCAATGCTCGAAGAAGGAAGGAGGTTGAGGTCCCTGTTTTGGAGGTAGAGGCGGATCCCTATGCTCCACAAGCTGAGGTATTATGTAATGGTATTTCAATTCATGATGTCTTAGTTGATGGAGGTGCTGTAGTTAATGTAATGACCGAGTCTGTAATGAATATGTTGGGTTTAAAAATTGATCACCCTTCAACACTTATGTTAAGGTCATTAAATAAGGGAAAAACTAAACCAGAAGGTGTAGTTTCAAATGTGGCAATATATGTTATGGGTGTTGTATGTGTGGTAGAATTTCAGGTGATGAAAAATGAGTCATTATTGCGTACCCAATGTTCTTTGGGAAGACCATGGCTAAGGAGAGTTCATGCAAGAAACTATTGGAATGAAGGTTTCATGACACTTGGACGTGGTAGAGAGAGGGTGAAGATAAATGTGATCCCTCGACATCATAAGGTAGAACCTGTGGATTCAAGTGATGAAACTGATGATTGGACATCCTCACGATTACTCTAGTACCGGTGAAGTGGACACGAAGATGAAGAAAGTGAGGTGGATTTTTCAGTCATGGATATCCTGCTAGTCACACCAACTCATGACCCCATAAAATTATCTGAAGAAGAAGTTGATGATCATCTCCAACAAATAAAGATTGGTGATGCTGTGATGGAGAGTGAGAAGGAATCCTACCTCTAGCTCTTTCGAAGGTACATACACCTATTCACTTTTGATTACAAGGAACTCCGTCAAGTAAGTTGGGTAGAACATTCTATTGAGCTGGTAGATGGTACTAAGCCCATAAAATGTCATATAGAATGAATCCTAATTTTCCAAGACTATAAAAGAAGAAATAGATAAGTTGCTTGATGCGGGATTCATATTTTGTGGAGAATTCGAGAATGGGTTTCTCCCATTGTGATCTCAATAAAAAAGAATGGGAAGCTACGCATTTGTGTTGATTACAGAAGCTCAATAAGGCAACAAAGAAGGATCATTACCCTCTTCCATTTTCAAATCAGATCTTGGGCCGAAGTAGGCTGGCCAAGAGTGTTATAGTTTTCTTTGATGGATATAGCGGATACAACCAAGTTCGTATAAGCAGAGAAAGATCAAGGTGAAGACCACGTTCACCACTCCTTGGGAACGTTTGCTTATAGAGTTATGCCTTTTGGTTTGTGTAATGCTCCAAACAACATTCCAACGTTTGATGAATAGGGTGTTCGAACCCTACATTGGGACCTTCATCGAGTATTTCGGATGATTTTGGACCATCTATGGAGCATTTCAAAGTAGATGAAGACCTAAACCCTAAAAAGTGTGTCTTTGGATGTTCTAAAGGCAAATGGAGACAACAGTTTTCAAAGATTTACCATTTCCTATGAAATAAGTTGAGATCGCATGTGGGTTCTTATAGAAGGCAAGAATTTCTCAAAGGGACAACCCTTGATTCTTGAAGAAGGAAGTTACCCGGAAATAAGGTGTCTTAGACAAGCTGAAGGAAGCCCTAGTGTCTTTGAAGAATCTAGATTGGAGCAAGCCATTCATTGTGTACACCGATGCCTCGAGATACAACACTAGGAAGTACTTTGAGCCAAAAGGATGAAAATGGGAATGAACATCCAATTTACTTTGGGAGAAGACAAATGAGTAGTCTTTGAGGTAAATTATCAGAATCGAAAAAGAGGCTCAAGCTATCATTTTTGCTATAAAGAAGTTTAGAAATTACTTTCTAGGGTAAAAATTTCTAGTTGTAAGATCATCGGGCTCTAAAATATATTGTAAATAAGCCTAACCCATCGGGAAGGATAGCAAGATGGATAATTTTGCTACAAGAATTTGAATTTGATATTATAGATAGGCCGGGGAAAGAAGCATGTCAATGTAGATGCACTCTCTCGAGCCTATGATGGTTTAGGATCATCTTGTGATGATGATGATTTCCGATGCAAACATTGTTCTCCTTGACACAATCCTAGTGAATACATAGATATTTGGAATTATCGAATGAATTCAAGTTTCTGATGGTGCCAATGCAAAGACTAAGAGAAAGATTACTCAAGCGATCGTCCATATTCTATTCTACATGGAGCATTATTTCGAATAGGACCTTATGGACAGACAAGAGGGCAGTTGGACGTGATCAAGGAAAGAAGCTGCTAGAAGAATTCCACAATGGTACATGTGGAGGGCACTTCTCTGGACAACTTACAACAAGAAGGATCTTGGATGCGAGTTATCACCGCCCACCCTTTTTAAAGATTGTTATAATTATTGTAAGACATGTGATATTTGTCAAACACATGGTAACCGTAAGACTTCATCAGCTCCATTATGTCCTATTCTTCCACTTGGTCCCTTTGAAAAGTGGGGAATAGACATTGTAGGTCCACTTCCAACTACATCATGCCAAAATAAGTATATTGTAGTTGCCACAGATTATTTAACCAAGTGGGTTGAAGCTAGGCCATTGAAAACAACTTCCATGGATGAAGTGGCAAGGTTCATATATGAACGCATTGTCACCAGATTTGGTTGTCCATTAGAAATTGTAACAGATCAAGGAAGCCACTTCATTAATGAGGTGGTAGAAGCCCTAGTCAATAAGTTTTCTATTAAGCACAGGAAGGCAACAACATACAAGCCAAGCACAAATGGACAAAGTGGACCGATATTTTTTTGTGTTGTGTCAAATTCTAGCAAAAGATGCAGCCTTGCAGGTACATAAATGGGATAAAAGGATTCATGCAGCATTGTGGGCATATAGGGCAACATCAAAGTCAGCAATAGGATACTCCCCATTTCAGTTGGCCTATGGCATTGATCCAATTCTTCCTATTGAGTTTGATATTCCCATTATGAGAGTTATGAAAAATGAAAGGATGGATGAAAGTGATTCAAGAAAAGAAAGGTTGGTACATCTTCATTTGATGGAGGAAATGAGAGAAATAGCAAAGGATACAAGCCATAAGAAGAAAATGAAGCAGAAGGAATACTTTGATCAAAAGATCCGGTGGTCTCCATTTCATGTGAATGACTTGGTTCTAGTATATGATTCCAGATACAAAAAAAGAAGATAGAGAAAATTTCTTCCAAAATGGATGGGGCCCTATAAAATAGCATTTGTGCATGAAAATGGTACGTACTGACTGGAGGAATTGGATGGCACTCCCATTACGAAATGGGTCAACCATGACAAGTTGAAGATTTTCCAAGCACTCAGAATAGTCTACTCCGAGGACGGAGTAGAAGCTAGGAAGGGGGAAGATGTCGACACTAAAATTTTCCTCCATAATTTCTATTTCATTAATGTATGTATTAGGAATAGGATGTTGTTAAGTATAATTAGTAGTAGCGTTTGATAGAAGATAACGGCGCCGTCAGTACGGTGTCGCCAATAATGTGGAGTACGGTAATAGTCAAAGTACAATAGGAATGTTGTAAAAAGTAAATATTTGTCGTAAGTGGTCCGGTAATGTTAAAATGTCAAAGTTTGGGTAATTAGAGAAGTAGGGTCTACATGATTAGGAATTAGAAATATTATATTGGTAATAAGGACAAGGAGTGAGGTCATAAATATTTTGTGTATTTTATTTGTAAAAAGTCTAAAAATGTGGAACCCATGTAAAATGATAAGGTTTATCTTATCTTAAGAGATAAGCTTACATGTATAGATAAGAGTTAAGGTATGGAATATGATTCGTCGAGTGGATTTATTATCCTATCTTAGAGATAAGATGGATAAGCATGGAAGTTCTATAAATAGAGAGGCCACCCCCTCATTTAGCAGAAGAAGTAGTGAGATAGTGAAGTGTAAAGGAAGCCATAGTTTAAAGGTGTGTTGAAGAAGCCATTAAGAGGTGTAATTGTAAATTTTCTCCCATAGTCTTTGTGAAAGGCAAGTGAAGTCAATAACCTTGAAGTACCTCATGGGTGAGATTGTAACAAATGTTAATATATAACATCCGATACAGATTTATCATCATTCCTTCTTATCATAATGGTATTCTTGTGTTATGTTTGTTATTGTGTTTCAGATTACATCCACCAAACTAAAGGGTGTGCATTATTAAATAATCATAGCACGAGGAGTTCGGTGAAGAATTATCATAGTGCCGGATTGGTGATGACAGTGGACCAACTTTTGATACGGGTGGGATCGATGCCAAGCATGTGGACCATAGTGGGATAAAGCGCATGTCAAAGATAGGACCAAGAAAAAGCATGGCTATGATTTTTAAGAAAAGAAGTTAGGGCTTCTTGTTCAGTAGTATCCAAGAGATTGGCCAATCTTGAGAATGTGGGGGTCATCCTGAGTGTGGATGTTGACTTTGATAGTTGATTCATTCAACATTGTTTACGCATCTCAGAAGGTAACGACCGGTGAATATAAGATTCTTCAGCACCAAGGTAGGTGAGTATGGATTCATCATCTTGACATTGAATGACATTAATAGAAGGAGTATCATCCCCTATCATGTTAGGATACAAGAAAGGAAGAGAGGAAGGAGCCTCGCCATCGCGGTGATAGGTAAGAGGCCCCAAGGAAATGGTATTTATAAAAAAAAGGTAGGAGGGATAGATTTAGGATCCATCGACTCCATGAAGGTGGTGAAGGTGGGGTAGGTGAAGAAGGTGGAGAGGGGTCAATGTCTTCAATGAGTTCAATATGGGGCTTTTTGGCAGGTAGTTTGGTAAAATTGATTCCACTACGATCATTGTGTTTACGTGTGGTACATGAAATAACAGTGTGATGACCTTGCTCATAAAGGCCAAAGCAAAACCCTTCCAGGCATAGCGGTGTAGGAAAGTGTGAGCAAAGCGGTGGTTGGTAAGTGACTGAAGGTCAGCTGAAAAAGGTCGGGTTTGTGATGGTGGTTCGGGTGTGTAAGTGGAAATGTCAAGTCCCCCATAGGTAAGATGGGTACGGAGGTGGGGAGGACCATAAAGGAGACGCTCTCTATGTGGTGATCATAGTGAGGATGTTGGTGAAGGTTTCCATACTCTTGTGGAGTAAGGAATGTATTGACATTATACAGGCGATACTCCCCATAGTGAGGCAGTTGAAAAACACCTTCTAAGGGATTAGTGGTTGATATATTGGTGGCTGGAATGGAGGAAGCATTAGAAGTTAGATTGGCGAAGGTTCGGTTAGTTGGGAAGTTGAGGTGTGGACCGGTAGAAGCGATACATGGTGAGTGAATAGAAGATGTAGGCGAAGGTGAGGTTGCAACGGCACTGGTGGATGGGGTCATGTGTGAAGAAGATGTAGGAAGGGAGGTAGATGCCTTAATAGGTACAAGGACATCATTGGGTTGGTAAATCATGTTGCAGGTTTTGAAAGGTGATGGGTCAACTGGAATGGTATAGGAACGTCCTTCATGTTCAAACTTTACATCGGTGCAAAGTAGAAGGAACACAACCCATGACACGAATCCGGTCCTGCCGAGAAACAAATTGTATATGAACTCCCCTTCTAAAACATAAAACAACTCGGGAATAGTATGAGGACCCACATGAACGTGGAGGATGATAGTCTTTGAGTGTAGAGGTGATAGCGTTGTTGAATGAACAACATGACCTGGATGTTTTTGCATGTAGTTTTGGGTATGTGCATTTGTTCGAATGCATGAGAGGAGATGATGTTAATGCTAGCACCCCATCGATCATAAAACATCGGACATGTATATTATCGATATGGATGGAGATGAAAAATGTAAGATCTAGGTCATCGGTCTGGTGGGGGACAATTTCTTCCTCCGAGAAACTAAGGATAACAACTTGGTGAACAGGTGGAGGTGAGTGAGGTAGATGGAAATTTGGTGAGTGAGGCGACATGATGAGGTGTGATAATAGATGCTATAGGTGTGGGGTCATTAGGTAAAACCTCAATAGATTGAAGGACCTCCATGAGAGCTTAACGATGTGACTCGAGGTTTGGATGAGGTCATATAAGAACATTTTGAGGGGAGATTGATGTAATTGTTTGAGCATGGTGTGATGTGTGACACCATTAGAAATGGGGTATGTGGGGCCATAGATAGTTATTTTAGGTATGGGTGTAGATGGTATGTTGGGTATAAGATTGGTTGGTGGGTCAGCTACCTTTTCTTTTCCCTTCGTGCACATGTAGTGACGTGTACCATGTTGATTTGAGGGGAGTTGGAAAATGGAGAAGGTGTAGGGTGAGTAGTATAACGACACAACGAGATCAAACCTACTTTGGAGGAGAAAAGTCTTGTGAGATTAGTTGGGTGCAACGACATTTGGGTGGTGGCGTGGAAAGTTCTCTAATGTGAACCATGTTAATTTTGAATTTTGTAGATGTGAAAGGTCGTGGTGGTGAAGGTGGAGGTTGTGGTATAGGTGTAGGAGGAAGATGTGAAAAGGTGGTGAGGGTGAAATAGGTTCATCATCCAGGAGGTCATCATCATCAAAATTGGGGTCAGAAGGACATAATTGAATGAGGGAAGCCTTTAGACCCTTACAGTTCTCAACATCAAGTCCTAGCACATGATGTAAGTGAAAATTTAGTATCATCAAACCCTTCCGGCTTAGGTTTAAGAGGGTCATAAGGTCTAAGAGGAGGAGAGTGATAATAGAGCTTTCGAGAGGTTATCCAAGATGGTGGTGTATGATCCCACCCAGTGGATCACAATGCGAAGTAAAAGTAGGTTTGGTTGGAAGATTGGGTAGTTGTGGTGGTAGTTGAGGTGATGTAGTCTTGGATTTGGGTTGTACTTTCTTTGGTGTAACAATAGAGAAGAGGGTAGTTTAACCACCTCTTTGGAAATTACTAGTTTTTTTAATTTTTGGTGCTTTTTCTTAGGTAGAGGTGTAGGGGAGCATGTGATGTAGATGGCAAGGTAGATGGTGGGAGAGGATGAGTAACCAAGGGGACAACTGAGGTGCAGTGGTAGGTGTTGGTAGAGGTCGAGAGGGAGGTACAGGTGAGGTGGAAGAAAATGTCATAGGTAGTGAAGGAGGTATAGAAGGTAATGGTGGTATAGGAGGCAAAGAAGTTATAGATGGTGATGAAGAAAATAAGGTTCACCTAGGTAGAGCTATAGGATGTGGTAAAGGGGTCAAGGGAATTTTAGGTTTACCCCTAGAGAGAGTAGATTTTGTTAAGGTAGAGGGGTGAGGTCCCAAGATGGATGGTAAGGGTGAAGGTGATAAAGGTGTAGTTGGTGAGGTCGGTGCATGCGGATTAGAAGGTTGGGTTTTTGTTTAGGTTGAGGGATTGGTTCAATAGGTATATGGGAAGATGTGGTCAAGTGTATCCTGATAGGAGGATGTGCAAGGTTTGATGTGGGTGTGACCCCTAGAACACTAGTGGGTTTAGATACAAGAGATGGTGTTGGAACATGTTGGCTAGCAGGTAGAGAGGTGGGTATAGATGATGATGATGTAATAGAAGATGTATCGAGAGTTATGTTCATGTGTGGTTTGGGTTGTTGAAACATCTTGGATAAATGGTAGAAGTGTCAGTGGAAGATGATTGCATTTGGGTCGAGACCGGGAGTAAGAGATGCCCCCAAAGTGAAGCCCTATCAACATAGTCCAAGGAAGTGGCCAAACATGAGAACAACTGTGTCGGTAGTGAGGTAGGTGTGGAGCAAGTGGTGATTCCTATAAAATGTGTTTGAGAAACAGGAATTCATCAAGCTTTGGCCTCTATAGGTAGAGAGACAAAAGTAGGTCCGCATGATCTTGGGTAGCTGATGGAGAATGGTCACCGAGTGGTAACAAAAATCTATTGGATCCTGAATAGGTGGAGAAGACGATGGGTACTCCTTTGTGGGTGGAGGAGGTACAATTGGTAGCGGTTCACTAGGTAGGGAAGTTGAAGGGGAAATGATATCGGTGCTAATGAGAGACTCCTCCAGGTGTACGGGGAGGTGAAGGGCTTTCCTCTATGGGTAGAGGAATGGATAAAGTAGGTTCTGTGTGGGTAGAGGATTTCGGGCTAGGATTTCCTCGATGGAGGGGATAGGAGATATTTGGGAAATAGTGGTAAGTCGGTAAAGATAACATGTACCTCATGTGTATTACTTTCGTTGTGTGAGGCATCACCAGTTTGATCATTAGATGGGGAATGGTTAGGGAATGGTTTCTTGAATATATGAAGGTTTTGATTGGTAGGTGCATTAGGGTTATCCAGGACTAACTCGCCGCTCTCGAGCATTCCCTAAACAATGTTTTTAAAGGTGATACAATTATTGTCACTGTGACCATTTACCCGGTGATAGTTACTGATAGTCATTTTCCTTGTACCAACCTGGTATGGGGCGAGAGGGGTCAAAACTAGTATGTGGTTTGATAGGAGGAAGGGTGATGGCATTAGCTTTAATAAGCTTTTCTAAAATAGATGAATATGGTTCCCAATTGAGGTATATTTATTTTTTTCGTCTGAATTGGAAGGTTTGGACTGGTGACATATTGGATGAAGGTTTAGCATGATTGGATGGATGAGCAGGGCCAACCTTAAGTACCACTGCGTTAGCAGTTCCTTGGCTTTGGAATAACTTGTCTAAGGTTTTGAGGAAGAGGAAGTATCGTGTGATTTAAACGAGTTCTTGTTTCGTAATTGTATCTTCTTCTCTTCGATGGCATGAATTTCAAGCTTACGTGCCATGGTGAAAGCCTCATCGAATGTGTGGAAGGTTTTCACCTGTAAGGTAGGTGAGATATGTCTAGCACATGCTCATGTGAAGAGCTCTATGAGTTCAGTTTGCGGTAATTGGAAAGTGAGTTGGTTGATTAGGCTACGCCAACAAGTGACAAAATCTATGATAGATTCATCATCATATTGACGCATGGAATAAAGATCGGTCATGGTAACCTTCTTGATGATGTTAATCAAAAAATGATCCAAGAAGGCTTGGGCTATTTGGTTGAATGAGAAGATGGAATGTCTAGGTAATCCACTATACCAGTCCAATGTTGGACTAGTTAGGGACATGGGAAAGGTTCGCAAAAGCAAAGCATCATCATGGGCAATTAAATAACACCCATGTTTGAAAGATCGCAAATGTTGCTACGTGGATCTTCCTTACTGTTAAAGCGGTTAAACTTAGGCATCTCCCAGTGTACGGGATATGGGTGAATGGGAATGGATGGGTGAATAGGCTCATTACAAATCTCATCATAGGTGAGAGAATTGTGGGAGCTAAAACAGATGCTTCTAATGTCTACATCTTGTCCATCATTAACTTGATAAAGTCATTGTTAGGTTGTGAGGATTGGGTACCCCAGGAGCGAAAGGAGGTTGTTGTGGGACATATGAAGAATACACCATACGAGAATATGGTGGTGTCGAATGAGGAGGCGGGGAATTGAGAGACAAACATAGAGGATACATATCAGACTGAATGACCGATGAAAGGTGGGCTAGTAGTAGGTATGTGAGGGTGGGACACTCGTAGTGACCCTAGTAGAGATGAGAGGTAGAGATTGGAGAATAGAAAGGAAAATGTTTTGAAATGTGGTGGAGGTTACTAACACAAAGTGTGGTAGCGTTGTGGTAGTATATATGAGACAATAGGTGCGGATGATGCTATGTTTTGGGTAGTGGATGAAGGTATGGTGGAGATTGCAGTGTAATAGAGTGGCGAGATGTAGCGGTCAAAGCTGGAATGGGACCTAGCTACTGACACAACCTGGGGATAAAATGGGTGAGGTCACCATGGTAGGAGGTGGAGCCGAGGCGGAAGTGATCATTAGGGATGGAGATAAGGATACAGGCATGCCATAGATCAATTAACCTGAGGCATCTCGAGTGGAGGCATGGGTGAGGTAATGGCTCAAAGCAGTGGGATTCTGATCCAGGAGTCGTGTAAACTCCGTGTTGCCTATAGGAATGGTGATGGGTTGATTGGGATCCATGGATGATGAGATGGAAGGTGGCGAAGGACTAGGTGATGAAGGGCTAGGTGGGAGTGGTAGTCGACTAGTGTGAAATACGAGGGTGCTTCCTGACTATGGGTTAGCACCATGTGGATAGGAACTGATTTGGTGAGACTATATTATGTCTGAATGGAACAGAACACAACAGAACTAGGAAAATAGTCAACAACGGTGAGTGAATTAGGTCAGTTGGTGAGCTGTAAAACAACACAGGGTGACCGACGTTGGTTTAGGTAAACTAATGCTAGTTAGGCTTAACCGGTGCCGGTCACTGTGAAAAACCAATAGTCTGTTAAATGATAGTCCCAGAGTGACAATTTTTACACAGGATGAGACGTAAGGTGACTGTGATTAGGGTAACAATAATATGAAAGGTGATAGGAGCCTTTTACAGCTCAGAAAGTGAAATAGGTGTCTTTTGGATAGGTATCCAAGAAGACTTCAGACCGCGGTTGGGTTAAACCAATGCCGGTTAAAGGTAACCGTAGCGTTACTATGAAATTGAAATAGAGAATAAGAAAGATGGTTGTGATTTAAAAATTTGGTGTTGAATCAAACCCAAAAGTCTGAGAATGATGTAGATGTGGTCCAGGCACACTTCAGACAGATGAAGTCAGAATACACCGACTATGATTGGGAGTGTGCAAGGAAAGACAAAAATGATGATCAAAATCTCTCACCTCAAAATGCAAATCAAGCAGAACACTAAGAAAGAACGTTCCTAGAGTGCCTATTCTATTACGTTTGTTCAACTTATGCTATTTGTATGGACTGACTATTATGAACAGAACAATAGAATTTCTTGGTGAGGAAGGCTTCCTACGAAGAAAGAATTCTAAAGGGTGAGGTTTCAGGAATGTTATGGCGGGGCGGGCTTCACTCTGAAGTATGACTCGATAGAGCAGTGAGTTGGGTGCCCACTGTACCATGATTGTGTGATCACCTACAACTTCTTCCAGGTAGGATGTTGTTTAAGAATGTATGTATTTTGAATTTTTGTGTGGTTTGGTAAGACTCAGAGAAAGAGAAAAGGATAGAAGTGATTTTCTACGATTCGTTTGTCAACCATTAGCTGGTCATGACTTCCAGCGTATAGGTTGCCCTCAATTAATGTGAGCTAATGAGTTAAATCAGAATGCAAGTGCACTTGTTTTAAACCCAAATTGAAAGTATGATATTCGATGACAACAATAGATGAACAGGAAGAGGGATGCTCTTTCACTAAAATGTAGAAAACAAAGGGGAAGAAGGTTCTTTTTAAATACACCAAAATAAATGTGTCTTTCGGAGCAAATAGAAAGAAGAGAATGTTACCAAGGAGAAGGTATTAATGTGAATGCTATTAGAAGGGAAACAAACACACACAATTTTTCACCTAGGAATGAAGAAAGATGCAAGGAACCCCGAATGGGTCCCACTGGGTGTGCCAAAATGTTTCACCTAATTTCTTAGTTTTCTGAGAAGTACTTGATGAAACAGATAAGGTAAAGGTGGTAAGAGGAATACCTAGTTTGAGATGGTTGAAGGTTGTATGCGCACGTATCTAAATTCTGAATCAAAGTGATTGTGAGACCTTCCTTTTGGCTAGGAGGAACTACCTGTATAAGAACCAAAACAAGACCACAAAAGAGAGTTAAATGATATATGCAGTGGACTGCCTAGCATGTGCTAGATCCTGGAAGTGCGATACTTCCTAGATGGTTATCAATCCACTGTTTAAAACAATTCAATGCTGAAATAAAGTAAATATTGTCCTACTGTAGTTTAATATGATTTAGGCATCTCATATAAATGCAATAGGCTATATCTAATCTAATCTAATAGGCTAGGCTAGAAGGATATCCAGGAGGTCAAATAGGTTGGTTATAGGTGAATTTGAGCTAACAGGCTAGGTTAGATATAGATCTGAAGGTCAAATAGGTGTTTAGATAGGTATACGTCAAAAACAGGTTGTTATTCTAGTAGAAATTAGGTGACACAAAGACCGACCACATTTTACTGTAGCGATGACGGTTTGACTGTAACCAATGATGGTTAGAGAGAAGCGGAGCAGTTAAGTTAAGGTGGTGGAATCACACGTCTAGGTTTTTGGTGTTTTCGGGAAAAATTGGAGTGGATAGAAGGTGGGGATTGATTGTAGAGGGGATGTAGATAGGTTATAAAGGTATAAGACTACTGAGGAGGTCAAAATGGGCAATTGGGCCAAGTATTAGGATGATTGGGTATGGAAGGTGGCTGTAACTAGAGAGAGGAAATGGACAAAGAGTAAAAGACTAGGTTCCTTTACCAAAAAGACTACAGCTAATGATAAGAAAATGAAATAGATGGAAGGAGGATACTTACTCTTTTGTGAGGTACAGGTCTGAAGAATAATGAAGAAGTTGTTGCGTTGGAGAATGCTAGGAAGAAAGTCTCACTGTTGTGCCAATGTATTTGGTTTCCTTAGTTGATCCCAAATCAATCTTTGTTCTGTTGTCGCATCTAAAGAGATCGAATCGAGATCAGAAGTTTTCAAACAACAACCCAACCCCTATTACAAAGTTGTAGATGGGTCTAAATAGGCCATTTGGTCCATCCCGGTATAACCGGCGTCGGTTTAGGGTGAACCGACATTGGTTTAGGGTAAACCGACGTCGGTTTGGGTGAGATATCTTGGGTTGTTCAAAATTTTCCTAGGAAGTTGTTCCGCCATTTGATAAGGATCTCTTCTTTTCCTCGGGGTGAAAACCGACCTTAGGAGGCTTTTAATGTGAGGTGAGGGAATAGGTCTAATGTTAGGTTTTATTTAGGACATTGGTTTAGGGTTTAGGTTAATGGGTCAAATGATGGGGGTGGTTAGGTGAGGTGTATTTAATAAAAGCAATTATATTAAATAGGTGTGTGAGGGTGGTGAATTAATTTAATGTAAATAATTAAATTAATGTGTGTGGGTAAAAGGTCATTAACTTAATTAAAATAATATGTATGGAGATAAATGGCATTAATTTAATTAAAGTAATTAAATTAAAATGTGTGGGGTGCAAGAGGTAGGTGCTAAAGTGTTGAGGATGAGGAAATGATTATAGGGCTGTGGTAGGGGACCAAGGTGATTACAACATGATTTCGGTGTCTACACCATGCAATACATCCATAACATATCTTCTAAAACTTGATTTACTCTTTCGATCTATCCATCCATTTCAGGATGATATGCAGAACTGAAATTTAGCTTAGTCCCTAAAGCTACATTAAGCGTTTGGCAAAATCTTGACGTCATTCTAGGATCTCTATCCGAAATGATTAATTTAGGTACTCTATGTAATCTGAATATTTCATGTACAAATCTTCTTGCCAAAATAGGAGAATCATCCTTCAGATTCCCAGTAATAAAATGTGCTACTTTTGTTAGTTTATCCACAACTACTAAAATAACATCATGCTTATTTCTTGACATAGGAAACCCTTGTACAAAATCCATGCTTATTACTTGCCATTTGTACTACGGTATGCTATGAGGATACAACAAAACTGGATGGGTGCATATGTTCCACCTTAACACGTTGACATTCAAGGCAATGTGTCACAAAGTCTAGAACATCCTTTTTCATTCCTTTCTAGAAATATTGTTGTTTTATATCAACAAGCATTTTTATAATGCCAAGGTGTCTAGAAAAAGGTGAGTTGTGAAATTCTACTAACAATTTATTTCTCAAATCATTTAGCGAAGGTACATAGACTCTGTTTTCAAATTGTAAGATTCCTTCTTTATCAAAGAAAAACCCTTATACCTCAAATCATTCGAATCTACAGCAAGTGCTGTTTTTACTTGCTGAAAGTAAGAGTTAGATTCCATTACACTTTTTACTTCATCCTTAAATTGAGTTCTTAACGTTATAAGAGTAGAAATGTGCTTCCTACGACTTAGAGCATCCGCCACTCTATTTTCTTTACCCTTAATATAACTGATGTCAAAATCATATTGGGACAAAAACTCTAACCACCTTCGTTGTCTTGCATTAAGATTTGGCTGAGTGAAGATATACTTCAGTCCAAGGTGATCAGTTTTCAATTCAAAAGGTTTACCAAGTAGGTAATGTCTCCAAACTTGTAGTGCATGAACAATGGCAACAAGCTCTAAATCATGTGGAGCATAATTCAACTCATGTAACTTTAGTTTTCTACTTTCATAAGCTATGACATGACCATTTTGTAACAAAATACCTCCTAGACCTTCACCTGATGCATCAGTTACCACCATAAAATCTCCATTAGGATCTGGTACTGTAAGTATAGGTGCTGAAGTTAACTATTCCTTCAAGGTTTTAAATGCAATTTCACATTTCTCACTCCAAAAAAACTTTTTATCTTTCTTCTGTAAGGAAGTTATTGGTGTAGCTATCTTAGAAAAATATTTTACAAATTTCCTATAAGTAGCCAGCAAGTCCCCTGAAGCTTCTAACTTCATGTAAATTCTTAGGTGTAAGACACTCTATTATAGCTATAATTTTTGAAGGATCTACAACAATTCCATCTTTACTTATTACATGTCCCAAATAGTGTACTTCTGTGTCATAGAAAGAACATTTAGATAGCTTACCAAATAATTGTCTCTTTCTTAATATTCCCAAAACTATCTTCAAATGCTCATGATGTTCCTCAATAATTTTTGAATATATGAGAATGTCGTCCAAGAATACGAGCACAAATTTGTCCAAGTATTCTTGAAAGATATTATTCATTAAATTCATAAATGTTGTAGGTGCATTAGTTAATCCAAAAGGTAAAGCGTGAACTCGAATGTCTATACCTTGTTCTGAAAGTTGTTTTATGAATATCCTCATCCTTAATTCGTAATTGATGATATCCAGATTGAAGATCTATCTTAGAATATACCAATGCTCCACACATCTGATCAAATAAATCATCAATCCTAGGGAGTGGGTATCTATTCTTGATTTTTTCCTTGTTTAACATTCTATAATCAATGCACAATCTAAGTGTTCCATCTTTCTTTTTCACAAAAATACAATTTCTCCTTAAGGTGAAACACTTGGTCTAATCAAACATTGAGACAAAATTTCATGCAACTGAGCCTTAAGCTCTACTAGTTCCGTAGTAGTCATTTGATATAGTGCTTTAGAAATAGGTTCAGTTCCAAGCTTGATCTTAATCATGAAATCAAATTCCCTTTTGGGTGGAAGACCTAACAATTCTTTTGGAAATACATCACTGAAGTCTCGTAATAGTGGATATCATTCCATAATATCACTACTCTCTTCTGTTGATTCAGTAATTTTTACTACATATAAGGTACATCCTTTATTTTTGGCCTTTTTAAGTTGCATAGCTGACATTTTCTAACAGAAATATCCCATTTCACACCTTGAATCTCTGCTATTTTCACTGGAGTCATCTAAACAACTAATGTGTTTTTCAAAACAATCCACTTTAGCCTTATGTTCTGCTAACTAATTAACACCTATGATTACATCATAAGACCCCAAAGGTGCAACATAAAGATCAACCTCAGTGGAAAAGTTAGGTAAATCAAGGACTGCTCCAAAAAGACACATACTAACCGTATGAACAACATTGTTCCCATACTGTACAGTCTATGTTTTATCCATGTTTCTAGCTTTTATTTTTAGTTTTGATGCTAATTTACTAGAAATAAAACATTTAGTAGCTCCAATATCAAAATAATAGTTATAGGTAAACCAAATAACTTACCTAGAACTTCTATGGGTGTGGCCTATTTCTCAGCTTACTTGTTAGCTACTGCAGTGTGTATCTTGTGCTACTGATTATGATCATCCTTCTTCAGAGGACATTGATTCACGTAATGATATTTTCCATAGTTATAACAACCTCCTATAGGTCCCTTCCTAGGCTTGGGTTTATTTCAACCTTAGAGTTATCGATCGACCCCCATAGGACTTATGTCTATTATTATTGTTCTTACCAAAGTTGTTCCATGCATTACCAACAATTTTTTTTGCTGTTGCTTTCTTATTAGTATAAGATGAAAAATTACTTTTCATTCCAAATTTCTTCCATGGTCCTTTCTTGGGTGCAAGAGATGATGAAGAGGAGTTGGGATTTTTCTTCCTTACTTCCTCCTTGTGAGTAGAAATTTCCTTTAATTTCT
Source organism: Taxus wallichiana var. yunnanensis (assembly GCA_018340775.1). Lineage (NCBI taxonomy): Eukaryota > Viridiplantae > Streptophyta > Pinopsida > Cupressales > Taxaceae > Taxus > Taxus wallichiana. The sequence continues at coordinate 728,938,915 of CM031234.1, read as the reverse complement.
ATTCCTGCCTTATGGATTTTTCAACAACCCCTTCCATCGTGGTTGGGTGTGAACATCCACCTCTCCCCTATAATGATATTCAATTCCATAATGAATTTCCATATCCGAACTTCTCATCAGTTTGGTACTAAGGCACATACTTAAGGAGTTTTGTAAATCACTCCTAGTACTCAATTATAATTAGCTTTCCTTGAGCTAAGTTCTAGAATTCAATCATTTTCTGATCATAGTAGAGTTGTGGCAGCCATCATTGCCTAAAGTAACCTTTAAATTGGTCTCATGTGATATTGGCTTCATCAATGTTCAATTCAGCTTTATGGCTATCCCACCACGAAGATGCTTCATGAGAAAGCTGATATGCTCCCCATATCACCTTTGTTTCTTTTGAGAAATTCCTTATTGCAAAGTATTTCTCCATTTCCTGAGCCAATTCTCAACTCCATCTCCTAATGTGGTGCCATCAAACTTAGGTGGAATTATCCTTTTTATATCATTAGTGAGTTCAGCTGCTACCCTAACCTTTTTGTTTTTAGGCTGAACAGGTATGTTGACATTGTTATTATCAACACCCACATTGGCATTGTCCCCTGAAGGTGGCTGATTATTGTTATCAGCTACTTCTTCCTCCTCATTACCCATTACTTGCTATTTAAGCACAGCCAAACGATCTCTTGTGTCTAATAGGGAAGAAAGGATCTCATCGAGTTTCTGGGTAGTTGCTGCTCCTTCCTCATACGGAGGGTTATTTGCAACATTTCCTCTTGTTCTAACCATTTTCTGTTACAAGAAAATTTAAGTTTCAACAGATTATGGAAACAATAGGTCCAAGAGCTGCAACCTTCAACTTTGATACCAAGACGTAACATTCCCATTTTAAGACTTTAGAAACAAGGGAACTTTTTTATATATAATGTTCACTGTTCTAAATAAAGCATTATTCAGAACAAACATTCCATATGAATTAAAATAGATAACCATATGCAGCTGTAATGACTCGGTGATCCACCAATCTATTCATTCCATAACACGGTAAGCTACTGATCTATTTATGTTATCTTATGTATTGAATACATATCGTATACTTTTCTTTTAAACGTTCTTAGACATCGATATCATAAGTTTCTTTTTAAATTTTCTTTAACTTTCAAGAAGGTTTAACAACCACATATAACTAATTAAAATATACTTCCTACTAAATGAAGTCTAATAAATAGTAATCATACTTCCAAAACTTTTAGGTTTATATTCAATTGAGAGAGAGAAAGAATCTTTCTTTACATGATTAAGTATTAGGGTATATAATTCCCAATGTCCATATTTCTTAATGCATGTTCATTATGCATCACCTTATTATGTTAAATTGTTTATATAAGCACATCATATTATGCAACTCAACAAGTTGCTTCATTATAGGGGAAATTGAACTAATTCCCATTATCCATTTTATCAAAATAACAAGATAATAATAACATAATATAAAGAATATCAACATGATGGAACTTTAATATTCTTTATAAAAGTCGAGATAATTTTCACAACCCATGTAAATAAAACATAACTCGCATGATTCATCATTACAACTTATATAATTTACAAGACTATGCCCTGTAGGAAACTGCATAACAACAACCCTCATTCTATAAAGTATACAACTTTTCTTTTACAATACAACAAAATAATGAATCAAAATTATTTACTAAGAATTATACATATATTAGCCAATACATCATATAAGTTTTTTTCCTTCTTTTACCACTTAAGTTGTCCATCTGCAAAAATAGCTAAGACGGGTCAATTCAATGAGCCGAGCATGATAAGCACTAATAATTAAAACTAAGTGCATTAAACTAATTGTATCATTAAAGCAACACTTTGCTTTAATGAGATAATTAAATTATCATACAATCAACATAAGTGATAACAAAAAGAAATGAAGTACTTAATAATTCAAGATCATCTTTAAAGAGAAAAGCATAATATAATGAACAATATACTAAGATCTTAAAGTTCTTTTAATACTATCAAAGATTAGAAAACAAACAACCAAACTTTCCATCCCATTATTTCATATTTCTATCCTAATATAATACCACATTTATATTTTCTAAGAGATAAAATAAATGTATACAACATGGTTCCTTCAGGATGATTCATCTATATCCTAAGCAAGAACCATTATAAACTCAGCCCAAACCTATAACATCAAAGAAAGCAGACTAGATTATAACATGAGTTACTGTTCCTTTCGGGATAACATTGTTGCACAATCAATCAATAGAATATACATCAAACAAAATTCCATAACCAAACAAGAAGGTAAGAAAACCAGAACAACTCAAGCTATGACTCCAATTCCAACTCTTGAAGAAATTACCGATCAATAGAAATCAATGTTCACAAACAAAGTAGCCCTAAAGAGGAGTTAATATCTACTCAAGTTCTTCTCAAAATACAAAGAGTACAAGAGACAAACCTACTCCTTTCCATATAAACTAGACAAGACTAGTCAACAATAGTCAAACCATAAGTATCAATGTACTTAATCAGAACCTTCCTGGCTACTAGCTCTCAACACTATTTCCATCAATGATTCGAACAAGGTAGACCAACAGGTCAAGAGAAATCACTATTTCGAAATGGAATCAAGTACAGAAAAGTTCAAACATTGAGCCTATCCAAGGATAGAGGAATGGTAACTCAATAAGGAAAGAACCCAAGATAAATCATTGCATTTCGAATGTACAAGAAGTTCCAGTTTCAAACAAGTTCAGGATGAAAGCATACTGCAGACCGAACCATAACTGATCTCAAAAGAATACAAATATACATATTTTTTTCACAAAGAGAAATCAAGTCTTATTCACTATTTCAGTCGAGAATTGTATCCCAAAACAATAAACGATAAGGTTTAGAATTACCCACGAACCCAAAATGGAAGTCTCACAAAGGCTTACCAATTAATACAAAAAGAAAACAATTCATGATTCAAAGAATCAAACTCAATACAACTAAACAGAGAAGGAATCCTTCCTAATTATTTTAGTGTCCAAGGTAACAACCCAAATCTTCCACTAAGACCCAATTCATTCAAGAGATAGAAGAGAGTGAGTGCTAGAACCCAAAATGACCAATACAGAAGTTGTCTCAGTCTTAAATTCCAAAGAAACAAGAACATAACATCAAAACAGAACTTCACAACCACAAAATTCTGACAATGGTGCCTTAGGTACAAACTAATACAATCAAGACGTGAGTTTCATCCAAAGCGGTGGGGAGATAACACTTCCTCAAATTCCCACGCTCATACTATCTCAAGAAGTCGATACAGTAAAAAACAAGATAAAAGCTCAACATTCCTTAAGACGTTTCCAGTTTCAAAACTCAAAAGATTTCAAATAACTAAAAGAAGTTTTCACCTAGTCTCTGGTGAGCGAGGTGTAAAAATAAAGATTTATAAGCTAAAACTTTAACAAAAGAATAACCCACTACAAAAATACGAACAAAATCAAATATATTGATCAAAATATAAGCTCATAACACTCACGTGTTAAATCAGAGTTCAGTGTCGAACCCAAGCTTCATGCACAATGTTCAAAACTTCACAAGAAAAATAATGCAAGTATAATGATAAATACGAACTCCATGCAACAGTTCAGTAATACATAAGATTCCAAAATAGTGGTTTCATTTAGATGAAGCTCCAACACAAGCTTAAACAAAACACAAATTTTCAATTCGAGTCTGCATCTAAAGAACACAACCGAAGCAATATAAAACAAAACTAAAGTTTCCCTAAGCTCATATGCTTTTATTATCACGAAAGTCAGTTCAATGCACATAACCGTCGAATATAAGATCTAGAGAGCGTAATAGAGATACAGAACAAGTTCTAATACCATTTTTTTACTTGCATTCAGGTCTTAAAACTAGCACAGAAAGGTGGTTTTAAAACAATACTATTTTGCCATGGATTTAAATCAAACACACAAGGATCCATAAAACCCAGCAAGCAAAATAACTAGATAGGCAAGAAAACAAGAATCTCATGAGAGCAGAGTTGTTCTAATGATTCATTTAGAAGAACACAAAGAATTTTAATAGTTAGAGCCTATCATGCCTGATAGTGCTTCCACCAAATCGAAGGAGACTTCCAGCCGAGCTTCCAACTCTTTTTCTCCTCCAAGATAGATCAAAAATCAAACATATCTTCCTCCTTTGCCTCAAATACTTTCCTTCGATCAAAAATAGGCCGAAGAAACCAAAAATAGCTTTGAAGTGAAGGTCGAACTACTAGTTCGAAGAACCAGTTAGCTCCATGCAGAGAAAAATCCACCATGCAAGAAAAACCAAATGACCTCCTACAAACCCACCTCCTATGTTTCCAAGATGGTTTACATGTAAAGACCGAGGCTCATAAATGCCATAAATTCCATTCAATCCAAAATTCCCACTTATATTTCCTTACCACCACCTCCTAAATCTGGTGAATGCCAAATCAACACAAAAATACAATTCCATCTGTTAGTGGAGTTTCCACATAGGCCTCCACCAAGTCCACTAGCCCTCTGCCAAATCTAGCAGTACTTCTTCATTTAAACCCCTTTCAAATCATTTAAATTCCATTGGAACCATCACCCTTATGTCATGTGACCCCTTTAGGTTCCCTTTAGTTTAGGTTAGATTCAAATAGGCTTAGGTTAGTTTAACAATTACCAACATAGGCCTTAGAACATTAGCCATTATAATTCCCACCTTAGGTTAGGTTCAAATCACAACCCTTTAGTATTAGGTAGTAGCTAAAATAGCTTAGTATCCCCTTAGTAACTCTTCCCTTATTTGCTTAGCGTAACACTTAGGTTAGGATAGAATTCCAATAAATAAACATAGCTAGAACATAGCTATTCTTACCTGGCTTAGGTTACCGTTAGGATAGTCCTTAGATTTTTAGGACTCCGAACTTCTCCTTAGAGAATTGAATTTTTCTTAATTCCTTAATGTCCCGAAGATCAATCACCAAATACCTAGGCACAAACATACAACTGAACAAAAACACATTGCAACAAGACCAAGAATTAGTATAATGCAAAATTCAGTCTTCTATGTCCCTTAAACTATTGAATGTCAATTTTACCATTCAGTTTATGAAGAAGACTTGAAACATTCCTTGGATCACTGAAATTGATCCAAGGATGAGTCAAAAGAAGAAATAAGTCTGCAAATCTTAAAACCAGATCATAGCTCATCTTTCCAAAGTGAAAATGAATTCTTGACAACCATATAATTTTAGTCTAATGATTTTAAGAATAGAAAATATTTATCCTTATCAAGCATGATCTTCAATAGTCAAAAGAACACATCTTTATCCAAAAAATCACATGTCAACACTTGAATGCAAAAGAGGAATATATTAGTTGTCGAGGGTGTTAAAAATACTTAGCACATAAAAAGAACTCTATATTTATCAGCATCATAGAGGAAATTGGTGATAACATCATAAGAGCTAGGCCAAACTTAGAGCCAAAGGTACCAAAGACATTTCCTTTAGCAATACACTATGTAGGTACATTGGTGGACCTAGTACTTGAAGATAAACTTCTGCGCATGCCGGGCGCAAAGGATCTAGCACAAGAGGCGAGAGCACGAAAAGGCTTTAGTGATGCAGAAAATTGCATTGTATGAATGACTTCTCCAAGCGTTGTAAGAAGAATCGAATAAAAGCAGACCAAATGTTGAACATTTGCATAGCTCCAGAGGTGCTCATGAACATAAAAAACCTAGAAGAGAACAATGAGGTCCAAAAATTGATGAAGGATGAAACAATGGGCCGGGGCCATGCAAAAAGATTATCAATGGTTAAACGAAGCGCAAGGCCCTGTAAGTAGCCCAAGAACCACACAAGAATCAGTTGGAGGAGCTTGGGAAGCTCATTGCGTAGAAGATGGATTTACTAGAGGGGAGGATGACTGCAATGTCCAACATTGTGTTGGTCTTACAAAATGAGAAAGGAGAGATCGTGAAAGATGAACTGGAGTCCATTACTATGGAAATTCCAGAAAGAGCAGAGGAAGCACTCACTGAGTGGAAGACCTTGGAGGTTGAAATAAAACAAGAATATCTTGAATTAGTTATTCAGACTATAGAAGAAGAAACTGCAAAGTAAAAACATTCTTTCATTCTTTCCATTCTTCTATTCTTTACTTCTTTCCATTCTTCAATTCTTTACTTCAGCTTTAGAGATGACCATTTTCGGGGTGACAATGAAATTAGTGTGGGGTAATGTTGATTAGAGAACACTTGATAGAAAGCACACAAGAAGTTTGCATGGGAAAACAAGTCATATTCAAAGGCACGAATGGATAGGGAGAACACGCGCGGAAAAGAAGTTCAACTTTTGAGAACTTAGCCATTTTCACTCATGAAGGTCTATTTTTAGAGATGGCATGTAGAGCACACAAACAAGGTAGAGACGTGTGTGCCATACATTGGCTATTCTTGGAGGATCAGATACAAAGCACTTTGCATGGACACATGCTGAAAATAGATCTACTACTATTAGTTAACTACTAGTAGTCTATTGTTAGTGCACTTGCATGTGTGGCTAGTTTTGTAAATGGCACGTAGCTAGTAGTGGCATGTGACCTATTTTGGGAATGGATAAGTGGTGAAGGGAAAGTCCCCACCCTTATATATATGTAGTAAACTATGTAATAGAGAGAGAGGAGATATATACAGAGATATGTTGTTAAATTTGTTACGTGGGTACCAAAGTTATTGTAATGAAGCTTCTGTATACTTATTGCATTGAATATAATGGAGGATATTGGCTGAATCTAAGTTTTAAGTCTTGTGTGTATCTGAATCTAGTATGTTTTTGATCTCATCATGGTTAGTACTTAATTCTGTAGAATGTTGTGTTAGTAATAGAACTGCATGTACTAAGTCTTCATCATGCTAACAACCTGGAACAACAACCCTAAAGAGGAACCTAATACCTTTGTGCGCTTTGGGTGAGTGATCAATTTAGGCTAAGTGATGTGTCAACGCGTCTAGGTTCTTATTGGGCTTGTATAACTAAATTCTAGGCTGCATCATCTACCTACCTCTTTATTTTATTTTTAGGTGTATTGTGTCTCCCTTATGATCTTGTAAGGTGTAATATTGTTGTTTTTTCATTGAAATGATATTGTAAGTGTTGTTGTTAGACTATGGAGAACTGTTTTCACCCTCTCTAATCAAAATTTCTTCTCATTTTCACACATTAGAGAGTATTTCCCATTCCCTTTTCTTAGTGCATCACCTTTGTTAGAGTAGTTTCTTTCATTTTCATGCTCTTTCTATCTCCCTGGTCCCTTGGAAATTATAAGATAAAGATAGACAATAGTTTTCTTTCATTAGGGTTAGCTTGTACTAGATTAGGAAGAGGAACCAACCTTCTCTAGAGGTCTATCTCAAGTAGTAAGTCCCACAACTTGAGAGATAGTACCCATGTTACCTAGTCAATCTGCTTTCCTCAACACTCTCACATGCTAATAAAACAGAGGGAGTTGTGATTTGGTGATAACAACTACCTTTAGGAACATGTACCCCTTCATCCAAAGTTGGGCCTTCCCTACACACCTATTTGTTCATTCGTGGGATCACTAGAAGGTCTTCCCATATCTTTCTCTTCATCTCCACTCGCATCTTCGCATTCCTCAAAGATTTATATATCATATTTTACCTCTTCCTCCCAAGGCTCTTCTACATCCAACTCAATGATAGGTGGTTTTGTTTCCATGTACATGATATCATTCAAATCCTCCTCCTCACCCTGTCTTGGTATATACTTCTATACTTTCTTCTTCTCTTGAATAGGATTGGTGGGAGAGGCCTTAGGATTCTCAATCTAGGAAGGGCTTGTGCTCATGCTTTTTCTTGGTACATTTTTTCTTATCAGCACCCTTTTGAATTTTTTCTCCTCAGTGCCTCTAATATCTGCCCTTATCTCCTTAGTGCATGTATTGTCTCCAAATTCCTCTACTTTTTGTGGAAGAGGAGTTTTTTCACGCATTATCTTGACTCCAATTATAGGATGCCTCTTTGAGCCATGGTCCAATCCACCACTATATTCCTTTAATTCTCCCTCTTCTTCATCTATGTGGGAAGGATTGGGATCCTCGTCGTGCAGTGTTCCCATTGTATGATTTCCTTTGGATTCGGGAAGCCTAGACTCATTTTCAATTTATCTTCCTTTTTCTAATTTGGGCTTGGGTAGATGTATACCTTAGCCATGCCAATTTTCCCCACCACCAAGCTCATTGAATTAATACTTATATCATCTGAGATCATATTTTCTATGTAAGCAAACACACCAATGTATACATATGTCTTCCACAACATATGATAATCATAGTCTACCTTATCTTCATCAAAAACAATTCTATTTGCATTTGAAAACACTGTACACCGAGGCTTAGAAGTAACGTGTGGTGAAGGCATATGGAAGCTTGCACCAAGGGATAAAATTTCCATCCTTCATCCCAAATATTCCTATTCAAAAATGTTGATATACAATGAACTAGGTCTGCTTATCCAATACCAAAGGAAGGTCTTTGGGTATTCTCCATTCATGTTCAAATGCTTTGCGTAGGCGCTTATACTAGAGCTTAACCTTTTCTTGTAAGGTCCACTCATAGATCCATCACATGTATATTTTGTAAACCTATCTGCGAGGGAATTTTTCTCTTCGGGAACTACTAAATATTCTCCTTTGGCCCATCGGGCACCCCAATTTCCACAAACACAGAGACAATAAAATAACACCAAAACTTATCTTGTCTCCATGGTGCACTTCTTCAATAATAGTCTCAATAATGAAGGAAAAAAATTGTATACCACCCCCTCTATTATTTTCTTCATAATATGGAGCCAACTTCTATTTACCTTGCTCCAACGCTCCTAGTTATTTAGTTTGATGAGGTGCGTGGCTGCCTAAATCACAGGGTACTTTTCTAGCTTGACTATATACATCATGCACCCTCCCTTCATATAATCCAGTGTAATCCTTGTAGATTTTACACCCTCATCATCAGTGAGGTCAATGTTAATCTCAGTGCCCAAGCTTCTCAACCCTATCAACTAACCAATCAAGGGCGTGATAAGTCACATTCGCCACCCTACAAAATAGAAGAAGTCCTCATGTACATGGGACATCAACCATTGATACAATTTCTTGAGTTTCCCAAAGTATGGCAGCTCATATAGTTACATGACTCCAACACTCTCCAAAAAATTCTGACCTACATCATCATAGACGACCATGTCATTTTCCATCTGCAAGTCTATTTTTACTAATAGCTGTTTGTCCAATTCATCCCTGTTATCCTTAGTATGATGATTGTAGTCACTTTCTTTTCTTTGTGCGATATGTGACTCCTGATCCAAACCCATTGTGACACCTTCCGAGTCTTGCATTTCTGAAAATCTACTTCTAGGGATATCCTCCACCTCTAATCCCACTTCTTTTTCTTCCTTCCCATTGTGGTTTCTCCAGGTGCTCGTTTAGGTGCCATATTCGAGCTTTGTAACTTCAAACTTGCATGCCCTAGCTCCTCCTTGAACCCTAACTCCCATATTTTCTCTCCCCATATGCCTTTTCTTCACTCAAACACCCTCTTCGATAGAGATCCAAACAATGTCGTACACAAATCTCTCCGAGTTAAATGTCTATTATCGCTCTTTTATGCACTTCCCACACAACTCACTCTTCAACTTGCTCTTCAACTTGGTTGAACACTTCACTTCATAATGTAAGGTGAAAATGATATTTCTAGCCCACCTTTTATAACTTTTGCAATTTTCCCCGCATTTATTGCTCTCCACCTACCACCGTACTCAGCATTAAATGGCATTTTTTTTTTTTCGTGCTTCACAAATAAATTTTCACTGAGTTTTCCACACCTAGTCGTAACCTTCTGGCATGCCCACTACTTCGTCCACATACCTCCTCTCGTGCACTTTCATGTGTCGAAGTACAAAAATTCTTTGCCCAATACCAAGTAGTTTCCCATGTTGTTTCCTACCTTGTGTTACACTGCGTGTCCATCCATCTATGCATGGTCTTCATTTATGAGAAATTTTTCTTGATCCACACCTTTACTTCAAGCACCTGCACCATTTTTCTTCTATGAATACCCATCTTCCAGAGGATGGTCAATCTCGGCCCATTTATCATGTATCTACTCCACTCAACACTAAAAGTATGCAAGGTCATTGCGCGCATGAATTCAATAGCTAGTAATCAGCTACTTACATGAAAACATGCTTATTAGAACAAAAATTGAACTAAATGGACACAACATATCAACACCGAAAGGAAACACATCTAAAGGAAATTCATTAAGGGAAACCTAATCTAAATTTCACCACTTTGCCTTATTACAAACATTAGGAAGACTTATTTATAACTGGGGCTTGACTTACTCTCATTGAAATGAGTGGGAAAGCGTGTCCCATCCAACATATGAAACTAAAAAGGGCTTGAATCAAGTATATATGTCACTACATAAGGTCCCAACTAATTAACTTCAAATTTTCTAGGGTGGCGTATAAACCGGGATTCATAAAGTAGAATCATCTTTCCAACCTTAAACTACTTATTCTTGATATGCCTATCATACCCATGCCTTCTTCTGGCCTTCTCTTTCTTCCGATTCTAACGTGTAATGATGGGCCTCTCATCCATTGCATTAGTTTATCTATATGTTCTTTAAGTTCTTGTTCATCATCCAATCCTCCTTCCCGAGTAATCCTTAGGGAGGGCAACTTAAATTCCACCAAAGAGAATAGCCTCCATGCCAAACACCAACTGAAATAGTGTGGATTTGTTCAATCTTTTGTAAGTTATCTTGTATGCCCAAATTACATAAGAGACTTTATCATCCCAATCCTTCCATCTAAAATCTCAAATATTTGTCAATGTATGTCCCAATATCTTGTTGAAATCCTCAACAATACCATTGGACCACGGGTGATATGGCATTATCTTATGGCGTGTCACCATAAACGCAAGCCAATACTATTGTGATAGTCTAAGTAAAAAAGTGTGTGCCCCTATCACTTGTCAAACTCAACAAACATCCATACTTACTGATAATGTTCCCCCATAAGAACCTTACTATTGTAGCTGTTGTGCAATCCTTTATAGGTGTTGCTTCTTCCCACTTGGTCGATAATATGTACATGTAATAATATATCACGATCCAGTCCTACACGAAGGTGGGGAAATAGGGCCCACAAATTTAATTTCCCATTTTTCAAAAGGTTATGCACTTGCAATAAGCCTCAAAGGAATCTCATCCCTATGCTCAAGCTTCGTAAGGTGTTGGAAATGATCACCCACCTTTGCATACTATTTACAATCCTTATATAGTGTTTCCCAGCAAAGGCCAACCAACAAAATCTTGCATGCGGTAGCATTACCTGCATAATGTGCTCCTGCAATCCCACCATGAGCTTCCTCCATTATAGTTTTGCACTTATGTTCAAGTACACACCAGCGCAAAAACTCATCAAGGACTAAATTTTATATATCTCCCCTAATTACCATGTAAGACATGACACATATTACAATTTTTTTCCTCTATAATCTCTTCATCCCTTCAGGTGCCACACTAGTATGCAAAAACACAACAATATATTCTAAGTCAGAGGGTGCACAATTTAATCGAAAGGTTGTGCATATGAAATTGTGTCTTCAATGCTCTACATGTCCTAACCTGAGTGAATCCTTGATAAATGATACGGTTTGGAATTGATCTTTCCCAGCTTTACCATGACGGTAAAGTCAAATTCCTGAAACAAGAGAATCCACCGGCATATGCACCCATGTAAAATGGGCTTATTAACCAAGTACTTAAGTGTCATGTGATCTGTATAAAATATAAAAGGAGCTATCGACAAGTATTGTCTAAAATTGTGCAACGAGTAAATCATGGAAAATTTCTTTGTAGTTATATAATTCTATTAATATGGGGTCAACTTCTTGCTCGCAAAATAAATAGGATGATCAACAATCCCATCACTAGGATATACTAACACTAGGCCAATGGCCATGTCGGATGCATTAGCATGTACATGAAATGATTTTTCCCAAGAAGGAAAGAATAGAATTGGTGCATAAGTAAGTATTTCCTTTAATGTCTCAAATTATGGATATTGCACCTCATTCTAATGGAAATTTACTTTACTTTTCAACACTTCTTCCAAGGGCGTGACAATCTTAGCATATCCTTTAATGAACATCCTTTATGTTCAAAGAACCCACACACCTCGCTTTAGTTGGTAGCCTCCTCCAAACCCAAGATAACTGTGACCTTAACATGATCTACCAACACACCTTATTTACATATAATATGTCCCAAAAATTTCCAAAGGGTGTAGCAAATATACACTTCTTAATGTTCGGAGAGGTGTTCAACCGCCTATACCTCTCAAACCCGAGTCTCAAGTTGCCACAAGTATCTTTAACTAGTCCATAAACTATCCAATCATCCAAATAAACCTGTAGAAACTTATGTATGAAGTCCTCAAATTCCTGTACAACAATGCATGAAAAGAGATAAAGTAGCATTCTTTAAACCAAAAGGTATTAATGTGTATGTAAAAATTCCCACTCGGTGTTGAAAATTATCTTTTCTGATCCTCTTTAGTAATCCACACTTGATGATAACCATAAAATCCATCAGTGAAAGAGTAAATACTTGTGCCTTGCAATGCACTCCAAGATATCCTCAGTAAATGGGGTGGGAAAAGGATCTATAACACATGCAACATTCAAATCTCTATAATCCACACATATCCTTATCCTACCATCTTTCTTTATGCTTATTACCATGGGGTTGGACGACTCTAGACTCCTCAATGGGATCAATGATTCCAAATTTCAACATCTTATCAATTTCTTCCTTTACTTTGATGCACAAATTAGGATTCATCCTGTAAGGCCTCTTCCTAACCAGTGCGTACACCTTCCTTTAACTTGATCCTCATCTCACCCAAAGAGGATGCACTCCCTTAAACTCACGATGGCCTCACAAAAATAAGTCTTGGAAGTCATGAATTATCTCAATAATATTTTTCACCTCTTTTTCATACCAATAGTTGCCAATAATCACCTCCTTAGGTTCTCGCATTCGTCCCAATGTTGACCTTCTTCATTTTCATAGGCTCATGATAAGCGTGCACCTTCTCATCAACACTATCTAATACCTCACATGTACCTATAGTGTGATCAACATCCAGATTCTCTACTTCTTCATCATCAATCATGTAAACCAACTTACCCTTCTCTTTTTCCAGCCAAGCGCACCCAAGTTGTTCCTCATTTGTCTCTTCTTCTTTAAAGCGTGTCTCCAATTATAACTCTCCAAACATGTCTAACAGAGTTCCTCATTTTTTTCACTATCCCCCATCTTAAGGCACTTCACAATATGTAATTATTCATCCACTAGAGGTTTAGTAGAAAAATATTCAAAGGTATGAATCATACTTGAAGTCATCTCCTACCAATTAATTGTTTCTCTTGTAAGTTCTACTTGAACATACCATACGCGTGCATAACCTCTTAGAGTGGTGTAGAAATTATGTACCTAGAGTGATGGTGGCAAGGCCTCCTACCCCTCCATCCAAAGTCTCTCACACTTATGAATGTGGTGTGAAGAAAAATACTTCCCATGGAATTCACATATCTATGAAGGTACATTGCTCTAAGAAACCTAGTAGAGAAGGTGATTCTCACTTCTCACAACTCCAAAAGGTTATCTCTATGTGTAGTCCACAAACACATTGTTGTCCCACGTAGGGTATAAACTAACATATTTCTTATCTCCATGTGATATTTCCATTGGGCTTCCATGGTGCACAAAAATAGATCAAGGTTTCCTTGATGAGTGTACCGAGGTACACAGAGCTTGACTCAAACACCGAATAATGTGCAACCGATCATGCTAGTAACTATATTCTTGATCTCTCACTTGAACATTTCATACATTCCATGCGCCTAGTTATCATAGGCAACACTGGTTGTATCACTCATAGATTGAGCATCATCCCATTGAATAATACCTTATTTAGATGGCTCAAGCACTTCAGGATCCCTAATTGTGAGTGCAAATATTCTGTTCAGATCCTATTCACTCAAGGGTTCTACATACAGTGCAGCCTTTCCATCTGTCAAAGGAATAATAATGCACTCCTCTTTGTTCTCAAAAATTATGTAACCTTTATTAAAGTGAAAATCAACATTATTCGCGTAACACCAAGAGCGCCCAAGCAATGCTGGAAAACTATTTGCTTCTACAAGCGCTAATACCTCAAAGTCCCCAGTAAACTTGGCCACTTGTATAGTAATAGTGACATCCTTCAATATTCCAATGGGTGTGGATGTAGTCCTGTTCACCATATATAACATGGAAGAGGGTTGTAAGTGGTCTTCCCATCTCGATTCCATGCATCCAAAGTGAGCATATTTACTTCTACACTTGTATCAATCAAGTATGTTACTCAACAATCCTGCTTGTGTTCAAAGTGATCTCTTTATCATACTCAAGACTATGAGGAGGTAAGTTCACATGTAATATATGTCCTTCACACTTAGATATAACGTGTGGTATCTTCTCCCTCATCCATTCACCTAATAGAGGAATGATATTATCCTAGCGCAACATCTTACGAACCTCCTTCAAGTCATCAACATATTCTCAAGGAAGCTCAACTTTATTTTCCTACTCTAACTTCCATGATAGCTCCTTCAAGAAACCTTTGCATTTCACCTTATAAGTTTCTAATAACCTCCATAGTCTCTTGATAAACTTCCTTCTAATGGGAAGGATCTGGATATTTCAAATTTATCACCTCTTGCTTTGTAATAACAATTTTCTACTTTGGAATATCACGAGGTGCGTAGCCTTGACATGTGTAGTCACTAACACATGAAGCATCTTAGGATCAGGCACAATCTTAGGAATCCATTGGTCTTCTACGATGTGATGTAATTTAATCATCCTCACACCATTATCATTCTTCTTATAGTTATTACTCATGTGCTCATATAACTCAGGACATTCTTAAAACTTATGTTGCTTCCCGCACCATGAGAAAACTACGTTATGAGGGAATTCACGTCTATAATGGTCAAGGGATCTGCATGTAAAATAGGTTCCATGAGGAAATTCACTTCTTCCACTACCGTAACCTTAGCCTTTGTATCCTCCACGGTAACCTCTACCTCTAACCTCCGTCAGAGTGCCCTTCATTATGGTTATGAATATGATGTTCACCTTGTTCTTTAGAACCATTTGCAACACTAGTATGACATACACTAGTCTCAATAGCCTCATGAATCTGATCAATCAATAAAAAAATCTCCGTATCATGAGTGTGGGACTTGAAAATCTTACAATAACAAGACATCTTCTTCCCGATCGCACGCTACAGCAAGGGGCACCTACTCAAATCATGGTATAAGTAATAGATCTCACAATCCAACAACATGGTACTCATTGATTTACGAGGGAAAGTATCCTTGGTATGTCCTTCCACCTCACAATCTATACATCATATTCTATTGAATGTCTCATGAGCCAAATTGGCCGATAGTTTCTCCAACTACTTCACCATAGATGAAATATGTTCCTCTAAGAATGGGCTAACTCCCTCTGTTTACACTCCCAACTTCCTCGGCGTGTAGAGATTCCTTTAATGCATTACATGGATCTATAAAATTCTTATGAGTTAGCACCCTTCTGAAAGGTGTGATAAAACCACCAAAAAACCATTATACATGTTGGCTATGGTTAATATCATAAGACAACTTTGATAGTAAATTTTAAAAGTGTGCATCATACTCCCTTATGATCTCGAGTCATGCCTTGCTTAACCTCCTTCAACGCGGCGCTGATGCTCTTCTATTCAAACTTTGGCATATGAAACTCTACCAAGAAAGCATCATGCAACATGTTGTAATTTACAACGGTATAGTTTGGATCATACTTACTATACCAAGTATGCACGTGCCCTTGCAAAGTAGTAGCAAATGACTGCGTTACACTTAGGATTGGTAATTCCCTTAGTGCAACATAATATCTCACACATATACACATGCTCTATTGCATCCTCAATGCCTCCATACTACGGTAGGTAAAGATACATCTCGTAATAGACTTGTAATGGTTAGTGCGAGACCATGCCCACCAAATCCAAAACCTATATTACCTCCAGTATTCCATCCACCTTGAGCCATTAAATCCACTAGATCCGAACCTATTGATCTTCCTAATCCACCTCCTATAGCGGCACCGTACTTAGAGGATGAGATACTTAGTATTCCAATTGTTTTACTAAATCAAACTCCCACGGTTTGTGAAGTTGTGCCACCTCCGGACGTATTACCCACGTTCTATGCACCCACGCTCTGTCCCGATGATCTGCCAAAAATATACCACCAAACAAAGAAGATGCTTACATAGCCATAGATGAACTTATCACTTGATGAACTTCTATACTTAATAGAAAATGAAATCTACATGTGCTACTCTATCACCAACATTATCCTGTTTCTCAATAACTATTTCAGGAATTAGAACACTAAGTATAAGGGAAAGGTCTCCAAGTGGGATCGGATGCACGCCTACGGTTCTCAATATTTCATCATCGACGTGATCTCATCTCGAAGCTAAAGGGGATTATTTTTCACGCTTTCCTAAGTGGAGGATATCTTGATGCTCCAACTCCACGTCTTCCACGTGAGCTTCAAATCCTTCATGAGACATCATCCTCTGCAACTCCACAGACTCCTCAATATTGTGCTTCTTTGTCAATTCCCCCTCTTGCACTTCATTATACTTAATTCATCTTTCCTCTCTTTCCTTTTCTACCGTAAGGTCTACCATATTTCACGGGCTACACAACCTCTTTTTGCATTCCCTCTTTCCATGCACCTATGATATTTATGCAATATTTTATCCAATCAACAAAGGTTATAAGGATAAGGTGCTTTGTGATATAGTGCTAATGGATGTGTGTCATATGAGCTTAGGAAGGCCTTAGAAATATGATAGGAAAAATACTTATGATGGAAGAAGGAATATTTATACCTTATAGAAGATGGCATAAGTCATACATTGTTTCCTTTGAAAGAAAACGGGAGATGGAAAAGAAACTAGTCCAACTTTAATGATGATAAGTGAGAAGGAATTCTTGAATGCAATGAAAGAGGAAGAGATGGGTTTTGGATTGGTAATCAAACCTAGGACTGTGATAACAACTACCAAGCTAGATGAGTTACCTCAAGAAATACAAACCATGTTGGCAGAGTATGTTGATATAGTAATGGATGACTTACCCAAGGAGCTGCCACCTATTAGGAGTATTAGTCATCATATTGACTTCATACCAGGTGCAAGTTTACCAAACATGGTTTCTTACAAAATGAAATATCAAGATAACATAGAGATAAAGAAACATGTGTAACAAATTTTAGACAAAGGATTGATAAAGGAAAGTCTCAGCCCATGTGTAGTACCACCTATTTTGGTGCCAAAAAAAGGAGTTTGAAGGATGTGCACTAACTCAAGAGCAATAAATAAGATTACAATAAGGTAAAAATTCCCTATTCTAAGAATAGGTTATTTAATGAATTATTTGTCTGGATCTAGATACTTTTATAAGATTGATCTCAAGAGTGGGTATCATCAAATACGAGATAAGGGAAAGAGATGGATGGAAATTTGCCTTTAAGACTAATGAGGTGTTGTATGAATGGTTTGTTATGCCATTTGGCCTCACCAATGCTCCAAACACATTTATGAGGCTCATGAATGAAGTATTAAAGCCTTTCATAGGATTTTTTTGATTGTTTACTTGGATGACATACTAGTCTACAACCCAAGCAAGAAAAATCATCTTCAACATCTTATAATGGTAATGCAAATATTGCAAGAGGAGAGGTTATTGATTAACCTTAAGAAGTATTTGTTCATAAAGATAAAGTTAGTGTACCTTGGTTTTGTGATCTCTCAAGGTGGATTGAATATGGATAAGGATAAAGTGAAAGCTATAGTTGATTGGCCAACTCCCAAAATAGTTTATGAGGTAATAAGTTTCCATGGTTTAGCCAATTTATATAAGAAATTTATTAGAAACTTTAGTGGAATTTGTGCACCAATCATATATACTATCAGAGGAGATTAAAAGAAGTTTGTGTGAAATGATGTTGCTGAGAGAAAAATTCAGTTCTTAAAGAATAAAATCATTGAATAACCTGTATTAGCACTTCCTTCTTTTAATAAGGTTTTCCAAGTTAAATGTGATGCAAGTCGGGTAGCCATTGGAGATGTCTTAAGACAAGAAGGTAAAATTTTTGCATACTTCGGTGAGAATTTAAATGAAGCTAAGAAAGGTACTCTACTTACGACCTTGAGTTTTATGCTATGGTACAAACCTCAAGGAAGTGGAGGTACTATATAATGCCTAAACAATTTTTATAGCTCGCCATTTAAAAGAAACGTCAATGAGTTTTTATAGATTGTCTTTAACTAATACCGCAACATGTGTATGCATTTTTCATATATTTTATTTGAAAGGTTTTTTTGTTGGGTTTTAACACATAATTGTGGAAAACTATATTAGGATCCATTCTTGGCATATAAATGTATGAACAAGTGAAGACATTGAAAAAATCACGTAAGAGTGATGTGTACTCATCACGTTCCTCATCATATAAATTTTTTCCAAGGAGTACAATGTAAGGTTCATGGAGTGTACCAACATTAACCTTAATAGCTTCCTCGATGAGAATGTAAGATGCCTCATCAAGGTGTCCAAATTTGGGAATTTCATTTATATTATCTAGGTGTATATCTTTAATTTCCCTAAATTATGCCTTCTTTATGGAGTTGTGTGTCTTGTGTGATGGATTTGTAGGGATCCTTATCTTTAGCACCCAAGTAGCATAAGATAACATCTTCTAAAGGGAATAAATCAAGAGGTACAGGATTGTTCACAAGATGGTAATCGATGGGGAAAATATCAATGTGGTTGATGGTAACATTATCTCATATGACATGACAATCCATAGGTGGGGAGCTAGTAGTTCTAGCGATGTCATCGTGAGGTATAAGTAGCATGTATGGAATAAGATGATCAATGGAACAATAGAACATGGTCCCAAAATAATGGAATAAACTAGAAAAATGGAATCATGTAGCCTCATTAAGGAATGTGTGTGAGTGATTCAAGTATAAATGAGACACTAGGATAATGTGTATGTGGATGATTAGTTATTTCAATCTAGGTTGGTAAATCATATTAGTAAAAGCCTCTGTCAAATTTTTGATGTCATCATCAAGCTTGGTATATCCTAATCTTGATTTTTCAGAAGTTAGTTTGTAACATGGATGAATCAGAGTAGAAATTCCTTGGTCAATATTTCATAGACTATAGCCTTTCTATCCTTGGTCGAGTAAGTAGTGCAGAGAAAAATATGGCTTTGAAAGGTATGAAATGTCAAAGGTAAATCTGGGATTTTGAAATGGATAAAATTTTTATCAATGGAGAATCTATGGTGTCATATTCCCCATACAAAAATATGTGTTTTTGAGAGGAATATAAAATGAAAGTAGTGTTGTCATGCAAATTTACAATATGAAAATTCCTAATTTTGAAGCATGACAACGAACCCCAATGTCAGAATTTTGATTGTAAACCTTCTCAATCCCTCCTCTAGATCATCCTTCCCCCTGTATCAAGCCTATCCTACCCTTCTAAATGGTCATATGTGTTATGTTAACCTGGTCCATACGTTACTTATGGATATCAAGTTCATTCAAGCAATTCCAAGTCAAGATATTTCAAGATAGGATTTTCAATAAGCTTAAGAATGACTATTTTTGGTCTTTCTAAGGTTGGTGCATCCCCATGAAGTGGAATGAAAGGATAAAATTCATCAAGGAGGTGTATTGAGGAGCTACATTTTTAAACTTGTTTTGGAATATTTTGGGAAGATTAAGAGGTTTTGAAACAAGTTCAGGAAAAGTGGGTCTTTAAGGGTGAAGGAGCTTGCAGTACAAAATATCCCTTAAGCTTTGGGAATTGATTTTGGGAGCTCCGTAAGGATTTGGACGTAAAAAAATATAAATGTAAAGGTATTTCAATTCTCTAAGTGATGGTGGTCTCAAGTTTTTCACAAGACATGATAAATTGTTCCCATAATCTACTTTTTGTATGCACAATTAGCGATCCCGAGAAAAATCCTATTTTTTTAGGGTTTTTAAAAAAAAATCATGGCATTAAACGCAATAAATTCTTATCAAAATAATATTTCTATTAAAAACCATATAAATAACTGCATGAAAATACCTATGGATGCTCAAGTTACACCTCGACAAGCTTCTCTCTAAGGTATGCATCTAGGAGTTAGTCAATTTTCTAGGTGGACATGTGTCACTCCCAGGCTCAAAGAGTAATTTCTTGCACCAAATTTCCCAAAAATTGATGCACTTGGGACAAAAAAATTTTCCCAACTCCATTTTAGACCCCTAGACCCTCACATGACCTCGACGGAGCTCAAACAAGCAAGTTAAGCCCCTGTGCACCATTCCTTAGCACCCTCCATCATCGAATCACGCTTCGCCACTTGTCAAGACCAGATGAGGTTGCATTTTTTTGCATCAAATGTCCCAAAACATTGGGACACAAAATTGTGCCTAACTCCATGAATCTTTAAAATGTTAAAATTTTACAATTTTATAATTGTCGTGTTGTTTCTTCCTTTGTGCACGAGAACTTCACTTTGCCAAAAACTTCATTCACATCCATTTCTATTTCTTCCACCACACAATTTATTCATTAAACATCCATTTCCATTATTCCACTACTGCAGTAGCCTCCAAACCCTCACTTTTTTCTCTGCTACCATGGCCATTTTTTACTAGAAGCTTCCATGACTAAGAAACGGTGAAATATTCATAACTCATGATCCGTAAATCGAATGCTCTTAAAACTTTGGCCATCTCGTCCTCTCTCAGACACCTTCAAGATGAAAAAATAGAAGTTCAAATGATTCCTTGGACTATTAATGGAAACAAAAACAACATTTTTTCCCTAGCTCTCGTTCCTCATATTTCACATCAATCTGGAGAGCGAGTGAAGCTAAAAATGTGAGCACAGACTCCAAGAGATAAACCTATCCCAATGGAGTTATTTTCATTGAAATCATAGGTGGGAAATAATGTTGTCAAAATATTCATGAATCCATTAATGGCTGCCATTGTATCTTCGTGCCTAAAACTCTCACAAGGTAAATTTTAATTTTTTTATTTCCAAGCGTTCAAATGGGTGAAACACCGTAAATTTTGAGCACTAGAAAGATATATTATGGAAGATGTAGGTGGAAGATTATATGTATCAGAAAGATATATACTTACCATTGGATGAGAAGGAAATATCTACAAAGATGATTGATGAAGAATAGAAAATTCTTAAATGTAAAGGCTCGTGGATCTATAAGATTGAGCCTAACAACATTTGTGGATTCGAATATTACCGAAGCACCAACCACGATAGAGTTGATGAAAATTTCTTCCAATAAAGTTTATTTTTGAAGAAATTATTTAATTCTAAGATGCAAGAAGGTGAATCTGCATCAAGTCATTTGAATGATTTATGTTCTATTGTAAATCAATTAAAATTGGTTAATATTCCATTTGATGATGAAGTGAAAGCACTTTTATTCTTATGCTCTTTTCTAGATAGTTGGGATAACTTGGTAATGGTTGTTAGTAATACAACATCTGCTACTAATATTTTAAAGTTTGATGATGTGGTTAGTATAATCCTGAATGAATAAATACGTAGGAAAGTACAAGAGAATTGTCATCTGGTAATGTTTTGAATGTAAAAAGCATGTGAAGGAAGAAGTAAATATCCAAGAGCAAGAATAATGGGAAATCAAAGTTTAAGAATGACATATTTAAATCCAAAGGTAAAGGAATAACCTCATTGGAACTATGGAAAGAAAGGACATGTAAAGAGGGATTGTTGGTTCATAGAAAACAAAGAAAATATACCAAAGAAAGGTAAAGAGGCAAATGTTACATCTTCGAGGTAATGCAAGATTCCCTTATTCTCTCCTTGGATAATAAAATTGAATCATGGGTTTTAGATTTAGGAGTTTCTTTCCATGCTACCCCTAATAAGGGTTATTTCAGAAATTATGTCCAGGGTAATTTTGGGCATGTTTATTTAGGAGATGATGAACCATGAAATATTATTGGTAAAGGAGAAGTTCATCTAAAATTACAGAATGGAAATACATGGATATTGAAAGATGTGAGGCATGTGCAAGCTTTCAGAGAAATTTGATTTCTGTAGGATAACTAGGTGAATCTGGTTGCATGGTTACATTCACAGCCAAATATTGAAAGGTTACCAAGGGATCTCTTATTGTAGAAAGAGGCAAGAAGGTAGGAACATTGCATTTTTCAACCTGTATTATCGATTCTTTTTTCGTGCTATCTACTTTGATTGAGATGCAAGCATGCGATAATTGGCTAGCCATATGAGTAAAAAAGAATCCAAATCTTAAAGGATAAGGGTAAGTTATCATATTTTAAATACGTAGATCTTGATTTATATGAACATTATATATTTAGAAAGAAAAAGAGAGTAAGATTTATCAAAGATGGTTCAACAAAGAAGGAGCAAAAATTGGAGCTTATGCACTCAAATATGTGGGGACCAACCTGTAGCTTCTCATGGAGGATCCTAATATTATGTGACTTTAATTGATGATGCCACAAGAAAGGTATAGGTTTATTTTATTAAATGTAAATTTGATGTTTTGAAACATTTAAAAGATGGAAAGCCCTTGTGGAAAATGAATCAAATTAAAAGTTAAAATACCTTGGATCTTATAATGGTAGTGAGTACAATAAAGCAAAGGATTTCAATGATTATTGTTTAGTAAATGGAATACATAGAGAAATAATGGTTCCTAGAACACCACATGAGAATGGTGTTGTAGAAGAATGAACATGAAAATCATGAAACGTGTAAGAAGCATAAGGATACACGCTGGATTACCCTTATAGTTTTGGGCAGAAGCAATAGACATTACAATTTATTTAACTAACCATGGGCCTTCAAGTGCACTAGATGGTGGAATACTAGAAGAAGATTGGAATGGAAAAGAGGTAGATATTTATTTTCTTAGAGTATTTGGTTCAAAAGCTTTTGTGCATGTTGATAAAGAAAATAGAAAGAATTTGGATGATAAATGCAAGACATGTACTTTTATTGGTTATGGATCTGGTGATTTTAGATTCCGTTTTTGGGATTTAGAAGATTCTAAGATTGTTAGGAGTTGTGACATTGATTGTAATGAAAAGATAAGGTACATGGATCAAGTTTTGGTACCCAAACATGAATTGGTAGGAAATTTTATTGATGAAAATGCATTCTTGGATTTAAAAGTGAAACCTACGAGTTTATACATATACAAAGAATGTCATTGCCTTTGGACACCGACCGACGCCAATTTCCTAAACCAACGTCGATTATAGAAGAGCCATAGCGAAATTGATTAGTTTGAAACGATGTCACCTATAGGTGATCGATGTCGGTCACTATTTGAGATTGATAAAAATTTACAAAATGATAAGATTGAGCCTCTAACATGAAAAATCTCAATGAGAAGGTCATAAATGGTATGTAGACCTCCGAGATAGATTTACACCTTCCTTATCTTATTTATTATTTATTGATAGTGGTGAACTAGAGAGTTTTGAAGAAGCAATGCAAGATAAAACCCACAAGAAGTGGGAGCATGACATGGATGAGGAGATGGAATCCTTGGAACAAAACCAAACATAGGATTTAGTTAAGTTTCCAGCACGTAAAACAACATTGTAGAATAAATGGGTTTACATGCTCAAAGAAGAAGATGGTGGATAAAAATATACGAATCAAGGCTTGTGGTAAAAGGATTTACATAGAAATCAGGTATTGATTTTGGTGAGATATTTTATCCTGTAGTAAAAATGAATTCCATATGCATTGTATTGAGTTTAGTTGCAGAGAATATTTGCATGTAGAGAAATATGATGTTAAGATGACTTTCCTTCACAAAGTGATTTGGAGGAAGAGATTTATATGCAGCAATCGCTTGGTTATGAAGTCAAGGGTAATAAGAAACTTGTGTGCATGATAAAAAGATCTTGTATGGGCTCAAGAAATCCCCAAGGAAATGGTATATGAGGTTTGATAGTTTATGAATGACCGTGGTTATATGAGATGAGAATTTGACCATTATATTTATTTCAAGAAGATTGAAAATGGAAGCTATATTATTTTGTTCTTTGTATGTGCATGATATGATTATTACAGGATCTAGTATACATGACATTTTTGAGCTTAAAGAAAAGTTATCTCATACATTTGCAGTGAAGGATATGGGAGCTGCAAAGAAAATCCTTGGCATGCAAATTCATAGATACAAGAAGAATAAAAAGTTATATTTTTCTCAGGAACATTATATCAATAAGGTGTTGGAAAGGTTTAATATGGAAAATTCAAAACTTGTAAGTATACCTATGGTTAGAAACTTTAAATTGAGAAAAGATAAGTGTCCTACATCACATGAGGAGGTTGAGTACATGACATGAGCTCCATATGCTTTAGAAGATTGGAAGTATCATGTATGCTATGGTTTGTACCGTTGACATACATTACAGCAAATGGGAGTTGTGACCATATTAATGGCCAATCTAGGTAAAAAGCAGTGGACAACAATCCAATGGATTCTTGGATATTTGAGAGGTAAATACAACATGTAGTTATGTTGTGGAGGGTCAGATACTTCTTTATATGGCTATGCTAATTCAGCTATGACTGGAGATTTGGATGATAGGAGAAGCACCATTGGATATGCATTCACAATAGGTGGGATGATAGTTAGTTGGATTTCAAGATTGCATAAGGTTGTGGCCTTGTCTACTATAGAGGTTGAGTATGTCAGCTACATGAGACTAGAAAAGAGATGATATAGATGATCGGAGTTCATGGAAGAGTTAGGAAAAGAGCAAGAGGATTTTAGATTGTACAATGATAGTTAAAGTGTGATTCATCTGGAAAAGAACTCAACATTTCATTTAAGAATGAAACACATTCAGTTGAGATATCACTTCATATGATAGGTGTTGGAGGATGGGCAACTAAAACTGGAGAAAATTCATACAAAGGAGAACCCTGCAGATATGCTAACGAAGTTATTGGCAAAGGATAATTTGGAGCTACACTCCACTTCTATTGGTCTTCGAGTTTGAGACTTGAAGAGGAAGAAACAAGCCAAGGAAAGGATCTAAGAATGGAGCTATATGGTACAATGTAGTAATTTATCTCCAAGTGGGAGATTGTTGAGTTGTGGAGCTTAATTGCTTCACAAATAACATGCTTTATTAAATTTCTAGAATACATAGTAACCGATGTCGGTTGGGTAACCTCCATCAGTCACCTACGAACCGACATCAGTCAAAGCAAGTAGGAACCAATATCGGTTACCTGTGCATGCTTGTTTTATTTAACTCATGGGAATTAGATCTAATCTTTGATATAAAGTTTATCTAATGGTTGTAATTGCATAGCTAAAGTTCCCTAAGTTTTTATATGCCTATATAAGTTAGAAAGATAGGGTTAGAAGGAGAGAACTCATTAAGAATTAGAAGAATTGTAAGAAGGAATTCTTGGAGAGAGAAAAGATAAGCTTGTGAGGAAGAAAGTATTGTACATCTAGGAGAGGTGTGGAAGATTGCAGATCTTCATTTGTATATCTTCGTTAAAGATTTGAATAATATATTGGTTGTTTCTTGGTGGATGTAGCCCACACTTGGTGAACCATGTTATATCTTGTGTATTATTTCTTCTAGTTTATTTCCACTTTTATTTATTATATATTTAGATCTAGATATATGTATGTACAACTGGTGTGATTAACCCCAACACTAAGCTTAACAAGATAATGGAGTTGATCAATCAAGAATTAAGGGCATCATCATGAGCCATTTCTATGGTCATCTTGAGATTACATCGGGGATATCTCAATAGTGTTTCTAAACACTCATTTGGCAACTCGAGGGGTTCGTGCATCATGCGAAAGCAAGATATTGTAATCATCATCGACAATTTCTTCATCATAGGGAGCCTCTTCATTGGATGTGACAACCTATCCTTTATTCTCTCTTCCTCCCTCTACCTTCTCTTCCATTTATAATTCTTTGTTGGGCATACTCATTGTTTTTTTATCATTCACTTAAGTGACCTCATAAAGTTACATTGTAAAATTCCCTCTAGTTATAAAAAGGGAACTTATTTTCCACTTCCTAGGAAGATGAAAATTTACAAGTTGAATGAGACTATGAAGATTCATGTGGGGGGTAGGCAAAGATTCAATTCACATTGATATAAATTGGGATGAATTCTTCATTCTAAAGGATCTTGAAAATTAGAGATTCTTGGTAGAAATTGTGAATCATCGTAGCTTGATTGAAGCATTTTACTCAACACTACACATGAAATGAAAGCTACTTTTCTTGCATTTTCCCTTTCTCATGTTTCCTCCTTTCCCCTATTATATGCACTTTGTAAGTACGATGATTAAAGAGAGAATTGTATCTTTGATGAATGGACCTCAAATAACTATGTTTCTATGTGGGTTTTGTTTGTCTCACTGATATCTTTATTGTTTCTTTCTTCTATATTGAATGTTAAACTAATCTGGTTACTGGGTGTGAATTCTACAATCAGCCTAATCATGACAGTAACCTTCCTTTCCTAATTTCCCTCCTTTCCCCACATCTTAATGATTTCCTCCCTTATACCCCATATAAGCAATTTGCTACAAGTTTAGTGGAGTGTCCTTATGTGATACTCAACTTATTTGGCCAACCCATAACATTTAGATTAGGTTTAGACTAGTTACATTAAATAGTGGGAGTTGCACCATTCAATGCAGAAGGGAGAATCCTCGTGAACATTGGTGGAGACACCTAATTTTCCTAATTAAATTTTTTCTCACCAACATAGATATACTTTGAAACATTGTGTGGGAGATGGTCTACACATTTATTTGACATTTGGCATATTAGGTAGAGACATAGTGGAATAAGGGTGTTTGTATTCCCAATACCAATAGATTTTACATCGTGGGTCATAGGATCCTTACTATGATATTCGGAGATGTTTCAAGAGTTGTAGCTTTTCTACTAGAAGGAATAAAAATTGAATCCAATGAAGGTGAATATGACAAGGATGGTGAAGGGAATTGAAGTATGATTACTTCCTAGAGTGATGTTGATGGTTGGTCATGAGATTATGATGAAGAATGGGAGGGATCTTGTGATTGTGGAAAGATAGAATATTGCATTGAGGGTGATGGGTCAACCGCGGTAGGTATATGAGTGGATGTATTAGATATATCCATAGGGGTTAAAGAAACTAGTATGACATGTGTAATGCGTACCACAATAAAAATGAGAACATGATATCGTTGGAATAATTAAATGGTTCTACATTAGAGGTGACACAATGTGTAATCACACCTTGTTTTTATTTGAGACATTGATTGAGGGTAAACAAAACACATCTCATCTCGTGAATCCAATGACATCCTAATAAGATGTTATATTGTAACTCTCCTTTTATAACGTATAAAAGGGTGTGGAGTATTTTGGATCCAAATTTCAATGGTAAAAATATGGTTCCTAATGTGGTGCAAGAAGTTTCATTGAATGCTCACAATTGTAATGCCGAGGCGAAAGATGCGATAACGATCTCGTGGAGCTACAACATAAGGTTACTGATTATATGATATTAATGTTAGATTCATTATCAGTAACACACATTTGAATGTTTTGTGTTTGATTTTGGCGATGATAAATAGGGGTTGATCACGAGGATAAATTACCCTTTATGTTTTGAGAGGGGGTCCACACTTAATATCATAGTTGTAAAATGTGGTTGATGATGAAATCAAAGTATGGAGATTTCCCACAAATTGTGTAAAGGCGTTGAGATTTTGAGTGGACAAATCAATTGAAATTAAGACTTTAGTAAGTGCCTCGTGATTATTAGAATATTTCACAATGAGATATTATCAATCATACTCTTTAATTGGTTAATTATATTTTTCTTGAGAGTGATGATCAATTGTGGAGGCGAGATCACATTTGGTGATGGTGTTGGTGTACATGTCGATGCATTTATAGATTTAAGATTTGTATTGGCAGCTTGATTTCTTATCATGATATGAATCATGTACCAATTTTTTTTTTCATGATATGATGTTGATGTTTTGTGAATAACCTTTGATTGATTGAAGCTGTGTGTGATGGTAATGGATTTTTGAAGACATCTAAGTTTTGATTTTTTAGAGCCATGACATTGTAAACTTGAATAACACATTATTTAATTAGGTATTGAATAACATTACACAATTGGCAACACTTTTCAATTGCATGGCCCAAAATCATATGATAATAACATTTTCCATTGGATTGTTGTTGCCAAAGTAGTTTTGGTGCATTAAAAAAATTCTAGTCGTATTGGTGGGAGCGAGATGAGTTGAGCATCTAGGAATTTTTACAAGATACAAGAAATTGATTTGGTTAATGGAATGTATTTCTAACGCATCTGAAAGGGATCTCGTGATGTGGTTTGTGTGGCTCATAACTATGGGTTATTAGGAGCTATGGAGGAATTCTTGGTGCATTTGATGTGGAACCTTAATTAGCTTGCAGACTGTAGAGAACGACCTGATTAACTTGGGGAGTATTATTAATGAACTTGGAGAAATAATTCTTCTTACAAAGCTTGAAATCACTAGTACTAACATGGACATCCTCAATTCTCTTGGCCATCAGTATGGATTCCTCAAATGACTGAAAAATGTTGGATTTGAAGAGTGTGTGATATATGTTTGGCATAACTCTTGATGAATAATTGGGTGAGTTTTGGTTGAGGAATGAGAAATGTAAGATCATGGAAAACTATCCTCCAATGTGACACATAGTTAGCTAGAGGATTATAATTGAATTATTTTAGGTTATATAGGTCGAACAACATGGTATGCTTAGAAAATTTGACTATAAAATGATCAAGGAATAATTTGGAAAGTTTATTGAATGGGATGACATTATGTTGCATAAGATTGGTGTATCGATATAAATCTTGGCCACCTAGTGACAGCGAAAATGTTTGGAAACATAAGCACATCATCATGGTTGATGAGATAAAAAGTGTACATAAACATATGTAAGTTATTTTGAGGATACTCATTTCCCTAAAAATTTTCGAATGCGGGAATAATAAAATATGGAGGATATGGTTTCATAGGGACCAATGGGTGGATAAATTCATTACATAATTGACTATATGTGAGTTTATGAACTCCCATACCTTGATTTTGAAGTTCAAGGAACTACAAATTCTATCCAATACTTCTTGATTAATGTTTGACACATGTTGGAAAGAATGTATTTGGAGTGGTTAAGTGTATGAATGTGTAGAATGGCGATGTGTTATATGGGTGTAAGTTTGAGAGAATGGAGGGGATATATAATTAAATGATGGAAAATATGGTGGATTATATTGGGTGAAAGGAGGAATCATTATATTGGAATGAGACTAAAATGGTTGTGTATTTCTGTAGAAGGAATATGATGCATTTAGATTATAGTAGATGGTGTGGGACCAAAAGATACAATTGTGGTATAGGGTGCCTATATGGTAAATGATGAAGGGTCATGTTATGCATAATAGATATTCAAATTGAAAGCATCTAACTTGTAATATTATCGTTTAAGATATTTTGGAAGGGCTTCCACATTACGATCTAAGGTATCATCAAAATTAGGATCAAAAGATGAAATCTAGTAAATGTCATCATCGTCAAGAGGTTGTTTGGTTTGTTTAAACACACATAACTATTAAAAGTATTTTTTTATACTATACAATTCATATATACATTACAACATACCATGTGTGGGTAATATGGTTATTTTTTTAACCATTAATAAAAGTGTTATATTTTCCTATTCACATTTACATTCACACTTTTGTTTATTAAAAACTATATACATAATGAGTTGATTGTAGTACCATTCCACACAATATGTGCACTTTTAAGTTACCCCATCTCTCTCGGATATACTAAAAAAAATCCATACTTGATCCTAGGAAACATGTGTATGTCATAGTTTTTCCCTCTCATAGTTGAATATTATACCTTTAACATTCCATTATTTGTGGCATCTTCTCTTAGCTTATTTAAAATGATTTTAGGTTTCTCTTGGATTTGTACCTTCATAGTTGTCTCTTCATTATCGCATCAATGTGCTAAGTTCCTTTATAATAAGTAATTGGTTACAATGAGGTATACCACTCAAGGACCATATATCTCAATAACTTAGCTTGATACATATGGTTACTACTCCTAGTTCTAGTGCATCTACATCTCAAACTTTTGATTCTCATGATCCATCTAGTTAGACACTCCCTTCTAGTGCATATATGCATATGTATCCTCATTCACCTACTATTGATATCCCTGTCACACACTCCTTGGCATTCAACTCAATTATTCTTGTTGCATATGACTTATCTTAGGAACATTTTACCTTGGTATCTACCTAGGTCACCCTCTTTTCACATTATGCATCATGGATATTTCCCCATATATATTCTACTTCACATACCATTGTTTCTACACACATAATATATACATGAGTATCCCTAATCTCTTCTAACACTTTTCGGTCCTACACTGTTTTACCCTCCGAGTGTGACTTGCCTCTTTATGAGAATATTATTGGGTAGCTATTTTGCAAGCCCTTTTCTATATAGCGTTATTTTAAAAAATAATAAACATTTAAATAATACAAAATAATTCACATGTTTTGAAAAATGCAAAATAAGTAAATGTTTATGGTTTGATTGGATAGCTTTTTATTTTGTTCAGACGTTTTATTTGTCATGTTGGTTTGATCGATCATATATATTTTTATATATTATTTACACAATGCATTCATGAAATATATTGAGCTTAATCCAAGACACATAAAAGGTGATGCATGATGACAGGTGTTGGTTTGGTTTCTTATGATTATTACTACTCTTTGGGGCATCTCCCACACTATCCACGTGCTTTTGTTTCATTAATATTAATTTACACTTCCTCATCACACTTGATTATATGTGTAGTTTCTATGCTATATTTTTATCTAGTAGGACTAACAAATGTATTAATTGTATAATGGTAACAAATATTGATATATATGCTTTTATAATCACTATTTTCTGTACTTTCTTGATACAATTATAAGTACTTTCTTATACAAATTATTTCCTTCTTTGAATACTTGGTTTTGATTGTCTATGACTTACTTATTACAATTATATGGTTTTTACTCTATACAGATTGAGTGCCTTGATTGTCTTGTGATAATATGGGTGTCCCATGTTTGTGGCTCTATGCACATCTAAAATTTATACACTTCTTTATATGCATGTGGTCTACAATTTATTCTATTTTGATTGTAATGTGATATCGTGGGTTTCTCATGTTTTGCGTCTCTATGTTTTCATGTTACTATGCTCCCATGCTTCTATAATATTGATTACTTTTCTATATATATTGTTGATGTTATTACTATACTAGTAATACTATGTCTTATGACATGATTGAATCTTAGTAATCTAGTGATTTTATACTATTTTTTATATGATTAAACACTTTTGAATAGAGGTATGAATCTGGGGGTGAAGGGCCCCAACCTTACAAAGGAGAAGATAAATGGAAGAAAGAAGAAATGGAAGAAGGGCTGAAAAGGACCACCCAGAAGAAGAAAAGAGGGAGAAGGAGAAGAATAGGACAAAGACTAAAAGGCCCAACATTAGAGAAGAGTGATGGGGGAAAACGTAAAAAACACCCAAACCAAACAACACAAATGAAGAGATCAGCCAAACTGAGTACCCACACGGTATTGGCTTCCCTAAGAAGAAGCCTGAAAGCCTCATCGACACGGTCTCTAAGTTCATTCAGATTATCGATAGCTAGAATGAACCGGAAAGAGAGCAACATCAATGTCTACCGAGAGGAAGGAGTTTGTGGTCCAACCGACCATAAACAACAGAGAATTCACATTTTGGGCATAATGCAAGCAAATCACGATATTGACCACAGAGCCATTGAATGCCCCGACCCAAGCCCAAAGCTAGCTCATCAACTTCTTCCACCCCACAGAAATGGATCGGGTAGAGAGAAGTCCAACAGTTCTTCATGTAATCCCACATGGTGAACGATAAATATTATCAACAATGAAAAACTCCATAAATGTCATATCTAGATGAAGTAAGAGGTAGAAGGATATAAAGGCTGCAGTGATATCTGAGTTAGATCTGGTGTGACGTGATTGGAACCGATAGGAGTCACCAAGGATGGTTTCAATGGCCTCAACTTCACTGTGGGACAAGTACCAAAATATTTTAGACAGCCGGTTACGGTCGATTTCCTCATAAGTGGCTGATACCGGATGCTCATTATGGAGAAAAAATGGGAAAATCCACAAAGGCCATTGGAAGAGAAACCAAAAAGCCACATAGTAGGCTAAGGCCGAACCAAGTGGCTTAAAACAAAGGAAGATACGTGAGGGAGCATGATGTCTTTGTAATTAAATGTCATACCTTTCAATTGAAATGATAGACGAGAGCCCATCCCAAACCTTCGCATCACTTGAAATTTTGATGGTGGTGGGAAAATCAATCACATAATTGGCAAGGAGATCCGCTGCAGAGTTGGTTTCTTAAAATTATGATGGATGCTCCAATTTTTAGTTTTCCGAGCTAGAAAAGTATGTTGGAAATGAAAGGATTGAGTTTCCAAGAGAGGGTTGACCCTTTTTAAAATAACATGTATGATAATTTGAGAGTCCCCTTCTATGAATAGAGAATCACAACCATATTAGACAACCAGTTTGACACCTTCCAAAAGGGCTTGGACTTCAGCCAAATTATGAAAAATCGTAGAGCAAGAAGGAGATGATCGAGACATAGAGACCATTTGCGTTTCTAATAATGAAACCAATGCCTTCTTTCCTAGGGTTACCTCTGGAGGCTCCGTCAAAGTTCAATTTCTAGGAGCCCTGAGGGGGAGGCCTCCATCTGACTGTTTCCTCTCAAAAATTTCTCCACTTGAGATAAGCCTCACCTTATAATGGACCCGGGGTTTGGAATTTTAATGAGAGGCCAAGATTTTCTAATGATAGCATCACGCGAGGAGAACAAAGGGTTATTGCAACTATTTTTACTAACTTTTTAGATATGGCCACTTCAGTTTGGTCAGAAAAGTGGGCATATCATAAGACTATTCTCTAAATAAATGTAGATTGCGCTCCCACCAAGATATGCCAAATAAGAAAAAAAGGAGCCACATGCCAAATTGAGCTTAGGAGCTATTAGAATCCATTTTGGGCCAAGCAATAAGAGTATCTTTGATATTATTACAAGGCACCCATGCAAGATTGAGCTTACCAAGGAGCCAATGCCAACTCTTAGTAGCAAAGGAACAAAAAAGAAAAATATGATCAATATCTTCTTCAACAGCACTGCAAAGAACACATTTAGAGGTTCGGTGAAACCCCATGATCTTTGCGCAATTGGGTAAGAATTTTTTTTAAGATCCAACCAACTGAACAATGCACTTTGGGAAGGATAGAAGAATTCCAACAACCAAAATTACTGGGAACCCCTTTACCAGACATTGAAATAAGCTTGGAATATCCTTCTTTGACAATGTATATGCCCGAAGATGAGCCTA
Source organism: Taxus wallichiana var. yunnanensis (assembly GCA_018340775.1). Lineage (NCBI taxonomy): Eukaryota > Viridiplantae > Streptophyta > Pinopsida > Cupressales > Taxaceae > Taxus > Taxus wallichiana. The sequence continues at coordinate 728,905,014 of CM031234.1, read as the reverse complement.
ACCAAATCAAATGATCATCACAGTCCTTGAAGGCTGCACTTCTAGAGAAGAGAACCTCCTTATAAGAGGAGACTTTGGAGAGGAAGCACCGAGGGGGGAGATATCCTTCCATAGCCAAGTGGGTGAGCCGTTAGGATGATGGTGACCATAATTAGCAATATTACACCCCAAATAACTTTGGTAACATTCATAACTTGATTGAGAGTGGGATCAAGATTGAGAGGTGGATACCCATTCAACTCCTCCCAAAAATTAATCAAATAACCATTGTTGACGTGCCACGAGATGAAGTCCGTGATCGAAATCTACATTTGCAGATGAAATTCCAAATGTGAGATCCTTTAGGAAGTTCTTTGCTTGAAAGAATGAGCTCAGCCGATTGGCCTCCAAATATTTATGGGAAAGAACCTAGAAGACCAACCTCTTAGCATCAGAGATAAAGTTCTAGACTAATTTCACTCCAAGGTGATATTCTGGAGAGCCAAATCCACAATCCCTAGACCACCTAAAGATTTGGGAAGTTTGACACATCCCATTTAACCAAATGAAATTTTCTTTCCTCATTATTCCCTGCCAAAGAAAGGATCTGACAACCTTCTCAAAATTAAGCAAGACTATTTTGGGGATCGCCAAAACTAAAAGCATATAGATCGGAAGGGCACAAAGGACCGATTTGATCAGAAGATCTATTCCTACCAAAGATAACCATTTCCCTTTCCAGGATTGCAACCTCGATGAGAGAGAATGGAGAAGATCATCCCATAAATTAACTTTTCCTTTGCCAAAAAATAGAGGTATTCCCAGATATTTATGAGGAAGGGAACCCACTGTGAAACCCAGCACATCCTTGATTCTACGTTGTAAATGAGGAGAAACATTAAAGAAGAAGATGACATATTTATGAAAATTGATTACCTAGCTAGCAACAATAGAATAGGAGTTCAAAATATTAGACAAGGCACGAGCTTCGGGACATAAGTTGAACCGAAGAGGAAAGTATCATCTGTGAACTATTGATGAGAAAGGGGAGGAAGAACAACTATGAGGGATATCCCGAAAGGGAACCAATACTAATCACCGATTTGATACTTCAGCTCAGAGATTCCATGATGAGAATAAATAGAAAAGAAGAAAGGGGATCCCCTTGCCTAAGACCCCTTCTACTATTGAAAAATCCTTCCATTGAACCATTAACCAGGATGGAAAAGTAAGGGGAAGAAATGTAGTTAAACACCCAATCAAAAAAGTGGTTGTAGAAGCCCAAAGCCTGAAGGGATTTGAGAAGGAATCTCCAATTGATATGATTGTAGGATTTGCTAAAATCCAGTTTAATCATCATACCAGGATGAGAGGAAAGGTTTAGGTATGAATTAACTCATGAGAAATGATGATACCATCAGCAATGGATCTCCGGGAATAAAACCACTTTGTTCTTGCGCAACAATCTTATGAAGAAGGGGACTGATTCTGGAGGTGATGGCTTTGGAAATGATTTTATATGAAGTATTACAAAGAGAGATAGGGTGGAAGTCATCAAGCTTTTCTGTAGGGAATTTTTGGGAACATACAAATAAAAGTGTGGTTCAAAACACCTAAAATATTACCAGTACTTTGAGATTCTTCCACAGCTTTCCAAACATTATCCCCTATGACGTCCCAAAAGTCTTGAAAAAAGTGGCTCGGAAAGCCGTCCGGACCGGGGGCTTTGTCCCTTTCCATAGAAAAGACAATCTTGCGCACTTCTTCTTTGGAAAAGGGGGAAATAAGACAAACATTATCAACATCATTAATCAGATTTTGAGAGTGCGCCAAAAGAGGAATCTAAGAAGCCAAGGAGGAGTGTGATTCATCATTCAGAAGATTTTGAAAAAAGGACACAAACTTGGATTTTATCTAAGGTTGGGTGGAAATTTACGTGTCATCATCCAACTTCAGGGAAGATATATAGTTAATGTTTCTTCTAGCTTTAACAGAAGCATGAAAGAATTTTGTATTTTTATCCCCATCATTCAACCAAACTTCCCTCAATTTTTGCCTCCAATAAGTTTCTTCTTTCAAAATAAGATCACCGAGCTCACTAAGAAGAGATTTTTCTTTGAGATGATCCTCCTGGTGCATACCATTTCTGAGGAAAAGATCATTGAGAGAACGGATCTCTTTCTCCACTCTCAACTTTTCCTAGAAGATGTTTTTGAAGGAGGAAGCATTCCAGGAAATCAACTGATATTTGAGTAGAGAAATTTTTTTGGAAAGGATGAACATCCTGGTACTTGTCACTGCAAAGGAAGTCCACCAAGATTTGACTTGGGTCTTGAAAGAGGGATCCTGCATCCACATGGATTCAAACTTGAAAAGGGGAGCATAGTGGAGGAAGTCAAAATTGATGTTGAGAGAGATGGGGAAATGATCAGAACCAGACAAGGGGTTGACAGTGCATTTAAGAAGAAATTTTTGATGTAGCCAATCTTCCAAGATCAAGAATATGTCAAGCTTGACAACCATATAGCCAAACCAGGACACTCGATTCTTATAAGTGAACCAACCAGAGTTAGGTTCAACATCCATTAAATTAGAAGTATCAACAAAGGAAATAAAATCAGCTTGGGAATGTGGCTTCCAGTGAATGCCACCTCACTTATCCTTATCCGAGAGGGTAGCATTGAAATCCCCAACAATGATAGATTTGGAATCCATGATGGAGCCAAGGGCATCTGGACCTTGGACCAAGTATCCCATTTCTTGATAGGATTATTCGGGCCATAAACATTACAAAGAAAGAAGAATTCATCTGAATGTTTCAAACTAACCTTGCACCATTGAAAATTAGGATTCTCCTAAAGTTGATCGATACTACAGCTACATGTCTTCCAAAGAATGCCTAACCCACTTGAGGCTCCATCTGAGTTTAATGAAGAGACCCTCCCAACCTTTCCAACTATGAAACCATCCAAGTAAGACAATCCACACTAGAAATTTTCATTTCTTGAATTAAACAAATTGAAACGTCCAACTCTGCAACATAGCATCTGAGCAGATGTTTTTGTTAGGGGCATTTAGGCCCCTAACATTCCAGAAAGAAGATTCATCTTTTCTTTAGAGAGGACGTGCCTCTCCTACTTGAAGACGGGAAGAACAAACAAAGTTGCATTTATTTATGAGAGCAACCTTCTTTAGGGAAAGAATATCTTTGGATGAATGATTTGGGAGGGGCTTTGGACCTAGATCCATATTGAGAATTACAAGAGTTGGAAGGATAGAGCTCTACAAACTAGTATCTTTAGGAAAAATCTCAAATCCATCCTTTGATTCAAAATTCTCATCCCTCAAACCACGTCTTTAGATCCAATCAGATCCTCTTTATCACTAACCCATTTTTCTAGGAGGTTGCATCAGCACCAAGCCCCAAAGCAATACCCTCTTGAAACAAAGAAAGGATATGAGTGGAATCATGAACCACCGACGTAGTCTCTTTGACTCAGAGATATGGTACTTAGGTCAATAGCTAGGGTTCTAGGGCTAGGAACTTTCTAGGAATGTCCAAAGGAGGGCTAGAAGCCTTGTCAGAAGATTGAGGAACAAAGACTTTGAGATCTGGTGTCTGAGAGATCTTCTTTTTCCATACAACGGGTCTCGAGGAAGGAGGGTTTTTACAAGCAGTTTGAAAATGTCCAGGCTGTTTGCAACAAAAACAATAGTTAGAAACCGCCTCATAGTCGACCTTCTAAACCCATTTACCATTGGAGGAAGAGATCACTATGAAGTCTTGCAATTTTTTGGAGGGATCAACAAAGACGCAGACCGGGTGAAAGAAGAGAGAGAACCTTCGAGGGTCACCGGATCAATACGGTTAACTCATCCCAGGCTAGAGAAAATTTTCTTAAGGATATTAGGGGACCAAAACTTGCTAGGAAGAGAATAAAGTTGGATCCAAACTTGAAATCCATCCATTTCAGCTTGGTCCGAGTCAAAGTGAGCGATCCACCCATGAATATGAATCCCAGAGTCAAAGAGTAAAAAATCTTTCCTTGCTAGAGAGTTATCCCTTTGAGCTTCGCTGCAAAAGATCACCAAGAAAAACCTTTATCCAAGAATCAGATGTGAAGGCCACTCCCAGTGGGTGTCACACCAACAACGTATCCCTTCAACAAACAAGAAATGACCCAAAAATTTGGTGATTATTACTCTTTTTCTAAGAAGATTGAGCTGTGTGTTGAGACCATTTGAGCCCTCCAAAGTGACAGACACAAACTCCTCTGGTAAAGAATATTTTTGAATAGAAGCGCTCCCCAAACATTCTTCATTTAACCATTCCAAAATGACCACTCTGGGTCCTAGATGATTTAAGAGAGCAGACGACGAGCCGGGACCAATTGTGCTTCCCTTCACACTTTTCGAGTTACGGGTAGGTTTGGATTTGGAGCCATTGTGGCGTTTGAATTTTAAAAGAAAAAAATGACTATTCTGAAACGGTCCCCAATATTTTTCTGACCATCATGCCCATTTTTTCTACTTTACAATATTGTTAGGTACCATGTTTATTTATACTAATACTAATTTACTTTATGACACAATTGATTTCTACTACATTGTTATATTATTGCTACTCTAGATTATGACATGATTGACACTTTTACACTATTGTTCTTACTTTTATACACATGTATTATTTCTTGTTATGTGTTACACGTTGTTTTCACTACGTGTCATTGTTTCCACCATGTACAACTACTTTTATAGGTATATGTTCCCAACGATGGCTAGCATTCTAACCTATTATGTGATCTTATGAAAATTATTAGACTTATCACACATAGGAACACATGATTTATTTGTTTTATCTACATGATCAAATGCTTTATCACATGTACATCAAAAGAAAAGGAATTCATCATGATATATTCCACATATATAGAATGATTACAAGACACATGAACATATTTTTATAAGGCCCATTTCCTCATATACATGCACAAATATTAAAAAGTGATATAATTCAAAGTAGCTCAATATTGTATAGTACATTCAAGACTTTGGTACAATCTTGACCATAGTAGATGTTCTTAGACTATTGGAATACTCTCACAAGTTTCTAATTTTCTCATGTATTATATTAACTATTTATAGGTTTCTTTTACTGATTTCATACATAGATAACTAATTTTAGAACATGATACATGGGGAATGAGTACTTGATTCCTTATCCTCTACACTTTGTTCACCCACAATTACAAGAATAGGTTTTGGGGCATAGGAATTTTCCTATATGATATTTCAAAATATATACACTCGGTTTAAACAATGAAAACATGATGAGGACATGGTATATCCATTCCTTTTAGACATGTGGTTTTATCTTATAAAATTGTTATAACCGTTACAAAATTAGACCTAGATATTTTTGCAAAGTGGTGTGGTTTGTAGGGTCGTCAAAGGTATAAAAGTAGATAAGTTATTTGTAGGTTTTCTTCCTCTTATCTCACAAGTTTCAAAATGGAAGATATCTAGTCTTCTCTCTTGGTGGGGTGCTTTGGTTCATACCTCTCTCTTCTCTAATGTTGAGTTGTAAGCACTCAACACTATAGTTTCTCTTTTAATACAATTGGGTAATTTTCACCCCCAATCCTTCAACATCTCAACAACAATTCAAAATATCCAAATTACAATAAGAATGGAAGATCATCCATCACTAGAATAAAAATGTGTATTCCTTCAATGTTTTTCTTCTCCTTTAATTTTCTTTATGCAAGTTTAAAGTTACAAAAGTTATAAGTCTTATTTATTACTTTGAGTTATAGTTCAATTTCTATCATAACAATTCACTACAATATGGGTTACATGTTTAACCATGGATCATGCCAATATGAACACATAATATATCAACTATCAAGCGAAGAAAAAAATTATGTGCACACTCAGGTATGTTTTAATTTCAAGCATGTAATTTTCAATTACACATTTAAAGGGGAAAATGTAGACACTAAAATTTGGTAACTTGTCCTTTTGCAATGCTAATTTTTATATGCTTCATTTCTAAGAAAAATACTCACATTTGGAATCTAATCAGTAAATATCATAGATCATTCATGACTTTCTTATTTTTACACTCGTGTTGTCATAAAATTAGGAAATATTAATTAATCAAAGCAGTAAACTATCCCTATGCAACATTTTATAAATTTTTGTTTCACATAAAACTTATCATGCCCTAGACCATATACTCAATTCAAGATGTGGAATACGGTCCTAAATGATTTGTATGTTCATTATATTTCACATTATCTTACTATGTTTTCAATTTGAATATTTTTATTATGTCATTTCACCTTCCTAGGTTAGCCTTATTAGAATATTCACTTATGGAAGACTATATAAGAAAGTCAATATCACTTTATAACTCACCCAACATTATTACAAGCTACTATTACAAATATTATTCCAAAATTTCTAAAGGATCTCTAAAATCTTTCTAAATTAGTTTCACATCAATTAGGTAAACCCCTATTATAGGTATAAAGAAAGCACTCAAATAGGTCAAAGAGTCTAGCTTATATCTCTAAGCATGAAAATATCCTAGATCCATGTCTTAGGAAGATAAAAGTGATTCCAAACATTATCAAATGGTTTCAAAGGACAAAGGGTTAGGTCATGCGGTTTGAAGCACACCATATCACACAAATACCATGATGGGTGCATTCTATATTATCTAATTAGCCTTCTATTATTTATGTTAAGAGACATGAGGGAACCCATATGTGGTTGTCTCAAACCACACTCACACTTACACAAAAACCTAGGATAACTACATGATTCTTGATCTCATGCAAGGGAATGTAATGCAACACTTGGATTGGTTTGACTAGGTTGATTGCCAAGAATAGTATATCTTCACTACACACATGATTTATCTTTATGGTTTTCTACTACTTTGAAGAATGGTATTTTCTAGGGTTTCTAATTTATTACAGGTTATTACAAGTCATCCTAAAGTTATGCAAACAAGGTGTTGGACCCTTTAATAGTAACCAAGTATGAAGGCCCGTGGGCGCAGTGAGGTCCGATTATTAAAAGGTGCGTAAGGAAAAAGCGCGTGAGAGAAAGGATTAGGGAAGCATATAGCACGTGCGACGCGTGAAAGGAGGCTCGGGACTTAGTCAATTTGAGTGCCCAGGGTAGAACACATGAAAAGTGTGATCGGTTACACATGGATAAGATGCCAACCTGGCGATAGGCTGGCCCAGGAAAGAGCATGCCCCATATGGAATCTTCTAGAAGAACATCATGAGGTAAAGTGGAAATCTTAGGCCTGAAGAAGCATGCTCGCAAGGACCACATTCAACACTTGGCACCATATCTGAGGACGCTGGAAGGCAAGTTGGCAGTGTAGGAGTATTATAAATACAAGTTCTGCAGAGTAAAAAGAGATAGAAGTACGAGGTATAGCGGGTTAGAGAGTGAGAGGAGCTCTGCAGAATTACTGCAAGTGGATATTTGTATTCAGGAAAGAATGCACTAAACATGGAGTTTTAATTTTTCTTTTTTTGTTAGCTTAGTTACATACATCTAGTGATATGCATGACTGCTGGTCTGCTCTCTGTGACACTCTATAATGAATCAATGAATATAATGAGGTTACCTGTTATAAATAGACATGGATATCAATGGTTTTAATGCACATTTCTCTCATATGAGTTCTCTTTCTTTTTAGGCTATGTATGAATGATTGTATAATTCTTTCTGTCATGACGCATGTTCCGAGTTCTATTAAAATACTCAGTCTAAGGTGACTACAAGGATCTAGAGGCCGTTCTGAGCCCTATGGTCCTTGTATGTTTCAACCTCCCTCATTAAAACTCTTACACTAATCATAAATGATGCTTCCCACTAAACTCACATAAAAGAGAGACTCGGTACCCGCGCGTGCCTTGGGTGAGCGCTCAACTTCTATTGGGTGATAGGCCGATGCACATGGGGTTCCTTCCTTTTATGATGGGAGTAAAAATGACTACATCTTGGTTCCATTTCGGGACCTCTTTTGAAGTTGTAGTGGGATATAGCATACATCATGATCTGTGTAATGAGTAATGATAGAGTGGTTGACATTGGAAATTGTTGAATCGTGGTTCAAGAGCACGAGAGGATGAATTTTCTTGGAGATACAACACTGGACCTGATTTTAATGCATGTAGATGGGTAGAAGAGAACCTCTACCATGATCTGTATGAAACCTTCTTCTGCTGCTTCCCAGTAGAACTATATGAATGGATTTTAGCCTATACGTCTAGATCAAGTTGGTGTTATGGATCACATGTATAGACCGAAGAAGACTACCAAAGGTTGCAGGATGTAGATATGACGTGGACTTGTCTTTGTAGATCATTGGTGAGAGGAGTACTTGACTAGTTACACTCTGGAATATGCCATTTTCACATATTCTTGTCTGGAGGTTACCGAGTTTGAATTTCTACAAGAACCTAGAGGAACGTTTCTATGTGCTATTCCCCTAGCTATGAAGATATTGATGGTTACCATGAGTTTAGAGGCTTTCCCAATGGCTGGCTAAACCATTCTGAGTGTTGGGTAAGGGAGCTTGGGTGGAGGAAGATGACAGATATCACGGACTAGAGAAGGAGAGGGAAGAGAGGGCTCAAGTATAGTGAAGCACATGAAAGGGAGATTACTAGATGACATGAAGCTACTAGTGTGATGGATCTATGGAGACAGACGTTATGGGAAGGAGTTGAGGTTCACGTGGAAGATGTGGAACCTGAGCAGTCTATGCTACCCCATCTTGGCAAGTGCATGAGGGAGACCCCTTTGGCTTCTAGTGAGAGTTCGTCACATGGAGAAAGGAGATTCATTGGCACATATTTGAACCCACCCAGTGATCGAGCCCTAATGCTTGGTTTTCTGAACTAGGAAGAAGTGTTATTGACCCAGTTGATATCGGTGGAAGAGACAGATCCGCACCTAGGAGATATAATTTTACAGTCCCTTCTTCTATGGCTGCACATATTCTAGTATTTGGAGGAGTCTTTGGACAAGGAGTGAGTGTACAAGCTTTTGGTCTTGCATCAGGAGTGGCATGGGACAAAGTAGTGGTAGCAGAGCACTATCATAGACCATCGACACATAGTTCAGTGGGACCGTGGGGGTGCTTGGCATAGCTCCTACAAGCCCTATTAGACCCAGTGGTTTTGGTGGATCTGGTGGCTCTAGAGGCACAAGACCTAGTGGATCAGGTGGTGGAGGAAACACCGGAGGGAACCAAGGCTTAGGCTCGGGAGGACAGGGACCCCAGCCACCACCTCAAGTATTCTTTGAAATGTATCTACATTTCCCAGATTACAGCGAGATTGAGGATGTTGTGGAACATGTTCACAAGTGTGAACTACTATGGCATGCGAAGGGTATCAAAACCCTAGAATGGAAGGCTAGTCAGTTTGTAACTACGTTATAAGGGCACACCCATAACTATTATAGGAAGTACGACCCTCATCAAATGGTGGTGGACTATATTGCCTTAAAGAATGCATTCTTGGTAGATTTCCACATCCCTGAGTTTGAGTAGAAGATCATCAACGCTTTGAAGCATATTCAACAAGGAATGGCAGAGAGTGTGTGGGAGTATGATGTGCACTTTAAAACTCTCTTGTCTAAATTATCATATGATATCCATCCTTCTCAGCATGCACAGTGGTTTGTTGGAGGATTGATCACCCCTTTTAGAAGGGCCTTGTCTCATAAAAATTTTATAGACTGCACGCGAAGCATTGGAAGTTGCCTTATGTGCCGAGGCTATTGGTAGTATTGATACTAGCATTAGCCCATTCTTAGAGGCTCAGATTGTTGCTATGGCAAAAACAGTTGGAAAAATTATCTGCAAACACAACCCATGAGACTCGCAGTGGTTTGTGGTGCACATATTGTGAAATAGAGGGACACGTTAAGGATAATTTCCCCAGAGGATGGTACGTGCTTTGACAATGGATTATGAAATTTTTCATGGGGACCATGATGCAAGTAGATGTCCCTTGCTGCAGCGTGTGATCAGGAAGAATGTATCTTGTTATTAAAAATTTGCACCTCTACAACCCATGACACTAAGGACTGTAGGCTCATTGATCAGATCCATGAGGCCATTGATCATGGGGGTATGCTAAACCAGTGTTGCTAGTGGTCCCAAGGATAATTATCACCATTATGAGGAGCACATAGAAGGAGGTGCACATGGAAGAGGTTTTTGAGGAGGATTCCATGGTCGAGGTAACCACGGAGGAGGAAGGAGTGAGTTCCTATGCGGAACATGTTTCAATTGTGGATCTACAGAACATTACAAGCGTGAGTGCTTGGACCTATTGCAGTGCTCATGGTGCGGAAAGAAGCATAAGTATGAGGAGTGCCTGAAATTATTTGAGCACATGAATCAGAAGCACCAGAAGGACAAGGGCACTACAATGGTCAGTATTAAGAAGGTAGACATATAGTGGATGCCCTGGGTAACATGGATGAAGGTTTAGAGCCTGTCTTGGTAACAAAAAGGGTAGAAGCCACACACGAGAGAGGTACCAAGACAGAAAACCCTGGTTTCAAGAGAGGAGGTCGTTCATGGAAAATATCCAGACCTTGTGCATCAAAAGGAGATATATCAGGACACCATGGATGTTATTCAAGTTTATAAGGGGAGATCTAGTGTCTAAAGGAGAAATCCAGGAGGGAGGAACAAGGAAGGAGAGTCGAGGCACAAAAGGATGACCTAGATGAGGTCAAGGAGGTGTGTAAAATGCTAAGGTAGGAGAATATCATTCCCTTGCTAGGATCCTGGTTGAGAGAGAAGGTACCACATGTTGGAGAAGAGCATGAGAGATAGGTCTTGCATGCGAACCTTCCCCCTCATAGCCTCGACTATGACAAGGAGATTACGTTGAATGCAGTTGTAGATGGATGGCTCCTCAACAATATCCTCATTGACACAAGCGCAGAGGTTAATGTTTTGACTTTGGATGCATGGCATCAGATGGGAAGATGTGTGCATTACAACCATCTTCAAATGTGTTGTATATGGCAAACAAGACTAAGGCAATACCCATCAGTGTCTTGAAGGATGCGGCTATTACTATCCAGGAAGCCAAGTTTACTGGGGACTTCGAAGTCTAAGTACTCACCGAGGTGGACAATTTCCCAGCACTACTTGGGCATCCTTAGTGTTACAAAAATAATGTGGATCTTCAGTTCAACAAAGGGTACATCAGCTTTAATAATAAGGAGGAATGGGTCATTATACCTTTGGTTGATGGGAAGTTGACACCCTATATTGAACTGTTGGGAGAAGAAGTTCTAGACAAGATTTATGTGTGCTCAATCAGAGACCCTGAGATGATACACCCTACTAACGGGGTTATCCAATTTGAAGATGCTCAGTCAGTGAGTGATACCACTAGTATGGCATGTGAAAATTGGGCACATGGAACTTACGAATTAATGGGACAAGTAGTTGAGAGGGTCGGTGACCAAGGTAACAAAGGTGCGCATGGTTAGGCACCTTGGAGGAAAAGAATTGCCCAAGTATTCAGGAGGAGCCTTCCCTGAGATATTTCTACAGGAGGTAGAAGCTCAATGGAAGGATGAGAAGGAATAGAGGGAGATGTTAAGTTATGTCTTGCTTGGCACAATAGCTTGGTGGTGGGCCACACATCAGAGATCTTTTAGAATGGTGCGAGGTAAGAATTGCTCTCTCTGTCAGATTTTCTAGGAGCAATGTACCCACCATCATCAAGGAGTACCATGGGAAGGAGCCCACCTCTTTCCATATCCAAGAGTGTGAACGGGTTTGGAGAGAAGGTTGAAGCTTTTCCACCATCCCTTTGAGTGCACAAGTTGTATTCTACATTGTAGGGTTGTGCGCATGCATGGTACATTCATTTAGAGACACACGACACCAGACAAGGAATTGGCAAGAACTCACGGCTAACCTTATTCAAACCTTTGAATATCAGAGTACCAAGCCATCGGTTGATAAGGCCTTGTAGGGTATCAAGCACCTTACCATGGGGGATAGTGCCAGGATGAAAGATAGGTTGTTGGAATTACTAGGTGAACCAGGATTGGAGGCACGTTTTGAAGAAGAAGAGGAAGCATAAGAGTTACAGCTTGAGCATGCGTGTTTGGAAAAAGAGAAGGGAAATTTGGTATATGTGATTGATGGAGAGGAATTAGAAATCTTAGATGTTATCCATTCTGTAGGGATGCACAAGGTAGTGGATAGTACATATGCTTGTGCGCGTGCCTACCATGAGCCTTTAAAGACGAAGAAATTTAACATCGGTTCAGAAGAAGAACCTAAGGAAGCTATTATTGGGGATTACTGGATAGAGAAGGAAGTATCGAAAATCATTGATCTACTACATGAATTTGAGGATTTATTTCTGCATGGGTATCATGAGCTCAAAGGCATTCACCATTCCTTGGGGGAGATGAAGATAAAACTGAAGGATGGTGCGTGCCCGGTTAGGAAAAGGCCCTACCGAATGAATCCCAACTTGCACGTAAAGGTCAAGGAGGAGATAGAAAAAATGATAGCTTTTGGGATCATTGAGGTTGGAAGAATCAAAGTGGATAAGTCTCGATGGTAATCAACATCAAGAAGGATGGGTGGATTAGAATTTGTGTGGATTATAGGGAATTGAACGTAGTTTGTGTCATTGATCCATTTTTGACCCCCTTCACTGAAGAAATTTTGGAAGGAGTCGCTAGGCACGAAATCTATTCCTTTACGGATGGATTTTAGGGTACCACCAAGTCCGGATTGCAAAGGAGGACCAGGAGAAGAAAAATTTCACCACCGAGTGGGGAAGTTTTGCATACATGGTCATGCCCTTTGGGTTGAAGAATGCGCCTACTATTTTTTCACGCATAGTGGTGCAAGCAGTTCCAGGACTTCATCCATAAGTTTCTTCAGGTATATTTGGATGATTGGACAAGTGTATGGTCTAGTTAAAGACCATTATGACAATTTAAGGTTAATGTTTGAGAGGTGTAGGTAGTTGAGGATATCCCTCAACATTAAGAAGTGTGTGTTTGCTACACCCTTTGGGACTTTATTGGGGCATATCATATGTAAGGAAGGCTTGCTGGTAGATCCCGCTAAAGTTGTAGTTATTGTGGGGTTAAGGGAACCTACTAGCCAGAGCACAGTGCATGGATTCCTTGGGCATGTAGGCTATTACAAAAATTCATTAAGGGATATGCTAAGATAACCGCTTAGAGGAGTTGTTTAGACATAAAATTTCCTTCCATTGGGGAGAGGTGTAGCAGAGGGAATTTGATACATTAAAAGATAGGATTATTACCGTGCCTATTTTATGGTTTCCCTCTTGGGACAAGCCCTTTCATGTTCATGTAGATGCCTCAGGGACTGCCATTGGAGTAGTGCTTGCATAGCCAGGTGAAGGGATTGTTGATCATCCTCTCTATTTTGCAAGTAGGAAGCTGACACCAATAGAGTAGAATTATACCACAACTGAGCACGAGGCATTGTCAATGATCTATGTGCTCTTCAAGTTTAGGTAGTATCTGTTGGCAACACCCTTTGTGTTCTACACCGACCACATGGCATTGAAGTATTTAGTGAACAAGCCTGTTCTACAAGGACGCATATGTTGATGGGTGTTGTTGTTTCAAGAGTTTGAATTCACTGTTGTAGTAAAACCTAGAAAAAGTAACTATGGGCCTGATCATCTATCAAGAATTGATTCAGGGAGGATGCAGAGTATTGAGGAAGTAATGTCAGATGTACAATTGTTTAGGTTGTGGTGTGCGCCCTCAGATTTAGAGGAGATTGTAGTATTCTTAAAGGAAGGTGTGGTGCCAGGATGGAATGAAGACATTGGAAAAGAAGCAGTTGGCCATACACGCCACACCCTACATGTTAATCAGTGGAGACTTATACAAATTAGGACATGATGAAGTTTTGTGCAGGTGTGTCTTAGAGCATGAGCACTGGCCATCATGGAGGAAGCACACGAAGGAAGTGCGGGTGGGAATTATGCAGGTGATGCCACCGTGTGCAAGATATTAATGGCAGGTTTATGGTGGGAAACCTTGTACAAGGATTGTAGAGATTATTGTAAAGCGTGTGACCATTGTCAGTGCATTGGCAAACCAAGAAGGAGAGATGAAATGCCTTTGTGCCCTATTCCTAGTGTGGAGCCTTTTGAAAAGTAGGCAATAGACTTTGTAGGACCTATTGCACCGGTAGCATGTAGGACTGGGTCACGTTATGTCATCACTTGCACAGATTATCTCACAAGGTGGGCAGAGGCAGCCCCAACTAAAGATTTCATGGCAACAACAATGGCAAAGTTCTTATGGGAAAACATTATCACAAGGTATGGATGTATATTGATTTTGACCAGTGATAGGGTACACATTTCTTGAATGAGACCATCAGGATCCTATTATTAGATTTCATGGTAGCTCATCACAAGACTACACCCTATCACCCACAAGCAAATGGAACCGCGGAAGCATTCAACAAGATACTGAGTCATACCTTGACCAAGATTTGTGATGTCGGAAGACTTGATTGGGATGACAAGGTATTGGCAATACTATGGGCTTATAGGACAACGTATAAAAGAATAAACAAAGCTACACCTTTTCAATTGGTGTTTGGCGTAGAAGCTATTTTGTTGGTTGAATTTATGTTGCCTTCTCTGCAAATAGTGCACGCAGGAGGGTTAGCTAATGAACAAGCACTGGAAGAAAGAATTGATGAGCTAATGAAACTGGATGAGAGACGATCACTTGCCCGATGGATCCAAACAATAGAAAAGGAAAAGAAAAAGGCTTGGCATGATCGCCATATTAGAAACAAGAAGTTTAAGGTTGGGAAGATGGTTTTATTATATGATTCTAAGTTTCTGCGCCATCTTGGGAAATTGAAAGTCCATTGGTTGGGTCCTTACACAATCTCATACATCCTTGATTCGGGCGCGTTCCAGTTATAAGCGGTGGATGGGATAAAGTTGCTGGACACTTCAATGCGTAAGAGGTGAATCCCTACTATAAATAAGTCTTCTTGGTGTTTGTAAATAAGGTAGTTTTTGCTAGTTAGTTTAGAAGTTTCCTTTATGCATTTTCCCTTTCTTGTGTTTCCCTTTCGCGTTGTTGTTTTGTTTTGTGCCTTGGGTGCCAGTAACCTTATTGCTATTTTTGGAGAATTTGTGAGTGCACAGAGGACCGCACATCGCTTTAAGTGTGGGGTGGAGAAAGGTGAAGAAGCGCGTGATCAAAGTACCAAGGAAGTTGTGTTGAAAAGCCTTGTTGAGTAGCTAGGTTGAAAGAGGTATATAAAGAGGAAGATGGAAGAATGGTTGGTGCCAGGTAAA
This sequence comes from Taxus wallichiana var. yunnanensis, assembly GCA_018340775.1. Taxonomy (NCBI): domain Eukaryota; kingdom Viridiplantae; phylum Streptophyta; class Pinopsida; order Cupressales; family Taxaceae; genus Taxus; species Taxus wallichiana. The sequence continues at coordinate 728,889,628 of CM031234.1, read as the reverse complement.
GCTACTTGTAGATCCCATGTACTAAGGAGGAGAAAGTGCATTTGAAAGCAACACAAGGTAGGTGAGAGAAAGGATCAGGATAGAAGAAGTGCCTTCGGTGTGGGTTACAGTGCGCAAGAGTCTCTGTCAAGGTTGGATTGATTGGTTGCGTGCGAGGAAGGTTGGAGGAGTTTTCGCGCAGGTTGGGCATGTAAGGGAAGGCATTGAAGATGGGCTTTGTTTGAAAAAGCCACATTAAATGAAAAATTATGGTGGTAGGTGAAGTAGCATTTAATGTTCAAAAAAGAGAAAAACTATAAGTAAAGGGTTGGGGCACTCTCATTTTTACTTTGTGAAATAGAAGAGTTTGAGATATAAGTGAGTTCCATAAACTAGGGCTTTCAGATTTGATCGAGTGAAGGAAGATCTGTGAGATTGAAGCAACCAGTTTGAGTTTGTGAACTAGAAGGGGTTACATGGGTGTGGAGAGAGTGAAGAAATGTTGTCTTGTGAAGATTTTATCCCAGTTAGGGTTTGACAAACTAGGGCACAGGTTAGAAGAGTTGTATCACGAATCTTAGATCGGAGGATTATAAAAAGTAATATAGAATAAAAGGAGAGAGGATAGGAGTGATAAAAATACCTCGACCATGGCACCCAAGAAAGGAAAGGGAAAAGCCAAGGCTAAACAACCAGAACCTGTGGTAGACACAAATGAAGAATGGTATGTAGAGATGCAATACCCAGATGGGGTGATGATGGGGAAGGAATGGGAATCCCACTTGAGAAGTGTACCTGTTAGTGACTATAATCACTACACGAACATAATAGAAAAAGAAATGGCATTGGAATTAGTACGCCCCACCAACAAACGAACACTTGAGGGTTTGCCTATATACGATGATGACGTTAAGGTTAAAATGGAGAAGGTAGGGCTATTGCAACTCTATGAGTTGCCTTATTTTGGAAAGCCAGAGTGCCTGTACTAGTGGTTGATGTCACGGGTGCACGAAGATTACTTCCACTTTGTTGGGCACAAGATGCGCATGACTCCCCAGCTGATTTCATAATTTACAGGCCTCATATGTGAGGGAGACAACCTAGAAGATGACCTTGGCGACAAGGAATCTATTCAAGAGACCATCACCGAGTATGCCTACAAGAAAGGGTCGTGGTACTATGACATTTCAGACATCAAGGACCTTGTAATGAAAATGGTCGTGCATCTGGTGACTAAGCTGAATGGCCAAGAAAGATGGACACAGGTCAACAAACCTTGGCTACATGTCTGCAGGAATATTGCAGAGGGAACTATATACAACCTATCCGCATACATTGTAGAGGAAATTGTCAGTTGCATGAAGGAAGGGGATATGATCCTCTTCGGCAACGTCTTGCTCACCATTGTATTCATGGAGATTGGGGTGCCTGACACACCAGAAAAATTTGTATGGGAGTACCCCACCGAGGATCCTTCACCCACGAAGAGGTTTGAAAAATATGCCTGTGATACAATGATAGCACCCCACAAGGCGTGGCTGGAAAAATGGTACACGCACCTAAGGAATGCATTTGGGGTAGAGTGGAGAATCCTAAACAACTCCCAATAGCCACTGAGGGAGAAGTTGAATTTGTGGTCTACCAACACTATTGCCTAGGAAGATTCAAGCTGATAGACGAATCATGGAGCCCTTGGTGCAAGCTCCCCTTCGCATTTACTACCCAATACTTCCAAGCGGGAGTGAACAGGTTTAAAGAGTCAAAGAAGCTAAGACTGGAACTGGGTAGGCTGGACCGGGAACACAGGGAGATGAGAAAGAAGCTGAATTACCCCATCGGCAAGCATGCATACATGGAGAAGTACATATCACACGAGATTCAAATGATAAGGCCGATGACACTACCCATCGCTAGAGGATCAGCGACGCGTGTGTACTTGCGCATAAGGCCAAAGTTTGAGAAGGGCACGTATCTAGAGGATAAAGTATCCATACCTGAAGATCCCTTGGGTAAGAAGGGGCCTGTGTCAAGGAAGAGAGGGAGAGAAGGAGAAGCACCAATTTGTGCAAACCGCTCGAGACAGTGAGCATGTTGTCCATGAGTGGTAAGCCAAGTAGTTACATATGGAGAAATAAGTCTCCGGTAAAGGAGAATATGCTAGAGGTAGAGGCACCTAGGAAACCCGTCTCCAAGGAAGAATCACCTGAGGAAGGAGATAAGGCCAAATCCCCTGATCAAGAGCCAAATCTCAGGAAAAAGTAGAGGGTTGATGAAGAAGATGACTCAAAGGTAACCGAAACTTGGAGAAATACATGGGTGGAAGAGGGGATGAAAGTGAAGAAGATGGTGGCAAGGAAGAAGAGGCAGAGAAAGACCAAGAGCCACATGTGTTTAGTGTCTATGAATTGGAAGAGGAGAGTGGAGGTGAGAACCAAGAGTTCGTATTCGCACGGTGCAAGGGTGCACATAGGATGAGGAAGACACCAAAGACATGGAGGATGAGGAGGTTTCTAGGGAAAAGGAGGGAGCCATAAGTTTTACAAAGGAGCAGATCATGGAGGTGGCAGAGAGAGAAGCATAGAGAATGCTTGAGGTCTTGGTAGACCAAGAGTTAGAGTGCAGCATGGACATAGTGCTGAAGGAGGGGAAGGAGGAGAACATTGAAAAAGAACATGATAGCCTAGGAGGCCCCGCTGACAGTAAGCTTCCCCAAAGGCACGCGCTCGGGTAGAAGAACTCTGGATGCAGAATAGAGACAGGTAATGGGATATGTTGATGACACAAGGAAGGTGTTACATGCGTGATTCTAGAGCACCATACCCACGGAAAGGCTCATAGCCATGGGGTCCTTTTGAAAGGATGGCATGTACCCCAGAACCAAGAAGATGCTCTCTTGGGTGTTTGAGTCCCATGTTGATGAGCCAAAATTTGAAGTCTGCCAAGGAGTGCTCATCACATTTCCAGAATCTAAGGGGGTCAATCCCTTAGTGAATGCTCAAGAGCTCTCGGACAAGCAAGTTTGCAATGCTCTTAACAAGGTCGCGGTTGAGACCGAGGCTAGATTATTCACGTGCAATGATAGAATTAGAGTGATGGAAGTGAATTTAGGGAAGGAGGAAGAACTGGCAGAGAAGGCCAAGAGATTAAAATAGGAGGAACTAATCAGCACATAGTTAAGGCATGAGTTAAAGGAAGAGAAAGTAAAGGTGCAGGAAGTATACAAGAAAATGGAGTCTATCAATGGTGTCATCCTCCTGAGCACCTGGACTTAGTGCCACCCATACATAAGTACTCATCCCTCCTAGAGTGTATGGAAGATCTAACGCGTGTCCTCACTATGGAGAGATGACCCTTTGCCTTGGAATTTGTTGAAGAAGTGGCTATGCGCTTGAAAGATGATGACCAATTGAAGGTGGTAGCGCTCATTGCAGAGTACAACTAGGTACTCGTGGAGGTTAAGGTTGTTTCCCAGTCTGTAGAAGCCGCATATGATACATGCACAGACAGAGATAAGGTGGCGAGATTCTTGGTTGCCATGCTTGAAGTAGAACTAACATAGTTCCAAGAAAAGAATAAGGGGAACAGGGCGGAGAGAGACAAGGTTTTAGCCGAAGTAGAGAAGAAATCAGAGGAAATTGAGGCTTTAAGAAGCTCAATTAAGGCCCAGCTAAAGGAACTATACCCCAGAGATCACTAGAAGGATGGATAAACTTGAGGACTTGGGAAAAGAGATGGATCAGATTGTGGACATTTTGGGAACACAAGGAGTTGGCTTGAGTTTTGATGAAGTGAGCACTGGTGGGTAACCTTTGCGAAGAAGGCACAAGGTGAGGTTGAAGTATGGAATAAGTTAGAGGCAGACCTCAGAAAGATTTTCCTAGCTTGTTGAATTGATGCTCCCCCCATTCTTCATTCTTTTCCCCAATTCTTTCATTCCTTATTCTTTTTGTAAAGTGTAAGACTATTCATTGGTTCCCTGGACAACATGCATCTTGGTCAAGTAAAATGTTTTCGAGGATGGAGAACAGGCATAGTGTGGGGTGATGTTGGACCCCTGTAATCTTAACCAAGTATGAAGGCGCATGGGCACGTAGGGTCCTAGTTATGAAAAGGCATGCAAGGAAAAAGTGCGTGATAGAAAGGCTTAGGGAAGCACATAGCACGCGCGACGTGCGAAAGGAGGCTCGAGACTTATTCAATTTGAGTGCCAGGTAGAACACGTGAAAAGCGTGATCGGTTGTGTGTGGATAAGATGCACTGGCGATAGGCTGGCCTAGGAAAGAACATGCCCGGATGGAATCTTCTAGAATAACATCATGAGGTAAAGTGGAAAGCTCAGGCCTGAAGAAGCATGCTCACATGGACCACATTCAACACTTGGCACTAGATCTGAGGATGTTGGAAGGTGAGTTGGTAGTGTAGGAGAATTATAAATACAAGTGCTGTGGAGTAAAAAAAGAGATAGAAGTACGAGGTATAGCGGGTTAGAGAGTGAGCGGAGCTCTGCAGAATTACTGCGAGTGGATATTTGTATTCAGGAAAGAATGCACTAAGCATGGAGTTGTAATTTTTCTTTTTTTGTTAGCTTAGTTACATACGTCTAGTGATATGCATGACTACGGTCTGCTCTTTATGACACTCTGTAATGAATCAATGAATATAATGAGGTTACCTGTTATAAATAGACATGGATATCAATGGTTTTAATGCACATTTCTCTCATATGAGTTCTCTTTCCTTTCATGCTATGTGTATAATTCTTTCTGTCATAATGCATGTTTTGGGTTCTATTAAAATACTTAGTCTAAGGTGACTGCAAGGATCTAGAGGCCATTCTGAGCCCTATGGTCCTTGTATGTTTCAACCTCCCTCATTAAAACTCTTACACTAATCATAAATGATGCTTCCCACTAAACTCACATAAAAGAGAGACTCGGTACCACACGTGCCTCGGGTGCGCTCGGCCACATGTTGGGTGATGGGCCAGCGCATGGGGTTCCTTCCTTTTGTGATGGGAGTAAAAATGACTACACAAGGGTGACATACATCAAGGGAATTTCGGGGAAAGTTCACGAGAAATTTACAAAGCCCAACTATCAAATGGAAAAAGAATGTACACTTCTAGTCAGAAATGTATACCTCTACATTTGGCCCATATATATTTCCTATGGTCATGACCCAACTTAGTTTCTAGTTCAAAAATTGATATTGGAATATTTTCAATTTATGGGTTTTCTTTTCTACATATCCGAACATCTAGATATTATTTGTTTGGACTTGTATAACTAATTATTCACTTCCTCTTATGTATTTGATCTAATATTTATCTTTTTTATAAATATTAATGAATCTATCTAGTTGTGAATGGTTAGTTATAAATTGATTAGATTATAATAATATCATGTTACAAACCCTTGCATCATCTTTATTATTGTGAAATTTCCATAACTTAAATTAATTAGGGTGTAAACGAATAAATAGATCATGAAGTTTGTTATCCACAAGTATATTGCTCATTTTCGTAAGCATAGTCTTATAGCACAAAACATAATCACTAATTGGTTCATTGGAGAAAAAATCATTTTATCCATTTGAGCATAGGAAACCTTATCACCAATGTTAATAGAGAATTATGCAATAATTTGACTAGCCAATGAATTGAAAGCCTTCATAGATTGGGTAGGTAGGTCATAGAACCATTGAAAAGAATAATCCTTAATACTTTTAGGGAAAAGTTGGGCGAGACACTTATCATTATAAGAGTAATCTAATAAAGCAACATGAAAATTTAAAATGTGTTTCTCATGATCACCTTTACCCTCATAAATAGGAAGCTTAAGAGACACAAACCCCAACCAAGTACTATCATCATTGATAAAAAAACATTACCTTCAGAAATGGAAATAGATTGATGTGACTTAAATTCATAATTGTTATTATTGACACCCAAACTTGGTCTTTTGGCATTTGATAATGTTTATTTTAGATTATATGCTTAACACACGACTTATTTACATAAACCGGGTTCAAACACATTATCCTAAGTAATCCTAATGCTTGTAATCCCTCATTCCATTTCTTATAAACCTATATAAATACCATTGTCAATTAAAAACAACTTATATCTTATGTGTAGTCCCTTCTAGATCATAAAATAAATTTTAATCCTTACTAGAAAAAAATTAATTGTCACATATCAACCGATTGATTCTCATCACATTGGTTGATTCTTTTACAAATCTCCAAAGTTCAAATTTTCATATGGGGATTTTCCTATGAATCATTTTCTCCTGCAAGTCAGCCTTAGTGTAAAATATTACCCTTGGAGCCATATAAATAAAAATTAACAAAAATCATTTACTCACTTGGTACTACTTTGTAGTCACTTGTAATCACTTAGCTACACTTTTCCTTCATAAAAAAACATAAAAAAATCAGCCATGTTCTTCCCTATTGGAGGATCATACATTAGGAGAAGCCTAGGATAATTAGGTATAATGAATTATAAACTAAGTTAAAAGCATTCCAAGACAATTCAAAAAGTATTAAAATCCAAATTGTCAAAGAAAGAATTATTAAATGTTCAAGAGCCAAATTATATCCACATACATGTAGATGAAAATAGAACAATTCACATCCAATAGGTTGAGAATTATGCGGGGTTGAATCCTCTTTAGAACAATACTACATAGGTGGTTTAATGATGCCTCAACCCAAAATGCTAACATCTTTTATAGTGATTTCAAGGAAGATAGGGTTTCAATACGAGAATACTTATTTTGTAAACTTGTGCACATCTTTTGGATCTCAGATCACACATAGAGAAACACATTTAGGGGTCATAAATACTTGTGCACTCAACTTGAATTTTTGAGGGAAGGATACGTCTTTGTAGAATTGGAAATTTGATGTAGAGAGTACAAAATTTTTCATTCATTAACCTATGTTGGGAAAATAAATTAATCTCTTTCTCCAATATCTACAAAAAGGAGGATCATTATTGTAGCTTAAAATGGTTGAACTTGCAATTTTGACTTATTTTAACTTAAAAGCGTTTATCTCAACATCATCCCTTGTTTACACACACTTCTTACACCCCTGTACAATCTCATTTCTCAAGCAACTTCTCTTCGCACTTACCTTTCACTTACTTATCCTTCACTCTTCTTGTCTAGCCTTTTACCCAAGATAAGAATTTTTGGATTTTAGCCTTAAATCAATGACTTCTAGCTCATTCACCCTATTACACACTTCAAACAAGTGATGTTCCAACAATAATTTGGATACAAAAGATCATAAACATCAATCTTTCCCTTATCTAGCTCTTAGACTACCCTTAAGACCAAGAACTTTGCTACCTCCAAGGTTGGAGTCTTCCATACATACCCAGACCAATGTAAAAAAACATTTAGATACCTTTTATCATTAATAAGGTGTGTGCAAAATTCTATAACCCAAATCATTTTTCTTCACTCTCTACCACACTTTTTTTCCTTTCAAGTTTCAACTTCATATAACACTCCTTTTTAACATTTTACTTCATGATTTCTAAAATTTTTGGTTTCAACCTTAAATAAATGGTTTCCTAGACACCCATTTATCCTTATATTCACTTTGTAAAGTTTCAATGGGAGGTTACTTTAGAAAATTTCATCCAAAACCACAAAATTCAGGCTTTCACTAGGCCTCCTAGGTCTATGACAGGTTGGGGAAGTAGAATGTCAACAATATCTAGAGATTCATCTAATAAATATTTAAATTTCATTCTCCATCAATTTAAGGACATTCTCAACATCAATTCTACCAAATTATAGACCAAAATTCCTTGATTTAGTGCTTCAAACTTGTATTTATCCTTTGAAACCCTAACTCTAAGCGTGTGAGCCCGCGAACCTTCCAAACCTTATATATTTCTTTCTATTTTCTTTCAAAGCCTCAATTTTCTTTTGTAGGATTATTATCACCCTATCTCCAATCCTGCTCTAATAGTATTGACCATCAGTCAAATTTTCTTCAACCACGAAAGTTAGCCTTTGCATGCATGCTAAAATAAGGTATAATATACCCTACATAACAACTAATTTCCTTATGAGGTTTCTTGATCATGTATTTTACATTATTAAGGTTGAATTAACTATTCAAAATCTTCCCATGATGATTTTAACATCACTCACCTTAATTCATTAAGAACTAGCTTTGTCAACAAATACAATCATGTATATTTTATCCATTTCGAATGTCGACTCATTGAAATTAAATATTATCAATTTCAAGGCTACAAAATCTCTATCAAGATCTCCCCCACAAAGTTACTCTAATAAACAACTCGTTATTAAGATTACAAAGAAAATACTAGCAAGATTTTCACAAAGAAACCCGTTTTATGAGCCTATACAGTCTAAGTTTGAGTCTTCTTACTAGATTTAGATCTTGCATATTACAACTTCCTAATCACTCATTAAAATTCAAAATTTACTCTACTTTATCATCATGACTAATCATGAAAGGACTAATCCACACTATCATGCAAAAAATTATAGGAAAGAAATACAGATGTTCTACGAAACATAGTCCTTTATTCTCATAATTATATAGTTCATACAAAATTTACAATTATTTTCTCCCCGTCCTTGAGGAATCTCTTCTCCACCACTTCCTTACCTTTCTCAGAAGGTTAAATACCTTCCATCCTTCCTTTCTCATTTGAGTTTCCATCTTCTTAAACCTTGTTTATAAACCCTAGCTACTTTTCCATAACTCATTATGAAGTTCCATACACATCTAAATAAATGGATCACCACAATATATAAACCTTATTCTCACCTCTAGGACCCTATTTCACATGTGAAAATACCTATTACATATATGAACCATCATCTCCATCACTTACAAGCCATTTTCCTTTTTACAAACTTTTAAAGTTTGAATTACACACTTGGAGGGGGAAAAGACAATTTGAAATTTACTCCTTCTTAGGTCTTCATCATACCCTAAAACAACTATCTCATCCTTCATAACCATGAAGAAGGTTATTTTTTCATCTTTGAGGTTCATGTAATTATGCCCCTACATAAACATTTTATAGCTTGTCAATTCTATCCTACTAGATGTTCCTATATAGAATGAAATAACAACCTAATTTTAGAGACAAAGCAAATATATCAAAATTCATACATTTTCCCTTGGTTTCACATCCAAATCAACCGTCAATAATACAAAAAAATCTAAGAGGATTATCCTCCTCTATTTTTACTATATTTAACATGTTCCCTAAATTATCAAATCTCTTAATCATTTGTTGTATGTTCAAATATGTAAATTGAACGTTGATTTAATAATTTCAGTATACATTTTTTAGATTGTACTCTCGATTAGGGTTCTATTCACCAAAATAAAATTCAATTTAGTGTTGAATTAGTTATATGTATATTTGAATAGGGTTATGCAATCTTAAATCTAAAGGGTCTTCAAGTTTATAACGTTTCTATCTCTTGAATGGAAATATATCCTTATCCTTTTGTATTTACTTGTCATCAATAATCTAAAAGTATCTTACAATATGGATTTAGTCTAAAAGAATATTCTAATTTTGTGAATGTGAGTTGAAGATGGTAAATATTTTCCCTTGAATATGATTTTCAAATCTTAAGTTCTGAACCTCCTTTTCATTGGTTGGTATTCAAAAATTAAGAAGATTAGAAAAGCGCTTAATATTATGAATTTATAAGAGTGATCAAATTGGAAAAATTATAAGATAAATGGAACAGAGTTTGGGTTCATATCATAAACTTGAGAATCTCATAGAAATTGTTTTTCATATCATATATTATGATCGACATTATCACTTAGAGTTATAGGAAAACTATCATGGAACATTTTAATTTAAATTAGGAAAACCTATCCTAATTTTACAAATCGGAACCATCTAAAACCTTATTTTAATATGGCCGGGTTTAGTTAACTAATCAATCTAGTTTAATCAAGAAAAAGTTGTCTATATTATTCCAAGACATAATCATGTTGTGCTTAATCTCCTCAGATTCAATTTGGAATTTATCCTAACTACATGTATTCATGTTTAGCGGTTAAGTCAGTAGAAATTATTCACTTTCTTGTGGATGATTTTCCACTCTAAATTTGTTTGTTGGATTGATTTGTCAATAAAAGATTTAGTGGAAAATTTTGATGGCTTGAGTAGAGGGAATAATTTTTATCTATTCTTTCATAAACTCTTGTTACTTCTTGAAACTTTGAAAGTTGATCTTAATTCACTATGGATTCACATTGAATGACAAACCATTGGATCTTCATCATTCATTACTCTTCTTGGCTAATATGCTTTAAAATCTTAAATTTACCTAATTTTACATAATTTGGGAATATATTTCTATCCTTCCAACTATGTATATTCTTACTTGACGAATATGCAAATTTTTATTAAATTACATGTTGAGTTGAGGAAAAGGAATTTTTTTAAGGTCACTATTCTATAGACCATGTACATAAGAATACCAACTGCATGTGTACTTGTATACATACATATTTGTGTCCTTGTATAAATGGTTATCATTTTTGGGATTTTGCGTGAGATTGAGTCCATAAGAATACCAACATGCATGTGTATTTGTTCACATGCATATTTGCATCCTTGAATAGTAGGCTATATTTTTGGTCATCAAGGGCACCCCACCTTTATAAAACTTCCTCTTTCTATCCTCATTGATGTGTTATGTGCTTGTATGGTATTGTGGGATGGTTGTGTATGGTTAGGACCCAATTTCATAATGTTTGCAACTAAAATTGACCATATTGAGTGGTTTCTAAATTATTTGAAAAATTAATGTTATAGAAAGACTACATACATGTTGGGTTAGTCAATAGATGGTTGTGGGAAAATTGGTTCGATCGAGAACTTGTATGTAGTGGGGCGATATATACATTATATACAAAGTTTCAAACTAATTTTTTTAGGAATTATGAAGTGAATTCTTTTATTTCCCCATTAATTGAAGAGAAGGGGCGCCACTCATATAAAGAGGTGAAGGAAGATGTTCTTAGTATTTAGTTGGAGGTAAAATGCCTTGATGATTCTCTCCCTCATTGTTGAATGCTTGTATTAAATTTTCCTACATGATTTGGAGTGTTGTTTTATATTTGGTTGTGCAAATGTATTATATACTTAATTTTGTACTTGATTTGTCGTTATGTGAGCGGTGGGTAGACTTGCCATAAAAAAATCATTTCGATTCTCTATATGGCTGGAAAGTAACTCTATATTTTGAAGATTTTAGTGAATGAATCATGTATATTTATCTATTCTAAAAATTACATCATTTTTAATGGATCAAAAACAAATAGGTTTGTACTTGCTATAAATAGATACATTACTATTCATGATTGGAATTTGAATTGTCTCATGAAAAATTATACTTGGTTATGAGTGTTTCATACTTGTTGAGATACAAACATCTATTGTAACTTATTTATATTCAACTTATTATATTTTGGGAAAAAAATGTTTAAATTTGATTTGGAAATAAATCCAATTAGTGGGAATTCTTACTTGCTGATTTTTAATGAATGAAATGTATTTTCCCCATTCATTTATGATCTGAATTTCTTGTACGACTTATTAAACTTTAACAATTACGTAAATATTCTAATTAGTTTTAGTAAATAAAAAAATTCGATTGCTTCGTAATATTATCAAAATGGTATTATAGTTTGTGATAAAAAAATCATCCCAAGTCTCGAACATGTTCTAAATTGTTTTGCATGATGCATTGTATGTTTCCCACCTATGTGATATTAAAAAGGACATCTTCAACATTGTGAAGGTGATATTATCTTCATCATCAAAGTGATTGATGGAGAAGTAGGTATCAATGTGATAAAAACATTTACCGAATGTCACAACATGAGTTTTACTTTTCAAAACTTGGATATTAATATTAATTTGGACCTTAAAAAGGCTTTTCTTTTGAAACCATAGTTGTATGGAAAAAACAAGGGTTATTTATGGGTTGATTTGTATCATTAGTTTGTGGAATAGACCAAATATTTTAGTGTGTTGTGCTTATACAAAATCCTTAAGTTAACCTTTTACATATGGGGTTGCCTTAGGCTAATTCTCGATATTACCCATCTTTCTCTTTCTACAATTCTCTTTGGGGTGGTTTGAATGAAATTTGAATACTTCCTTCTTTATCATGTTCTTATCATGTGTTTGTATGAATATGCAAGCTCTGGTTCTAATATCAATGATCCACACCACAAGGCCCATGATGTCATCTTGTTGGAAAATTTTGCACTCAATAGAGAGTTGTGGATTGTAGAATGTATAGAGGTGATCTTAAATAATAGAGAATAATAACACATTCAAATGTTGAAGATTGAGATCTAAAATAATATAACTTATATTCACTATGCAAAATAAGGAAATGCACATATGCGTACAAGATTCATTAAGACTAGGAATGTGTTCCTAGGATGAGAAGGGAATGATCTCCTTGCTGATTTGTCTAGATCAAATGAAAGAATGTGGAATTATGCATGTGTTTGAATGCTACATAAAAATGATGTAGAGAATCCCTATCTAATATGTGGTGTGTTTTCTAGGTCCAGGACTTTAAATCCAATGATTTGATTGTTCTTATAAGTCTAGCAAATGAAATGTATGTGTACTGAAATGTATGTGCTTTGGGTACAGATGACCATTTTAAGCATCACTACATCAATTAATGGGAGGATGGCAAATATATATATATATATATATATATATCATCGTGAAACACGGCTTCACATTTGTAACCAGCTTAATATAATTTAAACCAAAATATAGTCTTCTATTTATTGCCTTTCCCAAAGTGCTGCTAACATGAAAACAAGCATAGACCATGATAATCACGAAGCAAGCATTTTAAAGCCTAATTTTCTACAATTTATATCCCACAAAGCCGGCTGAAGAAAGCGACGTGGAATTTGAGTATGGCTCAAAACAAATATACAACGTCAAACAAATTAATAAAGGTATTCGAGTATTTTGTAGCTTCTTCACTCAGCTGCAGGTTCGAATCTCCATCACAGACTTTTCGTAAAGCAATTGTTTACAAAACAAGCTTGTCAAAATGGAGGGGGAAGGACCCAATAATTATGATTAGATATATGTTTATTAAATTATTAATAGTTGTTCAATTTGCATTTTAAAGATTGGATTGAAGGACCCTAGTTAAATGTTGTGCTTATGTGGATGTTAGATATGCCAATAGACATAGAATGCTGATGGAATATTGTGTTTCATGGGCACTACCACCATAGTCAATATGTGGTCGATTTTGCATGACACTAAGATATGGGATTCGCCAGAGTTGTTTCGAGTGGAGAGGTTCTTTGTTGGTGACAGAAAATAGTGCAAGTGTGGTGGTGGAGAACATATAAGAGGTGAGGGAGTTGGGCAATGACAAGGTGTTTGCACGATGTGGCATGCAAAACAAGGACAATGTGGTGGTAGAAGTGAATTATATTGTTGCAATGGGGTCCTTGTGCAATGAAGTCGACGAAGAAGGGAAAGGGCAAAAGCGTGAGGGATTCAAACGTATGAAAGCTTCCTATCTATGCGGTGGCGAAGGTTACTCTATGAAGCCTTCGAGAATAGGGAGGATGTTCACATTATAGGAAATGGCTTGAGGCATCCCCCCTTTGGTGTGGGTCATCAAGATTGCCTCGGGTAGGCTCTTAGCCTCTCCATTGTTCAATTTTAGGTTGCCAAATTGTTGTATAATTTCCATTGGCTTCCCCATTTGTAAAATCCCATGGATTTGTCTGAGGCACTCTAGTTGTCTTGTGAGATAGAATCTCAAATTCATGTTATTCCCCTTATAATGATAACGCTAAGTGTTATCCCCTACTTTGCCTTTTTTTAGTACTCACGAAGAATATGTGTGTGTGTGTGTGTATAATATACATACATACATACATACATACATACATACATACATCATGTTTATAGTTTTTGTTGTATTAGTTAAGTGCTTATGTTATTTAAACACATAATAATGTAATTACTGAGTCATCCCGAGAAAGTTAAAAAGTCATTCAAATGTTAAGCTTTTTAGGTTAGTGACTATTAGCATAGATATATTACTCAACAAACATATTAATATCTATGTTTGTAAAGGTGTCATTAGGAAATTATTTAATTTTAAATATTAGTGTGCAAATGAGGTCAAGAATGGTCAATTGGAACATAAATCAAAGGGAATGGAAATGTTCAAAGCGAAATAACGACATGATGTTTTAGAACCAAGTAATGTAGATGTGCATTTTCGGCTTGTTTTTATACTTTTATGGAAATAATGAATATTATTATTGTTAAAAATCATGCATATCATTGAGTGGATATTAAAGTTAAATTTATATTTAAGTTTATTATATGGCAATTAATATGATGTAGTGATCATAACAATTAAGTTATTATTTTGGTTGAGCATATGATTTGATTGATTTTTATTATTGGTTTGTTGACACATCAAATTATTATCAATATACCTCTTCTAATTTGATGTTTTTGTGTCTTCACATTTTTGTTTTTGAAATTTGTAATTTTCCTATAAATCTTGGAAGATTTTAAATTCAATAAGATTTAAATTGTCTTTCTTATAAACTTTTAATATTGCTCTTAATTATTTAATTATACATGTGTCGAGACAACCTCATAAATCTTATCTAAACGGCCTCATAATACATGTTTAAATGGTTATAAATAATGCATTCTCTTGCGGATTATGTGTTTACATGGATTTGGAGAGATGGTGGAGGGATTAAGTGTTTACCATTGAGGCAGTGCATCTGCATGTGAAAGGACAACTTGTCGTTAAGGTTTGGGATGAAGATGTTAACCATATATTTTTAGGGATTGAACATGGGAACCGACTTGTGATTCCTCGCCATCATTGTAAAAACTGTGTAAAGCTCTCGTTTGGTCATTGTTTGGCATTGCAAAATCCATCATCGTGACCTCAGAATCAAGGTTGAAAGAGAAGTGTTTGACGAACTTCTAGGAGAGGTCTATGAAGGTAGAGATAGATCCCTTTAAAATGTGTAAGAACTAGTCCAAATATTTTCCTCCTAGAATCTTAGGAAAGAGGCGCAAGAGAAAGATATCATTATAAGCCACCTCTTGGCATGCCATGAAAAATTCTTTAACATGCTCTCTAGGATCAGTTTTTCCCTTGTATTTGTCAAATTTGGGTGTCTCAAAAGAGCGTGGGAAGGATATGCATAAGATGTCCATCTCAAAAGGGTATGGACACAATTCATCAAAATTGAATTATTTGCATTGTTTTTGCATGCCCGAAATTGTGTCTTTCATCATTTTCCATTCTTGAGAAAATTTTGAATTGGTTTGTGGGATAAAGGGTGATTTATCATTCGTATGATTATTTTTCTTGTTATTGGTCTCAAAATGAGTTTTGATAGTGTCTTGAATTTTCCTTGTGTGTTCAATACCTTTGGTATCATTGTTAGTGACTATAGAGGTACGAGATCCAATTATTTCGCCATTGCATTGATTTGATCGAGCAAGGATTGGTTAGGATTAGAGGACGAAGCATTATATTTTCCTTTATTATTGGCATTTGTTTTACTTGGTCCTGTGTCGTCATGTTTTTTTGACTCAAGTGGTAGACCCTTAGGGGATTTAGGTTGTCCTTTTAAGGTTTTGAAATAATCCTAAGAAAATGGTGAATTGGTTTATGGGATAAATGGTGATTTATCATTCATATGATTATTTTTCTCGTTATTGGTCTCGAATGAGTTTTAAAGGTGTTCTTTACTATTTTGAGGAGATGAATAAGGAATTGGTCTTTTTGTCACAAGCGGCATCTATAAAAATATTTTTAAGTTGGTCTTCCTCCTCTTCATAAGAGCTAATATGGAAAGGATCTCTTTCCTCCCATCGAAAAGGGATATAATCACGATGTCATGTTCCCACCATTTTTTTGAAAGAGGGAAGGAACAAGAAGAGGTGTGACGGAAAACTCAACGCTTAGCAAAGCGAATGCTAAGATGGAAGAGGGGAAAAGAAGGAAATGCTCAATCCTAGCAAAATGAGTATGAAGAGGGAGGAGGTGAAAAGTGTTATTTTATTTCCGAAGCTTAACAAAATGAGAGTTAAGAGAAAATGGACTAATGGGGGTTATATGCACTCTAATCTGTAACAAAAATGGATGTTAAGGGAGAAGAGACCTAACACAGGTGAACGCGATCATTTCCTATCAAAATGAGTGATAAAAATGATGAAGAGATGTGATAATAGTGTTTTGCGAATGTGATGACATAAGATGATGGAAGAGAGATATAGAAGATGTCACCAATTCAACAAAGTGAATGTGAAGTATGAAAACGTAATATGGAATGTTTAGAGTTCAACAAGAGGTAAGTGTCAAACTTTAAGACTTATGAAAATGAAAGATCAAGGTGATCAAAAGGGTGCTTAACCATGATAAAGTGAGTATCATGATGTCAAGACATAGATGAAAATGATAAAAGTATTCAAGTTTGGATATGGATGTCTTCAACCCAAGACTTATACACGTTTAACAAGTTATAAGGTGGGTGAGAGAGAAAATGTGGATGACAAGAGTGAAAGCAGTATATGCAACACTAACAAACAATGAAAAATTATGGAGTGAAACTTGGAATCTACCTTAGATTGTCTTGGAAAAGGTGTGGCTACCCAAGCAAGTGCGGTGCTATTGTTATCTCTCGATTTAGTTTACCCCATTTGAAACAATGAGAAAATATCTTACTCAAATGAATCGTAATGGGGTCGCCACTAAGGATATCCGTGATTCTAATCGACAAGGTGCACTAGTTAGTTGGGATGGGGGTACTTGTTTTGTCAGTGAGTTCCCTTAATGTGTTGAATACTTTGGGGTTTTTGTGGTACTCATGAAATGAATTTTATGGATTGTTGTCCTCTCAAAATTCCCCTCTTTTGAAAGTCGAAAAATTTGAAAATTTTGAGTTGACACCTTTCAGTAGTGTGTTAGTAAAGTAAAAATTGAAGAGATGGTAAAAATTCCGTTTTGTGGGGTATTTTTAGTAACTTGCGGGTATGTCGGATATTTTTGTCCCTCATGTCCCAAGTACCGGTGGGCCTCTTGTTCGCTGATTGGCTGATTTCCCCGCAAGTCCTTGTCTATCGGCTTTTTCAGACTTTTTCAGCCCATCTATCCCAAGTGCGCTGGGCCTCCTATTCACCGATTCCCGACGGCCGAATCGGCTTGTCGCATCCTTCATGTTTCTGTGTCCCTTGGACCGCATGTGCTCTTTTAGCCCGCATCGACTGAATCGGATCTTCGTGTCCCTCATGTCCCAATGTCCCATGGACCATCCGGGCTAGTTTTTTCCACTTTTCCCTGCATTTCACCTTTTTGAGTCGGTGCAAGGTGTATTTAATGCACATTTATGACCTTCTCTCTCCTGAATGGTTATTTAAAAGGGCAGTCATGTATGCACTTGTCACATTACTTGCTCATTATCTCTTGCCCACATTTTTGTAAATTGAGTCATTTATCCACCTTCCTATATCTCTTTGCAATTCTTGTCATGGATCCGTTCTTTAAAGGTTAGTCCTCATTCACCTTTGTCAAAATAAAGATCAAGGTTCAAGTTCACGAGCATTTGTCCCCTTTGGAGACCTCTGTACCCAATATTGGAGATAACGAAGTTCAACATTTAGATTTCAATGATTTCTGGGGCAGATTAGCATGTGAAAACCCTACTCCCATGGCCCAAATGATAAATGATAGTGGAATCACACACGCGGCTAGTTTCCTCTCTCTGTGAAATGTGCCGACTTTGTGCTCACTGCAGCAGGCTAATTTCAACCCTAATACCAAGGAGGTTGTCAATGTGCATGGTGAAT
Organism: Taxus wallichiana var. yunnanensis; assembly: GCA_018340775.1. Taxonomy (NCBI): domain Eukaryota; kingdom Viridiplantae; phylum Streptophyta; class Pinopsida; order Cupressales; family Taxaceae; genus Taxus; species Taxus wallichiana. Next base: position 728,871,720 of record CM031234.1, on the reverse strand, counting down.
GTTATTATGAAATCACAAAGCACCCCCAAATGAGTTATGGATCTGCTTTTCTAAGGTAGGGTCATTTGGTGTGATTTGCATAACATTGGATCATTCCCCAAGTTGTGGGACTTGCAAATGGGAATGATCCTCCAGAGAAGGCTGGTTCCTCTTCCTAATCCTAGCACTAAACTACTTCTAAGGAAGGAAATGCGACTATCTACTCCTAATCTAACAATTCCAAGGGACCAAGGAGAGAGAGAGAGCATGAAAATAAAGAAATCCTACACTACAGAGGTGATAGCACCGAGAAAAGGGAACTGCTGATCACAAACCCAACTGCCTAAAATGGAGAGAGGTGAGAAATGGAGAGGATGGACAAATGCATCACAGACCAAGGATAAAGTTCACATAGAATACCATTTCAAAACCCTCAAACACAACTCCCAAAATCTGTAATGGACATTAGAGATATGCACAATATACCCCGTGCAATGGTGAGAGGTGAGAAAAGACAGACAACAAAAAGCAAAGGATGGACAAAACGCATCACAAAAACATATTTTATTTCTCCAGGAGGTCATACAGTACACCATTAATAAGAAAGAGGCAAGAAAATTCCATTACAAAGCCAAGGGAGGAGACTTAAACTCTACATTCAACCCTGGAGAAGAAAGAGAGAGGGGGGTGAAGAAGAATGAACAACCCTTTATAATGAATCCTGCCTTGTATTTATAGATTTGATCGAGAGAGAAGAAAGAGAGAGGGAAATGGGAAAAGTGGGTTGAAGCTCAACCACTGTTGTTAATGCTTCTAATAAAATATGCCCCAAATCCGTCTTTATTGCATGATTCCTTGATTCAGTGCCTTGAAAGAAGAGGAAATGACGGAAATAGATCGAATCCGATCTGGTTGTTGAGACAGATGGATCCTGCATTGAAGGCCTGAAGACATTTCCTCCATTTTCCTTTACCTAACCTCCTAAAAATTAAAGTCTCAGACCTCCATGGCATAGGTGAGGCCAAGATCTTTCCAATGGTGTTAGATTTGTAATATTTCGAGCCCTGAGTTGAAAGATATGCCCCTTTGAAGTTTGTAACGGTTCATATAGGACGACAAGAAAATAGCTTGAAAAATGGGTCCCCTTTTGATAATGTGGGACATGTGGCAGCCAGATTAGGGAAAAATTGGGTTTGCAGGTTCAGAATTTATCTTTTCCCCTTTTTCGCGAGAATCACAAAATCTAGAAAACTCTTGCAGCCCCACTGCTCTCGCTTGGACACGTGGCACCCTTTTTTTGGCTGGGGAGGTGCGCTCCAATATTTTCCTTTGTGCCATTTTGTCAAAAGGAAAATTTTCACCTTTTCCTTCGACTCCCGCTTTGGTTTGACTCGAGGCTCAAACATTGACTTTTTCCTCTTGGCGGAGTCGCGGCCCATTTTGCAACTTTTACACCCTTTGGGGTAAGGGGCAAAAAACTAACCTTTTCCCCAACGACCGCTTTGACCTGGGACACGTGGTGACACCACGCTTGTTTGAAAACCCTTTATCTATTCAATCCTTGAATCAGTGCCATTTTCCCCCTTCTTGCTCCTGGCCTCTCTGTGGCACTGCCCCTTCTTCTCTGACCCTACAATTCCATTGTTGAATCTGCCTGAAGCTTGTAAAATAGATTTAAGACACGAAATGGCTTGACAAAGTCATTTCTTCTAGCATAGGGTCATGGCTGATCCAATATTTTTCCGGGGTGAAATATGGATAACGAGTGAATTGATTGCAAAATTGGATGTTGTTGCTGTCGCCTCTTCCCTACACATTCCAAAAACATAAGACTCCATTTGATCAAGAAAGTGAGAAATACAAGGCCTGAGTAGCTAAATCATGGCTGAAGTATCCTAAGAAAGGAGGGTCCCGACTCTCTAAGGCATTGTTTAAGGTTGATTTCAATGAAGAACTATCATATTTCATCACTCTACTCACCTGGATTATGGGAATGCCCTATACCAATGACTTCCATTTTTAGATGCACCCTTTCATAAACATCATCTACGAGGATAAGAAAAACATAAATTGGGCCAAGATTATTTTTTGAAACCTGACTGAACAATTGTCAAATTTTCAACAGACCAAAAAGTTCTACATGACCTCCTATCTCATGTACACCTTGGAAGCATCTTGTGAGTGGTTTGGCTTCACTTTCATTGAAGGCAAGAAGGATGAGCCCATCGACACATATTGCCCTTAGTTTACCCTCAAGGTTAGTAATCATAATTTCGAAGGGTAAATGATGCCTTCACCACGTACATTGTGAGAATCTTGGAGGTTGACACTTTTGCGAGAAGATTTCTCGATGAGGCTAAGGATTTGATAACCAAGTATGGGGATTTCTTCATTTAATTCTAAAAGTTCTCATACATCAGGTTGGCTTGTTTTGAAATCACACCTCTCAAGCTTCCCATGTTCTACAATGAAAAATGGCCTTGGTTGAGGTGTGCAGAACTGGATAAACTTCATAGAACCTGCCGAGATAAGAAGATTACAGGTCTTCATTTCCCTATCACCTTAGGGAATTATACATGCAGGACAACTCTGGATGCCCAAAATATAGAAAGGGCTATTGCTCCTCTTACAGTTCATTTCTTCAAGCTCAGGACTTTCTTTGATTTAAATAAATTCATTGATCAAAATATCAAAATAACTTATCATCACCGTCCTGACACTAAGGATTACTGGGCTGATTGCACTGATGCTTTTGAAGCCAGAAGGAGGAATTTTGGCATATTTTCTCTACAACAGATCATAGATCTCAACCTCTACTAGGTGTATGAAGGGCTTAAGGATGATGATGAAGATTTGAAATCCTTTGAGTATGAAAGATCCATCAAGTACACTCCTCTGGAAACCATGGATTGGTATGTGAAGGAAAGAGATGACTTGAATGAGATAATCACCCCTGTCATCGTCAGAACTAAGATTTGGTTTGATAGGAAGGTACGTGAACTCAAGATGAAAAAAGGTAGATCCTCTTCAAGAGAAACTTCCACACCTAGGAAGGAAGTACATATGCCTAGCATAGAGGTACTTGAGCAAACTCCTTCTTCTTCAATGAATGAACCGAGTCGTCTACTCCTTCATCTTCCACTAAAGTAGAAGAAGTTCAATGAGGTCAAACAAGAACCGATAAAGGAAGAGACTCTTCGGAGTAGTCGAATTTCTTATTAGGTCGGATAAAATTATTGTTCTAAGTTAGAATGATGATGATGATGAGATGAAAGACCCGAGAAGATAATCCCAAGGCCTCTCTTTGGAGTGGAGAAGGAAGGCCCAAGGACCGAACCTCCAAGTTTAACAGAATCCTCTCGCAAAGGAAATTCTTGAGGTTCCATTCATTTCCCCACTTTGGGAAGAACAAAGTGGATCACACTTTGAGTGCCATGATTTCACTTGCACTCAGGCCCCTTGATTCTTCTATTTCTTCTTCTTCCTTTTCCTGGGTGTAGCCCTTGTTGATAACAGGAAAAGGAGATCTTACTCTTGATTAACAGGGCCTGATTTTGATGTTGTGGCAGCTCTTCTTGGAACTACTCCTCCTCCTCCAGCAAAGAAAGAAAAGACTACTTTGAGGTTGGTAACTGATTCTCAAGGCCAGTAGTTCCTAGAGGTTGCAAAACCCAAAGTGGACAAAGAGGAAAAATATCTTTTGATCTCTGACTTAGAGCTTTCCAGGATTCCAATGGGAGAATCTACACCTAAGAGTGAAGTTCATAACCTTCAAGAAATTTTGACTAAGGTTATCGAATGGGTTGAGAAAGGCAAGCAAACCATGAAGCAATTCGAAGAATAGAACCAAGTTCTTTCCAACTTTATTAGATCATTATTGGAAAAGGATAAAGTTTTGGATCCAGCCCCATTGGCCACTCTCCCACCTCCCATAGTTCTCAGCCAAGATGAGGTCCAAACCATCAAAGACATCCAATAGTATTCTACTTATGGTAAATTTGTTGATGCCATGGTCGATGATATGACTGTAGCAGGTTTAAAATTCATTGAAGAAGCCTTTAAAACCAATGAGAAGGTGATCAAGCTACAATAGAAACTCACTTCCTCAATCAAGGCTATGGACAAAGAATTGAAAGTTCTGGAGTGGATGTATCACAGATCTTTGTCTAATGGGTCAAACCGATGAGAGGATCCTATTGGCCAACAATGTGTTTGATGATGTCAAGAATAACTTTTCAAGGACGTGGATCTTTAACATTGAATGGAAGATAAAAGTTGTAGAAGAGGCACTGGGGGAATTGAGGAATGTATGGAAAAAATGGGAGTCTTTTAAAACTTTTGTTGTATCCGCCTTCAAAGATATCCATTGCCATTTTTAGGATGAAGTCATAGGTGTACCCTTCTCTCTCCAAGAAATCAAGGCTCAGTTTAAAGCCTTTATCAAGGATATCTGTTCAAGGAAGTTTCAATCACTAAAGATAAAATGAAGGACGTTTGTTCTCTTCATTCAGCTATAGCCAATGCTAATAAGGAATATCTGGAGCATACTGAGTTTGAAAAAGATATGGAGAAATGTCTGGGCATGTGGAATCATGCTACTTACAACACAATGATTCCAAGGGGCATGGAAATAAAGGAAGCATTGAAGAGATTCGGAGCATTATATCCTCAAAACGGTGGCCCCATTTCAACCACAATCGATGCCTCTACTTCTGGATCTTGACTCTCTTCTTTCTATTTTTAGTTCGGGTCTCCTTGTAAATTAATTAAGGACTTTATATTGTATATTTCCTTAATTGATCTTTTGGTTAAAAGAAATGGTTACTAAATGTAACCACTTTGTAAGCTATATATTGGGCTCTCCACACCATTCCAAAGGGCTGGAACTCTAGTAATTTTTGAAAGTGTAAAATAACTTAAAGCTATCAATACAGAATATTTCCCTTGTTGTTTCTATCTACATCGACTTACTTTCTCTTTCTTGTCTAAATTTTGTGAATCATTTATCTATTGCAATAAGAAGCTTTGTATTCTTATGGATGTCATTTTTGGAAATTTGTGTCTGTGAAATAATATTTGGTGGTTTAATATGAATGATTTTGTTCTATATATCTCGTAGACACTTAAATTTGGTTACCCAATTTAGTGTCCCTCTCATTCGTTTACCTGCTTAGGTAACCTGGGGCACGTTTACGTCACCAACTATCCCCTTGGGATATTATCCAATTTGTGATTTAATCACTTACTCTAAATTTAATTCATCCCATCATATCTTGCCCATGAGTGATTAAATATTAAATATTTAATTACGCTTCTTCCCATGCATCTTAATCACTTATCCACCCCAAATTTATTCTATCTATGTATCGCATCTATTTTTAATCTTCCATAAGCGGGATATTTTCCCGTAGTCGGGAAAGTCTTATCTTTCTCGAATCAATCAATTTGGCCATCTCGGGAGTCTTTTCCGCGATCGGGCGCCGACCCATATGGTCGGCGCCGATTTTCTAGAGCGGCGCCGATTATAAAAGCAAGTCGAACTCTGGGCCTAGGGACCGAAGACGGAAGAGAGCGAAGAGACCGAAGAAGAGATTACGAACGAGCGAAAAAGCGAGCAGAGAGCGAAAGATACAGGTTGAGAGAAAGAGAGATCTTCTTAGCATCAATTGTATCAAATTAGGGCAGATCCTGTCCGAATCAATCCCGAGAGGAACATGCATTACTGTCCCTGTCGTCGCACGCATCGCACACCACCATCTATCATCTGGTGACTCTGTTCCAGTGTCTCGCCAACTTCGGCACATCCAGCAGACCACATTCACCTTCCAATTCCCGAATCTTGTCGCACAGTCCCTGATCGACTGATCTGTCTCCAGTCGACGCCGATCTTCTCCAGTCGACGCCGATCCCCATCAATCGACGCCGACTTTGATCAATCGACGCCGATTCTACCCAGTCGACGCCGATTTATCTGTAGATAGGTAAAAGGATACAGGTAACACAAATCCAGCATTTATTTCACAGTTCCCTGTTTTCTGTACTTTCCGTCTGCTGTTTAGATTCTGCCTTATTACTGCAATCAGAAAATCTAGTCTTTATTTACATCTTTTATCATGTATGCTTCTTTTCTTAATTGAAAACGTGGACTGACATCCGCCGAGGAAGCTTATCGCTTCCCGGACCCGCTTCTCGGGCAGTCCACTTAAATATCTTTTAACGTGGTCTTTTTCTGTCAAGCATCGGTGTTCTGCAGGTTATTCGGATCTATTGTGCGAATTGCTCGTGTGCGCCCGTCTTATCTACATTGACTTCTTCATCCATCTACATCTTCATCAGGTATCGATTTTATTGGAGTTTTTCAGGGTTTTTGTGTTTAGTTTGGTGCATTAACTTGGACAGGTAACAAGCGCAAAATTCTTGATCTACATTCTGGCACGCCCGGTGGGACCCAACCAAAGTCCCTTATTGGTAAGTTCATTTCTTTTCTAGTTTTGAACTTTGTTCCTTTTCTTCACTGATTTCTATCAGTCCTATTTGAGCATTTCATTGCATCATTTCAATCTTGCTTTTTTAGGCGAAATCGTTATCTTCGAAATTTTTCTAGTTCCTTAAAATAGAAATTTTTCGTTTCACCATTACCTGGATATATCTTTCTGGGTTTTCTTTGGTGTTTGCTTAACCTCTTCTTGCGGAGCACTTTGCTTGTTCGTGGGATTGTTCGAGGGGAAGAGCTCAACAACGCGCTTTTTGAAGTCCACACACCTTGGAGAGCTAAATCTACAGGTATTCCTCTTTTACGGTGTTTTCTCCTTTTTAGGATTTCTTTGTCGGTTGCCTATCACATCCAAACACTTCAATTTTCGGTGCTTAAAAAGAACTTAATCGCATTTGGGAAAGAATCTGTTTGACTTGTCTTCATCGAAATCAAACACTTCGTTTTTAAGTGCTTAAAAAGAACTTTTTCTTTGTCATTGCTGCATGCTTTTCATCTAGTTTTAATTAGGCTGGAAAATTGATCAAAATCGGTAGTGACACTATTTGATTTTCATTTTCACCCTTGCACACAAAGCCAAAATCACTAGGTATAAAGCATCTAAACAAAACTCCTTCCCTGGCCTCGCCTACTTGGAAGTGATATCCAAGAGGAAGAGCCTACGCGTACTACGGGCCGCGCTATAAATTCATGAAAGATTTTGGTATATATTTGGCAAAGCACCCGACTCCCTTATCGCAGCGGTGTGTGAAGTGCGGGGTAGGCCCCTATATCAAGCCACGCACGGTCTTTTACTGAAGTGCCTTCGGGACTCCTCACCAAACATTACCCAAACCATCCTTAGTTTGGCTATCGAGTAGTTCTGTTCTAAAAGCCTTCCCTAACATTTTCTTTTCTTAAAAGCATCAAAATTTAAAGGAGATAATCACTTACTTGTTGCTTGAATTGTTTGTGCATTAGTTAGGGCAATCTTCTTTCTTGCTTGTTTATGATGGTTATCACCCGGTCACAATCTAGGAAAATGGCCCAACAGTTCCTTCTTCCTCCGAAATCACCACCGAGCGTGGATGTTTCGGCACCCCTCCAATCTTCCTCGGGACCGCTGTTAGTTGGTTCCCCGTCATGGTCGTATAATCCCTTCTATCAAACCAAAGCGCCTCCATCACGTCCAGCTTCTCCTAGTCCCTCCGAGATATCATCTGGCTCGGAGTATGTTCCTTGCGGGGATCCTGAATTTCAGGCTTTCCTCGATCGCAATCCAATAGCCCTAATGGAATACCTAGTACACAAGTCAATCCAAATATCTGACCAAGACCCACCAATCCGACAAGTGTATAATTATCCTTGTGGATCATCCCAGGCCTTTATAGAGTAGTTTGCACCATCTCTCTTGCCTCGAGCCACGGAGAAGGGCGAGGCCCCTATGCCTCCCTTTTCTCTTCCACCTACCATGTCGACTAGTTCTCAATTAGTCTTACCTATCCCTAACACCGCAGTTACCTCGAATACTCCACAACCCATTTCTGAGAGGTCTTCTGCCCTGGCTATAATGAATGCGTTTGCACACCCGCACATTGCCGTCAATTCGTCTATGCCCTCCATTGTGTCCCAAGGTCAGTATCACTTCATGAGCCAACCCCCTCCGAATAGTTAGTTGGCTCCCACTTCTCATCCTCTAGGGGGTTTTTCTTCTAATATTCCAGCAACTGTGACCTTCGCCCATCAACTAACATCGGCACCCTTAATGCCTAACCCGGTAGTAGAAGGCCCCTTTCAGGTCTTGTTCCCCAACATGACCAATCCAACCAACACCCATATTCCTCAATCTGTCCCGATCCAATCAACAAACATAGGAGTCCACCAATCACAGGCTCCATCCGTCACCCAACCTATATTTTCTCAACCACTTATTATCTCACAGCCTGCCTATACGCAAGCTGCCTCACAGCAAATACCCCACCCGGTGTCACCCAGAACACCTGGTTATTCCTCTTATCATCCTATCCAACAACAGATGAATCCCCCATTGACATCTCAACAACATCCACCACTTGCTTCTTATGTAGGACATACCAATGTACCTCCTCCCCAATCCGACGTAGTTCAAATTCTCTTCAAGAAAATTGCAGACTTGGAAGCCTCCACAAAAGGAGCCCGTCCTTCATACTCCTTTGAAGAAGTGTGCAATGAACCCATTCATCCTTCGGTGGCTTTTAAGCCTTATCCTCCCCAATGGGAACTTCCCAAATTCTCAAAATTTCATAGTCGGGAAGACCCCCAACAACATCTGCGAGCATTCAAACATGCTTGCTACCTCATCGTCCAGGATCAGGAACTCATGCTCCGTACCTTTCCTATGTCTCTAGCGGGTCCCGCTTTGGACTGGTACAATAATATTCCTCAACATTCCTTATTTTCTTTCTCTCAATTGGCCCAGATGTTTGTTGAAAACTTTTCAATAAATATTGCGCATAAGATCTCAATTACAGATCTTTACAACATTCGCCAATTCGACGATGAGTCTATTACAGACTTTGTCGGTCGTTGGAGAGGGATAATCAACCAATTGTCTTTCTCCCTTCCTCAATCCCAACAGATCGAGTTGTCCACCCGGTCTTGTGCTAGTCACATTTCTTCCACGTTAAGAATCCAAAATTTTCATACCTTCGAAGAAGCCTTCACGATGGCACGCAAACTCGAATCTCGTGCCATTGAACAAGGAAAGCTAAAACTTCGCTCCAAATCTAAACCAGATTTCTCTCGGTTCACCAAACCAAATTCTTTCCCTCCTAAAGATAAGAATCAAGGGTCCACCAATGCTATCGTATTAAAAACATCAAGAACCGATAGTACTCCTAATCAACCACCACGAAGAGACCCTTCATCTGCTCGAAAAGGGGCTTCATCATCTCGATCCTTCGCTCCATTGGGGGAATCATATACCTCCATCTTAGAAAAAATGTTGGAAGTTCGCATGATCGAACTTCCACCCATTAGGGATATTGATGAAAGCCGAGAACGCCCATTCTGGTATAGGGAAAACGATTTCTGTCATTATCACAGAACCAAAGGTCATGACATCGAACGATGTCAGACTTTCAAAAATCTTGTCCAAAAATTCATTGACAAAGGCGAGCTCATTCTAGATAACCCAAATGCTCCCCCAAATCAGGCACTTGATGTTTTTAAACAACCTTTTCCCAATCATGCCCCGAACCATAATGCTTCAGAATCTCAAAAACCAAACACTCACACCATCAACTTCATCTCTACCGAGGACTCTTCTTCTGAAACCAATCCATCTGCAAACCCATCAATCAAATCAGAACCCCCTTCCACTTCATCAATCACCGGAATTTCGCCATCTTTGAAAGTCCGTCTTTGAATATTCCTACATTACTAAGCACGGAGTCATCTTTCTCCGTTCCTTTGTCTGGACCTACCATCCATACCCGAGACAGTGTCATCCTCATCTGTCTCATCATCAGACATTCTTTCAATACTCGAGGCAATTACATCCCTTCGAGTTTCCACTTCAGACACATCCACTTCTGTTGCTCCCATTCCCGCTGCAACTATGCCCTTGGTGAACATACCTATCATTGTGCCAACTTCAACGGAAGCATCTTCAATTTTGACCCTTCCTATCTCTTTTCCTACAGTAGTTTCACCCATGATTACACGCAAAAGTAGTCCCTTCACAAGGAACTGCTTCTTCATCCCTTCTTCCATCACCAATGTTACTTCACCTATTCAGGAAAAATCAAAAGAAGTAGCACCAACACCTATACACTCGGTTCCTGAACCTAAACCGAGACAACCAAAATCTAACATTACACCATCAGTATCTCCCCATTTGCTTCCCCCAAAAAGGTTACAATCACCTTATGCCGTTGAAGTCGTCACCATCCCTGAAAAAGGAAAGCCCATATTTCGGACCATCAAAACTCTTGGTGCTCTTCCACAAAAATCTCTCTCCACGCCTCATAAACGATTGGATTTGCCCGCTGAGAAGGCGTCTTCTTCTACACACCCATCAAAGCCATCATCTTCTTCTACAACACATTCCTCACCAATACTCCGAAAAATAGACCTACCTACTAAAAAGACGTCACCTCTTCTATCAGGATCATCATCTTCATTACCAACAACCAAGACACCCTATCTTCCTCCAATTTCACCTACTTTGGGAGCTTCTTCCTCTTCTAAACCGACATTATCTAAATCATCAGTACATTCGACCAAGCAACCCCCTTTGCCTCCAAAGACCGTGAAATTTGTCACATATCCATCATCTTCGAAATCTATTTTAGGGGCTCCTCCTCCACCAAAGTCAATCATGTCTCACTTACTCCCATCTCAAGTGCCCAAGACTGCTCCTCCAAGTGTCCAAACAAATAAGAGGATTCCTAAACAAACTGTTAGACCGAACATGCAAGTCCTCTTACCTCGGCAGTCGGCTAATGTGAAAGAACCATCTCCATCATCTCTATCCTCCTCTTCGTCTACCGGATTCTACACCGAAATCCTTCATCAACTTATCCGATCTTCATCCATAACCCTTCCTCCGATTAAACCTTATAACCCTAAAGGAATGAAACCTACCTGGTTTAACTCTGATCTGATTTGTGCTTACCACCGTACTCTAGGTCATGACACTGAGGGATGTAAAGCTCTTCAAGCCGTTATCAAGAACCTTCTGGAAGAAAGTGACCTTTTGCTGGAGGAGGAACAAGTACCTCCTGTCATCTTAGCCCCATCCAAACCTCAACCATCCACTCAGACCTCTAGTGGTTCCACCCCACTTGATCTTCCACCTTCTCAAATTGACACGATCCATATCGCCACTAGAACCCAACACTATGATAACCCATCTTCATCTTCAGCATCTCGACCACGGGTTGTCATTTCTGCAGCTTAGCCCCCAAAGGCGTTTCTCCTTCCTCATTAGCCCCACGAACTAAGGTCTCTATTCGTGCTGCACCTCGGGCTCAAGTTCCCGTATCCATTGAGGAGAGTGTTATGAAACAACTCACCTGGGCACCGGTCAAAATGTCTCTCTTTTGACCTAATCCAATCCTCTCCACAACATCGCCAGGCTCTTATCGATAATCTGCGTGCCGCATCGCGAGTTGAATTGAGATGAGCCCACCCTACGAGTTGGTTGTTGGATTGAATAGACCATCAACTACCATTTCTTTTGAAGATTCAGAAATTCCTTCTCTTTCTTGAAGATTTGGAGGCTCCCCTCTTCATCACGGTCCAAATTAATAACACAACCTTAAAACGTGTTATGATCGATAGTGGAGCGCACTCAATGTCATCTCCTCGTACACATTTGAACAACTTAAGTTACAAAGAATGTGGTGTCACCCCCACCTTTCGCCCTTTGATCATTTAATGATCAGCTAGCAGTCACTCTAGGAAGCGTGGTCTTACCCATTCGTGTAGGAAAGAAGCTGCTTCATGAACTCTTCTACATTGTTGAAGGAAAGTTCCACTATAACATGATCTCGGACGCTCCCCGGATTCGCGCAATGCATTGTATCCCATCCACCCTCCATCGATGCCTAAAATATCAATATGAGGGAAAAATATATACTCATCCAGGAGATCCTTTTCCTTCCGCACACATGCGACATGACCACAAGATCTACCCCTTTAAAAGAAAATACATGTTCTCTGACGGGGCCTCATCTTCTTCCATACCTGCTGCAACCAAACTACCGGATTTACAAAGTCTAGAAGAGACATTGCAGCGTTTCTCACTAGGAGAGCTTCCTCTCTTTTCTTTTGATGCCCATCTCAAACACGATGAGTATGGTAGACCAGACAAACAACCTGAATATCAACCAGGTCTCGGTCGCATCATCACCATTGGTCTGCCCAATCAACAGACTAATTTCATCTACGGTGGTCTTGATACGCCTCATTATCGCCCGGATTCTCCTCCTAGAGCCAAACCTTACCTAACAGGGTTTGATTATCTACAGAATCCCACGTTTGCAAAAACTTATCTATATCGATGCGCGTGGAAAGGTTTTGGCCTTGGAAAATATGAACAAGGTATACATGACCTCAAGTCCATTCCTACTCTCATGCCACATCAGAAATTTGGTTTAGGATTTAAACCTCTTTCAAAGGCCACTGTCACTATTCTTGATGAGCCTCTTCCTACTGAAGAACCACCTTCCCCCACTAAATCAGAAGCATCACTTGATGTGGACGATGACATTTCCATCCCACCTAACTTTTTTTTTTGATCAATACCATTTCCTTAGGGCCGTTAGTCTATGAGACTAACAATCGGTCCGCTTCTATACCATTAATCTTCCCTGAAATAGTTGGAGACGATTCTCCTACTATCAACACTATCCACTGTGTGGATGATGATTCTGTCCTCACCTATCTAGGGGCAGAAGATTCATATCTTCCTAAGACTATTCCTTCCGACACGTCTACCCTTCTCAACGAAGCCACTATCGACCTTAATATAGGGACTTCTGAAGACCCTCGTATCATTAAGGTCGGCCAATCCCTTAATCCACAGGAATTAGGGGACTTTACCGCTTTTCTTTCCAAACATCGTCAAGCCTTTGCTTGGTCATATGAGGATATGCCAGGACTCGATCCCGATATTGTGGTCCACAATATCGTTACCCTTCCCAACATCAAACCAGTTAAGCAAAAACTGCGTAAAATGCACCCTAGAGTAGCCCTTCTTGTTAAAGAAGAATTACAACGCTTGCTCTCGGCTAGCTTCATCCAACCCATCGATTATCCGCAATGGGTGTCCAATGTAGTACCAGTAACTAAGGCTACTGGGAAAATTTGAATTTGTACCGACTTCCGGGATCTTAATCTTGCCTGTCCAAAGGATGATTTTCCTCTTCCTAATATCGACCAACTCGTAGATTTAACTGCGGGTCACGAGATGCTTTCTCTTATGGATGGTTTCTCTGGATATAATCAAATCCTCATCGCACCAGAAGACCAACATAAGACTTCCTTCATAACTCCTTGGGGGACCTTTTGCTATCGTGTCATGCCTTTTGGCCTTAAGAACGCGGGAGCAACCTATCAACGAGCAATGACCTACATCTTCCATGATCTCTTGCACAAGACTGTGGAAGATTATGTTGACGATCTCCTCGGGAAGTCCAAACGTCGTCAGGATCATCTTTTCATCCTTGCACCTCTCTTTGAGAGGCTTATCCGCTTCTGTCTTCATCTAAATCCAGCTAAGTGCCTGTTTGGCGTTCTCACTGGTAAACTTTTAGGTTTTATCATTTCCATTAGGGGTATTGAAGTGGACCCCGCAAAAATAAAAGCCATCCTTGAGATGCCTCCCCCGTCTAACTTGAAGCAACTCCGCATCTCCAAGGACGCTCTTCTTGATCAAGGCGTCATTTTATCTCCCAATTGTCGGACCGTTGTCAACCTTTTCACCATCTTCTCCGTAAGAATGTTCATTTCGAATGGGATGAGCATTGCCAAAAGGCCTTTGATGATCTCAAAGCTTATCTTCTTTCTCCACTGTGCTTACACCTCCACGCGAGGGGGAGCCTTTCTATCTTTATATCTCTGTGATCGACCATGCTCGGGAGCCATGATTTCACATCGGGACATTTGTGGTAAAGAACAAGCTATCTATTACATCAGTCGCACCCTCCATGAGTATGAGACACATTATTCGAAGCTGAAAAACTATGTTGCGCTCTCTTCTTCGCAACTTCTAAGCTTCGTCATTATCTCCTTAATCACAAAACTTATATTGTCACAAGTGTCAATCCCCTCAAGACAATTCATGCAAAGCCTTATCACAATGATCGCATCACTCGTTGGCTTATGCTTATGACTGAGTTTGACCTCGAGTTTATCCCGCAAAAGGCTATCAAGGGTCAGGTTATTGCAGATCAATTAGCTGATGCTCCTCTTCCGGACACTCAAGACCCCCTTGCTCAATTCCCGATGAATATATCCAACAAATTGATTTTGGTCTATCTCCACTTAAAGTAAAACTCTTCTTTGATGGATCCAAATGTCAGCAAGGGGGAGGTGCAGGTTTTGTGATGATTCCTCCTTGGGGTACGCCTATCCCCGTCGCACATAAATTAAACTTTGAGTGCACCAATAATATGGCTGAATATGAAGCTCTTGTCTTGGGTCTTCAAAATGCCATTAATCTCGGCGCTCGTCATATTGACATCTTTGGTGATTCTAAACTCATCGTTAATCAAGTCACGGGTGTCTATCAATGCAAGAATGATATCCTTCAAAAATATCGTGACACCGTTCTTGCCCAGCTCCAATCTTTCGATAAGTTCACTATCCAAGCCATTCCTCGCACCGCAAATCGATTCGCGGATACCATGGCCTCTTTAGCCTCCCTTATCCCGCCTTTACCGAAGACTCGCGTCTTTATGTGGGCTGTGCAACGATTAGATCAACCATCTTATCTTAGGTAACTATCGTCAATCAATGCTTTGCCACAACCCATACTCGGGATGAGTGGTATCACAGATGGTTGATTATCTATCTCATTCGATCCTTCCTCCAAATCGACTCCCAACGGTAGAAGATCTTTTATCCTACGCACTAATCGCTATACTATCCTAGGAGGGATTCTTTACAAACGCGGCTTTGATGGTATTTTGCTTCAATGCCTCAAAACCCGTGAATCGTCTAAAGCTATTTAGGAGGTCCATGACGGTATCTGTGGTGGACATTTTAGTGGTTTAGCTGTAGCCAAGCGCATCTTACGTTTGGGATATTATTGGCCTTCTCTTAATCAAGATTGTTGTGAATACACTAAGAAGTGCGTCAAGTGTCAGCAACATTCCAATCTCACGCACATCCCTAGTCAGGCTTTGCAACCTGCGGTGGATTTGTGGCCTTTTTCGCAGTGGGGTCTTGATCTTATTGGTCTCATCAATCCCGTTCTTCACAACGTCATCATTCTATCATTACTGCCACTGAGTACTTTACTAAGTGGGTAGAAGCTATCCCTCTTTCTTCAACAAAGGCTAAGCCCATAGTTGATTTCGTCTATCAACACATCATTTGTCGCTTTGGCGTTCCACACAAGCTAATCACAGATAATGGTAAGTCTTTCAAGAACGCTGATTTGCAGAATCTCTGCAACGCTTTCAATATCAAGCTCAGTTTTTCTTCTCCATACTATCCTCAAGCTAATGGTCAAGCCGAAGCTTCCAATAAAACTTTGCGTAATATCCTCGCAAAGGTAACTAGTCGAGCTGGTAGGGATTGGCATCTACATATCCCTTTCGCTCTCTGGGCTTATCGGACTAGCATTCGTACTCCTACTGGTGCTACTCCCTTCTCTCTCGTCTATGGGTCTGAGGCCGTCCTTCCTTTGGAGGTCCAAATCCCATCTCTCCGTGTTTCTCTCAGAGAATTTGTCTCCGATGAGGATTATCGTCAAAATCGTCTAGCACAACTTGAATTATTAGATGAGCGGCGTCTTAACGCTCTTGAGCATCATCAAGTCTATCTCGAGCGTGTCAAACGTGCTTATAACAAGCACTTGCAACACCGTGACTTCAAAATTGGTGACCTTGTTCTTAAGGAAAATCAAAATGTCACTACACTCGAAAGGAGTCAACGTGGTAAGTTTGCTCCCAATTGGATGGGCCCCTACATTATCACTCATAAATATGGGTCTGGGGCTTATCGTTTATCTTCCATGGATGGTATCCCTGAAGCGGAACCTCTTAATGCTTTGCATTTACGGCCCTTCTATTGTTAAAATCTATCTTACACAAATCTAGTCGCAACTCAGATCTTTCATCCGTCCTAATAACCAGTCATCTACTTTCGTGGTGATTTGAAATTGTGTGGTTCTCCGCCTATTGCCTCGTTTACCTTAAATATGAGTATCGCGGCTCTACTCATTGCACGTTTCTTTTGGATATGTTCCTCCTCATGGTAGGAATACCTTAATCACCACTTCATCTGTCCCAAGTACTTATCTTAATCGGATCTGCTCGGGGCATGAGTACATGTTCTTCTATGTTCTCCTCCCCTTCATCTGATCTATCTAGGTCTAAACTCAGCTTCTTTCAAAAAGAGTTTCAAAAAAAAAAAAAAAAAAAAAAAAAGAGAAAAGAAAAAGATGCTATCCAAAAAGATAGACTGATCCCTCGAAGGACAGCTATCCATATATATTCTCAAGTGAATAAAAAAGAACATAGACCATACCCTCGAAGGATGGCTATCATTAAAATTCAAAATACGAGACCGCTCCCTTGAAGGATGGCTGTCAAAAAAAAAAAAAAAAAAAATTCAAGGCTTTTTTATCAGCCTTCCCGGTCAGTTTATACACTTTTAGCATCACTGAAAGACTTCCCGCCTTGATCAGTCTTTCCATATCAAGCAAACTTCCCGCATTGATCAGTTTGCTTTTTTCTGTCAAAATCATGAAGCTGAGATTTAAGACCTTTTGTCGATCATATGGAGAATCCTATTCTCCCACTATGGACATGTATCCTGTCCCTTGTAAGTTCCGACAAGATACTTACTTACTTTTCTTTCCGTTTCTATCCTAGATCTGGTTTGCGACTAGTTAGTGTCAGGTTTATTTTAATCTTATATAGGGCCTTGTATGCTTGGTCTTTCGGTTTCTTATCTGGATTTTATCTATGGCGGGTTGGAAGTCCGACTTATCATTTCCCTTCTTTTCCGAGTGTCTTCTCTTCTAAGTCACGGTTGTTTCCATTTACATCTTTGGCTCTTGCATCTGTTAAATTGACATTTCACATGTTAATTCAATCACAATTTATCTTCTATCAAAATTCCTCTTATCTATCAAGACATCTATCTATTTATCCATCAAAATAGTTAAAAAAGGTCATTTAAGGTACATTATATCTAGTCTATATAACGCATCCATCTATTCTATCCATTAAAATGTACATCCAAGGTACATTGCATCTATCTATATCTAAATCTATCCATCAAAATGTACATCCAAGGTACATTGCATCTATCTATATCTAAATCTATCCATCAAAATGTACATCCAAGGTACATTACATCTATCTATATATAAATCTACCCATCACAATGTACATCTAAGGTACATTACATCTATCCATATCTAATCCAAACATCAAACACATGTACATCCAAGTTACATCATATCCATCTATCAAAGTTCTATCCACATCACATCTATCATCTATCAGTCTATATCTATCCAATCACATCTATTTTATCCACATCTCAATCTATCTAATCACATCTATTTCTATCATCTATCAGTCTATATCTATCCAATCACATCTATTTTATCCTCTATCAGTCTATATCTATATCCATCTATCCATGTATATCCAAAATTAAAAGCATGAGTGCAAGTATATGACAAATAATGTGATCAATCTATATATACATGTGTGTTTGTACAAAAATGGGTGGCCTCCAATCAAGCCATCTATACAATGCCTTCCAATCGAGGCTACATCACTATACGAATACAAAATCTATCAAATCTCTATATGGTAAAATCTGAAGCGTGGAGGACACTATCTCCGCCACCCTCCTCTGCACTGTTGTCTCTCTGGGACGCCGCCTATCGAGCTCGATGCACCTGCTGCTGGAGGTCTCGGCCCACCCCGATCTCTCCCAGTACTCCCTCCACTCGAGGCTCCGCTCGCCGTAGCCATCGCTGCTCTCCTCCTCGCCCCGTATCGAGGCACATCTCGGGGCATCTTTGTGCTAGGGCATCCTCGTAGTATCTCACCTCAGCGAGGAGAGACTGGTACGTGCTCAGGCTCATAGTACCCGGTGCTCATAACGATGCTTTGGTGCTGCTTTGGGGGCTCTTGGCCGCCTTTGGTGGTGCCCCTCCTAGGGTCGTGCCCTGTGTACCAGACTCTGATGTGGCACCAGTCTCTCCGTACTTGGCCCTGAGGGCCTCCCTGTGCCGAAGGTAGCGGTCCCTCTCTTTGGATCGGCCTGTATCTCACTCCTGGCGAGCGGTGTCTCTCTCCACAATCAGGGCATCCCTCTCCTCCGTCAAAGCCCTGATCTCCTCCAGTGCTACCTGATGTGTCTGTGTGAGGGTGGCATGCTCTCCCTCTAATCTGTCCAGCGTAGCAGCTATGTCCTCCTCATCAACATCTATAGAGGGCGGGAGATGTCGTGGCAACTCTGTATCGTACCATGCTGCGTAGCCCTCATCCACCCCCGCGTCATCATCACTGTCTGTGGAGGGTGGGGCCTCTCTCAATGGGTCTGCCGGGATCAAAATCGGCAAATCCGTCTCTCTGCTATCCCGCCTATACGGCGTGTAGGTGGCCGGTACTGTCTGTACTAGGCCAAACTGTCTCAGTATCCGCATAAACGGGACTCGCTCCCACATATCTGGCCTACGGCCCCTGACCACCCGACTCCGTCTCAATGCTGCCAAGTGGGCGTCCTGACCAGCCCATGTCGGGAATGCCCGATATGGCCTCCAGATGACCTGATCTGGTGTAAGCATCCTGAAACGCTCAGAGTACCACTCGGCTGATCTACCTGTATCTCCTGTGGCCATGTCAGCCCGCCATCTCCGAAATCCATAATCAACACCCCCACCGCTTTGTTGGCATCCAAGGAAGCCCGGATGGCCTGATCACTGCTATATGCTCGTATGCCCAGCAATGAAGCACAAAACTGACATCGATCCCTGTCCTCCGACCAGTGGTGTACATCCATAGCTCATAATATACCTGAGCTATCAGGGCATCGGCAAAGGCAAAAACCTGTCTGTACTGCAAGATGTCGCAAACGCAGTCTAGCAGTAGCAATGGGAATCTCCCACCTCCTGAGTCTGGCAGGGCAAAATAGGAGATAGCCATCTGAATCAAGGCTATCCGCCTGCTCCGAGGGCTATCCTGCCTGTACTGTGAGGCTATCCTCACTGCCCCAGATACTATCTCCGAGTCATCTGCTCTATCTCTGTATAATCGCACCAGGGCCCTCTGCTGCTGCTCCCGAGGTGTGATCTCGATCGGGTCCCCAGTAATCGGTAATCTGAGGATCCTGAATACATCCTCATGGGTGATCGTCATCTCACCCGTCCTGAACCAAAATGTGCACGTGTGGCTGTCCCACCGTCGCACTAATGCCCGCATGAGCTCCACATCTCGTGGCACTCGTCTATAATATCTGAAACCCCCGAGCCCGGCTAGCTCTAAATGCTGCCAGTCTGCATCTGTCACATCAGGAAGGATCGTCTCCAATAGCTCAGGGATGGCATCCCTCATATGAAGAGCCTCTCGTGCCTGCATCCACGACATCAAAAACATAATTAGTCTCTTATTTCCCCAAATCTCATCTTCCAAAACAAAATAAAAAAAAAAGAGAATATCTTTCAATCGGCGCCGATTTGGTAAAATCGGCGTCGTTCATTTCAGTCGGCGCCGTTTAATACTAATCGACGCCGATCCAAAAACAAATCGACGCCGATTAAACCAATCGGCGCCGACTTCTGGCCGGATGTAAACCAGTCCCTGGCCTCCCATGCACAAAAAATCAAACAAAAAAATAATAATAAGAAAAGTGGGTTCAAAAATGACCACTTACCCCAGGTCGTGTCCTCCTGCGCTTCTGTCCGCTCCCAGAGGCTTCCATTGTGTTCAAATCACAAATCTATCTCTCTCTGAATCAATCGTCACGTTGCAAATAAATCGTTTACGTTTTCCGTTCGCATATTTATATGCGTCTGGATTGGTCGGCGCCGATTTTTTGGTCGACGCCGTTTGGTTTGATCGCCGCCGATTAGTTTGGTCGCGCCGATTTTCCATATCTTTTTGTCTGAGTGTTGATGCTTGGCTTATTGGTCTATCGATCATTGTGATGTGCTGAATTTTGCCTTTTGGCGCATCTTTTAGATATCCTTGTCTATTTCGGGTTTGTTCCTTTGCGTGGAACACTCGCTTTTTGTTTGGCCGCTTCGAGTTATGCGGGTCAGAGGTACTAACGCCGCTGCGCTTTGGACCGTCTAGTTGTCCCTACCAATGTGTCTCTCTTTAGATGCTGACTGTTTTGCAGTTCTCCTTACACTCATGGGTCTGTAGGCACTAACGTCGTCTCATGAGGAGACCGGCTAGTTTTCCCTACCAATGTGAGTTCCTTAGGTTGCTGCCCTTTTGTTTATGTTTATGTGTCATCAATGATCAGATCTACTCCAGACATCCGACCAGGGCATCTGTGTTTTCATCTACCTCTTTCAAACTCGGGGGATCGTGCGTTCTATCATCCATCCCATCCCTAGTTTGAGGGGGATCACATCATCACAAATTCTTCCCTTCTTCCATCCCTTTGTTTTTGTCTCATAACCTTGCTTATCGCAAGTTACTTGACAAAAAGGGGCAAAATGTAGACACTTAAATTTGGTTACCCAATTTAGTGTCCCTCTCATTCGTTTACCTGCTTAGGTAACCTGGGGCACGTTTACGTCACCAACTATCCCCTTGGGATATTATCCAATTTGTGATTTAATCACTTACTCTAAATTTAATTCATCCCATCATATCTTGCCCATGAGTGATTAAATATTAAATATTTAATTACGCTTCTTCCCATGCATCTTAATCACTTATCCACCCCAAATTTATTCTATCTATGCATCGCATCTATTTTTAATCTTCCATAAGCGGGATATTTTCCCGTAGTCGGGATAAGTCTTATCTTTCTCGAATCAATCAATTTGGCCATCTCGGGAGTCTTTTCCGCGATCGGCGCCGACCCATATGGTCGGCACCGATTTTCTAGGAGCGGCGCCGATTATAAAAGCAAGTCCAGAACTCAGTTCTAGGGACCGAAGACGGAAGAGACCGAAGAGACCGAAGAAGAGATTACGAACGAGCGAAAAAGTGAACAGAGAGCGAAAGATACAGGTTGAGAGAAAGAGAGATCTTCTTAGCATCAATTGTATCAAATTAGGGCAGATCCTGTCCGAATCAATCCCTGAGAGGAGCACCGTTACTCTGTCCCTGTCGCATCAGCATCGCACACCACCATCTATCATCTGGTGACTCTGTTCCAGTGTCTCGCCAACTTCGGCACATCCAGCAGACCACATTCACCTTCCAATTCCCGAATCTTGTCGCATAGTCCCCGATCGATCGACTCGATCTCGATCGGGCCGACGCCGATCTTCCGGGGCCGACGCCGATCCCCATCAATCGACGCCGACCAGTTTCAATCGACGCCGAACCCAGTCGACGCCAATTTATCTACAGATAGGTAAAAGGATACAGGTAACACAAATCCAGCATTTATTTCATAGTTCCCTATTTTCTGTACTTTCTGTCTGCTGTTTAGATTCTGTCTTATTACTGCAATCAGAAAATCTAGTCTTTATTTACATCTTTTATCATGTATGCTTCTTTTCTTAATTGAAAACGTGGACTGACATCCGCCGAGGAAGCTTATCGCTTCCCGGACCCGCTTCTCGGGCAGTCCACTTAAATATCTTTTAACGTGGTCTTTTTCTGTCAAGCATCGGTGTTTTGCAGGTTATTCGGATCTATTGTGCGAATTGCTCGTGTGCCCGTCTTATCTACATCGACTTCCTCATCCATCTACATCTTCATCAGGTATCGATTTTATTGGAGTTTTTCAGGGTTTTTGTGTTTAGTTTGGTGCATTAACTTGGACAGGTAACAAGCGTAAAATTCTTGATCTACAATATCTCCTTTGCTCAACATTTATAAGGAACTATTTTGCTATCTATATTTCCTGGGAATGTTGTTATGTTCTACCTTTTCCTCCCTTAGTTCTTTTTTTCTTTTGTATTGATCATCTATGTTGGCATTAAAACACTTTCATGATATCAGAGTTCCTCATTAAAATTGAAAGTTGTACATTTGTAAATAGTTTTGTTGCTTGCTTTCAATAAGGGAACCTATCCCATCAAAGAGGAGGGAATTTATGTCCCCTGACTGATTACTTTCATTAAAGTCCTAATTTGACAACCAACAGTTTTTGGTGACTCCACTGGGGATTTGTTTCAACGAATTCCAGTTTTAAAGAACAATTTCTTGATCATTTCTAATCTGGTGACTCTAAGATTTACTCGCAAAAGAAGGGCTCTTGGAATTGAAGATTCTCAATTTCAACTCTTGGAGCAAGCAAGGCTTTCCCCTTCCTTCAACAGGGAGAAATAGAAGAGCTCATTCTACAAGCACACCACCTATTGAAGACAAATATTTTGAGAGTGGTGTCCTTCAAGAAAACTCAGCCCTAATCTTCACGCTTTAGTTCTTTCTGGTGTTTCAGTTCCACTTCAAGCAATTTTTCCAATAATGGTAGTTCCATTACCTTGAGGCCATTGAGTTGGGCCTCTTTCCCTCCCTCAACCTTTGCATGAGTTATCTAGGGGTAACATAAATAACTTTCCCAAGTTCAGAGGTGATGGCAAGGTACATCTTGATGAACACATTGCAGCCTTCATAGTTGCATGTGGAGTCCTTGGAGTTGAACATGAGGATGTCTCTGTAAGGATTTTGTGGAGACTTTGTAGGAAAATGTGGTAGATTGGTTTTACCATCTCCCCACTAGGGCCATCACCAATTGGACTACCATGAGAACTAGATTTGAGAACCATTTCAAACCTGTTGAAGATGTGCATGCGTTGCTAGCCCAGATTTCTCAAATCAAGAAAGAACCACAAGAGCCCATGAGAGAATTTGTAGCCAAGTTCAATAAGACTGATTAACAAGATCCCACTAGACACCCGGCCTATGGATCAAATTCAAAAATGTTTCTTCCTAAACACTCAATTTCTGAAGTAAGCTATGCACTAAGAAGAGCCAATCTTGCAACTTTGGATGTTGATTAGAGATTAGCCATCAGTGTTGAAGATGACCTGATCATGTCTGGAAAATTGAAAAGAGACCCTTCCAAATCTAAAGCTTCTTCTTCCTCTTCCTCTACTCTTGGAGCTAATGCAGATTAGTTAGTACAAAAGCTTGCTAATGACCTCATTGCCATCAAGAAACAATTGGCTCAACATGCTCCTTATCAAGATTTTCCTAGGAAGAAATTTCAGCCCGTAAAACCATTTGCCTTCTTCTCAGACAAGGTTGGCAATCAAAGGACCACCCATCAAGGTCCTTGTTAATGCAACTTGTGAAGTTGAAGAACCTAATGATAAGGAAGTTAATGAAGATTTTGAAGAACCTGAAGAAGAGGCTAAGGAAGAACTGGAAGAACTTGATGGGTCTCAAGTTAATTTCCTCACCACTAAGGGTGTTGATGAGGAAGATGATTATGATGAAGTAGTGGCAGAGATGAACAGTGAGTCATACATGTTATGACTCGGGAGTAGAAAAATAAGAAAGAAAAAGTGATGTAGCCCACTAAAAATCTAAGGAGTATCCCACTACTATTCTAGTGGTTGCAAGAAGAGGATCTCCTATTCCCACTACATCCACGCAAAAGGTGAGTTCTGCTAACTCTTCTTCTTCTACTCCTGCTTCTAAAACTTCTTATTCTCCAAACTTCAAAACTTGATAAGCCTAGGATTCCTAGTGATGATACCCCATCCACCTCTGGCTCTTTTGATATCATTGACCACCTCAAGAAGACAAAAATCCAGATTTCAGAGGCTGAGTTTTATCAAACCCATCCAAAAGCCTTTGCCAAAATGGTCCACTTTGTCAATTCCCATTCCAAAACTTCATCCAACACTTCTAAAGGTATTTTTCCCACTCCCTCTTCCACATCCCAATCAAATCTTGTGGCTGTAGTCACCTCACCAAATGTGAAAATCAAACCATTCTATGTAACCCTCCTCATAGCTGGCCACAAACTCAAGCAATGTGTCATAGACTCAGGAGCGTTAGATAATGTGATGCCTACCAAAGTAGCTCATGCTTTGGGTCTTACCCTCACATGCACTTATGGTTCTTGCTATTCCATGGAGAGTAGGGAGGTGCCTTTGGTTGAAAGAATTAAGGATGCACAAGTAGCTTTTATTGCTTTACCAGAGAAGAAGGTTTTAGCTACTATTTTGGTAGTTGATATTCCTCCTTCATATGGCATGCTATTGAGTAGAAATTTTTGTAAGGATGTGGGAGGATAAATTCAAATGGATTGGTCACATGCCCTTATACCAGTCAATGGAAATATGAAGAAGCTGCTGCCCAAGAAGCAATCTGAATATATTGTGTAAAAGACAGATGATCCCAAGGCACAAATACTTTATGAATATATTGGGAATGGAAATTACATGATCATGTCTCAGGATGAGGTAGAACATCCTAAAGAAGTGATCCATGATCCTAATAGCATTTGGAATTTGGAATTTGATGGAATTTTCTCTTCAGCTGGTGCTAGGGCTGGTGTGGTATTGATATCTCCAGAAGGAAAGATTCATCCTTTCTCCTTCAAGATGTAGTTTGAAAATACAAATAACACAGCAGAGTATGAAGCTCTCATATTTAGACTGAACATAGCAAAAGAAAGAGGTGTGAAGAACTTCTGGCTCGTGGTGATGCAAAACTAGTTTTCAAACAAGTCGAGACCTTTTCCAAGTAAAGAATAGAAGGTTAAAACACTATAGGAATCTGGTCTGGGATTCTATTGAATTTTTGATGCCTTATCCATCGAAGCGGTGTCAAGGGAGAAGAACACTAGGGATGACTCCCTAGCTGTTTCATAATCTTTGCTGATACTTCATCCTGAGTTTTCTCAAGAAAAATTCACAATTGAAATGATCCATAGACCGAGCATGCCAGTTAATGCAAACAACTAGAAAGTTTTCAATGACGATCTAAATTTTCTCTCTTTCCTGGAGCTTAAGGATAACTTTGATCAATTTTATTTTGAGGGAATTGATAATCTGCCTCGAGAGAGTGTCTCTTCTAATGAGGAAGGTGTCAAGGAGGAGATGGATCAAGATGGCTGCATCAAACTTAAAGGTAACAAGATCCCTAAAGGGATGATAAGTCTGGAGGAATTGTTTGATAAACATGACATGTATGTCAAGTCCAAGGTTTTAAAGGAGCTCAATAGTCTATTGAATGTGAAAAGATTAACATTGGGAGTCCTGTTGAACCCAAAATGGTGAACGTTGGAAAGTGCTGTACCTAAGAGGAGAGGAAGAAGGTGATAAATCTTTTGAAGAGGTATGTTGATGTCCTTGCTTATTCTTATGATGATCTGAAAGCTTTCCAGCCAAAAGAAATGCAACACTTCATTCCCCTCAAACCTAGGATTAAACCTTTCAAGTAGAAGAAAAGGTAGTATAATCCAAAGATTTCTGACACCATCTTCCAAGAGATAAAGAAGTTGTTGAAAGCCAAGATCATCTTTTCCATTCATCATTCAATATGGATTGCTAATATTGTGCATGTCAAGAAGAAAAATAGTGAAATTCAGATCTGCATTAACTTCCGGAATCTAAATCAGGCTTCTTTGAAGGATAACTATCCCTTCCCATGATGGACCAGGTGTTGCAAGCTATTACAGGTGTAGAGATGTTTTCCATGCTTGACGGTTTCTCAAGATATAATCAGGTGGAAGTCAATACTGTAGATCAGCACAAGACAACCTTTACCACTCCTTGGGGTAATTTTTCCTACAAGAGAATGCCCTTTGACCTCATTAATGCTGGTGCCACCTTTCAGAGAGCAATGGATTTGGCTTTCAGAGGTTTGAAAGGAAAATGTATTGTTGTGTATCTAGATGATTTAAATGTGTTTTCCAAAACTAGAGCAGATCACTTCAAAGCATCTTGAAACGGTCCTCTTGAAATGCCGAGAACATGGAGTCTCTCTAAATCCTAAGAAATCTATTTTTGTGTCACGAGAGGGCAAGATGTTGGGACATGTTGTCTCCAAAGAAGGAATCAAGATTGATCCTGAATGAGTTCAAGCCATCCAGTGGATTCCTCTTCCCACAAGCAAAAAGGGAGTGCACTCTTTCTTTGGTAAGATCAACTTCCTGAGAAGATTCATCCCCAATTTTGCAGAGCTGAATCTGAAAATTTCCCAAATGATGAAGGGAAAGTAGATGTTTGGTTGGTCCTCTAAAGGAAAGGAAGCATTTGAAGGCATTAAGAAAGCCATTGCTAAGAATCCTATCTTAGCATGTCTAGATTTTAGTAAAGATTTTATTATCTATTGTTGTGCCACAGAGAGTACTTTGGCCGCTATGTTGACTCAGAAATATTCTGAAGATCATGAGCTCCCAATTACATTCATGAGTTATATTCTTAGAAACTCATGAGTTGAAGTACACTATGATGGAGAAACATGATTTTGTAGTAGTTAAAGTTGTTAAGCAGTTTCAATTTTACATTCTTAACTCTCACTCTGTTGTGCTTGTGCCCGATACAACTATCAAGTCTATTCTTACACAACAGGAGTTTGGAACCAAGAGAGGAAATTGGTGGCAAAGGTTCAGAGTATGATCTCGACATCAGACCAACAAAACTAGTTTGGGGTAAAGGCCTATGTGAACTCATCGCCAAAGGAGCTGGTCATGAGTTGCCTAGGGATGAAGTTGATATCCCTACTGTTATGTTCCTCAACTCAATAGATGAGTGGTATGCTGACATTTCTCACTTCCTCACCTATGGTGAGTGTTCATCTCACTTAACTACCAAGGAGAAGAGAGCTATCAAGTTAAGGTTAGCACAGTACGTGTTGTGGGAGAATGCTTTGTTCAAATGAGGAGTGGATGGAAGATTCTTGAAGTGTGTTGAAAAAGTGCAACAGAAGAAGTTGTTCTCATCCTTTCATGATCAAGCTTGTGGAGGTCATTTCTCCTCAATTTTCACTACTCACAAAATTCTGCATGTGGGATACTATTGGCCTACTTTGTTTAGAGATGCATCAAAGTGGGTCGACAAGTGTGAAGCTTGTCAAACCTTTGTGGGAAGACCTAAGTTGGTTACTTTACCACTTAAGCTAGTTGTGATTGAAGAACCCTTTCAGCAATGGGGTTTGGATTTCATTGGAATACTCAACCCATCTTTAAGTGTAGGGCATACTCATGTGTTGACTACCACAGATTATTTCACCAAGTGGGTAGAAGCCATCCCGAGTTAAAAGTACTACTTCTGAGGTAGTATGTAATTTCATCAAAGAAAACATCTTGATAAGGTTTGGACTACCAAACAAGATTGTGACCAATAATGATTCCAATTTTTCTTTTCTTTGAGATGATGTATTTCTGCTATGGGCATGGGATTTCCCTAGATCATTCTTTAGATTACTATCCTAAAGGAATAGACAAGTAGAATCAACAAACAAGAATTTGGTGACCATTATAAGAAAGCTTGTCAATGAATCTCAGAGAAACTGGCACAAAAAGCTTTATGATGCTCTCTGGGTAGATAGGATTACACCCAAAAGAGCAATTGGGATGTCCCCTTTTCAAGTAGTGTATGGTGTGGAAGCTCAACTACTAGTGACAAGTGGAACTACCAGCTTTGCATTTGATGAAAGCTATTGAGGATCCTAGTTTGAGTTATTCTTTGGATAAGAGGATCATTTATCTCCACAAGCTAGATGAAGACAAGTTACAAGTTTTTGATAGGATCTCTGCTCATCAGTAGAAGGTGAAATCTTTATTTGAAAAGAAAACTAGATCTAGAGATTTCAAATTTGGAGACATTATTTTACTATGGGACAAAAGGCATGAACCTTGAGGAAGCCATAGTAAGTTTGACTCTCTTTGGCTTGGTCCTTTAAGAATCAAGAACTTTACTGGTGAAAATTCTTTCTATCTTGATTACATGGATGGATCTTCTCTCCCACTTCCTTATAGTGGGTAGTACCTAAAATTTTTCAAATCCTAGATGGATAGGAAGTCCTGTGTATATTATGTATAGTGTGTGTTTGCCTTTCCTTTCCTTTGCTTTGTTGTTTTTTTGTGTGTTGCCTTTTGTATTGTTTTTCCTTTGACTCTATTGCCCAATGGATAAGGCACTGGTCCTCTTTTCTAGATTTTTTCTTGGATTCTTGTCTTGCCTCATCCCTGTGATCTAGTCAAGTCATCCCTAGAAAGAGCCAGTTGTTGTCCTCTCAAAATTCCCCTCTTTTGAAAGTTAAAAAATTTGAAAATTTTGAGTTGACACCTTTCAGTAGTGTGTTAGTAAAGTAAAAATTGAAGAGATGGCGAAAATTCCATTTCGTGGGGTCTTTTTAGTAACTTGCGGGTCTATCAGATATTTTTGTCCCTCATGTCCCAAGTACCAACATGCATCTTGTTAGCCTGATCATCCAATTTCCCTGCAAGTCCTTGTCTATCGGATTTTTCAGACTTTTTCAGCCCATCTGTCCCAAGTGCGCCCGGGCCTCCTATTCACCGATTCCTGCATCACTCGCATCAGCCAAATCGGCTCATCATGTCCTTTGCATTTCTGTGTCCCTTGGACCGCTGCGTGCTTTTTGGCTCGCATCGCATCGGCCGAATCGGCTCTTTACGTCCCTCATGTCCCAATGTCCCATGGATGTCTAGGCTAGTTTTTTCCACTTTTCCCATTTCACCTTTTGAGTTGGTGTAAGGTGTATTTAATGCGCATTTATGACCTTCTCTCTCCTGAATGACTATTTAAAAGGGAAACCATCTATGCACTTGTCACATTACTTGCTCGTTATCTCTTGCCCACATTTTTGCAAATTGAGTCATTTGTCCACCTTCCTATATCTCTTTACAATTCTTGTCGTGAATCCATTCTTTGAAGGTCAGTCCTCTGTTCATTGTCAAAATGAAGATCAAGTTTCAAGGGCACAAGCATCTGTCCCCTTTGGAGACCTCTGTACCCAATATTGGAGATAGCAAAGTTTGACATTTGGATTTCGATGATTTCTGGGGCAGATTAGCATGTGACAACCCTACTCCCATGGCCCAAATGATAAATGATAGTGGAATCGCATACGCCATTGGTTTCCCTCTCTCTGTGTAATGTGCCGACACTGTGCTCACCTGTGGGGCTAATTTCAACCTGGACACCAAGGAGGTTGTCAATGTGCATGGTGAATTGATTACAAAATTGGATGTTGCTGCTATCGCCGCTACCCTACGCATTCCCGAAACAGAAGACTCCATTATTCTCACTCTTGCTCAAGATCAGACTCTGTTTGATCAAGAAAGTGAGAAATACAAGGCCCGAGTAGCTAAATCATGGCTGAAGTGTCCTAAGAAGGGAGCATCCGACTCTCCAAGGCATTGTTTAGGGTTGATTTCAATGAAGAACTATCAGATTTCATCACTCTGCTCGCCCGGATTATGGGAATGCCCTCTACCAATGACTTCCATTTTTGGATGTGCCCTTTCATAAACATCATCTACGAGGGTAAGCAAAACATAAATTGGGCCAAGATTATCTATGGAAACTTGACTGAACAATTGTCAAATGTTCAAAGACCAAAAAGTTCTACATGACCTCCTATCTCATGTACACCTTGGCAAAGCATCTCGTGAGTGGTTCGGCTTCACTTTCATTGAAGGCAAGAAGGATGAGCCCATCTACACATATTGCCCTTAGTTTACCCTCAAGGTTAGTAATCATAATTTCAGAAGGGTAAATGATGCCTTCACCATGTACATTGTGAGACTCTTGGAGGGTGACACTGCTAGAAGATTCTCTGATGAGGCTAAGGCTTTGATAACCAAGTATGGGGCTTTCTTCATTCAGTTCTAAAAGTTCTCATACATCAGGCTGGCTTGTTTTGAAAGCACACCTCTCAAGCTTCCCATGTTCTGCAACGACAAAATGGCCTTGGTTGAGGTGTGCAGGTAGCTGGATAAACTTCATAGAACCTACCGAGATAAGAAGATTACAGGTCTTCATTTCCCTATCACCTTGGGGAATTATACATGCAAGACAACTCTGGATGCCCAAAATATAGAAAGGGCTATTTCTCCTCTTATAGTTCATTTCTTCAAGCCCAGGACTTGCTTTGATTTAAAGAAATTCATTGATCAAAATCTCAGAATAACTTATCATCACCATCCTGACATTGAGGATTACTGGGATGATTGTGCTGATGATTTTGAAGCCAAGAGGAGGCATTTTGGCATATTTTCTCTACAATAGATCATAGATCTCAACCTCTACCAGGTGCCTGAAGGGCTTAAGGATGATGATGAAGATTTTCAATCCTTTGAGTATGAAAGATCCATCAAGCACACTCCTCTAGAAACCCTGGATTGGTATGTGAAGGAAAGAGATGACTTGAATGAGATAATCACCCCTATCATCATTAGAACTAAGATTTGGTTTGATAGGAAGGTACGTGAAGGTAGATCCTCTTCAAGAGAAACTTCCACACCGAGGAAGGAAGTACATACACCTAGTAGAAAGGTACTTGAGAAAACTCCTTATTCTTTGATGAAAGAACCTGAGTCGTCTACTCCTTCATCTTCCACTAAAGTGTATCAGAAGAAGGTCAAGGAGGTCAAGAAAGAACTGGTAGAGGAAGAGACTCTTCTGGAGCAGTCAGAATTTCCTATTGGGTTAGATAACATTATTGTTCTAAGTGAGAATGATGATGATGAGATGAAAGACCCAGAAGATACTCCTGAGGCCACTGCTGGAGTGGAGAAGGAAGGCCCAAGGGCCGAACCTCCAAGTTTAATAGACTCCTCTACAAAGGAAATTCTTGAGGTTCCATTCATTTCCCCACTGGAAACAATAGTGGTTCATACTCTGAGTGCCATGAGTTCACTTGCACTCGGGCCCCTTGATTCTTCTATTTCTTCTTCTTCCTTTCCTGGGTACAACCCCTAGTTGATAGCAAGAAAAGGAGATCTTCCTCCCGATTAACAGGGCCTGATTTTGATGTTGTGGCAGCTCTGCTTAGAACTACTCCTCCTCCTCCAGCAAAGAAAGAAAATACTACTTCAAGGTTGGTAACCAATGCTCAAGGCTAGCATTTCCTAGAGGTTGCAAAACCAAAAGTGGATAAAGAGGAAAAGATCTTTTGATCTCTAACTTAGAGCTTTCAAGATTCCAATGGGAGAATCTACACCTAAGAGTGAAGTTCATAACCTTTGAGAAACCATCACTAAGGTTATCGAATGGGTTGAGAAAGGAAAGAAAACCATGGAGCAGTTGGAAGAACAAAACCAAGTTCTTTCCAACTTTATCAGATCATTGTTGGAAAAGGATAAAGTTTTGGATCCAGCCCCATTGGCCACTCTCCCACCTCCCATAGTTCTCAGCCAAGATGAGGTCCAAACCATCAAAGACATCCAAAAGTATTCTACTTATGGTAAAGTTGTTGAGGCCATGGTGGATGATATGACTGTAGCAGGTTTAAACTTCATTGAGGAAGCCTTTAAAACCAATGAGAAGGTGATCAAGCTGTAGTAGAAACTCACTTCCTCAATCAAGGCTATGGACAAAGAATTGAAAGTCTAGAGTGGATGTATCATAGATCTTTCATCTAATGGGTCAAACTGATGAGAGAATCCTATTAGCCAATAATGTGTTTGATGATGTCAAGAATAACTTGTCAAGGATGTGGATCTTTAGCATTGAATGGAAGATAAAAGTTATAGAAGAGGCACTTTGGGGAATTAAGGAATTTATGGCAGAAATGGGAGTCTTTTAAAACTTTTTTGCATCCACCTTCAAAGATATCCACTTCCATTTTCAGGATAAAGTCACAGGTGTACCCTTCTCTCTCCAAGAAATCAAGGCTCAGTTTAAACACTTTTTCAAGGATGATCTTCAAGGAAGAGTCAATCACTAAAGAGAAAATGAAGGATGTTTGTTCTCTTCATTCAGTTATAGTTGAGGCTAATAAGGAATATCTGGAGCATACTGAGTTTGAAAAATATATGGAGAAATGCCTGGGCACGTGGACTCATGCTACTTCCAACACAATGATTCCAAGGGGCATGGAAATAGTGGAAGCATTGAAGAAATTCAGGCACTGGATCCTCAAAATAGTGGGCCCCCTTCAACCACAATCGAGATGCCTCTACTTTTGGCTCTTGACTCTCTTCTTTCTATTGTTAGTTCGGGTCTCCTTGTAAATTAATTAAGGAATTTATATTGTATATTTCCTTAATTAATCTTTTAGTTAAAATAAACGGTTACTAAATGTAACCACTTTGTAAGCTATATATTGGGCTCTCCACACCATTCCAAAGGGCTGGAACTCTGGTAATTTTTGAAAGTGTAAAAGAACTTAAAGCTATCAATACAGAATATTTCCCTTCCTATTTCTATCTGCATCGACTTATTTTCTCTTGCTTGTCTAAAGTTTTGAATCATTTATCTATTACAATAAGAAGCTTTGTATTCTTATGGATGTCATTTCTAGAACTTTGTGTCTATGAAATAATATCTGGTGGTTTAATATGAATGATTTTGTTCTATATATCACCTTTTCTCAACATTTATAAGGAACTATTTTGCTATCTATATTTCCGGGAATGTTGTTATGTTCTACCTTTTCCCTCCCTTAGTTCTTTTGTTCTTTTGTATTGATCATCTATCTTGGCATTAAAACACTTTCATGATATCAGAGTTCCTCATTAAAATTGAAATTTGTACATTTGTAAATAGTTTTGCTACTTGCTTTCAATAAGGGAACCTCTCCCATCGAAGAGAGGGACTTTATGTCCCCGAGTGTTGCTTTCATAAAGTAGCTTAAGCCAAAGCACTTTTGACCATTTGGAAAAAATCCTTGTCACAACCCGCACATGTAAATACAATGTGTATTTTTTATTTTATATTCGATTAAAAAAATTCCCTACACACAATAAATTAGTAGTTTTCTTGCTTTCAATAAGGGAACCTCTCCCATCGAAGAGAGGGACTTTATGTCCCCCGAGTGTGCTTTCATTAAAGTCCTAATTTTCTAACCAACATAGCTTAAGCCAAAGCACTTCCACGCTTATGACCATTTGGAAAAATCCTTGTCATTTGCACATGTAAATACAATGTGTATTTTTTATTTTATATTGATTAAAAAATTCCCTACACACAATAAATTAGTAGTTTTCTTAGCACGTGATCAAGGCAACTTGCAGTTAGTAGTTTTGATGTGGTCTTCGTAATACGGTCCTGCAAACAATTGTTAGTAGTTTTCGAGGTAAAAAGAGAAAACAATGAAAACAACACAATCATGTTTCTGATTCTCAAGATCACTTGTAATAAGTGCGAGAGAAGAGCATACACATGAAGTGTTGTGACTAGCTTCACAAAAATGAAAAACGACAAGAAGGAAAATCTAGAAAAAGATGCCAAAAAGTGTTAGTATGGTGTGAAAATGGTTCAACGTTTGTAAAAAGTTTTTAAAAAGTGAAGTGAAAGGGAAGGGAATGTTCAATAACCCTATAAAACCAAGTTTGATAGTTAGCCCAATTTAGTAAGATGGACAAAGATTAATTACAATAGGCTTGATTAAATGAAAAGACCTAAATTAAATTAGACTAAAGTAATGAATGAATTAGACTAAACTAATAGATGAATTAGACTAAACTAATTAATGGATGAAAATAATTAATTAATGAAAAGATCAAAGGAATTAAGTAAAAACTGAAGCCTTATTAAAAAGAAATGTCTAAGCAAATTACTTAAAAGTATTTAAGCAAAAATGAAAGCATTGAAAAACTTGTAGACACCCTAAAAATAAATGCATATTGCTATCCCGTTGTTATCCAATCAGAATTCTATTTCCTAAGTCACATTTCCACCTCTTAGAATTAAATAATTTAATTCTATTATGCCTTTGGAATTAATTAAATTAATTCATACATCCTTCTAGCTAATATAATTAAACATTTAATTAAATAAATGGTTAATTATTCCCTCACAATTAAATACTAATTAATTTAGTTATTTAATTAATTCCTTTTATCCACTCATGCTCCACTTCACTCCACTTCCGAAGCCTACAATGGTGGGGGCAATAATAATGTACATGTAACCACTTCTCGAATGAATTCAAAGATAATGATTGCCCCTATAAAGTTACAACTGCACAGACATGGTCATCTTACTATTTTAGGTAATTATAATTATTACTTGTGGAGCCAATTCAACCCAAGATCCACTTCTCATGGCCTCACCCATATCTATGCAAGATTTCCATTTCCTTTGTCAATCCATCTTTGGAGTTTTGATCAAATAGCATCCAATTTTTGCCAATTCAACATCCACTTCCTTGTGAAAAATGCTCGTAGCATCTACAACCACATTTAGAGATTAAAATACAAGAGCATCCACAATCCAAATCTTTAACAAAACCAACAACCTTAAAGATTATGCGGTTTTATATTGAGGTTTGTGAGAGATCTACTGATGAAGGTAATCTTTGCTTTATTTGTTTACTTTCTTTATCTATGATTTTTACTTTTTTACAAAACTAAACTAAAATGAAGACAAACAAAACAATGCAAACATTCTCATAGCTTTCCAATGCAAACCTTGATGTAAGGTTGTGTGAAACTTTTAAAGCTTGTGTAACCTTGTAGAAGATTGATTATGGGTGCTCTTAAATGACCTCTTGAATGGTGATGAAAATTTCTATGAGCAGAGGTTTTGATCTTGGATGGATCTTCCAATATGCAAATATTGGAGCAAAGTTGACAGATGTTTTGAGTTGTAAATCCAAGAGGATTTGGGATAGGATAAGCCTATGTTTTATAAGGCTAAGTGATGGTTGGAAATTGGTTACAGATAGTTGAATGCACATGCTAAAAGCATCACTCGAGGAAGTTGCTGCTTGATTATGAGAAGATAATGCCATTAAGGGGTAGTAAATGAATTTAGTTGAAAAAGTTACATCTGAAAAGGTGGTTATACATGTAATTGTATTTCCCCCACCTTTCTAGGATTCTAAAAGTACATTTGATTTTACTTGGTGAAGTGGAGTTCATGTGGAGTTGGTGAGAATAGGATGTGAAGTCCAAGTAGGAATCTAAGTGGCACACAAATTAATTGATAATTTATTTAATAAATAATAATTAAACTAGCTAAAGTGGTACTGTACACACCCAATTTTACATGTGCTAACATTTTTGGAATGGTTCAAAATCCCCAATGATGAGTAAATATCTTTCCAATGGTGTTCGATTTTGATTCCTCACTTGTAGTATATATTTGTAGCTTAGAATGATTCTCTGTCCTTTTCCTAGCTTCCCCGTTTGCCTTTATCATTTTTGCGAAGCCTTGATGGCTGCATAACCATCGATCTTCTTGAACATAGGTTACACAATCACTGTGGTGGCTGCGTAACTATCGATCTGTGTAGATCGAGGTTCCATGCATATTTTTCAAATCCTTTTCCAACGTGTTTTGAACTTCATCTTATTCAAAACTCATTTTAGCGAAGTTTTCTTGACCAAATTGGCTATTCTTGAGCCTGTTAGATGCGTACAAACTTCTCCTTCCCTTCCTTCTGTTAAATGTGAGTTAACTACCCCTTCTTTGAGTGAGGTAGAATTTCTTGGCTTCCAAATGGATTAGACCATTTCCCTACATTTTCCATATAAGATCCAAGCTTTAACCCATGAGCATTGGTTGGAGATTATTGTTTTGAATTGCACTATTATGTTGCTCGTAATCTTGCCAAGAAATACATAAGCAAGATCATTTCTCTTGCTGTGTTGCTACAGATTTCTTACAAGCCATTCCAACTCCAACACTTCATCTTTTCTTCGACACAAACCATCACGGTTCCTCTGGACTCATTTGAACACCAAATTAGAAAATAAGTTGAGGGGACAACAAAGCAAAACCAAGATTGTAATTGTCACAGCTTCTACACTTCCGGGTTGGGGATGCATTTGGATTCTTAAATTTTCTTTGTTTAAATAAATCTTATTCCATAATATGTTAGAGTATATTAATTCAAAGGAACACAATTACTGTATCTTTTCTTTATTTATACAAAATTTCTATTGAAAGATAATTCCCGCATATCCCTATTGCTTTACATGGGAAGTTTGTCTGGAAGAGACTTTTGCACATGTTTAGTGTTAGTTTTAATTTACCTTCATTTTTGTAAGCTTCCATAGATCCTGTTAATTCTATCAGGGAAGTTTCAGGGAAGAATTGCTTCTAATAATATTTTCATTCTTCCCGTGACTCTGAGGTAATAACAGAGGAAGTTGTATATACACAAGTACAAATTGGAAAAGTTCTATTTATTAGAAGATATTAGATCCACTCAACATAGGGAAATAGCCACAACATGTTTTTGCATGCTTATTTTTGTTAATTTTAGTGTAGAAGCAATTTCAATTAATTAGAATAAGTTTAATTGTTTGTCCATATTTGTTCTATTTTCTAGTAAGCACCAAAACTATAAAAACATTAGATTAAATTAGTTAATTGATTTATTTGTTTCATTTCCCTTTTGTTAAATCATTGGAAAAACACAAAAACAAATAGATAGATTTATTTCCTTGTTTTAATTTATCTATTTGCTTTCATTTATTAATTAGGCACATAGATTAATTAGACAGAGAGTAATACAATTCCCCATGTGTTCTTAGTTGGCCTAGGTTTAAACATCAACCTTTCCCTTGACGAATACTTTGCAAGTTTGATTACTTCCTTAGTTTAATAGTTCACACATCCATATGACCATCCAAAGCCCTAAACAACATAGAGATTTAGTGGACGATCCATGATTTTCACAACCAAACACAGTTAAACTATTTATAGATATTTACCGGGCCTTAGAACCTTAGTTTTTCATAATACATCGCTCCCACTCATCATTATCTCATAGCTGACATCTCTAAATGTTGAAGTAGATAGTGCTTACATGTTCTGGCATAGTCAACTTGGTCGAGATTATATTATGACATTCACCCATTCGTCCTACCCACTCGTTTCCTCCCACACCTCTATGACCTTGTCTAGAGGCTTTTACGAGGAAAGCACAAGATAATTTCCATGTATTCCATAGCTGGTTTAGAGAGTGTTTGGTGACACTGATATCGATATAATTCTTCATGTGTCCATTCTCCTCGACCATTTCATTTTTCCCGCCCAAGTTAGAGAGGCCTTCATTGCCTTACACGAGTAAATTACCACGATGCTTGTAGAAGACATTATATTACCTTGATCACTTGTTAGCCATTTTTTTCCCATTTTTGTATATTTTTCCTATCCACCTTATTTATCCATCACATAACCATCTATCCATTCCATTGTGGATGTCCCGACATGACCTCGAGAGGTCACGTGCACTTAAGATCACATGTTGATTTTAAGACGTACAAAATTGGTGAACCTGACGTGAAGGACTAGTTCCTTTTTGTTTCCTCCTTTTCCTTCATTATTTCATCCATCCTTCTCCTGTTCTAATATTCTCGCGGGTGTTTATACACCCCCAAATATTTTGGGTCAAGGATATGTCATGCCCATCTTGGGTCTTGAGGCGTACTATTACAGGATGGGTATGCAACATTCAGCCTCATTATAAATGTGGGTTGATAATTACTCATCCAATTTACCTTCACCTCACACTTCTCCTCAAGTTTCAACAACAGTTCATTGATTAGGATTGAAAAGATTGACCAACCTCCCTATATCCCACAACTAGATTTTTCCAACTCAAACAATATGACATTCACCGAGAATGGGGATTCTATCCTCGGTTCTTGTCAAGGCCCCAAATCAACATCTAGTATGATGATTTGTCCTATTTCCTCTCATCTAATGATGAATTTATAGCACACTTAACCCAAATAAATGAGAATCTCAATGCGATAGACCAATCCTTGGACAAGATGCAAGGGTACACTAATGTTCTTCTTCAAAACAATTCTACTACCCTCCTCCAACAACTGAAAATACTCCCAAATATGGGTGGTCTGCAAAGGACCAATTTATAGTTAGACATCATGTACCTTTTCCTCCTAACAAGGCTCAATATATGCAAAAGAAAAATGCAACACCATCTTCGGACGATGTGATTTCCACATTCGTGGATAGAGTTAGGGAATTAGATTTTTCTCAACCTTCTCGTGTTCCATCTTTGTAGCCTTTATTTTTATACTTAGATGCCTAGGCGACTCTTTGGAACTTCACCTAGATAGATCCAGCTCTCATCCAAATCACACAAAGCTACTAGACCACTCTTTATTACTGTCCTACCAAGGTGTTAACATACAAGTTCATAATAACCAAAATCAAAGTACATATTCCATAATAAATAGATCCATGAGCTCAATTTGGAAACACACATAATAAGATCATAAAGGTTCAGATAATAATTAAGATCAGATCCACTATACAAGTACCATGAATAGAGACATCAAAAATCAATATCCAACCATAATGATCCATTATATTAAATCATGAAAAAGCACAGAAGTTGAATACACCATAAGTATCATCACAAAGTCATGCGCACAAACATACCAACAACATAACTTTGTTACATCCAAAGTGATACATATCTCTCTCTCTCTCTAAATAGTGCAAATCAATACATATATATAGGGGTGGGGACTTTCCCTTCACCACCCATGCACTCTCAAAATAGGTTGCATGCTCAAAATAGCCATACACCGTTTATAAAGATAACAAAAGAAGCATGCAAGCTTCGCCTAATAATAGATTATCTATAATTAACTCCAAATCTAATCCTATTATTAGCTCTAACTATGCATGACTCTTGGTCTTCCACTTGTTCCCAAAATATCCTTCATAGCCATGAAGTCTTCTACCTTGATCCCATGTGTGAAATTCACTCAATCCTATTAATAGTCTGATCCATGCAAAATGAAAAATTCTTGAACCTTATCCTCCTAGGTGTGAATCCTTAGGGCAAAAATACATCAACCTTTCATGCCTATCCACACACCCTCTTCCTTTGCAACAATATCACATGATAATTTGATACTTAGGCATGATTTTATCATCCCAACATTACCCCACACTAATATCATTTCCTCCTCAGCAATGAGGTTTCTCAACTTATACCTCTAAATAATAAAGAATGAGAATAACTTAAAGAATAAAAGAATTACATAACTGAAAGAATAATTTAATAACTAGACACGCTATTATGCATCAGATAGAAAAATCTTAGGGTACTCATTTTTTATGTCTATTTTTACTCATCCCAGTTGTTGAGTCCTTTCTTTTTTCCCTTCAGGAACATCTCCAAGAAAAAATCCATTTCGCCAAGGTCATATTCTTGACCTTGTGCTTAAGCTCGTACTACATTTTCCAAACATGAAACCATTACATCCATCACATTCATATGTCACATCATCATCTTTCCCAATTCTTTTATCATGTCATCATGAGGGTACATGGATCCTTTAAGCATGTTACACTTCTCTGCTAGTAACGCCAGCCTCTCCTCACGCCCCAAAGTATCATTGTTCTTCACCATAAGGATTGCATTCTCCTCTTATAATGTCCTTGTCTTAATGATATGCTTAGGTTCTTCACACATCTTTAGTGCCAAATTTGCCAGTTTTAATTTATCCCTCAAAGTATCAAGTATGGCATCATACTGTTATATCCGTGCACAATATGATTCTTGGCTCTCTCTCGACTTTATAATAACATTCTTTTGTTTCTATGCAATTTTCT
This sequence comes from Taxus wallichiana var. yunnanensis, assembly GCA_018340775.1. Classification (NCBI taxonomy): domain Eukaryota; kingdom Viridiplantae; phylum Streptophyta; class Pinopsida; order Cupressales; family Taxaceae; genus Taxus; species Taxus wallichiana. Next base: position 728,831,701 of record CM031234.1, on the reverse strand, counting down.
CTACCTCACTCGATGCATGCAATTTATTTTCATCTAATACCAAATGGACTAAAGTACGCAAATAGTGCAATGTGGAGGGGAATTCCCCAAATACCTCTTTCTCATACTAAGGTTGTGCTGCCAAAATTTCATCTCCAATATCTTCGGCCATATCCAGAAGGGCATGTGCCTTCACCTCTACTATATCCTTCTTCTTATTTAGGAACTCAATTTCTTCCTCCTTATCCTTTTTATCTTCAAGTACCATCCTCAAAGTAGTTGCTTTATCAATGTTCCTACAAGTGACCTCTATAGATATCTTCGTCAACGCATTACTTGCATTCTCATTTGAGAACTCCATTGGCTTGATTGTCACATGTCTAGAGTATGGAGCCTTCTTCATTTTTTTTAGCACATGAATCCTCACATACGTCAAATACAAGATCATCCATGTGAGTCTACATACTCCATGACAATTGTTTCCTCGTGCATGTGTTTTTCATCTCCAGGTCCATCCTCTCCCATCCATAAAATTGTTCCAGGGAAAGAGTTCTTTGGAACCTGACGCCTATTATCTTGGTTGGGTCATTGATGTACCCAATGTTAGATGTCTACACCATATCTACTTCCCTATACTCCCTATCACGCTCAAATGTATCCTTTCGTCTCCCATTGCCCTCTCTATTCTCTTCTCCAATTCCACCTTTTTTTTATCTCGTCGGTTTTTCAACACTATCTTCCTTCTCCATATCCCCTCTAGCATATCTCTTTTCTTCATGCTCATGTAAAATCATGGTGGGCACATCTACATCAAACTCTAATTGCTCTTCGTTGATCCCTTTATCTCCTCAAACTTCAAGGCTAGGTGTGGAAACATTATTGTGTGCACCCCTATCTGATGACTTCTCCTCATCACTATGTTTCACAGGCACATACTTGCACCTTTTATTTTTCTCTTCTTCCTCATTCTTCTTCACAGGAATCATGTGTGGTGATCACCTCATAGAATGTGAAGTCCCAATGCCCTCATCTGCCATTTTTCACCTTCTGCAAAGTTTTCTCCTGCCACGCTCAAGCGTAGTATTGTATTTTTGTTCTTCTTATTCTCACTGAAAGACATTCTCTATGCCCTGTTTTTCCTTCCTTGGGGGTGTTTCCTCAAGCATCCCCTTCATTCCCACAATTTATTTTCCTTTAGGATGACTGGTAGTGACAAGTCCTTGCCTACAATAATTTCCCATCATTAAACCTAGGACTTAAGTACACATATATGTGCGTGGGCTCTATCTACCCCAATACCATGACCTTTGGAGAGATATCTATGTTATTTGACTCCATTATCTCTACATATTCCTCCTTGTTAGGGTAGACACAAGTTTTCATAAAATATGAATATCTCGTGTCTACCTTATCATCATCAAATTGTAGCTTACGCACGTTATGTGGAGCAGCTAGTTCACCGAATCTTTAAAGTATCAAGTAGTAAAGGTGCAAGGAAACTTACACCAAGGGATATTTTTTGCCAGTCTTTGTGAAAAAGTGGCCCAAACAATAAGTGTTGATATGGTGCAAACTCTGATTTCCCCTCTAATACACTAGAAACTCTCATTGTATGCCTCATTCCCCTTAAAATACATTACACATCCTTATGTACCAATTTTCTTGGTGCTTGTTATAAGTATTAGAGATTGTGCCTTAGCAAGAATAATTCATGAATTTCTTCGCCAAGGACTTGTTCTCCAAAGGGTGATCCCACATTTTCTCATTTGGCCCATCGAGCACACTAATTTCACTAAAAATAATAAAAAATAAGATGACGCCCCATGTTATCTTCTCACCTTTATCTTCTTGGATGCACGCTTCTATCACTAGACTTTCTGTAATGTAGCTCGTAATGTTATAGTGATTTTTTTGCCATGTAAAACCAACGCTTGTTCACCTCCTTCCACCTCTCTATTTCCCATATTACACCTAACTAGTCACATCACTACCCTTGCTAGCTAGGTATTTTATGCTTCCAACATTAAAGGCTTGGAATCCCTTCGATAATTGAATGCAACGGCCATTTCCTCTACTCCCTCATCACTCGAGAGTCCCCCTATAATCTCTTAACTAGAATCACGTAATCCCGTAACCTTACTAATAAAATTTGTTGCAATTATCATCTATCTACCTAAAAATAAAAATAATTCTCGTGCACGAGTGAAATATGCCACTGTACAACCGCTTTGGCTTATCAAAGAACGAAAACTCATAAAATTATTTATATATCAAATTATCCATTACCCTTTTCCCATCCACAGTCCTCCTATTTGTTTTCGTGGATGGTTTCTACCTTTATGTCCTTCAAGGTTTGTTCGGTATGGTGGTTCATGTCTCTAATCTTGCACTTAGTCAATTGGGCCATCCGCAACCTTCCTTCAATAACCTCCTCTGGGTACTACATCTCTACGAACCACTCATGTAGTTCCTCCTTTGTCATAGGTTCCTTAACCACCACTCTCCTTGGTGTTATCTTTCCGATTAAGTGATAATGTGCTCTAAAAAATATAAAATTTTGACTACCTTTACCTCACACTCTTTGATCTCCACTGTTACTTCAATCACCCCATGCCCTAGTGTGCCCTAGCTATAAATGTGTCTACTTGAAACCCTAACCTACAAACCTTCCATCTACACATGACCAATTAACTCAAATTCCTTCCATATGGAACTCCATCAATGTTGTGTTCCAAAATCACTGGTTCACCACTCGATCAAATGATCTCCACACTTAAAAACTCAAGGGATATAAGGTTATAACAACATTGCAAGTACCTTCCTTTATAGGTGGTTTTAAAATTGTCCGCATTAATTTATCCTCAACAACCACCATACGTGACATTAATTCCACTCTTTCACTCTTCCACATGTTGCTCCATATTCTTTCACACCCCATTTGTAACCTTCGGCACACCTACTACTTCTTAGCCACAAACCTCATTAAGTGCACTTCACTGCACCGAATTACCTCAACCACTGTGCCTCATACCAAGTAGTTTCCTATGTTGCTACCTACCTCACATTACACTGCACGTCCATCCATCTACACGTGGTTTTTCATCTAAGTAACTATCTTTAACTACCTCAAATCCAAACACTTGTAACACCTTTCTCTTATGCGCACCAATATTTAAAAAGACGTTCATATTCAAATACCTATAAAAATACTTATATCTTCTCTACCCCACACTAAAAGCATTTATGGTCCTCTGCACTTGAATCCAATAAATAGTAATCATCTTTTGGTGTGAAAGCACACTTATTACAACAAAACATTGAACTAAATTGAAAAATCATATCAACGATGAAAGGAAACACATTAAAGGAGTTACATTAAATGGAAATCTAATCTAAGTGGAAATACTTCCTTATTACAAACACCAAGAAGACTTTATTTGTATTAGGGCTTCAGCCAACTGACATTGAAGTAATCGAGAAAGAGAGTTTCATCCAACAATTGTAAATGATAAGCGCTTAAATCAAGTATATTTGTTACTAAAAGTGGTCCCAACAAATGAAATTTCAACCTCCCAGGGTGGTGCACAAACTTTTAATCATACAAAAGAACCTTCTTTCTAACTTCGAATTCCTTATTATGAATATGTCTATTATGCCATTATTTTTGTCTCACTTTTTTTGTCTTCTCGGTTTGATCTAGGAAATAGTGCGCCTCTCATCTCATCTAACTGAATTAGTTTTTCTATGTGCTCTTCAACAACTTGTTCATCATCCAATCCTCTTGCACATGTAGGGATGGAAACACAAATTTCATAGGCAATACAACCTCCGTGCTAGAGACCAACTGATAGGGTGTGGCTTTATTCAATCTTTTGTAAGTGGTCCTATATGCCAAAATTATAGTAGAAACTTTTTCATCCCAATATTTTCTTCCAACATCACAGATATTTGTCAATGTTTGTCCTAGAATCTTGTTGAAATCCTCAACAAAGTACCATTGGCCTATGGGTGATAGGGTGTTGTCTTGTGGTGTGCCACCATAAATTCAGCCAAAATAATTTTGATGGTCTCATTAAGAAAATGAGCTCCCTATCACTTGCCAAGCTCAATGGACATGAAAACATGTTGATAATATCATTCCATAAGAATCTTGCACTCTTTTGTAGTTTCCGTATCATATTTTGTAGGTGATGCTTCTTCTCACCTTGTCAGATAGTCTATAAAATTTATAATATAATGCATGCCAGTCCTACACATGGGTGGGGAAATAGGACCTACAAAGTCAATAACCCATTTCTCAAATGGTTCAACACTTGCAATAGGCCTCAAAGGCATCTCATCTCTAGTACCGGGCTTCCAAGGCGAGAATGATCACACACCTTTAAATCCTTATATAAATTTTCCCACCATAATCCAACCATCGAATCTTTTTTTGTGGTGGAATATCCACGTATCGACTCTGTAATTCCACCATGAGCTTCTTCCATAATCCCCTCACAATCATGCTCTAGAACACAACAACAAAAACTCTATCACGACCAAGCTTGTATAGATCTCCACCTATTAACTAGTAATGTGTCACGTGTATTGCAAGTTTTTTCTTCTCTAAGGTCTTCATTCCCTTTATGCATCTTTCTAGTGTGCAAGAATACAAAAATGTCCTCTAGTTTAGTGGGTGCATGGTTCAATATAAAGAGTTGTGCATCGGGAATTGTGTCCTCGATTTCTCGCACATCCTCACCAAAATTGATTCTCAATAAATGATCGGCCACGAGTTGATTTTTCTTAGCTTCACAATAAATGTAAATGAAACTCCTAGAATAATGTAGACACCCCAAAATTACACTTATGTTTCCACTTGTTCCCAGTATTATTCTAGTACACCATGTTATTCACCCATTTGCAATTAATTGATTAAATTAATTAATTAATTCACATTGTCCCCTTTGGATTAATTAAATTAATCCCATGTACCCTTTATACTAATTTAGCTAAATTAATTGTTATTTATTAATTAAATAAATAATTAATTAAGTGTGTGCACATCCTAGTCATATGCCACTTGATCTAATTTCACTTAGAATCCACTTGGACTCCCTATCCTTACCCTAGTTAACTGCACTTCTAGAATCCTAGAAAGGTGGGGAAATTAAAACTCACGTATAACCACCTTTCCGGATGCAATTTTTTTAATTAATCTATTTACTACCCCCGACACTATTGCAACTTCCACAATGCTATTTTTAGCATACTCATTTATCCATGTGTAACCGATTTCAACTACCTTATGCTTCTATAAATTACAAGATTACTTTCCTTTCAAATCCTCTTGAATCTGACATACAAAAACTTCTCAGAACGTGTCTATAACATTTGCATTCAAAGCTTGGAGAGCACTCAAGAGAATCCACAAATCATCTCTAACATCCATTTTGCAAGGTTTCACAGGAGACCCTTATTTGAGGTTTGCACAGAAGGTTGTTGGAAAGGTTTCCATGTTTTGTATATCTTTCATTCTCAGGTGATTTTCTCGCATAAAAATAATAGTACCCACCTATAAATGCGCCCTACAAAATAGGCTTGTTGATCAAATACTTAAGTGCCATATTATATGTGAAGAAGATAAACAGTGTCAACAATAAGTATTGTATGAACTTATGTAGTGTGTACATCATGGACAAATATTCGCTCTTAGTAGTTGTATATTTTTTGTTAGCTAGTGTCAACATCCTTCTTGCAAAAAAAACAGGGTGGTCTACAATTCTTTCTCCCGGTTGTATTAACACGTTGCTAATTTCCATCCCAGAAGCATCGACACGAACATGAAAGGGTTTATACCATGAAGGAAAGCATAAAATAGGTGCATTGGTCAACCTTTCCTTTAGTGTTTCAAATTTCTAATGTTGCGCCTCACCCCAATAGAATTTTCCTTTAGCTTTCAAAAGTTCCTCCAAGGACACGAAATGTTTTGCATAGCCCTTAATGAATTTTTGGTAATACCCTTTATGTCCAAAAAATCCACACACCTCACTTTGAATGTTAGGTTCTTCCAATCCCAATATCACAGTAACCTTGGATGGATCTACCAACAAGCCTTCCTTACAAAAAATATGCCCAAACAAAGTACTAAAGGGTGTCGCAAAGATAAATTTCTTAATATTCACGAAGATACTCAATTGCCTACACCTCTCAAACATAAGCCTCAAATTGTCACAATGATCCTTAACTAAACCATACATTGTCAGTCATCTAGATAAACCTATAAAAACTTATGAATGAAGTCCTGAAAAGTCTTGCACAACAATAATGCGAGAACATAGCTGGTGAATTTTTTTGTTCCAAAGGCCATAACTGTGTATGTAAAACTTCCCCATTCAGTGGTGAAAGTTGTATTTTCATGACCTTCCTTTTCTATGTGTACTTGATGATATCTTATAAACCCATATGTAGAAGAGTAGATCTCTCACCCCATAAATCCCTCATGGATCTCCTCGGTGAAAGGGGTGGGAAAAGGATTAATGACACATGAAGCATTCAAATCTCTATAGTCCACATATATCCTTATCCTACCATCCTTTTTAATACTTCTGACCGTGGGACTTACCAAATCTAACTCCTCAATTGCCTCAACTATACTAGAATTGAGCATTTTATCAATTTCTTCCTTCACCTTAACACACAAATTAGGATTCATCTTATATGGCCTCTTCCTAATCAAACACATTCCTTCTTTAAGTTTTATTCTCATCTCACCTAAAAAAGGGTGTACTCATTTCATCTTGCGATAACTCTTGCGGAAAAAAATCTTGAAAGTCACACAGGAGTTCAATAATCTTAGCCACTTCTAGCTTTGACTAGTAAACACCAATAATGGCCCCTTTAGGCTTTGCATATGTCCCAATATTAACCTTATTTGATTTCATAGGCTCACGATACATGCGTGTCATTTCATTTGATGTGTCCATCACCTTGTGCATACCTTCGATTGTGTTTAATATCCAAATTATCATACTCCTCCTCATTATCATCATTTATCATGCATACTAGTTTAACTTTTTCCTTTTCTTCCCAGGTGTAGACCATTTCTTCTTCTTCAGTCTCTTCAAGGTCAAGGCGCGCCTCTAAATCTAGCTCTCCAAACATGTCTAATAGAATTTCCTCAACCTTTTCACTATCTCCTAGGGTAAAGCACTTAAAAATCTATAGTGCTTCATTGATCTGAGGCTTAGTAGAAAATTAATCAAAGGTATGGATCATAGATGAGGTCATTTTTTTCCAATTAACTATTTCCTTGTCAATTATGCATGGACATACTAGACGTGAGCACAACCACCTAGGGTGACATAGAAATTATTTACCTAGAGTGATGGTGGTAAGGCCTCCTACCCCTTTGTTTGAAGTATCTCACATTCCCAAACTTGATGCAAAGTAGGGGAATTCTCATGGAATTCACATATCTCTAAAGGTATGGTGTTCCGTAGAAACCTAGTAAACAAGGTGATTCTCACCTCTCATCATTCCAATAGGTTGTTTGTGTGTGTATCCACCGGTGTGTTGTTGTCCCTCGTAGGGCATAAACCAACATATTTCTTCATTCACTCACATCCTTCTACTGGGAATCCATGATGCACATAAATAAATCCATGTTTCCCTCACCAATGTATTGAGGTACCTGGTTATAACTTAAGCACCTAACCATGCGTGCCCTGATCATGCAAGTAATTGTGTTCTTAACCTCTCACCTAACCACTTCATACGTTCCATGTGCCTAGTTTTCACAAACAATACTTGTGGTATCACTAACTAATTGAGCATCATCCCACTTGTATTAATCCTTCCTTAGATGGATTAGTTACCTCAAGGTATCTGATTGTGAACACGTATATCTTATTCAAGTCTTCTTCACTCAAAGGCTCAACATACGGAGCAGCCTTTGCATCTGTTAAAGGTATAATGACACATTCATCCTTATTTTCAAAGCTAATGTACCCCTTGTGTAAGTGCAAATCTACATTATTCACATAACACCAAGGGTACCCAAGTAATGTTGGGAAACTATCTGCTTCAGCTAGCTCCAATACATCAAATTCCCCAGTAAACTTGGTTCCCTAAATTGTAATAGTTCCATCATTTATCACCTCAAGTGACATGGCTCTATTTATATTCGCCATATATAATATACTTGAAGAAGGCTATAATGGTGGCCTTACCATCTGATCCTATGTATCCAACGTGAGTACATTAACTTCTACACTTGTATCTATCAGAATATTGCTCAAAAGCCATCCATCTATGACCACATTTAATGTAATATCCTTGTCGTACTCATGATTGTGGGGAGGCAAATTTACATGTAGTATCTACCGCTTGCACTCATTACCTATACACGGTACCTTTTCTCTCAACCACTCTCCTAACAAGGAGATTTTATCCCGGTGCAACATTCTACAAACTTCCTTTAAATCATCTACATCCTTCGATGGGAGTTATAATTTCTATACTCATTCCATCACACACGCCTATTCCTTCAAGCCCTGAATCTCTCCTTGTAGATCCCTGATAATGTCCATAGTCTCTAGGTAAACTTATTTATGATGTTTAACATCAGGGTATTTTTCATTTATCTCCTCTTTCTTTGCTATAGTCGTATTATACTTCAAATGTTCACGTACACGTGTGACCTCAACATGTGTGGTAACTAAGACGGGTTATAATTAAATATTTAGTCCAACCTTCGACATCTAATTATCTCCATCTATGCATTGTATCTTAATCATAATTGCTCCCTTATCTTGCTTATGTCAATTTCTCATATGCTCATACAAGTTTGGACATTCTTCAAATTTATGTTGTTTTCCACACCATGAGAAAACCACATTAGAGGGCACTCATGCTGATAATGATAAGGGGATCCAAAAGTAAAACAAGTTCCTCTAGGAAATCCTCCTCTTTCACCGCCGCGACCACAACCTCTATATCCTCCACAAAAGCCTCTACTCTTGTTATCCCCATTATTGTGCCCTTCATTATGTTGTTCTCCTTGTTCCTTAGATCCCCCTGTTATACTAGACTAGTGCACACCAATCAATATCCTCATGGATATGATTAATTAACCTACAATCACAGGTATCATGGTTATGCGTCTTGCAAATCTTACAATACATATATACATTCTTCCTTATCACATCTTTGTAAGAGGGGACATCTACTAACATCATGATCAAGGTGAGATATCTCACAATACAACAACATTGTACACTAATTTATGAGGGAAACTATCTTGAGTATGTCCTTGAACCTCGTAGTCCGTACACAATATCCCACTATGTGTTTCATGAGCTGAATTAGCAGAGATATTCACCAACTTTTTCACCGTAGCTGTAAGTTTTTCCTATAAAAATGGTCTCACTCTAGTTTCTACACTCCCAAGTGACTCAACACATAGAGATGCATCCAAAGCATCATGTGGATCCATAAAAGTCTTATGAGATAGTGCCTTTCGAACCGAGTCAAGCAACCCACTAAAAAACCACTATGCATGCTTTGACTAGGATGTATGCCATAAGACAAATTTGACAAGAAAGTTTTAAAATGTGTGTTATACTCGCAAACACTTTTGATAAGCCTATGAATATCCTTAAGTGCGTTAATAATATTCTCTTAAAACTCAACAATATGGAACTCAACTAGAAAATCATATTGCAAAGCATCATAATCCACCATAGTTTGATGTGGGTCATACTTTCTGTACCATCTATATGCGCACCCTTGAATAGTAGTAGCAAAATGGCTCACCTTCTTATCTCAGGGCGAGGATTCCCTTAGCGTGCCATAGTAGATCGTATTTATGCACATGCTCTGAAGCATCTTCAATACCCCTATATTCTGGTAAGTGAAGAGACATCTCATAAAACACCTGATGTGGCTGATGAGGGTGTGGACCTTGTCCTCCAAATCCAGAACTAGAACCCCCACTAGTATTTCCTCCACCACCAAAACCACCTGATCAACTTGATAACAAACCTCTTGATCCTTCTAAACCACCTCCTATAGTGGGTGTTGGACAAGTAGATGTAATTCCTTTTGTCCCAATAGTAGTAATAAACTAAACTCCCACATTATACAAAGTTGTAGTAATTCCTTACATGTTCCTAATGCTCTATGCGCCCACACTTTGTCTTGATAATGCATTAGAAAATATTCCTCCAATCGGGCCTCCAAACAAAAAAAATATTATGTTTATGCTAGCATAGATGAATATGTATTCTGATTCAATTCTGTATTCAAAGGAAAATGATATCTACTGGAAGCTACTAGATTACCTACACTCACTTTCTAATTAATGATTACTTCTAGAAATGAAACACCAGGCACAAGGGCTAGGTTGTCATGTGGGATAAGATGCGTGCCTGCAGTCCTCAATATTTCCTCCTCTGACACACTCTCATCGGAAGCCAAAGGGGATTTGCTAATACAATTCCCTAAGTGGGGGAGATCCTGATGCTCTTGCTCCATGTCTTCTACGTGAGCTTTAAATCCTTCAGGAGAAATCATCCTCTGTAACTCCACAGACTCCTCAATTTCACGTTGCTTCACTGATTACCTCTCCCGCACTTCATTGTACTCAAGCCATATTTTTCTATCTTCCATTCTACCACAAGATATTCCATCTTTCACCAAACCTACTCTTGTCCCTACACATAGTGGTATGTTTTATCTACCCATAGGTAGGCACTCTAAACTCAGCCCCACAATCAAGATATTAATTTCCAAAGGAATAATGTGAATGTAAGATCTTCTAGGCTTGTGAAAAGTTATAACTCAACAACTTCCGAGAAATAATTCGTAGACACAACATAATCCAAAGTATAACTATGCACAAACCCATCCCACCGATGATCTACAAGATATGCCTAAGGCTCATTTACATCAAACAAATCATGGTACTCTTCCTGTATCCAAACCCTTGGTTTGTAACTCTAACTTTTCTTTGATGCATACGCTGACAACCACTCGTATAACTCTATTGGAAAACAAAAAAATAACATCTCATAAATCTCATGATAAAGATGTTCTTCAACCCACATGTGCATATTAAAATCAGGTCCAGTACTATATCTTTGCACAAACTGTTCTTTTCCATCAATTACCCAATATTCAATCATTGTAAGAGTCAACCGATATGCCATCATCATACAACATCATGGTAAACAGTTTGAAAATAGATCCCAGAAACAAAACCAAAATGTAGCCTTTATTTTTATACTCAAATTCCTAAGCGCGTTGAAAGTTAACTCAGAAAGATCGGGGTGCTCACCTAAAGCACGTAAAGCTACCCTCTTTATTACTATCTTAGTAAAGTGTTGGTATGAAAGTTCATAATAAGCACAATCAAAGTACATATTCCATAGTAGCAGATCCATGAGCTCAATTTGAAAACACACATAATAATACCATAAAGGTTTAGACAATAATTAAGATCAGATCCACCATACAAGTACCATGAATAGAGACATCAACAATCAATATCCAACCATAATGATCCATTATATTAAATCATGATAAAGAAAATAATTTGAATACACCATAAGTATCATCACAAAGTCACACGGATAAACATACTAGCAGCATAAATCTCTTACATCCAAAGTGATACATCTCTCTCTAAATAGTTCCAATAAATACATATATATAGGGGTGAGGGACTTTCCCTTCACCTCCTATGCACTCTCAAAATAGGCTGCATGTTCAAAAATATACATGTGTCATTTACAAAGATAACTAAAGAAGCATGCAAGATTTTCCTAATAATAGATTATCTATAATTAACTCGGATCCAATCCCATTCTTATCTCTAACTCGTATGACTCTTGGTCTTCCACCTATTCCTAAAATAGCCTTCATGTATCCATGAAGTCTTCTACCTTGATTTCATGCTTTCTCTTAACACCATCCTACTAATAGTCCGATCCATGCAAAATGGCTAATTCCTAAACCTTATCCTCCTGGGCATGAATCCTCGGGAAAACATATGCCAACCTTTCACACTTATCCATGTTCCCTCTTCCTTCACGCCAATATCACATGCACTTGTAATACTTAAGCATGATTTTATCAGCCCAAAAATATTTTTCGGGAAAGGTAAATTCCCCCACCATGCTTAGAAATTTGGCTATGTGCCTTTTGTACCATCACCTCCTCTAGTCTATATGGGCATTCCTAGTCCTGGAAACCTCCTCACTTTGGTTTGGGCATGTTAGGTATTTCCTCTCACACTTCATATGAATATCATCCACATGGAGATACTAGAATTACATTCTCAAATGCCATCCCAACTGGAAATGCAACGTTCCTTGGTTTCCCACCTACTACTCTGTATCAAAACAATGCCCCCGTACCTTCATATGTATTATAAATCACCATAAGGGGACATGTTTTCTTTTCTAGCTCATATGCTTAGCCTCAGGGGATACCATATGCCCTCATAAATTCTTACACTATGCCTTTTCAACCTCATGTTCCACCTCCACCTCCCCATCAAGGGTCATATATTTTAGTTTTGTATGCGGTGGGCACATACTCTAAATATCTCAAGGAGCCCCTTGACTTTACCATATGAAGCATAATGCTTCCATGACCATTACCAAACCTTCCAAAATTTAAAGGGGAGGGATTCAAAATAGTGTATACAACCGCCATTAGAGAGTTGCTCCCATGGGACACGGTTGTTGCTAAGATATTCCTTAAGACCGTTGATGGGATAACTCTTGACTGGTACTATAGGATACCATAAGCCTCAATCCATTCATTAAGAAACTTGTCTTATATTTTATAAAGGATTTTGACATGAAAAAACTCTTGTGAATAGGAATCAGGGAATTCTTCCACATCGGGATGGAGAAAAAAGAATCCACTCGCCCACTTTATTTAGAGGTGGTAGAAAGTCCTCTAATCCTCAGCCCAAGTACTCCCAACATGGATCAAATGGAGCTTTGTGATCTATTCCTTCATTCTCTCAATTGATAATATAAGGATCAAGTGAAAATCTCCCTCTCGGGAGTTACGAGGAGGTCTTAAAGGGTGCCCTTCGCATTGACCAAGCGACGATTGATAAAGATCAAAAGACCTATGGCTCGAGCGGGGAGACTGGTCACTCCCTCACAAGGTAATTCAAATCACCCAAACGGTTCTAACAACAACAATCAAGGGCCCAAATTCCTTAACAAGAATCATTATGCTATGAAAGATAGTGTCACTGATCAAGCCAGAATGCCAAATGTCGTTAGCACAAGTAATACAAATAACAGAAATAACAACGTAAATGTGAACAATCAAAGGAGTAATAATTTTACTCCTTCCATTAATGTGGTTGACTTTAGTTGACCTCCCCCACCTCAGCAAGTCTAGGCCCAAGGCCTGGTTCAAAACCTAAATGGATATTCGAATCAATTTCAAAACCAAAAGGCCATAGGCCTCCAAAATTCAATTATAATAACCAACAATAGAACAAAAATAGAAAATATGGACTACAACAAAACCTGAATCAAATACCTTGTGACTACAATCTTGATTTGTATTTTGGTTTTAATAGGGTTAAAGGGAATGATGCTCATATGTGCCAAAATTGTACAAAAATTATACAATGGTTTACATATGATCAAAGAAAAATCTTCATTGAGATGTTCTTGGGTAATCCTACAGTACTAACGTAAAATGCTTGCATGGGACCCATTTCCCTTCAAAATGCTCCTCTTGTGGTTTATAGAGACCCCTTCTAACACATCTTGAGAATGGAAATCTTAAACCCCATGGTAATAACAAGGGAAATCTGTTGGAAACAATGATCATGAAGCATCTACTTTGTCAAACCATTTTCTAGCACCTCCTTTAGATGGTCAAAATAAGACTAATATTGTAGGCTTGGTTGAATTGGAAACCAAGCCCAAAGTCAACATAGTGACTGTACTCCTAATTATTCCTCACAACCTCTTCCTGTATATCCTTTAATGTCAAACAATGTGCTAGTGGCTCCTAAGCCAGTAGGGGCCTATGATTTAATCACGGATTTGACCAAGAACTTTTCTCACATTTCCTTTTTGGATTTGTTAAAGAATTACCCTACACACCGAGAGTGAATTTAGTAGAAGTGTTAGTCTTGGCCATATAATTCACATCACCCCTCCCCCAAAGGCCCAAGTTAATCATATAGACTTTGATTTTTATCCTCTAGGGCAGCCCGAGTGAGAATCCGGGTTTGTATTTGAAATTAGCAAGATGTCAATAAATCTGAGTTGGCATAAAGAGGCGAACCTGCATTGTACCTATATGTTTATATCTACAACAACAATGTGTAAGTGTGTGATGATAGATGATGGGGCTGCTGTTAATGTAGTCCATTTCTCATTTATTTAGAAGCTAGGCTATGGATAAAAAATTGTTCTTCAACACAAAATAAGCTAAGAGGCTATGATAGTCTTAAGGAAAAATCCATTGGGACTATAGTTCTTCCGGTTACCCTTGGAACAAATACTGTGTTGACTTATTTTTATATTATAGATTGGGAAACCAACTATAATATGATTCTCAATGACCTTGGATTCATAGAATGAAGGAAATCCCTTCCACATTGTTCCAAGAGGTTAGATTCTTGCACCTGGGAAAGGTTTTCATAGCTCAGGGTGACCCAAAGCCATTTGACATCCATTTGGCCAACCTAAAGAAGAAACCCAAGATTCATATTGAGTTCAAGCTCCTGGCCAATCATTTGAACAAGCCTCAGGACTCAAATCCTGAGTCTCAACTTGTTCCTATGAGTGAGTTGGAAACCCCTAAGGCAATCAAAGGGGTTGATTCTAGTGAAATTAATACTTACGTAGTAGAAAATGTGTTAACGAAAACTACGAGATGAGATTGTTAAGCTTTTGGAGAATGAATTTCTTATTGTTCTCATGTTTGATTCCCTAGGCATAGGACATGCTCTTAGGATCGGTTCTCTCCTATCTAGTGTTGAGCATGGAAAATGACTAAGTCCTCAAGAACAAAGGTTGGTACATGTGATATTAATTATAGAGGAAAGGTGCATGAGGATGTGTGTGTGAGGAAGATAGGATTTGCATGTGCGAGGAGGATAGGGTTTGTGCACGAGAAGACATGAAAGAGTTGTGCGCAAGAGATCAACACTTAACCGATTTTGGGGCGCGGATATGAATATGGACTTGGAGTGGTGGCTAAGGTAGGTTTTGAAGATAAGATTAAAACAAGAAGACTTTCAATTCAAGAAAATTCTATTTTGGGATAGATCTCATGTAAAGGAAGACCAAATGACATGCATAGTTCTAGAGCTAATAATAGGATCTGAACTATAAGTTAACTAAAGAAAATATATTATTATGAAATCTTGCATGTTATTTTATTATCTCTTAGTGGCACATGTATATTATTAGCATGCAACCTATTTTGAGGATGCATAAGTGGTGAAGGGAAAGTCCCCACCCATATATATGTATTGATTTTCACGAGTTTAGGGGTCATGATCCATGTTTTGTTAGAGTTATGTTACCGGTTTATGTGAGTGCATGAATTATGGTAACATTATTATGAATGTATGAAACTTCTGTGTTTTACAACAATTAATACAATGGATCTCTATGGATGGATTCTAGTTTGGATAATAGTGTTAATAGATCTTGTAGAGTTCATCGATATTTGTGCTTGTTTAAAGTTCATTATGTTGTATGTTAGATTTGATTCTTGTATACCTAGATTTGGTTCATTTGTTACTATTATGGGATGTATTAGATCTTGATCATGGAGTTCAACTATCATGCATCCTAACACTCTTGATAAAGCTACGATAAAGGAGGGACTTCGTACCCTTGTGCACTTTGGGTGAGTTCTCGGTCCGGTGAGTGATGTGCCAACGCGCATTAGGAAATTTGGTAAAATAAAAGACTAAGTTTTGATTCCGTTTCAGGACTTCGTTTCCAATTTTTTCCAGGATGTTGCATGATGAATACATACCAATTGACTTTGGCAAGCATTGAAGATAGGTCGGACAATTTGGAGGAAGAATATGCTCATAGATTTAACACTTGGATTTAATTTTGATGTACGCGTTGTGTTAAACAAAATCTTTACCATGAAATATATGAGACATTTTTCACCCGATTCCACATAGAGTTGTACGAGTGGCTAATAGCTTACACATCCAAGAGAAATTGAAGGTTTTGAACACTTAATTGGACACAGAAAGAATTCTAGGCTCTGTATGATGCTGATTTTACTTGGACACGAGTTATAGATCATTGGTGGAGTGGTGTTTTGAATAACTACATTTTGGAGTATGTAGTTCATACTTATTTCTGTCTAGAGGTTACTGAGTTTTAGTTCTGGGGAACCCGAGAGGATCTTATTTTTGTGTTATCCAGTTAGTGATTAAGATCTTGATCATGAATGCGGATTTTGAATAGCGTCATATAGATAGATAAACCCCAACACACGTAGGGGCATGAGTAGGTGTGATGAAAGATGGTAGACCTGGTGGAAGAAAGGTAGAGAGAAGAAAGGCAACTCAATTTTAATGAGGCGCACAAGAGGTATTTGGAAAAGTAATGTGAAGTTGTGGAATGAATGGCGTTGTGGAGAGATATGGCTTGTAAAGGATTTGAATCTCATGTAAGGGATGTGGAGATGGACTCGAAGAGGGTTATTTTACATTTGGGTAAGCATGGAAAACAACCCTCTTCAACCTCAAATAATATCGTGCTAGTGGAAGCTGTAAGGACCGTGGTCATGCATTTGATCCCTCTGACAACCTAGCCCTTATGCTTGGTTTTCTATTTTCTATGATAGTCATTAGTAAGCAAGCTAGTTTTGGAGAGAGTAGTGACATATAGAGTTAATTTTCTATCAAGCTTAGGATTTAATCATGTATCTTATTCATCTATGGTGGAACAATCATCATTTATGTTATTTGTAGGTCCAGTTGGAGGTATATCTTCTAGCGTGTCATCAGGACAAAACGTGGATGCACATAACATTAGTATCACATCTGGAAGTAGTACAACTTCATAGACCATGGGAGTTCAATTTAGCAAAAATGTTGGGACACAAGGCAACACATCCTCTAGTTTGTTTCTTTCTATGAGAGGGGGATCGAGATGACTATGTGGCTCAAGATCTAGTGGATCTGGTGATTTTGAGGGTGGAGGAAACACATGAGGTAATACAGGTTATGGATTTGATGGGCATGGTCCACACCAACCCTAACAATTATATTTTGAGATGTCTCTTCGTCCCCCAAAATATAGAGGAATTGAAGATGTAGATGATCATGTGCATATGTTTTAAATACTATGGCACATTAAGGGTATTCAGCTCTAGAGTGTAAGGTAAGTTAGTTTGTAACTACTTTGCAAGGGCATACACATAGTTGGTATAGGAAATATGATTCAAACTAGAATTTTGTAGACTATAATGTGCAACGTGATACTTTCTTATTAGAGTTCCACATACTTGAGTTTGAGAAAAATAGCATCAGTGTCTTTGAAGGACATCAAGCTGGGCATGGTTGAGAGTGTAAGGGAGTATGATGCCTAGTTTAAAACTTTATTATCAAATTTTTCTTATGAAATCCACCTAAGTCAAAATGCCCAATGGTTCGTTAGAGTTTTAATCATACCTTTGAAGGGTCCTCTCACACAAGACTTATATAGACCCGCATGAGGTGCTTGAGGAAGTTATACGCACTAAGGAAGTTGGGAGCATAGATCTTTGGAGAAGTTATCTACTAATTCATCTCATGAGACATGTAATGGTATTTGGTGCACAGATTGTGAAGTATAATGACATACTAAGGATAGTTTCCCCCGTAAATCGGTGCGTGCCATATTGCTTGATTGTGAAATCTTACATTTGGATCATGATTTAAGTAGGTTCCCTCTCTTGAAGCATGCGATAAGGAAAAATGTATCATGTTATTGTAAGATTTTTAGATCTACCACTCATGATAATAAGAACTCTAGGTTGATCGATCAAATTCATGACATTATTGATAATCTTGGTGTGTGCCAAACCAAAGTGTTGTAAACAATTCCAAGGAAAAACATAAAAATCATAATCATAATCACAAGGAAGGGAACTCTAATGGGGATGGTTGAGGTAGAGGCTACCATGGAGGATTTAGGGGTTGAGGTCATGATGGTGGAAGAAGTGAGTTCCTCCATGGAACTTGTTATACATGCAAATCCCTTGATCATTATAGGTGTGAATGCCCTTTGATGAAGCCTAGAATTTACCATGAATAACCCAAGCATGTTGGCACATCACCCAGCCTAAGCTGAGCACTCACTCGAAGTGCGCAAAGGTACCAGGAACGTCCTTAGAATTACTTATGTAGGATGTGAACATGATGAAGATATAATGCATTCAGATCCATAAATAGCATAAACATTCCACATAGCATATTCCATATCTAGATCTTAAAGAATCATGAATCAAATGATAAACATAATGAAATCAAACACGTAAGAACCAATTATAGTCATGTTTAGCACCATTATTCACCCAATATACTCCATTATATTAAACATAGTACATACATAAACTTCTTACAATAAATAGTATCATAAGTTTTTGTGTGCATCGATCCTGATGAAGATAACTCCCCAATAGCTCATACATAGTGTCTCTCTAAATA
Organism: Taxus wallichiana var. yunnanensis; assembly: GCA_018340775.1. Taxonomy (NCBI): domain Eukaryota; kingdom Viridiplantae; phylum Streptophyta; class Pinopsida; order Cupressales; family Taxaceae; genus Taxus; species Taxus wallichiana. Next base: position 728,813,025 of record CM031234.1, on the reverse strand, counting down.
CACATATTAATACATATTTATAAGGGTGGGGACTTTCCCTTCACTGCTTACACACTTCCCAAAATAGGTCGCATGTTAAAAATAATCATGTGCCTTTACGGTAACATGTATACATGTAAGTGCGTTAATAATAGATCTCTTACGTTAAGCTGGTAGTAGTAATTTATTATTAACTTGAACTCATGCATGACACTTAGTAGACGCTCTTCCCAAAATAGCATTTGCATGTCATGCAAGTCTCCATCCCATTGTGTGCTTCGTACGCTATCTCCAAAAATAACCCGTAACCATGAAAATGGCTAAGTCCTGAATCGATATGTCATTCGCACACATTTCCTTCCCTATTCTTTCATGCCTTCAAATGTTCCTTGCTCCCACACCGTGAATCTTTGCGTACCCTCTTCTTATTGTCATATTTTTCTACTCAACATTACCCCACACTAAACTACATTATCGTGTCAAAGCAATGGGGTTCCTTCGATTTTTCCAAAGAATAAAGAATAAGAATGGAAAGAATGTAAAGAATTATTACAAAGAATGGAATTCTATTCTACAAAACCATCTACTTCAATTAGGAGGATCAATTCTAAATATTATTCTTTAATCTCAGCCTCCAAGGCTTTCCAATCATCCAACACATTTATGGTTTTCCTGGGCGAACGTCTGCAATGATGGATTCCAACTCATCCTGGGTTATCTCTCCCTTTTCATTCTATAATACTACGACAACATTAGCCATAGAAGACATCCTTCCCTCTAGAAGATCCATATTTTCTCGTGATGGTCTTTCAAGCTCATCCAACATCTCCTTATGCAGATGTTGTGTTGCTTTAAGGGCTTCACACTTTTGCTTTACTAATGCCAATCTCTCTGTGCACCCTAAAGTCTCATCCTTCATTGCCTTCAGGACTTCATTATCTTTTAATATAGTTCTAATCCTAATCATTGCTTCTGGAGCTACACATATGTTCAAAGCTTGGTTTGCTTTCTTTATCTCATCTTGTAAAGTTTGGAGCAGTGCCTTGTAAGATAAAATCTTTCTAACCACGGAGGCCCTTGCTCTCTCTACTTCCTGTTTAGGGTCCTTTGGTGTTGGCATGCAAATTGGTCCATCCTCAATTACCAAATCAACTAATGTACGCACATAATGCATAACCGAAGGAAATATTTCATGTCTCTTAGACTCTAAGTGTGGTATTTTGTTTACGACATAATCACCAATTTCTTCTTGCCATGTTGATGAAGGATTCATTCTTTTTCTATTTTAAGTCCTCCTCTCCTTTTAAATGCTCTATTTAAGCAGATTCTACCTTGTTATCTTCTCATAGTGCTCTAATAGTGGTAGCCTTATCTATGTTCCTCCGCGCCACTTCTGTAGATACCTTAACCAAGGCATTGCTCACTTTCTCATCAGACATAAGAGTGGGCTTTATAGTCATGTTCCTACTCTATGGTTCCTTCTTCATTCTTCTTAACACACATGACTCCTCCCATGTCTATAGAGAAAAATCACAGTGAATGAAAGATAAACAATAAACAATGCAAACCTTCCAGTAACCTTCCAATGCAAACCTTAGTAAGGTTGTAGAGACTTTGTTTGTGGAACCTTGTAAATGAATGTGGGTGCTCTTGAATGTTCTCCAAATGTGAGTGCAAATGCTATAAACAGATACTTTGGAAAGCTTTAGATTGCAAATTGACAGAGTTTATTTGTAAACAATTCAAGAGGATTTGTAAGAGAGTAAGATTGCAATTTATAGAAGCAAAAGTGGTTAGAAGTTAGTTGAACACAATTGAATACACATGTTAAAAATAGCATTGGAGGAAGTTACTGGTGAAAGTCTTGAGGCATTTGGGGACGATAATGGATTTAATTGCAGAAGTTGCATCCAGAAGGTGGTTGTATGTGTAATTCAATTACCCCCACCTTTCTAGGATTCTAGAAGTGTAGTTAACTAGGATGAGGATGTGGAGTACAAGTGGAGTCCAAGTGGCTGTTGACTAAAATAGGTGGAATTAAATAACTAAATTTAATTAGTATTTAATTATGAGGAGATAATTAACCATTTAAATAAATAAATGTTTAATTATATTAGCTAGAAGGTGTTAGGAATTAATTTAATTATATCAAGAGAATGATATAATTAAATTAATTTAATTATGAGGAGATAATTAACCATTTAAATAATTAAATGTTTAATTATATTAGCTAGGAGGGTGTAGGAATTAATTTAATTAATTCCAAAGGCATGTTAGAATTAAATTATTTAATTCCAATGGGTAGGAATATAACTTAGGTAATAGAATTAATTTTAATTAATTCTAAAGGGGAATATTTGAATGATGGAATTAATTTAATTAATTCCAAAGGGGTGTATTGCAGCGAGATATAATTAATTTAATTAATTCTAATTAGATAGAAGTGGGATAGAGTATGTATGTATTTTTAGGGTGTCTACATTTTCCCCCTCTTTAAAGTGCTATTGCAAAGTAATAGTGCTTTTAAAGATAGTAGACACATGCAGATCGACGAGAAGAAAATTGTGAAGCATCGAGATGCCCCATAAAAAAAAATAGTAGAGGAATGCCCCCTCAAGTGGGTGGATGACACAACAAGGCGGTGGACAACCACTTGATAGGAAGAAAGAAAGGGATTAAAACAAGGATGGGAAAGGACTGTGTTTGTAGCATGAGCATTATTTGGAGAGTAATTTTTAGAGCAACCTAATTTTTTTGTTGTTGCATAATAGAGTTTTCATCATGATTATGAAAAAATCAAGATGATTAATCCAGATGACACACAACAAAGAAAAGATAAAAAGGAAAACAAACCCAAAATACAAAGTAGGTGCCAACACCCGAGTTATAAAGGAACAAGATGTGATCACACTACTTGTAAGTGGTCCAAAAAGAGTAAACATCAACAATGCAACAAAAAGTTGAAATGCCCCAAATGTGTGCCACAATGATGATTAAGTAGATACAAATGCTCCCAAGTGGGAATACAATCGAGAATAGAAGAGAAAATTTAAAACAACTCCTTATGACACTCTTGTGGAATCTGTGCAAATGATCAAAGTTAAAATTGGCCGGTGAAGTTATATCACGAAGGAAAAAAATTGTGTGACTTACGCATGAAGTAGAGTTTAGCATATCATGCGAAGGGAAGAAAGTGATAGTTTTAGGATTGGCACAATCACTAGGGTAATAGATAAATGTATGATGTTTACCAAGATTGTATTGAAATGTTGAATGATTCACTTTAAGTGTTTTCCAATTGTAGGATTTCTATGATAAGTGAATGTTTGTTCGAAATTTGTTGTGACTATTTTGATTTTTTTGGATTTCACAAGTTTTGAAATACAAATGCAAAAAAAAAAGGAAGACATTCCATGCCTTAAATAAACCAGGAGGAAAACACAACACATGTAAATGAAAAAAAGATATAAAAGAAGTAATAGAAAGAAAACCCAATATGAATAAGAAGGAACCACACCAAAGTTATATGTAAAATAGGACCGAATAAATTTCCCTGCAAGTGGTCTACAATAAAGATAAACAAAGTAAATGAAAAACTGAAAGAATAAAAAGCATCATCACAATGTTAACAAACTGCAATAGTACAATACAACGTGCAAAAATGACATCTAATGACACTCCGAATGTGTTCCACATTGAAGAACTAGACAGATTTGAATGCCCCAAGTGATAGCTTAGCATGCGAGAGGATTGGATCAGGGTGAAGAGTGGAGTGATACTTAGATACTCTGAAAGATACTCTTGTCATATCCCATTGAATTTTTATCTGTATTGGATTAAAATGTAAAATCTAGGTGTGCTCTAAGGAAAATTTATATTGCGAAAGGGTAAATGATTACCTCAGGAATAGATATACATCATGGGTAATAAATATCAATATGTTCGGGATAATTATGAGCACCATCAAATGGTGAAGGTGTTGAACTATGTTATCTAGTTGCTAAAATTTTGTCAAACATTATCTGAATGTTTTGATTATGACAGTCTGAAACTATTTTTGGAGTTTTGGACAATTTTATATTGTTTTTGTATTTTTGAAGTTTTGTGAGACATTTTTAATTTTTTTTTGGTATTTTACAACTCGGTAAAAAGGTACACTGCTTGAAAGCAGGTGATTCATAAATAATTAAAAGCATTCCATTCCATTGGCATAAATGTAGATGGTAAAATGATAGAGTGTTTCACTGCTTGTGGCTCCACGCAACTAGGAAGATGCGAGGGCTCATCACCAAGAGCCAAAAAGGACGTGAAAATGAGACAAATAGTGATATTAAAGGTGAAGAGAAAGGATGCGATGACACAAGGTGTAACAATGATCCGTATGAGAAAAATGTAACTCATCTCCAGTCAAGATTATTTGACCGATTACAAGATGATTCCACTTTATAGGTTTTGACTCGACTTAGATCCATTGATGGCCTACTGATTAGAAAAATCTGATTGAAGGAATTGGTGTCTCTCTGTAACATGAGCAGCTAAATTACTTCTTGGGATGTTTTTGATTAAGCACTTTGATTCAAATTTCATAAAGGCTTTATTGAATGATTATTTATTGATTTTTGTGAAGGAAACCCTACATGTTGCCCCATGCCATCAAAAAAGGTGATGGCTTAACACTGGAGACAAAATGTAGGTGAGTAGGGGATTTATCCGTTCTAGTCTCATACTTCCAAAGAAGAAGTATGGGCTTATCACCAAAGACTATAAAGGACGAAAGGTGTATTGATTTTGTATTTTTTAGATTGATTAAATTTTTCCTTGTATGTTGATAGTGCACTTTTTGGGAAGGAACATTCTACCCCCAAGTCTCAGCCTCTTGTGACTAGGAAAAATCAAGGGTTTATCACCGTATATTGATATGGGCGGTCAAAAAGGACTGGGTAAAGAAGTTTAGTGTTGTTAGTTAAAGAGAGATTATTTGAAAGGAGGATTTTTCCATCAATAAGCTTCAAGACAAAACCATAGGTAAAAATATTTGAAATGATAAGAACCATAACAAAGATGAGACACATAATGCCCAAGAGGAACAAGGTTAACATGTGATGTAATAGGTGAAGAAGGTGAGTATATGATAATGGTATGATTAAGGTATCTATAAATAGATGGAATTCCTAACATTATTTGTACACACTTTGTCATTTCCAATTGACAAACAATGCTCTAATACAGAGTTTTGTTGCCAAATCACTACACCCCTCGAATGGCCTAAAAGTGAACACAAAATTTGGTGTGATTGGAAAACATGGGATCACCTCTCAAGCTGTGGGACTTGGGCTCGAGGTGAACCTCCGAAGAAGGTCAGATTATTCTTCCTAAACTAAGCACTACACTACTCCTAATGCAAGATAAATGGCTAACTAGACCTATGCTAACATTTCAAGGGATTAGGGAGAGAGATTTGTAAGGAATAAAACCTATACTAGAAGTGGTGATGCACCAAGAAAGGGTTTTTCTAGAAAAATTACATCTTTCCGGTGAAGATAAATTATCATGAGGAAGAATGAGCATGCATTACAAACCTAGTTTACATACAATGCTTCACTCCTTGATAAACACAATGACCTTCAAAACTTTGCAAAAGAAACCCTAGTTGCATAATTCACCTTCAAACATGAGAGAGGAAAATAGAAGAAAAAAAATCATGAAAGGACATATAATTAATTAAAAACATAATTTCCATTTCTTCAAGCACTTGCATAGTGCATCATTGTAGTAGGGAAAAGGCATAGGTTGTCATTACAATTTGAGAAGAAAGGCTTGGGAGCCTACAAATTCACAACATTTCAGCTTTTGAAGAGAGGGGAAGCTTGGAAAGTGTGTCTCCCTCTTGGAATAAGCACCCCATTACATTTATAGAAAACTCTAAGTGGTTGAGAGAAATAAGGAAGAAACCCTAGAATCTAGGCTAGAATGTAGGAAACAATTCATCACTGTTGTTGGCCATGTTTGCTCATTTATTGCACCTCCACCTTTCGAGGAACCACTCAAGGAACGAAGGAAACTTGAAAATTTGGAATGAAAAACCTATGAAAATTCATCTTCTCATGGCTCCATGGTGTAGCCCTTGTTCTCTTGGTTCCATCGACTATAATTTTGTGAAAAATGGGCAACCGAGGAGAAAGTTGTGGCTTCTTGAGTGAAAAGTTGTTTTTAGGGCATCTGGGGCACTGTGCTTAACCAACTTGCTGATAATGACTTCACAAATTTCAATTTGAATTTATCCCCATTTTATTAAAATATAATATTTTAATAATTTTAAAATATAAACCATTTTCTGCATTGGTGGAGCCCCTGGTAAAAAATGCATTAGGAGGGGTGTTATTATTCACTATCAAGCTCATAGTGAATTCCTCACATTTCTTGTCTACCACATAACACTTGCATTGAATGACCAAACAAACTTCTCCATGTGTCCTCATTATCTCCTGCTCGACCACCCACTGAGTGACTTCTACATCAACCCCTCTGCCATGTGGCTTATATTTAATCTTCCCAACCTGTCGCATTGTAAAAGAGCCTTTCCACATTTTTGGCAAGCCACATCTTATTGACTCCATCAAGCTTCTTGCATTATTTCCATGGTATCCCCTTAATTATAGCAAGTTATTCATTTTCCATAAATTGCATTTGAAATGACCGCACCAAAATAGCTCACTTTAGGATCTTATTGCCACATTCTCTCTTTTTATTCACGCAACCACTCATCAATGAAAGGCAAGTTCCACGTGTTTTACATTCCTTTGCATCTCACCCGTCACAATTACTTACCACGTCCAACATTGGGGCTTACCATTGAATTGGTCTAACAAGTTGAAGTTGGCAACTTGCCACATGGTAATGAAATCCAAAGACATGAACTTCCAAACTCTGAATTTTAGAGTTTGGGCTTTAACTTCATCTCCAATTTTGCTAATTTGTCCAAGGTGAATCCCGAATAAAAAATATCCGAAATCCCGAAAGGGCTATCTCCCAAAAAACCTCTAAAATATTCCCCGGTGCAAATTGAGCTTGGTTATCATCTTTCTTCAGCTTGTTGCAAGCTTTGATCAAACCAAATCCTCCCGAGCCACTTCTAACTCTTCATCGATCTTTGCATTTCCTCTTAGCTAGCTCAGATTTTCAATGTGAGCTCTAATCTTCCTGTGACCGCAATTTTCCCGTGAGTCGAGCCCTAAATTTATTCCACTATCAAGCTTTCCATTTACCCGAACACCTCTGAGACTCCTCCTATGCAATCGATTGATGAGCTACCCAGCCCTTTCTTCCTATACGAGCCATGCCTATTCCATCACTCACTTCATGCTATGAATTACATTTACTTGGTATGACTTCGAATCCCATTCTCACAACAAGCTTTAAATTTTCCATACTTTTGAGTAGATCATGGGCTTGATATTGGTATAATTTTTCCCTATTGAATCACTCACATTCTCCATGCTTCGCCTAATCCAAGCTACTCTTCACAACGAGCCAAGCTCAAAACTCCACATCGACCCTAGGTAGCTCATACCGAGCTCATTGATGTGACTCGGCCTCTCTTAATCTATTCAGTGAGCCACCTAGGATTCGATTCACCACTCTCGAGGGATGACTCTAATGGTTCACATGATATAGCGAGAACACACTATAAATCTATTTGGGTGAGCTCCTTGGACACATTTCTTAACACCCACTTGATATAGCAAGCACACACTATAAATTTTGTAAAAATACACTCGATGGCTCCTTTGCACCCACTCGTAAGCTCTCATCGTGGTTTCTCCTCATTATGTGCCATAGCTAAGTTGGCCTCAATGCACCCGAGTGCATTTCTTAAGTGAATTCCTCTCATAATCCAAAAACACCCAACGTCGTCAAGCTATATTGACCTTGGCTCACCGAGCCATTCATGATATTACACGAGCTCAATGGATATGTCATTTTTACTTCGATGAATACCTCTACTATTCTAAACCACTGAGACTCACTCGTGACTCACCCCGTGCCAATGTTGGATTCCCCATGTTGAATTGGCTTCAATTTTAAACAACTCAAAGATTTGGTTCCATAGAAGTATGATGAAAGGCTTGACTTCAAAATCGACATAGCTCATGTCGATTCATCTATCCACCTCATAGAAGGCCCAAGAACAAGCATCCCGAAAGTATGAGTTGGAGATAATCCCGAATCAAATCAAATCAACCTAGTTTTCTCTTGTATTGAATTTAACCTACTATGAGAATCTTGGTGTCGATCTTTTCCTGAACCAAATCATCATCCAAATGATGAGCTACGCCTAGCTGAGCTCAGTTTTAATTCTTTCTGAGATCGATGCCCAATATTTGGCCTGCCTTTTTCATCCTACACTCGGTACAACGAGCTCCTCTCCTGTGTATCCCAAACCATCTTTCCCCAAGCACCAAGCTCACTCGTTAATTCCTCTCGCTTGGCCATGTAATGAAAAACACTGGCTCACCATGCATGTTGATGCATCTATGATGTCGAGCCAAGCTAGTCCTATTAGAAATGGCCAACAAGATAAAGCCATCAACCTAGCTTGCTTCCTTTCAATGCTTATGTGACTTCACTAGCTCACTTCCCGGGCCACTTCAAACACCTTGCACATTTGTCCCAAAATTGACACGTCAAGTTTTGAATCAAGTTTAGTATTCCCATGGCTATACGGCTGATATGAGCCATTTGATTTATTTCCAAGCCACTCTATGGCAACTCGGTCTGTGTCGAATATCACTTCGCAAGCATAAAATCCCAAATTTCCATTTTGAGTGGTCAAAAACCTTTGAAACATCATGGCGTCAATTAATACCAGCTTGATCTACTCTCACGAGCTCGTTACTCATGGCTCAGTCTTTCGCTGTAAACTTCTTACTCTCGTATTACCTATTGAGAGGTTCACCAAGCTATATCTTCCTATGTCATTATATTTTTCATGCCAAGCCAACTCGAATTATTACTCAATTTGGAATCAAGCTTAGAATTTTGGTTTGATCACGAGCTATATCCACTACTCTATAGTCGAGCCAACTCAACTCGACACTTGTCATTTCACCATGATGACCTATCACCATCTTTCTCATCATGAGCCCTCCACCTGGATATCTCCAAGTGGAATCTTCAACCTAGCTTGATCCAAGTTTTTCATTAATATCACAAGCCATCGAGAATCTTGGAACATTTCTTTCCTTGTGCTGCGATATTGGACCTGGTCCCAACATGGAATTAACCTCTAAATGCACCCATCAAGCCAAGGCCAAGTATTCCAAGTGTCCTAAGTCGTGAATATCCTATGAATCCGGAAATCGACTAAACTCTGGCACATTTAAATCCCTAAATGGATATTCATCTCAATCCCTTGCTCACTATGAAGACCTGACAACGACCTCCTTATGAGCTCGATGAATTCAATATTGATTGTCATTTTGCAACCTTGCATAATGAGATGAGCTATTTCTTTGTTGTGTCGAGTGAAGCATCGAGTTATATCTCCTCCTATCTTGATGGGATTTGAATTCATCATAGCCTAGTATAAATTACACAATGCCAAGCCACTCTGTGATGATGATCAACTAGCTCAACTGCCTTTAAGTCATTTTGACACATTTTAAAAATTTGCAACAACCCTTTAAATCTTTTAAGGATTTTCAAATTCAGGGCATTATGTAGATGGAGTAGAACCCTTGATAATCTTTACACACTAATTGTAACCATTTTGATTATATTGGGTAAATGTGGGCCCTACATAACCTAGTGTACAATCCCTAGGCAGGATCCAAGCTCCTCAAAATCTAGAAGATGAAAATGTCTTCTAAGAATTGTAAATTTCCTGGAATGTTAAAATGATTTCTAAACACCAAAATTGTGCCTACCAACCAAAATTCTCCTTTGAGATTCTTTTCCGATCCTAATGTCCGATAGGCCTATGTTGTGCAATTTTCCTGTGGGGTGGAAATTGGGTAACACATAGTTTTATTCTCTTTTTGTGATTTTGGGTTTTCTAAATGTTGGTGGATGATAGTTTGAAATGGACCCATCAAGAAAAAGGTCCATATTTATTGAATTTGAATGGTCCTGAGATACAAGACTTGTGTAGATGAAATACAAGTCAATATGAAGAATCTAAAGATTCGATAAGTCCTAAAATATGAGATTTGGATGGACATGAGCCAAGTCAAAGGAGTGAAACCAATTTTTTGATAATTCCTATAATTTGAGACTTGGGTGGACAAGTTCCAAGTCACATGATTGAATCAAAGAATTCGATGGGTCTTGACATACTAGAATGGGTGGACAAGTTCCAAGTCAAAGGATTGAATCAAATGATTTGATGGGTCCTGAAGTACTAGACTTGGGTGGATAGGTTCCAAGTCAAAGTATGTGTGATTAGATGATTCTTCGATGACATTGAAAGACATATGTGATATTAGAAAAATATTTTCGACACGGGTAATATATTGAGATTCATATTCACCTGAGACTAAAATAGTGTGAGGAAAGAAGGATTGATCTCTAGATGTATACCCAAGATTCTTTATATGTCATAGAGAGGATATGTTCAATGTTTCTCCTTCTAGGTTGTGAATTAGTTGATTTGACGATAAATTTGCAATTAAATCTTGAAACAATTGAATAAGTATATTCTTGGGTATATGTACCTCAAATAATGTGCGCATGTAGATATCTTGACAAGTAGGAATCATCATTGATGATATTCCTACAGGATGGATCATTTGAGGTGTAATGGACATAGAAGGTTGCGTTGTCGTAAGTGTCCAAGCTTGTTGTGGTTGTATTTTGACAACAAGACTAGAGATGTTAGGCATAGGAGATAGAATGGGAAGAATGGAATGAAGCTCAATTGTGCTTGATGAAGGACCCTCTTTTGTCATGTCAAGGGTTGAAAGAGAGTCTTGAAGCAAATTCAAGTTCTCATTAGGTGTTAGAATATTGTCTGAAACATGTTCAATGTTTGTTTGGACTATAGGAAGAAAATTTGTAGAAGAAATGGATTGGTTTGAAGGGGGAGATACTTGACCTTCATCATGATCTCACAGAATTTCAGTATGAATAGAAGTGGGAATAACAGTCAACTCTTCATTTGAAGGTGTGGAAGTTGACATGTCATCGGTTGTAAGAGCTTCATCATCAAGATCTACAAAGATCTCTCCGTCATCAATTAAGTCTTGGACATAGTTCTTAAAATGTGTACATTTATCAGTTGAGTGGCCATCAATGCGATGAAAATCACAATATGCATGAGGTTTGTACCAATATGGCTTAGGTTCTCCTTCAATCCAAGGTGTTGTGACGGGATTTTTATCATCCTAGCCACTTTGAGTTGATGAAAGACACTAGAGAGAATTTTTCCAAGGGGTGTAAACTTACGTTTAAATTTGTGTGGCGTAGTGTCTTGGCTAGGTTGTATGATTGGATTTTTGATTGATTGGTCATGTATGTTGGCCATATTGCGATTGATGTACCAAGATTCATCGTGAGAAGCTCTAGTACGGTGATTATTGCGAGTGAGGTTAAGAGAAAAAATTTTGACAAACTTATCTAAGAGGTCCGCAAAGGTGGTAATAGATCCCTTTGGAAGGTGTAAGAACCAATCCAAAGCTTTTCCTCCTAGACTTATAGGAAAAAGGCACAAGAGAAAGCTATCATTATATGCCACTTCGTGACATGCTATGGAAAATTATTTGATATGCTATCTTGAATCAGTTTTTCTGTGTATTTTTTGAATTTGGGTGTATCAAAAGACTATGGAAATGGAATTCATAAGATGTCCATATTAAAAGGGTATGGACACAATTCATCAAAATTGATTTTTTTGCGTTATTTTTGTAAACCTGTAATGGTGTCTTTCATCATTTTCCATTCTTGGGAAAAGGATGAATTGTATAAATCCACCATTGTAATGAAAAATTAGAGAGAGGGAAGAAAGGTACAATGAATAACACAACCCTTAGCAAAGTGAATGCTAAGATGGAAGTGATGAAAATGTTTGAAAACCTCAACTCCTAGCAAAGTGAATGCTAAGATGGAAGAGGGAAGAAGATGGAAAAAGTTCGACCCGTAGCAAAATGAGTGCTAAGAGGGAAGAAGCAAAAAAAGGTTAGTCGAGTGTCCGTCTCTCAACAAAATTATAATAAAGAGAAAAAGAGACAATAAGAGGTTAGTTGTGCTCTATTCATAAAAAAATGAGTGTTAAAGGAAAAGAGACTTTACAAAGTGGACACGATCAACTCGTAATAAAAATGAACGATAAGAGTGATGAAAATATGTAAAAAAGGTTAGCTCCTAACACGGTAAGTGTTAAGAGAAATGACAAAGGGGAAAATTGAAATGTGCTCGAAACGTAAAAAAACATGAATTTCAAGGGAAACAAGACTTAATAATATGAAGTCGATCAACTCCTAAAAAAATGTGTGATAAGAGTGATGAAAACAAGGGAATTTGCAACACCTAAAAAAATGAGTGATGTTAAGGTGAAAGATGGGTTGAAATGTTAGTTTAGAGGATTCTTAACAAAGTGAGTGTTAAGGAATATGAAGAGGTTTGAAATGATTTTATGATCCTTTACATAGGTGAACATAAAGAGGGGAGAGACGAAATATTAGCATACTCAACTTGCGACAATTGTAAGTGTGACAAGAGGAGACTGAAAACACATTGGATGATGCTCAAATCTTAACAAAAGTATGTTAAGTGAAGAGACTTAGGAAATAAAATGATGGATTTGCTCAACTTTTAACAAGATGAATAGTAAAAGGGGAGACTTAAGAAGATGATGAATGATGTCAAATCTTATCCAAAAATGTGTGTTAAAAGATAATACATGACAAGGAAGTGAAAGTACTAAAATAACGAAAAAGGTAAAGGTCATCATAAGAAGTGAATAAACGATGATAAAAAGGTCTAAATCTCACAAAAATGGAGATAAGAGACAAGGGGAAGTGATGGATTAGTGACCTCAAATTAAAACAAAGTGAATGCTTTAATGAGAGAAGTGAAGAAATATTGAGGATATTAACAATGCAATAGAATGATTGTGAAGTACGACAACGTAAGATGATAGGATAAAAAAATGGAAGATGTCACAACTCAACAAAGTGGATGTGAAATGCAACAACGTAAGAGTGAGTAGAGAACAATATTGAAAAAATGTCAATAAGTTGAGAAATTAAATGTGATAATTTAAGAATGGGGAATGTTTAGAGTTCAATAAAATAACGTTAAACTTAAGACTTACGATAATGAAAGATCAAGGTGATCAAGAGAGCTCTTGAATTAGATAAAGTGAGTATCACAACGTCAAGTCTTAGATGAAAATGAAAGTGCTTAAGTATGAATATGGATGTCCACAACTTTGAGACTTAGACACGTGTAAAAAGTAACAAGATGGATGAGAGAGAAAATGTGAATGAAAAAGTGAAACACAAGTGTGTAACATGTGAGAAAAATGAAAAAATGGTGAAATGAAATTTGTGGCCTCTATCTTAGATTAGCTTTGACAAGGCGTGGCTTCTTGGGTAGCTCTCTCAACTAGGTGTCAACAAAATATCCTAGTGAGCACAAGGCTTATTTCTAGTTGACGGCTTTACTTTACCCCCTTTGAAAACCTAAGAAAAAACCTTGCTCAGAATGAATCGCACTGGGGTCACCACTAAGGATATCTTTGACTCTAACTCACAAAGGCTTTACTAGTCAGGTAGGATAAAATTTTTCCCATTTTGTCGACCGGTTCCCTCAAGGTGTTGACTACTTTGGGGTTCCTAGAACCACCCCTTGGTTTTAAATTAAGGCTTATGCCAAGGGGTTATGTTCTAGTTAAGCGGTCGAGCCATAGCTCTTAACTGAACTTGCAAATATAATGTTTTGAATGTGGTGTTTTTTTATCTTTTGATTTTAATGTGGTTTGATTGTACTCCTTTGGAAACCTTCATTAGTAGTTTTTGAGTGTTTTATCCACCTTTTTTGAGAGTGGGTCCTGTAATAAAGGATTATAAAATTTCTCTTGAGGTAGGTAGAGGATAAACCAAAAGAAGCAAGTTCACGCTTTTGATTTCCAAGATCGCTTAAAAAGCGCGAGGAAAGAGCATACACGTAAAAAATATTTGATTTAAAAAATGTTAATTCCCAAAACAAATAGAAACCATCATGTTTCTGATTTCCGAGATCACTTTTAAAGTGCGAGGAAAGAGCATACACATGAGGTTGTTACGTTAAAAATGTGAATTAAAGTTTAAAAACTACAATTTTTGAAAAAAGCAAGTGTTAGAAGAAATGAAACCATAATTTTTCTATAAATCCAAATTAGAAAATTATTTTTCCATTGCATAGATATTTTCAATACCTTTCCGTAAAAAAATATGAATTCATTCCGAGTTCGGAGAAAAATTTATGGCTTGGAAGATGGGCTATGGTAGCGCTCTCAGTGAAAAATTTGAATGTGAGAAAAATGCCCGATAGCTGGTTTTTTTATTTTCTGACTTTTGTACTTCACCTGAGAAGCTAAAATTTTGACAGCAAGGTTAAAAAAGAACAATAAACATAAAGAAAGAGTTAGATCACAAAATGATTAACTAAAATGAAAGAAAGAAAAATGTGGGGAGTCCCACCAGGTGCATGCCAAAATGTATGCAGAGAAAAATCACAGTGAATGAAAGATAAACAATAAACAATGCAAACCTTCCAGTAACCTTCTAATGTAAACCTCAGTAAGGTTGTAGAGACTTTATCTGTGGAACCTTGTAAATGAATTTGGGTGCTCTTGAATGTTCTCCAAATGTGATTGCAAGCGCTTCTACAAACACAAATACTTTGGAAAGATTTAGATGCAAATTGACAGAGTTTATTTGCAAACAATTCAGGAGGATTTGTAAGAGAGTAAGCTTGCAATTTATAGAAGAAAAAGTGGTTGGAAGTTGGTTGAACACGGTTGAATGCACATGCAAAAAAATAGCATTGGAGGAAGTTACAGTAGTGCCGGGGCATTTAGGGGCAGTAATGGATTTAATTGCAGAAGTTGCATCCGAGAAGGTGGTTGTACGTGTAATTCAATTACCCCCACCTTTCTAGGATTCTAGAAGTGTAGTTAACTAAGATGAGGATGTGGACTACAAGTGGATTCCAAATGGTTGTTGACTGAAATAGGTGGAACTAAATAAATAAATTTAATAAATATTTAATTGTGAGGAGATAATTAACCATTTAAATAAATAAATATATTAGTTAGAAGGAGTTAGAAATTAATTTAATTAATTCCAAGAGAATGGTGTAATTAGATTAATTTAATTGTGAGGAGATAATTAACCATTTAAATAATTAAATGTTTAATTATATTAGCTAGGAGGGTGTAGGAATTAATTTAATTAATTCCAAAGGCATATTAGAATTAAATTATTTAATTCCAATGGGTAGGAATATAGCTTAGGTAATAAAATTAATTTTAATTAATTCTAAAGGGAATATTTGAATGATGGAATTAATTTAATTAATTCCAAAGGGGTGTATTGCGGCAAGATAGAATTAATTTAATTAATTCTAATTAGATAGAAGTGGGATAGAGTATGTATGTATTTTTAGGGTGTTTACAAAACTACGCACATATATAAAAATCGGGCTCATCCATGTGAGTTTGCATGGACCAGGACAACTGTTTTCTTGCATGCATAGTGGCCATGTATGGGTCTGTCAACTCCCATCTATACAACCCCTTAAGGCCCATTGTGCTGCGGAAACGGGCACATACAATTTTAGTTTTGTCCTCAACATAGCCCATACTTGGCCCAACATACTCCCCACTAGTTCTCATCATTCTTAGCCCCTTAGGAATTTGACCTTGAGGTTTGGAGTTGGATCTTTAATGTTTTGAGAAATATCATGCTCTATTTCTTATGACTCCTTCACACCTTCCTATTCATCCTTCATATCCACGATCCGTTGGTTCTTCCACATCTTCCGGTTATACTGAGGGTTCAGTGCGCTCTTTGCAAATTCCTCTGCCTCCTCATTCAGCTTTAGTTTTCTCCTCTTCCTCTCGATTTTCTCTTTTTGGGGAGAGATTCGTGTTAGCATTATTATAGGTTGTTATGGTCCTGCTCCTTGGGTCCTTATTATTATAAATACCATTTTAAAGTGGCACTCTCCATGGACTACTTCCACGTCCAAGTCTTCATCTTCTTCTTATACCTAAGGTGGAGTAGCCACGCACTTAGTCTCTACTCGACTATCGGCTGCCTTTAGCCTCTATGATCTAAGACACCAAAATCTTCATGTTCTTTGTCAACCTCATCTATCGCTATTATTTCTTTAGGTTGTGGGGCTGACACAATCTCCACCGCATGTTTTCCTTTAAACAACCCTAGGAGCGTGAACTCATTTTCTACATACTTTTTATTCTCCATCTTAGGCTTAAGTTGAAGGTATATGACCGCCACTCCATTGTCCCCAATAGCTAAGCTTACTGGATTCATAGTTATGACATCTGAGATGAGCCTCTCAATATATGTAGTTCATCCCTGAATGCACATATGCCTTCCTCGAGTGTGGTACTCACAGTCTACCTTGTCTGCATTAAATTTTACGTGGTTCACATCAGTAAATTAGTGGACTAATGCACGAAAGTAGTGCAATATGAAGGCATATGACAGTTTGCACCATTGGTCCCATGCCCCATCTCTCATAGAAAATTACGTGATGCACAAGTGTTGGTACACCATGAATTGTACTGCCTTTCCCACCACTGAAGGTAGCTCCTTGAGAATGCGCCACTCCTCAAATTTCACATGAAGTCGGTCATACCACATCTCTCGCCCTCTACTTAAACAACCCACTCATTGATCCTTCACATAAATATTTTTCAAACCTATCCGCGAGGGACTTCTTTTCCATGGGATACTACCAAATCTTGTTCTTTGTCCCATCAAGCACTCTAATTCCTACAAACACAAGGGAAATGAGGATAGCTCAAAAAATTATATTCTCTCCTGTGTGTGCTTCCTCAATAATGATGTCTGCAATGTAGCCTGCTAGGTTGTAGACTACTCCCTAAGACATTTTCTTCACAACATGCAACAACATGGTATTCACTGCGACCATCTCTCTTGACCATTCAACTTAGCTACCGGATGTGTTGCTTCTGAACCACTCGATAATTCTTCAATTTATCAATGTCCATTCTACATGGACCCTTATTATACCCCAAATCCTTTCTTGTCTCTATGATTTCTTCTTTATCAGTCAGATCACTAGCAAGGTCTACCCCTGTGCCCTTCAATCATGTCAGTGTTGAAATCAGGGTTGTTGTGATTCTAACCCTTCGTCTGGTGAAATAGAAGAAGTCCTCATAGACTCTTCTCATCAACCATTGGTATAATGGTTCATACTTGCCAAAATATGGGAGCTCATATAACTGATAGACTCCTACCTACTTCAAAAATTTGTCTCCAACGTTGTCATAAATTGGCATATCCTCCATGCATGCAGTTATTGGTATTTATATTCAACAATGCATCTAAATCTTTCTTGTTGTCAGATGTACATTGGTTGTAGTCACTTATTTTATACCTTCGGATGTGGGAATCCCACTCTTGTCTAACTATCACACCTGCTAGGTAATCTGCATCTATGAAAAATTACTCTCAAGATCCATTTCAAATTCATCTTCTACCTTCTTCTTTCCTTTCGTGCTTGTTGTAGGTGTTTTATTTGGTGCTATCATAAATATCCCACCTTTTCGTTATCTATAATGAGAAAAATCAAACCCTAGCTTGAACTTGCATGCCCTATCTTGATACCATGTGCTCCAACTCCTTTTCAACACCTTTTCTTCATTCAAACCCTTCACCAATGGGGACGTAAGCCTCTTCCACATAATAATCTGCTCTCCACATCTAGTTTCACACTCTTCATACCTCAATATGACTTTCTCGGCTTGATCACACTTAGCTCGCTCAAATACCTATGATCGTAAAGATAAAAATGAAACCGCATCATGTCCTTATATAGATTTTAAAAAATTTAGTGCATTTATTACTCCTTTACCAACCAACAATCCTCTCATTAATTGGCCATTTCCTCAATCTCCATGTGGTACATCTTCACGCCCCAACTATAACCTTCTAGTGCACCTTCCTAACCTCGGCTACAAACTTCTCTTGACACACTTCCATGCACCCAAGTACCTCACTACTATGCCTTCCCTAGTAGTCTCCACAGTTGTTTCTTACCTCGCATTATATTGTTCCAGTATTTATCTCTATCTATGGTCATATTTTTAAGGCAATCTCCTTTCTAAAATCTCATATCCAAACTTAAATAACACTTGTAGCAATTTCTTTATGTGTACCTAGTTGTAAATGGCCACCCCAAACTAATGGTATGTGTAGTCCTCATGCATGAAAATTCTTCAAATGGTAATTAGCTTCCAACACTCAAACACGCTTATTACAAAAAACACCAATAAAATTAAAAATACATAGCAATGAAGAAGGAAATACATTAAGGAAATACAAAAATCAAAACCTAGTCTAAATGGCAACACTCCTTATTACAAACACCAAGAAGACTTATTTATAGTAGGGCTTTAGCCTACTCCCGTTGAAGTAACCAGGTAACCATATCCCATCAAGCATCTCTAACTAACAAGCTCTTGTTTCAAGTATGTGATTGTTAACATATGGTCCCAATCAATGCACTTTAAGCTTGCTTGGATAGAACAGAAACTTAGAGTCATAAAGAAGAACCATCTACGGCCCATCTCAAGCTTTTTGTCCCACGATGTGCTGTCATGCCATGCCATGCCTTCTCGCCTAGCCTTTTCCTTCTTACGAATCCAACGTGTTATTACTCATCTCTCATCCAACTTTATCAAATTTTTAATTCTTTCTTCCGGGGATTTCTCATCAGCTAGACCTCCAGCGTGCGTAATACACAAAGAACATAACATGAATTCCATAGGGAGAACTACTTCCACACCAAACACTAAATGGAGCAGTGTGGCCTTATTCAACCTCTTGTATGTTGTTCTATACACCTAAATCATGGAATAAAAATTATCATCCCAATCTTTCCTTCCGATGTCACAAACTTATGTTAATGTTTGGCTCAAAATATTGGTGAAGGCCTCAACAGTCCCATTTTCTTGAGGATGATAGGTTGTAGTCTTATGGTGCACAATCATAATTTCATCCAATAGTATCTTGATCATATCATTCAAAAAGTGTTAACGCCTATCACTTGTCAAGCTTAGCGGTCATCCATACCTTATAAGAATATTTTCCCATAAGAACACAGCTATTGTAGCTGATGTAAAAACCTTGGTAGATGTTTCTTCTTCCCACCTTGTAAGATAATATATGCAAGTGATGATGTCGCGTGATCCAATTCTATGTGCGAGATGGAAAAATAGGACCCACAAAGTCTATAGCCTATTTCTCAAATGCCTCTACATAATGAATAGGTCTTAAATTCATTTCATCTCTTTGCTCGGAGTTTACTAACGTGCTAATAGTGATCACATTCCTTACAATATGATTTACAATCTTTGTAGAGGGTCTCCCACAATAATTCAGTAAGTATAATCTTGCACGTAATGGCGTCACCTAAAATACCACCATGAGACTCTTCCATGATGTCTGCGTACTTGTGCTCTAGTACACATCAACTCAATACTTCATCTCAACCTAACTTGTATAGATCACCACTAATCAACATAAAAGGTACCGCATGAATTGCAAGTTATTTCTTCTCTAAGGATTTCATTCCCTCTAGTTTGATTCTTGTTTATAAAAAGATAGAAATATCCTCCCACTCCGAAGGTCCATGTTATAACTTGTATAATTGTACATCCAACATTGTATCTTCAATTATATGCGCATCCTCCCTGCATTTGAATTCTTGATAAATGGTTTGAGGGCATTTATTTTCCTGGTTTTACCACAACTGTGAAATCAAATTCTTGGAATAAGAGCACCCATCGACATATGAGCCCCTATAAAATGGGCTTGTTTACTAAGTATTTCAAGCCATGTGATTGATTTAAAATAAAAATGGTGTTCTTTAGAAGTTATTATCGAATTTATGTAGTGCATAGATCATTGACAAGGCTTCATCATCGGTAGTTGTATAATTCTACTCTGCAAGATTCAACTTTCTACTATAAAAACAAATAAGATGATCTATAATACCTTCTCCATGTCGAGCTAACACCACACCTCCACTTGTACATGAAACCATTGGTTCTATGAGTGAAAACATAGAATAGGCGTTGTAGTAAGTCTCTCCTTGATATGTCTCAAATGCGCACCGATATGGTTAACCCCAAATTCTGTTTTCCTTTTAGTAACTCTTCCAACGGTGTGGAACCCTTAATATATCCTTCGATAAATTTTCTATAATACCCAGTGTGACCCAAGAATCATGCACCTCGCTCTAATTGGTAGGCTCTTTCGGGCCTATAATAAGCTGCAACCTTAGCTAGATCTACTAACAAACCTTCCTTGTAGATGATGTGCCCTAACAAAGTGCCAAAAAGTGTAGCAAACACACACTTCTTGATGTCCAAAGAGATTATTAAGCTGTCTACATCTTTCAAACATTAAGCACAAATTGTCACCGATCCTTATCTAGTCCATACACCGTCAAATCATCCAAGTAAAATGTGAATAAAATCTGGAATGCCTAGACAAATATTTACAAAAATATCTGCAGCGCATTTTTTTAGACCAAAGGGCATCACAGTAAATGAAAAACTTCCCCATTCAGTGGTGAAAGTTTTTTCTTAATCCTCATGTGTAATCCTAACCTGATGATACCTAGAGAATCCATCTATAAAAGAATAGATTTCACGCCCTATAACGCCTTCTAATATCTCCTTTGTGAAAAGTGTAGGAAAGGGATCAATCACACATGTAACATTCAGTTCTCTGTAATCCACACAAATCCTAATCTAACCATCTTTATTTATACTAATGATCATGGGGCTAACCCACTCGATTATTCTAAGGGCTTGATGATGTTAGACTTAAACATCTTGTCAATTTCTTCTTTAACTTTTACACACAGGTTATGGTTCATCCTATAGGGTCTCTTCCTGATCGAGCATGCACCTTCCTTAAGCTTGATATTCATCTCTCCTAATGATTCATGCACTTCTTTTAATTCATGGTATCCCCTAGGAAATAAGTCCTAAAAATCATAGAGCAACTCAACTATCTTTGCCACTTCAAATTCAGACCAATAATCTCCAATTATTTTCTTTTTAGGTTAATCATATGTACCAATATTCACTTCATTTTTCCTCATAGGTTCATGATAGGCATGTGTGTTGTTATCCACACCATCCAAGACCTCGCGCATACCCGCTAAATGGTCTATATCTAAATTTTCTACTTTTTCATCATCCACTAGGTAGACCATCTTTCATTTTTTCTTTCTCAAAGAAAGTGCGCTCACGTAACGTGGAATCATGTCTCTAATTCTTCATCAAAGCGTGCTCCTGATTCATTATCATCAAATAAATCTGGAATGAGTTCTTCCACCTTTGCACTATCTCCCATAGTTAAACGATTTATAACCCTTAATGCCTCTTCTAATAGAGGTTTAGTAGAGAAGTAATCAAAAGTCAGGACTATTCTTGTAATCAAATCCTACCAATTTTTAGTTTCTCTATGTAGCTCCACATATACATACCAAACACATGTGTAACCTTGTAAAGTGGAATAAAGTTTGTGCACCCATAGAGACGATAGTAAATATTCTACCCCAATGTTTAAAGCCTCTCACACTATTGAACGTGGTGTTGAATAGGTTGATTACCATGATAAGTGCATATTTGAGTAGGTGCATTTCTCTGGGAAACCAAGCTATTATAAAAATCCTAACTACATTCCATTCTACAAGATTATCCCTATGAACCACCCACCAACACACTGTTGTCCTGTGCAGGGTATACCCTAACATATTTATTATTTTAAATTGGTTTATCCATTGTTCCTCCATGGTGCGCAAGAATATTTTGGGGTCTCCTTCTCCAGTGTACCGAGGTACAAAGTTTTTACCTATCCTCCTAATGTAATGAGGCTTAATTTTCTACACAAATGTGCTCCTTACTTTGGTCCCAACCATCTCATAAGTACCATGAGCCCAATTATCACAAGCAATATTTGTAGTATCACTAATAGATTATGCATCTTCTGTGGAAGGATTCCTTCTTTAGATTGCTTGATTAGTTCTAGGTCTTGAATGGTGCGTACATAAATCCTATTAAGATCTTCCTCACTCGAAGGCTCAACATAGGGCATAGATTTCCCATCTATTAAAAGGATAATAACTCTTTCCTCCTTATTCTCAAAACTAATATATCCCTTGTTGAACTGAAGATCAACATTATTTGCATAACACCAAGGTTGCCCAAGAAGAAATGGGAAATTATCTACTTTTGTAAGCACTAAAGCCTCAAAATCCCAAGTGAACTTGGCCCCTTGTATAGTAATGGATGCATCTTTTAAAACTTTGATAGGAGTGGTTTTAGTTTTATTAGCCATAACCAATACATTAGAAGACAGGTTGTAATGAAGGTCTCCCAATTTGTACCCATGCATCTAAAGTAAGCACATTTACCTTCGCGCCTATGTCAATGAATATAGTACTCAAGAGCCATCCATTAACAATAACATTCAGAGTGATCTCCTTTTTGTAATCTAATTTATAGGGGGGGAAGACTCACATGAAGGATGTGACGTCCATTCTCAATATTCACGTGTGAAGTGTTTCGCTCTAGTCAAATCCCTAGTAATGGAATGATATACTCATGGCGCAACATTTTGCATTCTTCCTTCAAGTCATCAATATCCGATTTGGACCATCTTTGTTACCCTCTTATGTTCCATCTTCCGTGATTTCTCCTTTAAACATTGTATTTCCCCCGAAGGTCTCGAGCACTTCCTGGTCTCCTAATAAACCTCGTTCTAGTGCGTAAGATCTAAATACCTTGATGCAAAACATGCTCATTAGTGATGGTAGGATTTTTCTAATGCTTCTCTAGCACACGCAGCCTTCAAAGACGTGTAGTGACCTTCACGGGTAATACCTCGGTGTTACGGTGCCAAATTTTGTCTCCACTAATTGTCCATAGTGTGTAAAATCCTAACCATCCTGTGCATATGTTATCTTGTTTATGTTCCTTGCTAAGACACTCATATAAATCCGAGAATTCCTCATAGCTATGATTCCTCCCAGAAAGAACGTGTAATATTCGAGGACATTCACGCCTACGGTGGTCGGGTGATCCGCATGTAAAGCATGTTTTGTGAGGGAATTCAATTCTTCCACCACCACAGCCTCAACCTCCGAATCCACCATGGTATCCTCGACCTCTACCACATCCTCCTTCATAGTTCCCCTTGTTACGATCATAATGTGCTTGATTGTGATTCTAATCTTGATGCTCTCCTTTACTCTTAGATTTATCGATATTCTGTATGTTGCACACCAATATCTATAGTACCATGGATATTACCAATCAAATTGTAGTTTTTTGTATTATGAGTTATAGACTGGAAAATATCACAATAGCATGATATATTCTTCCTTATCACACGTTGTAATAATGGGAAGAAACTAGCATCATATCTCACATTCTAGAAATATCTCACATATCTCACATTCTATAAATATTCGGGTGACATATCTCACATTCTAGAAATAATGAACGTAATGTTCCGCGGGGACAACTATCTTTGGTGTGCCCTTCCAATTCACAATCTATACACCAAAACTAAGTGCACGTCTCATGTGCCAAATTTGTCGATAGTTTCTCCAATCTGTTTTTCATAGCCGCAATATGTGCATCCAAGAATGGGTTAACTCCAATGTATATACTCGATTGCCTTAGCATGAAAAGTTAATTTAAGTGTTTTGCACGGATTAGTGTATGTCTTATGTGACAGTGCCCTTCTAAAAGGTGTGATTAGGACGCCAATGAACCATTGTGCATCTTTGTCTTGCGTGAATATCATAAGAAATATTAGATAAAAGTGTTTTGAAATGGACATCATACTCTTGGACACTCTTAGTAGTGCCCTACTTAATATCCTTGAGCGCACTTATACTCTTCTACTCAAATTCAGGGATATATAACTCTTTAAGGAATGCATCTTTGAATGTTGCATAATCTACGCAAGTTTGATTAGGGTCAAAATTCATGTACCAACTATGTATGCATCCTTGTAATGTAGTTGCAAATTGACTTTCCTTATGCTCAGAATTCATGATCCCTTTTGCACACCACAATATCTCACACATGTGCACATGTTCAGCAACATCTTCTATGCCCCTATACTCTGGAAGACAAAGAGACATCTCTATGTAAATATTTTTGGGTTGACGTGGACCTTTCCCACCTGATCCAGAACCTCTTGTGTTACCTTTACCTTTAGAACCACCAGATCCACTAGAATTATAGCCACCTATACCCCCTGATCCTCCACATGTAACCGGGGTGTACTAGATGATGTACTTCCCTGTGTCCCACCAATAGTAATGTACTAAACTCCTACAGTCTTTGTGGTGATACTACTCCCTGAATTGAGCCCCAAATTTTTCACACTCAAGTTATGTGCAGATGATACGTGTGAAAAGTTACCTCCAAACAAATATGAAGACGTTTTACCTACCATAGATGTACTTTCTATGTGACTTACTCTTGCTTCCTATTGCCCAAATTAGCTAGCTGACTATTAGATGTACTAGAATCTTTGGAAAACCAAGTGCAAGGATAGGTTTTCAATTAGATTTAGATGCGCACTTATGACCCGGGTTGTCTCTATTGGGCGCTCTGTGTGAGGCCAAGGAGGGTTCCCTATCATGCTTGCCCAAATGGGGCCAAATGGGGAGTTCATGATGTTACGGCTCAAAATACTTCATGAGCCATATCTCTCCTCAATTCCATCTGCTATGTGATATCACGTTGCTTCTCTATCTCCCTCTCACATGCCTCATTTTACTTAAGTGCATTTCTTCTCTCTGCGTCTTTCTTTGCTAGGTCTTCCATCTTTCACCAAAACTTCTCCTATCCCCATGCATGGTGAGGTTTAGATAGCCATCAATTTTACTCTAACTTCGGGTTACCCTCAATATCTTGATCGCTAGTGGAATGCCTTGCAAGTAAGCTCCCCTAGGATACCATAAAAATTGGAACTCAGCTACCTTTGGGCAAGAATAAGTTGAAATTGAGTACTCCAAAATATTGTTGTTCAAAATACCATGGAACCAAGTAGTCCAAAAAAGTGTGAGATATCTTTAATTACATTTAGATGCATAAACAACCAGCCACTCATACAGTTCTACTAGGAAAATAACAAAGAAGCTCTCATACAAACAGTCATACATATTCTTTTCCACCCACGTGCATGCATCAAACTCAAATCCAATGCCAAGCCTCGTGCGTACTCTTCTTCTAGATCTTTTATCCACTCCTCAACACTTGCTAAGGTCAACCTGTATGTCTTCATCATGAACCATCCTGTAAACAACGTAAAAAGAGGTCTTGGCAACAAATACAATGATCTGACCTATAATTTACCATGAATAACCCAAAGCGTCTTTGGCACATCAGGGCCTCATCGAGCGCTCACCAAAAGTGTGCAAAGGTACATGGCCCCTCCTTAGATTTGTTTATGTAGGATGTGAACTTGATGAAGATATAATGCATTCGAGATCCATAAATATCATAAACATTCCACTGAGCATATTCGAGATCTAGATCTTAAAGAATCATGAATAAAATGATAAACATAATGAAATCTGTTAGAATTTGAGGATTCTAATAAATACGGATTTAATCAACGTGCATATTATATAATGTTTACAATAAATATTTAAATAAACATTACATCATAACATAAGTAAATAAATAAATACTTACATGAAATAAATAACACATGTGACACAAAGTATTTATAGTGGAAAACCCCAAAAGGGTAAAAACCACTTTGAAAATAACCTTTTACTTCAGAGAACTTATTTTACATCTAGTAAGATCACCTCCTCCTTAAAACCCTATTTACCAAGGGTAAAACCAAATCACTTGATTTGCACACCTTTGATATATTTCTGAATATATCAAATGAGGACCTAAAGTCCTTTTTATATAAGGTGATCGGGTATGTCTCCCGACCCACCTTTTCAACCTAAATGGTTGACACATATACCTAGGTGAGTTTATTTAATAAATATAAACATAAATTATTCACATTATTAAATACTTACCTAATGTATATTACCTAGGTATGAATATTTAATAATAGAAAAGTATTTCATATTATTAAATATTTAACCTATATAATAGTGATGGACCCATATTAATTAAGGGTTGGCTAGACCACTTAATCATTATGTTCCAACACTCCCCCTTAATGTTAAGTGGGATAACATATGCTAATATATTACCTGCCCATGGTACACTATAGGATTTACAATCCTTAAACCATAAAGGTTTTAGGCTAGCATATCGGGTGAAGGAATTATAACACCTTCATCATACTCAAGTTACCTTTTGGTACAAAAGGATTTTGAATCACAAAGATCATCCCATGATCATTAGCTAAGTATGATTTGTGATTTTTACATATTCTCACAAGTTCTCATAAAAGGTTATTGAACCTAAGCATATATGAGCCTTTTATAACCAAGGACCTCCTTAATAATATGCTTGCATTGGATGTTTACCAGTAAACTCAATAGCACTAAAGAGTTTATTGAAGACTACCTTTAAGATCTTTCTACACTTATTTCTAAAAATAAGCCGAGGAGGTATACATGCCCGAAGGTCTTTTTACACTTTTTGAAGGTCTTTTTTACAAATGCCCGAAGATATTTTTACAAAAATCAAGTTCCATTAGGAGGTGACATTGTCATGCACACTCCCCCTCAATGACAACTTTGAAAATCCAAGATTTTCATGAAAGTGACAAAACTTTATAGCACTAGGGGATTTTTGAAGATATCAGCAACCTACTCTTCAATCAAGCACAAACTTGAGATCTATCTCACCACTTAGCACCTTCTCATGGATGAAGTGTATATGTATCTCAATGTGCTTCATCCTCTGATGTTGTATTGGATTATGTGCAAGATCTATGGTGCTTTGGTTGTCACAGAACAAAGGAACACTATGTGGATCCTTCATCTTTATCTCATTGAACAACCTCTTTAGCCATAGAGCCTCTTTTGCAGCTTCCATTGCACTTCTATACTTAGCTTCTATTGAAGAGATAAAAATAATTGGCTGGTTTTTTTTTACTGCACCAAGTAATGACACCTGCACCAAATTTAAACACATAACTAGAAGTAGATTTTCTATCCAATACATCACCAACATGATCAGAATCACAAAATCTATATAAGTTAGCATTTTCATTCTTAGTATAATGCAACCCATAATTGATTGTACCTTTAATATATTTAAGAATCCTTTTGCAAGATTCCAATGATCTCTATAAGGTTCTATATAAACCTAGAAGCAATTCCTACTGCATAGGAAATATCTGGTTTGGTGATAGTTAGATATATCAAACTACCAACTAATTGCCTATATAAAGTAGGATCAAATTTTTCACATGCAGGTTTAGGATCAATTTTCAGTCTAACTTCCATAGGAGTAGAAATTGGTTTACAATCAATCATGTTAAACTTTTTTAGTACATTGGTTACATATTGTGCTTGAGAAACAACAATAGAATGTTTATCTTGAAATACAACCATGCCAATAAAATGATGTAAGAGACCTAAATCAGTCATTTCAAAGTATTGTTTCAATTTTTCTTTAATTCTACAAATTAAAGTAGGATTATCACCAATCATAAGCAAATCATCAACATATATATAAACAATGATAATATGTGATCCTTCTTGCTTAATGAATAGATCATTGTCAGAAGAACAATTAACAAATCCTAATTGTTTAAAGAAAGAATTAATTTTTACATACCAAGCTCTAGGAGCTTGCTTTAAACCATACAAGGATTTTTTCAATTTACAAACATAGTTTTCTTTACCAGTTTCTTCAA
The DNA here is from genome assembly GCA_018340775.1 of Taxus wallichiana var. yunnanensis. NCBI lineage: Eukaryota > Viridiplantae > Streptophyta > Pinopsida > Cupressales > Taxaceae > Taxus > Taxus wallichiana. The sequence continues at coordinate 728,784,916 of CM031234.1, read as the reverse complement.
ATCCTTTAGGTTGAGACATGTAAAGTTCTTCTTTTAAATCACCATTCAAAAAGGTATTTTTCACATCCATTTGGTGGATTTCCCACCCAAATTGAGCAACAATTACAAATAAGGTTCTAACAGTACTCATTTTAGCTACATGGGCAAATGTCTCAACATAATCAATACCGGGTTTCTTAGTGAAACCTCTAGCAACAAGTCTAGCTTTATGTTTTTCAATACTACCATCTATATTATATTTTACTTTGTATAACCACCTATACCCTATAATACTTCTTTTCTCTGGAGGTGGAACCAACTCCCAAGTTTGATTTTGAATTAGGGCATTATATTCAGCTTATATTGCATTGATCCACTTCTCATCTTGAGAAGCTTCTTCAAAAATTTGTGGCTCAGGTTCATACAAGGTCATTAATGCATGGTACGTATGATGGCTTCTGGTCATTTTCTTAAGATCAATAGGATTAGAACTCTCTAACATAGATTGAGACCATTTTTTTTCTTAATTAAGGAGTTAGGAGATTCAGAAGCATCTATAGTATCAACACAAGAAACGTCATCATGACCATTTACTATATTCTCAATATCAGAATCATAACTATTATTAGAAATATTGACAGAGTTAGGAACATCTTTACCATTATCAGATGAACAAAATCATTTTTCCAAAACCACCACATTACGGTTTTCAGTTACTTCCCTTTTTACAGGGTCGTAAATCCCTAGACATGCAGTGTTAATACCATATCCAATGAAAACACAAGAGAAAGAAGTCATATCAAGTTTATTTCTTTTCTTTTTAGGAATGTATAAAGAAGCAGGACTACCAAAAACTTTAGATGAGAAATATCAGGTTTTTGATTTGACCATTTTTTTAAAGGAGTTGAAAGATGAATAGATTTGGTGGGAACCCTATTTAGAATGTAGACTGTTGTGTTCATTGCCTTCTGGCCACGAAATTTGGGAAGACTAGCAAAATGAAGCATAGTGCGAGCCATATCTAAAATAGTCATATTCTTACATTCTACAACACCATTAGATTGGGGAGAATGAGGAGAATTTAATTCCCTTTTAATACCACAATCAATACAAAAAAATTCAAATGCTTTGCTAACATATTCACCCCCATTATCTATTCTAAGTTTGTTAATTTTATAATTTGAAGAGTTTTCAACAATGCTTTAAATTATTTAAATTTCCCTAGTACATCAAATTTATTTTTAAAGAAAATATGACCAAATCATCCTGGTGAAATCATCAATGAAAGTCACAACATATAAAGAACCATTTAATGAAGCTACTTCAAGAGGTCCTCTAACATCACTATGAATAAGTTCTAGTGGGGAAGAGGAACTCTCTTCAAGATGTGAGTGAAAGGGTTTAGCACTTTGTTTTGATTGTAAAAACACTTCACACACATCATGAGAAGAAGAAAACACAGGCAAACATTTCACAAGATTATATCTAGCAATTTCATATAAACTTCTATAATTAACATGTCCTAATCTTTCATGCCATAGTTTTGAATTATTCAAACTTTGAGAAACAAAATAGGATGTAGAATGGAAATCATCAAAAATATACAGACCATTTCTTTGAATTCCTTCAACTATTATATTATCATTACTATCTTTGATATACAAAGTATATTTCAAAATTTGAATAGCCAAACCATCATGAGTTAATTGAGAACATGATAAAAGGTTATTTTTGAGCTTAGGAACAAATAAAACATTATTCAACACACCATTAGCAAATTTTACTTTCCCTTTCTCTATTGCTTCTAAAGATGAGTTATCACCAAGATACACACATTCATTGATTTTCACAACATCAAATAAAGAATTTGAAACACCAGTCATATGATTTGATGCACCTGAATCTAGAATCCATTAGAATTAGAGGAAGAATACAACACAACATATAATGCAATCATTTTAGGAATATCATTAGAGCTATCCTTTTTCCTTAAATTGTATTTTGAAGAAACAATTTTTTTTTTATTTTTATGGATAGGTTTCTTAGTTTTGCAATCTTCATTTTTATGTCCAAATTTACCACATTTGTGACATTTACCACTAAAGCTAACATGTAATTAATTAGAAGAAAAAATTTTCTTATCAACAAAAGAAGATTTAGATCTAAATTTTTGATCTGAGAAGGGCTTATGAGGTTTGAAATTTGAATTCGAGCAAGAAGTGCCTAAGAGGCATTCTCCTTAGAGTCAAAGTTCATCATCACTTACTCTTCTGTATCAAAAGTGAACTCAAGGTATTTAAATCAGGTAGATCATTTTCATTTTGATATTTAGAGTTCAAAATAGAAATAAAATTCCTAAATACTTCATGTATATTTAACTGAACAATAAAGTAGATTAAGTTTTTACCAATTAAATAAAAATTACATCCATCTAATTGTGCTTTAATATTTTTAATTTTGGCTAATAAATTAACTACTTTTTCATCTCCTTTCATAGGAGTTGTAAGCAATTCTAAAACTAATTTAATAATTTTAGATAAACATGTACCTTCATGCATGGATTCTAGTTGTGTCCATACCTCTTTAGGATGTTCAATATTACCAATGTGTAGAAGGTACTCATCATTCACATTGTGTAAAATCATGGAAAGAGCCTCCTGCATTCATTATGAAGTATGTATTCATGTTATCTATAGTTGCTTGACGACCGGTGGGAGCAACCTCAGATCTAGAAACAATTGTCTAGAGTTTCCTCACCATAAGTTTTGATTTGACCTTGATCTTCCAAATGTTGTAGTTGGTTCCATTCAGGATTTAGGTTTTGTCAAGATAGAAATAGTTGGACGCCATTATTTTCTGAACTTGTAAAACACACCCCATTATAATATACAATGTACCACAGAGTTAGATACATATTTATAAAAAAAAAAAAAATTAATAGAAATAGATCTAAATTTTATAGATCTACATAAACTATTTAATCATAACTAATTTTTTCATTACAATGCATATTAATTAACCTCCCATGATCAAAATAATAACCCGCAATATAAAAGGCTTTGCATTATACCCCAGACTTATATAAACAAATTTCGACCATATAGAAGTGAAGAAGAAACCCTAAGAATGCAAAACAACTTACAAATTCTAGAAAAAAATAATGTAGACAAAGATCTAGCCAACTTAAATTTGACGTCTAAATGACCGTCATATTGCCTTATGTTTGGTCTACTGTCGTGATGGTCATTTGACCGTCAAATTTAATGGAGTCAAAAATTGTTGTGTATTTCCAGAATGTGAAATTCCAGAATTTCTTCTTCTATATAATATTAGGGAGGTTATATTTTAATACATTATATTAACCTATTATAATTTATAATGTAAAAATATATTCACTTTTAAAAAAGAGGTATATAGTTAATATAATGTAAATAAAAAACAACATATAGTCTATAAAAAATTATAAACTATAGTATATATACTTTTTAAAAAAAAAAAATACATATAACCCTTATTACAGGGCCCCTCATGAAAAAAGATTTAAAACATTTACCAGGCCATGTAATTTTAAATTCTACATAAACCTTAGAATTTACAAGAGGAGACAACATTTTTCACACATCCAATGGAAAAAATTCAAATCCTATTTTGATGGAGCTTTGTCTCCTCCTTCATTTACCATTGACAAAATTCAACCTGCACATATTAAAACTATAGAAAAAAATATTTCAAATATTTTACCCTTACCTCTACACAAGTTTTCATGGAAGGTAAGAAGTTTCTAAATTTTCCACCTGTGAATTCACCTTGATTCTTCACAAAGTAAAACTTTTAGGTTGCACTTATTTTAAATACCCTTCCGGTTGGTTGAAAAAATCTGTACAAATTAAATAAATAAAATATAAAACATTTGCTCTTAATTTATTTAATTTACCTTTCCAGGTTGGTTGAAAAAACCCATACAAATTAAATAAATAAAATATAAAACATTTGTTCTTAATTTATTTAATTTACCTTGTTGGGATTTGAAAACATCCGTATAAATTAATAGATAAAATACAAAACATTTGATCTTAATTTATTTAATTTACATTACATCATACCATGTTAAAATTTGAGGATTCTAATAAATACGGATTTAATCAACTTACATATTATATAATGTTTACGATAAATATTCAAATAAACATTACATCATAACATAAATAAATGAAGAAATACTTAGTACAGAAATAAATAACACATCATGACACCTTGATTTGCACACCATATTTACTAAGGGTAAAACCAAATCACTTGATTTGCACACCTTTGATATATTTCCTGAATATATCAAATGAGGACCTAAAGTTTTTTTTGTATAAGGTGATCGGGTATGTCTCCCGACCCACCTTTTCAACTTAAATGGTTGACACATATACCTTGGTGAGTGTATTTAATAAATATAAACATAAATGATTCACATTATTAAATACTTACATAATGTATATTACCTAGGTATGAATATTTAATAATAGAAAAGTATTTCATATTATTAAATATTTAACCTATATAATAGTGATGGATCCATATTAATTAAGGGTTGGCAAGACCACTTAATCATTATGTTCCAACAAAATCAACCATGTAAGAACTAGTTATTTCATGTTTAGCACCATTATTCATCCAATATATTCCATTGTATTAAACATAGTAAATATAAAAGTTTCTTACAATAAATAGTACCATAAGTTTATAGCGCATCGGACGACAACATAGCTCATACATAGCATTCTCATAATGGAATATATCTCTCTAACTACAAGATTAATATATATTTATAAGGGTGGGGAATTTCCTTCACCACTTACACATTTCCCAAAATAGGTCACATGCTTGAAAATAGTCATGCGCCTTCACAATAACATGTACACAAAAGTGCGCTAATAATAGATCTCTTATAGTTAACTAATAGTAGTAATCCTATTATTAACTCGAAATCATACATGGCTCTTAGTAGACACTCTTCCCAAAATAGAATTTGTGTGTCATGCAAGTCTCCATCCCATTGTGTGCTTTGTATGTTATCTCCAAAAATAGCCCGTAACCATGAAAATGGCTAAGTCCCAAATCAATCTGTCTTTCACGCGTGTTTCCTTCCCTATCATATTGTGCCTTCAAATGTGTCTTGCTCCCACACGTGAATATTATGTGTTCCCTCTCCTTAGTGTTATATTTTGTCTCCTCAACACCCACAAAACAATACTTTCTCCTTTTGTGGAAAAAACCACAATTATGAAGAATGCTTGGATTTGTATGAGCACCTAAGCAAGAAGCACAAGTAGGATAAGGGTGCAAGATTTGTTAGCGTACAACGCACTATAGGAGATCAATTGCTGCCAAAAGTAGAACTTGATTATGAGATGTTATCTGTATTCTAGTCACTACACGCGTTGAGGTTGCACGTGTCAGAGAAGTTTTGAAGGAAAATCCTATTATTACAAAAGAGGAGGTATTGAATGTAAAGTATCAAGACCCTAATCACCAAAAATAATTTTATCAAGAAACCATGGAAGTTATTAGGAACTTAAAAGTTGAGATACAATGCTTAAAAGAGTAGTTGTGGAAGATAGAATAGGAAAACATAGTTGAGCTTCCTCAGAAGGATGTTGACAATTTGAAGGAGGTTTCTAAGATGTTGCAAAAAGAAAACATCATTCGTTTGTTGGGGGAATGGATAAGGGGGAAGATGTCGTTCGTTGGAGTTGAGTGCGAGAGATAGATTTTACATGCTAACTTACCTCCTCATAGTCTTGATTGTGACAAAGAGATCACTCGAATGCATATGTTCAAGGATGAATTTTGAGTAACATTTTGATTGAAGAAGAGAAAAGTAGAAGGTAATGTACTCACCTTGGATGTGTGGAATTAGATGGGGAGACCACCATTACAGCCATCTTCAAATGTGTTGTTTATGGAAAACATGACTAAATCCATGCCCATTATATTATTGAAAGATGTTACTATTACCATACAAGGGGAAAAGTTTATTGGGGACTTTGAGGTCTTGGAAATTAAGAGGCAAACAGTAGCTTTCCAGCATTTCTTGGGCACCCTTGGTGTTATGTGAATAATGTTGATCTGCGCTTCAATAAAGGATATATCAGTTTTGAGAACAAGGAAGAGAACTTCATCATTCCTTTGGCGGATGGAAAATTTGCACCTTATGTGAAACCTTTGAGTGAAGGGAATTTGAACAAAATTTATGTGTGCACCATTAGAGATCATGAAGTTCTTGAGCCATCAAAGGAAGGAGTTATTTAGTGGAACGATGCATAGTATATGAGTGATACAACCAATGTTTCTTATGAAAACTTGGCACATGGGACCTATGAAATGATTGGGTGCAAGACAAAAAGTGTATTTATGCACATAAGTAAGTCAATTTTTGTTAGGCGTGCAAGCATCCAGGCTTCTTCCTTGTACAAGGTACAATCTTTTCTAGAAGGAAATCCTCTGAAGTATTTATGTGCGCATGAAGGAAGCCCGGATGGACAAACCAAGTTGAAATAAGGAATATGCTAGTATATACCTTGTGTGGGATAGTTGCGCATTGGTGGATGGTACACAAAGATGTTCTTCTATAATGGTGAGAAGTGAGAATTGCCTTCTTTGTTAGAGTTCTTGAACAATGCACTTATTAAGACATGTGAATTCCATGGGAAGGATTCTACTTCACATCATTAATTTTCGAGTAGTGTGAGAGAATCTAGACAGAGGGGTAGGAAACCACACCACCTTCACTATGGGTACATAAGTTCTACTTCACCTTGTGAGGTTGTACCCACACATGATTTGTTTGTGTAGAGTTGAATAGAGAAACACGGAATTGGCAAGAACCGACTACAACTATGATTCGAGACCTTTGATTAGTTTTCACTAAACCTCCAGAGAACGAAGGCATTGCAAGTCATAAAGTGCTTGAGTATGGGAGATAGTGCAAAGGTTTAGGAATTATTCAATAGTTACTAGGTGAGTCAGACACTGGAGGTGCATTTTGAAGAAGAAGAGATGGATGAAGAACAAGTTACGCATGCCTACCTAGAAAAACAAAAACAAAAAAATGGTCTACATGATTGATGGTGAAGAAGTGGAGAATTTGGATGTTGATCATAATGTGGGCATGCGTGAGGTCTTAGATAGTGTATATGAGAAGGCGCGCACGTAGCATGATCCCATGAAAATGAAGAAGGTCAACATTTGGATGGATACAAATCCTAAGGATGCCATCATTGGTGATTATTAGTTTGACTCAGAGGTTGCTAAGATAATTGAGCTGCTACACAAATTCTAGGACTTATTTCCTAGAGGATATTTGAAGGGAATACATAAATCTTTGGGCTAGATGAGGATTAAGTTAAAAGAAGGTGCATGCTTGGTCGTGAAGAGGCCTTATAGAATGAATCCTAATCTACGTGTCAAGGTAAAGGAAGAGATTGATAAGATTTTGACATCTGGGATCATTGAGCCCATTGAGGAGTCAAAGTGGGTTAGCCCTATAGTGATAAGCATAAAGAAATATGGAAGGATACAAATTTGTGTGGATTATAGGGAGTTGAATGTTGCATGTGTAATAGATCCTTTCCCACACCTTTTACTAAAGAGATTCTGGAAGGTATTGCAGGAACAAGATCTACTCCTTCACTGATGGATTTTCTGGATATCATCAGGTGAGGATAGCTAAAGAGGATCAAGAGAAGACAACTTTCACCACTGAGTGGGGAAGTTTTGCATACATAGTTATGCCTTTTGGATTGAAGAATGCACTGTAGTATTTTCATGCATTATTGTGTAAACATTCCAGGACTTTATTGATGAGTTATTGTAGGTTTACTATGATGATTGGATAGTTTATGGGCTAGTGAGGGATCATTGTGATAATTTAAGACTTATGTTTGAGAGATTCTGGTAGTCAAGCATCTCCTTAAACATTAAGAAGTGTGTTTTTTCTACACCGTTTGGGACATTGTTGGGCCATATTATTTGTATAGAAGGTTTGTTGGTAGATCTTGATAAGGTTGTTGTTACTTAAGGCTTAGAAGAACCTACTAACCAAATTGAGAGTGCACGGGTTCTTAGGATACACATGATATTACTAGATGGACGTGCCCCTGGAGGAATTATTGAAGAGTAAAGGATAGTTCCATTAGGGTGAAGCACAACAGTGCGTGTTTGAGACATTCAAGGAAAGGCTTACTACGAAGTGCCTATTCTCCGCTTTCCCTCATGGACCAAACCTTTTAAGTACATGTGGGCACCTCTAACATGGCCATTGTGTTGGTCAAAAATTTGCCTAGATAGACAGATCTATGGATGACAGAGCCAATAGTGTGGAGGGCATAGTCCCCCCTCTTTGAGTCAAACAAAGCGAAAGCCGGTTTTTGCTATTTATATTTCTACTAGCAGGAATCTATGCAAGTCTCATATTCTCGCCTTCGGGGTTTGGGATCTCATCCAAGTAGGGGTGTTTCCGAAATGCGAAAAGAAAGGAAAGGAAGAGGGAATGAAGAAAGATGGTGTCCGAAGGAAGAAAAGAAATGAATTCCAAAGCAGTGGAAAGGGGAAGATTTATGTTTTGGGGTTGGTAGTAAATAGAGCCAAACCTACTTGCATAAACAAACAAAGCAATACCGATGATGAATAAATGACAAAAATTAGATATGAATCTGGTGAGAATAAACACATACGAGATCTAACATAAGAAAGGAGGTCGATGCATAACACGGCTATTCAAAGACAAAGTATAAATATTTGTATTCTGTGTCTTTTTTAACATTGCAACCACCAAAGCTCAAAGTCTTTTTCTTCACTTCTATTTCTCGGTGAAGTGCGGGGCAAAGATATCCATCCATGGACTCCTTGTGACTTTTCTCGAGTCCGGCCTGAATTCCTCCATATCAATATGTCCCAATTCTGAGTCTCTGACGTCCATGCTGCACTCGGCCTGGGACTCGGGCATTCTGACCCTCTGATATTTATATTTCATTTCTTCCTCTGTAAGCTTAGCCTTTCCTTTGGATTTGATGGGTCTCTTGCTGGATGTAGACATATGTTCTTTCGAACTCAGTTGCTGATCTGCATGAAGAAGAAGTGAAACCCAACGTAGAAAGGTTGTATCAGTCATTTGATTTCCCATTGAAGTGCCAACAGAAGGAGGAGTTAGTTATTATTAGGCTCAGGGCACAGGGCGCATGAAAATTGCAGCTTACAGGGCTAAATAGGTAAGGCACACAGGAAAGGCGTGTTGCAAAGGTTAAACTGGCGCCAAAGGCGCATGGCACATAGATACTGTAGAGTGCATTTTATAAAAGGCGCATGAAAACATTGTGTTACATAGAGACAGGATGCGCCCTTTGGCGCATAGACTTTTCATGTTGCACTGGGATTTGGTGCGCCCTTTGGCACATGTAAGGTTTGTGTAACAGGAACTTTTCGTGCACCATGGCATAGCGCACGAAGGGTTAACACAACATGATGTTGTTGTAAGGAGGGATGCGCCTGCGCCTTCAAAGCCTTGTACTTAGCGCGGATAAAGCCTATGTTGCACTGATGCTGGGTGTGCCATTGGCGCATAGAAACATGATGTAGCAAGGAAGGTTGATGCGCCAAAGAGGGCGCAAGGTTAGTGCTTGTAGCATATGAAAGAGGTGCGCCTTGGGGGCGCAGAAGTTTACGATGCAGCAGGAAAGATGGGTGCGCCATTGGCGTGGGTTTTTATCATGTTACAGGGGTGACAGATGCGCCTAAGGGGCGCAACTATTTCTGATGTTGCAAGACGCGCCGGTGCGCCATAGGAAAAAACAATCCTTTTCTCCATCTCTCTTCTGTAAGTTTAGCAGGGTATTTGGGCAGTGAAACAGCTCAAAGATGAGGGAAACAAAACTATGCTTTTCAGACAAGTCCCCCTACCAGCAGATCTGGACAGAGGGGGAGGGATAATAGCAAAAGGAGGAGGCTTAGATCAACATTAGATATTTCAATACTCCAAACGCAAACTAAAACCAGACCACAAACACACCAAGAACCAAAAACATAAAATGCACGAGAGGGAGAAGAACCTCTTACCTGGATAAATAGTGAAAATCTTGAAAACGGGTCCACAATGCGTTGAAAACGACGAGGCAGAGGCTGACAGGCTCAGAGAATAAAAATCACGTGATATGCATCTGATGATAATGACATTTGGGCGCGTAAAATATATATATATATATATATAGGTGAGCTAGTCATAAATGCGCCACCCACTTTGTAAAGGGCGCATGAAAGTTGCTGTCGACATGGAAAAGCATGCGCCCTTTGGCGCACGAAAGCATTTTCCAGCATGAAATTAAGCGCGCCTTTGGCGCACCGAAAGGGATGTCGACATGAGATTATGTGCGCCCTTTGGCGCACCAAAAAGTGGCGCAACAAAAGTTGTGTTAACATGAAGGCGCATGCGCCTTGGCGCACGCAGGGAAGACTCAACATACAAGGCGCACCAAAAGGCGTGTTGACATGAGATTATATGCGCAAAGGCTTTAAAGGGGGTGCACCAAAAGTTGGTGTTACATAGTAATTCCATGCGCCCAGCCAAAAAAGACCAAAAAGACTAAGTTCGGAAACCAGATTTTCCCGGAAATGGATTTTGCAACGTTCCGAACACGGGATCCCTAGTGAGGGATCAAAACAAAATTTTGGTATGGTTATCGGTAAAATTGCCCTTGTCAATTTTACGGGATAATAAATTTGGCTCTTTCTGGGGACTATCACTGAGAAAAATCAGGGGTAGAGAATCCCAGATCTCATGTGCCTATCCATTGGGTAACAGAGTCAAAAACAAGGGCGACTGGAGGGAGAACAAGGGAAACACACAACAAACCGAAAGAAAACACATGACTAAAAAAACTGTACAAAGAAGAGAGCAAGCTCTACTTCCTGAAGATCTTCAAATGTTGCCCGCTATAAGGAAGCGGGAGCTCGGTTCCATCCAGATACGAGAGATAGAAGCTATTCTCTTCGTTGAGCTGCTTGATTTTGAAAGGCCCTCTCCATAGGGAATCAAACTTTCCGTGCATGCCCTTTGGCTCTCTTCGCTTGTCCCACAAAAGGACGAGATCTCCCACTTGAAAATCCCTCTGCTTGGCCTTCTTATCAAACAACCTCTTAACTTGATTCTGATGTTCAGTGATCCTGTCGACCACCCTTACTCTCTTTTCTTCAAGTTCTGCCAGATACATGATTCTCTTTTCAAGAGAATTTTGGAAAGTTTCATCTTCGATAGCTCGTGCCAAGCGCAGAGTAGGAAGTTCCATAGAAATGGGGAGTTCGGCATCAGTGCCATATAACACTTGAAAAGGTGACATGCCGAGAGATCTCTTGGGAGTAATACGATCGGCCCACAAAGCGTCGTACAAAGACTTGTGCCACATCCGCTGATTCTCATCCACTAACTTCCGTATGATGGTCACCAAGTTCTTGTTACTGGATTCCACCTGACCATTTCCCTGAGGGTAATAGTCTGAGGCGTGAGCCAAAGTTATCCCATATTCATAGCAAAAACTAATAACTTCCCGTGAGGAGAAGTTAGAAGCATTATCAGCAATGATTTTGTTTGGAATGCCAAACCTGACAATGATATTTTCTTTAATGAAATTACAAACCACCTCAGAAGTGGCATGCTTGACATGTATGGCTTCCACCCACTTGGTGAAGTAATCCATTGCTGTAAGGACATAGCTATGTCCGGCACTCGATTGAGGATTGAGTGCACCAATAAAATCAATTCCCCATTGTCTGAATGGTTCATTGATAATGACCGGCCTTAGGGGAAAGGCAGCCAACTTGGGCTTGCTTGACAATTCTTTGGCGGAGGTTCACACTTTGCCACCCAGGTGGCTGTATCTTGGAAGAGTGTCGGCCAATAGTACCTGGCTCGAATGATCTTGTGTGCTGTCACAGAGGAAGAGAAATGCCCCCCACAGGCTGAATTGTGAAAACTTTCCAGTATTTTTACCTGCTGAGGTTTGTCAACACATCGCAAAAAGATGCCATCTATCCCACGTTTATATAAACCGTCATCCCAGATGACATATTTAGCTGCTCTGAGCTTTATAGTGCACTTCTCCTTTGCTAGTTAGGTGCATTGGGCATTCGCCGTAGGTGAGGAAGAAAGCGATGTCGGAGTACCATTCATCACTAGTTGCAACAAATAGAACCAGAGGCAGAGAATCGGGCTCTTCCAGCCGGTCCTGTGCTTCATCGGTGTAGTCACCCCTTTCATCAGGGTTTTCTGAATCTTTGTTTTCAGCCATTAGCTAACACAGGCCCTTGCCCCTTACCAGCTTGGTTGGTTTAATATCCAGGTCATACTCCTAGACCTTTGCGATCCAATTTCTCTTGCAAGCTTCCTAACTCCTGCTGAGTTAGAATTGATTTCACCCGTGTCAGGGACCAGCACCACCGTATGCGAGTTTAGAATGTAATACCTGAAATTCTTCATTGCTTTGACAACGGCAAAGGCATGCTTTTCCAGTTGAGTCATTTTTAGTTTGTGAGGCTTGAGGGGAGAACTCATGAACGCGATCGGAGATTCAACATCCTCCGAGTTCTTTTGCATCAAGATTGCGGACACAGTATGCTCAGATGCATAACTGTACATGATGAAGTCCTTGGAGAAATCGGGACATACCAAGACTGGTGCATGAGCAACGGAAGCTTTTATTTCTTCAAATGACCTTTTCCCCTCTTCGCTCCATCTGAAAGTTGGTGACCCCTTCATCATGTTCAATATGTGACGGGTCTTCTCAGCAAAGTCAGGAACAAAACACCTGAGAAAGTTCACCTTTCCGAAGAAAGAATGAACACCAGTCTTGCTTGTAGGCAGAGTAAGGCTTTGAATAGCCTTAACTCTTTCGGTATCTATCTTTGTTCCTTCTTTGCTAACCACATGCCCTAGCAACTTCCCTTCCGTGACTCCAAAAACAGACTTTTTTGGGTTTAGGGAAATCCCATGTTCTCGGCACCTGGCCAACACTTGCTCCAAATGATCACAATGATCATTTCGTTGTTTAGAGAACATGGTTAAGTCATCTAGATAAACCACAATGACTTTCCCCATCATACCTTTGAATGCAAAGTCCATGGCCCGCTGAAAAGTGGCGCCAGCATTAGTTAGGCCAAAAGGCATCCTGCTGTAGGCAAATGTACCCCAGGGAGTAGTGAATGTTGTTTTAAACTGATCTTCAGCTGAAACTTCAATCTGATTATAGCCTGAAAAACCATCAAGCATGGACAACATCTCTCGATCCGATTCATCGCTTGCGAACTTGATCCATTATCGGAAGTGGGTAGTTGTCTTTCAAGGAAGCTTGATTCAAATTGCGAAAGTCTACGCATATGCGTATCTCACCGTTTTTCTTGCGCACTGGCACAATATTTGCTACCCAAGTACTGTGGTGGATAGGAAAGATGATTCTTGCATCCAGCATCTTCTGAATTTTGGCCTGGATAGTCCCCGAAATCTTAGGATTATAGTGCCTCTGCTTCTGGCGAAAGGCTTTGACATCTTCTTTCAACGGATGTCATGCTGAACGTCCTTTGGCTTAAAAGATTTTAGATCGGCATAGGACCATGCCAACACGTCCATATATTTTTTTAGCAACTTGACAAATTTCCGTTTCTCCTCGGGCAACATTTGCCAATGTTCACAAATTGCGGGTGCTCCATCGAACCTATATTGACCGGTTCGGTTTCTGGGGATGAGTCAGGGTCATCTCGCCTCTTCTTTTTCACAAAACGGTCATGCCTGTCGAACAACCGCTCCAGAGAAACCAGGCCCTTTGGGATTTTATTCCCTTTGAGCTGACATATGCCGTCATTCCCTTCGGATTCATCACCTTGATTGGTGACTGATTCACGGCAAGTGGAAGTAGATCCTTCAAAGTGTAATTCTTTAAAATTTTCTACCTTCTCTAGAAAGGCAATGAGTTGATTATCGTCGTTGAACACCTGCCAATGCTGAGAATTATCTGGCACGCTCGGGCGGAAAACCACCTCAATGGTGTATTTGTTTGTTTTCAAACCTGGGTGAGGGAGCATGAGAGATGCTGAAACAGCCAATGAATCGGCCATGTCATTTTGAGCTCTTGGAATGGATTCAATTGAAAAAGCATCGAACTCTTCGATGTTGTCCCACACCGCATTACGGTAGTGCCTGAGCCTCTCATTTTTTACTTGATATATCCTCTTGACTTGGTTTACAACCAACTCTGCATCACCTTGCACTTTTAGATTTTTAATTCCTCTTTCTTTTGCGGCTTGCATACCGAGTAACAGAGATTCATACTCAGCAGTATTGTTTGTGTTGAAAAACTGCAACTTGAAAGAGAGAGGAATGACCTCCTCTTCGGGAGATATCAGCACGGCCCAGCGCCACATCCACTAGTTGCACAACTGCCATCAAACTGCAAGGTCCAGATCTCATTAAGATCTTTTTCCTGAACGAGGACACCCGTTTTGTCCGTCTCGGTAGACAAGAAATAGTTCCCCATCCCTGATGATTCAAAAAGGATTTGAGCTTTGGGGTCTTCAGAGCTAGTAACCAAGTACTTTTTTTGTGATTCCGGCTCCAAAGTCTGCATTACGCCTTTGACGGGAATTCTAGCTTTAGACCAGTCCATATGAATTTCCCCACCAACTTCGCTGCAAAAACTTCTTCCCAGCAAAATTCCATAGGCTGCCGGAATGTCAGCAACGAGGACTGTCATCTTTACTCTTTTATCTGGGAATGCCGCAAACGCAAATTGCGCGTCTTTAATTTGGCCAACCAACGGAACCTGCTTGGTTTCCAAGGAATAACATCTGCCGAAAGGCTTGGTAAGAGTGAGGCCCAAAGCATGGGCGACCTTTGCCGGCATGACATTATCAGAAGCCCCGGAATCAATTATGCAGTTACTCAGCTTGTGTCCATTGATTAGGAGGGAGAGATAGAAAGGCTCTATCTTGCCTGATGCAGATGTTGAAGCAACATTTATGTGAGATTCAGGGGGAGTGGAAAGGATTCCTTTTGGGGAAACCTGATTAGATACAACAGCTTGACTTTGAATATACTTGGTCAATCTCACAAGTTGTTCGGGATTTGACTGAAGATACTCGGCTTCAGACATTTGGATCTTGGTCTTTTTTGCATGATCTATGATATCAAATGCGGCCAAGGGTTGCGTTGGTGAAGGAATGAGTCCCTCACCTCGCGATGATGGAATAGGATTACTGGCCTGGTAGGAATGTGAGAGGATTGATTTGGAGGAGAGATAGGGGAAAAGGTTTCCTTGTAAAAGATTTTCCAGGGAGTTCGAGTAGGAAGAGGATTACCTCTTTTAGCAATGATTGGAGGTGCGTTTGACATGGCCTTCTCTGTGGACATGGGCGAAACTTCCGCTTCTTTTCCTTGCGAGCGAGTAAAAACAACGTATGACTGTCCGCTTGCATATCCCTGGGTACCCTCTTCTTCATCAGATTCCTCCTCATCAAATTCCATATACCCGATAGTAGAGTCGCCAGTAGGTTCACCGACATCTTGATTATCTTCGCCCTGAGACGAAGGTTCTTCATAATACTGCTCTTCTTCTTCGATTTCGGCCAGAGCGTTGACCGGAGGAGCTTCAAGTGCCAACCGCGGAGCGGATTGCGGCATGGTAAGCGGTCTTTATGAAACATTGTTAGGAATGAAATTCCTCCGTGGGATATCCCGGTATGAGGAACTGGGGGAGGCCTGGGCCAACTGCTTCTTTAATGCAAGCAAGTCATTTGCCATCTTTTGAAAGGCTGGATCAGACGAAGTAGTGGGCGAAGGGCCCAAAGATTTAGGCTTGGCTGATTCCTTTTTCAATTCACCAGATATTATCAAATTATCTTCTATTCGAATGGCAGCGGCTTGGGTGAGAATCAAGGTAGCTACTCGCTCCTTGAAGGAGCAAGAAACTAACTTTTGAGCTCATAGTGTTTACGAAGAAACACTTTTGATTCTCAGTGTTGGAAGCATGGCAACAGGGACATGGTTGATTAGTGCATTGAACCGGGTGATAAAATCGCGCATGGTCTCATTTGCCTCTTTCTTCAGGTGAGTGATCCATGATAATAATGCAAATTCATCCTCTGAAGGCTTGTACCTGTCTTCAAAAGCATCCCGCAAGGTGGCCCTAACCGGTAATAGATCCGGGTGGTAAATCTTTGAAACCATTCAGCCACAGGTCCTTGTAGAGTTTCCAGAAAAAGGTGAACTGACACATCCTCGTGAGTTACATCCAGGATACTACATGACATGATGAATGCAAATACGTGGGAATCCATGCTCTGATTTCCGCTCCCATCGAATTTGGGAAAGTTCTTTCGGTTTCCTTGAGGGAGTGCATGAACTGGATGTGGTAAAGCCAAAGGACCCATCGCGTTTCCCCATGGTACCGCCATTTGAAAATCCGAGAAAGAGAACACGAGCTGGAAGCACGGTTCCACTGAGTAACAAGGCACTACAAAGGGATGTGGATGCCCCTTGTGAAAGATTCTTCCTTCGAGAAGGCGAGACACTCCTGGATGACCGGTCAGCCGAGCTTAGCGCTGAAAAGTGTGCCGGTGTTATGCTGAAATTATGCCTTTGAAGCAGATCGAAAGTAGGATCAGCTTCTCCATGGGCTCTCCTGCTGCGCGTAAAAGGTTCACCCGCCAGTGTACCTTCCAGATCTGCAACGTTATGGTGCAGATTCAAACTTTCTTTTTGGCTGTACTTGCTGATTTTCTGGTTTTTCTGACAAAAACCAGCACTAACACTTTTCTAAATATTTAAAAACTATCCTCTTCAGAAAACCGATTGCTGTTAATGACAAATAACAATGAGGATAAGATGGCAGAGAAGATTAGTAAGCTGATTTTCGGATCTAATTTTGACTTTTTTCAAAGGGTTTCAAACTTTTAGCAAACAGTCAAAAATTCAGATCTACGGCAAAATACTGATTTTTATAAAAACTCAGCGAACTAAAGGTCTCCAACTAGGCCAGATCTATGGATCTCAGAAGAAAATTTTCAATTCGGAGCACTTTTGCAAATTTGATTTTTAACAAAAAGTTCAGATTTACAAACAGATAGTGATTCTTCTGATTTTTCTGATTTTCTATTCTATCACTATCAAAGATCTGATAGATCTGTTCGTTCCCCAGTGGAGTCGCCAAAAACTGTTGGTCCAAAAATCTGTCGCCTGGACAGATCTATGGATAGACGAGCCAACAGTGTGTAGGGCATAGCCCCTCTTTGAGTCAGCAAAGCGAAACTAGTTTATTGCTATTCTACCAGCAGGAATCTATGCAAGTCTCACAGATTCTGCCTTTAGGGGTTTGGGATCTCATCCCAGTAGGGGTGTTTCGACTGCGAAAAGAAAGGAAAGGAAGAGGGAATGAAGAAAGAGCAGGTCCGAAGGAAGAAAAGAAATGAATTCCAAAGCAGAAAGGTCAGAAGATTTATGTTTTGGGGTTGGTAGTAAACAGAGCCAAACCTACTTGCATAAACAAACAAAGCAATACTGATGATGAATAAATGACAAAAAAGTAGATATGAATCTAACAGAATAAACACATACAGATCTAACATAAGAAAGGTCGATACATAACACACTATTATTCAAAGACAAAGTCTCAATATTTGTATTCTTGTTTTCTTCACATTCACAAGAAAGCTCAAAGTCTTTTTCTTCACTTCTATTTCTCATCCGAAAGATATCCATCCATGGACTCCTTGTGACTTTCGAGTCCCGGCCCGAGAATTCCTCCATATCAATATGTCCCACCCCGAGTCTCGCGTCCATGCTACACTCACTGGGACTCGGGCATTACGACCCTCCGATATTTATATTTCATTTCTTCCTCTCGTAAGCTTAGCCTTTCCTTTGGATTTGATGGGTCTCATCTTTGGATGTAGACATATGTTCTTTCGAACTCGATTGCTGATCTCGCATGAAGAAGAAGTGAAACCCAACATAGAAAGGTTGTATCAGTCATTTGATTTCCCATTGAAGTGCTAACAGAAGGAGGAGTTAGTTATTATTAGGCTCAGGGCGCAGGGCGCATGAAAATTGCAGCTTACAGGGCTAAATAGGTAAGGCACATAGGAAAGGCATGTTGCAAAGGTTAAACTGGCGCCAAAGGCGCATGGCGCATGCATACTGCAGAGTGCATTTTATAAAAGGCGCATGAAAACATTGTGTTACATAGAGACAGGATGCGCCCTTTGGCGCATAGACTTTTCATGTTGCACTGGGATTTGGTGCGCCCTTTGGCGCATGTAAGGTTTGTGTAACAGGAAATTTTCGTGCGCCATGGCGCAGCGCACGAAGGGTTAACACAACATGATGTTGCTGTAAGGAGGGATGCGCCTGCGCCTTCAAAGCCTTGTACTTAGCGCAGATAAAGCCTGTGTTGCACTGATGCTGGGTGCGCCATTGGCGCATAGAAACATGATGTAGCAAGGAAGGTTGATGCGCCAAAGAGGGCGCAAGGTTAGCGCTTGTAGCATATGAAAGAGGCGCGCCTTGGGGGCGCAGAAGTTTACGATGCAGCAGGCAAGATGGGTGCGCCATTGGCGCGGGTTTTTATCATGTTACAGGGGTGACAGATGCGCCTAAGGGGCACAACTGTTTCTGATGTTGCAAGACGCGCCGGTGCGCCATAGGAAAAAACAATCCTTTTCTCCATCTCTCTTCTGTAATTTTAGCAGGGTATTTGGGTGTGAAACAACTCAAAGATGAGGGAAACAAAACTATGCTTTTCAGACAAGTCCCCTACCCGGCGGATACGGGACAGAGGGGATGGATAATAGCAAAAGGAGGAGGCTTAGATCAACATTAGATATTTCAATACTCCAAACGCAAACTAAAACTAGACCACAAAAACACCAAGAACCAAAAACGTAAAATGCACGAGAGGGAGAAGAACCTCTTACCTGGATAAATAGTGAAAATCTTGAAAACGGGTCCACAATGCGTTGAAAACGACGAGGCAGAGGCTGACAGGCTCAGAGAATAAAAATCATGTGATATGTGTATGATGATAATGACATTTGGGTGCACAAATTATATATATATATAGGTTAGCTAGTCATAAATGCACCACCCACTTTGTAAAGGGCGCATGAAAGTTGCGTTGTCGACATGGAAAATCATGCGCCCTTTGGCGCACGAAAGCATTTGCCAGCATGAAATTAAGCGCACCTTTGCGCACCGAAAGGGATGTCGACATGAAATTATGTGCGCCCTTTGGTGCACCAAAAGTGGGTGCAAAAATTTGTGCTAACATGAAGGCGCATGCGCCATGGCGCACTGTGAGGAAGACTCAACATACAAGGCGCACCAAAAGGTGTGTTGACATGAGATTATATGCACCAAAGGCTTTAAAGGGGGCGCACCAAAAGTTGGTGTTACATAGTAATTCCATGCGCCCAGCCAAAAAAGACTAAGTTCGGAAACCAGATTTTCCGGAAAGGGATTTTGCAACGTTCCGAACACACGGGATCCCTAGCGAGGGATCGAAACAAAATTTTGGTATGGTTATCGGTAAAATTACCCTTGTCAATTTTACGGGATAACACATTGTCACAAAGATATTAGCCTAGCCTAGAGAAGGTATTGTTGATCATCCTATTTGTTTTATAACCAGAAGTTGACTTGGTTGAATAGAATTATACAACTATAGAAGCTCGCATAAGTTTAGACAATACTTATTGGCTACCCCATTTATATTCTATACAAATCACATGGCACTTAAGTACTTGGTGAATAAGCCTATTTCATAGGGGTGAATATGTCATTGGATTCTCGTTGTATCAAGTATTTTACTTTATAGTGGTGATTAAGCCAAATAAGAACAATTTTGGACCAAATCATTTATCAAGGATTAACTCGGGTGAGGACACATAGAGCATTGAGTATACAATGTCGGATGCTTAACTATTTACATTGAACCATGAACCCTTTGACTTGAAGATATTTTTGTATTTTTACATTCTAGTGTGGCACCCGAAGGGATGAAGAGCTTAGAAAAGAAACAACTTGCCATACATGTCGTGCCTTATATGTTGATAAGCAGAGACTTATACAAACTAGGTTAGGATGAAGTTTTCTGTCTATGTGTACCGACCATGAGCATGAATCTATTACAAAGGAAGCTCATGCTGGGATTGCAGGTGGAAATTATGTAGGAGATGCTACCACGCATAAGATTTTATTGGCTAGTTTGTGGTGGGAAACATTGTATAAGGATTGTAAAGAATATTGTAAGGCATGTGACCATTGTCAACACCTTGGAAAGCCTAGGCATAGAGATAAAATTCCTTTGAGGCCTATTACTAGTGCAAAACCTTTTGAAAAGTGGTAAATTGACTTTTTGGGTCCTATTTCCCAACCCATGTGTAGTATTGGATCGCGCTACATTATAAATTGTACAAATTATCTTACAAGGTGGGTAGAAGAAAAACCTACAAAGGATTACATGGTAGCTATGGCAACAAGGTTTATGTGGGAGAACATTATCATCTAATATGGATGTCTATTGAGTTTGACAAGTGATAATGGAAATCATTTCCTTAATGAGACTATCCAGATATTGTTGGAGGAATTTATGGTGGCAAACCATAAAACAACACCCTATCACCCACAAGTAAATGGAATTGTTGAAGCTTTCAACAAGATATTGGGACATACATTAACTAATATTTGTGATGTTGGAAGGAAGGAATGGGATGATAAAGTCTCTGTTGTACTTTGGGCATATAGGACAACATACAAGAGATTGAATAAAGCCACACCCTTTTAGTTGGTGTTTTATGCGGAGGCTATTTTGCCTAGTAGAATTCATGTTACCTTCTCTACATATCAGACGTAGGAGGCTTCGTTGATGAAAAAAATTGAATAACATATTGATAAAATGATGAAGTTGGATGACAGGCACATTATAGCATGATGGAGTCAAAAGATAGAAAAGGCTAGGAAGAAGACGACATGGCATGATAGGCATATTAAGGATAAGAAGCTTGAATTTGGATAGAGAGTTATTCTATATAATTCCAAGTTTTTGCGCCACCCTAGAAATCTCAAAGTGCATTGGTGTTGGGCCCCTAAAATATTGGCTAAGTACAAAAAGGCGCATGGGCGCACAAGGTAAAATCCTGCATGAAAGGGTTCTAGGAGGGTTTAATAGAAAAAGTGGCACGCACACAAGGCAAAACAAAGGTTTCAAGACTTAGCCACATTTGACGCATCAGGTAGAACATGAGAAAATCATAACCCGACGTGTGCATGCAGAGTAGTTAAGGTGCCAACTCGGAAACTTGAGGCCCATGAAAGGAATATACCTCGCAATAGAAGATTCCATAAGACCATCATTGCAAGGAGTGGAGAACTTGGGCCTGAAGGAGCATGCCCCCATGGAGGACCACATTTGACACTTGGTGATGGATTTGAAGCCATAGAAAGGAAATTTGGTGATTCAAGAAGCCTATATATACAAGCACCTACCGAGGAGAAGATATAGATAGACAAATATAGATTAGTAGAGAGCGGAGCTCTGCAGATATACTGCAAGGAACTCTGTAGGGTTGGGTAGAGATCTATAGGAAAAGGATGTAATAAGGGGTTGGGATTGTAAATTTTCTCTTGAGAACTGAGGGGTATAAATCCAGCTATGATGTATGACTTCGGTCTGCACAGCTGTGGTAGTCTGTAATGGATCCAATGAATGTAATGAGGTTACCAAACTTAATTGAATATGATTATTAATGATTCTGGTCCATATTTATAGCTTATAGTTATGATTCATGAATGTTTATGGAATAAACATAAATCCTTATGAATTTCCTTCTATTTTGGTTCCTATCTATAATTTTTTAAGTACCATTCCATATGGGATGACCTGCATTTGTCTAGAAGCCAAACCGAGTTCTATGATACATGTATGTCTTGTTTCCACTCACTCTTTTAAGTTCCTACCATAGATGATGTTTCCCACTTGACTCACATAAAAGAGAGACTCGATGCCGCGCGTGCCTTGGGTGAGTGCCCAAAGACCGCTAGGTGATAGGCCGATGTGCATGGGATTCCCTTGTTCTTTGGTGGGTGTAAAAATGAATAAAATTTGTTGGGACCATATGTTGTGACTTACATACTTGATTAAGGTGCTTTTCATTAAAGGTGCTAGATGGGACACACGATTCCAGCTTATTTCAATGAGAGTAGCCTAAAGCACTACTATAAATAAGTCTTTGTGGTGTTTGTAATAAGGTAATATTAGCATTTAGATTAGATTTCCTTTAATGCATTTACTTTATGTGTTTCCTTTCGTCATTGTTATAGTCTGTTTGTAGTATGGTGGTACGATGGTATAATGGTAAGTGAAGTAATATTTAATGCTAAAAATAAGGGCAAACTATAAATAGGAGGTTGGGAAATTCATTATTGGCATTGCAAATATGAAGAAAGAAAATAGCTCTTGCGGATTAGGGTTTCACTTTGATCTATGTGAAAAAATGTTTGAGGAATTAAGGCGTGAGTGACTAGATTTGATCTACAAACTAGAAGGAAAGAAGTTCATGGGCATAGAATTTTTTTTTTCGAGAGGCACCATATTGTGAAAGAGGTTATTCCAATTAGGGTTTGGCAGCTAGGGCATGATCTGAAAAGGGTTTCTTTACAAGTTTGAGGTCTGAGCTTAGAGAGGGTAGAAAAGTAGAGCAAGTAAGAGAAGTTGAAGTGCTAAGATAACCTAAACCATGACACCTAAGAAACCAACTATATGACCTAGGAAGCTAAAGGGAAAAGGAAAGGGAAAAGGAAAATAACAAGAAACCCCGTAAGCATGAATGAAGAATGGTATGCAGAGATGCAGTACTCGGATGGGGTTTTTCTCGAGAAGGAATGGGAGTCCCACTTAAGAAAAATGATGGTGAGTGATTACAACCATCACACAAACATGACAGAAAAGGAAATGGTGATGGAGTTAGTGCATCTGACAAACATGATGACACTAGAGGGTTTACCTATCTATAACGACGAGGTAAAAGTAAAGTTAGAGAAGGCGGGATTGTTGCAACTCTATGAGTTGCCTTATTTTGGAAAACCTAAGAAACTCTATCAATGGTTAATGTCACGCATACACAAGGACCACTTTTACTTTGCGGGGCACAAGATGTGCATAATGCCTCAACTAATTTCAAAATGCACAGCCTCATGTATGAAGGAGAGAGTATAGATGACGAACCAAGTGACAAGTAATCCATCAAAGCAACTATCTCTCGCATATGATTATAAGAAGGGGTCACGATACTTTGATATCGCAGAGATCCCAAACCCTATCATGAGAATGGTCACGCACCTGGTGACAAAGCTAAATGACCAAGAAAGGTGGATGTAGGTAAATAAGGCCTGGTTAAATGTGTGCAGGAAAATATTAGAAGGCACCATCTACAACTTTTCTTCCTTCATCGCAGATGAAATTATCAACAACACGCAGGAAGGAGACAAGATACTCTTTGGCAATGTCCTCTTGACAATTGTGTTTTCATAAATCGGAGTGCTAGATGCCATGAGATAAGTTTTTTTGGGAATATCCAGAGGAAGACCCATCGCCTATGAAAATATTCGCTAAGTATAGTTGCGATAGCATGATGGCTGCTCACAAGGCACGCTTGGAGAAATGGTATAAGCACTTAAGGGATGCATTTAGGGTGGAGTGGAGGGTCCTACAACAACTTCCAAAGCACTTACAGAGGGAGAAACTAACTTCACAATATACCAATACTTCACCGCTCAATACTTCCAAGTGGGAGTAAATAGATTCAAGGAATCTAAGAAACTAATGTTTAACCTTAGCAAAGTGGATTGAGACCATGGGAGATGTGCATGAAGTTTTTCTACCCTAAGAATCACACGTACGTGGAAAAGTACATGTCTCACGAAGTTCAAATGATGAGACCCTTGACTCTTCCAATTTTAGGGATGACCACGGCATGTGTATATCTTCACATAAGGCCAAAATTTGAGAAGGGCGCATATCTAGAAAATGATGTCTCCATACCTGATGACCCCATAGGTAGAAGGAAGCCCACACCAACAAAGAAAGGAAGAGAAGAGGTGCAAGGGAAAAAGGAACCAAGTGGCCAAGATACACCAATGGTGGGTACCCCAGGGACAAGTGCTAGGACTAGTAATTACACGCATAAGAAGAGGTCTCTAGTCAGAGAGAAGGCACTAGAACAAGAAAATCCTATCACAAAAGAGAATTCACCAAAGAAGGAAGAAGAAAGAGAAGAATCTCCTATACTGGAATCCCTAGTTAGGAAGAAATAGAAGGTGATGGAGGGGGCTGATTTGGAGGACACAGAGAGCTTAGAGGCCTACAGAGGTGAGAGGGATGATGATGAAGAAGATGAACTGAAGGAGCCTGTATCACCAAAGTATTTGAGGTGCATGATTTAGAGGAAAAGGGCAAAGAATAGGAAAATGAATTTCTCTTCATGTGGAGGAAGGCACCTAAGATAAGGGAGAAAGAGAAGAAGTGAGTACAAAAAATCAGACTCTAAGACTCATGCAAGAGTAGATAAATGAGGTGGTAGAAAAATAAGTGGAGAAAATAATTGAAGCCTTAGTAGTACAAGAGTTGAAGCGCAACATTGAATTAATAATGAATGAAGATAAAGAAGAAAGTGTGGGAAAAGATCATGACAAAGCATAAGAGGAGGCTCCAGTTTGAAGGTATGTATTCCTAAGGGTATGCGCACGGGAGGAAGGCACATGGAGATACAAAGACTAAGAATAAACTATGTTGATGATCCAAAAAGGTTTTACATGCATGTTTCCAAAGCACCATTCCAATAGAGAAAATCCTGGCCATGACACCATTTGATGCGGAAGGCGTATACCTATGGAAAAGGAAAATGATTTCATGGGAATTTTATTCCCGCCTTGACGAGCCGAGTTTGAAGTGAGCCAAGGGGCATTGATGCAAATTTTGGAGTCTAAAGGAACCAACCCTTGGTGAATACCCAATAACTTTCGGATGAGCAGATATGTAATGCGCTAAAAAATTATCGGTTGAGGTGGAAGCTAGGATTTTTGGGAGAAACAACAGAGTGAAGGATCTAGAGGTAGAACTGGAGAAGAAGGATAAGGAGCTCCTAGAAAGAGCTAAGGAGTTAAAACATGAAGAATTACTCAGTGCTCAGCTAAAGCGTGAACTAAGGGATGAGAAGGCAAGGGTGCACAAGGTGTACAATAAGGTAGAGTCAATCAAAAGTGCCATTATTTTAAAGCATTCGGACCTAGTACCACCTACACAAAAGTATGGATCTACCCTAGAGTTCCTAGAGGACTTAACACACATTCTCACCATGGAAAGGAAACCACTAGCCTTAGAATCTGTAAAAGAAGTATCAATGTGCTTAGAGAAGGAAGAAAAACTGAAGGTTTTAGCAATCATCACCTAGTACAACAAGGTTATTTCCGAAGTAAAAATTTCTACCCAAACTGCTAAGGCCACGTATGACAATTGTACATATAGGGATAGAGAGGTGAGCATTCTGGTCGCCACTCATAAGGCAGAGCTCAAATAATTCCAAGAAAAGAATAAAGTGAATAAAGTGGAGTGGGATATGATCTTAGCGCATGTTGAAAAAAATTGAAAAGCCATTGAAGCCTTACGAGGTTCAATCAAAATCGAGATGGAGTTGTACCCAAAAATCACAAGGGGATGGATGTGCTTGAGGATGTGGGCAAGTAACTTGAAGGAGTGGTTGAAATGATGGATACTCAAGGAGATGGACTTGGTTTTGAGGAGACAAGTGCCTAATCGTTGACCTTTTCCAAAGATCACAAAATGAAGTTAGTGCCTGGAATAAGTTAGAGGTGACTTGAAGATATATTTTATGCCCCTGTTGCAAGTAGTAGAATAACACTTCCCTATTCTTCATTCCTTATTATTTTTCCAAATCATTAATTCTTCCGGAATCTATTGTAATTCCTTATTCATTGAAGATGTGTTCTCGAGGGCTGAGAATAGGTGAAGTGTGGGGTGATGTTGGGCCCCTAAAATATAGGCTAAGTACAAAAAGGTGTGTGGGTGTGCAAAGTATAGGTAAAGAAGGGGCGCAAGGTGAAAGCGTGCAAGAAAGTGTTCTAGGAGGGTTTAATAGAAAAGTGGTACGCGTATGCAAGGTAGAAAAAGGTTGCGTAAGACTTAGCCACATTTCACGATCGGGAAGAACACAAGAAAAGCGTGACTCAACTGCGCATGTGGAGTGGATAAGGTGACAGCCTAGAAATTTGAGGCCCATGAAAGGAATATACCTCATAATAGAAGATTCCATAAGACCATCATTGCAAGGAGTGGAGAGCTCAAGCCTAAAGGAGCATGCCCCCATGGAGGACCATATTTGACACTTGGCCATGTATCTAAAGCCACAGAAAGGCAAGTTGGTGATTCAAGAAGCCTATATACAAGTGCCCACCGAGGAGAAGATATAGATAGAAAAATATAGATTAGTAGAGAGCGGATCTCTGAAGATATACTGCAAGGAAATCTATAGGGTTGGGTAGAGATCTATGGTAAAAGGATGTAATAAGGGGTTTGGATTGTAAATTTTCTCTTGAGAACCGAGGGGTATAAACCCGGCTAAGATGTATGACTTCGGTCCGCATGCTTGTGGTCGTCAGTAATGGATCTAATGAATGTAATGAGGTTACCAAACTTGATTGAATATGATTATTAATGATTCTGGTCCATATTTATAGCTTACGCTTCCGATTCATGAATGTTTATGGAATAAATATAAATCCTTATGCATTTCCTTCTATTTTGGTTCCTTTCTAGAATTTTTTAAGTACCATTCCATCTCTGGGATGACCGCATTTGTCTAGAAGCCAAACCGAGTTATATGATAAATGTATGTCTCATTTCCACTCACTCTTTTTAAGTTCCTACCATAGATGATGTTTCCAACATAACTCACATAAAGAGAGACTCGGCACCCGCGCGTGCCTCAGGTGAGCACCTAGCACCCATTGGGTGATAGGTCAATGTGCATGAAATTCCCTTGTTTTTTGGTGGGTGTCAAAATGAATACATTTTTGGGACCGTATGTTGTGACTTACATACTTGATTAAGGCACTTTTCAATTATAGGTGTTGGATGGGACATGATTACCCAGTTATTTCAATGAGAGTAGCCTAAAGCCCTACTATAAATAAGTCTTGTTGGTGTTTGTAATAAGGAAATAGTAGCATTTAGATTAGATTTCCTTTAATGCATTTCCTTTATATGTGTTTCCTTTCATTGTTGCTATAATTTATAAATTTAGTTCGTTATTTTGTGTAATAAGCATGCTTGCACGCCAGAGCTGATTACTATTTTATTACATTCATGCAGAGAGGACCGCACATACCTTTAGTGTGGGGTAGGTCGAAGGAACAAAAAGGAAACAAGAGTGTGTGATAGGAGTCCTAAGTACTAGAGGGGCACGCGTAGTGGTGGTGATAATGGTTGTTGGAAAATGATAAGGTGTCATAAGGAAGATGGTGATAATAAGGATGATGCCAAAGGAAAATGCATGTAGAGGATTGAACGCATACAAAAGTGTGAGGTAGGTAGCGGCATGGAGAATTAATTGGAATAGGACGAAGTGGTTGATGTACTTCGGCACTGAGAGCACGCTTAAGAAGGTCTATAGTAAGTGTAGTCATACGCACTAGAAGGTTGCAAAGCCTACTATAGACACCAAAATTGGGTCACACTCCCTTTGGTCCTTGACAAATAAACACCTTGAACACATCCACCTAGCCATGGCCCCCTTCACCTCACTATAATATTAATTTAATTATTTAAATTTTTTTTTAAATTTTTAAATGCTTTTGACCGGAGCTATGAACCGGAGGGGTTAGGGCCCCTACCCTACAACAAAGAAGAAGTGAAGAAGAGATGCGAAGAGAGGAAAGAAGAAGCATGCAGTGTACAAAAAAGGAGAGTCATGGTAAACAAGACCAAGTGCCGAAGGGGAACAGGATTGCAATCGAAAAACCGAAAGGCACCAAAAATCCGAACAAGCTATCCCAAGGAAGAACACTGCGTTAATTAATCCGCCTCAAGTAGTAGCTCAAAGGTAGCACCGGCACGATCCTTGAGTTCATTGTGGTGGTTGACTGTCGAGTGGAACGGGAAGAGTGCAGATCGACATCAACCACAGGGAGAAATCATTGATCAAAGAAGGGTGGAAGTTTTGGGTGAAGGTCACCAAATCCCTGTACTACCCACATAGCCACTGGATTCCACGGCTAGAACCAAGAGCGTGCTCGTCAACTTCCTCTACCCATAGAAGAGGATCTGGGAGAGAGAAGTTAACCAATTGATCTTGCAAACCAACCTAGTGAATGGCATAAATTTGGTCCACAGCAATGAGTTCAACCACCACAGGATCCGGGTGAAGAAGAAGGCAGAATGAGATGAAAGCGAAAGCAATATCAGATTCGTTCTTGGCCGATGGGCTCGAAAGTGATAAGAATCACCAAGAATGGTTTCGATTGCCTCTACCTCCTCCTGCATGGAATATTTGAAAATAATAGAGAGGTGATGGCGATCAATGGCATAGAGTCTGGCCCGCTTCTCTCGAATTGGCCTCGAAGGGTGACGAAGGGAAAACCAACGAAAGACATGGAGTTTGAAAGCACCAAGCCAAGGGAAGGAACCAGATAAAAGATGAAGAAGAAGAGAACACGAATAACATTTATAGAAATCTGTCCACACATTTAATGGGGAGAACATCCTTGGAAAGGAATGTTGAAAATCGATCCAGACTGAAATGACGCTAAAGATAGAAGCAGCGTGTGAAAAGTCACCTACAAAAGAGGCAAGAAGATCCGCCACCAAAAAAGGGGGAAGAAAGCTCCCACACTTAGAAGGAACACTGCACATGTGAGAGGCCACTACCCAACATCGAGGACGAGCTGGCCCGATTGTGGGAAATAAGGTTTGACAACCCAGTCCAATCTTGAGTTGTACCGGAAGTGATCTTTGGTGGTAGGGTGATCGATGGTGAAATTTGCAAGGAAGTCTGCCGCATGATTAGTTTCTCGAAAGTTATGGGAAATATTCCAAATTCTGATTTTATCAAGCCAAAAGAGAATTTGAGGGATATAAATGTTGATTTTCCATGAAGGGGATGAGCCTCTAGAAACTACACATATGATAATTTGGGAGTCCCCTTCGATGGTTAAATGAGGACAACCTAACTGGGCAGCCATCTTGACTCCTTCCAAGAGTGCTTGGGCTTCAGTAGAATTGCAGGAACCATCTCGATAAGATTACCATGATCATCCCTAAGAATACAACCTGCACCTGATTTACCTGGATTACCTCTAGAGGCACCATCAAAATTAAGTTTCTAAGAGCCCTGTGGAGGGGGATGCCACCTAGCCCTTTTCCTTCAAATTGATTTTTCAACTTGAGAAAGTCCTTTTTTAACAATTGAGCTTGGTCTGGGAAGTTTAATGAGTGGCCAAGAATGCATAATAAAGAAATCTCTGGATGAGAAGGTTGTGAGGGATATGCAATTAGCACTTACTCTCTCGAAATGGCCACTTCCAACTTGTTGAGAAAGGTGGGAAGCTCAACCGATTGTTCCCTGAAAAGATGAAGATTGCGTTCCCACCATATGTGCCAGAGAAGGAAATAAGGGCGATGCACCATATAGAGCTGAGGGTGCTTTTGGAATTGAAGGATGGCCAGAGAGAAGTGTCACTCCAATGTTATTACAGGGAGCCCAGGCTAGATTTAATTTGTTCAGGAGCCAATCCCAGCAGCAAGATGTAAATGGGAAAAATAAAAAAGGTGATCCAAGATCTTCCTCCGTGGCACCACACAACATACACATGGAGGGACCTACATAACCCCAAGATCTCTGCCTAACTTGGGTAAGAACCTTCTTTTTCAAAACCAACCAACCGAAAAAAGCAACCTTAGGAGAGATACTGGGATGCCAGCAGCCATAGGAACAAGGAAGCCCTTGGCCTAAATGAGAAATGAGAGTATTATAACCTGCTTTCATAGAGTAAGAGCCCGAAGCATCCCCAAGCCAAATCAAACAATCATCTTTATTGAGAAAGTGTGCATTTCTGTCTTGAATGGCATCCTTGAGGAGGATGGAATCCTGTGCATTAGCCCCAATAGTGGAGATATCTTTCCAAAGCCAAGACGGTGAGCCATCGGGATTCTGACAGCCGTAATCAAAACCAAAGATCCCCAGGACAACTTGGCCATATTCATGACTCCATTAAGAGTAGTCGAGAGATTGAGAGGGGGGGAGCCATTCCAGCTTTCATCCCAGAATGTGGCGAGCTGTCCGTTGTTGATGTTCCATGAGACCGACTCTACAATCAGGGATTTGGACTTACAAAAGAAGTTCCATATGTGCGATCCTTTAGGGAGCTCAGAGCTGGATAACAATAACTCGGGCGACGCCCACGAGATACTTATGTGAAAGAACTTGGAAGGCCTACCTTTTGACATTGGAAATGAAATTCCAAACAAGCTTTGCACCGAGGGTAGAGTTCTGGAGAGCAAGATCTAGAATACCCATTCCTCCTAGGTGTTTAGGAAGTTTGACCAAATCCCAATTAGCAAGGTGAAATTTGCACTCTTCATTGTTACCTTGCCATAAGAAGGTTCTCACCATCTTTTGATTTTGAGTAGAATAGATTTGGGGATCTTGTAGGATGATAACATATAGATAGGAATGACAAGGAGTACATAATTAATTAAAAGGGCCCGACCTGCCAGTGGAAAGCCATTTGCCTTTCCAAGAGAGAAGTCTGGAAGAGATGGAGTTTAAGAGCCCGTTCCAAAGATGTGCTCTGCCATTGCCATGAAAAAGTGGAATACCCAGATATTTGTGTGGGAGAACTCCCACTGAAAAGCTTAAAATTGCTTTGATCCTGCATTGTAATCTAGGGGCAACATTAAAGAAGAAAATGACTGATTTATGAAAGTTTATAACCTGACCAGCGCAGCATAAGAATAAGAATCAAGAATAGAAGAAAGCCGCTTAGCTTCAGGGATAGATCCTTGACCAAAAAGAAAGGTATCATCCGTGAATTGTTGATGTGAAAGGCTGGAAGGTTGGAAGTGATGAGAATACCTTTGAGGGAACCATCCAGAATGATAGATTTGATGCTACGACTAAGAGCCTCGGTGACCAAAATGAAAAGAAAAGAGGAGAGTGGATCACCTTGTCTTAATCCCCTACTGCTTTGGAAGAAGCCTTCTACCGATCCATTAACCAGTAATGCAGAACCGGGAGTGGAAATATAGCTAAAGATCCAATCACGAAATGTCTCATCAAGCCCATGGCTTGAAGAGATTTGATGAGGAACCTCCAATTGACACGATCGTAGGATTTGCTAAAATCTAGTTTCAACATCATGCCAACCCGGGAGGAGGCATGAAGAGTGTGAATCAATTCATGAGAGATGATGATCCCATTGGTAATTGACCTACCAGGGGATGAAGCCACTTTGTTCTTGAGCAACCAATTTTGACAAAAGTGGACTCAATCGATTTGCAATAGCTTTGGAAATGATTTTGTATGTCGTGTTGCAAAGGGAAATAGGTCTGAAATCATCCATTGACTCGGCAGGAGATTTTTTAGGAAACATGCAAATGAGAGTATGATTGAGAGCACCTAAAATCTTGCCCATTTTTCATGACTCCTCGACTGCATTCCAAATAGAGTTCCCAATGACATCCCAAAAGTCCTGGAAGAATGAGGTGGGGAAACCATCTGGACCGGGTGCTTTATCTCTCTTCATAGAAAAACAATTTTTCAAACCTCTTCCTTGGAGAAAGGGGAGAGAAGCAAGTCATTATCAGCAGCAAAGTGACTGAAGCAAGAATCTGGTGGAAGAAGGAAGACTGCGCACACCAAGGGGGTTGCTGATTCACCATTCAAGAGCTTATTAAAATAGGACACTGCTTCGGTTTTGATCTGAGATTGAGTGGACACGACAGATAAATCATCCAAGCTGGAGGGATGAAATGTAGTTGAAATTTCTTTTGGCTTTGACAGAAGCAAAGAAGAACTTAGTATTTTTGTCACTATTAGTCAGCCATACTTCCCTAGATTTTTGATGCTAGTAAGTTTCCTCTTTTAGAAGAAGATCACCCAATTCCTTAAGAAGAGATTTTTCTTTGAAGAAATCTGCCCGAAGCATCCCTTGAGAGAGAATATAATCATTCAAAATACGGAGCTCCTTCTCAACTCTCAGTTTTTCCTGAAAAATATTTTTAAAGCTCGAAAAATTCTAGCTTTGAAGCTTGTCTTTCAAAGCAAGGATAACTTTTTGGAGAGTTGGAACATCCATGTTCCATTAATTGTGAAGGAATCCCACCAGAGATTGATCAGAGGCCTAAGTGACGGATCCTACAACCACATATTTTTGAATTTGAAGGGCGAACGTCAAGGGGGCAGGTCGAAAGACATATTAAGAGAGATAGGGAAATGATCGGAGCGAGAGTGGAAGAACAGAGCATTTAAGAAGGAAATTATTTTGCAACCAAAATTCTGAAACAAGGAATCTGTCAAGACACACTGCCAAGGAACTGAACCCAGGCCTCCTATTATTCCATGTGAACCAGCCCTTGCTAGGTTCCACATCAACCAAATGAGAAGAAGAAACAAAAGAGGTAAAGTCCACTTGTGAACGTGGCTACCATTGAATACCTCCGCGCTTATCACGATCAGAAAGAGTAGCATTGAAATCACCAGCAACGACAATCTTGGAGTTGATAGCCGAATCAAGGACCAAATGAAGTTTAGACCAAAGATCTCTTTTTCTGATCGGATTAGAGGGACCATATACATTGCATAAGAAAAAGGACTCATCAGAATGTTTAATAGAAACTTTACACCAAATGAAGTTCGAGTCAACGAGAATAGGCTCAAGAGCGCAACAGCTGGATTTCCAAATAATTCCAAGACCACCCGAGGCACCATAAGAATCAGAGAAGCAACCTTCCCATCCTTTCCATCTTTGAAACCAACCATTTTTGCAACCATCCTCTGACATCTTAGTTTCCTGTAGAAGGAAAATATCAACCGCAACTTCTGAAACATAACATCTTAACAGACGTTGTTTGTTAGGGGCATTGAGGCCCCTAACGTTCCATGAAAAGAGGATCATTTGATCTTCATAGAGGACTCACCTCTCCTACTCGTTGAGGGAAAGAAGGAACAAAGTTGAAGTTACTTCCTAGCGGTAACCTCATTTTGGTATATTTTACTCTTATTAGGGTGACCCATAATACTTTTCAGACAAAGATCCATATTAAGAAGGGGAGGCGTTGGGAGAATCAGACAAAGCTACAAATTACCAAATGAATGAACCTCGTGGTCAACCTCCTATGAACTAATGGAGTCACCATCATTAGACTGAAGTAGTTCATCCTTTTCATTAACCCATTTTTCCAAAGAGGTAGCGTTCCCTCCCATGCCAAGGGAGATACCATCATGAAAAAGGGACAAAATCCTAGTAGAGTCCTTAACCACTGTAGCCGTTTCTTTTACCAAAGAGATGGTATCAGGGTCCAGAGTTAAGGACTCAAGAACAGGGGTGGGGTCAGAAGAAACCATATGAGTGGAATGAGGTGTGATTACATGAGAGGGAGCGGAGGGAGAAGATGGATGGGGGGGAGAGGATTTTTTTCTCCATTCCTGTTTGCTAGAAGAGGGGGAATTTTTGTAGAATTTATGGATATGGCAGGTTTTTTACATTTAAAGCAGGTGTTAGAGACACCTTCGTACTCCACCTTTTTCTCCCAAATCCCAGATTGGGTGGATATGAGAATAATATCTTGAAGCTTTTGATTGTGATCGATGGAAATGCAAATCCTAGTGAAAGAGGAGAGGGTACCTTCCAGAGTGACAGGGTCGATGCGAATAACACATCCCAGACTGGAACAAATTTTAGTGAGAATGGGAGTGGACCAAAACTCACTTGGAAATGAATAGAGTCTAACCCAAACATGTAATCCTTCCATTTCTACTCTAGCAATGTCGAAGTGTGGTTCCCAATCACGAATCACCAAGCCTGAATCAGCTAAAAGATATTCTTTCCTCACCATGGTATCATCCTTCTGAGTGGCGCTATGAAATAAAACCAGGAAGAAGCCCCTTTCAAGGAATCAAATACACAGGCCACTACCCCACTGTGCTTCACACCAATTTTGAATGCCTTCTACCACCAATCTTCGACCAACGAATTTTGCAAAGATTGCTCTAGAAGAGAGAAGCTTTATTTGGGCTGCTAAAACGACATCGTCCTCCGTGGACATTCAAGCACACCGCCCAACACCGGGCATCGGGGACCCAATCACTTCTACAAGGCTTCCGACAGCCCGCTCCGCATGGGGCACCATCGTCACATCACGGGGAGGCCAAGTGACCGCTTGCTAGGGATGAGATTCAAAATTGTGACCGTTCGAACCACGAGGCTTCTACTTCCCTTTCACTATCGAAAACCTATCAAATCTCGAATTTAAAGACCTTTTCATTGTAATTGTTATCAAACCTGCAAGACTTGATTACATGAATGGTTCAGACTTTTGACTACTTCTCTACTAAACCTTTAGTGAGAGAAGCATTAAGGGTTATGGAATCAGTTATTTAAATTAAATTAATTCATTACCCTCACTATATTTATTATTTAAATAGCCTAATTTAGATAATGCCCACATATCCACCTCACCTAGACACCTCATCAAGCCACCTCACCCTAAGACCTATTCTTAGTAAGTTTCCATAACTAACTAAGACTTACCCAAACCCTAAAAATTAATGCCTACATTCCCTCTAACCACATTCCCACATGCTTAAAGGAAGCTTCCAGTCTGATCCATGGATTAACGACACGAGATCCCGAGAAAATCAAGGGGATCTACCTAGTTTAGTAAACCTAGAAAATCCCACCCTAACCGACGCCGGTTACCCTTAACCGCCGCCGGTTAATCCGGAACCATCGTCGGTCACCTTTTAACTCCAAAATAACCTTATTTTGGAGGTTGGAAAAATTTGGAAAATTCCTGAGAGATAACAAATATTTTGAGAACAAGCTTCAACAAGAACATGCATGCAAGGAAGGAGATCAAGAATTTTCTCTTACACAAACATCCAACATTCATACAAAGAACCACCCAACACAGATTTGATCCAACCAAGCAAAAAGGAGTGCACATGCAGCCCATGCAGTCACTCTCTAACATTTGGTGATCCTCCACAAAGATTCAACCTGCTATTAACACCTTCATCCCTCACTCACGGACATCCGTAACAGATTCCAAGTAAGTAGAATGTTTTACTTCTCTAGCTCACTTATTTCAACTTTGTGTTTTTATCCTTTGTTCTCCTAGCCACCCATTGACCTCCTTTAATACTCACCCTCCACATCCCCATTCAAACCTTGCCAAATCCCACCCGAATAGCCTAATACCTCATTTTGACCAGCCTAGTCCTTTATGCAACCATAAGGGAGATCCAAATCTCATTCGTTGCATTCCCAAGATTCCACAAGAATCGACACCGGTTCTCCCCAACTAGTGTCAGTAACCCTTAACCGGCATTGGTCACCGTATTTAGCAATATAGCTCTGAATAGTAACCTACCCCACCTATTCTCACATCACCCTTAATCACCTGTGACCTTCCTAAGACCTCTGTCAGACCTGTAGAGACCCATAACTAGTTACTTGACCTTCGGATCTTATTTTAACCTAGCCTGTTAGATTAGATATTTCTTATTCTGTTTTAAATGAGATATCTAAATCATTTTAATTACAATAGGATTTACTTTATTACTAGCATTAAATTGTTTTAAATAAAGGACCGATTAAATAGGTTGTCTAGGAAGCATCACACTTCTTGGATCTAGCCCACGTTAGGTAGTTCATCGCACATATTGTTTAACTTTTATTTGGTGGTCTTATGTTCCTTTTTGTAGTTCCTCCCACCAAAAGGAAGCTCTCACGATCAGTGTGGATTCGAGGTCATACGCGTGCAACAACCTATCAACCATCATTTCAATGTATTCCTCCTATGCTCGTTACCCCATCTGTTTCGTCACTTTCAAAGAAATGTCTAAGAATCAAGTGAAACATTTTGGCATGCCCAGTGGGACCCATTCAAGGTTCCTTGCATTTTATTCATTCCTAGGGAAGTTTTTGTGTTTGTTTCCCTTTTGAAAAGCATACACATTAATTTTCTCCCTTGGTAACCTTCTTTTTTATTTCTATTTTCTCTAAAAGAAACCTTTCTTTTGGTGTACTTAAAAGAACCATTTCTTCTTGTTTTCTAAATTTTAGTGAAAGAGCATCCTCTTCCTCTTCATCTATTTGTGTCATCAAACTTCATATTTCGATTTGGGTTTAAAATAAGTGCATTCCATTCGACTTATTGCATTAGCTCACATTAATACACCGGAATTCATGCCCGGTGATGGTTGACTAACAAATCATGAAAGCACATCTCTATCTCTAAGTCTTACAAAATTGCACACATTAAAAAAATTACATATTCTTAAAAACATCTTTCCGGGAACACCTATAAATGATCACACCGATATGAGGATCGACAGTACTCCCCACTCAGCATTGCTTTGTCGAGTCATACTTTAGAGTGAAGCCCGCCCCTACCATAACATACTTGAAACCTCACCTTTTAGATCTCCTTCTTTGTAGGAAGCCATCCTCACCAAAAATTCTATTCTACAGTTCATGAGTCAATCCTTAAATAGCATAAGCTAAAAAAACATAATAGAAAAGGCACTCTTAGGATCACATTTTTCTTAGTGTTTCTGCTTGGCTTGCATTTTGAGGTGAGAGGTCACGTTCTTCATTCTTCTTATTTCTCCTTGCACGCTCCTCATCATAGTTGGTGTATTCCGGCTTCTTCTGAGTGTTCTGGACCACATTCTCATCATTCTCATAATTTTGGGTTTGATTCCACATCAGATTTTAATTCACAACCAATTTTATTTCATCACTGTTTCAATTTCACGTTGACCGATGCTTTGGTCCAGTTGACCATCATCAGCTACCCTCTCGATCGCCATCGGTTATACCCAACCGGCATCGATTCCAGGTCCTTTTGGTTAACCTACCCAAAAGGACATTTATTCACCTTCTTCAACTATTTAGAGTCCCTGTCACTACTATCATTCCCATTGACCTTATAAAACTCATCAAATTTGACATACCTGTCAAATTTGACCTTATACCTTATTTTTGACCAACTGTCCATCTCCCATAGTGACCGGTAGTGGTTACCTGTAACCAGCGTCAATTTTCCCTGACTCGAAGCGGTTATCCTATGCCACTTTCTAGCTAACATTTGGTACCTAATCCACTTATTACCACATGTTCTTCCTATTCCTACTGTATTTTTGTGTCATTTACATAAAGGTAGCCCAACCTCGATCAAGCACTATTCACATGGAACTGACGCATCAACAAGCTACTGCCCTCATATTCCATTCTAGTTGTCAACCGCTCCAACCTAGCCCTTCACCACCTTCCATTTTATCACTCACTATGGATCCTATCCAACTTATCACTATCGCCATCAAGATGAAGAGTTCACACGAATCATTGACCAAAACCCTACCTCCTTGCACTTTTACCTTTCTCACTCATCCACTCGAGATGCCTTAGGGTCGGTTGATATACAACATGCCCGTATCTATCCCCCAACTCTTGATCCCACTCCTACATTAGCCCTATCTAGCTCCGTGCTACCCGCATCTACCTTACCCCCAGCTTGTTTCACAACTAGGTCCTATACCCGCTCCGGTTGCCATGTCTCTGCACATCCATTGCACTCACCACATACACCATACCTATGAAAACCACTAAAAACCAAACCTAATTGGCCCCTATTGTCTCGCATATACCCGTAGCTACACGCCCGCCCCGTGCCTGTAACCCCTACCCCTTTCAAAACGCAAAGTCCTTTCTATTCCACGATCGTTAGCACCCATCGCCACTAGGGTCACCATGACCCTTCCACCTCAATATACATATTATCGTAGTAGCCTCTGTTTTCATACGTTATTCATTCTATGTAACATCCACATTTTTATACATTAGAACAAGTAAAAATTTGTTTTTTTTTTTGACAAATGCTTCCTGGTTCTAAATACATAATTTAGAACTCACAAATCAAAACAACCATTCTTATAACAGATAACCATATGCAGCTGTAATGACTCGGAGTACCTCCGATCTATTCATTCCATGACTCGGTAATCTACCGATCTATTCATGAGTATTAAGAGTTGGCGTTTTTATTTAACACATCACTCTTGCGGTTCTCTTCCCTATTCTGGGATTCAGAATGCTCTGTCCAAGGAACCTATCTGAATAATTGTTACCATTATTCATCGGCATCTCATCCCTTAGACTAGGTGACTTAGGACAACGCAATCAGCAGCTTGCGATACTTTGGCCAAAGATTTGAAACATAATGCTTATGTCTTGTATTCCTTGACGGCATATTCATCAATCTAGAATACGTCCTTCACTCCATTCCTATGTTATGTAGAATGTCTTATACTAACCATCGAGACTCTCCTATCCCAAGTTATTCACTCAGAATGGATTAGTAAGATGACAACGTTATAGGGATGCTCCCGAGGACTAGGGATATCTTGACATCTTGGATCAACCCTAGTTAATCCAAAGTGTGTCAAGATACCCTGAGTCTCCAAGGGCAGCCTTATAACATGACCACATTCCTAATCAGTCCCAGAGTAACTTGTTCAAGTTTAAGGTATAAATATTAACGATCAATGCAAAGGGTGTCGTCATAAGTCACCTGCATTGTTGTATCTTTGAAAAGATCCTAATCTTCTCGAAGGTACAACCCTGCAGTTGACTTGTGCCGTCAACCTTTAAATCCGCCTCGAAAATATCTACTTATTAATAAGTGTTACATACGTTGAGTTAAAATTATACTATAAGACGCTCCCTTAAGGTTAGTCTTTCCCAATCCCTGGCTTCCTCACCTTAGAATTACCTTCCTTTAATAAAACCCATTACACAAGAGAAGTTATTAAGACTAGAGGTCCCATCAAGGAGTTCATAGAATATACATAATTCTAAATCAACGAAACTGGACAATAACCCTCAATCTTCACATGAGATTGCTAACCAAACCCTTTTTGGGTTTATATCAGTTCTCATAACTGTAATTATATCTTACTTATTAGTATCGAGATATAGTGATTAAGAATCCAATTAAACGTTGTCTTGCCTTAGATCAAGACTAGGAAGTAATAATTTATTCAGCTCGTTTAGCTTCCTGCTCAGGTTTATTTTAACCCTAGCTTCCCGAAAGACAATGATCTAAGTTCCAATTTAGCTATAAATAGAACATAATAGAACTACTAAACAATCATAAGTATTCAGTCACATAACCTTGCAAGCTTACTTAGA
Source organism: Taxus wallichiana var. yunnanensis (assembly GCA_018340775.1). Classification (NCBI taxonomy): domain Eukaryota; kingdom Viridiplantae; phylum Streptophyta; class Pinopsida; order Cupressales; family Taxaceae; genus Taxus; species Taxus wallichiana. Next base: position 728,745,369 of record CM031234.1, on the reverse strand, counting down.
TATTCACAAAAGTCTCAAAGTTATACAATAATAACAATGCTCTCAAGATCATTCGAACCGAAGAAGATCAAACCATCAAGATACGAATACAAACACATAAGTAACAAATATCTCTTTTCATTCCTTTCAAAGCTAATCAAATACATTTTATGCATTCAGCATATTCGATACAATACTCAACAGCAAAAGAACATCTTTCTTCAAGTAGTACATTCAGAGAATCAAGTTGGATTTCATCATAAAACCAAATTAAACAATCTGAACATCATATCAGATCTGCGTGCCTTTAACACTTATGGAAATCATCTCGCAAAAATTGTCAAGCATGGGTCGGTTCGGTGAACCGAGCATGATAAGCACTAAATCTTAAAAAAATTGCAATCCACCAATTGTTTTCATTATACAACCTGTTTAAATGAAATTAATTCACCAAACATGTAAACATATTTCAGACTATGCTCCTTTGTAATTCAAACATGACTATAATGCGTAACTTGTATTATAGTTACTAAATAGTCCTAGATACTTTTCATATATTTCTTCATAAATGTTAGTGACCAAGAAGAGAAAATGCATCTAAAACAACTATCCATCTAAATCCCAAGGACAACAAACATCCGACAGGCCATTATATTCAACAAAATGAATATCCTAACAATTCATGAATCCATCAGTATGTTTTACAAATCCAACAATTAAATATAAATTTATCAACATATACTTTACAGCAGAAGAGAAAGAAACCGAGACATTCAGATTTCCCTTCCAATCATGCTCATGACTGTACCGTCTCCTCAAGAGTAAAGCATTCACATTATACGCATGCGACTAAGTCAGACGAGACCACAAGAAGAACCACAAAGTCGTCAAAATTTAAATATAAAAATTTCCTGTAGCTTACTAAGCAATACAGTAGCTCTCGTGACAAGCAACAGTAAGTAATCCAAACTTAACAGATTCAACAATTCCTTTTCATAACATTCAACAATATGAATATACCCATCGCCATTGTTTGACAGAGCACAGCTTCATTCATCTAGGAAAATCCCAATAAATTTTTCCTCAAGGTTTCATTTGAAGTCGAGTTACTACAACATATAACAGGGTATCAAAAAATTGAGTTGATAAAGAAACCCCAACCTTTAATTCATCCGAATCGAACTGAACATAACACAACGATGATAAGAAAGAGTCAAAACGATATGCATGCTCAGCGAGGACTGAAATCGAGAATCAAGCCAACTCACAGCATATCATGGACTCCAACAGTGCCAAATCCAACCAATACTTATATTAAAGGTTTAAATTGAAGTTGAATTCATATGACAACAATCAAGAATCCTAAAAGTACTCACAACAAAAACTTCTACAGAAGTTACAACATAAATTACCTTTCAGTGACTCCATCGAAGTCGATATCATTTAGTATTCATAATAAAACAACAACATTCATAACCAAGCTTGACAGAAGTTTAAAATACTAGATACATTTTAAGGACTCTCACTGAGTCAATATCGACCGTAATCACAACTGGGCTTACACATAAGTAGAAACACCACATATCAAGGACTCCAACCGAGTCCATCACAACAACCGAGATTATTCAAGAGAAAACATAATATACGCTTCTGTGATTAAAAAGGAGTCTTACCCAAGTAGTATTCTTCAAATAAACTTCTCTGTAAGTAGAAAGATACAAGATACATATTAAATTCAAGAATTCCAACCAAAACAATAACATACCGTATTCACAACTGAACTCCTACAGAAGTAGAAACGTATGGCATTCACGACTAACTTCTACAGAAGCCGAAATACAAGATATATATATATATTAAGGATTCCAACAGAGCCAATAATAATAAGTATTCACAACCAGGCTTATACAGAAGCAGAAACACTGGTTTCATAACAAGGACTCCAACTGAGTCCATAACAACAATATTCACTCTAAGCTTATACAGAAGAGGAAAACATAATATACGCTTCAAGAGTTCAAAAGGAGTCGAACCCAAGTAATATTCTCAATCTAAAACTCCTACAGAAGTCAAAAATACTATCTACTCAAGGATTCCAACGGAATTCAATAACATAATGTATTCATGGCTGTACTTCTTCAGAAGCCAAGACATAATTTCATTTCAAGAAGTCCAACAAAGAATAATGACATATATTACTCACGACATAACTTATACAGAAGTCGGAATATACTGTACATTCAAGAATTCCAACAGTATCCTTTTCAACAAGTGAAACAACAAGGTATCGACGGAAGTCTGAATCAAACAAGAAAACAATTCATGGACTCCCACAAAGCTGAATTCGTAAATTAGCCTTGCAAGCATTTCTACGAAATCTAACCGAAATGCAAAACACAACAAGATAATTCAACAGTATGAAACAAAATGCACACCCATCAAGGGTTCATTTGAAAAATCGAGCCAAGAAGAAGTACATGATCTAATTCTTACACAAACTACCTTAAAAACCAACTGAACCCAAAAATCATCTGAACAGAGTTGTTCTAATGAAATCATTTGAAAGAAAGCAATATTTTTAAAAGTTAGGGCCTAACATGCCTGGTAATGTTGCTTAAAAATCTGAAGAAGACCTCTGAAAGAGCTCGAGCCTTCTCCTCTTTTTCCACGTTAGATTCAACAACAATAATTTGTTATCTCCATGCCTTATAAACTTTCCTTGACAGAGAAAAGAGCTAGTTATTCTCATAGTTGCCATGCAACACCAAGTAGACTGGTGTGAAGAACCAGTGATCAAACAGAGGGAAACCCGGAGCGCATGAAAACCAAATAAACAACCAGTTTTCCATTTTGCATGTCTTCCCGAGAAATCCGAGCTCAAGACCGAGTTCATTAATTGCATTAACTCCAAAATTCCCACTCAATCTCCATTGCCACCGACCGCCATAGTTGGCGATGGACAAATGCAAATCAAAGACCATTTCTAAATTTGGTGACTCTGCCACGTCGGCCTCGATGGCCGTTTGAAACCTCCGCTAATTCCTTGTCCTTCATGCTTATCTCCTTCATTTAATGCCATAGAAACTACCGCCCATGGCTCGCACCCCTTCATAGGTCCCCTTCCTCCACTAACATTAGTTAGGTTAGAAACATAGGTTAGATCATAAGATGATACTTAGTCTAACTTCCTTAGTGCTAGGTTGCTAACTTTAGGAACTTTTAGCTTATAGCTTAGGGCTAGGTTAGATTAACACTAATCCAACCCATAGGTTATTAACCTTAATAAATCCAGTTTAGGTCTAACATTTAGAATGTTCAGAATAAGAACCTACAGATATACATTCCCGTAATGGATTCAATCCAGCACTGATAATAAGCTAGTAGTATAAATGTATCTGAATTTATTACCTGGCCCACGATCAAGACCTTCCTGATATTACGATATCGGGAACCAATTCATTTAACACGATCAGCCTGAGTTAGACTCCGGAATAGCTTTTTCAACGCATTCGCACTTCTGCAACCTACGTAAGGTCTATAATTTTTTTCATCCCGAATAAACTTAAAGCATCTCTTGGATCAATGTCACTGATCCAAGGCCGAGTCTTATAGATGGATAAATCCACAATTCATTCCGAGATCGATTAAACTCGGTGTGCAAAATGAAAGAAATAAAAGAGTCCGGTCATATTCGACTACCAAAGATCTTCAATCGCAAAGAAGATACAGATCCATATCAAGCATGACTTCATAATCAAAGGAACACATCCTTTTACGTAAGAAATCATATATCAACACTTGAATGCTCAGGAGGAATTAACAACAGCTTCGAGTGTTACATTCTAGGTACGTCCCCCTATTTCACTACCTCCTTCTCAATCTACCTACACGAAACACCATATACCGGAATGCCACCCTCATCATATGCCCAACATCAACCCTCTTACGCTATAGGAGGCACCCAACCATCGCAACCTACCAACAACCTAATCAAATTAATGATGGACAAGATGCAGACATTGGAGGCATCGGTTTTTGCTCCCCAACACTCTCACCTACGATGAGATTTGTAATGAGCCCATCCACCCATCCATTCTTATCCGCCCATACCCCTACATTGGGAGATGCCTAAATTCAACCGTTTCAATAGAAAGGAAGACCCACAACAACATTTTTGGTCATTCAAACACGGGTGCTACCTAATCACCCATGATGATGCTTTGCTCTTGAGGACCTTTCCCATGTCTCTGACTAGACCTGCATTAGATTGGTATAGTGGGTTACCTAGACACTCTATATTTTCATTTAATCAGGTAGCCCAAGCCTTCTTGGATCACTTCTCCATCAATATCATCAAGAAGGTTACCATGACTGACCTATACTCCACACGTCAGTATGATGACGAATCTATCATGCGATTTTGTCGCTCATCGGCATAGCCGATCAATTAGCTCACCTCTCAACTACCACAAATAGAACTCATTGAGCTCTTCACGTGGGCTTGTGCTAGACATATCTCATCGACCTTGTAGGTCTAAACTTTATAAACATTCGATGAAGCTTTCACTTGGCACGAAATTTAGATATTTGGGCCATCAAGAGAAAAAAACCCAATTACACAATAATAATTTGGCATTCAAGTTGAATGATACCTCTTCTTCCAAACGCAAAACAATTATTCAAAGGCCAAGGGCACCGCTAATGCAATGGTACTCAAGGTTGGCCTAGCTCATCCATCAAATCAAGCTATCCCCTCATCTAATCTCTCACCCGTCTAGAATTTTCAATTCAGACGAGAACAATGAAAATATACCCCAATTGGGGAACCTTATTCTTCTGTCTTAGAAAATCTCATCAAAGTTAGGGCCATCACCCTTCCACCTATAAAACCACACACTGGTTTTGACCCTTCTTACCCCACACCCACATGGTATAAATAGCATGACTTCTATAACTATCATCGAGTAAAGGGTCATAGTGACGGAAATTGCATCACTTTCAAAAACATTGTCCAAGAAATGCTCGAGAAAGGTGAGTTAATTGTGGATAATCCTAACACACCGGCCAATCAAAACCTACACATATTTAAGAAACCCTTTCCCAATCATGCCCCTTCGTCTGATCAAACCGGTGAGACCTCAACTCATGATAGCCATACCCACGAGGTCCACACTATTTTTAGTGACGCACCCATTGCTTCCCAATTACCTCATATTCCTTCCATAGAGGAAATTCTAGCTCAAAATCCTCCTTCTACATTGGAACCTACCTCACCTATTCCTCCACCCACAAAATAATACCTTTCACCTCCTTCTTCCCCTTTGGATGAGTCCTTTGCTAATAGCGAGACCATTTCACCTTTGGCATCTCCACCAAGGGAACCGTCACCTACAGTACTTCTTCAGTCCATGGAGGATACTTTTTTATCTCCTCCACCCATGAGGGGCATCCATCATCTTCTCCAACTATAGAGGAACACCCATTTTCTCCTCCACCTATCAAATATCTAGTAGAGATACCTTTGCCTCTAGGCAAACATTATCCATCAGCTACCCAAGATCCCACAGACCTACTTTCGGCTCTCTTATCCATGAAGCTGAAGCCAACAAATTCCCCATCTCTAAGACACATTTTATAGGAATAGCCATTAGGTACTCATCAACTTTACCTACAGACATGTCGTTCTCACACTTGGCTGGTCGCTTAGATTTGTGGACAGAGCCTTATTATGGGGATGCCTTCTACTTCCTATCTCAACACAAATGTAGATGTCGCTTGCTGATACCTCCACTATCTACCCAAAGATATTTCAACCAATCGAACCAAGCACAACCACCTCTATCACAAATTCATCCATGACACCCTTACCCATAACCCAACATACATCTAAATCCAAACCCACACCTACAACATCTTCCTTGACTAAACCTATTACTACCTTAGGGGTCACCCCAACCACCAACCTTACTCATCCACCTATCAAACTGGATTTAGCTACATCCTCCAAAGTCAACACCAAACCTACTCCGGCACCCAAACAAGAACCAAACCCATAGAACTCATACCCTGGTTGTGCCAATCATACCTACATCACCTTCACCCTTTCCGTCCATTTTAGGACCTCAACCTCCCAACACGATCAAGAAACTTCCACCCATCAATAAACCAAAAACACAACAGCCCACTCCTTCCTAAAGAAACCTCTAACCTATCCAAATGCCCAACATGACTTATACCTACACCTCGCAAAGATCTTTACCACCCATACCTCCAATACCCTCAAAGAACTTCTTCATTACCCACTACTCTTCGCCTCTATCTCTCACACCCCCGCTCGACCCGCATCATCTACCTTCACAAAGACACCTCTCGTTATCCCCGTGGGTAACTCGCTCTCTTTCCCCATTCACTTTTCCTCTAGATATCATACACCCATATCACCTTTACCCAAGAAGGTACAACCCAAAAAAATCCACAACCCTCCAGCTTAAAACAACCATACCCCTTCCCAAACAAACACGACTAACACCCAAGACCACTCCAAAGCACCCAAAACCATGCCTCAACCCACTCCCCGCCCCGCAAGGACCATTCCTCAATAATCAACCGCACCTACACCCAAACCCACTTTCACTTCCCATTGCAATCCACTAGCGGGGTCCTATGCCAAAATATTAACCAACCTCCCGAGACTTCTATTATCACATTACCACCTCTCGGACCTTATGACACCCTCAAACCCAAGCCAAAAGGGTTTGATAACACTAAAATTTGCGCCTACCATCATGTGTTAGGGCACAATGTGGAGAACTACAACGCTTTCAAAACCATCATTATCCGGGGCCATTGGTCCTCTGGAAGCCAACTTTGACGATGACGACCTTCCGGATGAGGACCCCGCTTCACTGAAACCCATTCCCATAGTCCTTCCCTCACTTCCTCCTCAAAAACCATGACTTCCAACCCCACAGCTCTAAGAGCCACCCAAGATTCAAAATTAACATGGTTCGCATCAGAGAACTTGCCACGCCATTACCTAAATGTTGTTGCACCCATCTCATCTCACAAGGTTTTCTCCTCCAAAGAGGTTTTTACCTATCATGCCATTACACCACTCACCCTACACCTTCTCCTTTTGCCAACTTCCCTCAGATCAACATGATCCATGTCACTACCCTTGCTCAGAAAGACAAAGGCAAGGAAAAGGCAATCGACCCATCAACCAATCCTATACCCAACATACCATCGCACCCACACCTAAAATCACTATCAGTGGCCCCACATACCATATTTATAATGGGGTCACACAACACACCATCCTCAAATAATTACACCAATCTCCCCTCAAAATGTCCCTATATGACCTCATGTAAACCTCAGAATCCCATCGTCAAGCTCTCATGGAGGTCCTTCAATCTATTGAGGTTTTACCCAATGACCCTACACCCATAGCCTCCATTATCACACCCAATCATCTAGCCTCTCTCACAAAATTGTCACCTTTATCCACACCGCACCCTACTCACCAAGTAGCCTCCTTAGCTTCTCGAGGAAGAGATCACACCGCACAAAAATGATGACCTAGACCCAGCCCTCTTCATCTTTGTCCACATCGATGATATACGTGTACGACATGTAATATTGATGGGGGTGCTAGCATTAATATCATTTCATTCCATGCATTCACTCACATGTGCATACCGACATTGCATGCATAAACATCCTGTCATGTCGCATTCATTCAATGACACTATCACCTCTACACTAGGCACCATCATCCTCCATGTTCGCGTGGGCCCCGCACTATTTCGAGTTATTCTATGTCTTGAGGGGAATTTCAATATAACCTGTTGTCAGACCACTCGTATTCATGTCATGGGTTGCATTCCTTCCACTTTGCATCGTTGTGTAAAGTTTGAGCATGAAGGGCACACCTACACTATTCCATCTGATCCATCACCTTTCAAAACATGCAACATGATTTACTAACCCAATGATGTGCTCATACCTATTAAAGCATCTACAATCACTACCTCTTCACCTACACCTCCACTCACCAAAGGCCGCCATTACCTCGATCACACCTGCATCCTCCATTTCTACCGCTGCCACAACCTCCACGGCTGACCCACCAACCTCCCAATCCATTAACTCCACCTCGCATTGACCTCCGACATATCATCTATTCTAACTACCCACATACCAACCACTCGATCCCTTGGAAAACATTTTCCAATTCTTCACTATAGGAGAATATTGCTTATATAGTGTCAACACATTCCTTACTCCACAAGAGTATGGAATTCTTCACTAGCACCCTCGTTACAATCACCTCATAGGAGAACACCTCATTTATGGTCCTCCTCATCTCTCGTACTGCCAGCCTCACCTATGGGGACTTCATACTACCGCTTACACACCGAACCACCATCTCAAAATTGTCCATTTTCTCGCTTGACTTCTAGTCACTCACCAATCGCCATTTCACACAAATCTTCCTACACTGATTTGCATGAAAGGGTTTTGGTTTTGGCTTTTAGGAACAATGCCACCATACTGTCATTCCATGTACCACTTGCAAACATAATGACCGTAGTGGTATCGATTTGTTGAACCACCTACCAAACAAGCCCGCATTGAACCCATCAAGAACATCGTGCCTTCTCCACCTTCTTCACCCGCTTCTACCTTCATCACCACCTTCGCCGACGAAATTGATGGATCTTGAATCTATCCCTATTAAAAAAATTTCATAAACATCGTTTCCTTAGGGCCTTTAACTTAGCAATGAGAGAACGAGACCCCTTCCTCTCTTCCCTTTTCGTATCCGAAATGATTGATGACGATACACCTTCAATTAACATTGTTCAATGTCAAGATGATGAATCTATACTCACCTACCTTGGTGCGAGAAGACTCATTCATTCATAAGTCGTTACCTTTCGAGACACAAACCATGTTGAATGAATCAATCAAGCGTCGAGATCAACATTCATACTCGGGATGACCCACACATCCCAAAGATCGGTCAATCTTTACATGCTCATCGAACAGAAGTCATTACTTCTTTTCTCAAAGATCATAACCACGCTTTCACTTGGTCTTACATGACATGCCCGGTATTGACCCCACCATAGTGGTACACAATATTGTAACCATTCTTGATGCCAAACCCATCAAACAAAAGTTGAGGAAAATGCACCTCGCATTTCCCTTCTCATCAAAGAAGAACTTCAGCACCTTCTTTTTGTTTCCTTCATATTACCCATTGATTATCCTCGTTAGATTTCTAACATTGTCCCTATCACCAAGGTGACAGGGGACTCCACATTTTCACAGCACTACGTGACGCCAACCTCACCTACCCAAAAGATGACTTCATTCTACCCAACTTTGACCTAACTCGGTTGACCTTACTGCCTGGTCATGAGATGTTATCACTCATGGATGGCTTCTCGGGTTATAACCAAATCTTGCTTGCCTTGGAGGATCAACACAAAACCGCATTCATCACCCCTTGGGGGACCTTCTACTACCGAGTCATGCCTTTTGGCCTTAAAAACGTTGGTGCCACATATCAAGAAAGGCTATGAATTAAATCTTTAATGAGATCATGTATCGTATATTGGAATATTATGTGGATGATCTCCTGGCCAAATCTAAATGCCACTCCGAGCACCTCGCTATCCTCAAAACCATTTTTGACCACCTTATTGAATATTGCGTTCACCTTTAGCCCAAGAAGTGTGTCTTTGTGGTTCTCTCAGAAAATTTCTAGGGTTTATCATTTCCTAAGTGGTATAGAAGTTGACCTTGCTAAATTCAAGGCCATTCTATAAATGCCTCTACCCACTAACCTTAGATAACTCGTAGCCTACAAGGTAAGTTGCATTCTATTCACCATTTCATTTCACAATTATTTGATCGGTGTCAACCATTTCATCATCTGCTTAAGAAGGATGTCTCCTTTAAATGGGATGATGACTGCCACAAAGCTTTTGAGGCCTTAAAACAATACCTTCTCCAACCACCTATACTTATTCCACCTAAAGACGATCAACCCTTCTACCTATACATCTCTGCTACCGATCACTCCTTGGGGGCCATGCTCGCTCATCACGATGAGAAACACAGGGAGCAGGTAGTTTATTACATAAGTCGTACTATTTTGGACTATGAAAACCAATACACCCACCTTGAAAATTTTTGCTTAGCTGTAGTTTTCATTACCATAAAACTCCACCCATTACCTACTCAACCACAAAACCTATGTTGTGACCAACACCGACCCATTACACTTCATGTATGCCAAACCTTATCAAAATCAGTGTGTTGTATGATGGCTTATGCTTTTATCTGACCTCAACCTTGAATTAATCCATCAAAATTCCATCAAGGGACAATACATCACCGACCAATTGGCCGACGCACCTATTTCCGGGATCAACCCTCTAATTTTGAATTTCCAGATGAGTCAATTGCTACCCTTTCCTTGGATGAACCCACTTATCAAATGATGCTCTTCTTCGATGGTTCCAAGTGTTAGCATGGGGGTGGGGCTGGTGTTATGCTCATTCCTCTTGATGGTGAACCCATTCCTTTTTCTTTCAAATTAGATTTTGATTGTACAAACAATATTGCCAAATACGAAGCGCTCGTACTAGGTCTCCAAGCTGCCTATGCCCTAGATGTCAAATCAATCAACATCTTTGGTGATTCTCAATTGGTTATAAACCAATTCAATGGTATATACCAATGTTGTAATGAGATACTTCAAAAGTATAAACATCATGTGGACATACTTTTGACCACTTTTGACCATTATGACCTTCAGACCATCCCCCGTTCAACCAATAAATTTGTAGATACCATGGCCTGTTTGGCTTCTCAAATACCCACTTCACCCACTCGATTCTAAAATCTTTGTCACTGTACAATGACTCCAATCACCTTCTTATTTACCTTGTGAATTTTACTCCATCAGTAACTGTTATCCAAAATGTGCCCCTGCTCATTTTTGTGGCTAACTCCTTGTGTTCTTGCCTCTCTTGTGCCTCAGTCTCCATTTTTTTATTTTTAGGCACTCAAATCTTTCTGGAAGTGGCACCATTGGATAGAGCTCTCTCTCATCTTTCCAGAAAGGTAAAGTTTTCCTCCTAACTCCTCATATTTTTCAAGTTATGGCTCGGCGGAGTTTTTGTGGGAAATTTTCCCTTGGAAGCCCGCAGCCAATAGGAAGCTGCCACGTGTCCCAGGAGGTGGCGGAGAGAAGAAAAACACTTAGAAATTTTTTCAAGTTTTGGTCAAAAATGCAAGAGGTAAAATTCGAAATTTTTTCCCGCCGATCCGTTTTGGGCCTGTTTTTGCCCTAAATCTTCAAATGGCCATAACTTTCGATCCAGAGCTCAGATTTTCATGTTCTTTATATCAATGGAAAGCTGGTAAAATTCTCTACATGATTCCATGGTAAATTTTGAATTTTGGTTCAGTTTGGAGGGAGAAAATTAAAAATTCTTCTGGTATGTGCCCATGGACAGAACTGACATTTCAACAACCAATTTTAATGCAAAATGGGTCGCATTCTTCTCTAGTATGGTCAAAAATGTCAGGGCATGGGTTTGTAAGGACCTCCATGCTATTTTTAATGCATTTTGGTCAATGAGGAATGGCTCCCACATTTTTTCACATTTTCTCTCTCCTGGGCTCGACCCATGCACTGTAAAAGCCAGATTTGGCTCATTTTTCAAAGGGGGAACACTTTTTTGCATAGCAAGCTTCTGTTTTCACCTTAAGCAAGTGATTTTTTTGCAGGATCAAACCTTTTCAGGGATTGTAATAGTTTTCTGCCTCTTTGGTGTTGGAATGCAAGGATTTTGATGTTGAAAATCACAATACAGGCTCTGTGAATGCTTTCAGTCCTTTGTATGTGTTGTTTGTTTCATTTCAAACCTTTGATTATAGCTTATCAACCTGTGCATGATGTTTTATGTTGCAATTTCTAATTTGTGTCTATTTGCATGAGAAAAAATGTTCACCACTCCTTTGGTGCATCACCATCATTAGTTTAGTTTCAATTTTTGCATTTCTTATCCCTGTCTCCTTGCAAATTAGGATAAAATTAGGATTTGAACCTCTACAGTTGTGTAAATAATAGATCTAATCAGAGGATTTTGAGGAACCAGCCTCTAATCTGGAGATTCCTCTCTCATTTTTACAAGTCCCACACTTAGAGAGAGGTTTCAATGTTGTGCAATCACACTGGATGCCTAAAACATCAACTTAGAACCTTGATTTGCATCCAGGGGTGCTGCTGATTTGCAACAACAGTTTTGGCACACCCAGTGGGACCTTAGAGGTCTCATTTTTATTGCAGAAAAGTTGATGTGCATCTAGCTGCAATTTTCTTGCTTCAAAAGAGCTATAAATTACACATCTGGCGACTCCAAAGGGAAGAATCAACTGGTTTCAGCAGTGCAGGCCAGAAAACTCATGAGAAGAATCAACACAAGGTCAAGAGTTGGAGAGGAAGAGGCGTTGTTTGAATATCTGCAGTTATCTCTAAGAATAAGGCAAAGTGGGAGGAGAATCCAAAGGTCTCCATCTCCACCAAATAGAACTCTCTCAACTCCTCCACCTGGTAGGCCTTTCATTGACCAACAAGGGTTCTAAGGCCAATTATGGTAGCACAAAACAACCCCTATGTCAATTTCACACGGCAAGAGCCCACTTTCCCTCAATGCACAACATCCAATTCCAATTGCAGCCTTGAATAACATTCCATACTTCACTAGAGAGAATCAAACTACTCTAGGTGATCATGTTAAAGACATTGCCAACCTTTGTGCAATTCATGAAATCAATGAGATGCAAGTGGCTGTAAAATTGCTGGCATCTTCGTTCAAGGGGAAAGCATTGCAATGGTTTAGAAGTCTTGCCTCAGGTTCTATTCAGAATTGGAACCAGCTATGTATAGCACTTCATGAGCAATTTGGAGAGAAGGGAGACAACTTGTCTCTTTTGGAGCAGCTGAAAACCATCAAGAGAGCTCCCAATGAGTAGCTGACTGATTTCAACTTTAGATTTCAAAAGACTTGGGAGAGAATTCCAGTGGCAGTCAGGCCAACAGCAGAAGGTGCTTTTCTCTACTACCTCAAAGCTCTAAATTCTGATATTTCTATGTTGATTCAGTCCATGGGAGGCATAACTATCCCTATGGCTTATAGCATTGCCATTAGGGCTGAAAATTGTTTGATCCAAGCTGGAAAACTAGCCCCTAGACCTCCCATGCCATTGTTTCCAAGTTTAGAGAGCCCAAACACTAATCAAGCACCTAATTTGGCTCCTTCTCCCATTCCTAGAAATCAGAGTTCAAATGAAGCTTCTACTTCATCTCCAAGTGCCCCAAATGAGCTTCAAGAAGTCATGAAGCAATTGCAAAACCTAGGCAATGAGCTGGTTACTCTCAAGAGGCAATAAGCCCAAGGTTTTAGACCTTCTTATCAGCCCCAAGCTCATCCTAATAGGCAGCCATACCAGCCACAAAGACCACCCCATCCAGCTGAAAATATAAATCAAACAAGGCCTCCTGCCAATCGACCATTTCAGCCCTATAATCCTAATGCCATATCTGCCTCTAAGGCATTGGTGCCAACACAAAACAACGTTGCTCAGGAGTATGATTGGTGTTTTCCATGTAATGAACCTCATAACCAATCTATGTGCTTCAATGGTGCTTTGAATCAAGCATTAATGGTGAAAACTACTAGTGTGGAGGGTGAAGGCAGTCAAGGAAACAACCAACAACAAGAAACATTCCAACAACAATCAGCCCCAAATGACACCACATTGGTAAACTGGCAAGCAGAAGATTTCTGTGGCATGAATCAAATAGTCTCTCAAGGTGTTGCAGCCAACACAAGGTCAAAAAGAAGGAATTTGGGTGAAGAGCAGCCATTAGCTCCAACCAATCCACAACCTTCCATGGCTCCACAAATGGTTGGAAAGCAAAATCTAATTTCAAATGCACAAGGGCAGCCAAGAACAGCTCCTAGACCAACTCAAATACCATTTGTTGTTGCCCACATGTAAGAAGTGAATGTGCCAACCAAGGGTCAACAAAGAGATCCTTCAACACCATTCAATATCATTGATCAGATGAAGAAGACAAATGTAAATATATCAATGTGGGAATCCCTATCTATCCTAGGCCAAAGAGATTTGCTACAAGCTGCCATGAAGGACTGGCCAACTTTGAATCAGCAAGTTCAGATGCAAGAGAAAGTGCTCACAAATGCTGCCTAGCCTGAGGGAAATCATGGAGGACAGCAAGGTAAAATGTTGAAGCCCCCTCCTTTCTATGTTTCATTAATCATTGGAAATCAGTTAGTGCACAATTGCATGATAGATTCCAGGGCAAGTAGCTTAGTGATGCCTAAACAAATAGCTGATCAGCTAGGGCTCTAGTATGAAACCATATCCAAAGGGGTAATGCAGCTGGATGGGACAATAGTAACAATAGTTGGAGTGATTAGAAACTTGAGTCTTACCTTACATGCATGTCCAAATGTTGTTGTCTTATAAGATGTATCAGTTATAGACCTTCCACCACTCTTTGCCCTATGCTTGTCAAGGGACTTCACAGCCAAGATTGGAGGATGTTTGTCTGTTGATTGGTCACACATGCTATTTAGAATGAGGTATGGAACCAAAGCTACAATCAGGTCTGATATTGCAAACTTCCACATTGAGCCCTACACTCCAAGTCAGATCAATGCCAATTGTTCAGCATTTGATCAAGAAGATCACCCAAGCACTAATGAAGCTAACACCAAGGTTGGAAGCATCCCAGATCTAACTCTTGATGAATGGGCAAACAAGGTACATGATTTTGATCCTTATCAAGAAGTAGAAGAATCTGAGCTAGGGGTCTATTGCATACATGAAGAATATCAACCCATTCCTAACATCACCAAGCCAAACCATAAAGATGACAATGAGGTATGGCAGTTGTTTTTTGATGGATCAAGGAGTAGACAAGGTGCAGGAGGTGGAGCCATGCTTGTTTCACCTCAAGGAGTAAAGTACTATTCAACTTTTAGATTTCAGTTTACATGCTCCAATAACACTGTTGAATATGAAGCCTTGGTGCAAGGGATGCATTGGGAAATAAAGAGAGGAATAAAGAACTTGCAAGTCTTTGGTGATAGTGAATTGATTGTAAATCAGGTCAAGGGACAACATGCTGCCAAGAATGATCTACTTAAGTGCTACAAGAACAGGGTGTGGGACCTCATGGAAGATTTTGAGGGTTTTGGCATCAAATCCATTCCTAGGAAAGAGAACCAAGCTCTTGCTGACAGGCTTACAGCAATAGGGGCAGCCTTTGACATTGTGGAAAGCATTCAACAAGACAAGGTACAACCAAACATCCACGTGATTATGAGGCCTTCAGTGCCGGATAACAATGTCAGTTGGAAAGTGTTTGAAAATGACCAGAAAATCATCCATTTCTTGCAAGAAGAAGCTAAGTTCTCAGCTAAGAATCAAGAAAAATTGGAATAGCAGTATGGTGACCAAGTGGTACAGCTAAGAACTAACAAGCTGCCCAAGGGACTTATCACTTTGGAGTCCATTTTTAATCCCAATGATCAGTTTAGGAAGGAGAAAGCAAACATTCAGGTCAAGAGAGAGGATTCAATATCCATCTTGGTGGAAGAGAACAAACCATTGCAAATTGGAAAGATGACAACTGAACAAGAAAGGTACGAGTTCATACAGCTGTGTCAAGAGTTCCCTGATGTGTTTGCTTGGAGCTACGAAGATTTGAAAGGTTTCAATCCCAAGTTAGCTCAGCACACCATTGAGTTAGACCCAAATACTAAGCCCATCAGGCAGAAACAAAGGCCAGTCAATCCACACATGGAACCTCTCATGAGGAAGGAATTGAACAAGTTGATTGAGTCAAGAATCATATTCCCAATCAAGCATTCTAGTTGGGTTGCCAACTTAGTTCTAGTCAGAAAGAAGAGTGGAGAGATCAGATTGTGTGTTGACTTCAGAGACTTGAATAGAGCATCTCTCAAGGACCATTACCCACTCCCTTCTATGGAGAAAATTTTGCAAGTTGTGGCTGGCTCCGAGAGGTTTTCACTACTTGATGGCTACTCGGGCTACAATCAGATTATGGTGAAGGAAGAAGATCAGTTCAAGACAGCCTTCACAACCAAATGGGGAACTTATGCATACAGGAAAATGCCATTTGGGCTGTCCAACACTGGAGCTACCTTCCAAAGAGCAATGGACATGGCGTTCAAAGGTTTGATTAACAACATGGTGCTGATATACCTTGATGATATCAATGTTTTTTCAAAGAATGCAGCAGACCACCTCTCTCATTTGAGACAAGTCTTCCAAAGGTGCAGGAGATTTGGAGTGTCTTTGAATCCTAAGAAGTGTATCTTCCTAGCACATGAAGGAAAGCTCCTTGGCCATATTGTCTCCAAAGAAGGATTATCAATTGATGCAGAGAGGGTTGAAGCCATAAGAGCACTACCATTGCCAAGCCACAAGAAGGCCCTTCAGAGTTTCTTGGGGAGAATAAACTTTGTTCGAGAGGTTTGTCCTAGATTTTGCAGCCCTTGTCAAACCTATCACCAAAATGTTAAAGAAAAGCATGGCTTTCAAGTGGACAGCAGAAGGCAAGGAGAGTTTTGAAGCAATCAAAGAAGCCATCTCTCAAGCACCAACCCTCATCAACCTAGACTTCTCCAAGGATTTCATCCTCTATGCATTTGGAGGTAATGATACTATTTCTACCATTTTGGTACAGCAGAACAAGGACAACGATGAGCAGCCAATTTCTTTCTTCAGCTAGAGCCTAGATGACTATGAGGTGAGGTATTCTTTTATTGAGAAGCATGTGCTTGCAGTAATCAGAAGCTTGAAGAAATTCAAGCATTTAGTCTCAAACAACAAAGTCCAGTTGCTGGTCTCTCATGCTGGGGTTAAAGACTTCCTCCTCAACAAGGATTTGAATGAGAAAAGGGTAGGTTGGATCACTTGTGTCATGGAGTATGACATTGAGATCAAGATCACCAAGCTGGTAAGAGGAAAAGGATTGTGTGAGCAGCTGATTTTGGGGAAGCAAAAAGAAGTATGCAATGAAGAAGAGGCTGTTTTGACAGTTCAAGACAGCCATGAGCCAAGTGGCACTCAAGAAGAAAATAATGTTGTCCCCACTCCTTGCTGGACCCAAGGTATAATACACTTCCTAAGCACAGGCCTATGCCCTCCAGAGATGAACAAGACCCAAAGAAGACACTTCAGATTGCAGGTTGTCCCATATGCCATTGTTGATGGAGTTTTGTTCAAGAAAGATGTGAATGGAGTGTTGTTGAGATGCATTAGCACAAATCAGATTCATAGGGTGTTGGAAGAGTTCCATGGTGGACCAGCTGGTGGTCATTTTGCACCGAGAGTGACAGCTCTAAAAATTATGAAGGCTGGTTATTATTGGCCCAAGATTTTCAGTGATTGCTTTGCATGGATCAAGAGGTGTAAGAATTGTGCATTCTTCACAGGAAAAGAGAGACTTGCTGCCCTTCCATTGCATCCAATCTCAGTTGACCAACCATTCATGCAATGGGGTTTAGAATTCATTGGAGTCATTAATCCCAATTCAAGCCAAGGGCACAAATGGATTTTGATGACCATAGACTACTTCACCAAGTAGATCAAGCAAAGAGCGCTCAAAGAGGCAAATGAGTCTAGCATCTTAGACTTCGTGAGGGCATAGTAACCAGATTTGGCATACCTGCTACAATAATCTCAAATAATGCATTTGCATTCATTGGATCCAAGGTGACTGAGTGGGTTGTCAAGAACGGGATCTACCTAAGTACTTCATCAAACTACTACCCTCAGGGTAATGGCCAGGCTGAATCTACAAACAAGAACTTGTTGAGGATCATTAGGAGAACTCTTGATGAGAATCAGAGGTCTTGGCATACCAAACTGAAATCAACCTTATGGGCTGATAGGATAACTCCCAAGAGATCCACGGGTAACTCTCCATTCAGGCTTGTTTATGGAAGAGAGGCAATTTTGCCCATGTCTCTTGAGTTGCCAACATTGGAACTCATGAAACAGTTGGAGCTGTTGGAGTTTGAGCCCATGGAGGTGAGATATGCAGAGTTGATGGAGCTTCAAGAGATCAGAGATCAGGCATCCCAAGCAATGGAGAAGGATCAAGCTTTGATCAAGAAGACCTTTGACAGGAAGGCCAAGAGTAGATCTTTCCAGGTTAGAGATCTAGTGTTAAAATGGGATGCAGATAGAGAAAAACCGGGAAGGCATTCAAAATTTGATGCCATTTGGAGTGGCCCATACATGGTCACGAAGTGCAAGAACAACAATGCTTTCCAATTGGCTTCATTGGATGGTGAAGAACTGCAGATTCCAGTCAATGGAATCTATCTCAAGCATTACTTCTAAAGGGAAATTCTCCACCTTGTAAATATTAGCTTAGGTTTCCATTCCTTCAAGTGCTTGTGCACATTGTTTTGTTGTAGGTTAGTTTTGCTTTCCCTAAGTGCTTTGGCATAGCTTACTGTCCCTGGAGATGTTTTACAGTCCTTGCTTCCATCAGGTGATATTCCATCTTCCCCCTTGCAACATTCTAAGTTAGTTGGGGTTCTTACAGAAAATTTGATGTCTCCATGCCCAATGGACTGCTTTAGGCAACTAGTATTTTCATCTAGCAGGCAGATGACCCCTCTGAGTCGCCAAATTTGTTATCCAAAATGTGCCCCTGCTCATTTTTGTGGCTAACTCCTTGTGTTCTTGCCTCTCTTGTGCCTCAGTCTCCATTTTTTGATTTTTAGGCACTCAAATCTTTTTGGAAGTGGCACCATTGGATAGAGCTCTCTCTCAGCTTTCCAAAAAGGTAAAGTTTTCCTCCTAACTCATATTTTTCAAGTTATGGCTCGGCGGAGTTTTTGTGGGAAATTTTCCCCTTGGAAGCCCGCAGCCAATAGGAAGCTACCACATGTCCCAGTAGGTGGTGGAGAGAAGAAAAACACTTAAGAAATTTTTTCAAGTTTTGGTCAAAAATGCAAGAGGTAAAATTTGAAATTTTTTCCCGCCGATCCATTTTGGGCTTGTTTTTGCCCTAAATCTTCAAATGGCCATAACTTTTGATCCAGAGCTCGGATGTTCACGTTCTTTATATCAATGGAAATTTGGTAAAATTATCTACATGATTCTCGTGATCAATTTTGAATTTTGGTTCAGTTTGAAGGGATAAAATCAAAAAACTCTTCTGGTATGCGCCCATGGACTGAAATGACGTTTCAACAACCAATTTTAATGCAAAATGGGTCGCATTCTTCTCCAGCATGGTCAAAAATGTCGGGGCATGGGTTTGTAAGGACCTCCATGCTGTTTTTAATGCATTTTGGTCAATGAGGAATGGCTCCCATGTTTTTTCATGTTTTCTCTCTCCTAGGCTCGACCCATGCACTGTAAAAGCCAGATTTGGCTCATTTTTCAAAGGGGGAACACTTTTTTTGCACAAATGAGGCTTTCGCTTTCACCTTAAGCAAGTGATTTTTTTGCAAGGATCGGACCTTTTCGGGATTGTAACAGCTTTTCGCCTCTTTAGTGTTGGAATGCAAGGATTTTGATGTTGAAAATCACAATACAAGCTCTGTGAATGCTTTCTAGTCCTTTGTATGTGTTGTTTGTTTCATTTCAAACCTTTGATTATAGCTTATCAACTTTGTGCATGATGTATTATGTTGAAATTTCTGATTTGTGTCTATTTGCATGAGCAAAAATGTTCACTACTCCTTTGGTGCATCACCATCATTTGTTTAGTTTCAATTTTTGCATTTCTTATCCTTGTCTCCTTGCAAATTATTATAAAATTAGGATTTGAACCTCTCAGTTGCCAGGCAAATAATAGATATAATCAGAGGAGTTTGAGGAACCAGCCTCTAACTGAGATTCCTCTCTCATTTTTACAAGTCCCACACTTAGAGAGAGGTTTCAATGTTATGCAATCACACTTTGGATGCCTAAAACATCAATTTAGAACCTTGATTTACATCCGGGGTTCTCGCTGATTTGCAACAATGTAACCACTACCTTTAACCCGAGTGACCTTTGGTATAAACAATACTCTGACTACCTTTCTCTCTCCATCTTACCTCTTGATCTCACCCGTAATGGACAACGTGCCTTCTTTAAAAAGGTCTCTCGTTACGTCATCATGGGGGCCTTCTCTATAAGCATGGCTTTGATGGTATTCTCTTACGATGCCTCACGAGTTCTGAAATTCCTTATACAATTAAGGAAGTTCATGATGGCATATGTGGAGGCCACTTTAGTGGCCTTCTGCCATTGCTAAGCGTATTTTTCACTTAGGCTATTACCGGGTGACCCTTAACCATGATTGTTGCGATTATGTCAAACATTGTTTAAAATGCCAACAACACACCAACTTTCATCATACACTGGTCACACCTTATAGGTCACTTGTGACCTTTGGCCCCGATCTCAATTGGGTTTGGATCTTGTCGAGAGATCAATCCCCATTGTTCCCAATGACATCAATGGATTATCAACGCTACCGAATACTACACAAAATGGGTTGAGGCCATACCACTCATCTCCGTGAAAGCCAAGAAAATATGTGAGTTCATCAATCACCACATCATTTGTCACTTTTGTGTTCCTCATCGCCTCATCACTGACAATGGAAAACAATTTAAAAACAAAACATTGTGAGAACTTTGAGACACATTTGGCATTCAGCTAAGTTTCTCGTCATTGTATTACCCACAAACCAATGGCCAAGCCAAATCCACTAACAAAACCTTAAACAAAATTCTCATGAAAGTTGTTAACGATACTGGGAAGGACTGGCATATGCACATTCCTTTTTCCTATGGGCATACCACACTAGTATCCGCACTTCCACTGCGGCCACACCATTTTCTCTGGTCTATGGTACCGAGGTTGTTCTACCTCTCAAAGTCTAGATTCCCTCACTCCGCATTTCTCTCCATGACATGCTCAATGATGATGAATTTTGTTAGGACCGTTTAGCACAACTTGAGTTATTAGATGAACGTCGTCTTAACGCTCTTGACCACCTTCAAGTTTACCAAAAACATATCAAACGTGCCTACAACAAACATGTCCATGAACGAACCTTCCAAGTCGGTGACCTTTTCCTGAAATAAAATTTACATGTAACCAAAGCAGAAAAAGTAAATGGGGAAAATTTGCTCCTAATTGGCTTGGACCATACATCATGACTCATACCTATGGATCAATTTCTTATCATTTATCTTCACTCGATGGTAAACCTTAACCTATGCCCCTTAACGCCTTGTATCTTTGATCATTCTATTATTGAATTTTAGTCCTACATCACCTTTTTCCTCTTTCCATGCTCATACCTTGAGTTCTCTCCACTTCTTGCACCTCACCAATGATTAAACAAGAATCATGTGAGTACGCATCACTTTTTATCTTCTCTTGAATATGTGTACCACGGCGTTGCACATACCATGATTCTCATGGATAATTTTTATCTACCTTTAGATGAGATCCCATGGTTGTTTCACCCTTCTTTTGAAAAAGAATCCTTTTCCTCACCTTGCTCTTGTCCATGACTTCAAAGCCCTCACATGGGACCCAAATCCTTGAGTCAAAATTCTAATAAAAAGATGACTCCCTCAAAAGGACATCTTCCTCTCTGCAATCGCTACTATAAATAGACTCGATCCTCAAGGACAGCTATGTAAAGCTCTTTCAAAAAAACAAGAGAAACTGAAGCTTCCCACATCAGTCAGCTTCATGAAGACCTCAAGGAGTTCATTTCCTCATCCCATATAGACTTCCCACATCAATCAGTCTATCTCAAATACAAGTCAAAACAGACAACTTTTAGTCATGGATTTTCCCATTGTGCCCTTGGATCTCTTGCCCAAAGAGCATGCTACCTCATACCATATCAAAACTTACCCACCTTTCACCCCTCTCACCATTCACACTCCCCTTTCCTACTACCTCAAGGGACCTCTTGGAAACAAGACATTTGGTGATCATGTGACTACTTTTCACCCTTAGAACAATCAATCATGCAATGTCTTTAGGGTCTTGCGTTCATCACCTCCTCTGAGGTATGACCCACTCGGTATGATCCTAACCAATCAGGTGGCTTTATTGCCCCCTCTTATCTTTTAAACTATCTTTATTTATGTTTTGATTACCTTATACAGGACTTGGTCCTCGATGCGTACCTTTGGGGTAATTTTCTTCTTTCACCACAATTGACATCACCTATACCAATTTGCCTATAACCCACCCACACCTAACATACCTAAACCCAAATCATGCCTAAAACCTACTAACTCATTTTCATACCTCCTCATATTCTTCCCTAGCATATGGGAGAACTACATTGGCCTGAGGTCCCCTTTTCACCGGGACTATGTAGGCAGCACTCCGAGGGCATGGGGCCCTTGGGGGTTAGCTTGGCCACTCTCTACCCTAACCAATTCATCTTTCATTTTCCTCAAATTACATTCTACCCTACTTAGTTTCCTTTTTATATCTAAAACTTGGAAATTAAACCAAACAAATAACAAGTTGCTTAACATTTTTATCATCACCACAACATACATTTATTATGACTACCATCATCATCCATATATTATAAAGCATCTTAAAAATAGCCCATATTATCATTCATTATATAAATTAATGAATCACAACCCCAACCAATTTAAAATCAATCATGCCTAGACCACAAACCTGACTCAACCATGCCTAAGACCTGACTCGATCCATGCCTAAACCAACCTGACTCGATCCATGCCTAAACCAAACCTGACTCGATCCATGCCTAAAACCAACCTGACTCCATCATGCCTAACTCACCTAGTTTTCATCCATATCACAACAAAAAATTAAAAGTCTCATAAAACACCGACAAAATCAAGCATCTCATGTATCTCATCATACAAATAAATATGTGTGTCTCAATACAATATACAAGGATATCCCATCATGTCTATCTCAAATAAATCATCAGCATACACAGGACGGTCTCATATACAATAAAATAATAAACCAATATAAAATCTCTTCAACAAGACAAAGCAAGATATGCTCAAAATATACAAAAAAATCTCGTACATCATCACTATCTTCGGCACGTAGGCCAGTATATATTTAAAAAATGACTACAATACATCAAATATCAAGAGCCATATATCAGGCATCTCGGCGGACATCCTCCATATCTATGTCACTGCACTTCCTATGCTGCTCGCCGCCCTAGTCTAGCGACCTACTAACATCTCCCCACCCATCATAGGTGGTGGCTGGGTCCCTACTGGCACATCACCTGGAGCTGGTCCCCACAAGCTAGTGACCTCTCCCTAATCCTATCTATGAGCTCGATTCCCCTGTGCTCTTTACACTGTGAGTGCGGGATCTCGTCCTCTCACTCAAGGTCTATTGTACTCTGTACTCTCCATAGGATAGAAAGTCTATCCCAAATGCCATCAACTGATCCTGGTAGTATCTGGCCTCACCTAGGGCATTTAATAACCTAGATATAGGCACAGTATATGGTGGCCCCATAGGCCTTGGCCCCTATACGACATGCGGGATCCTGTCCCGCCCTACCTATGAACTGGGACCCTGTCCCGGTGCCTGTGGTGGTGCCATCGGCCCCTACCCCTATATATCTGGGCCTATAAGGCCCCAATCTATACCTATGCTATGGCCAGATGACCTTGCAACCCTGTCACCTATGCCTGTAGGGAAACCACCCTACCATCATCTCCATCCCCACCCAGGCCATCTAGGCCTAAAGGTAGCCACTGTACATTTAACTCCGCTACCTCCACCTCTCGAATTTGGAAAGCTATGTCTGCACCATACCCAACTGGGTAATCAGCATCACCACTTGCCCCTGTAGGGCATCCCTCTACACCATGATGGTGGCTAGATCCGGCTGCCCTGACCTGGGTGGTACTACTCGTAAATGAGCCACCCACCACTGTCTATATCTTTCTCGTGACCTGGCATCATAAATATGTCGGTCCATTTCTGATCCTCCTACCCTATGGGCACTGTCGATTGTGGTAGAGGTAAGGGCCTCTCCATGTTGTCTCTCCTATACTACGGGAAGGGCGGAGGTATGTCTGTATCGCCTCAAATCGCTACCTACTCTATCAACCGAGATCATCTCGTGCTCCCCATCAACGCGACCACACGAATCCATCTTAGTAGTTACAGCTCCTCTAACTCATCACGCATCTGGCCTATATGATGGGAAGCCAACATATGGCCTCCATATGATGTCCACTCCATAAAACCCCTCCAATAGTCACTGAAAATAGGCCAGATCATGTGTGGGCCTGTTTGATCTCAGCTCTCCAATAACAGGCACCCATCTCCTATACCCCACTCGTACATAGCTTGACAAAAAGGCATCGGCCTGGGGCATACCCACTGGATGCACATAGACAATGTGCTCATATGCTCAGTAATGAAGTAAAAAGGTACAACATAGGTTAAACATGTGCAACCACCCATATGCCCATAACTCCCTATATAGCTACACCGAAATGCCGACGCCAAGAAAAGTGGGTTTGGTCTATCATCATGTCGTGTAATACCCCATCAATGATCGGGAAACCGCCCACCCTCTACATCCAACAATGTAAAGCAACACATTGCCTTCATTAATAGAACTACTAGCCTCGTCTCCTCCCGGACGGCAGTACATCTCTCCATAATGAATCCCGGCACTATGGAATGTCGGCTCGGCCATCCTCTCAAAACACCGTCAAGCATCATCTCCTTTGAGGCCTCAAGGAGATTGAATACACCTGTGTACCCAATATGGGTAGCCGCAGAATCTTGAACATGTCCTCTAGGGTGACTGTGATCTCACCCATCGGTAGGTGGAATGTGTTGGTTGCAGAATCCCATCTATCGATGAGAGTGACCATCAAACTCAGCGAGTCGACTACATGCCAGTAGTGTCGGACCCCACTCAGGCCCACCTCCTCCACATGCCGCAGCTCCTCGGGAGTAACTCCACCATGAACTGTCACGAGCGGGGTGGAACCTAACCTACATCAGTAGCTAATCTCTCCCCTACATCTAATACAAACAACAAATTAATCTACATTTATCACACCCATACTCACCTACTATCCTCTTCCCGCACCCTATTTTACCCCTACCCATCCCAACCACCCAACTGTGGAACTTTTTTCCCCTTTGCTTTCAAAACCTGGTAGTGCTAGTTCTCTCTAATCGACTCCCGGTCACCTATTTTGTGTGATGATATACCGGTTTAGCCCTACCGACGCTGGCTACACTGATCGACGCTTGACCACTGTCGTGTGAAAACCCGTGATCCCTAAACCCTCCCTTCTATAAAATTTTACTACCCCGACACTTCTACCCACCTAAAATCACCTACACCTCCCCTCTTCTCCAATTTATCTCTCTCCCCACTCCTATTTTACCCAATTTACCCTACCATTTTGTAAATTTTATTTTTCCCCGCCCACAATAAAAAACAAAAACCCAATTTTACAAATCACCTAATCTATCTAAAAATATACAAGGGTTGGACACTTACCTCATCATGTTGTCATCGTCGTGGTGGCACATTTGGCCACTGCTGTAGACACTGAAATCGTTTCGTAATCACCTTGGTCACCTTGTGCAGCCCTATAATCACTTTGTCATCCTTAACACCTTATCATCTACCTCCTGCACCCCACACATTTTAATTTAATTACTTAAATTAAATTAATGCCATTTAACTCCATACATATTAATTTAATTATTTTAATTAAGTTAATAACCTTTTACCCACACACATATTAATTTAATTACTTACATTAAATTAATACCCTACACTCACACGCCTATTTAATATAATTTCCTTTATTAAATGCACCTCACCCAACCACCCCCATCATTTGACCAATTAACCTAAACACTAAACCAATGTCCTAAATAAAACCTAACATTAGACCCATCCCCTCACCTCATAATTAAAAGCCTCCTAAGGTTGATTTTCACCCCGAGGAAAAGAGGATATCCTTATCAAATAGTAGAGAAACTTCCCAGGCATTTTTGGAACAACCCGAGATATCTCACCTAAACCGATGTCGTTTCACCTAAACCGATGTCGGTCCACCCTAAACCGATGCCGGTTATACCGAAATGGACCAAATGGCCTATTTAGACCCATCTACAACTTTGTAATATGTGTTGGAAAACTTTTGATCTCGAGTTCGATCTCTTCAGACGTGAAAGCAGAACGAAGATTGATTTGTGATCAACAAAGGCAACCAAACACACTGGCACAATAGTGAAACTTTCTTCCCAGCATCCTCCAATGCAACAACTTCTTCGTTACTCTTGCACTGCACCTCACGAAGATTAAGTATCCTCCCATCTATTTCATTTTCTTATCATTATCTATAGTATTTGTGGTAAAGGAACCTAGTATTTTACCCATTGTCCATTCCGATCTCCAGTTGTAGCCTCCTTTCATACCTATTCATCTTAATACTTGGCCCAATTTCCTATTTGACCTCCTCCGTAGTCTCAGACCTTCGCAACATATCAACACCCCCTCTATGATCAATCCCCGCCTTCTATCTACTCCACTTTTGCCCCAAAAGTCCAAAAACCTGATCGTGTGATTCCACCACCCCAATTCAATCGTCATCGAGTTCTCTCTAACCATCGCGATTCTGAGTAAAAAACCATCATCAGTTTTATAAAACCATGGTCGGTCTCTATGTCACCTGATCTCTGCCAGAATAACAACCTGTTTTTGACATATACCTACTTGAACACCTATTTGACCTTCATATCTGTATCTAACCTAGCCTATTAGCTCAGATTCACCTACAACCAACCTACTTGACCTCTGGATCTCCTTCTAGCCTAGCCTGTTAGATTAGATCTAGCCTATTGTTTTGTATGAGATGCCTAAATCATATTAAACTACAGTAGGAAAACATTTACTTTATTTCAGCATTGAATTGTTTTAAACAGTGGATTGACATCCATCTAGGAAGTATCACACTTCCAGGATCTAGCATATGCTAGGTAGTCCACTACATATATTGTTTAACTCTCTTTGGTGGTCTTGTTTTGGTTCTTATACAGGTAGTTCCTCCTAGCCAAAAGGAAGGTCTCACAATCACTTTGGTTCAGAATTCAGATACATGCGCATATAACCTTCAACCATCCTAAAACATGTATTCCTCTTACCACCTTTACCTTACCTATTTCATCAAGGACTTCTCAGAAAACTAAGAAATTGAGTGAAACATTTTGGCACACTGGTGGGACCCATTCGAGTTACTTGCATCTTTATTCATTCCTAGGTGAAAAATTGTGTGTGTTTGTTTCCTTCTAATAGAATTCACATTAAAACTTTCTCCTTGGTAACATTTTCTTCTTTTTACTTGCTCTGAAAAAAACATTTCTTTTGGTGTATTTAAAAAGAACCTTCTTATTCTTGTTTTTTGCATAGTGAAAGAGCATCCCTCTTCCTGTTCATCTATTTTTGTCATCGAATATCATACTTTCGATTTGGGTTTAAAATAAGTGCACTACATTCTAATTTAGCTCATTAGCTCACATTAATTGAGGGCAACCTATACGCTGGAAGTCATGACCAGCTGATGGTTGACAAACGAATCATAGAAAAGCACTTCTATCCTTTTCTCTTTCTCTGAGTCTTACCAAACCACACAAAAATTCAAAATACATACATTCTTAAACAACATCCTACCTGGAAGAAGCTATAGGTGATCACACAGTCATGGTACAGTGGGCACCCATCTCCTTGCTTTCTGTCGAGTCATACTTCGAGCGAGGCTCGCCCTGCCATAACATTCCTAAAACCTCACCCTTTAGAATTATTTCTTCGTAGGAAGCCTTCCTCACCAAGAAATTATATTGTTCTATTCATAATGTTAGTCCATACAAATAACATAAGCTAAACAAACGTAATAGAATAGGCACTCTAGGAATGTTCTTTCTTAGTGTTCTGCTTGATTTGCGTTTTGAGGTGAGAGATTTCGATCATTATTTTTGTCTTTCCTTGCATACACACCCAATCATAATCGGTGTATTCGACTTTGTGCGAGTGTGCACGGACCACATCTACATCATTCTCAGACTTCTGGGTTTGATTCAACACAAGATTTTTAAATCACAACCATTTTTCTTATTCTCTGTTTCAATTTCACGAAGAATCGCTCACGGTTATCTTTAAATCTTGAGCTACATTCCAACCAAGCATCGGTTTAACCAACCGCGCGTCAGTCAAGTATTTTTGGATACCTATCCGAAAGACACCTATTTCACTTTCTAAGCTATAAAAGGCTCCTATCACCTTTCATATTTTCGTTACTTCAATCACAGTCACCTTACGTCTCATCCTGTGTAAAAATTATCAGTCTGGGACCATCATTTAATAGACTATTGGTTTTTCATAGTAACCAACACCG
This sequence comes from Taxus wallichiana var. yunnanensis, assembly GCA_018340775.1. Taxonomy (NCBI): domain Eukaryota; kingdom Viridiplantae; phylum Streptophyta; class Pinopsida; order Cupressales; family Taxaceae; genus Taxus; species Taxus wallichiana. The sequence goes on along the minus strand of CM031234.1, from coordinate 728,716,810 downwards.
GTTAAGCCTAACCAACATCAGTTTACCCAAACGGCATTGGTCACCCTATGCTATTTTACAACTCACCAGCCAACCTAATTCACTCACCATTGACTATTTTCCTAGTTCTGTTGTGTTCTGTGCCATTCAAACATAATACAGTCTCGCCAAATTAGTTCCTACCCACATGGTGCTTTGACCCGTAGTCAGGAAAGTGCCCTCATATTTCACGCTAGTCAACTACTACTCCCACCTAACCCTTCATCACCTAGTCCTTCACCACCTTCCATCTCATCATCGTGGATCCCAATCAACCTATCACCATTCCTACTTGGCATGCAGGAGTTTTCATGACTCTGGATCAAAATCCCCTTGCTTTAAGCCACTAGCTCACCCATGCCTCCACTCGAGATGCCTCGGGTCAATTGATCTATTGCATGCCCTGTATCCTTATCTCGCATCCCTAAAGATCACTTCCACCTTGGCGCCCACCTCCTACCATAGTGACCTCACCCATTTTATCCCTAGTTGTGTCACAAGGCTAGGTCCCACGCTAGCTTTGACTACTGTGTCTACCACCTCTATTGCACCCGCAATCTCCAACATACCTTCATCCACCGCCCAAAACATAGCATCATCCACAACTGTTGTCTCATATATCCTAGTCATAATGTTACCACCCTTGGTATCAGTAACCTCTACCCCATTTCAAAACATTGTCCTTTCTATTCCCAATCTCTACCTCCCATCTCTACAGTGGTCACTATGAGTGTCCCACCTCACACACCTATTACCAGCCACCTCTGTTTAATCGATCATTCATTACGGTATATACCCTCTATGTCTGTCTCTCGATTCCTACCTCCTTATTCGACATCACCATACTTTGGAATGTCGTATTCTTCATATGTCCAAAAACAACCTCCTTTCACCTGTGGGGTACCCAATCTTCACAACCTAACAATGACTTTATCAATTTAATGATGGACAAGATCTGGAGACATTAGAAGCATATGTTTCTGACTCCCACAATTCTCTCACCTATGATGAGATTTGTAATGAGCCTATTCATCCATCCATTCCCATTCACCTATATCCCATACACTGGGAGATGCCTAAGTTTAACCATTTTAACAGATAAAAGACCCATATCAGCATTTTCAATCTTTCAAACATGGGTGTTACTTAATTTCCCATGATGATGCTTTGCTTTTGCGAACATTTCCTGTGTCCCTAATGGTCCAACATTGAGCTGGTATAGTGGATTACCTAGACATTCCATCTTCTCATTCAACCAAATAGCCCAAGCCTTCTTGGATCACTTTTCAATTAACATTGTCAAGAAGGTTACCATGATCGATCTTTATTCTATGCGTCAATATGACAATGAATCGATCACAGATTTTTTCGCTCGTTGGCGTGGCGAGCCTAATCAACCAACTCACTTTCCAATTACATGCAAATGAACTCATAGAGCTCTTCACATGAGCATGTGCTAGACATATCTCACCTACCTTTCTCGGTGTAAACCTTCCGAACATTTGATGAGGCTTGCATCATGGCACGTAAGCTCAAAATTCACACCATCGAAGAGAAGAAGATACAATTACGAAACAAGAACTCCTCATTTAAATCACACGATACTTCTTCCTCGAAACCTCGCAACGAGTTATTCCAAATCCAACGGAACCGCAAACTAGTAGTACTTAAGGCTAGCCCTGCCCATCCATCCAATCATGCTACACCTTCATCCAATCTATCACCGGTCCAAACCTTCCAATTCAGATGAGAACAAAAGAAATACACCTCAATAGGGGAAACATATTCATCTGTTTTAGAAAATATTATTAAAGCTAATGCCATCAACCTTTATCCTATCAAACCACATAATGGTTTTGAACCCTCTCGCCCCATACCAGGTTGGTATAAGGAAAATGACTACTGTAACTATCACCGTGTAAATGATCATAGTGACAACAATTGTATCACCTTTAAAAACATTGTTCAAGGAATGCTCGAGAGCAAGTGAGTTAGTCTGGATAAACCTAATGCACCTACAATCAAAACCTTTGTATATTCAAGAAACCATTCCCTAACCATTCCCATCTAATGATCAAAGTGGTGATGCTTCACACAATGAAAGTAATGCACGTGAGGTATATGTTATCTTTCTTGACTTACCACTTCTTTCCCAAATATCTTCTATCCCTCCATCGAGGAAATCCTAGCCCGAAATCCTCTACCCACACAGAACCTACTTTTTCCATTCCTCTACCCATAGAGGAGAGGCCTTCACCTCCAAATACACATGTGGAGGAGTCTCTCATTTCCCCTTCATCTCTGCTACCTAGTGAGCCACTACCAATTGTACCTCCTGCACCCATAGAGGAGTACCCGTCATCTTCTCCACCTATTTAGGATCCAATAGATTTGTCGTTACCACTCGGTGACCATTCTCCATCAGCTACCCAAGATCCTGTGGACCTACTTTTGGCTCTCTTACCTACAGAGGCTGAAGCCAGTGAATTCCCTATTTCTCAGACATATTTTATGGGAATCACCACTTGTCCCACATCTACCTCATCTACCACAGTGTCACTCTCACGTTTGGCCGATCGCCTAGATTATGTTGATAGGGCTTCACTTTGGGGGCATCTCTTACTCCCGGTCTTGACCCAAATGTAATCATATTCCACTGACACTTCTACCATTTATCTGAAGAAGTTTCAACAACCCAAACTACACATGAACTTAACTCTCGATACATCTTCTATTGCATCATCCTCATCTATACCCGCCCTCTACTTGTTAGTAGCCGACGGGTTCCAACACCATCTCTTGTATCTAAATCCACTTTGGTGTTCTAGGGTCACACCCACATCAAACCTTGCACATCCTCCTATTAGGATACACTTGACCACATCTTCCCATATAGCTATTGAACCAATCCCTCAAACTAAACGAAAAACCCAACCTTCTAATCCACATGCACTGACCTCACCAACTACACCTTTATCACCTTCACCCCTACCATCCATCTTAGGACCTCACCCTCTAACTTACAAAATCTAATCTCTCCAGGGTAAACCTAAAATTCCTTGACCCTTCACCACATCCCGTAGATCTCCCTAGGTGAACCTTGCATCCTTCATCACTATCTATAACTTCTTTTCCTCCTATACCACCATCACCTTCTATACCTCCTTCACTACCTATGAATTTTTTTCCACCTCACCGTACATCCCTCTCGACCTCCACCAATACCTACCGCTGCACCTCGTTGTCCTCTTGAGTCACTCATCCTCTCCCACCATCTCGCCTTTCCATCTACATCACGTGCTCCCCTACACCTCTACCTAAGAAAAAGCACCAAAAATTAAAAAAACTGTTAATTTACAAAGAGGTGGTTAAACTTACCCCTCTTTCTATTGCTACACCTACACCAAAGAAAGTACAACCCAAATCCAAGACTACATCACCTCAACTACCACTTCAACTACCCAATCTTCCAACCAAACCTACTTTCACTTTGCATTGTGATCCACTGGTGGGATCATACGCCACCATCTTGGCTAACCTCTTGGAAAGCTCTACTATGACCCTCCCTCCTCTTCGACCTTATGACCCTCTTAAACCTAAACCAGAAGGGTTTGATGATACCAAAATTTGCGCTTACCATCGTGTGCCAAGACATGATGTTGAGAATTGTAAGGGTATAAAGGTTGTCCTCATTCAATTATGTCCTTCGACCATAGTTTTGATGATGATGACCCCCTGGATGATGAACCTATTTAACCCTCACCACCTTCTTCACATCTTCCTCCTTCACATCTTCCATCTTCACCATCACGACCTTTCTTTCCATCTCTAAAATTTGAAATCAACATGGTTAGTATCCATGAGATTTCTCAACCTTCTCCTAAATGCCAGTGTTGGACACTCATCGCAGAAGGCTCTTATCCACCTCTTGGTAAATGTCCCTCCTACTGGTATACCTTTCATGATAACCCCACCCCATTCACCTCTCTACCTCAAATTAATATGGTTCACGTCGTTACCCGAGGTCAACAAGACAAAGGGAAAGATAAAATAGCCGATCCATCACCTAACCATGTACCTAACATACCAATTGCACCCGTATCTAAAGTCACTATCCATGGTCTAGCATATCCTATTTCTGATGGGGTTACACACCACACAATGCTCAAACAATTACACCAATCTCCTCTCAAAATGTCCTTATACGATCTCATCCAAACCTCAGAGTCACATCGTCAAGCCCTCATGGAGGTCCTTCAATCTATTGAGGTTTTTCCTAATGACCCAACACCTATGGCATCTATTATCACACCTCATCATGTCACCTCACTCACCAAATTGTCATCTACCTCATCACCTCCACCTATTCACGAAGTTTCTATCCTTAGTTTCTCGAATGACGAAATTGTCCCCCCACCAATCGATGACCCAGATCCTGCAATTTTCATCTCCATCCATATCAATAATATATGGGTCGATGTCTTATGATCGATGGGGCGCTAGTATTAACATCATCTCCTCTCATGCATTCGAACAAATGCGCATACCCAACAACTGCATTGCATAAACATCCAATCATGTTGCGTTCATTTAATGATGTTATAACCTCTACACTTGGAACTATCATCCTCCACGTTCATGTGGGTCCCCGTACTATTTCAAAGTTGTTATACATTTTGGAGGGGAAGTTTCAATACAATTTTTTACTCGGAAGATCCCGTATTCGTGTCATGGGTTATGTTCCTTCTACTTTGCATCGATGTGTAAATTTCAAACATAAGGACGTTCCTATACCATTTCCATCGACCCATCACCTTTCAAAACCTACAACATGCTTTACCGGACCAATGATGTCCTTGAACTTGTTAAGGCATCTACCTCTCTGCCTACATATTCTACACACATGATCCCATCCACCAAAGTGCGTGCCTGCAACCTCACCTTCGCCTAAATCTTCTATTCCCACCACTACTGTCACTTCTACTGAGTCACACATCTGTTTCCCAACTAATCGACACCTCTCGCCGATATAAATTCTAACGCTTCCTCCATTTCAACCACCAATATATCAACCACTGATCACTTGGAAGGTGTTTTTCAATGCCTCACTATGGGGGAGTATCACCTGTACAATGTCAATACATTCCTTACTCCACAAGAGTATGGAAACCTTCACCAACATCCTCACTATGATCACTACATAGGTGAGCGTCTCCTTTATGGTCCTCCTCACCTCTGTACCCATCTTACCTATGGGGGATTTGATATTTCCACTTACACACCTAAACTACCATCACAAACCTGACCTTTTTTTGCTGACCTTCAGTCACTTACCAACAACCACTTCTCTCACAATTTCCTACACAGTTGTGCCTAGAAGGGTTTCAGCTTTGGCCTTCATGAGAAAGGTCGCCACACCATTATTTCATGTACCATGTGTAAACACAATGATCATAGTGGTATCATTTTTACCAAAATACCTACCAAAATCCCCATATTGAACTCATTAAAGACCCTAGCCCTTCTCCACCTTCATCACCACCCTCATCGAATGAGTCGATGGATCTTGAATTTATCCCTCCTCACTTTTTTTTCATAAACACCATTTCCTTAGGGCCTTTGATTTATCAACGTGAAGGTGAGGCCCCTTCCACTCTCCCATTCCTATACCCCGAGATGATCTATGATGACACACCTACCATTAATGTCATTTAATGTTACGATGATGAATCCATACTCACCTACCTTGGTGCTGAAGACTCTTATATTCACCGATCATTACCTTCTGAGACACAAACAATGTTGAATGAATCGATAATCAAAGTCAACATCCACACTTAGGATGACCCCCACATTCTCAAGATTGGCCAATCTCTCGATGTTGCTGAACAGAAGCCCTCACTTATTTTCTTAAAAATCATAGCCATGATTTCACTTGGTCCTATGCTGACATGCCTAGCATTGATCCCACTATCATGGTCCACAATATTGTAACCATTCCGATGCCAAACCCATAAAACAAAAGTTGAGGAAAATGCACCCTCGCATTGCTCTTCTTATCAAAGAAGAACTTCAACGCCTTCTCTTAGTTTCCTTCATCTTACCCATCAATTACCCCCAATGGATTTCTAACATCGTCCTTGTCACTAAGGTGACAGGGGGACTTTGTATTTACATTGATTTCCATGATCTCAACCTTTCCTACCCAAAAGATGATTTTCCTTTGTCCGGTATTAACCAGTTAGTTGCCTTAACGATGACCATGAGATGCTATCACTTATGGATGGTTTCTAGGGTTATAACCAAATCTTGCTCGCTCCAGAGGATCAACACAAAACCACATTCATTACCCCTTGGGGGACCTTCTGCTATCAAGTCATGCCTTTCATCCTTAAAAATGGTGGTGCCACCTATCAGCAAGCTATGACCTACATTTTCCATGACATTATGCACCGTATATTAGAATATTATGTAGACAATCTTCTCACCAAATCTAAATGTCGCATTTGAACACCTCACCGTCCTTAAAACCATCTTTGACCGCCTCATTAAATATTATGTTCACCTTCTCGCCTAAAAATACGTCTTCATGGTTCTCTCAGAAATCTCCGGGATTTATTGTTTCTCCGTGGTATAGAAGTTGACCCCCGCTAAAGTCAAGGCCATTCTCAATATGCCTCCACCCACTAACCTTTGCCAGCTTCATCGTTTGTAGGGCAAGTTGCAATCTATTTGTCGATTTATTTCCCAACTCTCTGACTATCATTGTCAACCATTTCATCACCTTCTCAAAAGAATGCCTCTTTCAAATGGGATGATGAATGCCCCAAAGATTTTGAGGCCTTAAAACAATACCTTCTCCAACCACCAATAATTGTTCCACCTAAATACGACCAACCCTTCTACCTATACATCTCTGCTACCGATCACTCTTTTAGGGGCTATGCTCGCTCATCGTGATGAATAACATATGGAGCAGGTGGTTTATTGCATAATCCGTACCCTTTTGGACTATGAAACCTGATACACTCACCCTGGAAAAATTTGCTTAGCCTTAGTTTTTGTCGCCACCAAACTTCACCATTATCTACTCAACCACAAAACCTATGTTGTGACCAACACTCGACCCTTTCACTTCATGTATGCTAAACTTTACCAAAATCAACATGACGCATGTTGGCTCATGCTTCTTGCTGACCTAGACCTCGAATTCATCCACCAAAAATATATCAAGGGCTAGGCCATTCGACCACTCATTAATGCACCTTTCGGGAATCAATCATCGAAATTTGATTTCCCTAACAAATCCATTACTAACCTCTCTTTGGATGATGACCCTTACCAAATGACCTTATTCTTCGATGGTTCCAACTATCAGTGTGGGGGTGGTGTGGGTATTATCCTCATTCCTCTTGATGGTGAACCCATACCCTTATCATTCAAACTCGACTTCGAATGCACCAACAATATCGCTGAATACGAAGCACTTGTATTGGGTCTCATGATTGCTTTATGCCTTAGATGTCAGATCCATAAATATATTTGGTGATTCTCAATTGGTAGTAAACCAAGTCAATGGTGTTTATCAGTGTCATAATGAAATACTTCAAGAGTACAAACGTTACGTCGACATCATGTTGACTACCTTTGACCACTATAAAATTCAAACCATTCCACGATCCACCAATAAATTTGTGGATACCATGGCCTACCTCGCTTCCCAAATACCCACTTCACCTGATGATTCAGACATCTTTGTTACCATAAAATGCATACCAAGACCTTCTTATAAATCTTGTTGTGTTAATCTCATCTAAACTATCTCACTAAACACACAAGACCTTTAGTATAAGACATGACTACCTTTCCCTTTCTATATTACCTCCTGATCTCACACGTAATGGACAACGTGCCTTTCTCAAAAGGTCCTCTCGTTATGTCATCATGGGTGGCCTCCTCTATAAACGTGGATTTGATGGTATCCTCTTACGATGCCTTACCAACTCTGAAATCCCCTATACCATTAAAGAAGTTCACGATGGCATATGCGGAGGTCACTTCAGTGGCCTTGTTGTTGCTAAACACATTCTTCACCTAGGCTATATTGGCTAACCCTCAATTGTGATTGTTGCAACTATGTTAAGCATTATGTAAAATGCCAACAACATGTCAATCTTCATCATACACCTAGTCATGCCTTACAAGTCACCCGTGACCTTTGGCCGTTCTCTCAATGGGGTTTGGATCTTGTCGAGAGATCAATCCCCACTCTTCCCTAAGACATCAATGGATCATCACCGCTACCGAATATTACACCAAATGGGTTGAAGCTGCATTTTACCCCTCATCTCTACTAAATCTAAGAAAATATGTGAGTTCATCAATCATCACATTATTTGTCACTTCGGTGTTCCATATTGACTTATCACTGATAATGGAAAACAATTCGAAACAAAACTCTACAGAAAATTTACGACGACTTGGAATCCAACTAAGCTTCTCCTCGCCATACTACCCACAAAACAATGTCCAAGCCAAATCCACCAACAAAACCCTAAACAAAATTCTCATAAAAGTGGTTAACGATCTTTGGGAAGGATTGGCATACACACATTCCTTTTGCTCCTTGGGCATACCATACTAGTATTCGCACTTCCACTTTCTGCCGCTTTACTCCATTTTCTCGGTCTACGGTACGAGGTTGTTTTGCCTCTTGAATTCCAGATCCCATCTCTTCGTATCTCTCTTCAATATATGCTTATGATGATGACTTTTTTCAAGACCGTTTAGCACAACTTGAGTTATTAGAAAACACTGTCTTCATGCTCTCGACCATCTCCAAGTCTACCAAAAATGCATCAAACGTGTTTACTGAAAATGTGTCGATGAATGCACCTTCAAGGTCGATGATCTCATCCTCAAGGAAAATCAACATGTAACCAAAGCAAAAAAATCAAACGGGTAAGTTTTCTCCTAATTGACTTGGACCATACATCGTGACTCGTGACTATGGATCGGGTGCTTATCGTTTATCTTCACTTGATGGTAAGCCCGAACTGAGCCCTCAATGCATTGCATCTTTGACCATTCTACTATTAACTTCTAGTCCTACATTACTATTTTTTTATTACATGCTCATCCCTTAAGCACCATTTACCTTTCTCTTTTCCGCACCTCATCTCTAACGACTAAACAAGAATTATGTGATTACCCACCACCCTTTTTCCTTATCTTAAATATGTGCACCATGGCTCTCGCACATGGCATGATTCTCATGGATACTTTTCATCTTCTTTTACCCATGGTCATTCACCTTGCCTTCTAAACAACAACGAAATGCTTCGTTATAGTCTAGTCCATGACATAAAAGCCAAAAACATTTATTTCCAAAAATAAGGGATTAACTCCTTGAGTCAAACTTCCAATATAAAAGATGAATCCCTCAAAAGGACATCTTCTACCTTCAATTTTCACTATAAGTAGACTGCTCCCTCGAAGGATAGCTATAAAAAGCTCACAACTCTCTACATAGTCTTTCCAAAAAGAGGACTATTTTCTCAAAAATCAAAATTCAAAAGCTTCCCACATCGATCAACTTCACGAAGACCTCAAGGAGACATATATTCATCCCGTATAGACTTCCCACATCGATCAGTCTATCTAACAAAGTCAAAAAGAAAAGAACAATAAAAAAATTCGCCATGGACTTGTTTATTCTGATCTGGATTCCTTGGCCAAGGCATTTTGCTTCATAACATATGACCCGATTACCTTCACCTCCTTACCCATTGTCTTTTTATTTCATACCTCAAGGGACCTGCTAAACTAATGACATTTGGTGATCATGTGACTATTCGTCACTCTTAGAATTATCAATCATGCAATGTCTTTAGGGTCTTACGTTCACTAGCCTATCTGTAGATGTGTTTCATACATTTTGATCCTTGCCAATTGGGTGGCTTTCTTGCCCCCTCTTATCTTTTCTCTTCTTCATTACCTTTTGATCCTCCTATATAGGACTAGACCCTCGACGCTTGTCTTTTGGGATTTTCTTCTCCCACCTCAATCAACCTAAAATCACCTTTACCTATCTACCTATACTCTACCCAAACTTAATTGACCTTGACCTAATCATCCCTATGACTTGGACTCAACCCTACCTATCAACCTACCTACCTCTTCTTCTATCTTCTCATATTTTTCCCTAGCTTATGGGAGAACTACATCATCTCGAGGTCCTTTTCATCGAGACTATGTAGGCGAGAACTTCCATGGCATGGCGCCATGGAAGGTTAGCTCGCCACTCTTTACCCTAACCATTTTCCCCACCTTTACCTAATTTCCTGTTCATATCAAAAACCAGAAATCTATCCCATATCCACATCATTTGACCTACATACACTCCTCATGTTTCACATAATATTTTACCACTACCATTATTTCCCATATTCATCTATAACCCATATTTAAACATTGTACACCTTTAGATTCATTTGCATTAACATGTATTACCAAAATACCAAAATACTCGATCCATACCTAAAAGCGCTGACTTGATCCATGCCTAAATCGACTGACTCAACCGAAATTGGTTAACCCTTGACCGATGTCGATCTATTGCCCTAGATAACCGCGTCGCCAATTCCCTACACCGTCATTAGTTCATACCAACTCATTGTTTCGGTTACCGCATAGTCCTTTGCCTCACATTTACCTAATTTTCCTTACCTCCCCTTTCTTTTGCCTCCCCTACACCTACGTTGACAACTTTACCTTCCTCTAGCCTCCACCTTCTTCAACCTTACCATATCAATTTTTGAAGCCTCATTATTTTAACCCTACCTCGGCCTTACCCCGATGTGACCTATTTACCTAGACCTAGAAAACTGTTTGTGACCTTTGACCTCATGTGTTCGCTATATCTTACGGCACTATTATACGTGTTGATTGACCTAGTGACCTTACCTAGCCTATAATCATGACCATTTATCCAACCCTACCTTTGGTGTACGAACATACCTAAACGTTCCTACACCTAACCTACGTCATGTTTCCTAACCATATCCTATACCTTGGATACCAGAATCACTTCAACCTTGTTTGGATAAACCTATCGACCTTAGACGATGTAGAGTTTGCAAGCTCTTCAACTGGTACCGTGTCGCAGTTTATACATGTGCGTATGTTCAACTGCCCCTACCTTTGACCTTGGCCCGTTTACCTATATGCCTAATTTTCCCTTTACCCCATTCCTCATTCTCATCATTCTGCTATGCATCCACTTTTATCAAACCACTCGTCGATGTGCTCGGCCACCTCATCAGTTCCTGGTTTGAGAGGGATCACCCTCATTCCTAGTTGGGGCAACCGCACTATATTTTTGTTCATGTCGCTTACCAATACAAGCTACGCAACAAAAAGGGGAAAAATATAGACACCGAAATCATGTCGTAATCACCTTGGTCCCTTAGCGCAACCCTATAATCACTTTGTCATCCTCAACACCTTATCATCTACCTCCTACACCCCACACATTTTAATTTAATTACTTTAATTAAATTAATGTCATTTACCTCCGTACATATTAATTTAATTATTTTAATTAAGTTAATAACCTTTTACCCACACACATATTAATTAAATTAATTCACTACCCTCACACACCTATTTAATATAATTACCTTTATTAAATGCACCTCACCCAACCACCCCCATCATTGGACCCATTAACCTAAACCCTAAACCAATGTCCTAAATAAAACCTAACATTAGACCCATCCCCTCACCTCACAATTAAAATCCTCCTAAGGTCGTTTTTAAGCTTACCCGAGGAAAAGAGGAAACCCTTATCAAATAGTGGAGCAACTTCCAGGGCATTTTTGGAACAACTCGAGGTATCTCACCCAAACCGATGTCGGTTCACCCTAAAATGATGTTGGTCCACCCTAAACCAATGCCGTTATACCAGAATGGACCAAATGGCCTATTTAGACCCATCTACAGCTTTGTAATATGGGTTGGAAAACTTCTGATCTCGAGTTTGATCTCTTTAGACACGACAATGAACAAAGATTGATTTGTGATCAACAAAGGCAACCAAATACACTGGCACAATAGTGAAACTTTCTTCCCAGCATCCTCCAACGTAGCAACTTCTTCATTACTCTTCAGACCTATACCTCACAGAAGAGTAAGTATCCTCCTTCCATCTATTTCATTTTCTTATCATCATCTATAGTATTTGTGGTAAAGGAACTTAGTCTTTTACCCACTCTGTCCATTCCTGTGTCTAGTTCAAGCCACCTTCCATACCTATTCATCTTAATACTTGGCCCAATTTCCTATTTGACCTCCTCTGTAGTCTCAGACCTTCGCAACATATCTACACCCCCTCTATGATCAATCCTCGCCTCTATCCACTCCACTTTTGCCCGAAACTCCAAAAACCCAGACTGTGTGATTCCACCAACCCCCGAATCAACCGTCATCGATTCTCTCTAACCGTCACGGTTACAGTAAAACCGATCATCGGTTTTATAAAACCATGGTCGGTCTCTGTGTCACCTGATCTCTACTAGAATAACAACATGTTTCTGACATATACCTACTTGAACACCTATTTGACCTTCAGATTTGTATCTAACCTAGCCTGTTAGCTTAGATTCACCTACAACCAACCTACTTGACCTCTGGATCTCCTTCTAGCCTAGCCTATTAGATTAGATCTAGCCTATTGTGTTTTGTATGAGATGCCTAAATCATATTAAACTATAATAGGACAACATTTACTTTATTTCAGCATTGAGTTGTTTTAAATAATGGATTGACAGCCATCTAGGAAGTATCACACTTCCAGGATCTAGCATATGCTAGGTAGTCGATTGTATATATTGTTTAACTCTCTTTGGTGGTTTTGTTTTGGTTCTTATACATGTAGTTACTCCTAGCCAAAAGGAAGGTCCAAAAATCACTTTGGTTCAGAATTTAGATACGCGCGCATACAACCTTCAACCATCCTAAAATAGGTATTCCTCTTGTAGACACCAAATTTGGGTCTTACGACGCCCTGTGCCCCGCATCTCGTCTTGCAACCTAACCCTACCTCACCACCTAAACCTTACACACTTAATTATTTATTAATTACCTTATAATTAATAAATCCACATCTCCAACCCTGCCACCTCACCTCGCCACCTCACCATGACGTATCCCTAACCCTAAACTAACCTAATTAAGACCTATAACTTGGTCGGACCACACCAATGACTCATCACCCCTCACCGCACCAAAACAAACCTAATAATGACTTGACCAAGCCCACAACTGACCCCTCAGGAGAAAAGGAGGAAAGTTGGCTATTTTACTAAAAATAGCCAACTTTGACCTAACCGACATCGGTCCCTACGCGACCGGCGTCGGTTAGGTAACCGCCATTGGTTCCCTATAAATGACCTCCCCCAACCAAAACAAAGGGATCTGAATTCATTTTGCAAGAGAGGGACAAGTGAGAGAGAGAGAGGAGGTTGCAGAGAGGAGTATTGAGCCCAAGACTATAACTAAGCAACTAGATCACGGTCACACTCATCCAAACATTGGGAGAGTCGGAGGATAGCTCCATCAGCTCACTTCTGATTGTCGGATCATCCCAACTGAGGCTTGCCTTCGCGATCGCATTCCTTGGATCTGCATTTGCATCAAAACTAGCAAGTAGTCTCTTTTATTATCTTGTATGCTTCTAGACACTACTTTGTGAACTTTTGATTCATAGTGATTATAAGCTCACTGGATCTACCACCGGTGAGTCATCCCGCACCTAACCTTCATTCATCCATCTCTATATTGCCCCAAAGACAGCTTTCTCACTCTCTAAGTCTTCTCTATCACCCTACTACTCCCCTCAACCATCTACCAACCTTCTAAACCCCATAACCACCTTATAACCAACCTCCAATTTAAAAAACCCTAAACCACTACCCCTACCGAGTATCGATTTTATCCCCTACCGGTACCGATTTTATAACCACGGTCGATTATCCAGGTGGCCGCATCGGTCATGTGACTTATACCAAAACCAACCTTTCACCTATTTACCTCCAAAAATCTCATATCAACCTTGTCTACCCTCGTAACTTGATGCGACATATCGATAACTAGTGACCTGCATAAACAAACATCATGACATTTCATTATTGGTAGTTTAGTCTCTATTGCTTTTAGTAATGAGGTACCTAAATCATGATTTTGCAATAGCTTCTTTATTATCATTTGCATTAATTTGTATTAAAATGGGAACTGACCACCTTTGAAAGGAAGTCTAATATTTCCTGGGCCTAAGGCAGTTCCCTCACTTATTGTTTAACAAAAATCTGGTGGTCTTGCATTCTTATTTACAGGTAGTCCTTCCCAGATGAAAAGGAGCTCTTCACAATAGGTCTGATCTCTCTACGGTACGTGCACACCTTCCCAACACTCAACAAGTATTCCTCTTAGCCCTAACCCTTATCTGTTTCTCAAGAGAATGAAAAGATAGAAATAACTCTATTCTGGAATAAAATTATCATGCGAAACATTTTGGTCGTATAGTATTCGAGGTTTCTTTTTGCTTGTTTTCTCATACTTTGTTTCTTTCTTCGAATATTCACATTTTGTCTGCATAAAAGAACTCCTCTTTGGTATGCCTATTAGTATAGCCACTTCCTTAGCCCCTTCCCCACCTAATAACTCCACCTCACCGTTTTCATCCTTAGTGAACATGTCTCCCAGTCTCACGTGGCTTTGGTGGTTCATACTACACCAAATCACATCCCTTCCTTCTCAAACATGGTTAATCTAGGGCCCCACATATCACTACCATCCTTGCCCCTACCTCATCTCTCCCGCAGATTGCCTCTTTCATAACTCTCTCTCTACCATCTATACCCACATGAGCTTTCCCTTTAAGGCTCGCCCACCTTTTCATTTCCATGAGACTCATCCAGTGGCCTCAACATCTTATATAGGACACCCTTATTTGGCCGCCCCAACACATTCATCATCGTTACCTTATCAACATTCAACCCCACCATTGTCTAGTAGTGGCTCTTGGCCCAATCCTCCTCCGTTTACTGATGACAACACCATCATCTAACCCAACCAATGATTTAATCAAACAGATGATGGACAAGATGCAAAATCTTGAGGCTTCTATTTTAGGAAGCCGTAACACCTTGACATACGAGCAAGTTTGTTAGGAGCCTATTCATCCTTCTGTCCCCCTTCATACATATCCTCCTCAATGGGAATTACCAAAATTTACTCGCTTTAGTAGTAAGGAGGACCCTCAACAACACTTGCGATCGTTTAGACATGCCTACTATCTGATTGCTCATGACGATGCCTTACTACTCCGTACCTTCCCCATGTCCTTATCAGGACCTGCCTTGGAGTGGTATAGTGCTTTAGCCCAAGCACTCAATCTTCTCCTTTAACTAGTTAGCCCAATATTTCTTGGATCACTTCTCCATCAATATTTCCAAGAAAGTATCCATTACCGACCTCTATGCCATCCGACAATTTGAAGACGAGTCTATCGTAGATTTCGTTGGATGATGGCGGGGCCTCATCAACCAACTTACTTATGCCTTACCTCAGGCCGAGCTCATCGAACTCTTTATGCGGGCCTGCGCTAAACACATTTCTCCCACCCTCCAAATTCAAACTTTCCGCACCTTTGATGAGGCCTTTACTATGGCTCAGAAACTAGAGATTCGAGCCTTAGAGGAGGAGAAATTGAAGTTGCGCAACAAAACTCAAATTTCCAGAACCCAAGACTCCACCAACAAACCCAACACCACTAACTCTCACACATCAGCTGCTTCGAAATCAAAAGGATCCATACACGTGGTGACGGTCAAATCTCAAGCACCATCTAATACCCAGCCGAAACCCACCTATAAGTATAAAGCTGAGCCCATCAAGTACACTCCCTTGGGAGAAACTTATGATGTGATCTTGGAAAAATTACTTAAAGCAGGAGCTATCACCTTGCCTCCTATTAAACCTCACTCCGGGTTTGATTCCACCCACGCTATACCTTCTTGGTATAAAGAAAATGACTTCTGTAACTTCCATCACGTGAAGGGACACAACCACAAAAACTGCAAGATGTTGAAAAACATAGTGCAGGAAATGGTTGATGCAGGGGATATAACCCTTGATAATCCTAATGCCCCTACTAATCAAAATTTAAAAATCTTCAACAAACCATTTCCAAACCATTCATCTAATAGTAACACAAACCAAGAAACCTCAGCCGAGGAGAAGAGTGTGCATGAGATCCATGCGGTTTTCAACTCCCAACCAAGGGCTTCCATCGAGGAAATTCTAAATCGAGCCTCTTCACCAACGTAGGGGTCCTCGCCCCCTTCTCCTTCATCAGGACAAGAGGACAGCCCCGCTATTCCTTTACCCATAAAGGAATCAACCGCCTAGAGTTCTCTTCTCACAGAAGAGCCTTCTTACACCACATCCCTGCAAGATTGTGAGCGGATGTTATCCAACCTATCTATTTCCCAAACATCTCCTTCCACCACTCTTGCTGCAAAAGAAGAAGGATCGCCACTTTTTCTATCGTCCTTAGAGGAGAAACCCCTCGAGCCTACATCACCAAACTCCTTAACCATGACGGATCCTCTAGAACATGCCCTCCTCCCTATTAGTTCTTCATCACCTAAATCTTTCCAGTCGACCGGTTGACCTCTTAACACCCATTGATACAGCACCTCATTCGCCCCTATATCACACCCACAGTGGACCGGAATCACAGCCCACTTCTCTTCCATACCAAAATTCCCATCCACACGTGAAGATTTTCATCCCCCAGAAGATAGACGAGTCTTATGGGAACGTTTGAGTACACCATGCTCTACTCAAATGCAGATGACTAATCCAGACACCTCTACCATATGCCCAAAGTTTTTACAAAAGCTCAAAATGCCTATGTCCTCACCTCCACCCCCTCATCTCTCCGAATACCTCATCCACCTCTATCAACCTAACCAAACCTTCCCCTACGATTGGGACTTCACCAATACCGGCACTGACACACCCACCTAAGCGGTTAGATTTATCCAAAAATAAAGCCGTCAATCCACCTAGGAGATAGACCCAATCTCCTCGAGTCCAATCTATGCCTCCACCACAACTAAAACCCTCACCCCCGATCACACTGGTACAACAGGCATGGTTTCAACCCTCACCGTCACACCTACCTTCTATATTGGGGCCTCACCCCTCCACCTTGCCTCAATACACCATGCCTCCCATGTCTTCTTTAACATGACTGCACCTTCTGCACTCATAAAGAAATCCACAGGCATCTCAACACATGCCCCCAAGTATCCTGCCTACCTACCAACCCTAAGCAAACTCGATCATCGAAGGACTTGTTTGTTGTCGCTCCTCTTTCCCCGTGGTTGTTTCCTACCACCACGTCATCTGTGGCCTCATCATCTAACCAACTAAACATGAATTCTGCGCAGAAGAAGCCATGCCTAGTTAAACCCAATCATCAAAATCCCTTGCCTAAACCACCACCCGTATGAACCACTCGTACCAACCATTACCAAAAAAATCAATAATCTCACCCACTCAATCAATAGCCTCATCTTCATCTAAATTTGACCCACTCAAAGGATCTTACGCCAAGATCCTTGATATGTTGGTAGGGGATGCGACCATTTCCCTACCCCCACTTAGACCCTATGATCCATCTAAACCTCGACCTATAGGTTATGATGAATCTAAAATCTATGCCTACCACCGCACACCAGGACACAATGTAGAAGGATGCAAAGCTTTGAAAGCCATCTTTTTCCAGTTGCCTATCTCGGATAGAAAATCTAAGAAAGAAAACTTACGGAGGAAAATCCCTTAGCTTGATCCCTTCTCCTATACCACTTGTCCCCGCCTTGCCAAAATCTATCATCATTGCAACCCCGCCTCTCGAGAACAATGACTTATCCTGCCATCTTCCTCATCTCGTATTCACATGAGATCAACATGATTAGCATTGCTACTCGAGAGTCGGAAAAACAATGGAAAAGCTAAAGAGAGCACACTGCGGCCTCTCTTTCTCCTTCCACCATCCGATCACACCACCACCTAAAGTGGTTATTAATGGACCTGCCTATCTAGTCTCTGATGGATTTCCCATCGCACCATGATCAAACAACTTCACCAATCTCCTGTAAAAATGACACTCTATGATCTCATTCAAACATCTGAATCTCATCGACAAGCTCTAATTGAGATCCTCCAAGGGATAGAGGTCCTACCTAATGAAACCCTACCCATCGCCTCCATCTTAACACCCAACCACGTCACTTCTCTCACCAAACAACCTACCTCCACAACCACCTCTGTCCCTGTGTACAATAAGCCGTTCTTTGTCGTTTTTCGAAGAAGAAATTGTCGTCTTTGGTGCAGAAGATCCTGGACCCACTCTTTTCATCTCGGCTTACGTCTGCAGGACATCCAGGGTACATCGTGTTATGATCGATGGGGGTACTAGCCTAAACATCGTCTCTTCTAAAGCCTTCCAACAGATGAATATCCCTCCTAGCTGCATGTGTCCCAACCCCACCATGTTGCGTTCATTCAATGATGCTATTACTTCTACCTAGGCACCGTGATCCTTAACATTTGTGTAGGGCCATGTACCTTGCCCGAACTCTTCTATGTCCTTGAGGGAGAGTTCAATACAACATGTTGTTAGGCCGCCCTTGGATCTCGGGCTATGGGATGCGTTCCCTCCACCTTACATAGATGCATAAAATTTGAGTATGAGGGGAAGTCATACATCGTCACAGCTAACGCTTCCCCCTTCAAAACCTGTAATATGTTATACCACCCTAATGATGTGCTTGTACCAGTCAAGGCACCCATTGATCCGACCCAACCATCTACTTCAACCACGCCTCAACCATCCACCTTAGCCGCACCCACACCTTTGACCAATGAAACCACCGACGCAAATACCTCTTCCTTCCCCTGCAGACAACATCCCAACCTCGGATCCCTTAGTAGGTGTTTTTTAACACCTTATGTTGGGGAGTACCGCCTATACAACGTTAGCACCTTCCATACCCCACAAGAGTATGGACAGTTACATGCGCATCCTACCTACGACCGTCGTGTGGGGAGGTGATCTCCTACGGACCACCTAATTTCCGCACCAACCTAACGTATGGGGGTGTCAACGCATCCTCTGTCACCCCTGAACCTCCCCTTGGTGTGGTTCCCTTCCAATCTGATTTTCAATATCTAACCAACCGTCGTTTCACCCTCACCTTCCTGACTCGTTGTGCTTGGAAAGGTTTTGGTTTCGGTCTTTATGAACAAGGCCGACATATGATCATTCCCATGACTACACGCAAACACAAAGATCGTAGTGGTCTTGGATTTTATGAACCACCTACATCGAAGAAACCTCGTGTCAATTGTATCTCAGGAAGACGATGAAGTCACCCCTTAGAACCATCAACATCCACTTTGCCATCTTTACCCACAGAGTCGATAGAACCAGAATCTATCCCTCCTAACTTTTTTTTTTTCATGAATGCTATCTTCCTAGGTCCTCTCACTTATCAACGCGATGGTGAAGACCCATCTTCTCCCCTTTTATATCAGGACATGATGAAGAAGACTCACCTTTGATTAATGTTGTGGAGTGCCAGGATGACGACTCCATCCTCACCTACCTTGGTGTGGATGACTCTTATATTCAACACGCCTTACCATCTGAAACCCAAACCATGTTGAATGAGTCGACTATAGAAATCAACATCCACATGGAGGATGATCCTCACATTGTAAAGATCGGACAATCTCTCGATGCATCAGAACAAGCCACCTTCACTACCTTCCTCCTGTCCCGCAATCAAGCTTTCACTTGGTCCTACGCCGACATGCTAGGAATCGATCCTGACATTGTTGTCCATAACATCACTCTGAAACCAGACTCCAAACCAGTTAAACAAAAACTGAGAAAAATGCATCCACGCATTGCCCTCTTGGTTAAAGAAGAGCTTCAATGACTCCTTTCTATTTCTTTCATCTTACCTATTGACTATCCTCAATGGATTTCTAATGTCATACCTATCACTAAAGCGATGGGGGACTTCGGATATGTATGGATTTCCGGGACCTTAACCTCACTTGCCCAAAGGATGACTTCCCCCTACCTAGCATTGATCAACTTGTTGATCTCACTGTGGGCCATGAGATGCTTTCTCTCATGGATGGTTTCTCGGGATACAATCAAATTTTAGTAGCCCGACCGATCAACATAAAACCACCTTCATTACCCCCTGGGGGACCTTCTGCTATCGTGTCATGCCATTTGGCCTTAAGAATGCTGGTGTGACCTATCAGTGGGCTATGACTTACATTTTTCATGACATTATGCACACTATCCTCGAGGATTATGTCGATGATCTTCTTGGAAAATCAAACATCGCAGTGAACATCTCGATGTTTTAACCATTATTTTTGATCACTTTGTTACAATATTTGTGTTCATCTTGACCAAAGAAATGTGTCTTTGGCATCCTTTTGGGAAAACTCCTTGGCTTTATCATCTCTTTGCATGGCATTGAGGTCGACCCGAGCTAAAGTCAAAGCTATCTTAGAAATGCCCCCACCCACTAACCTAAAACAATTACGTAGTTTGCGGGGAAAACTCAATCTATCCGGCGTTTCATCTCACAACTCTCGGATCGATGTCAACCTTTCCATCATCTCCTTAAAAAGGACATTTCTTTCAATGGAGTGAGGAGTGCCACCAAGCCTTTGAGGCTTTTAAAGCCTATCTCTTCCAGCCACCCGTGCTTATCCCACCTCAGGACAATCACCCTTTCTACCTTTACCTTTACTGCACCGACCATCTTGTAGGAGCCATGCTCACACATCGTGACTCGAGCATCGAGAGAAAGTAGTTTATTACATAAGTTGTACTCTTTTAGATTATGAGACTAGGTATACACACATAGAAAAGCTGTGCCTAGCCCTATCATTCGTGGCCACCAAACTCTGACATTACCTCCTGAATCACAAAACTTTTGTCATCACCATTGCTGATCCCATACATTATATATGCCAAACCTCATCTAAACCAATGCATCCCGATGGCTTATGCTCCTCACCGACCTCGACCTTGAGTTTGTACACCAGAAATCAGTCAAAGGACAAACTATCGTGGATCAACTCACGGAAGCCCCTTTACCTGGGGAACAATTTACCAATTTTACTTTCCCTGATGAACTCATCGCAACCCTTTCACTCAGTGATGCATCTTATCCGATGACCCTCTTCTTCGATGGATCTAAATGTTAGCGTGGCATGGAGGGGTGGGCGTTGTTCTCATTCCTCTTGATGGTGAACCTATGCCTCTTTCATTCAGGCTCGATTTCCCCTGCACTAACAATATAGTGGAATATGAGGCCCTTGTTTTGGGTCTCCACGTTGCGTTACACTTAGGTGTGAAGTCTATTAACATTTTTGGTGACTCTCAATTGGTAGTAAATCAAGTTACTGGCATCTACCAATGTAAAAATGAGGAACTTCAAAAGTACAAATGTTACGTGGATTCACTTTTGACCTTATTTACTCATTATTCTATCCAAACCATTCCATGCTCAACTAATAAATTTACGGATACTATGGCTTGCTTGGCCTCACAAATTCCTACCTCACCAACTGACTCTAACATATTTGTCTTGGTCCAACAACTCTTTGCCCCATCTTACTTAGTCCCGGATGTTTGTATGGTAAATAATGTATCTGTTGATTCATAGGATACCTGGTATCACCAATTTCACGACTACCTTACAACCTTTGTTCTCCCACCTGACCTTACTAGTAATGGCAAACACACTTTTCTTAAAAGTGTTTCTCGTTATGTCATCATGGGGGGACTCCTCTATAAACGTGGCTTCGATGGTATCCTCCTTCGATGTCTAACCTGAGTGTTGAAGTCACCCATACCATCCAACAAGTCCATGACAGAATTTGTGGTGGGCACTTTAGTGGCCTTGTCATGGCCAAGTGGATCCTTCGCCTAGGATATTATTGGCCTACTCTTAATAAAGACTACTGCAAATATGTTAAGCATTGTGTTATGTGTCAACAGCATGCCAACCTTCAACATACTCCTAGCCACCCGCTACAGGTCGCACGAGATCTTTGGCCTTTCTCACAATGGGGTTTAGACCTTATTGGTGAGATTCACCCACCTTCTTTGTAGCGTCACCATTGGATCATCACGGCAACCGAATATTACACTAAATGGGTGGAGGCCATTCCACTCATTTCAACCAAAAAAGAGAAAATCGTTGAGTTCATCAATCATCACATTATCTTTTGTTTTGGTGTTCCTCATCGCCTGATAACAGATAATGGAAAATCTTTCAAAAATAAGTTGTTATGAGCCCTTTGTGACAACTTTGGTATCAAACTTAGCTTCTTGTCACCCTACTATCCACAAGAAAATGGTCAAGCTGAATCTTCTAACAAAACCTTAACCAAAATTCTCATGAAAGTTAGTTAACGATTCTAGGAAAAACTGGCATGATCACATCCCCTTTGCCCTTTGGGCTTATCATACCAGCATTCGTACTTCCACTAATGCCACACCATTCTCTTTGGTGTATGGTACCGAGGTTGTCTTGCCTCTCGAAATACAAATCCCTTCCCTCAGAATATCTCTCAGGATATTCTCACCAATGATGACTTCCGCCAAGAGTGGTTAGCCCAATTGGAGCTTCTTGATGAGCGTCGTCTTACAGCTCTTGACCACCTTCAAATTTATCAAAAGTGCATCAAGCGTGCTTATGATAAGTGAATTCATGCATGTACCTTTAAGATTGGTGATCTTGTCCTCAAAGAGAATCAACATGTAACCAAACTAGAAAAGAGAAACGTGGAAAATTTGCTCCTAATTGGATTGGGCCTTACATTATCACTCACACTTAAAGATCAGGTACTTATCGTTTAGCTTCACTTAATGGTAAACCTGAGCCTGAACCCCTTAATGCCTTGCATCTCTGACCATTCTACTATTGAATTTAGTGTTACATCACTTCTTATCTACCTTGCGCTCGTCCCTTGAGCTCATTTACCACCTCATACACCTTGTTTCGTGCATCTCAAAGTAGAATCAAACTCACGTGGTTTGATCATCACCTCCTCTTAAAGATGCCTTCCCCTTTTTAGTTTGGTCCATGACTTAAAAGTATCAAAATAACAAGTTCTCAATTATACGATTTGGGATATTCTTGAGTCAAACTTCCTGCAAAACTAGATGCTTCATGCCAAACGGACATCTAGACCTCTAAGCTATAAACTAGACTGCTCCCTCGAAGCAAA
The DNA here is from genome assembly GCA_018340775.1 of Taxus wallichiana var. yunnanensis. NCBI lineage: Eukaryota > Viridiplantae > Streptophyta > Pinopsida > Cupressales > Taxaceae > Taxus > Taxus wallichiana. The sequence continues at coordinate 728,693,389 of CM031234.1, read as the reverse complement.
GCACACTACTATAATGTGCTCCCTCGAAAGACGCTATCTGCAAAAGCGCGCACTACTATAAGTAGACTTGCTCCCTTGAAGGACAGCTATACAAAGTCAGCCTCTATCGAAGCTTCTCGCATTGATCGCTTCGTGAAGACCTCAAGAACAACAAAATGCATATCCCATATAGACTTCCACATCGATCGGTCTATATCCGGAAAAATAAAAGTAGTATTCAAAAGCACTTTTGAGTCATGGACTTGTCTATTTAGGTTTGGTTCTCTTTCGTCGAATAATCACCTTATAACAAGTTCTCTGACCCCCTATACCATCCACCTCACCTCACCATTCTTCAAAACAACAAAACTCAAGGGACGTGACGTATATCGATATATTGTGATTATACAACTCTTTTCACCTATTGACTTCTCACCTATGCAAGGTACCTAGGGATTCAAAGCTCATCCTACGATAATACGTGGTTTGTTTAGCTCTTTCCAACTATGGGACACTTTGCCTCTTTTACCCGAATCTAGGATTATGTGTTGACCTTAATCGGGACATGGTTTCTATGCTTGGGTAAGTTAACCTCACTTCACCTATACCCACACCAACACCAACAACATTACCCGCCCAACATCAAACTTTTACCAACCAACAAATTGCCTAACCACAACCAAATTGCTGAATTCACCTCTCCTGGTCTAAGGAGAACTACATCGATCTGAGGCCCCTCCTTGCTTTGTGTAATGGGCTATGTAGGAAAGCACTTAGGAGACATGGGGTCTCCCAAGGTTAGCTCGACCATCCCCTACCATAACCTATCATGTGTTGTGTTTTCCTTAAAAATATAAATATTTTCACGTATTTATATTGATAACACTCACCTTTGTCCTTTATCAATCAAACATTCAAAACACAAACATTCTTATTATTATCATAACTCAAATCAACATACATATTCAGATTTTATTTAGATGTTAAACAAATACATCTTCTCTATTATCGACGCGAGAGTGGAGTCCTTATTTATTCTTCTACCCATATGTATGAAACTCACTTAGGACCCCATGCCTCGTCCCGAACCAGGTAGCGATGGTGATCGTCGACACCGCTCACTGGCTCTCTCCATCCTCAAAGGTACCCTACTTTATTGGTTCCTCCCCTTTGATCCACCAATCTCTCTTGTAACATACGAATATGCCCTCTCACGTGGAGGAGTCTTGCCTCTAGTCTCTCCACTCATGATTGTGAAGCCTCTAACAATCCGTGGTCTTGTTCACCTGTGTTTGAAGCTGGTGAACTAAACCCTATAGGTGGTCTCTCTCCACTATAATCACAGCTATGTCAGGATGATCGGCCCTCTCATGTGTACCTCGCAGCTCTGCTGCCCACCATAATCTATAAGACTCTGTCACTCCTGCATCCATTACCCTGCGATCATTGCTGCTATCTCTTCTGGTCCTTCGGAAGTGTTGGCCTGTGGAGGTGAGAATGGTGCCTCGGCGTCGATCCTCTGTATGGTCTATGATCCATGGGTATATCTTGAACAAATCCAAATTGTCGCCGCACGCGATCTAGAGGAATCCTCTCGTACTCACCTGGCCTGTGTCCTGCGATCCACCTCAATCGCTCTACACCCCTCAAATCCTCAGCTATGTTTCATCATCACCATGTAGTTCCCCGTAAGGCCTCATATATATCCACAATCATCACCATCTCCAACATCTACCTATAATACTCGGCGTCATCTGTCACGGTCTTGGCTCTTGCCTCTTGCTCTGTCTGGACCCATCGCCTGAATCCCAACCTCTGCAATCCTATCTCTCCTGCCTGGATTGGTCGGCCTATTGGTCGCACACACACAATGTGCTCATAGGCCCAACAATGTAATAAGTATGCACAATCTAGTGTAGTCTGTGATTTCACTGCATGCCCATAAACCCCTGTATAGCTCGCGATATGCGGGTGCGGGTGCCCATGCGAAATAACGCTACCTTCTATCATCTCACGAATAATACACATCAATGATTTTGGAAATCTTCCCATCTCGCTCTAGGTAATGCATAATACCCCACCGCTATCATTAATACCATGGCCAACCTTGTTGCCTCAGGGTGTGCCTGCAAACATTATACCACCAAAAGTAAATGTCAAGCCTCGCTGTGTCAAATCTCGTGTGGCTGGACCAAATACTTATCGTTATCGTTTACCCACACCGCGTTGGGCCTGCTGACGATACTTGGTCTTCCTATAATTGGAAGTCTCAAAATTCGAAACACATCTTCTAACGTCATTGTCATCTCCCCTGTTGGCAGATGGAAGGTATTCTTTTCTAGATTCCATCTCTCAATCAGTTCCTGCAACATAGCATGATTACGTGTGATTCATGAATAATAGCGGATTCCACTTAACCCCACATGGTTTATTAATGCCCACTCAGCTGGTGTTACATCCGCTCGGACCCGTGACAACAAAGTTGGCACCCTATCATTCATCCTCAACCCTTCCTCTGCCTGCACACATCAAACCAACAAACAACAAATAAATCCCCAAGTGTTTTTTATCAAAATCTACAACTTTACACAGTAACCGATATCGGTTACCTAACCGATACCGGTTAGGCATAAACGATATATCGGTCACTGTCAATTCTATCCACCCTACTCAAAAACACCACATATGATAACTTATTCACTTGTTTGCCCCTCTCTATACCTAAAAACATATCTGAAAACACCGATTACCTACCCCATAACACTCACCCCATCCCAACCCTTGCTATCACCTTTCTTTTCATCTCTACCCACTTACCTTACCACATCCTATTCATAAGCATGCAAAATCTAATTCCAAACTTATACCTCTTGGGATGCAGCAACTTGAGGTGGAACTGTCTTCCTTCTCCTCTCTGCCCGTTGGACATGCTTCTCCTTGTTAGCCATGTTCACCACCCTCTTCACTATAACTTGCCTTTACGCCTTCTTAATCCAAGCCCACGATCACTTTACCTATCTCTTTCCTCCTTATCACTCAATTCTCCCATGCAACTAACATGTATGGACGTCAACAGCCTCGCATCCTCGTATTTAACATGTTGCATGACTCTAAAAATAAGAATTTAAGTTACCTCCCAAGCTTTTCTATTTTTAGAAAAGCTCGTTTTAGCATAACCGATATCGGTTACCTAATCAGGTATCGGTCACATAGTGACCAACATCGGTTAGCTAACCGATATCAGTCACCTTGTCTCCTTTTGCTTATACCTAGGCCTTTTCTTTGTTTTTTACAAATTTTTGGTGGAGCCCACCTCTTTTCCCTGCATAACAACATCACTATCAACATCCATCATCATAATAACATCAACATTTCAAAACATATGCATATCATCAAAACATCATCAACATCATCTATATACATCAAATTCCAATACCATCGACAAAACACATGAAACATTATAATATATGCATCAAATCAAAAATTATACACACCATGTGGATCAAACTCATCATCTATATATAATCAAATCAATGTCAAAATATACAAATTGCCTTGCATGGGGCCTCTGTAATCCAAAATACAAAGTCGGAATGCAGGCCGTTGTGTCTCTGTCAAAATCTCGACTCGGCTCGTAGGCCGGTCTCTCATGTCAAAAATATACTTGGCTCGCAGGCCGGTATCAACTATACAAAATGTACTCGGCTCGTAGGTCGGTATATACAACAAAAATGAATACATAAATCCTATGTGGGCACGCAAGCCCCTATATGCACACTCGGTTCGCAGACCGGTGTCTCTATCAAAAATCATCTATCCAACTCGACCAAAAATGTCTCCACTCTTGGGGCGACTCAGCTCTCTCCCCCTCCCTCGGCCCGTCCCTCAGCTGGCCCCTGTGCTGGGTCTCGCCTCCTACCTGTAACCGACCCACCGGCTATGGCTACGGCCACCTGTGACCTATGACTCGGGAAGTCTCGGCTCTATGAGCCACATATGGCTGATAATCTACACCGGTACCATCTAGTAGGTCCTGATAGTAATGGGCCTCGCTCTAGCCTCCATGTAATGGGCCCGTGCAACCATGGCTAGTGGGGCTGGTCCCCGGCTCCTAATAGAAGTGGGCCTGCCTGCTTGTGTGCCCTAAACCTGAGCCGGTACCTGTGGTGGCGGTGGAGCTGCCATCGAACCTGAATAGGGACTGAGGTTGCACCTGTGCACTGTGCCTGCTGGGCTAACTACCCCTGTAACACCCAATATGTGCTGTGCATGTGGTAGCAAGCTACCCCTGTAATGCTTGCTAACCCAAGAGACGGTCCCTCTCCGCTGTAATAGCTACTAAATCTAGTTGTGTTGCTAGATGTGCTCTCACGGCCACCCTCTACCCTGCCCACCAAACCAAAAATGATCTGTACCTGTAACCCGACATCTTCCACTGTGTCATCTATCGGTCTCTCTGCTACCCAGACTATGGGTCAAATGGCTACGGTAGAGGAAGTGGTGCCTCTACATCCTCCCTTCGATCTTTGTGGGAGGGAGGTGGCACATCTGTCGTAGTCTAGCTTGTCGTTGTTACCCTCTCAGGGGAATCCACTCATACTCCCTGGGTCTCCGTCCAGCTATCTAGAAGATGTACTGGATCCATCGCAGCTACGCTCGGGCTCCTCCATAGGTTTGATGGCCTCTATATGGCCTCCATATAATATCTAATGTCAGTCAGGCCCTCTAACATATGCCTATAAAAGGCAACATCCCACCTGTGACCACTTTGCTCGTGGTTGGACCACGACCCCCAACCACCTCTGAAACCCATATCTGTAGACTACTGTGGCCTTAGCTCTTTGGGCAACCCTACTAGTCGTATACACATGATGTGCTCGTATGCCTAGCAGTGTAACAAGAATGTCGAACATATACTTCGAGAATCGCCTCATACGGTGATAGCCCCAGAGCTCTGTATAGGCTGCACCGAGATACTTGGTGCCCATGCGTAGGTGTGCTCCTCCACCATCTCCTGTAAAACTCCCATCAGAGCATGTGGGAAATAGCCTCCCTCTGAGTCAGGGAGGGTGAAGTAGGTGATACCGACCATCATCAGTACGGCAAGCCATGTCTCCTGTCGATGAGCACGATACATCTCACCGTAGCAGATGCTCGCACTATGATACGTAACCAATGGGGTTGCATCCCAAATACCTACAGGATGTTATCCATCGTTGTCTCGGCATCCACCTGGAACACCTCCTCACCTATGATCGGTAGTCTCAGGATGTGATACACATCCTCTAGGGTGACTGTCATCTCTCAGTAGGGAGATGGAAGGCATTGGTTGCTAGATCCCATCTCTCGATGAGGGCAACCATCAGACTATGGTCCCTATCCACAGCCCTATACCTCTGGACTCCACCGAGTCCAACCTCCCACATAACTACCCACTACTCTGTGGTCACATGTGGCCGCATCCACTCCAATAGGGGCGGCATCCGATCTCGCATGGTCAACTGCTGGCGTGCCTGCAAAAACAACCCACTCAAGGCCTACCCTTAACAAAACAACCCTATGTCCAAATTTTATGAAGCGACGTCGGTTGACACATGACCAACACCGGTCTCTGCACCTGCTAATCTACACTACCCAAAAATGCCATCGGTCCCCACCACATCTATGTCCCGAACCGGCGTGTCGGTCACCGACTGAAAAGTGACATGAGTCATAGTCGACATCGGTCAGTGTTTAGGGGCCGAACCAAAACGGCCCCCAAACCCCTTTTTTCCTATTTCTCCCAATTTACCCAACACAATTGCCTAAAACCTTACCCACCCTGACGTTTTTACCTACCTAACATATCTACCCAATCCATTTTACTGTTTACCTTCATTTATTCATTATTTTATCAAATTTTGGATTCCTACCCCAATACCCAAATCCCAGCTAAATTCATAAACTTGACAGAAATAGGGGTTCAAAGCCTACTGGTATGACTACACGTCGTTGTGGTGGGATAGGTGGTGGTGGTCCAGCTCCTCCAGCACCTCCAACACCTCCTGCTCCTCCAGCCTGTGTCATAGCTCCAAATCTCCTCAGCATGGTCCTCAACCAATCAAGCTCTGCCTCCTGATCTCTGGGGCCTACCAATAACTCACTCACCCACTCAACTAGTGCCAACTCAGCCCAAACACTGACACAATCAATTCAAAACTCAACAAGAGATGTTTTGGCACTCAAATTCACAATGTGAAAATGACATGCTACTTTTTTTCTTTTTATAGGTTTTGACCTCTCTATCGATATCGGTCTGTGCCACTAGAAGACCGATATCGGTCTTCTACCGATATCGGTCACCTAACCGATATCGGTTACCGCTTATTTTAACCTAACTCCTGCCCTTATCCACCAATCTCCATTTTTCACCACATCACCTACCCCGGCTTTGCTAAATAGCCTTATTTTGAATTCATTGGCCCGACCAAGGCCGCAACCAACCAATCGGCCCAACCCAAGGCCGCAACCAACCAATTGGCCCGACCCAAGGCCACAACCAATCAATCGGCCCAACCCAAGGCCGCAACCAACCAATCGGCCTGACCCAAGGCCGCAACCAATCCATCGGCCCGACCAAGGCGCTGAACTAACCAATGGGCCTAACCAAGATCAGAATGTAAATCAATCAATCGCCCCAACCAAGGCAGCAATAACAAACCAACGGCCCAACCCAAGCCCGTAGAATAAACCAACCGGCCCGACCCAAGGCGCAACCACTCAATGGCCCGACCGAGGCGCGCAACCACCCAATCGGCCCGACCCAAGGCCGCAACCAACCAATCGGCCCGACCCACGGCCGCACCCAACCAATCGGCCCGACCCAAGACCGCACCAATTAAGTACCTCGACCGAGGCCCGCAAATTACGATTCTATCCACCCATCATGTAGCTATTTGTTCAATCGAGCTCACATGTTCATGTTTTAGCATGACTAGGATACTTGAATTGATCAGCCGACCAGCTTTTGCCTAGACCAAGACCGTGATGTTTATCTCAACCAAACCAACCATTTGGTACTGCTGAACATGCCTAAACATTCTGGTACCTTACCCATTATATCCCCTGGAGCTACTTCCTATGCCTTGGATACTAGGATTATATCAACCTTGTTTGGATAAACTATCGACCTTTGCCTATGAATTTCTTGTTTGCTCTTCAAATCGTGTACCCTGGTCACACTACTACATTTCAATGTGTGTCTGCTTCCTTGAACTTACCCCACCATCTTACCATCATCTCATCATCATTCACCCTTTATCAACCCTATCCCTGATTTCACGTCGCCTCAATCTGTGATAGATTTGAGGGGGATTACCTATACCCTTAACTGGGGCAACCACTTCTTATTATTGTCGATGCAGCTTTACAAGACAAGCTACACAATAACAAGGGGCAAATATAGACACCAAATTTGGGTCTTATGATGCCTTGTGCCCCGCATCTCATCTCGCAACCTAACCCTACCTCACCACCTAAACCTTACACACTTAATTATTTATTAATTACCTTATAATTAATAAATCCACATCTCAAACCTCCAACCCCTCACCTAACCCTAAATAACCTAATTAAGACCTATAACTTGGTCGGACCCACACCCATGACTCATCACCCCTCACTCGCACCAAAATGAACCTAATAATGACTTGAGCAAGCCCACAACTGACCCCTCGGGAGAAAAGGAGGGAAAGTTGGCTATTTTACTAAAAATAGCCAACTTTGACCTAACCGACATCGGTCCCTACGCGACCGGCATCGGTTAGGTAACCGCCATCGGTTCCCTGTAAATGACCTCCCCCAACCAAAACAAAGGGATCCGAATTCATTTGCAAGAGAGAGACAAGTGAGAGAGGGAGAAGAGGTTGCAGAGAGGAGTATTGAGCCCAAGATCAGAATCGAGCAACTAGATCATGGTCACACTCATCAGACATTGGGAGAGTCGGAGGATAGCTTCATCAGCTCACTTTTGATTTGGATCATCCCAACTGAGCCTTTCCTTCGCCACTGCATTCCTTGGACCTGCATCCGCATCAGAAACTAGTAAGTAGTCTCTTTTATTATCTTGTATGCTTCTAGACACTACTTTGTGAACTTTTGATTCATAGTGATTATAAGCTCACTCCTGGATCTACCACCCGTGCAGCACCTTACACCTAACCTTCATTCATCCATCTCTATATTGCCCCAAAAGCATAGCTTTCTCACTCTCTGAGTCTTCTCTATCACCCTACTACTCCCCTCAACCATCTACCAACCTTTTGAACCCCATAACCACCTTACAACCAACCTCCATTTAAAAAACCCTAAACCACTGCCCCTACCAATATCGGTTATCCCCTACCGGTACCGGTTTTATAACCGTGGTCGGTTATCCAGTGACCAGCATTGGTCACTGTGACTTATACCAAAAACCAACCTTTCACCTATTTACCTCTAAACAATCCCATATCTAGCCTTGTCTACCCCTGTAACTTGATCTGAACGTATCAATAACCAGTGACCAAACAAACAACATGACATTTTATTATTGGTAGTTTAGTCTCTATTGCTTTTAGTAATGAGGTACCTAAATCGTGATTTTGCAATAGCTTCTTTATTATCATTTGCATTAATTTGTATTAAAAGGAATGACCACCTTCAAAAGGAAGTCTAATATTTCTGGCCCAAGGAAGTTCCCTCACTTATTGTTTAACGAAAACTGGTGGTCTTGTATTCTTATTTACAGGTAGTCCTTCAGACAAAAGGAGCTCTTCACAATCATTGATCTCTCTACGGTACGTGCACACCTTCCCAACACTCAACAAGTATTCCTCCTAGCCCTAACCCTTATCTTTCTCAAGAGAATGAAAAGATAGAAATAACTCTATTCGGAACAAAGTCACATGTGCAAAACACCTCTTACCTCCTTTACCTTATCTATTTCTTCAAGTACTTCTAAAACTAAGAAATCGGGTGAAAGCAATTTGCCGGTGGCCCGCCCGATCTCTTTTTGGCCTCTACCATCACCAAACCGCTACCCTCACGCTCCACCCAATCAAATCACACCCACCGATCTTGTGGACCCACCTCTCACAAACCAATCACCCACCATTCAGATTGCCAACTCAACCCTCTATTCCATCTGGACACTTTTTCCCTTTTCTCTCTCTTTTGTGTTGTTTTCTCAATTCGCTAGGAGACAAATGAATAAAAAAATGTGGATTTTTTATTTTTATAACAAACCCAAACTAACCGATGCGTTTTAATTCTTGACATCATTCACGTGCTCTACCTTACCGTGATCATTTCCTCTACCGACATCATTACCATTGACTAGCATCGGTCACCCTCTCTTGCACATTGCCCTAAATTTTACCCTATTACCCTACCCGTCACTCTTTTTTCCACACCCAACCTTTACCCTGACCATTCCCCTCACCCTCTTGCCCTCATCCTTTATTACCTACCCACATCCTCAATTGGGGACTCGTTATTTTACCCATACCTCAGCCCTACTCATGCCGTGACCTAGATTCTTGGACCTGGAACATCGCTAGTGACCTTTGACCCCATGTGTTCGCTATACCTTGTGGTATTGTTGCCTGTGTTGATTGACCTAATGACCTTACCTTGCCTCTTGTCATGATTGTTTATCCTGACCCTACCTTTGGTGTACCAGAACACACCTAAATGTTCCTACACCTAACCTACGTTGTGTTTCCTGACCATATCCTATACCTTGGATACCATAATCACTTCAACCTTGTTTAGATAAACATATCATCCTTAGACAATGTAGATTTTGCTTGTTCTTCAACCTGGTAGTGTGTTGCAGTTTATACGTGTGTGTGCGTTTGATTGTTACTACCTTTGACCCTGACCTATTACCTAGATTACACAAGTAGACCTTTCTCCTTCTTCCCCTATTACCCACCTTCCTTTCATCACATTTACTAGTCATCGAACCACTCACCGATTTTTCCTTCTCCCTTATCAGTTCTGATTTGAGGGGATCACCTCTACCCACACATGGGGCAACCACATCTTTTTTTTGTCGGCGTAAACACCAATACAAGCTACACAACAAAAAGGGGCAAAATGTAGACACCAAAATTGGGTCACACTCCCTTTGGTCCCTCGACAAATAAACACCTTGAACACATTCACCTAGCCATGGCCCCCTTCACCTCACTATAATATTAATTTAATTATTTAAATTAAATTAATTCATTACCCTCACTATATTTATTATTTAAATAGCCTAATTTAGATAATGCCCACATATCCACCTCACCTAGACACCTCATCAAGCCACCTCACCCTAAGACCTATTCTTAGTAAGTTGCCATAACTAACTAAGACTTACCCAAACCCTAAAAATCAATGCCTACATTCCCTCTAACCACATTCCTGCATGCTTAAAGGAAGCTTCTAGTCTGATCCATGGATTAACGACATGAGATCCTAGAAAATCAAGGGGATCTGCCTAGTTTAGTAAACCTAGAAAATCCCACCCTAACCGACGCCGGTTACCCTTAACCACTACCGGTTAAGCCGAAACTGCCGTCAGTCACCTTTTAACCCCCAAAACAACCTTATTTTGGAGGTTGGAAAAAGTTGTCATATTCCTGAGAGATAACACATATTTTGAGAACAAGCTTCAACGAGAACATGCATGCAAGGAAGGAGATCAAGAATTTTTTTCTTACACAGACATCCAACATTCATCCAAAGAACCACCAAAGCACATATTTGATCCAACCAAGCAAAAAGGAGTGCACATGTAGCCCATGCAGGAGCTCTCCAATGTTTGGTGATCCTCCATAGTATTCAACCTCCTATCAACACCTTCATCCCTCACTCATAGACGTCTAGAGCTAGATTCCAAGTAAGTAGAACATTTTACTTCTCTGGCTCACTTATTTCATCTTTGTGTTTTTATCCTTTGTTCTCTTAACCACCCATTAACCTCCTTTAATAGTCACCCCTCCACATCCCCATTCAAACCTTGCCAAATCCCATCCGAATAGCCTAATACCTCATTTCAACCAGCCTAGTCCTTTGTGTAACCATAAGGGAGATCCAAAGCTCATTCTGTGACATTCCTAGTATTCCATAGTAATCGGCACCGGTTCTCCCCAACCAGCGTCGATCACCCTTAACCGGCATTGGTCACTATATTTACCAATACAGCCCAGAACAGTGACCTACCCACCTATTCTCACATCACCCTTAATCACCTGTGACCTACCTAAGACCTCTGTCAGACCTATAGAGACCTAGAACTAGTTACTTGACCTTCGGATCTTATTTTAACCTAGCCTGTTAGATTAGATCTTTCTTATTATGTTTTAAATGAGATACCTAAATCATTTTAATTACAATAGGATTTACTTTATTACCAGCATTAAATTGTTTTAAACAGTGGACTGACAGCCATCTAGGAAGTATCACACTTCCCGGATCTAGCACACGCTAGGCAGTTCACTGCACATATTGTTTAACTTTTATTTAGTGGTCTTGTGTTCCATTTCAGGTAGTTCCTCCCAGCCAAAAGGAAGCTCTCACAATCAGTTATGGATTCTGAGTTCATACACGTGCAACAACCTATCAACCATCATTTCAACAGGTATTCCTCCTACGCCCGTTACCCTATCTGTTTCATCACTTTCAAAGAAATGTCTAAGAATCAGGTGAAACACCTATGCGCGTTGGACGCACAGAGAAAACATGCTTGGAAAAGTAGTAAAGTTTGAATTTATTGTGGCAGTACGGTAGTAGGTGGTGTTGTAATTAATGTAGTAAAAATTAAAAAACTATAAATAAGAGGTTGGGGTAAATCAATTTTACCTTGTGAAAATTTGCGAATGAGCTTATACGAATTAGGGCATCCTCAATAGTATTGGCAAAAGATCGATTATGAAGGTAAAGATTTGAGAACTGGATTGTGAAGAAGAACATGGTCATGCACAAAGTGAGTTTTGAAATAATTTCGTAGGTATGAACGGTGTAGTGTGAAAAAGGGAAGTTTTTCTTATTAGGGTTTTGAAAACTAGAGCACAAATTACATAATTTGCATATGAGAGTTACGAGTTAAAGGTTTGAGGCATCGAGGAAACTGAAACACAAGGTAAAACTAACAAGTACCTGAATAAGAATGGCACCAAGGAGGGAAGAAACCATTTCACCCAAGTTAAGGGGTAAAGGTAAGGAAAAACCAAGTACGGAAACAAATTTCAATGAGTGGTATTCAGAGATGCAATACCCAAATGGGGTATTGATGGGGATGGAGTGGGTGTCCCACATATGGAAAATGGTTATAACTGATTATAACCATCGAACTGATGAAACTAAGAAGGACATGACTTTAAAATAGGTTCAACCTATAGGAAATAGGATGACCGATGATAAACACAAGTGTATGTGGACTCGGTGCAGAGGACTTTTTAGTGAAGGTCGATTATACAATTTGTATGAACTGCCATTTTTCTGAAACTATGAGATATTATGCTAGTGGCTAATGTCATGCTTACATGAAGATTATTTTTACTTCACTGGAAGGAGAATGCGCATAACCCCACAATTAATCTCAAAGTTCACTGGACTCATCTACACTGGGGAGTCATTTGATGATGACTTGGGTGATAATGAGGTTGTCAAAGAAACATCTAAGGAATATGAGTATAAGAAACATGGGCACACCTTTGATATCTCAAATATCAGTAATCTAGTGATGAAGATGGCTGCACACCTACTTACCAAATTAAGTGGACATGAAAGGTGGACCCAAGTTAATAAGAGGTGGTTGAATGTATGCAGGAAGATAGCTAAGGGAACCATCTACAACATCTCGGCCTTCATTGCAGAAGATATAATTGATGCCACGTGAGATGGAGAAAAGATAATGTATGGAAATATCTTTCTCTTAATCATATTCTCTGAGATTGGGGTGCCCGATGGGTTGAACAATAACATATGGGAGTACCTTGAAGAATACCCCTCCCGCTTAAAATATTTGCAGACTTATACTTGTGATAATATGACACTCGACATACAAGGCATGCATAGATAAATGGTACAAGTGGATGCGTGATGCCTTCAGCACCAAGTGGAGGATCCCAGAGAAACTACTAGCCTTGGTAAAAGATGAGGTTGAATTTTTAGTTTACCAACAATTTTACATTGGCAGGTTCACTCTTATTGATGGCACCAAGATCCCATGGTGCAAATTACCATTTTCCTTTACAGTGTAGTACTTCCAAAGCATGGTTAACATGTTCAAAGAGGAAAATAAGTTGAGATTTGATCTAATTTTTATAGATCGGGGAGCATCCCGAGCTACTATGAACAATTTTCTACCCAACAAAGTGTGCATATGTGGAAAGGTATGTGTCACAAGACATACAAATGATCAAGACTATTATAATGTCGATTCTTGGGACCACTGCAACAAGGGTGTATATTTATCTACGACCGAAGTTTGAACAAGGCACATATTTATAGGATGATGTAAGTATACCTAAGGACCCTTCAAAGAGAAATAAGGTAGAGACAAAGAATTTATGTAAGTATGAATGGTGTAGTGTGAAGAAAGGAAGGTTTTTGGTTAGGGTTTTGAAAACTAGGGCACAACTTGTAGAATTTGCACATGAGAGTTATGGTTAAAGGTTTGAGGCATCGAGGAAACTGAAGCACAAGGTAAAACTAATAATTACCTAAACAAGAATGGCACCAAGGAGGGAAGAAACCATTTCACCCAAGAAAAGGGGAAAGGGAAAGGAAAAATCAAGTGTGGCAGTAAATTTCAATGAGTGGTATTCAGAGATGCAATACCCAGATGGGGTATTGATGGGGATGGAGTGGGTGTCCCACATAAGGAAAATGGTTATAAGTGATTATAACCATCAAACCGATCAAACTAAGAAGGACATGACTTTGAAACAGGCTCGACCTATAGTAAAGTGGATGACAGATGATAAACCAATATATGATGACTTGGTGCAGAGGAATTTAGAGAAGGATGGATTATTATAACTGTATGAACTGCCATTTTTCGAAAGTTTGAGAGATTGTGCCAATGGTGAATGTCACGCTTACATGAAGATTATTTTTACTTCGTTGGAAGGAGAATTCACATAACCCCACAGTTAATCTCTAAGTTCTCTGGACTCGTCTCAGTACTGAGGATTCATTTGATGATGACTTGGGTGATAATGAGGTTGTCAAAGAAACATCTAAGGGATATGAGTATAAGAAAGGTAGGTGCACCTTCGATATCTCAAATATCAGTAATCTGGTGATGAAGATGGCCGTGCACCTACTTACTAAAATGAGTGGACATGAAAGGTGGACCCAAGTTAATAAAAGGTGGTTGAATGTATGCATGAAGATAGCTAAGGGGACCATCTACAACATCTTAGCCTTCATTACAGAAGATATAATTGATGCCGCATGAGATGGAGACAAGATAATGTATGGAAATATCTTTCTCGTGATCGTATTCTCTTATAGATGGTACAAGTGCACGATGCCTTTAGCACCTAGTGGAGGATCCCAGATAAACTACTAGCCTTGGTAAAATATGAGGTTGATTTTCAGTTTACCAACAATTTTGCATTGGTAGGTTCACTCTTACTAATGGCACCAAAATCCCATGGTGTAAATTACCATTTTCCTTTATAACGTAGTACTTCCAAAAGCACGGTTAACATGTTCAAAGAGGAAAATAAGTTGAGATTTGATCTAAGTGTTTTAGATCAGGAGCATCTCGAAAAAACTATGAACAATTTTCTACCCAAAAAAGTGCGCATATGTGGAAAGGTATGTGTCACATGACATATAAATGATTAAGACTATTACAATGTCGATTGTTCGGACCACTGCAACAAGGGTGTATATTTATCTTTGAATGAAATTTGAACAAGGAACATATTTATAGGATGATGTAAGTATACCTAAGGACCCTTCAAAGAGAAACAAGGTAGAGACAAAGAAAAAAGATACGAAGAAACTCCTACAACAAAGAGGGCATCAAGCGTGCGTGCATGAAGGCCATGCCACAAGGACAAAGGAAATAGATGTAGGTATGAGTACTTATACTAAAAGGAAGAAGTACCTAGTAAAATAAAAGTTTCCATTGAATAATAAACCAAGGGTATTTTAGAGTTTTGATTCTAACGAAATGGAGAGCTTGAAGCACAAAGAGACAAAGGGGGAGGACAAATAATGAGAGCCTATGAGGAACCCCCATGCATAATGTGCACGAACCTAATGAGGAGTAGAGCATGCATTTAGAGGAGGTTAGAGAAGTAGAATTGGATGGATAATAAGAAGTTAGAACAAATTTACAAGATACTATGTGCATCTTTGGCCCGAGAGATAGAGACCATTTTGGAATGAGAAGCAAGTAGGCATTATACAGACCTTGGTCGATCAGGAGGTGGAACACAACGCTAAAGAGGAAGAAGAAAAAGAGAAATGTGGGAGTCTAGGAGGAGAAACAATTTTGGTGATAGGTTTCCCAAAGGGTGTGTGCACAGGTGGTAGACACACATACATCCCAAAGGGGCCTATTATGTCCTATGATGTAGATCCCAAAGCAAAGTATTGCACTCTGGTTGCAGTACAGATGACGTGAGACCAAATTTTATGTTTGTCATATTTTGATAATGAAGGTGCATTGTCATACATGAGAAATATGTTATCCTAGGAATTTGAGTCCCATGTTGATGAAATTGATTTGAATTCAATACAGGGGCATTGTTGGATATGCGCACTTCACCGAGTTTTAAGGAGATGAATCTATTTGTTGATTCTCAATAATTAACTGATGAACAAGCATGTAATGCATTGAATAAGGTATTGGTGGAAGTAAGGCCAAATTATTTAGGAGGAATAATAGAATAAAAGTGTTGGAAAAGGAGTTAGAAGAGAAGAATAAGGAGATAAAGGGGAAGAACATATTATTGCAAAGTTAAAGGTTGAGTTGTGGGAGGAAAAGGGAAAGTTGTGTGAGGTGTATAAGAAGGAAGTTTGATAGAAGATTCTATCATACTAGTGAACCAGAGTTTACCCTCCTACAAAGATGTATGAGATGGTCCTCCATTGTTTGGAGCATTTAACGCACATAATCACAATGCAAAAATAACCCCTAGAACTAGAGTCCACGGAAGAAGTTATGGAGCAATGAAACAATAGGAGAAGGAACAGATCGAGGTGACCATAACTCAAGTACACTGATCTTCTTACATCATTTAATACCATGGATCATATGGCTGAAGTTGTCTATGACAAATGTGAAGACATGGATCAAGTGGAAAGCGTGTTGGTTTCCACTCATGAGGAAGATTTAAAGGAGTTCTAGACCAAGAACAAAGAAAATTAGGTGGAATGAGATAGGATCCTTGTAGAGGTCGAGAATAAGAGTGACGTTATTGATATATTAAGGACCTCTATAAAGAATAAGCTTAAGGAATTGTATCCCTAGGTAATGTGCAGAATGGACATGCTGCAGACCTTGGAAAATAGTTGGAAAATTTGGTTGACACATTCAAAGCCAAGGGTGAAGAGCTAACATTTGAAGAAGTCAATACAATGATGGGGGATCTATTCAAATAAGCACAAAGTGAGGTGGAGGGATGGAATGCAATTGAAGCATCATTGAATAAGGATTTTCCCATCCTCCTTACACAATGAAAAAATTCTTTTATTCTTTGGCGATGACAGACATTATTTTATTCTTTATGGCTACAAGATTCTTTATTCTTTATTCATGGAGAGATTAATCAGATTACCCATTGTCGGGGAAAAATGAAGCAAGTGTGGGGTAATGTTGAGCATGGAAAATGACTAAGTCCCTGAGAATAGAGGTTAGCACATGTAAGAGGCATTACAGAAGAAAGGAACATGAGGATGCATGTGCGAGAAGGACAGGGTTTGTGCACATAAGACGTGAAAGAGTTATGTGTAAGAGATCAACACTTAGCCAGTTTTGGGATGCAGATCTAAATATGGACTTGGAGTGGTAGCCAAGCAAGGTTTTGAAGATAAGATTAAAACAAGAAGACTTGTAGTTCAAGTAAAGTATATTTTGGGATAGATCTCATGTGAAGGAAGACCAATTGACATGCATAGTTCTGGAGATAATAATAGTATCTAAATGAGAAGTTAACTAAAGAAAATCTATTATTAGGAAAGCTTGCATGATTTTGTGATTATCTTGTAGTGGCACATGGTTATTCTTAGCATGCATCCTATTTTGAGGATACATAGGTAGTGAAGGGAAATTCCCTACCCCTATATATATGTATTGATTTGCATGGTTTAGGGATCATGATCCATGTTTTGTTAGAGTTATGTTGTTGGTTTATGTGAGCGCATGACTTATGGTGACATTATTATGTATGTATGAATCTTTTGTGTTTTACAACAATTAATACAATGGATCTATGTGGATGGATTCTAGTTATGGATAATAATGTTAATGGATCTTGTAGAGTAGATATGATATTTGTACTTGTTTAAAGTTCATTATGCTATATGTTAGATCTGATTCTTGTATACCTAGATCTGGTTCCTTTGTTACTATTATGGGATGTATTAGATCTTGATCATGGAGTTCAACTATCATGCATGCTAACACTCTTGACAAAGCTTCCATAAAGGAGGGACCTACTACCCTTCCGCACTTGGGTGAGCACTCATTTCTAGCTTAGTGATGTGCCAACGCGCCTTGGGAAATTTGGTAAACTAAAATACTACATCTAGTGTCTTTAATGAGGTTTGTATGGTTGAGGTCTCAAAAGTTCAGGAAGAAGATTCTAAAAATGATCAAACTTATATCTTCCCCAATGACTGTTGGACTCTCAACTATGACGGTGCAAAGTGTTGCTCTTTGTGTTAGGGAAGCGGTGATCCTTACTTCTCTAGAGGGAAGGATCATGCCTTTTTCCTTTAGGTAAAACTTCTTCTTGGTTTCATCATAGCCAAGATAATGGGCATCAACAACGTGAGAGTTTTTGGTGATTCCCAACTTATTGCTAACCAAGTATATGAGACTAGAGCTGAGCACCTGTAACTCTAAAAATCTACCATACTTGAACTTTGTAAGGGTTTTGACTTTATTTTTATCAAAGACATACCTATAGAGAAGAATCAACTAGCCGATTCCATGGCCACGTCTTCCTCATAGTTTTTTCCAAGCGAGGATTGTTATACAAATAAATCTCCTAGTGATTTGGGTAACTTGTATAAATATTTTGGCTCTCAGTTCCTCATTAACGGTCACGCACACTTAAGATCAATTGGCAAGTTTCCTTGGTTGCAGTTTCCCCTTGGCGCCCCTTATTTCTATAAGTGCCCTTGCATGCTTTCTATTCTCTCCTTCCACTTTCCTTTTCCTCTTTGTTCCACTCCTCCCTTGTCTCCACCTTCTGCGCATTCACTTTCTTCCTAAGCAGCTTCTTCATCCTGCGAGCATCTTACACTTGCTTCAATCAGCTAAGTCCCTAGCCCTCTCACATACCATGCCCATCACTTTGTAATGGTTACACCTTGACCATGCATTCTCTTCTCACCATGTTACCTCATTTCCCCACGTGTGTCGTGCACACATTCCCTCGCACTTTTCTCTTTTTTATTCCTCACTCCCTCCTTTACACCCTTCTCTGCACAGTCATTTTTCGACATGCTTGAGCACACCATGCACAACCATTCAAGTGTGCTAACAAGATGTCAAATCATTGCAACAAATCAATAACTGATATGTGACAAAAATGAAAAATATTTCCACAGTTGGCCATCATTTTAGCCAATATGCGCGCACCACGTGTTTTGTGTGCACCGATGTCTCTGACATCTTCTGATAGCGGTATCTATTTCTACAGAGTTCAAATTGGCACACACCTAGAATTTTCTAAGAGCTGATGACATTAGCTACAGTCCTAGAAATTCAAATTCAAATTCTTGGCGGATCTGGTAGGTGAGAAATGGAACATGTCTCTGTGAGCATTGATGAGCAAATCTGATTGCTCTAACCACCCGATTTGATCTGATTTTCCCTTATTCCTTCTTCAACACGCAAAATAGGCTTAAGGAAGCATATTTCATAGATCTCTAGGAATATTTGTAGGCATTGAATGCTTCTTGTTGGTGGTTGTATTTCAAATTCAAGTTTTCCCTCCTTCTCTTCTCCTTTTCCAGATTTATCTATAAATATAAGAGTTGGGCTCATTATTAACATTGGACACTATGGATCCTTATGCATTCTACTAAGGACTTCATATTTTATGTATTTTGAGTTGTATACCTTTAGATCTGGCTCTCGCATGTGGATATCGACCTCCTTCATAATCATAACAACTCTGTGCATTTTTGGATGTAATAGAAGCACAATTTTATGACTATTCTCTATCCTAACGTGTTTGCATTCCTTCTCCTTGCCTTTTCTTTACGTTGTATGTTGGGTGTCCCATTTCACGTCCCTTGTAGTTATTTATTTAGTTGTGTTCCATGAGAATGATCTGGTAAATACATGTTTAGTGTGTTAATCGTGCCTAACCTCCTTTCACTCATTTCCTTTCATTTCCACTGTAACAGATAGTGTTCATCCCTCTTTCGGTGCTATCACCTTTTAGTTTAGTTTCCTTTCATGTTATCCTTCTATCACTTTGGTCCCTTGGCATTATTATCTTAGTTTTCCCTTTAGCACTAGGAGTATAAGTAGTAGTATAATTAGATAGAGGAATCAACCTTCTCTCGGAGATCCGTCACAAACACGCAAGGTCCCATAACTTGGGTACGGTTCCATTGTTGTCTCAAAAACCTTGGCCCTTCCAAAATCCGAGATGCGGGTGCACATTTGAATGACCAACAGTTTCGGCATGCTCGAGTGGGAACAACATTGAAAGCTCAAATCTCATATCTCCGAAGTTCGGTGTGTGGACTTAGTATTTCATCCTTTGGAGGCTCATTTAAACATATCTTTCGACTCCCAACACTTCCAAATATCTATTTTAGTAGTCCTATTGGCGTGCACACAAGAAAAAGTGCAGCAGCTAAAGATTCTTTTGAGTACCTCCAGCTATCCCCGAGAAGAGTTCATTCCAAAAAAATTGTGCGTGCATCTCCATCTCCATCACTCTACACCCATTCAAATCCTCCTCAAAACAGAAAATTTGTGTGCCCTACAATGGTGCATCAGCCACCTCCTCCACTTACAAACTTTGAAAACTTCACACGAGGAAGTACATTAGTTCTTGTTGTGCAACATGATATGCTAAATGGCACGCTTAAAAGTATTCCATACTTTACTAGTGAGAATCAAGTCACCCCTCAAGAGCATATCCAGGATATAGCAAATGTGTGTTCACTCTATTTGATCACACATGATGATGTAGTAGTCAAGCTACTTGCAGCCTCTTTCAAAGGTAAAGTACTTCAATGGTATCGAGGCTTGAGACTTAGATCTATTACCACCTGGGATGAGCTGGGAACAAATATTTGTAATTACTTGAAGATAAGTTAGATCACCTATCTCTGGTGGAGCAACTGACAACAACAAGGAGGGTGCCCAATGAGTAGATGACTGATTTCAACGTCATATTTCAGAATAATTTGGACATAATCCTCATGTGGTGAGACCTACTACACTCAACATGCTTTCCTGTATTATCTCAAGGTGCTCAATAGTGATATCTCAGTCATGATCCAATCTATGGGAGGTAGTACCTTACTAGCTACTTATAGTATTGCACTAAGGTCAAAGAATAGTCTTATTCGGTTGGGAAAGATAGCTCCTAAACCACCTATATCCTTGTTCCCATAAATGTCACAAGTACCTGACCTTCTATGGCCCCTATTCTTGTTCCCGAGAAAAGTGCGCAACAGTCGCCTCAACATCCTACTCTCTACAACAGTAGCAAAAGGAGGATGAAGATTTGAAAGCCTTGATTAGAAATTTCTAAAACAAAGTCATATCATTAGAAAAGGAATAAGCGCAAGCCTATAGAGGCAATTATAACCAATCGCATAGCCATAATAATCATCCTTGGTGAAATCAATATGGAAACCAAAGATATTTTCCCAACCAAAGCAGAATGATAGATGGAATCCCAATGCACATATTCCCTTATAGGTTGTTCCTCTCACGCCTTCTCTTCTAGGACCTAGTGTAAGTCGTGCACTTCTTCTAGTTTAGATTTGGTGAAAGAGTCAGAATGGTGCTTCCCTTGCAACATTCCTCATAGTCAATATCTCTGTTCGAATGTTATGCACGCCCAATCCTACATAATCCATAATGCTTCACCCTATGAGCCTTCATCAAGTTCCCTAAATTAGATAACCAAGAGAGACCGAAGCTCTTCCAAAGACAACTTGGTGTTCTTTGGCACCGAGGACTTCGTGAAATCAACCAAGTTGCAAAAGATACAAATGGACCACGCACCCAAGTTGCAAACAACACAAGATAAAATAAGAGAATGTTAGAATCAGGCGTGCAAGTCCTACTCCCAATAACACAAGTAGATCATCGAATTAGAAAGATGTTTCCAAGGAATCCATTAGTAAAGGCACTCAAGTCCCTACACAAGAGATCTTGTGCCAAGCTCCTTCTAAAGTAGAACATGCCCCTCCTTTGGTAGGTCAAGCCTCTACTTTAGCTAAATTTCAAAGCTTTCATGCCTCGAAAAATCAAAAAGGGATGTTGTTCCCAAAATGCACAAAATAGGGGGCCTTCCACTTAGCATTCTAGACCAAATGAAGAGGACAAACATAAATGTCACAATTTGGGATGCCCAGACTATTCCATCTCAGCGGGATCTATTGCATGAAGCTCTAGCATAACTCTTGCACACTGATCCAGTTATGCAGAATCCACGTGTTTCTATCAATATCTTCTAAGAAGGAGAAGAGAAGCAAGTAAGTAAATCTATTAAAACCCCATGCTTCTACATGTCCTTGTTCAAAGGTAAACACTTAGTGCATAATTATAGGATTGACTCAAGTGCTAGCACTTTTGTTATGCCTAATAAAATTTTTGATGTCTTAGGTCTAAAATATAGCCCTTTGTGCATAATTACATGATTGACTCAAGTGATAGCACTTCTATTATGCCTAAGAAAATTTTCGATGTCTTAGGTCTAAAATATAACCCTTTATCTAAAGGAGTCATGCAACTTGATGACTCAACTACCACCACCTTAGGATTCATCAAGGATCTTGAGTTAACCCTCCATGTATGTCCAATCCTAACAATAACTCAAGATGTGTCAATTATTAACCTACCTCCTTTGTTTTCCCTATGCTTGTCAAGATACTTTACTACTTAATTTGGTGGTTACTTGTCTTTTAATTGGTCTCATATGTTACTTCAAGACAAGGTATGGTACCCAGATTTACCATACATTTGAGATTATATTTTCCTATCATGTAGACTCATATGTCTCATCCTCTCTCCAAGCAACTACTTAATCGAAGAACAAGCTTCAGATTCGAAGAGTAACCTCTTCCACCCTTTGTTCCTAACCTAGTGTTTGATGAATGGGTGGAGAGGCACCATAAGTTTGATCCATATGCTGAAGAACTAGAAGCTTATGAAACTGGGCTTGGTACTTACTACATTCTTGAAGAAGAAGCTATGCTACCACGTGCGCTTAACAAAAACAAAGTTGAACTGGGTCTATGGAAGTTGTATTTTGATGGATCCGAAGCAAGAATGACACGGAGCAGGAGTGGTTCTTATTTCCCCTAAGGATGAGAAATTATTCTTCACACATGACTATAGTTCACATATTCTAACAATGTGGCAGAGTACGAAGCACTAGTGCATGGCTTGTTCATTGTTGAGAAGAAGAAAATTAAGATGCTACAGATATTTGGGGAAATAGAGTGGATCATCCACCGAGTTACCAAAAATTTTTAGACAAATAAAAAGCTTCTCAAAGCTTATAAGAATAGATTTTGGGACCTCCTTGAGATCTTTGATGCTCTAAATCTGTAGGTGGTGCTGCGTTAAATGAACAAGCTGACGAGATAGCCACACTTTGTTCAGATTTCTCTCAAGCTAAGAAATTTTTCAAAGGAAATACTAAACACATCAAGATGGTGATCACCCATCCATTCCGGATAATAATACCAGTGGTAAGTGTTTGACAATGATGTGTAGATTGTCAAGTTCATCCAGAATGAAGTTGATTTTTCATCAAGTATGCAATTTGATTTGTATGACAGCCATGGTGACCAAGTAATATAATCGAAGACAAACAAGTTGCCTAAAGGGATGGTCACCTTAGATAAAATGTTTATCCTTGATGATGAGTTCAAGGGTGAAGAAATATACATGTGCGCCACGCAAGAAGACTGCTCCCTCACTATTGTCTCGCAGTAAGAAGTAGCTATTGCTTAGTAATACTTGTGCGCATGATGAAAATCAAGATTTCATCTCTCTCTTTCAATAATACAAGTGATACCTTCTCATGGAAGTATGAAAACCTCAAAGGTTTTGATCCAAGTGTTGTTCAACACTCCATTGACCTTGATCTTCATACCAAGCCCATCGGATAGAAGCAACATCCAATAAATCCAAATATAGAACCCTCATGAGAAAGAAGTTATCCAAACTCATTGAGGAAAAAATCATTTTTTCCATCAAGTACTCTACTTGGGTCATGAATCTAGTTCCAATGCATAAGAAGAATGGAAAAATCAGACTCTGTGTTGATTTCAGATATTTGAATAAGGAATCTCTAAAGGATCATTATCCTTTGCCTTCAATGGAGTAGATTCTACAGATTATGGCTGGTGCATAGAGATTCTCCATGCTAGATGGATATTCAGGTTTCAATCAGATCCTGGTCAAGGAAGAGGATCAATTCAAAACATCATTTACAACCAAGTGGGGAACATATGCATATCAGAAAATGCCCTTTGGTATTTCAAACATGAGTGCCACATATCAGCGTGCGATGGATATTTCCTTCAAATGATACATCAATGAGTTCATATTAGTTTACCTTGATAATATAAGCGGCTTCTCAAAGCAAAGCGTGGATCATATGGAACACCGGAGAAATTATTTGAGAGATGCATAAATTATGGGGTGTCTCTTAACTCCAATAAGTGCAATTTTATAGTGGGGCAAGGCAAGCTCTTGGGCCGTGTGGTTTCAAAGGATAGCATTGCAATTGATCCCAAACATGTTTCAGCAATCCTAGATCTTTCCTTACCAGCACACAAAAATGCCCTACAATCCTTCCTTGGCAAGATCAATTTTGTTAGGCATTTCATCCCTAACTTTTAGGACCAGTTCCACCCATCACCTTGATGCTCAAGAAGGACACAACCTTCAGATGGAAAGTAGAAGGAAGAGAAAGCTTCAACAAGATCAAGCAAGAAATTTCTTGTGCACTAACACTCATCAATCCAAATTATTCAAAGGATTTCATCCTTTATGTTTATGGTGCTGATGCAAGTGTTGTTGTTGTCCGAACACAAGAAAATGAACAAAGGTAGGAACAACTAGTGGCCTTCTTTAGCCAAATTTTGAAGGATTATGAACTAAAGTATAGTCACACAGAGAAGTAGGTCTTCACCATCATGCACATGCTCAATAAATTCAAGAGTATGCTCACCACCAATCATATCAAGGTGTTAGTCTCCCACTCTTCTGTTAGAGACTTCATCATGGGAGCATAAATCAATGAGAAAAGAGCACGATGGGTAATAAAAATCATGGAGTATGATGTGACTATCAAGGCCAAAAATCATGGATCAGATTGCTAAGGATGTGCGATTGAAGTGAGACTTCATTATTTCTAAATGAGAATCTCCCTTGTACGTAACTTGAGTAGAGCATAGACCCTAGCGGACATGGATAGATAAAGGACATGATCACATTCCTTTCCGAGGGCACATACCCTCCTAGTTTAAACAAAACAAAGAGAAGACATCTAAGGTTACAATCTATCCCTTATGTTTTTATTGATGGACTTCTCTTCAAGAAAAATCTTGATGACGTGTTGTTAAGATGTATCAACAGGCATGCAGACAGAAAGAGTGTTAGAAAAATTTCACCACAGATTCTCTGGTGGACACTTCTCTGCCAAAACTACAATAATGAAGATCATAATGGCAGGTATCTTTTGGCCTACTCTGTTTGTAGATGCACACAAGTGGGTCACAAAATGAAAGGAATGTGCTTTCTTTACATAAAAGAAAAGATTGGCAGTGCTTCCCCTTCAACCAATCCAAGTAAATCATCCTTTTGCGCAATGGGGTCTCGACTTCATAGGCATGATCAATCCACCTTCAATCGCTAGACATAAGTGGGTGTTAACAGCTATAGATTACTTCACCAAATGGACAGAAGCTATTGTGCTCAAGGAATCAACCAAGTCATTCATCCTTGACTTTATCAAACGCATATTCACAAGGTTTGGCATTCCTCAAACCATTATCTCTGATAATGAAAAATCCTTCCTTGGGACCAAAATCACTTATTGGGATCTAAATTTGGGAATTTATCTGAAAACCTCTTCTAACTATTACCCCAAGGAAATGGTCTAGCAGAATCAACAAACAAGAACCTGATCAAAATCATGAAGCACACAATGAACATTAGCCAAATACAGTGGCATATAAAGGTCTCACGCGCGCTTTGGGTAGATAGAATCACAGTCAAAAAGGCAATAGGAACTTTTTCTTACAAGCTTGTATATGGAAAGGAGGCTACCCTTCCTTTAACACTAAATTTGAATTCGCCGACAATTTCCCAACAATTTAGAATTTGAAGGCACAGACTCAAAGAGAAATCGAATGGAAAAGCTAGTTGATCTTCAATAACTAAGGAACTCGTCATGATCAAGCTAGGACGACATCAACAAGCTATAAAGAAATGGTTTAATGTAAAGGCTAAGCCTAAAGCTTTCAATTTGGGGACTTGGTTTTAAAATGGGATGTTGATAGAGTTAAACCAGGGTGCCATTCAAATTTTGATGCACTTTGGAGTGGCCCATACATCATTAGTTCCTACAAGGAGGCTAACTCTTTCAAGTTAACTCATATTGATGGAGGCATGTGTTGTCCACTCAAAATTCCCCGCTCTGATAAGAGTAAAAATTTCAAAATTTTGAGTTTAAGTGTTTTTCTCTGAAGTGCCTAAGTCGTGAAATTGAAAAAATCTGTGTTTTGGGTCATTTTGTGTGATTTTCGGGCCTGTCGGAACTTTTTGTCCCAACTGTCCCTAGTACGAAAGTGCACTCTGTTCCCCGATTGGCCGAAATCCCCGAAGCTGTCCCATTTTCGGGCCCATTAGAAAGTTTTGTCCCAAGTGTCCCAAAACTTATTGTGCGAGTTGTTCCATTTCGCCAAAACACCCGAATGCGTACTTTGCACTTTCATGTCTCAATCATTCCAAAAAGCATTTGTGCATCCTCTCCCTGTTTCACCCGAATCGGCCGAGCCGCGTGTTTCGCGCATTCGCGTCTCACATGTCCCAAGCGTACCAAGTGTCATTCACACTTAGTTTTTCCCGCTCACTCCGAGTATGATGCTATTCAAATTGGTGGTTGTGTATTCAATGCGCATTAAATTCATTCCTCTCTCCAAACGGCTATATAACGAGCATTTCCCCTTTGCATTTTTCGCATTGCTTCCATGCTATCTTTGCTCAAACCCTCTTGCAATTTGAAAACTGCGCAAATATCCCCTCCTTTGCAAATTCCTTCCCGAGTCTAGGTCAGTAACTCCAAGACTATCAATATGAAGATCAAGTTTCAGGGACAGGAGCAAATTTCTCCGCTTGAGTCTGCTGTTAGCAATATTGGGGACAACGAAGCTCGTCATCTCGACTTCGGTGATTTTTGGGCAAGAATGGCAGATGCAAACCCTACACCAATAGCACAAATGATTCATGATAGCGGTTTGGCTTTTGCCGGTGGTTTCCCAATCTCAGTACAGTGTGCTGATACTGTGCTTTCATGCGGAGCTCACTTCGACCCCGCTTCGAGCGAATTGACAAATGTACATGGGGAACTCATTGCCAAGCTGGACGCTGCCGCCATTGGCGCTGCTCTGAGGATTCCGGAGTTGGAAAATGCTATAGTCGTCTCCCGAGATCAAGCACAGACCCTATTCGATCAAGACAGTGACAAATATAAGGCGCGAGTGGCGAAGTCTTGGTTGAAGAACCCTAAGAAAGGTGCTTCTCGCCTAACCAAAACCCTCTTCCGAGCAGATTTCAATGAGGAATTGTCAGACTTCATAATCCTGCTGGCTCGGGTTATGGGTTTGCCCTCCACCAATGAGTTTCATTTCTGGATGTGCCCGCTCATCAGCATGGTGTGCGAGGGAACACAAAACATCAACTGGGCAGAGATCATCAGTATGAATTTGGCAGAGCAGCTATCCAACGTTCAGCAAACAAAGAAGTTCTATATGACTTCATACCTGATGTATACCCTAGCAGCATCAAGGCAGTGGTTTGGTTTCTCCTATATAGATGCACACAAAGATGATCCACAGTGTATGTCTATTGCTCATGATTCACCCCCGAGAACAAAGAATCGAATTTCGAAGGGTCAATGATGCTTTCACCATGTACGTGGTCATATTTCTCGAAGGTGATACTGCTAGAAGGTTTTCAGATGAAGCCATGAACCTTATATCGCAGTATGGAGCCTATTTCATCCAATTCAGGAAATTTTCCTATATCAGGCTTGCTGGCTATGAAAGCACTCCTCTACGGCTTCCCATGTTCTGCAATGATAAAATGGCCTTGATAGAAATATGCAGGTAACTAGACAAGTTACACAGAACTTGCAGAGACAAGAAGATTTCGGCTTGCACTTTCCCATCTCTCTTGGGAAACTACACATGCAAAACAGCTCTGGATGCTCAGAACATAGAAAGAGCCCTGGTCCCTATCACTGTTCATTTCTTCAAGCCAAGAACCTGCTTTGACTTGAAGAAGTTTATTGAACAGAACATCAAGATAATCTACCATCATAGGGTAGATACAGAAGACTACTGGGCTGACTGTGCAGATGATTTTGAAGCTAGGAGAAGGCATTGTGGCAGGTTCTCCCTGCAATTGATTCAAGAACTCGGTCTGTACCAAGTTCCTGAAGGTCTCCAGGATGACAATTCTGACCTATACTCATATGAGTATGAAAATGTGATTAAGCACACCCCTCTGGAGGACCTGGATTGGAACAGGAAAGAGAGGGATGATCTGGCTGAGATTCTTGCTCTAGACTTAGTCAGAACTAAGGTCTGGTTCAGTAAGAGGATCCGTGAATTCAAGAGGCACTCAGGAGAATCCTCCTCCAAGGATGATTCGACACCAATAAGAGAGGCATCAGTTCCAAGGTCTGAAACACCAATGCAAACCCCTCCTGCCTCATCAACACAAGGACCTACTGAATCTACTCCCTCTCCATCTACCCAGGTATATAAGAAGAAACTCAAAGAGGTAAAGAAGGAGCCTGCAGAGAATGACCCTCCAAGAAAATAGGCAGAGTTGCCTATAGGGCCAGAGAACATCATTGTTCTCAGTGAAAGTGAAGAAAGTGAGATGCCAACTCCTGCAAATGTTCCTGAAGATCCAAAGAGATAAGGACAAGGAGGTCCAGAGCACTGAACTTCCAGGTGCTACTGATTCTTCTACCGCTATTGCCTCCAGTGCTCTACTCACATCTCAGCTTGAGTCAACAGTTGCACCCGAGTGTCATGAGCTCCTTGTCTCTTGGTCCCCTTGCTTCTCCCCTGCAGATTCTTCTTCCTCTTTTGCTTGGGTGCAACCTTTGGTTGACAAAAGGAAGAGGAAATCCTCCTCTCAAAGCTTGGGACCAAATTTCGATGCTGTTGTAGCCTTGTTGGGCACCACTCCTTCTCGTGCCAAGAAAGCCAGAACCACTTCCAGAATAGTGTCTGATGCCCAAGGTCAGCAATTCTTGGAGATTGCTAAGCCTACAGTAGACAAATCAGAATCAGACTTGCTGACATCTGACTTGGAGCTTTCAAGAATCCCTATGGGAGAGTCTACTCCTGAAGGTGAAATTCACAACCTCCAGGAAACAGTCTCAAGAGTCATTGGAAGGGTAGAGAAAGGGCAGCAAACTATTGAACAGTTGGAAGAACAAGCCCAGATTCTCACAGGTTTCATCAAGTCTCTTTTATCTAAGGATAAAGTCTTGGACCCTACCCCATTGACTACTCTTCCACCTCCTGTAATTCTAAGCCAAGATGAAGTGCAAAGTATCAAAGATATGCACAAGTATTCTGTCTATGGCAGAGCTATTGAAGCCATGGTGGATGACATGCTTGTTCGTTGGATTAAACTTCATCGATGAAGCTTTCAAACTCCACGAAAAGGTGAGTAATGTGCAACTGAAGCTCTCCTCCACTATCAATACCATGGATAAAGAACTAAAAATCTGGAGCAGCAGTTGTATAGTAGACCTTCGCCTTATGGGATGAGATGAGATGAGAAGATCTTACTAGCGAATAAGATTTTCGATGATGCTAAGGACAATCTATCAAAATCCGGGTCTACGGCGTGGAGTGGAAGATCGTAGTTTTGGAGGAAGCTTTGGGAGAAATGAAGAACAGTGCGTAAGGGAGAAGCTTTCAAGGATATACATTGTCATCTTCGGGATGAAAACTCGTGTTTCCCTCGTCCTTCGCAAGAAATCAAAGCTCGGGCCGAGCTTTTGTCAAAGATAATCTATTCAAGGAAAGCTCCATCTCTAAAGAAAAGATGAAGGAAATTTGTTCTCTTCAATCTGCTATTGAAGAAGCAAATAAAGATTATCATACTCACGTCGAGTTTGATAAAGAGATGGAGAAATGTCTCGGGATTTTGGACTCACCGCAGCCAACACGTCGGCTCCACGCGCTAGAGACATAATGAGGCATTGAAGAAATTCAGCAAAATGGATTCTCAAGACAAGTGGGTCCCTCCCGGTGGCAGCCGCCACTGTCTCCTTCTCCTTTCTTTTCTCTTCTTCCCATTCTTTTCGTATTCTTTATAATTAGTTAAGGTATTGCAATTGGCGATCCTTAACTATTCTTTAGTTAAAAGAAACGGTTACTAAGAGTAATGAGACTTGTAAGCTATATAATGGCCTTGCCACGCCATTTTGGGGAGGAGGAAGAACTTGGATATTTCTTTGAAAGTGTAAATAGATCTTAAAGAAATCAATACAAAAGGGCTTTCCATTCTTTGTCTATCTAATTCTTGTTATCTCTGTGTTTTCCTTTAATATTGTGAAGATCATTTTGTTCCTAACTCGTTAGTCTCTCCGATTGCATCTGTTCGGCTTTTGCAAATACAAAGTGATCTTGTATAACCAAGAAGGAACTTTGTGTCCTTGATTAATAAATCAAGAAGGTTATTTATGGAACTTTGTGTCTTTAAATTTAATCTAATTCAGCCAACGCAAATGATCTTGTCTTAAAATATTTGAAGCTTTGCATACACGAAGAATTATTCTGCTATCTATAATTCTGAATGTTGCTATTCTGCTCATCTTCTTATTCCCTTTCCTCAGTCCTTGTGTAACTGATGATCCTTGTGGAAAACACTTTCGTAATATCCAAGTTTGACCATAAAACAATGTTCTGTACATTTGTAAATAAGTTCGTTTCAGAATAAGGGAACCTCTCCCATTAAAGAGGAGGGACTTTTTGTCCCCTGACTGTTGCTCTTCTAAAAAGTCCTATTTGACGACCAACAGTTTTTGGCGACTCCGCTGGGGAAAATCGCATTCCAGTACTACAATTTTTGATCATCCTTTGATCTGGCGACTCCGCATTTCACTCGAGGGAGAAGGACCCTTGGTATCGAAGATTCTCGCCACTTTTAGAGCAACAGGTTTTCCTTTCCCTTCAAATAGAAGAACTCGTTCGACGAGCACTCCGCCTGTTCAAGATAGAAGTCCTACGGGTGTTATTCCTTCAGAACCTGCTAGTCCCAATCTACGAGCTTTGATCCTAGCTGGTGTTACAGTTCCCTTCCAAGCCGTATTTCCAAGAATGGCGGCACCATTGCCATGGGGTCAACGTGTCGGGCCCCTGGCCCTTGCTCAGCCTTTGCATGAGTTACCTAGAGGTAACCGAAAGAACTTCCCCAAATTTAAAGGAGATGGCAAAGTACACCCTGATGAACACATTGCAGCCTTCATAGTTGCATGTGGAGTCTTGGGAGTTGAACATGAAGACGTCTCAGTAAGGCTGTTCGTTGAGACGTTACAAGATAATGCTGCTGATTGGTTCTATCACCTTCCGGCTGGTGCCATCACCGACTGGAATACAATGAGAACTCAGTTTGAAAGCCGTTTCAAGCCGGAGAAGATGTGCATGCCCCGCTTGCCCAAATTTCTCGAGATAAAGAAAGATCCATCGAACCCATGAGAGAATTTGTGGCTCGATTCAACAGATTGATCAACAAAATTCCTGTAAATACTCGACCGGTTGATCAAATTCAAAAATGTTTCTTTCTAAATGCTCAAACGCCCAAAGTCAGTTATGCTCTAAGAAGGGCTAATCTCGGAACGTTAGTTCTGGATCAAGAACTGGTTGTTAGTGTCGAAGATGACTTGATCATGTCAGGGAAGTTGAGAAGAGATCCTCCCAAATCTAAATCTGCTGCTTCGTCCTCTTCCACCTCTAGACCCAATACTGATCCATTAGTCCAGAAACTTGCAAATGATCTCGCCGCTATAAAGAAACAACTAGCTCAAGATGCCCCGTATGCGAGATGTTCCAAGAAGAAATTTTCAGCCTAGAAATCATTTGCTGCTCCTCACACAAGACTAGCACTTGAAGGACCTCCCCACAAAGTTCCCGTGAATGCAACCTCGTGAAGTTGAAGAGCCGATGATGATGTAGACAATGAAGCTGGTGAAGAGTTCTGGAGGAATTTGATGTTGAGGCGAGAAGAACTTGAGGGATCTCGGGTTAATTTCTTTACCACCGAAGGCACTGATGATGGAGATGACTATGATGAAGTGGTAGCAGATATGAACAGTGAATCATTTGCTGTCATGACTCGAGAACAGACAAGGCAGAAGGAGAAAGTAACACTGCCCATGAAGAAATCTAAGGAGCAGCCGGCAACTATTCCTGTAATTGCCAAAAGAGGATCTCCTATCCCTACCTCATCTGCACCAAAGGTAAGTCCTGTCAATCCTGCTACCAAAATTGCTTCTTCTTTTTCTCCTAAAGTTGATAAGCCTAGAATTCCAAATGATGATGGTCCATCCACCTCTGGATCCTTTGATATTGTTGATCACCTAAAAAGGACCAAGGTTCAAATTTCAGAAGCTGAATACTATCAAACCCATCCCAAAGCTTTTGCCAAGATGATCCAATTTGTTAATTCCCATTCCAAGACCACCTCTAAAGGCCTTTTGCCCACTCCTCCTTCTGCACCACAGCCTAGTCTGGTAGCTGCTGTCACCTCGCCTGGTGACAAAATCAAGCCTTTTTATGTAACACTTCTTGTAGCCGCCATAGGCTCAAGAATCGTGTCATAGATTCGGAGCCTCGATAACGTGATGCTGCTAAAGTAGCCCATGCTTTAGGCTTGACCCTCACTCATACTTATGGATCTTGCTACTCCATGGAAAGTAAGGAAGTGCCTTTGGTTGGAAGGATTAAAGATGCACAAGTGGCTTTTGCTGCTTTACCTGAAAAGAAAGTCTTGGCTACCATCCTAGTAGCAGACATTCCTCCTTCTTATGGAATGTTGCTAAGTAGGAACTTCTGTAAAGATGTGGGTGGAGAGATTCAAATGGATTGGTCACATGCACTCATACCTGTCAATGGACACATGAAGAAGCTGTTGCCTGAGAAACAATCTGAGTATATTGTGCAGAAAACGGATGATCCTAAGGCACAAATACTCTATGAGGACATAGGTCATGGTAATTACATGATTCTGTCCCCTGATGAAATCCAACCCTCCAAAGTATCACCCAAAGATCCCAATGGTGTTTGGATTTTAGAATTTGATGGAAGTTGTTCCTCGGCTGGTTCTGGAGCTGGTGTCCTGCTAGTGTCACCTGAAGGCTGCCTACACCCTTTTTCATTTAAGTTGCAGTTCGAAAACACTAACAATACAGCAGAGTATGAGGCTCTCATTCTTGGACTGCAAGTGGCCAAAGAACGAGGTGTAAAAAATCTTCTGGCTCGTGGTGATGCAGAGCTGATTGTGAAGCAAGTCAGGAGCCTTTTTCAGGTAAAAAATGGGAGGCTGAAGCATTACCGGAATCAGGTTTGGGATTCAATTGAATTCCTTGATGCTTTCTCCATTGAAGCAATACCTAGAGAAAAGAACAACAGGGCTGATTCACTGGCTGTCTCAGGATCACTACTGATTCCCCATCCTGAATTCTCTCAGGATAAGTTCACTATTGAAATGGTCCACCGGCCTAGTGTACCTGACAATACCAATAACTGGCAAGTTTTCAACGATGACCAGCATTTGCTTTCCTTCCTGGAACTCAAGGGTAATTTCGAACAACTGTATTTTGAGGGAAGTGACAACCTGCCTCGTGAGAGTGTGTCCTCTGACCATCCTGTCACCCAAGGAGAAGAAACAGATCAGGAAGGGTGCATTAAACTCAAAGGAAACAAGATTCCCAAAGGTTTGGTGAGTTTGGAGGAGTTTTTTGATAAACATGACAGATATGTGAAATCTAAAGCTTTCTCTTGGACCTCAAAGAATCAGTGAGTATGATAAGATTGATATAGGGAGTCCTACGACCCCAAGCTAGTAAATATTGGAAAATGTTGCACAACCGACGAGAGGAGAAAAGCAATTGATCTTCTAAGGAGGTATAAGGATGTTCTTGCTTATTCTTATGAAGATCTAAAAGCCTTCAAGCCAAAAGATATGCTAAGATTCTATTCCCCTCAAACCAGAATTAAGCCTTTCAAGCGTAAGTAGAGGCAAGATAATAAAAATAGCCGACACCATCTTTCAGGAGATCCAGAAGTTGTTGAAGGCTAAAATTATTTTTCCCATTCACCATTCGACATGGATCGCAAATATAGTGCCTGTCAGGAAGAAAAATGGTGAGATCCGCATCTATGTTGATTTCAGGAACCTGAATCAGGCTTCTCTGAAAGATAACTACCCTTTGCCTATGATGGATCAAATATTGCAAGCAGTAACAGGATCTGAAATGTTATCTATGCTTGATGGATTCTCGGGATACAATCAGGTAGAGGTTGATACTGCAGATCAACACAAGACAGCCTTCACCACTCCTTGGGGTACCTTTGCCTACAAGAGAATGCCTTTTGGGCTGATTAATGCTGGTGCCACTTTCCAGAGAGCTATGGATCTGGCTTTTGGAAGCTTGAAAGGGAAATGTATTGTCATATACCTTGATGACCTGACAGTGTTTTCAAAGACAAGAGCGGATCACTTCGACCACCTGGAAACGGTTCTGCTGAGATGCCGAGAGCATGGGATTTCTTTAAATCCTAAAAAATCTGTCTTCTGTGTTACAGAAGGAAAACTATTAGGGCACATCGTCTCCAAGGATGGTATTAAGATTGATCCTGAATGAGTTCAAGCCATCCAGCAGATTCCTCTCCCAACCAGTAAAAAAGGCGTGCATTCCTTCTTCGGTAAGATCAATTTTTTAAGAAGATTCATCCCTGATTTTGCTGAATTAACTTTGAATATTTCTCAGATGATGAAAGGGAAGCAAACATTTGGTTGGTCTTCTGAAGGAAAGGAATCCTTTGAGGGTATCAAGAAAGCTATTGCTAAAACTCCAGTTTTGGCCTGTCCTGATTTCAGCAAAGATTTCATCATCTATTGCTATGCTACAGATAATACCCTGGCTGCTGTCTTAACCCAAGAAGACTCTGATAAACATGAGCTACCAATTTCCTTCATGAGCTATATCCTGAAGAATCATGAGCTAAAATACACCATGATGGAGAAGCATGCTTTTGCAGTAGTCAAGGCTGTCAAGCAGTTCCGTTTCTATATCCTCAACTCTCACTCTATGGTGCTGGTTCCAGATACAACTGTTAAGTCAATTCTTACACAGCAAGAATTTGGGTCCAAGAGAGGAAACTGGGTGGCTAAAGTCCAGGAGTATGACATTGATATCAAACCGACCAAGCTGGTTCATGGAAAAGGTCTTTGTGAGCTCATTGCTGAAGGAGCCAAACATGAGTTGCTGGAGGAGAAAGCTGACATTCCTACTGTTCTATTCCTTAGTTCAGTCGATGAATGGTATTCTGACATCGCCCATTTTCTCACCTATGGGGAATGCCCCTCTCATTTAACTACCAAGGAAAAGAGGACTGTTAAATTGAGATCAGCGCAATATGTACTGTGGGAAAATGCCTTGTTCAAGCGTGGTTTAGATGGGAGATTTCTGAAGTGTGTGGACAAGGAACAACAGAGAAAGTTGCTCTCAGCTTTTCATGATCAGACATGTGGAGGGCACTATTCATCAACAGTCACAGCTCACAAGATACTCCGGGGAGGATATTACTGGCCTTCCTTGTTCAGAGATGCATCCAAGTGGGTGGATAAATGCGAGGCTTGTCAGACCTTTGTGGGAAGACCTAAATTGGCCTCTTTGCCTCTCAAGCCAGTTGTGATTGAGGAACCATTTCAACAGTGGGGTCTGGACTTCATTGGTGCACTCAACCCTGTTTCTAGTGCTGGTCACACTCATGTGCTAACCGCCACTGACTACTTCACCAAATGGGTGGAAGCTATTCCAGTCAAGAGCACTACTTCTGAAGTGGTATGCAACTTCATCAAAGAGAACATCTTGGTTAGGTATGGTGTACCTAACAAGATTGTAACAGATAATGCTTCGAACTTCTCCTCAACTGAGATAATGGATTTCTGCTATGGGTATGGCATCTCTCTGGCTCATTCTTCAGATTATTATCCCCAGGGAAATGGACAAGCAGAATCCACCAACAAAAATCTGGTGACTATCATAAGGAAGTTGGTCAATGAGTCTCAGCGAAACTGGCATAAGAAGCTTTATGATGCTCTTTGGGCAGACATGATCACACCTAAAAGAGCCATTGGAATGTCTCCTTTTCAAGTGGTGTATGGAGTAGAAGCCCAATTGCCGTGTGATGGAAGCTATGCCCCTTGCACTGATGAAGGCCATTTAGGATACTAGTTTCAGTGATGCTCTGGATAAAAGAATCATGTACCTGCACAAACTGAACGAGGACAGATTGGAGGTTGCTGATAGGATATCTGCTCACTAGCAGAAGGTAAAGGTTCTGTTTGACAAGAAAGCTAGGTTCAGAGAGTTCCAAGTTGGAGATACCGTGCTGTTATGGGACAAAAGACATGAACCTCGTGGCAGCCATGGAAAATTTGATTCCCTGTGGCTCGGACCTTTCAAGATAAGACACTTTACTGGTAAGAACTCTTTCTATCTTGATTACATGGATGGTTCTCCCCTCCCACTTCCTTATAGTGGGCAGTATTTGAAGTTGTTCAAGTCATAGGTGACTAGGGAGTCCCTTTGTATATTCTGTACAGTGTTTTTGCTTTTCTGCTTTTGGTGTGTTTTCCTTCTGTTGTTGTGTGTGTTGCCCTCTGTATTGGTTTGTTTTTTTGACTCCTTTGCCCAATGGATAAGGCACTGGTCTGCTTCACCGAGTTTGTCTAAGTTCTTGCCTTGTCTCATTCCGAGAATTTATGCCAAGTCATCCCCAGAAGGAGCCAGCTGTTGTCCACTCAAAATTCCCCACTCTGATAAGAGTAAAAATTTCAAAATTTTGAGTTTAAGTGTTTTTCTCTGAAGTGCCTAAGTCGTGAAATTGAAAAAATTTGTGTTTTGGGTTATTTTGTGTGATTTTCGGGCGTGTCGGAACTTTTTGTCCCAACTGTCCCAAGTACGAAAGTGCACTTTGTTCCCGATCGGTCGAAATCCAATTTGTCCCATTTTGGGCCGTCGGAAAGTTTTGTCCCAAGTGTCCCAAAACTTATTGTGCGAGTTGTTCCAATTTCGGCCGAAACACCCGAACCGCATACTTCACACATTCATGTCTCAAATGTCCCAAAGTTAAAAAGTGTGAGCTTTCCAATTTTCGGCCGAAACTCCCATGTCGCGTACTTCAGAGCTCCTTGTCCCAAATCGAAAAATGCAAGCTGTTTCAATTTCGCCCGAACCGGCCGAACCGCGTACTCCGGAACTTTTTGTCCCGAATGTCCCAAGTCCAAACGGGCCCACTGTTCCATTTTCAGCCGAATCACCCGAACCGCGTACTCCGCACATTTTCGTCCCAATCGTTCCAAAAAGCATTTGTGCATCCTCTCCCTGTTTCACCCGAATCGGCCGAGCCGCGTGTTTCGCGCATTCGCGTCTCACATGTCCCAAGCGTACCAAGTGTCATTCACACTTAGTTTTTCCCGCTCACTCCGAGTATGATGCTATTCAAATTGGTGGTTGTGTATTCAATGCACATTAAATTCATTCCTCTCTCCAAACAGCTATATAACGAGCATTTCCCCTTTGCATTTTTCGCATTGCTTCCATGCTATCTTTGCTCGAACCCTTGCAATTTGAAAACCTACGCAAATATCCCCTCCCTTTGCAAATTCCTTCCCGAGTCTAGGTTGCAACTCCGAGACTATCAATATGAAGATCAAGTTTCAGGGACAGGAGCAAATTTCTCCGCTTGAGTCTGTTGTTAGCAATATTGGGGACAGCGAAGCTCGTCATCTCGACTTCGGTGATTTTTGGGCAAGAATGGCAGATCAAACCCTACACCAACAAAGACAAACGATTCATGATAGTGGTTTGGCTTTTGCGGTGGTTTCCCAATCTCAAGACAGCATGCCGACATCGTGGCTTTCACGCGGAGCTCACTTTGACCCCGCTTGAGCGAATTGACAAATGTACATGGGGAACTCATTGCTAAGCCGACGCCTTCGCCATTGGCGCTGCTCGAAGATTCCGGAGTTGGAAAATGCTATAGTCGTCTCCCGAGATCAAGCACATGCACCCTATTCGATCAAGACAGGTGACAAATATAAAGTGCGAGTGGCGAAGTCTTGGTTAAAGAACCCCTAAGCAAGGTGCTTCTCGCCTAACCAAAACCCTCTTCCGAGCAGATTTCGGTGAGGAATTGTGGACTTCATAATCCCCGCTGGCTCGGGTTATGGGTTTGCCCTCCACCAATGAGTTTCATTTCTTGATGTGCCCGCTCATCAAGCATGGTGTGCGAGGGAACACAAAACATCAATCGGGCAGAGATCATCAGTATGAGTATGAAAATGTGATTAAGCACACCCTCTGGAGGACTGGATTGGAACAGAAAGAGAGAGATGATCTGGCCGAGATTCTTGCTCCGGTCTTAGTCGAACTAAGGTCCGGTTCAAGAAGAGGATCCGTGAATTCAAGAGGCACTAAGGAGAATTCTCCTCCAAGGATGATTCGACACCAATAAGAGAGGCATCGGCCCAAGGTCCAAACACCAATGCAAACCCCTCCCCGCCTCATCAACACAAGGACCACTGAATCTACTCCTCTCCATCTACCTGTATATAAGAAGAAACTCAAAGAGGTAAAGAACGAGCCTCGGGCAGAGAATGACCCTCCAAGAAAACAAGCAGAGCTGCCTATAGGGCCAGAGAACATCATTGTTCTAAGTGAAAGTGAAGAAAGTGAGATGCCAACTCCTGCAAATGTTCCTGAAGATCCAGCAGATAAGGACAAGGAGGTCCAGAGCACTGAACTTCCAGGTGCTACTGATTCTTCTACCGCTATTGCCTCCAGTGCTCTACTCACATCTCAGCTTGAGTCAACAGCTGCGTAGACCCTGAGTGTCATGAGCTCCCTGTCTCTTGGTCCCCTTGCTTCTCCTGTAGATTCTTCTTCCTCTTTTTCTTGGGTGCAACCTTTGGTTGACAAAAGGAAGAGGAAATCCTCCTCTTAAATCTTGGGACCAAAATTCGATCTTCATTGCAGCCTTGTTGGGCACCACTCCTTCTCGTGCCAAGAAAGCCAGAACCACTTCCAGAATAGTGTCTGATGCCCAAGGTCAGCAATTCTTGGAGATTGCTAAGCCTACAGTAGACAAATCAGAATCAGACTTGCTGGCATCTGACTTGGAGCTTTCAAGAATCCCTATGGGAGAGTCTACTCCTGAAGGTGAAATTCACAACCTCCAGGAAACAGTCACAAGAGTCATTGGAAGGGTAGAGAAAGGGCAGCAAACTATTGAACAGTTGGAAGAACAAGCCCAGATTCTCACAGGTTTCATCAAGTCTCTTTTATCTAAGGATAAAGTCTTGGACCCTACCCCATTGACTACTCTTCCACCTCCTGTAATTCTAAGCCAAGATGAAGTGCAAAGTATCAAAGATATGCACAAGTATTCTGTCTATGGCAGAGCTATTGAAGCCATGGTGGATGACATGCTTGTTGCTGGATTAAACTTCATCGATGAAGCTTTCAAACTCCACGAAAAGGTGAGTAATGTGCAACTGAAGCTCTCCTCCACTATCAATACCATGGATAAAGAACTAAAAATCTGGAGCAGTTGTATAGTAGACCTTCGCCTTATGGGACAGACAGATGAGAACATCTTACTGGCGAATAAGATTTTCGATGATGCTAAGGACAATCTATCAAAATCCTGGGTCTACAGCGTGGAGTGGAAGATCAGAGTTTTGGAGGAAGCTTTGGGAGAAATGAAGAACAGCTGGCAGAAGGGAGAAGCTTTCAAGACACTGGCTGTTGCTGCTTTCAAGGATATACATTGTCATCTTCAGGATGAAAACTCTGGTGTTTCCCTGTCCTTGCAAGAAATCAAAGCTCAGTTCAGAGCTTTTGTCAAAGATAATCTATTCAAGGAAAGCTCCATCTCTAAGGAAAAGATGAAGGAAATTTGTTCTCTTCAATCTGCCATTGAAGAAGCAAATAAAGAT
This sequence comes from Taxus wallichiana var. yunnanensis, assembly GCA_018340775.1. NCBI lineage: Eukaryota > Viridiplantae > Streptophyta > Pinopsida > Cupressales > Taxaceae > Taxus > Taxus wallichiana. The sequence goes on along the minus strand of CM031234.1, from coordinate 728,653,452 downwards.
TATCATACTCACGTCGAGTTTGATAAAGAGATGGAGAAATGTCTGGGATTTTGGACTCGACCGCAGCCGGTGGGTCCCTCCCGATGAGCTGCCACCTGTCTCCTTCTCCTTTCTTTTCTCTTCTTCCCATTCTTTTCGTATTCTTTGTAATTAGTTAAGGTATTGCAACTGGCGATCCTTAACTATTCTTTAGTTAAAAGAAACGGTTATGAAGAGTAACGGAATTGTAATCTATATAATGGCCTTTCCACGCCATTTTGGGGAGGAGGAAGAACTTGGATATTTGCTGAAAGTGTAAATAGATCTTAAAGAAATCAATACAAAAGGGCTTTCCATTCTTTGTCTATCTAATTCTTGTTATCTCTGTGTTTTCCTTTAATATTGTGAAGATCATTTTGTTCCTAACTCGTTAGTCTCTCTGATTGCATACTGTTCAGTTTTGCAAATACAGTGATCTTGTATAACCAAGAAGGAACTTTGTGTCCTTGATTAATAAATCTGAAGAAGGTTATTTATGGAACTTTGTGTCTTTAAATTTAATCTCATTCAGCCAACGCAAATGATCTTGTCTTAAATTCTTTGAAGCTTCGCATACACGAAGAATTATTCTGCTATCTATAATTCTGAATGTTGCTATTCTGCTCATCTTCTTATTCCCTTTCCTCAGTCCTTGTGTAACTGATGATCCTTGTGGAAAACACTTTCGTAATATCCAAGTTTGACCATAAAACAATGTTCTGTACATTTGTAAATAAGTTCGTTTCTGAATAAGGGAACCTCTCCCATTAAAGAGGAGGGACTTTTGTCCCCCACGATGTTGCTCTTCTAAAAGTCCTATTTGACGACCAACAAAGATGCTACAAATCCCAGTAAATGGGATCTATCTCAAACCCTTCCATTAAGTTTACTACATCATGTTGTATATATTAGAGTAGTTTCAATTCCTCCAAGTGTGTTGTGTGCACATTGTTTGTTTATACATAGTTCTTTCTTCTCACATGTTACCTGTGCGTGCTCTTCCGTTGCTTCCCGAATGAAGAGCTTCTGTTAGCAGTTGCAAGATTCATAATAGAGACAAGGAATGATCTTCAAGTGACTACAAGGGTAGTTTCATGATTACATAAGTAGAATCCATTCCCAATGGATGCTCCAGGCTACTGATCTTCTTCATCTAGCAGGAAGATTTCCCTGAAAGTCACCAAAACTATCTTCCAAATAACTCTCCTAGTGATTTGGGTAACTTGTATAAATATTTTGGCTCTCAGCTCCTCATTGAAGGTCACATGTGCTCTAGCTCAACTGGGATGTTTCCTTGGTTGTATTTTCCCCTTGGAACCCCTTCTTTTCCTCAAGTGCCCTTGTGCTCTTTCTTTTCTCTCCTTCCAATTTCCTTTTCCTCTTTGTTCCACTCCTCCTTGCACTCACCTTTTACACATTTTCTTTCTTCCTAAGAAGCTTCTTAACCCTGCGAGCATCTCACACTTTCTTTAATTAGCTAAGTATATGGCCCTCTCACGTGCCACACTCGTCACTTTGTAATGGTTGAGCCTAGACCATACATTATTTTCTCACCAATTTACCTCATTTTCCCATGTGTGTTGCATGCACATTGCTCTTTGCCTTCCTATGTTTTCTTCCATGCTCCCTTTCCTCGCACCCTCCTTTGCACCCTTTTTGTGTTAGGTCATCTACTTGAGATACTTGATCACACCATGTGCAACCTATCAAGTGTGCCAATAGGGAGTTGAATCCTTGCAATAAATAAATTACCGACACGTGACAAAAATGAAAAATATTTTGACAGATTGACCATCATTTTAGCCAATCCACGCACGCCACGTGTTTTGTGACGGCTGATGATTCTAACATCTTCTGACAACCATATCTTTTGCTACAGATCTCATATAGGAGTGCACCTAGAATTGTAAGAGAGATTTTGACATCAGATATAGTGATGGAAATTCAAATTCAAATTCTTAGCGGATCTCGGTAGGTAAGAAATGGAAAACATCTCTCTCGAGCATTGATGAGCAGATCTGATTTCTCTAACCACCCGATTTGATTTGATTCACCCTTCTTCATTCTTCAACATGCCAAAAGGATTAGGGAAACATATTTCATAGATATCCAGGCATATTTTTAGGCATTGAATGCTTCTTATTAGTGGTTGTATTTCAAATTCGAGTTTTCCCTCCTTCTTTCTCCTTTTCCAATTTTATCTATAAATGTAAGAGCTAGGCTCATTATTAATGTTGGACACTTTGGATCCTTATGCATTCTGCTAAGGACTTAATATTTTTTGTATTTTAATTTGTAGACCTCTCGGATCTAGCTCTCGCATGTGGATATCAACTTCCATCATCGTGATAACTCTCATGCATTTCTAGAAGTAATAAAAGCATTGTTTTGTGACTAACGTGTTTGCATTCCTTCTCCTTACCTTTTATTTTGTGTTGTATGTTGGTTATGCCATTTCATGTCCCTTTCAGTTCTTTATTTAGTTTTGTTCCATGAGAATGATATGGTAAATACGTGTTTATCTATGTTAATCGTGTCTAGCCTCCTTTCATGCATTTCTGTCATTTCCACTTAGAATGAGATAGTGTTCATCCCTCTTTTCGGTGCTATCACATTTTAGTGTAGTTTCCTTTCATGTTATCCTTTTATCCTTGGTCCCTTGTCATTGTTAGATTAGTTTTCCCTTCTAGCACTAGGAGTAGCGATATGATAAGAGAAATAGATAGAGGAACCGGCCTTATCGAAGATCTATCCCAAGCGCACAAGGTCCCATAACTTGGGGACAATTCCATTTTGTTCTCAAACATCTCAAACCTTCCAAGATCTAAGACATGGGTGCATGTTTGAGAAACCAACAAGGACTTGAAGGAAACTGATTTTACAATCTCAAATCAATCAGAACCCCTAGTTCTTAAAGTTTCAACCACCGTAATTTTGGCATATATTGAGGCTAAGAATGAACCTGCCACTTTGGAATACATGTAAAATGATGAGGTAATCCTAGGATACCTTAATGTATACATTGATCTTTATCCTTCACACCATAAAAGAGTCTTTTCTTTTAGACCTCACCATTCCTCCTACTTTGGATATCACACATTGTATCCTTCCTCGTTAGATGTCATGAGATCTATGAGGTAAAGGAAGAATAATTATAACTACCTCCCTCCCCACCTAAGTTTGAAGAGGGTAACGCCTCTTTGATCGAAGGAACCATAGATATCAATATAGGGATGGAGGATGATAATAAGATCTTGAAGCTCAGGCCTCTACAACTCCATACGAGATTGAAGCACACATGAAAGTGCTTAAAGAAAATTCAAAACCCTTCACCTTTGGTTATAAGGAAATGATGGGAATCTCTCTTGATTTGATCATTCACAACCTTGTCACAAATTCTAACATCGTCTCGGTCCTTTAAAAATCGGAACATATGCATTTGTATTGACTTTAGCAACATAAACAAAGCCTTTCCTAAGGATTAATTTCCATTGCCTTCCATCGATGTCATTGTAGATGTAATGGCTGGTTATGAGTTGTTGTCACTTATGGATGGCTTCTCCAGATATAATCAAATAAGGATATCTAAGGAGGATAAAACCAAGACTACCTTTACTACTCCTTAGAGGACCTTTTTCTACACAGTCATACTATTTGACTTGAAAATGCCGGAGCCACCTACCAACAGTGATGACATACATCTTCTATGATCTTATTCATAATATTGTGGAATCTTACATCGATGATTTTTTGGCTAAGGCCAAGAAACTTTGTGATCACCTTGAGGTGCTTCATGTTATCCTCTCTCATCTTATCAAATATAGTGTAATGTTGAATCTAAAAAAGTGTGTATTCGAGTGACAAGAGGAAAATTACTGGGGTATATAATTTCTTCTCAAGGAATTGATGTAGATCCAAAGCAAAGATTCAAGTGGTTCTAGAGATGACTCCACCTTCAGACAAATCAGGCATTAGGTCTTTTCTAGGTAAACTTGGGGCAATCCACAAGTTTATTCCCGATCTAACTTGTGTCGTCCATCCCATTAACAACTTTTTAAAGGAGTGTAGTAAAGATTGGACTTCTGAATGTCATGAAGCATTTGAGTCATTCAAACATTTTCTCATTTCATAACCTACAATCATGCCACCCAAAGCTGACTTTCCTATGATATTATACTCTCGAGTCATGAGTTCTCGATAGCTTGTATGTTGGTGCAAGAAGATGATGATAAATGTGAGCGTGAACTTTACTTCATTAGTCACACTCTTCTTGAATATGAGACACGTTATACGTTGGTGGAGAAATAATTTCTAAAATGATTTTTCTTGATGAAAAGGTTGAGCTATTATCTTCTTAACCAGAGACACCAAAGTGATTGTCAAGTCTAACTAGTTGTGAACGTTTTTGACTCAGGGTGCCTTATCTAAAAATGTTCGACATTTTCTTACATTGATGGGTGAATTTGAACTCACCTTCATCAACAAGAATTTCATCAAAGGAAAAATTATTGCTGATTGGTTGGTAGAGAACCCGATAGATTTTGGAGACCTATTAGACCTAGATTTCCCTCATGAGTGTGTATTTATGTGGAAGTGAAGCCTCCCATTGGGTTGTTTCAATGGTATTTAGATATCATTAGTAATATTATGGGTCATGTTTATCCCGAGGGAGAAAACTCAAAAAAAAGCGGTGGGCTACGTGTCATAGCTATCCAATATGTGATTTTAGAAGAATTGATCTATTGCATATCCTTCAATGACATGTTTTTGAGGTGTGTGAATGAAGAAGAGTTGGAAGAGATTCTCTTCAAATCCCATAGTGGAGACTGTGGGGGTCACTTTGGAGGGCATGCTACCGCTCATAAAATTCATCGAATGGGTTATTTTTGGCTCACCTTAGAGCATGATGTCATATAATATGTATGGAGGTAACATAAATGCCAATAATTATTAGATGAGATACACATCCTTGCTTAGGCTCTACAGCACTTGTAACACACCTGTTCCTTTTCTACTGGGGTCTCGATTTTATAGGAAGTTTTCTCCCTCATCAACATATGGCCACAACTTTATCATTATGGCCATGAAGTGGTTCAAGGCCATACCTCTCACTATTGTACCTATGTCTCGTGATCGCCAAGTTCATTTTGAATCGATCATCCGTAGGTATGGATTCCCACAGGCCATAATCTCGAGATAATGGCAAGTCCTTAAAAATTAAGAGGTGCATGAGTTGTTCTCACAATTAAAAATCTCACATCACACAACCTATTTGTATTACCCTCAGGCCAATGGACAAGTTGAGGTTACAAATAAAATGTTGAAGTCCACACTCCTCAAAATAGTCAAGGAGAATAAGTGTGACTGGAATTTAAAGTTATTTTCATCCTTGTCAACCTATAGGATGTTGGTGTGGACACCTATAGGGGAAACCCCTTAATATTTGGTCTTCATATCTAAAGCGGTCTTACCACTGGAAGTTGAAATACCCAATCTTCACATATGTTTTCAAGGTATCTTAGGTGAAGATGAATATCAATAAGTGTGGATGGGTCAACTTGAAACTCTCGATAAATATCGACTTATATCTAAATAGTTTCATCGTGTTTATGTTGATAGGATATGGCGTCAGTAAACTAAAAAGGTATATGAGCAAGAAATATAGGTAGGAGACTTGGTTTTGAGACTGGATAGGTGGATCAACAAAAATACTGGCGAAGGATGAAATTTTAGACCAAAGTGGTTAGGTCTATATCAAGTCATGGAGGACTATAAGAATGGCGTGTATCACTTGTGTACTTTAGAAGGTGAGGAGTTTGGTGAATCAATCAATTCACTTCACCTTAAACACTTCTACACATAATTCATTTGCATTTCCACATGTACACTACTGCATCCACATTGCATATCATTTGCATAATCATATTATAACATTGTGAAACAAGAAACTTATTTTTCAAGTGACTTTCAAATTTTCTAAAAATTGGCAAAGAATTTAATTATACTTCTCCAACTATTCAATCTTTTACTATCCTAGTACATGAATTATTGATATTGATCCTACCATCACCTACACTCTTATTTATATTCATAGCTACTTCTATCTTATGTGTTTTTCCCATAGTTTGTACTAGAATCTTCTTGGTGTCACATCTTTCCTTAGAAATCTCTCTTTTGACAAAATTAGTCTAAAACATTCCCTGGATTGCTTGTTTTCCTATTTAACCCCTCATTTGTGAACCCTCGCATCCTACTAGTTGCATGGGGTTGAGGCTCGGGGAAATTATTCCTTCCCAAAAGCACAAGTTTTAAAAATCAATAAAATTTTTAAAAAAGATAAACAAATAGTAAAATACAAAAAAATTGAACGAATAAAACCACACTTCTTTTCCCTACCAGTCTTCGGTGATGATCCCATGCTTCCTACAAGTAGCATGAGGCTAGGAAAGGAGGGAATTTCCCTTACTCACTTATGTCTTGTCCTTGGTGATGAGACCATGCTTCTTACTGGTAGAATGGGGCAAGACATAGGGGGTCCTTTCAAATAAATTCTTAATTTGTAAACAATTCAACAAGTAAAAAGTGCTTTGAGTCCTTTTAAATCATCGAGAGAATGAGTTCGATGAATAAGTTATAAAAGAGTTCATCCATAAAACCAAATTTTGTCAATCAGGAGGCCATCTACGAGTCTAATTCTGTTAAAATTGCAAGCAAACTACGTTCTAAACTTGATAGTTAGCCTTGTTTAGAGTTGATTTGTAGTTTCCTAATTGGGTCTTTGTTAAAAAAAATTCTTCATATTGCTGCTTTCATGCATCAAATTCATATAACTCGTGTCCTTCTTGGCACTATGTGTTGAGCCCTCACATCTTACTAGCTGCATGGGGTTAATAATGGAGTGGGTTCATTTTCTTATTATCTCACTTTCATCAAATTTTCCAACAAAATAGGAATATCAAATGTTGCTTGAAAACTAAAGTTTAAGTTTGTAATTTATCCTCATATGCATCACATAAATATATAAAAACTAAAAAAAAGGAAAGAAATAAAGCATTTACGTTACACATTTACATCATCATAATCTATGGCATGCATCCATAGAAGCATATAAAAAATTCATCGGAGATTCTACACATCTAAGAGTACACAAATGAAGTAAGCCATGAGTGAGTAAACTCTTCCACAATATATCTGAGCCAAAAATAAACATACATGTATGTGTGTGTGTGTGTGTGTGTGTGTGTGTGTGTGTGTGTGTGTGTGTGTGTGTGTGTGTGTGTGTGTGTGTGTGTGTGTGTGTGTTTGTGTGTTTGTGTGTGTGTGTATGTAATAATCAAGTTTGTATGCAATGTCGTCATACTAACAAGTGTGATCAAAACGCTTGCAATGAGTATAAAATCTAGAAAATTTATATATGTATCTCAAAAATGTCCCAAAGAAATAAAGGTAGATTGACTATCCCTCCTTACAAGATTTTGATGAGGGTGCGGGATGTGGGCTTTTGTTGCGACTCCTATGTCATGAGTGGGAGCCTCCATATTTTGATCGGTGTGAATGACCTTGAGATGGGGCAAGTGACTCACCGCAGTAGTCATGGCCTTGATGCAAGTAATGGCCTCATCGTTTCCTCCTCTAAGCTAGCTAGTATGACACAAGCTCGGTCCTCATATGGGTTAGGGCCTCGAAGTGTCCCATGCGGGTGTGAATACATCCGTGTGGAATCCAACCATCTTTGGTTTCCCTAAGTCGATGTAAGCAATTGTGTCGGTGTCTTCCCCATGGGGAGCACAAAGGTTTCAATCAAGATATTATGAATAACATATTTCTAGCCATTAGTAGTGGTTATTAAATACAAAAGAGAACAATGTCAAGTTAGAAAACTTTTGAAAACAAAAATAAAAAATATTATGTAATTCACTAACAATTCTAGTCTAACTAGCAGAGTTAAGAGAAGATTATTTTACTTACTCGAGATCTCCCGGCATCCGGTGTCGAGTGTACGGGTGCTGGTGGTGGTGGTGGAGCTGTTGCGGGAGCCTCCTCTACTCTAACCTCCTCTATGGCTATCCACTATCCAAAAGCCCGACTCCTCATCTCCTCCTCCCCACGTGGAAGAGACTCCTCTCAATGAAGTGTCTTTTCCTTAGCCTCATCCTCAGCCCTAGCTACTGTAGAAGCCTCCCTAGTGGCTCTCCACTCTGTATAAGTCTCATCATCTCCCTCCTTGTCTCCCTCCTTATCTCCCTCCTCCTCGGTATCTTCCTTGGCCTCCTCCTCCTTTCTATTGTGAATGGATGCAACCTCTATTTGTAGGATTGGCTTGGGTATGACATGGTCCTATGTAACCTATGAGCTACCAATCGGGACCCTAGGTGTTGTGATGGTCCACTTGAGCTCACCCCTTTGGGTAGATCTAGCCTCTCTAATGCCCCTATATATTTTTTGGACTTCTGGAAGGGAATCAACATATGGGAGTCTAAAATTTTGTAGTACTCTTTCAACTAGATGGATCTCAACCCTACTAGTCTGATCTACTAGTTGTAGTGTAGTATTGTAGGCAACCATGATAACCCTATCATGACTTTCCATCTCAAGGCTCGATATCCCTAATAACCTCAATCCTAACACCCCTCCGATAGTGGATAATGTTCTCGTAGACCCATCACATCACTAATGTAGGATGACCGAGGGCCTTACCCTTCAAAAGATATTATAGCTCAAGTATAGATCATGGTATGTAATTCCCAAGATATCATCTCCCTGGGAATAAGTGTGGTTATGTTGTTCTATACTATGAATAATGGGGGCCCAACAATAGAGTAGTTTATCCCCACCCTTGTCCCCAACCTTGTGCGGCGAATATGCCAATAATGTTCTTACGTAAGGTAGGGATAGGAGTGGAGGAAACTCGACAATAGCCTCATCCCTCATTTGGAACTGATACGCTATGCTAACCCATCTCCCATATAGCTAGCCCACTGATGGGATATATCCACTAAACCTAGACTCTCCGAGTCAACTTCCTACCGTGTGACAAGAAATCAAAGAATCTTGTAAACATCCTCAAGAGTGATGGTCCACTCTCCTCTAGCTCTACAAAACTAGAAATTATTCAGTCGCATCCTAGTAATTCATTAGATCTGATAATAAGTGGCCAATAGGTTCCACCAAATGATTCGGGATATCCTCCATATCCTATCCCTATGTAGTAAATATCTCTCCTCCTAAGATAGTGAATCCAATATGGGAGGAAGCCAATCACACTCTCTAGCCCTGATCCATCTAATATACTGACCTTGCATTCACAAACATCAAGAAAAGAGTAAGTTAGAACCTTTTAGTGGAGAATAAGCTCATCAAAAACATCATAAAAACATTCAAAGATTAAAATTTTCATTATACTTAGTTAATTTTGAAATTTTCCTTAACAATTACGAAACCACCCCTGCATGCGAGTGGTAGTTACGTAACCTCCCTTCCATGAAGAGTGGAAATTACATAACCACCATGGAAATTATGTCTTAAGACTTTAATCCTTTACGGCTACGTAACCGCCTCTTTGTGCAGAGTGGTGGTTGCACTGACAGCTGCGTGCAATGTTGCGTCTGCAGAAATCGAGTCATACTTTAGGCCCCACAAAATGCAAAAAAAAAAAAGACAAAACAAGACCATTTTGGATGAAATAAATTACAAATACCTCTAGGCACCCCCCTTATGAACATTTTAACTACAAAATTACTAAAATTCTCCCCCTAGGTTGAATTTTTCACATTTTACACATTATAAGGTTAAAATAAATAAATGTGAATAACTCACCAGTTCTAGACCCGATCCTCCTCCCGCTAGTTGGGCTATCATCATGTCTGAGTGTTCTTTGATTTGACTATATTTGCAGGTGAAACCATCTCGATTGATCCAGAGCTCAAAAATCTCTAAGTGGGTGAGTGAAAATGATTTCTAGAAATAGTAATTTTTGTTATATATAGCATGTTTTAACTCTATTTTGAGAGAGTGTTTTCGCAGGCTAGAGCGTTGGCGTAGGTATGTTTCTATCCCCGCGAACATGGTAAATCCTCTTGTCAATTTATTTTAGCTTGTGTATTTAATTCTACATTAAATCTACACTTGATTCTTTTTACTTCTTACAAGTAGTGGGAAGCTTAAATGGGCATCATTTTAACACATAGATGTACCAAGTATAATTTTTAACCCTCCTGTTTGGGAACGTGATACTCAGAATCTACGCTTTACGTCTCTTAATGTCTAAAACATTTCTCCAAGGGGGAAATATGTACACACCCAATTTTGCATGTGCTACATTGTCAAAATGGTTCAAAATCCTCAATAATGAGTAAATATCTTTCACATGGTGTTTAAGTCTGATTTCTCATTTACACTATATATTTTTAGCATAGAATACTTCTCATGTCCTTCTCATATCTTTCCCTTATTTCCTTTATCATTTTTACAGCTTTTCCATGGCCTTTGTGCTTTAAATTACGGAACCTCGTCGGTGGTAACACAACCTCCCGATGTTTATGTAGCCACCAGTATACCTTGATCGCGTTATGAAATCATCATGACGATTGCATAACCGCCAATCTGCGTAGACCAGAAATTCTATGTGATTTTTCCTGAGCCTATTCTAACGTGTTTTAAACATGTGTCATCTTCTTCAAACTCATTTTTAGTGCATGTTTCTTGACCAAATTGGTTTTTCTTGAGTTTGTTAGATGCGTATAAAATTCTCCTTCCATTTCTTTTCTTAATTGTGAGTTAACTACCCCTTCCTTGAGTGAGGCGGCATTTCTTGGGTTACAAATGACTTAGACCATTTCCCTGACTTTTCCCTATAATAGCCAAGCTTTTATCTAGATCATTAGTTGGAGATTATTATTTTGAATTGTAATGTTGTGTTGCCCGTAATCCTACCAAGAAATAAACAAGAAAGCTTAGTTCTCTTTATTTATTATACTCTTTCCAACGTTGCTGCAGATTACTTGCAAGTCATTCCAGCTCCAGCACTTCTTCATCTTTTCTTCCACATAAGACAACACAATTCCCTGGACTCATATGAACACCAAATTGGAAAATAATCTGAGTGGACATCAAAGCAAAACCAGCACTGGAACTATCACATTTCCACACTTCCAGGTTAGGGATGCATTTGGATTCTTAAATTTTTCTTTCTTTAAATAAATCTTATTCCATAATCTATTAGAGTATATTAATTCAAATGAACAAAATTATTGTATCTTTTATTTATTTACACAAAGATTCTATTGAAATATTCTTCCCTTCCTATCCATGTAGGTTTGCACAGAAATTTTATCGAAAGAGGCTCCTGCACCTATTTAGTGTCAGTTACAATTTCCCTTCATTTTTGTAAGCTTCCATAGATCTTGTTGTTTCTCTTTGGGGAAGTTTCAAGGGAATAATTGCTTATGAGAAGCTTTTAATTCTTCCTATGACTCTAAGGTAATAATAGAGGAAGTTGTATATCCACAAGTCCAAATTGGAAAAGTTATATTTATCAAAATAGATTAGATCCACTCTTTATAGGGAAATAGCTACATCCGGTTGTTTGTGTGTTTAGTTTTGTTAATTTTAGTGTAGAATCGATTTCAAATAATTATATGAAGTTTAATTGTTTATGCATATTTCATTTTTTTTTCCAATAAGCACCAAAAATACAAAAACATTAGATTAAATTAGTTAATTTCTTTATTTGTTTCATTTCCCTTTTGTTAAATCATTGGAAAAACACAAAAACAAAAAGATAGTTTTATTTCCTTGTTTTAATTTATTTTCTTTCTTTTCTTTTTCAATTAGGCACATAAATTAATTAGACAGAGAGTAAAACAATTCCCCACATGTTCTTAGTCGGCCTAGGTTTTAACATCAGCCTTGCCCTTGATGAATACTTTTGCGAGTTTGATTTTTTTCCTTAGTTTAATAGTTCACACATTTATATGCCCATCCAAGACCCTAGATAACACAAATATTTAGTGTGCGATCCATGAGTTACACAACCAAACACATTTGAACTATTTATAGATATTGACACGGGCCTCATAACCTTAGTTTTTCAGACTACACCACTCCCACCCATCATTATCTAACAGCCTAACATCTAAGAACGTCAAAGCGAGATGGTGCTTACTAGTTTAGGAATAGTCACTTTGTCAAGATTAGATTTCTTACATTCACCCATTCATCCTACCCACTTGTTTCCTCTCACACCTTTATGAACCTTACCTAGAGGATTTTACGAGGTAAATGCAAGACAATTTACATGTATTTCATAGCTGATTCGAGAGAGAGTTTGGTGACACTAATATCAATAGACTTCTTCATGTGTCCATTCTCCTTGACTATTCCATTTCACCCGCCCAATTTAGAGAGGCCTTAATTTATTTAGATGAACAAATTCCCACAGTTCCCGTAGAAGAAATTAGATTACCTTGATCATTTGTTAGCAATTTTCTTCCATTTTTATTATTCCACCTATCTCGCCTTATGTAGCCATCAAATAGTCATGTATCCATTCCATTGCGGTTGTCCCAAAGCATGACCTCGGTAGGTCATGTGCACTTAAGATCATGTGTTTATTTTAAGACATACAAGTACTAAGGATTAATTTAATTAATCCAAGAGGTGTATACACATGATTAATTAATGTGGTTAATCAATCTCAAAGGGGGTATGAGCTAGGAAGTGTGCTATAATAAGATAGAAACAAGTGTTTAATTTAGGGTGTCTACACTATGATGATTCTTGGTTGTATGATTCTCCTCTTGGTTATGTTGATCCTTAAAAGGAGGTAAAGAACATTGGGGATAAAGTTAAGGACTCTTTGGATTAGAAATGAAATGGGCATGACTTGGAAGGTGTTTTATTTAGATATTCCATGCCCAAACAATTTTAGGATTATTATGTCTCTCAATCAAAAGCTAAAAAAATTCTATTTATACCCTTACAAAAATGATGAGTTGGTTTGGTCGAAATGGAGATGAAGAATATAATGTTAAATCGGGGTATTTGATGGAGTTGAATCTTGGTGAGGAAAGATTTCCATGGGAGAATTATGGGGAAATAACCTCTTCCCAAAGGCCAATATATTATTCTAGTTGGATACTCAAAATAAGGTACTTACTACTAATAAGATTGTGAAATGGGTCCTCCACATACCTAATCGATGGGCTATTTGTGAAAAAGAGAGTGATTCAATTAAACATATTTTCATGTAGTTTCCTTTTGTTCTTAAAATATTTTCCCATGCTCTAAACTTATTTCACTTGATTTGGGTGTTTCTGGAACTATTGCTAATTGTATAATTGAATGGAAATTATTTTTTTACTCAAAATCTTCAAAGGTTTTGCATAGTTTTAACTCCCACACATTTTTAGGAGAGTGGGGGAGAGAAATTCAAAATATTATGGGATAAAATAAGTGAAGTGGCTAGTATTTGATGGATGGTTATCACTATAATTAAATAAAACGTTTTATTCTTCAAATCGATGATACTAATTTCTCTAAGGTGGAAATCACTTAGACCTACAATTAAATATTTGATGTAGGTAAGGGAAATGTAAGAAAAGGAAAAGGATATAATCCGAGTGAAGTGGATTTAACACCCTCCAAGGTGGGTGAATTTAAAATTTTATGGTGCATCTAAAGGGAATCTAGAAAAATATGGTGAGGGAGGGATGTTAGAAACACAAATGGTCGGTTTTTGTCATATTATGTTGGCCCAATAAGCATTCAATTTAACCATTACATTGAATCCTTTTTCTCCATTTGGGGTATTCAATTGGATAAGAGTATCAAGGTATGAAAATATTTATAGAAGGATACTCACTAAATATCATCATATGGCTTTAAAAGGCTGCTAGTTCCTAGTTGGAGCATTAAAAATGATCGTAGATAGTAGGAACATGATTGAGGAATTTGAACACTCGTCTTTGATACAATCCATACTTATAGAGAAAATAATTCTTGCGTAGACTTGTATAGAGAAAATAATTCTTGTGGAGAGTGAGATGTTAATCAACTAGTCATTTATCGTGATCTTCAAGATGACATCATCACTAAATTTTTTGATGAAGGGTATCGTAATGAAAAATGGTTATGTGAATTGTAAAGTGGTGAGCTAGGGGTGTGAAGAGCACATCATTTCACATTTTTCGTTATGTTGGAATAAATATAATTGGATAGATTTTGTGATTAACCTTGATTTGAATATTAGCAAGTGGCATTTTACTAACTCTGGTGAGAATTCGACACTAGTGTCTTGAACAAAAAGTAAAAAATAAGGTAGGGCTATGGGATTTCGTGATACCAAGGATCATTATAGGTTTAAGATTCTTACAATGGGAGGGGGATGGTTTTTCTTTCCACCTTCATCTTGACATAATAAAAATAATAATGTCACGGTCTAGTAAATTATGAAATATGGAGGGATAATAAGATTTATGAGAAAATTTATGGGAGTGGCCCCATCCTATTGATTGATTTTGTAAATGTATGGTAGAAGGGGTCAATTACTATTAGGTTTGTTTGTATTGAGGTGTTGAAGGAAGTCATAAGGAAAGTGACGGGAATGAAAACTAAGGGGTTGAAAATATTCAAGGACAAATGAAAAATTTAAGAGGAGGTGCATACATTCTTCAAACCCTGTGAGGGCATACACAAGATAGAGGATGATATAAAACATAATTATGTTCCTATTCCACAGGAAAAGGTATGCCTTTATATCATGAAATACATGATCTGTGGAGGGAAAATTTTGAAAGATACATATACACAAATTTCTCTATTAAATCACTTGAGACATGGTAAAACCATGAGCATTCCTTTTTTTGTCTTCATTTCCTTGGAATCCATTGTGAAGGATTTATAATCTGGAGAAAATTGAAGCACTAGTTCACCAAGGTCTAATTTTTATTCTTTTCAAACATGACAATCCTTATATCACACAAATCCTTCATATTACTTCTGTTGGTTATTGTGTCTTAGTTTTTCATCGAAGTAAAAGTCATTGATGGAAAAGGAATTCATGAGTGTTTTAGTGTCTTCATGAGATGTCAATCAAGGTAAAGTATGAAGGTTGATTGGTAGTGTCTTGTTTTAGTGAAGTTCTATTGTCTCTTTGTGCATGATCTAGTAGGCATTTTCATAGTATGATCTATCTAAAGGTTTTATGAAGTCTCTATGAGGTATATCAAGGTTATTATGATGTGTTAAAGGTGTATATGTTTTTAAATGAGTCATCATGATCAGTTCATGAGTTGTACAGAGTTGGGTCAGTCATTCTAGACCTATTCCTAGACCTAGTACATGATGCATCATGAAATAACATGATGCATGGAACAGGAAGTAAAGTAAAATCATGGAATGTATATTGTGACATTTCATATGGTGTGTTGAAGAAAATTTATTTTTGTATTCAGTTGGTTCATGCATGTTTTGTATCCTTGGGAAGCAAGATTGTGAAGACTAGTCAATAATACATAGGTAAGTCTCAATGGTTGAGGAGTTTCAAATGTGTGCAGAAAAATGTGAGACTTTGGATAGTTGAAGGAGTTCCATCTAGTGCTTCATATCAACTTTTAGGTCCATAATTTGAACAAATTGCAAGAAATTTTATTTTTGGTCATATAAAGTTTCTAGAAGTGCTTTTTACAGCTCGAGGTCATTTTTTGAGTACTCGTTTTCGCATAAAATATTTTCACGGGGTTTTGAGATATTCACCATAGTTGGGGCATGGAACTTATAGTGTTTCAGAGTTGGAATGGAGTTAAATGATGTCCTAAAAATTTTGGTGTGTGTGACTTACCTTGTCATCTTGTGGCATTTTTGTTGTCACTAAATCATGCAACTTTGAGTCAATATTTAGTCCCAACCTCATACTACTATTCATATGGTTTTTGAGTGAAGAAATTACTAATTAACCCATGTCCTTTGGAATTTTTACTTTTATTTTTTTTGTCACTTCTAATCCTCTGATCATACCTACCTAGTCTATTTTTTCATTCGCAATATTCCTATTCTTGACTAGGGCTCTCAATTTAGAGGCTGTGTGGCCCAGTGCCCTAATCCTCTTTGTACTTTGCTTCCATATTTTGGGAACTTTATAGCTATTTGATCTTTCCATATTTTTATTGGTCAGCCTTTTCAGGGTTAATTACGAAATTAGAATAAAATAACCATATAAATATAAAGTTATGAGACCATAATGAGGGACAAAACACTAAGCATATATTATCATTATCTAGAGTTACATCCATCAAAATCACCTAAATCTACATTTGCATTCATCTATCTCCATCACAAGGAACACAAGGCTGGTTCATTTGCATCACAATTCATAGGAGGGGAGTCTATTATTTCCATGCACACATTTACTACATTCTAAATCTAGTTACTTGCTCACTACTTCACAAATTGTGAATAGCACAAGAGAAACCTAGGGCACAATTTTACAAACACACACCTAGAACTACATTGGAGTCCGAGATGTAGTGCAATGCTCGATTAGTAAGTCCACAATTGTGGTTATTGAGGATAGTTCGACCCCTTTATATCTATATTTATTTTTTATGGTTTTGATGCTTTGTTTGGGGTTTTGCAGGTGATTCCTTATTGTAGGTCATATAATGACATCCAACACAACTCGGTGGTATTCATGCTACAAGTAACAAAGGAATACAATCACTTAGTGATACCTCGGAGGAGAGTTTCAGGACATTCCCGTAGACCCGGTGCACCTAGATCTCGGACCAAGGCACCCATGGGCACCCTTATCCCTTTCTACGCACCCCAATTGAGTCAAAGATCTTGGATATATGATTTCCCATACTTTTGTGTGGTTGTTTGATCCTCTTTTTTCTGGTTCACACTATGACATGATTCTTGCACATTCTTCAAATCAACTAATGAATTTTTAACCCTCTTATGCACATTAGGGTTTCACATTTATATTTACTTATTTTCTTAAGTCGTTTCCTTTATTTATTTAGTTGTTATTTACTACTTTTTATAGCATAAGATCAGGCTAGGATATTACATTTTAGTTTAATAAATTTTCCACATCACGTGGTGAGTCATCTCACTTAGGTGAGGTCATAAGTCTTAGGTGTCTTAGGGTTTATGATATATTCCATCTTATGCATTAGTGTGCATCAGTGTGTCATACAGAGTTACTTTCCATTTCATGAATGTAACTCCTCTTCTCCACTTGTGGAGGTATGATTGTCATGCATTGGGAGTTACACAATACTCCTATTTGTACTCCTTTTTTCAATCTATGAGAATGAGAGGACATTTTTCTTGCATGCACATTTCATGGTTGAATAATTTATTCCTCATGGAACTTTTTCATGTTGTCATTCGATCGCAACCCTCGGTTGATGTGTGTGTTATCTTGCATCATCTCCGATGGTGTGGTCCTTGGCCTGTAGACCATCATTGATTCACCTCTTCTTATAGATCCTCTTTTTGTTGTTGTGGGGGTTTTTAATTTTCCTTCACTTCACTTGGGAATCCTTTTGGTGGATGTTTGTCTCGCTCACTCTAAAAATTTTATGGTCGCGGAATTACCTTCGGTTCTTGGGAACTCATTTTCTATACCTATGTCAAATTTTAGTGGAGCAAATTCAAATTTCTTCATACTATTGCATTCAATTTCCTTCGCAGATTGGGTGGACTTCCAATTTTCCACTTATTTCCTTCCTAATGGTAGGAACATCGTTCGATGCGGTTGGATATTCTTCGGATCTACAGTGAGGACCACGTCATCGGCACTCATCTTGGAGACTTCCTAGAGTTATAGAGTTCAGATCTGGCTATGGCTTCACATTTTTTTTATTCCTCTTATCTCTTCTTATTCTTCCAGAGAGATTACATTTTGTACATGGGTACCCTATAAGGCCTCTAGTTTCTGGGACCCATTTGATGCATCTTTCTTACATTGTTAAGGGATCCATCAATCTTTCATAAGTGGATGGTTTTTCCCCACTTGGTTTTCCTCTACTAATTGAGATCCTTGTTGTGCATCGGTTCCTCGTCAATCATAACTACTGGGACCCATTTATCATTTTTGACTTTTTGCCTCATTTTAAGTTATGATGAAGGGGGTTGTTTGTGTGTGTGACTTTCCTTGTCATCTTAAGGCATTTTCAACATCATGTGGTGATTCATCTCACTTAGGTGGGGTCATAGGTCTTAGGTTTCTTAGGGGGTATGATAGATTTCATCATACATTTCAGTTTATGTCAATGCATCATTCAGGAGTTACTTTCCATTTTATGAATTTAACTCATCTTCTCCACTTTGTGGAGGTATGATAGTCATGCATTAGGAGTTACACAACACTCCTATTTGTCTTATTTTAATTTATGAGAATGAGCGGACCTTTTATTGCATGCACATTTCATGGTTGAATGTTGGATTCCTCATGGAAATTCATCACAATGTCATTCGAGTGTAAATTTGTTGATGTGTGTGTTATCCAACATGATCCTCATTCTTGCTTTCTCCGTCAAACATTTATAAAAAAATTAACAAGCTAATGTGTTATAAACCCTCCCCAAAACCCTAGTTCAATTAGCAAATGGAGAAAAATACATGGTATGGTCTTCAAATGATTTTTGAAAGATAAATTTATGATTTGGGCTTATAGATAATTTATCTCGAGATCATTTTGGCATTGGTCTCATGATCTAGCCATTTTAGGAAGAGAGAAAAACCTAGTTTTGAAGAAATTTGCAAATTTAGGCTGAGATGGAATTTTTAGGATGAAAATTGAACTGTTCTAGAATCCTTGGGATATTTTCAATATGTCCATAAATTTTTTAGGAAGCTTTAATGAATAATTTTGAGATACATTTCCCCAAAGTAGCCCTACCGATTTTGGCCTTAAGAGCTAAAAGCTAGTCATGGAGGTTTGAGTTGAGTTTGATTATTTTTCTTTTTTATACATCTGATGGTCATAGATAGATGATTGAAACCTGATATGATGTGTTGAATTTATTTACTTTTTTTGAATATTTGGTTCCATGTTGAAACCCTAGTGTCCTAATTCGCTCTATTAGGTCTCTTAAGAAGGTGTGAAGGAATAGGTGTGTTGGATCAGTTTTATCCAGATGAGTTATGCATGTTAGTAATTGAAGGTGTTTTATAGGTATCCCTTGATTTGTTCCATGTTTTGGTTTTTCTTGGAATTGGTTTTAGAGGTGATGGATCATGTTTCTCTCAAGACTAGTTCTTGAGTCTTGTTTGGCAATTTTGAGCAGTTTTAGAGATTGGATTAGTTGAAGGCCTTGCACTATGAGTTGGAGCTTGAAGTGAGTTGTTACATAAATTAGATTCATATATATTTCCAATGGTATATTACTTGAGTCTTTATGATGAGTTTTTCTATGTGAACTCATTCATTTTCTAGGACTGAATTTTGGGTGCTTGAAGACCTAGTTGTACATGCTTGCTTCTTGGTGTGTTTCATGATGGAGATGGAAGTTGTAAATGTTCCTGAGCTTGTTGGTGATTCTTGTAGGTTTTTATGATCTACATGATGCTTTTAGAGCCATGAAATTTTTTTATATGACCTTGGAGTTGTTGGTGCATTCGTTGGTGTTTCAACAACTTGTTTTGGCCTATGGAGAGTCTTGGTTCTTGTTGATGTTGTCTTGAACTCTGCCGACATAATTGGGTATTTTTATATGTTTTATATGATGATATTGATGTATTTTTGAGTTATGGTGACCAAGTTATATAGCCACAGGAAAACCTAGGGGTGTTCGATATAGTGTCATGTATATAAGCTAGTGTATTTGGTCATTTATGAGTAGTTGTGTTTATGGGGTTGTGAGAAAACCAAAGGAGGAAGAGAAGTGTAGATGATCCAAAAATAGTTTTAACCCCCGATTAACATTTTTTTAATTTTTCCAGATACTTTCAATTCTTATTTAAAATTGCTCAATAATTGGTTATGGATTCACTTTTGGGTGTTTTGAAACCCCACTATTTTCCAGTTTCTCTTAAAAGATAAATGTTTCTTCTTAACTCAAACTTTTGTGATTTAAAAGGAAATATTAAAAACCATTAAATTTTGATCACATGTTGATTTTCATAATGCATTTAATTTGATTTGTTCATCCAAAATTACTTATGCATTTACTTTGTATATTGTGGATAAAGGATTCTCAAATTTTAACTGAAATCCAAGTTTTCCAGTTGATTGTTTTGCTTAATCAATTTTTTCATTCCTTATACTAAATTTAAATATGATCATAAGTAGTAAAATAAACTGAATAAAATCCACAAGATTGATAATAGAGTTCACCTAGTTGGGCTACGTCTCTGGATTCACTTAATTGTGAATCAATCTATTTATAATCACTTGAAGTACAATTTTACCTTCTGAAGTGAACAATAGATCACTGGAACCTATGAATGGGCTTACTCATAATTTTAGGACTCTATAAATTACCAAAAACTCATCCTCAAATCCATCTATGGCCCTGCAATATCTTCATCGTACGATCTCTCTGTGAAAATGAGCTAGAAAAACCCCTACACCTAGAAAACTAAAGAACTTCATGAATAATAAATGACATCATTGTGTTCCTCTATGAATTTTGAACAATTTACCTTTTACACCAAAGTCTCAATTTGAATCTAAGTGCCTTAAATTTGGTGATTTCTAAAACTACCCTTTAAGGCTCTGCACACGATCATAGACCAAGAACTCTTTAAATAAATGTGGGTTGGATATATAAATTTCTGAGGCTTTTAGCGTACTACCATCAAGCACATATTTTTTATTCCCTAGGTCATGTGGTGAAACCCCTCCTCCTCACTCATCGAAGCTTTGGTCTATGTGGGGATTTATCCCACACTCTTTGTGGGATAGCTTGCATGAGTGTTTATTGATAGGTGAACCTACCTATAGTTACATGGTTATAGCCAAACCTTTCAACACTTTTGTTACCACATATAAGTGCCTAAAGCACATTGTTTAAACTTCACATGGTTAGGCCAAGTTGTTAAGGGCCACATTGGGTGAATTGGCATGTTGAATTTCTAACTTATGTGGTGTCACATAGGTGGTTGTGCGTTGTGCATAGTCATAATGACCAATGTTGGGCCCAATCGTTGGTTTGTTAGCCATACAATATGGTGAGTTGGCTAAAGGCCCAATGCATGATTGTTTATCTCACTCTGTTGGATTCTAAGTATATAATGTGGAACATTAGTTTATTTTGGATAACCCATCGAGTTATAAGGAGTTAAGGCCAACTAGTGGAGAATTGACCACACCATGGAGTTAGCTCCATAGATCAAAGCGAGAGGCTCTATATGCAATGCAAGCCAATATAATACAATGCACAATTCAAAACTACATTACAATATAATTGTCTGTGATAAAAAAATTCCACATACATGAGATAAAAGCATATAGTTTCATATATAAACAATATCAATACAATGATAGTGTGAAGATCATAGGCCAAGGAACCCCTCCACAAAAAGAGTGTTCCGGCCCTAGCTAAGGGCTCCTAACTATAAAAAAGTGGGGCCCACCATTTTTCATTTGAGTGTCAAAAACTAGGGTCTAAAACACAATTTTTTTCTCTTCACCCATTGTGCCACTTTTCACAATGTGATTCATCCAAGTCAGCATACCTACACACAGTCTGAATTTTACTTGTTGGTTGAAATTTTCATTGGACCATATCTTACACATATGAGATCCATTTTTTGATTTCTTTATATCGATGGAAAGATCTCAAGAATATATGTACCTATAAAATGTTTTAGGGATATTTAGGAATCATTTACACTCAAAATATCATCCACATCAATATATGGGTCATGGACATAGCCTAGAAGATTGATGAATAACTAGAAAGATTAAAGATCATATATACAAAGTCATTACACCTAATCAGCAAGAGAAGGAAAATTTTGACCAAGTTAGAGAAGAGGACAGTTTGAGAGGGTTGGGTGTGCATGGAGTTGAATATTTGATCACAATCAGCTTAATGTGGAAGCAACAATGCCTAAGTTATCTACATTTTTTTGGTTAAGTGGGTGATTGAATACCTTAAGTGGTAGTAGCCTCATTGTATAATGGGTGTTATACTAAATAGGGGCGGGTGCTCCTTATGAAGTAGGTGCTTCACTAAAAATATTTCTTGATGTGCAATATTCATGTAAGTCCCTTTTTTTGAAGTAATATTAGCAAAGCTTTTAGTGGGGTTTCTTCCCTTTAGGGTTTACCATTTAAATATGTTGTTCATATGTCCTCTATTTTGTTTCATGTACTTGTGAATGTTAATACACACCTAATTAGCTCACATGGTTTATGGATGTTGAATGGATGGTTTATATAATGTATTTATGATATGGTAAATAAAGTAAGAATTTTTGTATGAATGATTCACCCCCTCTCATTCATTGTGCTTCTAATAATTGGTATCAGAAATAGGTACTTATGAAGCAAGTCTAATAGGTTGAAGGATATCCTAGAAGCACAATGGTAAAATCATCTAATGTTGAGACTTATTTGTTATAGATATTCTATTATATTAGTGCTCACTTTTATGTATTTGGGTAAAAGATATTTGTAATAGTTTATGAGTTATTATGACAACTCATAATATTTATATTTTTATATTATTGTGATCAAATAATGTAAGTGAGTTATTTGGTTGGTAAACCAACTCACGTAGATAATTTTGTGAGATATTTTCTAGGATAGATTTAAGAGATTCTAGGAAGGGGTTGAGAGATATGAGGGATGACTATTGACTCCTAGAATCAAGGAGATCAAACTCTATATATTGTAATCTCATACATGGATAATATATCTCGGATGAATTTTATATAGTATTTTAGATTATGTGTTTTTATGATATTATTGTGTTAGATTATTTCTAATAATCTAGACCAAATTTATTATTTGGTATCAGAGCAGTGTTATAATCTTGTGGATGTGCATTTGTGGCTTTGGATTCAATAATTCTTATGTAAAGATCAGGTCATAAGTTCAGTTTTACAATCTGGGTCTCTGTGATTTTTAATGGGTTTGAATATTTATATTTGAGGAAACTACTGTTCAAATTTCAGCCGAACCCACATCATGGTTTAAGAGAAAATATGAAAGATATTCTGACATCCGAAGTAATTTCTAGAATTTGAGACCACAATTCAGATGAATGTTGCATAATCCTTGCATAGTGATCTTTTACATCAACTTTGTTTCTCACAACAATGGAGCATTACTCAGGAGTATTTAATTGCAGATTTGATATCAATATGACATAATTTGTGCTATGTGCATTCCAATTACAATAAATAAACTGCATGAACAAAAGCTCTGCATGCGGATACAGAATTGAAATCTTCCATCCACACATTCATTTTATGAGCCACATGTGCATTTACTTTGTCCTTTGTAATCTGAAATTTGAATCTTGTGCTCTGTCAAGATAACATAAAGGTGAAGTCAATGATATATTCAATGTTGGGATTTATTGTTGTTCGTATTTTTATATATATTCATTTTTTAATTTAATCTTCTTTGTGTGTCGGGTCTTATTATAGTGGTGAGTATATAAAAAGTAATAGTTTGTGTTTAATTTTTAAATATTTTCTCTTTTTCATATTTTAGAGTTTGTAGGTTATGAAATTTCATTTCATATTCCTTTTTTACTTAAATGTGGTCAAAGGAATATTTAAGGTTTATTTGTAGTGTTTATCTATAGTTATTGTCATTATAAAGTTTTGTAATTCAAAAGTTAATTTTTTTTAACTTAAGTATAGTGTTTTAAATTTTTAGCTTTTAGATGATATTTTATTATTTAAATGTTACATTTAAATGTTTTTAATTATTATATTTTTAAGTATGGAGTCACCGTCATTTTAAACAAAATTATTGGCATTTTTCTATTATTGTTTTATGTGTCACTTTCAAATAGTCATTATTTTGTATCGTCTCGGTGTGTATAAGAATCTAACATGATTTCATTTAGTGATTAGTAGGAAAATTATAAAAGTTGCCCACATTTCTCCTGGTCACATTTTCACTTGTACGTGATGACCAAGTTCAAATTGAGGGGGGAATTTTATATTGAGCTTCATTTTCAAATTTCTGAGTAACTAAGCAGTTTCATATGGAGGATGGAGGCAACGGAGGAAGGAGGTCAATCAGTGACCTCTTACCACCTGTGTAATGGCGACGGGGCCGTAGAATGTTATTGTGGCATTTTATTTTAGTTGTGTGTTTACTTTCTGTAAATAAGAATAGATGGATCACACATGTTCAACTATTGTAATACGTCAGCTCCTGCATGAGCGATATTTCTTGCATTTTCCATTGATGTCAAAACATTGTAGAAGATCAAAAACACCAATGTAAGTCAATTCGTGGATCTTGAAAAGTTTTTTGGGAGTTCTAAAACCACATGAGGTGGAAAATTGATGTTTCTTATCACGTCAAGGTTTTTGGTAAACCTATTTAAAACCATGGAAAGAGAGAGCCTTTCTTTTGATCAAGGTCATGAGCCAAATTGGGCATGCCACATGGGTGAGCATACTACAGATAAGTGTGTGAATGTTTTTCCACCATGTTCACACTAAGGGGGGGAATGTTATAGATATTCTATTATGTTAGTGCTCACATTTATGTATTTGGGTAAAATATATTTGTAATAGTTTATGAGTTGTTATGACAACTCATAATATTTATCTTTATATTATTGTGATCAAATAATGTAAGTGAGTTATTTGGTTGGTAAACCAACTCACGTAGATAAGTTTGTGAGATATTGTTGGGATAGATTTGAGAGATTCTAGGAAGGGGTTGAGAGATATGAGGGATGACTATTGACTCCTAGAATCAAGGAGATAAAACTCTATACATTGTAATCTTATACATGGATAGTAAATCCCGAATGAATTTTATATAGTATTTTAGATTATGTGTTTTTATGATATTATTGTGTTAGATTATTTCTAATAATTTGGACCAAATTTATTATTCTTTTTGTTGCCTTAAAGAATAAGTATGATATTTTTGAGTCCCTAATCCATGGATTGTAAAAGAAAATTAGTTGCATGGAGGTTGAGCATAGTCAAGCCATCAAAGAACTAGAATCTAAAGTTGACAGTGTGACAAGATCCCTAAAGGAAAAAGTCACGTATGAAGATAATTTGAGATCTTTGGAATCTGATTTATAATGTGAATCTAGTAGGTTGAAGATGTATGAGAGATTGTAGAAAAGATATGAAGCTCCAGATGGGATCTTAGAGATTCAAAGAGCAGCTAGTGACAAGACAAGCCTAAGCTTTAAAGGATAACATGTTGAGAATGATGAAAAATCCAGTCCAAGCATTCAAGAAAACATGAAGGTGACCAAGAAGGATGATTCAAAGAATTATAACCCTATTATACAACCCAATGTAATGAGGTATGGTTCTTAATTTAATGGTTATTTTTATGCTTGTAATGGTTTTGGTCACAGAGCTAGAGATTGCAAGAAGAATCCCTCAAGGAATGAGTTCTCATGGAGTTATGAAAGTGATTTCAATGGTCAATGTTATTCATGTTGTGAGTATGGTCATAAGGATATTGACTATGGTTGGAATCTTAGTTTCTATCAGTCAAAGAGAAATAATGGTATTGTGTGCTACAACTTTCACAAACAGGGTCATATTGCAATATATTGCTACCAAAGTGAATCTACGGTGTATAGCATAAAGTTTCAAGATCCCAAGAGGTGAGATAAGAATGTACTAAAAAAATACCAATCCTAAACATGAGGATAAAAAGTATGGAGGTATAATTCATATAAGGTATAATCCAATGCAACAATGATCACTCTAAAGGAAGGATCTATCAAGGAAGGACCAAGTACAATAAAGGATTATGATCATCCGATAAAATCAAAAGATCCAAAGCATGATAAGAAGGAGGATGAAAAAAAAGGCGTTGTGATGTAAAGCTTAGATTAATATACCAGTCAAGGTGGAGTAATTTCAAAGATTGACAAGGCTAAGATGAAGGATATAAACATTTTCAAGCCTTATACAAGTCATAGAGAAGTACTTGCCCTAAATGTTTCACCTGATTCTTAGAACGTTTCTTGGAATGTGACGAAATAGATAAGGGTAAAAGGGCTAGGAGGAATACCTATTGAAGTTGGTTGAAGGTTTTTGCGTGCGTATGACTTCTTGATCCACAGCTGACCATGAGAGCTTCCTTTTGGCTAGGAGGAACTACCTGAAATAGACAACAAGACCACCAAATGGAAGTTAAATAGTATATGTAGTGGACTGCCTAGCGTATGCTAGATCCGGGAAGTGCGATACTCCCTAGAAGGCTGTCAATCCACTGTTGTAAACAAATTAATGTGAGAAATAAGGTAAATATTGTCCTACTGTAGTCAATATGATTTAGGCATCTCATATAAATACAATAAGAAAAATATAATCTAACAAGATTGGTTAGGATCATATCCAGGATCGAGTAAATGGTTATGGATTTTTACAGTCGATGACAGAGTTTTGATGAAGGTCATAGGTGATTATAGGTAACTTGGGAGCAAGTAGGCAAGTTGTTGACCTATACTATGTTAATGAGACAAAGAGACTGATGTCGGTCTAGTCCTGACCGATGTCGGTTAAATGTGACCAATGGTGGTCGCCAAGAAATGATAGCGGGTCAAGAATAGGGGTCTAGGTCTATTTTCCAAGTTAATGGGGAACTGAGTGAGGTGTCTAGGAGGTGTGAGTGACGGTTGGCAGTCAATGGGCAAATCTGGTGGGGTTTTTGTGAAGCTAGGAGGATTTATGGGTTAAGTTGATGAATGATAGTAAAAGAGCATGGTGTCGGGTAGGTAAACAGATGCCAATATATGCTCGACCGATGACGGTATCGGACTGGGAAAGTGGGAGATGTTTCAGAATGGATTTTGGATCTTCTTTGTTATTACACAAAGGGTTGGGTAGGTCAAAATGGAGTATTGGATTTCTAGGATAGGGTTTTGAGGGGTTTTGGAAGAGGTATAGGGGGATAGTAATCAGGGGGAAGCAATGAGTGGCTAGGAAAGCAATAGCACACAGAAGGATCTAAATACTGAAAGTATTCAAACAAAAATGGACTGAATAGAGTAGTATACTTACTTGGAATTTTCTACCAGTCAATTGTGGGTGAAGAGTGGAGATGATGATGAGAGATTTCTTTTGTGAAGGTCCACTGGTTGATTGGAGACTCTTGCTTGAGCTGCCTGGGCTTTTCTCCTTGCTTGGTTGAATCAACTCTTGGCTTGGATGGTTGTGGATGTCTGGGTATGAACGGATGCTTGCTCTGATTGCATGCAGATGTGATTATTCTCCCTTGCTCTCAAAAATGTGCCAACCTTGAAATAAGGTTACCAAAGGGAATAAAAGGTAACCAACGATGGTTCGGGTTGATCGGCGTCGCTTTTACGGATGACCAAAGCATCGGTTAGGGGGATTTCCTAGGTTTACTAAAATGGGTAGATCTGCTTGATTTCTTGGATCCAATTAGTTTCTTCTCATGGATTAGAATGGAAGCTTCTTTTCTAATGGGTGGGAATGTGGTTAGAGGGAATGTAGGCTTTGATTTTTAGGATTTAGTTGGGTCTTAGTTAGTTATGGCAACATACTAAGAATAGTCTTAGAGTGAGGTGGCTAGGTGAGGTGTATAGGTGAGGTGGTGGTGTGGGAATTATCTTAATTAGGATAATTAAATAATAAATATTGTGAGGACATAGATTAATTTAATTAAATTAATATTAGTGTGGGGTGTAAGGGGCCATGGTTAGGTGAGTGTGTTTGAGTTGGTTATTTGATGAGGGACCGAGGGGAGTGTGACCCAATTTTGGTGTCTACACTAATTACAAAATAATATAACCACGTGTGTTTGATAGGCCTTCAATTAGAACATGAAGATATAGGAGATGAAATTATTGTACCGAGAAAGAAATGACTTCAAAGGGAATGAGAAAAATAGAAAGAGAGAGGATAGATTCTTTGGGGTCATTTGATGACTAAATTTTGTTTTAGTACTTGAAGTGGCTTGTGTGTCTTCTCTAGGATTCTAGAAGACATTCATCAGATGGAGGAAGCATGGTTGTGAGTTCCTAAAATGTATCTTAGTCCCTGTTAAGGTATGTGTGTTTTTCCTTATTCATCAAGTCATGTTTGTGTTAGAGATAAAATACACACCCGTGTCCGAATCATAGACAATTCAGGATTTGAGACAACATGGGACTATCTCCAAGTTATGGGACTTGAACTAAGATAGACCTTTGGAGAAGTTTATCTTCTTCTTCTTACTCCTAATACTAAATTACTCATAGGAATTGAAATGCAACTATCTAGCTCTACTTTAACTTTCCAAGGGACCAGGTGAGAAGGAGATGCATAAAACATAAACCTAAACTAGAGAAGGTGATAGCACCAAAAATAAGGGGATGAATACTTCAACAAGAGAGAAAATGGAATAAAATGATGATGAAGAGGGCCAAAACAAAAGCCACAGATCAAAATCACATCCAGAGTTCCACTTCCATGATGCAAAATGAACACAATCTTTGAAACAATGCATACAACACACCTGCAAATGAATGAGAGGTAAGAGAGTGCAATAAAACAATAGCTAAGGAAGAAATGAGCCATAAAACCAGAGAATTTATTGCTAAGAGATCATGCATAGATAATCACGATACATGAGGAAGATGTAAAACATTTATAGAAACATAGCCCAAGGCATGCAACCCTTAGAATACTTGTGCAACATAAAAATGATGCCTTCGTATTCCCAAAGTATCCAACATTAAAACAAGGCATCACTTTACAATATATAGAAAAAGGAAGAAGGGAAAGAAGAAGAAAGAGAGGGAAAATTCAAATTCTCCTTCCACCAACCAACCACCTTCATTTAATTTTCTGAAAATATCTAATTATCTCTACAAATTCACTTCCCCATGCCATTTACCTTGTTGAAGAAGGAATGACACCCATACTACATTTAATTCTAGTGGTTGAGCCATCTTGAGTAGACCTTTTACATATTTTGGAGAGTTTTCCTTTACTTCACCCACCTAAATTTATGAAATCCGATTTTGCTGCATGGAGAAGATTAAGATTTCTTCAAATAATATTAGATTTGTAAAGATCAAATCATCAAATTGAAATGCATTTTCATTTAGTAATCTACGTAAACCCATTGTTTTCATTTGATGCACAAATTCTTTGTTTTGATTCCATGGGTTTTATGCCTCTGTGGATTCATCTCCCATTTTACGGTTCTACTAAATTATCCTCTTTACTCTGCAGAACTTATATGGTGCAACATCATGTTGGCTTCCAAGGACCGCCTATTATTCACCCCATGGCTTTTGTATATTCTTTGTTCTCGCAACTTTAGGCCTCTATGGCTTTTCAATTTTTGTCCTTCACTCTATGGAACTAAAAACATCCTCTGACGTGTTTCCTTCACCCCACAGCTTTTTTATCTTTGCGGCATGCACAAACCCTTCCGTGGTCTTCATTCCTAGTCTGCGCAGCTCTTCAAGATGTTCAATTTTTGCAAGGGTGAAAAAATAGACCACCTTGGTGACTCATAGTGACCATCTACTTGCTAGATTAGATGATTGGTAGCCTTAACATCCATTGGGAATGGAGTCATCTTGAAATTTCTTGATTTTACTTTAGTTTCTCTGTATTTGATTTTCTAAGGTGATTCTAAATAATCCTTGTTATTTTGAACCTCCTTCCTTTTACAACCAACTTGAGAACATGATGAAACAGTGCATAAGAACTTCTCCAAATAACAATACTATACAAAGTACTTAGGGAAATAAACTTACACTACCAATAATACAATGTGTTGAAAGTACTTAGAGGAATTAAACTTCTAATCTATTATGTACAAGATGCATGCAAAATCTTAATGAGAAGGTTTGAGATGAATCCCATTGACTAGAATTTTAAACATGTTCCCCTCAAGATCCTATAACTCGAATGAGTTAGCCACCTTGCAAGCAGTGATGATGTATGGTTCACTCCAAATAGCATCAAATTTGGATTTTCTCCCTGGTTTAGCTCGATCCACGTCCCACTTCAAAACTAGATCTCCAACCTTGAATGTCTAATCTCTATATTTTCGTTAAGTTTGTTGTTTTGTTGACACTGATGTTGTTATATCCCGCCTATGGAGGCATCTTTGTTTTTCTCGCCATTCCACTAATTCCGTCATTCTAATTTCCCTTTGATCCATGCCTTCAAATTCCAATTTGTTGAGCTAACTCAAATGAAGGAAACTCAAGTGAAAATGGAAATCTTTCTTCTTTACCATATACCAGTCATTGTATGGGGAAGTGTCAATAGCCTTCTTCATTGTTATCTTATCTCGCCCAAAGAGAATTTTTTACCTTTGTGTGCCATTATCTTTGATTGATGTCCATTTTCCTCTTCATGATTCTGATCAAGTTCTTGTTAGTGGATTTTTCCAATCCATTACCTTGGGGGTAATAATTGGAAGAATTTTTCAGATAAATCCCAAGTCCCAAAGCCCAATTAGAAATATTAGAACCCAGGAAAATATTTTTCATTATCAGAAATGATCATCGAGGGACACGAAACCTTGTAACAATTTCTTCAATAAATTCCAAGATGACTGATTCAGTGGCCTCCTTCAATGGCATGACTTCAGTCCACCTGGATAAATAGTCTATTGTCATGAGGACCCACTTGTGACCAATGCTATATGGGGGGTTAATCATACCAATGAAGTCAAGACCCCATTTTACAAATGGGTTTTATTCTTGAATTAGATGATGTGGCAGGGCTGCCAATATTTTCTTTCCAGTGAAGATCACACATTCTTTACATTTCCTAACCCACCTGTGAGCATCCGCGAACAACGTAGACCAGGAGAAACCTACTTTTATAATCTTCGTAGTTATAGATTTAGAAAAGAAATTTCCACCACGAAACCATCATGGAACTCGGTCAAGACCTTGTCACATTGTTCACCTTCAATGCACCTTAGTAGTACTCCATTAATGTTCCTTTTGAATAGGATGCCATCAATCAATACATAAGGAATAGATTGTAGCCTCATATGTCTTCTCTTTGTTTTATTCAAACCAAGAGGGTATGCACCAGTAGACAAAAAATTGACATATCAACAATCCAACTACGATCATTGAATACATTTCTTTCATCTTGTTGTCATTCAACATCATGCAACAACTCATCATTTGAGGGTAATTCATTCCTGAGGATGGTCTCTTGAGATTCCACACAATCTAGGGCCAGTTGCTCACAAAGTGATCTTCCTCTCACCAATTTTGTGGCCTTAATGGTCACATCATACTCCATGATTTTAGTTACCCATCTAGATCATTTCTCACTTTGATTTTTGCTCTCATAATGAAGTCTTTAATGTTGGAGTGTGATACTAAAACCTTTATGCAGCTAGTAGCAATCATACTTTTGAATTTATTCAAGGATCTCATGATGGAAAATACTTGTTTTTCAATGTGACTATACTTGAGCTCATAATTCTTTAGTGTTTGGCTGAAAAAATCCATAGGATGCTCAATTTCTTGATCATTTTTTTGAAACCGTCGCTATGCTAGATTCCGCTCTATGAGCATAAAGAATGAAATCCTTTGTATAATTTGGATTAATAAATGTTTGGGCCTAAGTAATATCTTATTTTATCTTTTCAAAGTTCCCCTTCCCTTCCACATTCCACTTGAATATTGCATCGTTCTTGAGCATAAGAGTAATAGGTTTAATCAAACCCACAAAAATAGGAATGAACTACCTAACAAAGTTGATCTTTCCAAGGAAATATTGTAATGCCTTCTTGTGAGATGGTAAGGAAAGAGACGTGATAGCTGCAATTCTTTATGGATCAATGGAAATGCCTTCTTTTGAGACAATATGCCCCAAGATCTTGCCTCTAGGGACTGTAAAATTGTAATTTTTAGGATTAAGGGATACACCAAACTCCTTGCATCTTTTAAATACTTTCTCTAGGTGCTTCATGTGATCTCGCACTCTGCTTGGAGAAAATTGTAATTTCATCTAGGTAAACCAAGATGAACTGATTAATATACACTTTGAAAGCAGGATCCATTTCTCTTTAGAAGGTAGCATCTGCGTTTGATAAGCCAAAAGGAATCTTTTGATAAGAAAATGTTCCCCATTTAGTGGTGAACACGGTTTTATACTGGTCCTCTTCTTTTACTTTGATTTGGTTAAAACCAAAATAGCCATCGAGCATGGAAAATATCTCTTATCCCTGGTACTATCTACAAAAATTTTCCCATCGAGGGAAACGGGTAATGATCCTTGAGGGAGGCTTTGTTTAAATCCCTGAAATCTACGCATATCCTGATTTCACCATTCTTATTTCTTACTAGGACCAGATTTGCCACCCAAGTAGAATACTTGATTGGAAAAATTATTTTGGCCTCAATGAGTTTGGAGAGCTCCTTTCTCATGAGGGGTTCAATCTTGGGGTTAACTGGCCTCTATTTCGACTAATTGGCTTGATGTTGGGATCAAGATCAATGGAATGTTGAACTATATTTGGATTGAATTATTTTAAATCTTCATAGTCCCATGAAAATACATCACTAAATTTTTGGCACAAGGAAACAAAATCTTTCCTTTCACTTTCATCACATACCTTTCCAAGTAGAAGTTGTTTTCTGGAGTGATTGAAGCGGACGAAAATCCTCTTGCTTTTCCACCATATTATTTTCCATTCCTTTGAATTCATCATCTGGACTGAAAATATGCTCCAGTGTGACTAATCCCTTTAGAAACTTGTTTGTTCTTAGTTGAATAATCTGATCCCCATATACTTCCTGCAAATCAACTTGCATCTTTGAGGAGAACTCACCTCATTTTTGATGAACTACACAATTTTTTCATCATTCTCAAACATCCGCCAAAGAAGCCCGGTTGTCTTGAATAAATGGCCTAACTACCATTTTCATATGTTGGTCATTCCATTTAATCATATTCTCGTAGGGAGAATTGAGAACCAAGGGCTACCATTTGGTGCGTCTTTGTTCCATTTTCTCGGGCATAACTTGTAGATTGATGACATCAAAGGTTTCTAGAAAATATTAGACCCTATGTTTATAATATTTCAATGACTTGTTCTTTAACGTACATCTTCCATGAGACCTTATGAATGACTAATTTAGTGTCTCGGAAGACCGCAACTCCTTGATTTTCCTCTTTTCCATGATCAACAGACCATGCACTAATGCTTCATATTCCGCTATATTATTAGAACATGCAAACTATAATCTATGAGTAAAGAAAAAAACCATTTTTGGATAAATGCGTACAACACCCACCCCGGCTCCACTTCTTCTTTTAGAACCATCAAATAACATCTGTCATTGTCCAAAACATTTTATTTTTCTTGTTTTAATGTCGCGAGTATCATAGATTCCTCCTAGAGAATGTAGTAGGTTCCTAAACTAGTCTCAAAGTTTTGATCTCTTCATCATAAGGATCAAACTTGTGGTCTCTCTCAGCCCACTCATCTAGTAACAAATCATGCATGGAAGGAGGGAAAACCTACTCCTCATGAGTTGAGTCTCGCTCATGTCCTTCTTGTATTAATAAATTTGATTGGATAGGAGTGGGGTTATATGACTCGATATGGTAAGAAAATATGGGCTCAGCTTGTATTGTGAATCGGGTACCATATCTAGTTTTTAGAAGCATGTGAGTCCAATCTAAGGATAAATAGCCGCCTACTTTAGTAGTGAAGTCTCTAGAAAATAGATGGAAAACATAGGAGGAAAGTCAATGACAAAAATTTCATGGGTTATGGTGAGGCTTGGACAGGCATGAACTGTCAACTCAAGGTCTTTTATTACACCTCGTACATTCACAATTGACCCATCAAGTTGTAAACCTCCCTAGACACAGGACTGTATTTGAGACCTAGGATATCAGAAATTTTCTTAGGCATTACAAAGGTACTAGCCCTTGAATCAATCATATAGTTATGAACTAGGTATTTACCCATAATTATCGACATGTAAAAGGGTGGGGTTTGTATAATTTTAATTACTTGATCATCCCTTTCATGATAAACATGAACCACGGCATGAGTATTTTGCATTAATGGATCCGCCAGAGATAATTTTTTTAGGGCTTCACAGATAAGATTGCGTTATGATGGAATAACAAGTGCATCCCACATAGAGACATTGACATTGGTATTTTTCATTTTCTCAACAATATTAAATGGAAGAAATGCAGATTTCTACATCAGTGCATGGTGCCTTATTTCCTTTGTTGTAGCAGCATTTGATTTGGTGGATTTGGTTGAGTAATAACCTCTTTATCCATGGCTTTTCGGATGGCTCGGACATCTTTTTTTTTACTTCAGCTTCCTTTTCCTTTCCCATGGCATTGGTGTGATCTACGGAAGGTGAAGATTGTGACTCCAACATCCTTTTCTTATACCATGTGTTATCAACAACGCTGATTGATGGTTTGTTAGAACTTCTTGCCACTTGGTTAACTACATAGAATCTTCAGCTCTAAATAACATTAGGTTGGTATCATTGTTGGTCTCTTGACTTACTTCCATGGTTGGATTTGGTGCCTCTAGTAGTGGTTCCTATTGACTGGAAGATCCTTGAACCATGTATGCTTGAAGATGCATTTCCCTTTCACAACCAAGTTGGTTATGTGGCAAGATTACATGGAAAACACCACTTTGTTTCTTGTGCCATATTATTTTGCATAGGAACTAAATCCTGACTTGAACTGGGAGGAGGAAGTGCTTGTGGAGGAGGAATTGTTGCTAATGGAAGAGGAGCACTTTGATTCATCATCTGTTATTCTATTGGTTCTATGCATATCTTTGATTAGGCTACTAATTTCTCCATGGTTAATACCCCGATTGGAAGTTTTCCCTTGATTTTGATAATTCTTATAAGATTGGACTTATTTTTTCTCTAGGGATATAACTTTGTTTGTCAAGTTTCTAATCAAAGCCTTCATTTCTTCATCCTCCTTTTTCGGGAAAGATTTTGTGAGGTGGAAGCAATAGGTTGCAGATTTGGCTCAGGGATAGGAGCAATAGAAGGTTGGAAAGCTTTAGGTAGTTCTGGATACAATGGCATGGGTAGTCTAGGAGCTGATTTCCCGGTTTTATTAAACTATTTTCAGCTCCGATTACAATTTCATAAGACTAGTAAATTTTTTCCTCCTATATATTGTATCATAACAAATATATTAGAGTTAAGAGATTTTAAAAAGTAAAGAAAGGAACCTTTTGCTACAGGTCTCACAAGAGTTGGAATCCTATCCCAAGTTCTCTAGTATCTGAATTTGAAATTTTTCATTCACTCATTAGGTTCTCTCTTGATTTTAGTTAACTGCTCCAAAAGAGATAAGTTGTGTGCTCTTTCTCCAAATTGGTAACAAATGGTTTTGCACAACTGATCCCAGATTTGAATTTTTCCTGCTCCTAGGCTTCCGAACCATTGTAAATATTTTCCTTTAAGTGATGAAGCCAAAAATTTGACTGGCATGTCTATCTAAAAAATCTCATGGATAACATAGACATTTTCAATATCTTCAATGTGGTAAATTGGAGTAGTGTGATTAATTTCCCTTTAATTCTTTGCATGGAGAAGATTAATATTTCTTGAAATAATATCATATTTGCAAAGATTAAATCATCAGATTAAAATTCATGTTCATTTTAGTAATCCACGGAAAACAAATTTTTTTCCTTTGATACGCAAATTTTCTATTTCAATTCCACGTGATTTTATTCCTCTATGGCTTCATCTCCCATTTTACGATTCTACTAACTTCTCTGCTTTACTCATTTGCTTTGATATGGTGCAGCCTCATGTTGGCTTCAAGTAAATTTACTATTCTTCACCCTGCGGATTTTTTATTTACTTTGTTCCATGGCCTTAGGCCTCCATGGATTTTCAATATTTTTCCTTCACTTTGCGCCATACAAAACAAGCTGCGGACTTATTTCCTTCACCCCATGGATTTTGTTTAATCTTTGTGGCATTCACAAACCCTTCTACATTCTTCATTCCTAGCCCACGGCTCTTCAAGTTGTTTAATTTTTACAAGGGTGGAAAAATAGACAACAATTTGTCTTAGTCAAAAGATATTTGAAGTTACGATAAGAGTCTTTTCAAGTTGTGAAAATTAAGTTATTTATCCAAGTAATGAACAATGTATGTATACAATCATGAATCTTTTCTTTATCTAGCATTTTTCCAATTATAAGGTCTCATAGAAAGTTGTGTTGTATAGGAATTGTCTTGATATGTGTTTCTTTCTAGTCTTTATAAGGTGTTTCATCTTGTATTGACATGAATAAAAGTTGAGAATGTTAAAGTGAAAAGTTGTAACTTGCATATTTAGTCTAAGATTGTGTTTCGGGTCAAATAAAATCATTCAAAGTATTACAAGTCAGAATGCTTTGTGTTATACCTAAGGTGTTTAGTCAAAAAAATTTCTTAAAGGAAGTCGGATCCCATGTTGATCAAGTGTATGAAAATCTCTGTGAAAAGTGAATTCATGTTATTACTTTGGTTGATCATTTAGAAGGTTGATAGTCATCAAGAGGAAGTGGTTTATGTTATGATTGATAGTTCAAGAAGAAAGTGACAAAATATGTGTTTGGTTCAAAATGTTTTCCTTTGAGTCTCGGTAGTCTATGTTATGGTGTAGTGCTCTATTACTTAGTATGTGATATTCAAAAGTGTTGCAAATGTGGACATGTGTGTAGGTTTCTAACATAATCTTAAGAATCTTGAAAATTTTGTGTATCTAGTCTACTCTATGTCATTTCATCATGTCTTGCTTAAGTGTGTCACTAATGTCGAGAAAGATAACACCAAGGGTGTTAGGTGATCCTTGTTTATGAATTGAAAGTGGTCTCAACTTGTTATAAAGTGATCATCATTCCTTGGGGAGCTTAAAATGGCTTAAGGTATTTTCATGCAACAAAAGATGTTAGATTTTTTGCAATAGATGACTTGATCTCGACTATCGAATTAGGGTAATGATGCATTCATGGTATGTTTGAAAAGTTAGATAAATTTAGTCCTTGGGTCATGCTCTAAGGAGTATCTAGAGTGATCATGCATCATGGAGGTAATATGGAAATTATTATGCATTGTCAAGACAATGATGTTCATCTAAGCACTCAAACTATGAAGATTTCATCTAATTTGTGTAAATATTAAGGTGAACCATCAACGAGGAATTCCAGGTTTATTGACCTAATTTGAAGATGATGATAGGATTTCAAATATTCTTCTTTATCAAATTACATGTGCTCAAGCCTGTAGAAAGTTTGAAGACATGATCTCAAGTATGTTGATTTGTGGTTTTCCCTAAATAATGAATTTTCTCTTGAAGATGAGAAATTTTGTACTGTTAAAAAACATCTCTAATAAACACGTACAAGAAAATCATGAAGGTCTCAAGATACTATGAATGGTTGTTGAGGTATGAGTGGTCAATTGAAGATTTGTTTCTTATAAATATTCTATATCATTTATTGTATAGTCTATATGAATTTTTGAGATTTAGTGAGAAGGTTGCTCCAAATTTATATGAGATCTTGCTTTGACATTCAAAGTATCGAATTAGAATATTATTTGTGATGTCCATGAAAGTGTCATTAATATTATGTTATTATATAGAGAGGGACATGATTTTAATGATGTTATCATCCGATTTATGAGAAGTATCTTGAGGTTGAATCCAACGTTTAGTATTAATATTGTTATATGTGTGAAGATCAGATTACGGAAGGTAAAATGAGTCTTTCGGAGTATGATGGACACTATACACCGAATCTTGAATGGTTTGTGTTGTCTATATTGGTTTGTTTTTGACTTCATGATAGTGGTTTGAGATCTTGAGGATATTTATTGATTGTTACAAGGAGAGCATATTCAAGTCATTTTTAATGTAGGAGGAGCAATTCATATACCATATAAGTTGTAATTTTATGGCGGGGTAGAGAACATTGAAGTAATGTTTTAGGATGGTGACATTATACATGACCCATCTCCATGGCTGATGATCAAGGTAAGTGACCTAATTTTTGCATAAATAGCTAGTATATGGTGTTATAATGATAGGGGAACTATAATATGATGGTTCATGAGTTGTGTTTGATCCTAGTTCATTGAGAAGTTTGTCAAAGTTGGACTGAAAGTGTGCTTTAGGACTCTTGGTCTAAATTGGTAATATGCTAGTATTGAAGGTAGAGTTAGTGGTCTCTTGTATATTACACACCTAGAAGATGATGAATAACATGTATGAAGACAAAATATGGAGAATATACTATCGGGGAGTTGTGTGGAAGCTTATATTAGGTCCATGAATTTCAGTAGATGTTGATGTAGACAAGAAAATAGGGTACGACTAAAGGGGACTATTTTGAGCAAGTAAGTTTGTCATTTGCATTATTGTCATTGTGAGTTCTATTTTTCCATGCCTACTTGTCGTTGTGCATTTTTCATATATTGCAAATTGGGAGAGTTTCATTGGAAACAGGGAAAAGAGACCTTGTAGGTGTGTTTGCATTCATGTTTTCCATCAGTTTTTAAAGGTGGTTGTCATCAATGACAAAGGGGGAGATTATTGGCTATTGTGTATTAGTGTTTTCAATGATGTCAAATTAATTTATGGAAAATGGATTCAAGATTGTTTTGGTGTCTTCATGAGATGTCAATCAAAGTCAAGTTTTAAGGTTGATTGGTAGTGTCTCATTTTGGTGAGGTTTTATGGTGTCTTAGTGTATGGTCTAGTAGGTATGGTCATAGTATGATCTCTCTAAAGGTTGTATGAAGTATTCATGAGTTCTATAAATGTTATTATGATGTGTTATAGGTGTATATGTGTTTACAATGAGTCATCATTGTCAATTCATGAGTACATGGGTTGAGTCAGGTCATTCTAGGCCTATTCCTAGACCTAGTGCATGGTGAAATAACAAGATTTATGAGGTATGTAACTCAATTAAAATTATTGTTGGTGTATTTTTACATTGCATATGGTGTGTTGAATCAGTTTTAGGTTTGTATTCATCTTGTTCGTGCATGTTTTGGGTCCTTGGGAAGCAAGATTGTGAAGACTAGTCAAGAACACACATGTAAGTCTCAATGGTTGAGTAGTTTCAAAGGTGTGAAAACAAAAATGAGACTTTAGATAGTTTAATTATTTCCCTCTAGTGATTCATGTAAATTTTCAGGTCCATAATTTGAAGGAATTGCAAGAAATGTTATTTTTGGTCATATCGAGTTTCTAGAAGTGCTTTTTCCAGCTCGAGGTCATGTTTTGAGTACTCATTTGCTCATAAAATATTTGCATGGGGTATTGATATTTTCACCATATTTTGGGCATGGAAATAAGAGTGTTTTAGAGTTATAATGGAGTTAAATTATGTCCTAAAATTTATGAACAATCGTTAACAAGCTAAGCTAGTCTAAACCCTCCACAAAACCCTAGTTCAAAGTGATTGGAGAAAAATGCATGGTATGGGATTAAAATGATGTTGAAAATATAAGGTTATTATTTGTGATTATAGATAATTTTTTTGAGCTCATTTTGGCATATATTTCATGATCTAGTCATTTTAGGAAGAGAGAGAAAAACCCTATTTTTAGGAAATTTACAGTTTTAGGGCTAAGATGGAAGCTTCGGGATGAAAAGTGAATTGTTCCAAAATCCTTGGGAGATTTCCTACATGTACATGAAATGTTTCAATTATCTTCACTAAATAATTTTTGGCATACAGGTCTCTAAAGAATCCCTATCGATTTTGGCCTTAAGGGCTAAAACCTAGTCATGGAGGTTTGACTTGAGTTTGATGAATTTTCTTATTTTTGCTACAGACTTATGGTCATGTATAGTTGATTGACACCTGATATGATGTTTTAAAGTGATTTTATTAATCTGAAGAGGTGGTTTCATGTTGAAACCCTAGTGGCCTAATTATCTCTATTAGGTCTCTCAAGAAGGTGTGAAGGAAAAGGTGTGTTGGATCAGTTTTCTCCACATGAGCTATGTATGTTAATGATTGAATGTGTTTTCTAGGTATCCCTTGATTTTTTCCAGGTGTTGGTTTTTATTTAAAGTGGTTTTGGAGGTGATGAAGCATGTTTCTCTCAAGACTGGTTCTTAAGTCTTGTTTGGCAGTTTTGAGTTGTTTCAGAGATTGGCTATGTTGAAGGCCTTGCAATATGAATTGGAGATTAAAGTGATTTTTTCTATAAATTAGATTTAGAGATATTTATAATGGTTTATTACTTAATTCTTTATGATTTGTTTTTCTCTCGTGAAATCATTTGTTTTTCGGGACTAAATTTCAGGTGCTTAAAGACACATTGTAGACACCCATAATTATGCCCGAGCAATTTAAATACTTGAATTGCGCTAATTATCCCCTTTTCCTGAAAATTGGTGACATATCGCCAAAAGAGCCCATCTTCCCTCATATCGTCATTAATTAATTACACTACACTAATTAATTAAGTCACCTATCCAACAAATACCCTAATTAACGACCTTCCATTAATAAATCCCCCTTCTATCTAGACTAATTAATTATTATTAATTAATTATCTTCCCCTTTCATTAAACCAATAAATCAATATTTAATTGATTTAATCCCCTTCTATAGTCTAAATCATGCTAATATTCCTCTAAAAGCTTATATAATCTTGCACATCTATTAATTAATCATCTTGATCAATTAATACACCCCTTTATCCACATGGGTCACTAAAGGACAAGCTAAACCCTCCTAAAGTTAACTCAACCCTATCTAAACCCCCCTTATCCATAACTAACTCAACATCCCTATTATCCCACATGCAAAGGGATGTAGTGGTTCCTTTATCCATTGGGCTATATAAAGAGCCCTCCTCCTACCTTTACACTTACACCTAAATTCCTTGAGAAGACAAAAGCAAAGCACATAGCAAATAGACTAAAATATTTCCTTTGTTATTCTTGAGAATTCACCACTTGAAGAGTTAAGCCTCTTTTTCTAGCCAAAGTGCTTGGGTCATATGGGAGGTGTCAAAAGGGTCTTGTAGCCCAACTTTGATAAGCTCTCATTCCTAGGTTCTTGGATATCAAAAACAACCACTTTGATTGCCATGGAGCCTACATAGGTCCATTTAATTTTGTTGTTAATCAAAAGAGTAGAGGTTCTTGACAAATTTTCATGCTTAGTTTGATTTATGCTTTAAAGTTTTAAATGCAAATAATGTTATTGTCTTAGCTTGTTTAGCTCTTATCTTAATGGTGCTTTAGAATTTTCTTTAATCGTGTTAATTAAGACTATTAGGTGTTAGTCTTTATTTTCATTAACTTAGCTTAAGCAAAAACTATGCACACATACATAGTTGTACATGTTTTCTTCTTAGTGTGTTTCATGATGGAGATGGCGATTGAATATGTTCATGAGCATTTTGATGATTCTTCAAGGTTTTTCCTTAGTTTCATTATGATTTTGGATCCATGAAATTTTTCTAGATGACATTGGAGTTCTTGGTGCATTCGTTGGTGTTTGAAGAGCTTGTTTTGGCCTATTAGAGAGTCTTGGTGATTATTGATGTTGTCTTGACCCATTTTTACCTACTTGGGTATTTTGAGATGTTTTATATTATTCTCTAGATGTATTTTTGAGTTGGTATGACCTACCTATATGGTCATGGCTGACCTAGGGGTGTTTTGATCTAGTGTCATGTATATAAGCTAGTGTATTTGGTCATTTGTGACTAAATTTTGTTTTCATGGGATTGTGAGTGAGACAAAGGAGGAAAAATAGAAGTGTATGTGGGTCATGGATAGAGCATAGAAGATTGATGAATAGCTGAGGAATATTTAATATCAGATATGCAAGGTCATTAGACCTAATCAGAAAGAGAATGACATGTTTGAGCAAGTTAGAGAAGGATAGTTTGAGAGGGTTTGATGTGCATGGAGCTAAATATTTGATCACAATCAGTTGTGGAAGAAACAATACCTAAGTGATATTCATTCTTCATGTTTTTGAGTGGGTTCTTGATCACCTTAGGGGGTAGTATCCTCCTTGTATAGTGGGTGTTATACTAAATAGGGGTGGGTGCTCCTTGTGAAGTGGGTGTTTCACTAAACAAATATTGCTTGATGTGTAATATTCATGCAAGTCCTTTGTTATGAGTAATATTAGCAGAGGTTTTAGTGGGTTTTCTTCCCCTTAAGGGTTTCCCACTTAAATATGGTTTTCATGTGTCCTCTATTTTGTTTCATTTACTTGTGAATATTGATACACAAAGAATTAGCTAACATGGTTTATGGATGTTGAATGGATGGTTTATATGATGTATTTATGATATGGTAAATAAAGTAAGAATTGTTGAATGAATGATTCACCCCCTTCCCCTCTTAATCAGTAGGATTCTAACACTCCCCTCCTAAAGTGAGGCATAGGATGAAGAATTAGAAAAAGGGATAGTTGTGGCTGAAAGTAAGGAAAAGGGAAAGACCAAGGTTTAGTGTGTGTTGAAGTGAAGGATGATGGCAAGAAGTAGATTGAAGAAGTGGTGGCAGCCTTGAAGAATAGTTCTATAGGGGTTGGTCCATAATAGATTAATGGGAAGGATGATTTGGATTCACTCTTCTATAGGGCCTTTTTTATAGGGTAACCTTAAAAGAGGATTAGCATAATGGAAAAATCTCATGATATACATATGGGGGTATGTAAAGGGCTTATCGTTGAGACCAAAAACAAAGAGATTTTAAAAATGGAATTAGAGGTTGAAGCTCAATGAATCTAATGCCATTCTAGAGAAATGGGTGGAGATTATAGATAATTATCATGCAGAGAAGGATTTTCTTGAGTCTACCATGAGGGAGGAGGCCTTAAGTAACAACAAAGAAGGTGGAGAAGGCTTGTTAAAAATGGTTGCATGGATAACAAGAGAGTAAGAGGTATTTCATCCTTCGATTTGGTTTCCTCACTCATTAAAAAATGTCACAATATTTATTATGCTCATATTAAACAAGGGAGGTCTTTGAATTCTTCTCTCGTAATATATTTTTCACAATGAGTTCCCCTACAAAATGTCCTTAGACTATGCTTTCATGAGCTTTGCATAGCAATACTTCCATTATAATCTGTATGAGTGATTTTGGAGAACCATTCGATCTAAAATTTTAGCAATAGATACATGAGAACTCTATCATGAATTTCACATGAATCACTCAACTATTCTCCTTGAAACCAAGACAAATACGAAGATATCTGAAATACATTTTCAAAGGTGCTATTTACTGGTCATTTGGATATCTCCATACAAAAATATCGGTGAAAAACTAGATCTATACCTGTCACCTTTGTCTTAGTTGTGAGACTCGTGTTTGATTTTCTACTAGGTGAAACCATAAAATTTCACCACATGAGTAGTCACTATAGAAAATTACAAACTTCACCAATTTATGTCATGTGGAAATCATGCCACTTATTAACAATTAGTGTCTCAAAACACAAAATGAAGATAAA
The DNA here is from genome assembly GCA_018340775.1 of Taxus wallichiana var. yunnanensis. Classification (NCBI taxonomy): domain Eukaryota; kingdom Viridiplantae; phylum Streptophyta; class Pinopsida; order Cupressales; family Taxaceae; genus Taxus; species Taxus wallichiana. The sequence continues at coordinate 728,609,798 of CM031234.1, read as the reverse complement.
TAAGAGGGGAAAAGGTTTGAGACAATGTATAACACTAATATCTACTACTTGTCCAAATTTTCCACATGTCCTCCATCGATTATCTATAAAGTTTATATGTGAGACGTTAAGGCTCAAGATATTTCAAATTTGTTATGGCTTCTATTTTTCCTTCATTATAATTTTCAACAATTGGTACTTTGTAGAGTGGGGAATTAAAACTTTAATCTTGAGATAGTCATGTATGTCATTTACCTCCATATTTTGTTTATCCCACTTATTGATGATTGACATTCTACTTAGTTTGGAAGGTAAAATTTATTCATGAGATAGTGTAAGGATTTGACTTCCCCATGTGTTACCCATAGGTATTCTAAAAATTCTAACAACCAAGTTTTTAATCGATCCAATGTGTTAATGAGTGTAGCTTTTCGGTGATGCATATTAAGTGCTAAAAATAAGAAAAATGACTAAATTCCCAAAAATTATAGAATTTGGGAAGGTGTATGATTGTTAAATGTTAACAATCAATTATATATGTTGGAAACCATGAAAATTGACTAATTTTGAAGGGTTTGGGATGTCATTGAGTAGCACATGGTTTTTTTTTGCTAGATTAAGGTCGACATAAGTTTGCAATAATGTAAAAAACAAGGTTTTGGATGTCATTTGAATTTTTCAATGGGAAAATATATTTAAAAGAGTAGAAATATTATAATTTCCTTTTGATTTTACTCTCAAGACTCTCTATGGATCCTATGAAATTCAAATCGGTTGAATTTGACAACATATACCTCATCCAAAATGTCTTAATTTTTTGCATTATATGGGCACCATCCCTCACCTCCACCTTGAGGTTCCAACCTAAAGTGGGATCAATTGAATATCACACCTAGCACCAATAGGATACCCTCTCTATCTTTAGAGATAATTTGGAAATGGCATAAAACCACATGAAGAAATAATTTAATTATCACCATCGAACGAAACTAATTTGGAGACTTTTTGTGTGATAGTAGTCATATCAATAGTTTTCATTGAAACAAAAAAATAAGGATAACACAATTTAATATAAATTTTATGACCTTTATCAAGTTTTGTAAAAAAATTCTAGTGTGGCATACAAACTAGAGTTCCCTAATTCAACCAAAATGCATTTATTCTTCCATGTTTCTTGTTTGAAGAAGGTCATTAGATAGAATATGGTAGCCTAGTCGGTGTTACTCGATCTTAATGAGGAGGTTAAAATCATCTTGGAGCCTAATGTGATACTTTATACACACATTAAGAGGTTGGGGAAAAGGTTCATTATTGATTATTTGATCAAGTGGAAGAATTTGGACAATGAAGATGTATCGTGGGAATATGAAGCATTCCTACAATAACATCCAAATATTTCCAACATTGGGGATAGTGTTTCTTCAAAGGGGAGTGGAATGGTATACCCTTAAACCTATATTGTATATCAAGATATGTATGGTTATCTTATGGCTAACATAATCTCTTAACATATCATATCTCATTTATTTATGTTTTCATATGCTTCATAAGTCATCCTAGGTGATTTATCTAACATAAGTAGGGTACATATAAGACGTAGTAGCTAGAAGATGAACATCATATTGAAAATTTGAGTCTTATAATAAGGTGTCGAGGTTCCCCCTCAAATTGGTTAAGCCATCCATTCTTGCAAATTATCATATTATCCCTCTATTTTTTGTTCTTTAGTGTTTTATTATTGTTATTCTTCTAATCTATCTAAGTAATTTCCTTACAATGACGATCTTACCAATAATGTTTGATTGGTTATGAGATCATTATGTTTTATTATTCTTTCTTTCCCTCTCCTCCCTATTGGTTGCACAAAATTCATAAACGTCCCCTCTACAATTTCCTCTTAATACATGCATTATTACCCATTTTTATATGCCTCTTAATTGTGTTTGGTAATTATCAATGTTTCCAGATTTGAATTTTTAAAAATATTAAATTTAATTTTTAATGATATTATAAATTCCCAATCATAAATTCATGTTAGATTAACATTAAATTTAATACAAATCCAACCTCCAAATTTGAGTATTGTTACAATAATCCTAAAAAAGTTAAAGGTGTTCATAGACTTAGATAATGTATATGTAACTTCAATCCCTTTCCATCATAATAAGTAAATTATTTAATTATTGATTTGTATGGGATTCTTTGTTCATAGGACATTACTATTTACGCAAATTACCTTTAGAATTATTTTTTATTCTATTTTATTTTTCAGCTTCATTGAATTAATTCAATACGAAATATTTTTCATCAAGAATCTCATTTTTACCATCAATTTCATCATATCAATATGTCTTTTTTAAAAAATTTCATATGTAGTAGTTTATGTACCCTCGTTTATGGTGTCCCATACATCCATGCTTTAATATCTTCATTGGTGTCAAATTCAACTTCTTAACTTTCAACTCCATTTTAACCTTCATAATTGGGTTCAAAATCCCAATTAAATGTTGGAGTCTTCTCAGTGTAAATTACATGTGTTGTACCATATTCTTCATCATTATTGGCATCGTGTTGTAATTCCTCCATCCAATTTTTGATAATTCTAGTTTCTAAAGGTATATGTGTTATTATATCATTTCCTTCAAACATGATTTCTTCATATTTATACTTGAAGATTATGTTACAATAAATAAACCATTCTAATTATAAAAATAGGAATTTTTTTGGAGAGTTTTTCCATTACCTCAAAAACAACTAATCATGTTATCCCCATAAAATTTAATTCTACCCCATCTAGAACTCCAAATGGTGCCTTAATAGTACCATCTACCAAAGCTATGTCATATTAAATTGGCTATAGTTACAAATTTCTCGATGTCTCCCATGTTTTGTGGGACACTTTAAAATCTCCCCTAGTTTTTTTACTGCTTTTGTGAACTCTTTCCCATTGATGTTTGCATCCAAGTAGGCGAAATATTTTCTCCAATTTCTTAATGTCCAAAATGTATTATGATTTCTTATGTTTCTTGTTTCTACCATTTGGACACGAAATTCTCTTTCCTATCTATTCCAATATTTACATAATTTTTTCAATTTGTCTATAAGACCTTGCTTTGTTACCACTTTGACTATTTTTTAAGTGTTACCACTTCTTCCTCTTCAAAATATATAATTTTTCTACTTCTACTTCTTGATATTATTAGACCACTCACTTTGTATTTTTATAAAAATAGATATTTTAATGCTTTTGGCTGGAGCTTAGAACCAGGGGATTGAAGGGATCCCACCCAAGTACAACCAAACAACAAACACCATTAACAACCGAACCAATCCTACCAAAACCACAAAAACTTACAGACAAAGCAGGAAACTAAGGAAACCCAAAAGCAACTACAACAAATGACTAGAGCTAACATACACAAAGAAGCTAACAGACTACAAAGCAGAAAAATTACTCTAAAAAGGAAGAGCGGATAGGGCCAACCGAATTCCTACCACCAATAGACGCCTCTTCTCAAGCGGTGCGGAGAAGTAAATTATATGTGAACCCCAACTTTCTACGAGAGATCGACCACTCCTTCGACTCTAAGACCATTGGCTCCAAAATCGCCGACAGTTCCCGGCTTCTCGAGCCTTCTACCTATGGAGAGCCCTACTGAACACGCCTCATGGACATCCAACGCAAATTTCATAAGCATTGCATTCCTAGTAGACAACACCACAATCACTCTCCTGGATTCTTCCATGGCATGCCCCTCCCTAAGCACATCCAAACAATAATGGTTGGCCCTATTAAAGGATTCCAATGCCTCCACCAAATTGATACGGTGTTGGGGTTTGATGAAATGGAGAGCTATATAATTGACCTTAGTAACATTCTACCACACCAAGAGTAGTCAAGAAACAAGTGAATACACCACCTCCGAATTCACTCTAGCCCTCGTAAAAACATCCATGTATTATTCCCCCAAGTTCCTCACAATGGTTCCACAGATGGACCCCGATTTTGCCTAAAAAATAATCTAAATGCCAGCCCATAAAATACAATCAAAGAAGGCCATCTCTCACTTTTCCCCTGAAGAAATAGAGAAGGAAACGGAGGACTATCCATACTCAACAACCGAATCCACTACACCGTAGCTTACCACCAAAAAGCCTCGTGAAAATGAACAAGACTCCAAAGCACCACCCAAAAATTTAATTGCTACCAACTCTCCCTTTCGAGAAATAATGTCATTGAGCTCCTCCCATGCATTTGCATGCTTAGAAATGACCGGACCATCTCTCCTAATAATACCTTGATTATTAAATAAATTGGCTATAGAACTGGACTCCTATAGTTTTGACTTAAACTCCACGTTGGAATCCAATGCAACCAATGAATGATATTACTAATAAAAAATTCTAACTTCCAAGACATTGTTTTACCTCTACGAACATCACTAATCACCACTTGGGAATCACCTTCGATCACTAACGCTTCACATCCAACACTAACCACTAATTTGATCCCTTCAAGCAAGGCTTGAGCCTCCGCTTCATTGCTCGTTCCATCTTTTAAAGGAAAGGAACCCGCAATCACCAATTTTCCTTCCTCATCTCTAATTAAACACCTTGCTCCTAATATTCCCGGATTTCCTTTTGATGCTCCGTCAAAGGTCGGCTTCTAAAAAGCGAGAAGGGGTGGAACCACTTACTTTGTCTTAAAGACTATTTTTTCATGTATTTATAGGTTATTATATGCTCTCGTTGCCTCATCATCACTTGAGCTTTAGATATCCTCCTATTGTCATAGTTGTATTATTTATAACTATGATGTTATTATTGAGTCATTATCATCCTATAATATTTGTTTTTTTACTTTATTTTTAACCATACTCTCCCTTATCTCTTCTTTTTCTTTCATCTTATCATATATTACTCATTTTCTTTTCAAACTTCCCTTGATTTTTTTACTATCCCACTCGGTTTTTAAGGTGAAGGGTCAATCGGTGGAGTTTTGATTAAGGTTTGGGTAGTTATTTTGGTCTTATTACCTAATACTTCTATTTTTGGACCACTTTGTTTTTTTAATATAATTGGTTTTCTTTTGGACAATTAAACTAATCATGCATTCCTCAATCATGAAAAACTCCACATACATTAGGTTCGGGTTATATACATTGTCTTGCAAAGATGGCCTTCCTTTCCACATTTATAACATATCACAAAGTTTTCTCTCTATGTTCCCCTTATATCTATTGTTCCCACCTTGATTGTTTAGATAACAATCTCCTTAGTTATTTTATTATTATCTTCCTTAGTACCATTAGTATCCTCTTTGATATTGATATCACCGTCTATGTCCACCTCTATAACCTCCTATGTTGTAGTTTTATCATTCATATTCTTTAGGGTAAATACCATTGTTGTATGTTATATATCTACCCATATTACTAAATCATTCCTACTAAGTAATCAACGCTCAAATTTTTGGGTAACCCCATTGTAATATGGGAATTTCTATAATGGCTAGGTGTAGGTGGCATATTCACGTGTCGTCATAAGTGGTACTTGAAAATTTGGATTATTGTGTGTTAATGGAGTGGGTGTGGTATAAGGAATTATGGGGAGGTTTGTGGTTAATGTTGGAGTACTTATGTAATAGTCGTAGCTAAGCTAGTTTTATGTTTTTTATCTCTTCCATTACAAGTACTTTAAAAATTCTATTGATAATCATTGTATGGTCCACATGTTATATAATACACCATTTGATTCATACTATTTCCTACCTCAATCAAGGGACACATATGTTGACTATGATTATCCCATAATCTACATATGTCACACCATAATAATGTTTTATAATAGGTTGTTGTTGAGGTGGTGTCATGTCAATAGTTTTTTTTTCTCTTAGCATGTATTCCATTTGTGTTCCTTCTATATGTGGACACACTTTTTGGCTATGTCCCTCATCATAATAGATCATATCTTATGCCTACTTAAAGCGTTTGTAATTGAGTTATTCCCTACATCCATTTTCATCCGAACTTCCTATCTTGGTCTTAAGCTCGATCTAAATCTTGTTGTAATTTTTCTAGCTCTATTTTTCACCACGGTTTCTCCCTCTCATTTACTTAATTCTTCCCTTAGTATAGTATCCATTTCCAAGACATTTGTAAAATTTGTAAAGTGATTTTTGTATATAGAATCTCACAAATAGGGTAACAATCCCAAAATAAACCATCTAATTGTTTGTTTTTCCATTAATGGCTCTTCCAATTTCCTAACTACTCCTTTGAAACTTTGATCAAAATATTAAACTATCTCTCCCTAATTTTTTTGATGCGAGAGAGAATTAACAATCAACCATGCATTCAATAAAGTTCATGGATATCAAACAATAACCCACTACACTCTCTATAAAATGAGGATCTTCTCTATTTCCTAAAATGGCTTAAAATCACAAATTTTGATGAATTTTCCCCTTAAATGGATTCACAAAACATCATACCCTATTTCAACACCTTACTCAATATCATATACACCTATACAGATTCACAATCAAGAAATCATCCTCTTGTAGTGCCCACACTTTTTATAGCTCAGTAGCTTGTTGTTTCTTTGCTCATAGACATGTTTTAACAGTGATTGGTTATATCTTGAACATTATATTTAGATATTTGATCTTATTAGACATGTGTGGACATTTAGGCATATAGCGCCAATTTAGCTTAATTTCTATATTGTCGCATTTTCTTATAATGTCATGGATACTAATGGATATGATGCTATGTTTGGAACATAATGGATAGTTGTTGCATGTGGAATTCTATGGTTATATGTCACGTATCATCTTGTCTAACTTTTGGAATATTGAGTATAATTGTGCACGTTGTCACATCTTGATTTCAGTAGGATGTTAGGTTAGTTTAGAATGCATTGATATCTTACTATGTCATTGAATTATATTGTATCGGACATGTGTGGTTAATGTGTGCAATGAGTGTGCAGGTGACAGGTTTACAGGAGAACATGGGATTCAGGCCAGCTACTCAATCTTGCACAAGCAACCCACGGGCTGAGTCCTAGCCATGTTCATTGTGTGAAGCCTTAGTATAGGAGATTATTATTTTGGGCACTATGAGTGACCCCAATTTATGTAATGTATTGTGCTTTGAATTATTAATTTTGTTTAGGGTTGCTAGTGAAGTTGTAAACTTGTTTTGGGAGTTAATAATTCCACTTTCTTTTAAATTTTTGATTTTGTTTATTGAGTCACTTAATCACAAGGGTTTAGGGTCACATGTGAGACCCTTGGGTGGTCCCCACACCCTCTACCCTTGTGCCAAAAATGCAAAACCCGAAATTAGGTTATTTTGGGCATTTTTGGGGACCCCTTTGTAGCTTGAGTCCCCTAACATAAAAATGAGCCCTTGGACCCTACCTAATGGGTAGGGGGGCTTATTTTCAAGGCTAGAGGGAGTTTTCCCTCCCTTTTTACCACTTGTTTGGTCACATCCATGTAAGGGATGTGGATTTGAGTGTTTATTAAAAGTTTCACTTATTTTGTCTTGCTAACATTTAGGGAATTTGGGAGAAGAGGGCAAAAAGATAATTTTACCCTTTCTCTCTTTTGTTTTGGCATCTTTGACCTTAATGAGGGAGAGGGGTGACACATGTCACCCCCTCATTTGTGAGGATGCTTGTTTTCTCCTCTTTAAATTCCCATCCATGGGAAACGAGAGGGACTTTTTTTTGGGAACTTCTTGCTTGGGATGCTTGTGGATTTTGGAGCTTGAGATTGGCTTGAGTCAAGGTGTGGAGAAATTTGAAGTTGGAGAGCTTTCCTTGAGGTAGGCTCTTATGTCTTTTGCTTTTGTTGCATTTATCTTAGTTGTTAGATGGGTTGCATGGTTTTGTTATTTGGTTGTTGTTGTTAGGTTTTACTCCCTCCATCATATGGCATGATGGAGTTTTGGAGTGTGGGGGAAGAGAGAGGGAATTTTTCCCTCTCAATCCTCAAGGCTTGATGGACAAGCCTTGTAGGGTCTTATTGGTTCCCCTCAATGGTTGAGGTGGGGAAGTTGATTCATTTGGTTTGAATCTCCTTCCCCATTCTTGGTAAGGAAACCCCTTTTGGTTTGAAAATCTTTCCAAGAAGGACTTGGAGAAAGGGTGGAGGAATAAGGAGAATTTTGATGGAATTTAGGAGCAATAAGGAGGGTAGGGAGATTTTTGCTTTGTGCAAGCATTTTGAAAAATATATTTTTGGAGAACTTTCTCCTCTCTTCCCCAATTTTGAGGAAGAACTTGGGTTCTCCTCCTTGTAAATTTTGGAGTCTTGTTTGTATGTGTCATATTTCTATGTGCTTGTAACATTGTTAGTTCACCTCCATCTTGTGCAAGTTGTGGTTGTTTTCCTCTTTCCCATGGGCTTGGGGGAGGCTAGCATGCATCCCAACCTTGGGAGAGGCATGTGATGATGCCTATGGTTGGGTGGCAAACAAGCTCTCTTTCTCCTTGCATGGTTTTGGGAAGACATGGAAGTTGGCTCTCAAGTTGGAATTAGAGGCATTCGGGATCTAATTTTTCTTATCCTTGTGATACTTTCTTGCATTGTAACCCTCTGTCAAATATAGTTATGTAAGAAGTTACATATCCTTGTAAATCCTCCATTTTGTACATTTTGTATCACTTGGAAACTTGTCTTAGAAATTTTGATTAGTTGTCACTTGGGATTTAACATCCATATAGCCCAAGCTTGTGGAGGTGAAGTATTGAAGTAAATAATCTATCTACTTGAATCTTGATGTAACTCTTGTATTTATATTTACAAAAGAAACATAGTTTGTTGAAGGTTTTGTTTTCCTTACCCCTTTGTTACCTTGCAAACATTGATAATATTATGTCAAGAAAAGAAATCTATTATTTTCTTGCACTTTCTTGTTTTGTGAAAACTTAATGAATACTTGTATTAGAAAATCAATTTCAAAATATGTATTCATTGTAGCATCTTCTTTTGATATATTTTCAAGCTTCTTCTCTTAGTTGAGTTACATTGTCACTGCTTTCTTTTACAATAAAGAAATAAATTGTTTGAGCATAGATTTGATAAAATAAAATAAACATATACTTTAAACTCATTATTTTACAACTTACAACAATGGTTTCCTTTTGTTTTATCATAGCTTGTGAAATGGATATATTACACTTTTTTTGTTTTATCTTAAAACATAACTTTCGTAAGATGCACAAAGAATTTCTCATTTAATAATCATAAAAATGTAGTAGAAATTGTTTTATAAAAAAAAATATAGATATAGTCCATTAAATTCGAAATTTTGGAAATTGTATTTTCCTCTCATATTTGTGTATATTTCACAATACTCATACTTGTTTATATATCAACCATACAAGTCTATTTTTTGATAATGTCTTTTTATTAGGGTTGTTATTCATACTAAATGTTGTATCCTGGAATTTATTATTTGAATCATTTAATTATATCAATTAATTTGATATATGAATGTATATTGATATATACGATGTCTGTTATATTTTGAAGCAAGTTAAGTATTAAAATAAATAAATAAGTAAATATATAAATATATGTATACTCTGTATTGATATCAAATAAACTAACAAAAAAGAAATATATAGTATTGTTTTGTTATAAAACAAAAATATACAAAAAAAAAAAATGGGGGTGTTGGGAAGGCCGAATCCCCCACACTGTGCATCACACAAAAAAACAAACAAAAAGCAGCGGTGGGGGTGAACCACCCCCACCCCTACACCTCTCTCCACGGGGCCGCCCCCTCTTGCTAAGCCCACGCTGCTCCCTTTGGGGCGGTCCCACCTCCTCCCCGCACCCCCTGTACCCCGGGCCACTTCTCCCTATCCCACGGCCGGCGCGCCCCACACAGTCTCCCTTTCCCCCTCCCCATTGTACCAACCCCCTTCCGCACCCCTTCCGCCCTGCACCGCCATCCCATCGCCGCCCCACGCACCCTCCAACCTTTACACCGCCCCTGTCCACCGCCCGACCCCATCAACCTATGGGTCAAACCCCAATCCACCACCTCCTTACAGTGCCTGCCCCCCTTCATCTTCTCCAAAATAAAATAAATAAGTATATATATATGCTTCATACACAAAATATATCTATATACAACAACAAACAACAAACCAGATCTCCTTAGGATTCCCTCCTAAGATCTTTCCATCAACCTGCATGAAGAAACAAAGACCAAACAAAACAAATGAGGAGAGAAATGAAAAGGAGGAGAAAATAGCAAGGAGAAAGCTAGGGCAATATTACGGTAATTTGGAAATCAAGGGTCAGATTTGATCTGACTGGATTAGATCTTAGGGCTCTTGTTTATCCCTACACACTTAAGGTCATGTGCCTTTATGTGGGATTGAAAAATAAATAAAAAGGGGAGACTAACTAAGTTTTTAAAAAAGGGTTGTAAAGTTTTAGCAAACTTTGTGCTTTTTAATTTATTCTCAGTAGAATAAAATAATCGATTGTGTTGGATTAGGGTTTTAGGCATTTCGGAGAAATGAATAAGTATTATAAATTAAACATTAATGGAAGGGGTTAAGTAGAGCATTAGTAATTATAAATCACATTTATAAAAAAAAAAAAATAAAATAAAATAAAATAAAATAAATTCCCAAACTTTTAGTGACTTTGGTGTGTTTCATTTGTCCCAGGCGGGGCATTATAGTTGGTATCAGAGTGAAGGTTCACACACATGGACCACTGGGTAACTAATTAAAATAGTTAATGGTAATTTTAATAACAAAAATGAACTAAATGAATAAAAATAAACAGTTAAAATAAATCATCCACAACCACTAAATTTTAAATTAATAAATTTCTCACTCACCTCTTGCGTAAGATGGCGCCCAAGCAAGGACAGTCGGCTAGAGTTTTGGGGCATAGTGCACCTACGTGGGAGCCACCGGCACCCGAATTTGGGCCTCTAGATATTAGAGGCCTTGCACCAGCTGATAGGCGTTGTAGAGCAGCGCCTACCACCACCGCAGGAGACGAGAGTGGAGACACCATTGGGAGGCGAGGAGCCGATAGGTGAGGATGTGCATTTAGAGCCGCCAGAGCATGATACACCGAGGTGGGAGAGGTCACGTAGCCCTTCCGTTCATCATGAGAGGGTAGCCTCGTTCCGTCGTAGCCGCTCACACAGTCTCGAGGGACCATTCGAGGATAGGTGACCCCCTTCGCCTGTTGGACTACATCGTCAGGATCAAGATACAGGTAGTTTGATCAAGGATCTTCTTCGTTTGTAGCCACCCACCTACACTGGCTCTACAGATGGCTTTGGGGCTGAGTCATGGCTCCTTAGTTTGGATAGTTTCTTTGGCTTGCAATCTTACGAGAGCAACATCAAGGCAAGGTTCGCCATACATCTCCTCTGAGACGCGCGGGCATTTAGTGGGGGAATGAGGAGTGGAAGCTCCATCGACTTGAGAGACGGTGACTTGGGAGATGTTCGAGGAGTGTTTAGTGGCTTGTTATATGTCGAGTATTTTTTACGAAGAGGATCGATGAGTTTCATGACTTACAACAGGATGCAGCACGAGTAGCACAAAGTATGAGAGCAGGTTCTAGATCTCCTACAGTATGTGGAATACCCGCAAGATGAGAAATTACAGTTAACGAGGTTCATTCGAGGGCTTAATGCGAGATATAGCGAGTGCGAGTTAGGATGTTATCTCCTCCCAGGACTTGAGAAGGCCTACTTAGCCGAGGAGAACATGACCAAGGCATGGGAGCACCGTGATAGAAATAAGAGCAAGTTTTAGGAGAGGATATATGCCTTTCGAGTCAAAGGTCACGGGTACCGCACCACCCCCTAGAGGAGGATTTTGGCCTCCACCAGCAGCCATGAGGGTTCCACCGCACCTACGGTGATAGACACGGTAGCGAGGCCACCCACGAGCAGGGGGGCTGATGCACACGGGGATTTCGAGATAGGTATTTCTAGAGGTGGTTTTGGTGGAGCCGGGGATAGGAGGCGGGGCACTTAGCGAGCACGGCAAACTTGCACGCAGCTAGATCTGCTAGGGTTAGCTGGTAGGATCAGTACACCCAGTACTGGGAGGGACCCCATCTCAGAGGGGTACAGTAGGATGTTTTATTTGTGGATCTCTTGATCACTATGTGCGCATGTGCCTACACAAACCCAATACCATGGATACACAGAGAGCTGCTAGATCCGAGTAGACGGTGGGTGATGTAGGACGTGCTCATCATGTATATGCAAAGTAGTTGACAACCATCAGGCTAAGCATCAAGCCACAATCATTGAGACGACAGGTACTATCAGGGGTATTTTTGTCTCAAGTATTTTTGATTCAGTGCTTTGATTCCTTTATATCACCTTCTATAGTGGACCAATGTGGGCTAGTGGTGGCTAGGCAACCAGATAGTTGGTAGGTTGAGTTGGCCTCTAGGGCCAAACTCACCGTGGACTCGTATGTGGAGAGTTGCGTACTTGATTTAGGAGCCTTCTCCACTACTCTTGACCTCGAGTTATCCCTCTAGGTTCTATCGGGTGGTTTTGGGTATGGATTGGCTAGAGGCTCATTGAGCTAAGGTGGGTTGCAGAAATAAGGTCATTGAGTGTCAGGATGATCTTGGGAGTGCAGTTGTGATATCAAGGATGCAGAGGCCTATCTCCTTACGCATGATATCGGCTAAGAAACTCAAGTGAAGCATGCATAAGGGTTGTCAATTGTTTGCTATCACCATCAGTGATTGATCAGAGAGCATTCTAGAGCATTCACCCTTAGATGATCATGTAGTTTTGAGGGAGTATGTAGATGTATTTCCAGGAAAACTTCCAGGGTTACCACCCCGCAGAGAGGTGGATTTCACCATTGATTTAGTACCTGGATCAACACCAGTTTCTAGGGCACCTTATCGGATGATGACTCCAGAGCTTCATGAGCTCAAGATTCAGTTAGAGGAATTGTTAGATAAGGGTCTCATTCGCCCTAGTGTATCTCCTTGGGGAGCGCCAGTCATATTTGTGAAGAAGGATGGTTCTCTCAGGCTTTGTGTAGACTTCAGACAGCTCAATAAGGTCACAATAAAGAACCGTTATCCACTCCCTAGGATTGATGACTTGTTTGATCAGATGCGGGGAGTGAGAGTGTTCTCCAAAATCGATCTCAAGTCAGGATATCATCAGTTGCGCATATCAGATGCAGACATCCATAAGACAGCTTTCCGCACACGTTATGGGCATTATGAGTTCACAGTAGTTCCATTTGGTTTGACCAATGCCCCAACTGTCTTCATGAGCCTCATGAATGGAGTATTCAGGACATTTCTAGATCGCTTTGTCTTAGTGTTCATTGATGACATATTGATCTATTCTCGTTCCGAGGAGGAACATGAGGAGCATTTGAGACAGGTACTTCAGGTTTTGAGAGAACAGAAGTTGTATGGGAACTTGGAAAAATGTAACTTCTTTCAGACAGAGATTCAATACTTGGGTCATATCATTTTAGGTGAGGGTATCTCAATAGACCCCTCTAAGATATAGGCTATCCTAGATTGGCCAGCACCCACATCAGTTACTGAGGTGAGGAGTTTCATGGGTTTAGTAGGGTACTACCACAGGTTCGTATAGGATTTTTCTAGGATTTCTCACCCTATTACTTCTCTTCAGAGGAAAGGGAAGAAGTTTGATTGGTTAGAGAAATGTGAGCAAGCGTTTCAGTTGTTTAAGGAAAGGTTAACCACGCCGCCCATCTTAGCAGTTCCAGACCCGAAAGAGGATTTTTTTGTTTGTATTGATACATCACTAGAGGGTTTGGGAGCAGTTCTTATGCAAGAGCGTCGGGTTATTGCTTTTGAGTCTCATAAGCTCAAGGACTAGGAACTTAATTATCCTACCCATGACTTGGAGCTTGCAGCAGTTGTACATGCTCTAGTGCGTTGGTGACATTTCCTTTTAGGTAGACCTTTCATTTTGAGGACAGGCCATCGTAGCTTGCAGCATATCTTCTCACAGCCAAACCTCAACACTCGTCAACGGCGTTGGATGGAGTTCCTATGTGAGTATGACATGGAGGTTCAATATATCAAAGGGAAGGAAAATTTTGTTGCAGACATGCTTAGTAGACAACGACATGTGCTTGCTTCTTTGATACTTGATCAGATTTGAGAGGCAAGATTCTTGAGCACCTTCCGAGAGGATGATTTTGTGAGGGAGCTAGACGGATGTTAGAGTCTCGGGGTTCTTTAGAGGGAAGATATTCGGGTGTGTTTTAGAGGTAGATGGTTTGCTTGATTCCACAGTGCATCTATGTGCTTAAATCGGGTGATCTGCGTAAATTCATCCTCACATAGGGTCATCGAGCCCCTTATGCGGCACGGCAGGAGTGAAGAAAATGCATTCCGAGGCCGAGGAGTTATATTATTGGACAGTCTTCTTTGGGACATAGCAAACTTTGTTGCATGATGCCTTGAGTGTCGAGGGTCAAGGCAAAGCATTCTCATCCGTGGGACTTTTACATCCTCATGATATTCCCAAGTGGAAATGGGATGTGATTTCCATGGATTTCATTGTGTCGGACTTCTGTCTTCTTATCGTCATGACACCATTATGGTCACCATAGATAAGTTGACCAAGGTTGCGCATTTTTCGCCAACCAAGGTCACCTATAATGCTCGAGCCATTGCCAAGGTATTTATGGAGGACATTATTAGATTGCATGGGATTCTAAAGACCATTATAAATGATAGGGATACCATCTACACTTCAGTTTTACGGACGTCTTTTCAGCCGCTCTGGGTACTCGGATCAATTTCAATTGATTATCATCCAGAGACAGATGGGCGAGATAGAGAGGGTTAATCGTGTGTTGGAGGACATGTTAAGAATGTATGTCATGGATCAGCAGAAGAAATGGGAAGATTATTTACATTTAGTTGAGTTTTCTTACAACAACAACTATCATATTTCTATTGGTATGGCTCCTTACCAGGCCTTGTATGGACGACCTTGCAGGACACCTTTGAGTTGGAATAGACTAGATGACAGGATTATTCTGGGACCAGCCTACCTTCAGGATTTAGAGCGAGAAGGTTGTGTAGATTAGATAAGCGACTTGAGCAAGTCAGAGCACGCCAAAAGGTGTATGCAGACACCAAGAGGATTGATCGTCACTTCTCAGTGGGTGAAAAAGTCTTCTTGAGAGTTCGCCCACATAAGAGTCTGATCCGTTATGGAAAGGGTTCTAAGCTATTGCCTCATTTTGTGGGGCCTTTTGATATTTTAGAGGTCATCGGTCTAGTTGCCTATCGCCTAGCTTTGCCACCACACCTTACATGGGCCCATGATGTTTTTCATGTTTATGTACTACATAGATATATGTACCTGATGCTTCTCATGTCTTGGATTGGTCGGCATTACAGTTAGAGGATGGAGGACAGTGGAGATTGGAGCCCGTACACATACTGGAGCACCGGAGGTTGGCCCTTTGGGGTCGAGACTTGGACCAAGTTAGAGTACAGTGGGACCGTACGATGAGACAAGCAGCTACCTGGGAGGATGCGATACCTTTGAGGGCTAGATATCCCTATCTCTTTCAGTGACTTCCAGGAGGAAGTCTAATTTTAGTAGAGGGGGATGTAGTGCCCACACTTTTTATAGCTCAATAGCTTGTTGTTTCTTTGCTCATAGACATGTTTTGACAGTGATTGGTTATATCTTGGACATTATATTTAGATATTTGATCTTATTAGACATGTGTGGACATTTAGGCGTATAGCGCCAATTTAGCTTAATTTCTATATTGTCACATTTTCTTATAATGTCATGGATACTAATGGATATGATGTTATGTTTGGAACATAATGGATAGTTGTTGCATGTGGAATTCTATGGTTATATGTCACGTATCATCTTGTCTAACTTTTGGAATATTGAGTATAATTGTGCACATTGTCGCATCTTGATTTCAGTAGGATGTTAGGTTAGTTTAGAACGCATTGATATCTTACTATGTCATTGAATTATATTGTATCGGACAGGTGCGGTTAATGTGTGCAATGAGTGTGCAGGTGACAGGTTTATAGGAGAACATGGGATTCAGGCTAGCTACTCAATCTTGCACAAGCAGCCCACGGGCTGAGTCCTAGCCATGTTCATTATGTGAAGCCTTAGTATAGGAGATTATTATTTTGGGCACTATAAGTGACCCCAGTTTATGTAATGTATTTTGCTTTGAATTATTAATTTTGTTTAGGGTTGCTAGTGAAGTTGTAAACTTGTTTTGGGAGTTAATAATTCCACTTTCTTTTAAATTTTTGATTTTTTTATTGAGTCACTTAATCACAAGGGTTTAGGGTCACATGTAAGACCCTTGGGTGGTCCCCACACCCTCTACCCTTGTGCCAAAAAAATGAAAAACCCGAAATTAGGTTATTTTGGGCATTTTTGGGGACCCCTTTGTAGCTTGGGAGTCTCCTAACATAAAAATGAGCCCTTGGACCCTACCTAATGGGTAGGGGGACTTATTTTCAAGGCTAGAGGGAGTTTTCCCTCCCTTTTTACCACTTGTTTGGTCACATCCATGTAAGGGATGTGGATTTGAGTGTTTATTAAAAGTTTCACTTATTTTGTCTCGCTAACATTTAGGGAATTTGGGAGAAGAGGGAAAAAAGATAATTTTACCCTTTATCTCTTTTGTTTTGGCATCTTTGACCTTGATGAGGGAGAGGGGTGACACATGTCACCCTGTTATTTGTGAGGATGATTGTTTACTCCTCTTCAAATTGCCATCCATGGGAAATGAGAGGGACTTTTTTTTTGGGAACTTCTTGCTTGGGATGCTTGTGGATTTTGGAGCTTGAGATTGGCTTGAGTCAAGGTGTGGAGAAATTTGAAGTTGTAGAGCTTTACTTGAGGTAGGATCTTATGTCTTTTGCTTGTGTTGCATTTATCTTAGTTGTTAGATGGGTTGCATGGTTTTGTTATTTGGTTGTTGTTGTTTGTTTTTACTCCATCCATCATATGGCATGATGGAGTTTTCGGTCTTAATGGTTCCCCTCAATAGTTGAGGTGGGGAAGTTGATTCATTTGGTTTGAATCTCCTTCCCCATTCTTGGTAAGGAAACCCCTTTGGGGTTTGAAAATCCTTCCAAGAAGGACTTGGAGAAAGGGTGGAGGAATAAGGAGGATTTTGATGGAATTTAGGAGCAATAAGGAGGGTAGGGAGATTTTTGCTTTGTGCAAGCATTTTGGAATATAATTTTTGGAGAACTTTCTCCTCTCTTCCCCACTTTTGAGGAAGAACATGGGTTCTCCTCCTTGTAAATTTTGGAGTCTTGTTTGTATGTGTCCTATTTCTATGTGCTTGTAACATTGTTAGTTCACCTCCATCTTGTGCAAGTTGTGGTTGTTGTCCTCTTTCCCATGGGCTTGGGGGAGGCTAGCATGCATCCCAACCTTGGGAGAGGCATGTGATGATTCATATGGTTGGGTGGCAAACAAGCTCTCTTTCTCCTTTCATGGTTTTGGGAAGACATGGAAGTTGGCTCTCAAGTTGGAATTAGAGGCATTCGGGCTCTCATTGTTCTTATCCTTGTGATACTTTCTTGCAATGTAACCCTCTTCGAATATAGTACGTGATAAGTTACATCTCCTTGTAAATCCTCCATTTTGTACATTTTGTATCACTTGTAAACTTGTTTTAGAAATTTTGATTAGTTGCCACTTGGGATTTAACATCCATATAGCCCAAGCTTGTGGAGGTGAAGTATTGAAGTAAATAATCTATCTACTTGAATCTTGATGTAACTCTTGTATTTATATTTACAAAAGAAACATAGTTTGTTGAAGGTTTTGTTTTCCTTACACCTTTGTTACCTTGCAAACATTGATAGCATTATGTCAAGAGAAGAAATCTGTTATTTTCTTGCACTTTCTTATTTTGTGAAAACTTAATGAATACTTGTATTAGAAAATCAATTTCACAATATGCATTCATTGTAGCATCTTCTTTTGATATATTTTCAAGCTTCTTCTCTTAGTTGAGTTACATTGTCACTGTTTTCTTTTACAATAAAGAAATAAATTGTTTGAGCATAGATTTGATAAACTAAAATAAACATATACTTTAAACTCACTATTTTAAAACTTACAAAAATGGTTTCCTTTTGTTTTATCATAGCTTGTGAAATGGATATATTACACTTTTTTGTTTTATCTTAAATGTAACTTTCGTAAGATGCACAAAGAATTTCTCATTTAATAATCATAGAAATGTAATAGAAATTGTTTTATAAAAAAATAAAGATATAGTCCATTAAATTCGAAATTTTGGAAATTGTATTTTCCTCTCATATTTGTGTATATTTCACAATACTCATACTTGTTTATATATCAACCATACAAGTCTTTTTTTTTTTTTATAATGTCTTTCTATTAGGGTTGTTATTCATACTAAATGTTGTATCCTGGAATTTATTATTTGAATCATTTAATTATATCAATTAATTTTATATATGAATGTATATTGATATATATATAGTAATCATTATATTTTTAAGCGGGTTAAGTATTAAAATAAATAAATAAGTAAATATATATATATATATACTCTGTATTGATATCAAATAAACTAACAAAAAAGAAATATACGGTATTGTTTTGTTATAAAACAGAAATATACAAAAATATATATTTGTGGGGGAAGGCCGAATCCCCCACACTGTGCATCCCACAAAAAAACAAACAAAACGGTGGGGGTCGAACCCCCCCACCCCTGCACCTCTCACCGGGCGCTTGCCCCCTCCTGCTAACCCCATCTTTGCCCACTTTAGGGCTGTCCCGCCTCCTCCCGGCCCGACTCCTCCTCCCCACACCCCTGTACCCTTGGGCCTCTTCTCCTGTCTTGCGGCCTTAGCACCCACGCACTGCCTCTCCCTTTCCCCCTCCCCACCGTACCAACCCCCGCCACACCCCTTCGCCACTGCATCTACCCCCCATCATCGCCCCACGTGCCCTCCAACCTTTACACCACCCCCGTCCACCGCCCGACCCCCCTCGACTGCGGCTCAAACCCCAATCGCCGCCTCCACACCTTGCCCCCCCCTTCATCTTCTCCAAAATAAAATAAATAAGTATATTTATATATATATACAACAACAAACAACAAACCGGATCTCCTTAGGATTCCCTCCTTAGATCCTTCCATCAACCTGCATGAAGAAACAAAGACCAAACAAAACAAATGAGGAGAGAAATGAAAAGAAGGAGAAGAAAATAGCAAAGAGAAAGTTAGGGCAATATTAGGGTATTTTGGAAATCAAGGGTCAGATTTGATTGACTGGATTAGATCTAAAGGCTCTTGTTTATTCCTACACACTTAAAGTCATGTGCCTTTTTGTGGGATTGAAAAATAAATAAAAAGGGGAGACTAAATAAGTTTTTAAAAAAGGTGGGGGTTGTAAGTTTTTAGCAAACTTTGTGCTTTTTAATTTATTCTCAGTAGAATAAAATAATCTGATTGTGTTGGATTAGGGTTTTAGGCATTTCCGGAGAAATGAATAAGTATTATAAATTAAACAATAATGGAAGGATTTAAGTAGAGCATTAGTAATTATAAATCACATTTATAAAAAAAAAAAAAAATTCCCAAAATTTTAGTGACTTCGGTTTGTTTCCGTTGTCCCAGTAGGGGCATTACACCTCTTAGCTTTGTTTCTCCAAACTTTCCTTCTTCTCACCTTTGTAGCTCTTAGCTCGATAAGTACTTTTGCATTTTTGGCCTCTCTAACACTTGATAATCATTTTACCCTATTTCAAAGCTCAAAAAAATTTAAACTAATCATAAACTTTCCACAAAATATCCACAACATCACCTTTTACCTATCTTGCCAATATTGTCCTATAGTGCTCTTAAGAACAATTCCACTAGAATGTTCACAGTTAGATGATTCTAGAGCTACCCATCAAGAAGTAAAAACACATTCCAATACCCATCAAGGAAAACATGGTCTATCCCTAATTACATAACCCAATTCCTTATTCTATTCTTGCAAATCCACTTCCTCTCCTTTCTTGCTCCTTAAGCCTTACTAACCCTATCTCAAGACACTCTCAGGCATATTTATTCATTCATAGGGATTTGAGACACAATCAAAACCTTTCTGAGCACCCATTTTCTTGTTCTAGGTGTCCCTAAATTTTCATGGCCTATGGATACGTATAAATCATACTTGTTTTGTTAACATGCCCTCACAATTAGGTCTTACATTGTGTTGGTTTCCCCCCCTAGACTATCACAAATAGCTCAAAACAGCTCATGATTTAACCCTTAGTTTTCTAAAATTCTTTCCCAATTTGTTGGAGATCTCTTTCAAGATGATGGCTTCCAAATTTTAAGTCAAGCTACAATGTTTAGAGGCTTCAAACTACAAACCACGGCCAAACCCCCGAGTGTAGTTCCTAGTAACACGGGTAAGAGGAAAATAGCTATAAAACCCTTGAAACTTCAATTCAAGGCTAGAAAATTGTCATGTAGGTCTATCTCAATGGCCTCTATGATATTTATTTACCATCAAGGCTTGATGATCACACAAATCTCCTTCCTCTCGCTTTTCCTACTTTCCTGTAAATGCACATGTCATACAAACTTCCAAGTATTTCTTCCTCTAACAATACAAACAAAAATCCTAATAATAACTATATTATCAACAAACTAGGTTCATTTATCTCCTTATAAATAGAATCAATCAAGATTTTCCTAGTATACCTTTGACACAGCTTCCACAATCACACCACATTTCTCGGTCATACACGAGTCCACAGTTGACACTTTTCTCATGGATATCTAACATACAACAAGAGGTATCAAATAACCTACCCCTTCCAATAATTCAAGCATCATTCCACAACATTTATTTATATAAACCAACTCTCTAACTCACTCGTATGCCTTCCCAAGAGCTATTACAGTCGTGCATACAATCTTTAGCTTCTTCAAACTTAACCAAAATAGGGCATTAGAGCCTTACGAGATGAGTACTCAATCAACTTATTTATATTCTAAGTTCTATTGTAATGTTCAAGACCAGAGTTTTATTACCTCATAATTGTATTACATTTAAACTCTCTCTCTCTCTCTCTCTCTCTCTCTCTCTCTCTCTCTCTCTCTCTCTCTCTCTCTCTCTCTCTCTCTCTCTCTCTCTCTCTCTCTCTCTCTCTCTCTCTCTCTCTAGTACTTGAACGCAATTTCTACCGTTAATGTTCTTTAATTTAGTTTTATCTCCTAGGTAATACATATATTATTCATATTCTACTTCTTCTCTCTCACTAATTTTTTTCATTTTCTATAAGCTCTTGGAAAAACCTCTCCATTCTTTCTATTTCACTATTTCCCTTTCTATTATTTTATACCTTGCTTCATGGGCCACTTCCATTTCTACCAATTTTTCTATGTCATAAATTTTTCTAACATTACTTTTTTCTCCCTCATTACTTCTACTTTCCATTTATCTCTTTCATTTATCTATCATTTTTCTATTAAGCTAATAATATCTAGGACAATGGATCCCTTTATTCCTTCATTTTATTCTTTATTCCAAATATATCCACCAATAAATTGCTATGTGAAATATGGGCATCTTTCATCCATCTTCTATCTATGAATATCTTTTCTACCTCTTGGTTATTCCTATTTATTTTTGGTGGTGAGGTCAAATCTATCTATGGATTATCATCCGAGTGTAGTATACTTGATTTTTTTATTTCTCTAGCTATCGCAGATTCTCCTACTTCCAAGTATGTGGGTCCTGTAAACCATGTTTCCAATTTTGTAGGAACAAAACTCATTGACCACTCCTTTTACAAATTTTAAACTAATTTATCACATCCTTTCTTCCCTTTCCAATTTATGTTTCTCCATTTTTTCCCTCCCTTGACTAATCTAACATTCTCCTCATTAACGCCCATTTATTTAACTAGTCTTATTCCACTTCTAATTTATCTTATTTTAGTGGTGCGATACTACTATTCTTCCCGACTTCCTACTTTCATTTTTTAAACTAATTTTCTTATCCTCTAATCCTTTCTTACCCCCTAATTATAAAATAATGTTAATTTCTTTAATATTTTCTTTTTTATTTTCTTAATTTATTTATTCCCGATTTATTTCCCTCAACCATAAATCCAAGTATTTTTTAAACATCACATATTTTCAAATCACCCCTCTTTCCACTGTCATCTCATATGCTCTGTCCATTAAATAAACATAATACTACTCCTTAGCAATCCCTTCTCAATTTTGAGAATTCAAATAAAGAACGAGATTCTTTCTACAAACCTATCTTATTTTCCCTTCTATAAATTTTTCTTTCTTAGCATCAAATATTTTCCAGCCTTGGATTTCCCACATAATAATAAATGATTCAAGTGTAGTCTCAAACCAAAGTAGTCAACCACATGGGTCCAAGGTTGATCTAACTCTTCAAGATTTTGAAGCATTACTTTACTCCATTAAATAGGATTCT
This sequence comes from Taxus wallichiana var. yunnanensis, assembly GCA_018340775.1. Classification (NCBI taxonomy): domain Eukaryota; kingdom Viridiplantae; phylum Streptophyta; class Pinopsida; order Cupressales; family Taxaceae; genus Taxus; species Taxus wallichiana. The sequence continues at coordinate 728,587,279 of CM031234.1, read as the reverse complement.
ATAACTGAAATATAAACCACTCATTTACTTTGGTGATTCTCATAATACAAGGGCATGATAATTTTGGGAAGGATGACTAGAATCCTTATCTTCCACCCTAAATAAATTTATTTGCAATTGTTGACACCCTAATTGAATTAATAATATCATGAATACACTAAAAGAGGATGTAAGTTTTGTTACGGGGGTTGTTATAATTAATAAAATTCCCAAAATAATAATTCGATGTAATGAACTATTACACCAAAACCTCAAGGCATTAGTGAATCCACACACCAAGATCATATCATCCCACCACTCTCTGTAGCCCGTAACTCGGGATAGATTTGAGGCCGTATAGTATGACTACGCCAAACCCTATACGAACCTCGGATGAACACCGCAATGTCGAATAGCCGCCCATTATAAGACTCAAACCTAGGTGGTCACTCTAATACCAAATGCAGTGAACCATTACAACAAAACCTCGAGGCATTAGTGAATCTACACACCAGGATCATAACATTCAATATTAGAACAATTTTTTAATAATTAAAACTATTAATAATGATATGTTATAATTAGAAAAACATAATAGGAGAGATTCACTTATTTGTATAGAATGAAGCGGGAGATATCTAGGTGTACAAACTAGATAAACTAGGAATACTAAAAATTAAGGTTCTTTGTTTCGAGAGTGTAGCTTGAAAATACCTGGTATGGAACTATAAAAATATACCATGAATTTTTTTATAGTCTTGACCCTTTTGTATGGTTTTTAATGTTCTCAAATTATGGCTATTTAAGTTCTTATTCCCTTTACTAGCATGGAAATGGATGTTGTTTTCAAACCCTAAGTGTCGCATAGTTATTAAAATGTCAAAATAATTTGAATCAAACTCAAATGTTAACCATAGGTGGTATACCCGACAAAAATTTATTGTCTTGGTTGAAGTATAATATGTCCACTTCCTACATTAGCACTACTCCAAATATGCCTTAAACCACATGTAGTTCTCCACTTAAAATGTGATAATCTATTTGAATGCAACGAATTTGAAAAATTGATGCACTTTGACAATGCTTTGGATGATTTTTATCTTGCAAATACATTGAATTGGTATCTTTGGATGCTTGGAAATGAGGTAATTTAGACTCCTTGAATTGTTTGAGTAATTTAAAACTCTAGTAGTTACTTCACTAATGAATGTGTATTACCTTTGGTGAGATTTAGAGAGCCTTGAGTTCCTTTTGTGTTAGTATTTGTAATGAGATCTCATAAGAGTGTTAGGTAAGTAAATGAATTGATATTAACTTTTTTATATAGGGTTTTGAAGGTAATTATTATGACAAGGACAACCCAAGATGGTAAAATGATCCAATAAATATAATCAAAATGAAAGAAAAATTGGAGGATGTGTCGTTGCGGGGCCTTACATGTGGGCCAAGAACAAATTCCACATCCTGACTATATTGTATAGTTTTATACAAGGTGACATTACATGTAGTTTAAAATACTTATCATGATAAGAAGAGGTGAAATATAAATTTTAATCATTTATATCAAAATGTGACAACACATCATTGTGTAGAATTAAGCAAGTTCAAAGAGAGAGCATAAGATGTTTTGAGAGGGAAAGAATGTGGATATTTATCTTCACAAATGAGAATTATCACACCTAATTTTTTCAAAAGATAAATTTCCAAATTTGAGTGTCTACATTTCCCCCTTCAATTATGAAATTAAAATTACATTCTTAAAGAAAAATATACCTGAGTGTGTAGACACATTTTTTATTTTCTTCTATTTATTATGTCGTTCATATGTGTTGGTGTTGGCATGTTGCATATTGAAACCTGAAACACAAATTTTAGTAAATGTATATAGTATAAATTGAACTATAAATTAAATGTGAATATATAATTTGAACTTGCACAAAGTGAAATAAAATATTGAAAACGTGGAAGGAATACACATATTTTTTATGCGGAGGGAAGAACTCTTGTTTCTTTACTTACATTTGGAGTTTCAGATTGTATTTTTGAAATTGACAAGGGATTGGGGTGATAGGTCCCCAAATATTCTGAAAGATGAACTAAATTATTGGGTGCATGAAATCAATGCCCCATGCCCCCAAAACCTCGTATATGTAATCGAAATCAGTATACTAAACTAGAGGAGTGAAATATTCATGCCCCTATAAAACTAATCTAAAATGTGTCAACCGAGTATGAAACTCTTTCACAAAATTGCATCTATAAGTATAAATCTAAAACTATATAAAAATCCATTGTGACTATCCCTAGGAAAGAAATGTGTAGGAGACTAAAGAACATTTGTATAGTCCCGACTATTATTTACATTTTTAACTTGTGTAATTTTCTCCCAATTTCTATTTCTTAAGATATTTATGAGGACTTGTTCCCTATGAAAAATTATACATGAACTCATTAATGTGTCTATAGGTGTATAATATACCCCAATGAATTGTCCCTTATTTGAGGTGTGTGTGATAAAGCATTTGAGCACACAAACCAAAAGAAAATATGTGCAACCTTGTATGATAAGTCATATATGTTGCATATGAACACATAAAAGGTTATAGTGGTGGCCACCAATGAGATCCAATTCCTAAAAATGGGATGCACGTGGTGGATACCATGGTGTGCAAACAAAATAGAAACTATAATAGTAGTAGTGACAAATCATGTATAATAGAACAAGAAAAGAGACATAATAGTAGTCAATTGAGAAAATAGAAGAAATATTACATAGAAAAAATAGTCACAACAAGGCATGAATATGAAAACATGGGAGACTTTTTGTTTCAAAAGACAAACAAGGCACTTAGGCCACATATAAGAGAAGAAATTTCATACAATAAAGTCATAGAGCCATAAACATGGGACACCCAAGGTGTCTAAATACACTCAAGGCACCCGGGTTGCATATAATGAAGTAGAAAAGTAGTAACACAAACAAGTAGAAAATATGCATACTAAAAAGTGATGTGAAACAATGATAAAAGCATCATAGTAAGTAGTGAAAAAACACATAAAGCAAGATATATTGGTGTTGTACAAGACGTGTGTTAGTCATGTTAGCTCAAAATATAAAATGTACACAATATATGTAATCAAGAATAATGAGGAAATAGAAATGAATTATAGTGAAATAATAACACATATATAGAATGTATAGTACATGCCCCCAAAGGATATCAATATATGGGAAGGTATATGCCAACACCTATCATCATGTAATGCTCTATGTATGTCATGCAAGTACTCTTAATATACCCCATGAATGCATGTTTGTAAATAGTATATAGATAATATATGTTATCAATCAAACCATACTTGATAAACAACATATGTTGTGTAAAGTGATAACAATTCAAGATATGTGTATAGGTTATGGTTTTATATTTTTTTGTAAATAAGTTAATTTTTATCTGTTTTTGAATTTAACTATGTACACGAGATAGGGGTAGTAGAATATATATGAAATTATTTCCTCATAAGGAGGTGAATCAAATCTTGAATAAAATGGAGGTTTGGGCCTCAACTATGTCAAATAATGATGCTCATGTTTAAGTGGTGTAGAAGCGATAATATGTTCCATATAAGTCCTAAGAGGACAACCCGATGGACTAGATCCATGAGAAGTATTTTTGATAGAAAATACATGTGAGAATGACCATAAGAGTGAGATTTACTAGAGGTTACACATGCACTAGAAGACCTATAAGGAACCCAATAAGGGTGAGAACCACTAGAGATAGCATGTAAAGTATGAGACCTAGTGGATAGCTAGGAGTAGGAGTGGAAACTATAGAAGGATGACTAAGAAAAATAGGAATAGGAACCTCAAAGGAATTCCCCATTTACGAAAACTTTTTTTGATGAGTAAACTTGAAACATTGGTGTAATATAGATGGAATATCCCTAAGATCATGTAACTAAGGATTACCAAAATGCATGTCATCTAAGATAAGAATTTAGGCCACTAGAAATGGGACTTGTGTAGTAACAAAGTCAATTGTACTATGCGGAATAATTTATCCAAAGTCAAGATTATAATTATGTGTGATTGTTTTTTTAGCATATCCAAGAGAGAAAAGTATCTTGAAATTAAATAGATTATGCTTGTTATGTGGATCGACCAAAAAATTGTGTATATGTACTTGATTAATATATTTGCAAATATAAAGAGTATTTGAGACAATAGTTTCATCCATATAAAAGTCATAAAAATAAATAACTAGTGGATAAGGTGGCATCAAAATGAAAGTGTTAATCATTACATCCAATGGGTGATCATAAGGAGGAGGTGGTACCGTAAGATGATCATTATGCACTTTCAAAGTATATTCATCAGTGTTATGATTAGGAAGTAGATCATTGAATATTTTTATCTTTTCATTATCATTAGTAGGCTTAGAGGATTTAGTGGGCTCATCCCATTCAATTACATTTGTATCAATAAGATCTTGTATAACATGAAGAATATTGATACATCAATTAGTGAGGTGACCAATACATCTATGATAGTTGTAATAAGAATCAACATAAAAATATTACCATGAGGCTTTCTCACATCAACCTCAAGTGATAGAGGAAAAGAAATGAAATTACACTCAAGTAACTATTTAAAAATGATGTGTAGCACAAGGTAATTGCATAAATTACCTTCATGGATTTTATAACTACAACTTAGTAGATTGAGTTACGACATTAACAATATCTTTAGTAGGGATATTATTTTCATTAGTCTTGTGTTTGAATGTAAATTTTCTTAGAAATTTGGCTTTATGTGTAGTAGATGTGATATCAACATACTTAATCTTATTCATATGTAGTAACTTGGCTTCACATTATTTCAGTGTATGACATAGATGATCAAATGAGGAAAAATATAATAATATTGATTCTTTCAAAGGAGAGAACAATCCTTAGGTACATAAATCTTGAAGTTGATTATTATCCAGAATATTTTTCATTTTAGTAAGCATAGTCTTATTTCATAAAACATAATAATTGATGTTCTCATTATACCCTTTCCGTATTTTAGACATTTTAGTATAATAAAAATTTTCCCCAATATTGTTAGAAATTTGTGTAAGAAATTGGTATTCCAAAGTGGTAAACAACTAAAAATAATGTGTATGGATATCATATAACCACTGTAAATAAAATTCCTTTAGAATTATAGGAAAGATGTTGGTAAGTAATAAATCATTAAATGTATAGTCAAAGTAAGCAACATGGAACGATCAAATATGTTATATGGGATCACCCTTGCCATCATAAATAGGTAGCTTAGGATCAAAAAAACCAAGAGGTAAATGATGAGAAAACACTTTGGGTGTAAGTGGTTTATAAATAAATTGAGCAGAATATATAACATGAGAAGAAACAGATCCACCTTGTTGTAATTGTAAGATTTGAGCTTGTAAATTATAAATAAGGGTTTTAAGAGCTTGGTACTAGAATAAGCAACATGTAAACCATTTTGATTGCATGTAGGAATAGAATTAGTATTAGGAATGGACATAGAGAAAATGTGTGTTGGAATATTAGGTGTCCTCATTGATGTAAGCATTGTATATGTAGAAATAGTAGACCTCTCTATATTATATAGTGTAATATGTTGAAGTTGTTCTCATGTAGCATATAGACGAATGTCAATATTAGTGTGATTATCTTATAAAACATGTGTAATATGTTGTGCCTCATCCTCGGGAAGGTCATGGGAATTATTTTTAGATTCAATATTAGATCCTTCACCTTGTACATGTTTGGTGATAATAGTGGAAATGAAATAAGAAAAGATGTCAACAATAGAATAGTAGTTATTAGTAGGTACCATAGTGTCACATTGTGTACTAACATGAGGGGAAGTATCTTAGGGGTACCCTTTTTACACAAAGCATGATCATGAATGTGACTAGAGGGATAATATCTCATAATAGGGTAAGAGAGAGAACCCCTAGGCTTAAGGAAAAGATGATAAAAGAGTTTAGGGTTGATCATGATGATATAAAATAGAAAGATATCACCAAGAGAAAAGAAGATGATCATAAAGAAGGTAACCCTAGGGAAACTATGGTTTTAACAATATATATTCAATTTAAGAGTTGGTTTGACCAAATGTTTACACTGATTGAATTAAAAATAATATGAATACACTAAAAGAGGATGTAAGTTTTACTATAGGGGTTGTTCTAATTAATTAACTTCCAACATTAATCATTCAATATCATAACAACACAATAACGCTTATAACTATTTATAATGATATGTTATAAGGTACAACATAAGAGGAGAGATGCACTTAGTTGTATAGAGTGAAACATGAGACATCTTAGTACATAGACTAGATAAACTAGGAATACTAAACACGAAGGTGCTTCCTTTCGATACTTTAGATGGAAAACTCCCCTGGTATGGAACAATACAATTCTACTAGAAATATTTGTATGATTTTGAACATATTGTACAATTTTGAACATACTCAAAGTATGACTTTAAAAATATATATACCCTTCATTATCCTAGAAATGTACATCGTTATCAAACCCTAAGTGTTGCAATTGTGAAACCATCATAATAAATTGAATCAAACTCAAACCCTAATCATGGGTGGAAGACCTTGAAAAAGGATAAGTGTTTGGGTTAAATTGGAATATGTGTACCACCTACATTGGCACTACTCTGAAGAGGCCTCAAATCACACATATTTCTCCACCTAACATGTTATATTTATATGGATGTAGCTAGTTTGGTAACTTGAACTACTTTGATAATGCTTGGGATGAATTTACTCTTTACCAATACATTGAATTGCTATCTTTGGATGCTTTGAAATGAGGTAAATTTGACTCCTTAACCTGGTTGAGTGTTTCATAACTATAGTAGTGACTTACCTAATGAATGTGCATCATCTTTAGTGATATTAAGGAAGCTTTGAGTTCTTTTTGTCTTAGTATTTGTAATGAAATCTCATAAGAGTGGAAAGTAAGTAAAAATTGATATTGAATTTAATATTTAGGGTTTTAAAGGTAATTTGTTAAGAAAAGGTTCACCAGGATAATGAAATGATCCAACAAAGATAATTAATTTGAAATTAAATTTGGAGGATGTTTCGATCCTCAGGACCATACTGGTGGCCAGAGCATGATTCTACATATTAACCATACCATATGGTTTTGGATAGGGTGACAATACGTGTAGTAAAAATATTTATCAAGATAATAATAGGTAAAATACTAATTGTGTGCCTTTATATTTAGAATGTGATGACACATCAATGTGTAAAATTAAGCAAGTTGAGAGAGATCGTACTATGTACTGAACGGGGATAGAATGTGGATATTTTTCTTAACAAAATAGCATTGTCACAATTAACAATTTCAAAGGGTAAATTTCCAAATTTGAGTGTCTACAAAAACTTACATGTAATTATATCCTACCCTATTTACCTCATGTTGTAGAAAAAAAATTATTTTTTCCTCCCACTAATTTTCCAGTTCATGTATTGGAAGCTTCTAAAGAGTAGTGGATATCTAAGGTTAGATATCAATTAACCATTCCTTGGATCAAACACAAAATTTTGGAATACAATATATGTTATTTTTTAGTTAATTATGTCATTATTTTAGTTAGATATTATGTACACACCTTAGTAGATATGATATATTAAACATAAACAATTAACACATGTGTAAAATGAAATTTGAAGTAGGATTATGAATTCTAGCATAAAATATACATAACATTAATTAAGATAATGTAGAGAAAAAAATCCCTACTCTATTTCCATTTTGTTCATATATCTCAATATTTTGTAGACACTCATTTTGGTAAATCTTGTCTTGCAACAATACAAATTGTACAACACACTTGCACTAGTCCACACTTGCTTAATTTGACAAATTATCATATCTCTACCTACATCCCACTCATTATTTTTGGAACACACAACCAATATGTTTTCATAATGGTCATATTAGTCAAACAAATCAGGCTATACCCTTGCATATCACAATTCCAACCTTGATCATCCACACATGCATATGGAACTATAACAGATAGGGAGGTCAATAGCACCCATACGATACGGTCTATCCTATCTGATCTAGTCCCTCTCCCCAACATAGATTTTCTTAATTCAAACATCTTTAGTACACTCCTATTCGGTCTTATTCAAGTTTTCCATCTCTAGAATGAATATTTAGGTAAGGCATTCATCTCTTACTAAAGAGGACACCATACACACTTAACACCCAAAGTCCTAATGAGAAAATAATAAGATAAATCACAAGCAAGCAAAATCCAAGTCTCCCTTGATTTTTAATACATTTTTCACATCCATCTAGGGTAGTCCTATACTCAAATCTACAAGTAAAAAGATGCATTACCAATGTCAAATCAATCTAGGGAAATAATCAAGTACAATCCCATTATTTCAAGATCGTGGTTATCAATTTAGTTGCATGTATTCTATATATCACATTCTAGGTGAGAATGGCGTGTGGTTTGAGCCCTATTTAGAGTAGTGGTGATGTCAATGGTGCTCGGAGGTGACCATATCCCACCTAATGTTTATTTTATAGGAATCCCTCACCATCTAGGGTTTCTAAAGTTTAATCACCTATATAACGAGCATCACAAAGTGTCAAAGATCCAAGTTTTACATAGGAGTAGATCAAGGAACAATATATAGACCCAGAAAGTATCAAGAGAAGAGAGTAGAAAATGACATGAGTTTAAGGAAAGGTCCATAGTGGGGGTACACTTTGGCATGTATCATCCAATTTTGTCCATGTAGCTTCACAGGCATAATTTAAAGACAAAGATAGATCAAATCATTTCCAGCCATCTTCAATTAGAAAACCAAACCAGATCAACACAAAAACTAGAATATTAGCTAATTCATCTTCTTTTCCTCATTACTAGTGCTATGTTTTATTATCTAGCATTGTTTAGCCTTGTTTAATTATTATTCCTAATATTGTTGCAATTATCCTTGGAAACTAGTTGATTAGGATAATCTACCATTAGTTACTACCCCTAGAGATATTAACCATTTAGGTTAAAACATTTGGTGAGCGACATTGTATGATGTGCATCATATCTATTTTTATTTCTCCTTAATCATTTTTCCAAACCGTAGTGACTCTAGATTTTGAATCTCATGCCCAATTCGTGTAGTGGCGGTTTAGTTCTCAACAATATCTTGAGCTCTCGACCCATACTTGTAAACATCCCAAAACCATGGCCTCCTCAATACCTATGGATGAAAACCCCTATCTAATTATACTCAAGTATTCTTAAAATACATATGATAGCGAGCATTCCTATTATGAAGATACTAATGTTTAATAAGTATAAATTAATGCTCTATCCTAATTCCATACTCAGTTGCACAATAATCCAAGTAATGTAAACCTAATTCTTAATTTATTCTAAGCTACAAAAACTTCTCATGATAGGGCTTCATATGAGATCATGCTTCAAATACTAGGTTCTTCCTCTATTTTCACATCTTCCATTCCCAATTCTTCTCTTCCCACCTCCATGGGAGCATCAAGTCTTAATGTCTCCATTTCCATGTCTACCACTCATTTTTTATTCTCCTTTCATTTCTCATATTCAACTAAATTCTTATTCTAGCACCCATTTCTTATAATATTTGGTGCATGAGCTATAATCCAAATTTCTTCAATTACAATGTGGTGCCACTATATACTCTATTTCTATAAATTCTTCACTTCTTCTACACACTCCTCTTACACCTAAATTTGCATCTTACCCCCTTCCTCCTGCTTTTGTTTCACATAGATTTCCACTTTTAAATTGTATGGAAGATCCACAAGAGCATATGAGATCATTTCATGTTTTTTTCTTAGATTATGCTTTCGATGATACATTATTAAAAAAATTGTTTCTAGAAGTTTACAAGATTATGCATTGATAATGGTTCTATGATTTTCCTGTTCATTCTGTACGATCTTTTACTCCATTAGAAAATCAAATTTTGGCACATTTTTCTATTAATATTGGTACTAAAATCTCATATGCACAAATGGCTAAAATGAAACAAGGACCTAATGAGAACCTTAGTGACTATGTTCTACATTATAAGACCAATCTTACTAAAATGAAAAATTTCCTAGATTATTTTGAGTTGTAAGACCTCTTTTTGTAAACACTACTATCCAAGAGTCATTCATATTTGATACCTTTCGTTCCTTTGATCACTTGTGTCATATCCTTAAGGATTATGAAGGAAAGATAATTTCCATGGGAAAAATCAAATATATTGATCAAGATTATAATCAATCTCATGTTAAATTCCAAATTAAATCTACTTTCAAGAGTAAACCTATGAACCAAGAGATGAGGCCAAATCCATCTTTAATGCAGTGTCCCAACCAACAAAGCTCCAACTTCAAGCTCCTTGACAACATTTTACTAAATTTCCTATACCACCTCGAGTAATGTTGCAACAACTCCTTACTAGTAACCTTATCTCTCTTCCTCCACCTTCCGAGTTGGATCTTATTAATCCTTAATTCAAGAACTATGATGAAAAATCATAATGTGACTATCATCGTTGTAATGGACACTCTACCGATCAATGATTAAAACTTAAATATGTAATCAAAGACTCAATTTATTCTGATGTTATTGAATGGGATGAGTACGTTGTATCTAAACCTACCAATGATAATGTTAAGCTTAAAATATTCAATGGTTCACTCCCTAAACATGAAAAATCTACACCGACGTAATCGCTAACCATGCTTATAGCATATTTTTACCTCCTTTGTCCCCAATATTCCTTTATACTTTATTGTTGGCACTAATACCACTTCACCACCCATCATTACCTTTACTAATGCAAACTTTCATGCTTCTTTCAAATCTTCCAAGCTTCACATTGATGCTTCTATTGTCAATCATGCTCTTAATAATGTAATGATCAATCCCAATTTTAAACATAACACTTTTTCACTCCCTCTTCTAAGAACTATTGGCTTTCTATTATCACAAATAAAGCTAAATTCACCTACCTCCTATGTGAATATAACTCTTCCCATCACATTTTGGCCTCTCATTATTTGTGTACCATTTCTTGTTACATTATAAGTCAAGCATTGTGACATGGTCTTAGGTCTTCCTTAGATTAAGGCTACCTGGGTTATCCCATCTATTGTACACTAACATGTCAGTTTTATACATGAGCATCAGTGATAAGGTATACCCCTAGGGCCCCCTTAATATTATTCCTCAATTCTCACTTGTCCCTACAACTAGTGTACCACCCACTTCAATCATCCTTATGTCTAGTCCACCTACTATTACAAGAACTCCTACATCCAACAATGATATTCTTATGGATTTGACACACACACATAGTACTAGTCCCATCATTTCACCTATAGATACTAACCTACCTAGATCTCCTCAATTATCAATACCCACCACTCACTTTCATTGTATATCTAGGTTTCATATACCTCAACATAGGACTACACCATCACACAGGTTCATGATACACACTAAACATCTACATCTCCTCGTAGGTCTTTGTCTCATGCCCCATGGTACAATTATTTAGACTATAACATTCCTCTACACACTATCCCACACATGGTCTCAGATGGCACTCGCGCTTTGACTCCCGATCACATACTTCCTTTGTTCACATTGGTAAATAGTGGGCCTCAACTCAATATTATCATTGGCTAGATCATCTACTACTCACACACTAGGGGGCATCTAACCTTCCCCCTCATTTCCCAATGACACACTGTTTATGGGATCAACTTGACTATTGAGTGAGTGGATACATACCTAAACCTCACTTTAGGCATACAAATTAGGGGCCAACCTTAATTCCCCTCTCTGGTTACATACTCCATATTCTTCAAACGCACTAAAAATTTAAATATTCTCTCCCCTAGGGGCATTCTTGGATCACCTATTCTTCTCTTATAAGAATAGGTTTTCATCTATACCCTTATGGAGCCTAAAATTTGAAGAACAACATTCAAATATGATAAAAATTCAAAAGCATTCAAATATATACAGAAGATTCAAAACTCTTTGCATTGTTCTTTCTTGGTTGTTTCTATTGTGCACTTATATTATTCATGTTATACTTTACTTATCATGTTAGCTTGATACAAAGTATGATATATCCTTGTTCTATACACATGTACGTTCACGTGGTACATTGAGTTGAATAAAATCCACACATAGATTGTTACACGATATAGGATGTTTGATATTGCTCTCTACTAGTTCTTCCATAGCTATTAGGGGCATCCACTTTACACTTGCTCACATATGTGTGATATTATTCCAATCTTTCCTACTTTACTTTATCTTACCTCATTCACTCAATACATACATTATTTCATACTATTTATTACTCTAACATGTTAATGGGTGCTTCATGTGTAGTATCTATTTTATAGGTCACTTCCAAGTTGAGCTCATCTTCATTATATTGCTTGTTTATTGCTTTACATGTTCACTCTATTTTCTCTTGTTTGTGGGTTATGACCTATGTACTTGTTTTTTTATTACTTATTTACCTTGAGTTCCTTGAGTTTCTTATGACATTGTGAGTGGTGTCCCATGATTATGCCATATTTTTTACCAGCATTGTTCTCTATTTTCTTGTTACTAACACTTTGCTAGTTTTTCTATTGTATTGTTATGTATGTGACATGGTATACACCATGTGAAATCCCCCTTTCCCCCTGCACGAACCCTACAACACATGTGCACATCATCTATAGGTTCTCTTGTTTGGGCCACTCTCTTGTTTGGGCCACTCTCACATTACTCTATCTCATGCACCCCAAACAAGGGGCAACCATCAGTGATATTTCACCCTAAAAACAATTCAAAATCAGAAAACATAATAACATGTACAAAATTAAATAGGTCAAATGCTTATAAAATGTCTCAATAAAAAAATTTGGTCAAGAAATACATAGGGACAAAACCATAAAACAATTACCATAGCATATGGATGTTATGGGTCATTCCATATGCTTCTGTCCTAGGGAATATTTAATAATTTTCTCATTTAGTATATTTTCTTAAGGACATCTACATGCCTTTCACTCAATTTCAATGACAGGATGCATGGTACAAATCAGGTTATAGTGGAACCAAGGGTACGTACAAGCTAGCATTTCCCGGTACATTGTGTCATAATTTGTAAATCAATTGGGTTTGTGTTCATCTACAATGGCACTTATCTATGGGTCTTAGGAAGTGTTGAGGTGATTGTTATCTTCTTAGGCTTGACTTCCCATTTCTCATATTTTTTAGAGGAATGCGAAGTAATTAAAATGATCCTCATAGATTTATCTTCACCATGCATAGTGTATTTGCACTTCTTTTAATTATCCTTAGCACATTCCACTTGGGGACTGATTTCCCCAAACACTTCCAACGGAAATTTTAGCGAACCTCCATGGAAATGGTAGTGGGAGTACTCTCTCCCCCTCTCTTGCAAAACTATCATGTGTACTCTTTCCATTTTTTTTTCTTTTCTATTTACATATTGCTATTTTCATACTAAGTTCAAGATTTTTATGTTAAAGTTTGATTTCATATACTATGGATAGTGATTACACTATTTTCTCTCTGAGATACTCATCCTAGAAAAAAAACACACTTAAAATGAAGATAAAGTCCTAACACAAGCACAAGGTACTATAAGAAAAGACAAAGTGTGTCTACACACTCGGGTGACTTTTCCTTTAAGAACGTAATTTTCAATTCCATACTTAAAGGGGGAAAATGTAGACACTCATTTTGGTAATTCATGTCTTGCAACAACACAAATTGTACAACACACTTGCACTATTCCACACTTTCTCAATTTGACCAATTTTTGTATCCCCAACAACATCCACTCATTCTTGTTGGCACACACAACCTATTTGTTTTCACAACGGCCATATAATCAAGTTATACCATCACATATCACAATTCCAACCTTCATAGCATTTGCACATGTATCTAGTACCATAACGGATAGGGAGGACCATAGCACTCATACACTATAGCCCATCTTGTTTGTTTTATTCCCTGTAGACACAAAATCTATGCACTTCAAGTAAATATCTAGGTCCTCAAGCATACCGATGTAGACATGAGTCCTAATCAATAAAACTAGTGGTTGACAACTCCTTTTGACCTTTTGGTTTCTTTATCTCTTACACTTTATTGTTTCTGAGCTTGATTGAACATCCTTTTAACTTTACACATCTTACAGTTCTATCAAAACTTGACTAATTTACCTTTTGATGGCCTCAACACTAGCACCCAATTAGGAAAAAAGCACCCATGTGCTCTGTCCCTCCTAGTGCTCATGTCCCTATCTTTTTCTTCTTACTCTTTTGGGTCCCTTTCACTTCTTGGTCTCCTTTTAATACTTTGGGCCGCCCTTGTTATCTCTCAAAATTTCACCTGGTTGAGAGATGACAGCAGAGTTTCTAAGTTTGCTTTGATCTCTCATTTTCGTAGATACAATGGAAACACCTCATGTCTATGGGTATACCTATTGTTGAGGTGAGTCTCGTATCAAGGTTAGTTCCTTATTGATGTATCCTAAACTAATTTTTGGGGTTTTAAGGGTAAAAAGATGATTGTAACTGAAATTGAAAATGGGTGATACACCAAACTTGTTGAGGGCTTTGACTGAGTATATGCACAATAAAACTGAGAATGAATTTTAGATGCACGAACCAATGGTTTTCAGTAGAATATTAAGGCAAAAACACTTATGTATTGAGGGATAAATCACAACAACACAACAAGATAAACATGCACACTAAGATTATGTAGAAAATACTAGATTTGCAGCAAGGTAAGATGATTAATCAAGGGAATTTACATTCATAAGAATTAATAAAGAGATACACACCACTACAAATAATTGGAAGGAAAAAATTAGTTCTCATTCAAGGTAAAACTGGCAGAAAATTGCTTCAACACTCCTATGTCCAAAATTCCTCCTTTGTGCTTTTTGCTAATGCACACAATATATAGCAAAATTATTCACCCAACCCATCCTAAAAATAGGCTAAAATTTGTACTCGCCCATGCATGCTAATTTTACCCCTTTATCATGAATAAATAAAGGAATAAAAATAGACATGTTGATTATAATGAGGCATTAATAGCCTTAGTTACAAAATAAATTCCAGTCAAAGTGTAGTTGACTGATCTATTTTTAATAAACTTGGATGAATAATTTAGCTAATAATAGTTCTTGCTTGTTGTGCAAGTCTTCTCCAATGTGCATGCAATCTTTGTCTTCTTCTGCTTGATGTGACACTTGCAATTTGATCCACTTGCAATGATAAATTTGACACTTTTACAATTATGTCCCCTTGGATGCACATGCAAAAATAATATCCTTGTGTAATAAAAAATAAAACCATCATCTTATTACTTAGCAAAGCATTCACCCAATGTGTGGGGACCACCTGCAGGTATGTGCAAGAAAATAATACCCTTATTTTGTGAAAAATAAGGTAATTATCAAAAGGGTCTTCATGATCTTTGATGTTGACATCTGTGCACTTCTTTGTTGTTCTATATTTTAGTGGATGACATGCCAAACATACTCCTTTTCATGATCCATGTGATGATGTTGACCCTAGGTATATGCACTCTTATTTGTCTTATCTCTGGTACAAAGGCATTTTATAAAAATTGAGGTAATAATTCACCTTCTGTAGCACACCATCATGGCCACCTTTTTATTCAATGATATAGACAAAGGTCAAGGGTATGAAATAATAATCAAATCCATTCTTGGACATGTGTCGGCCCCCTTTGATTCTATGATTGCACATATTATGTAGGGCTCCTTTGTATAGTTTGTGGCATGTATATCATTGGTCCCTTTTGATCATTTGAAGTTTATCTTTGACCATATTCTTTGGCCCCCTTTTGAATAATCATAACATGTATATACCTTTTGGGACCCCTTTTTGATTAATCATACCATGCATAACAATGTTTTACCTTTTGATTAATCATTGGTTGTCAAGAATTGATTTTCAAGGAACTAAGGTTTTGGACCTTAATCAAGGTCAATGTAAACAATGGTTCAAATAATTGGGTTGGCCCCCTCTCCACGATGACTCAACCCATTTGATGATTATGTCGATGGTTTTGTGGCTAACTATGGTTAAGTTTCACTATAACCACGAGTTATGCATTGATCCTGAAGATCAACCTTATTCGTTGATCCGTGTACCGATGTAAATTTGGATGTTGATCTTGGAATCTGGTAGATGGGGGTAGTTGTGATCGTATTAATTGGCATTTTTTCTTTGGTAGTCATTCATTATGTTACATGAACTAATCTCCATTGTCGATATGTGAATGGTTTACATTAATCTTGATGACTACTCATGTATGTTGATTCTTGTACTATTTTTGAATCTAGAATGTTGATCTTTAACCAAACCGATCAGATTAATTGGAAGTTTGGTTGAGTTTGGGTGATGGGAAATCTTATATCCTCAACACACAATAATGGGATCTGTGAGTCTAAGGAAAAGAAATCTCTCCTAACTTGAATTGGTGTAATGGATCGTTTAGATATAATAGTTGCTCGGAGGCTCCAATCAATGTCGAGCTCTGTCGAGATCCTATCTATTGGTTGTTGGATGCGTGGAAAGTGACTATAGGTGCTTCGTGTATATTTCTAGACAAGGTCATGAAAGTGGTAGTGAGAGGTGTAGTGGATTTGTAGGGAACTATGGGTGGTTTTTTTGGTCTAGCCCAAAAAATATTAGCTTGATTGGCTTCTATATTTAATATGGAAAATTGTGTTATGATATCCGGTGGGAGTGGTGAAGATCTAAATACCAAGCGTACGTAAACTGGTGTCAATATTTAATTGATTAGCAGGCCCGTTGGGTTGTGGGACCTGGGGATCACAACCATGAGTTTGTGGTTGTTGTGGACCTATTATGGTCATGTGAAGAATCAATCTCTTCTTCCGACTATCCAATAGTCATAAGCCTTTTTCAGCTTCTATGTTTAATACCAGGAGTTGTGTGATCTTCTCAGAATACCTTACGGGTGTTCTAGCAACTTGTATACGTAAGCCTGTGTCTATGTCAATGAGAAGGTCTCCTGTGTTTGGCTGTGGAACTAATGAATCACAACCAAATATTTTCTCTCTTTTGGGTTCTTGTATGGTCATGTGGATATCCTATCAAGGCAATCTATAGTTGGGTTGATTTGACTAGAATGTGTATGCTTTGTCATCTTCAATATTCAATTCTCTCAATTGCTCACTAACTGCTTGTGGGTTTGTTGTTGTTTGAAAGACGTGAATTCTAAGACCTTGATCTATATCCATTAATGTTGTGAAGAGATTTGGCTGAGGTATTACGGTTTGAATACGTAATCCCTGGGCTCTCTGGGTCCCGTAATTGTCATGCAAGAGATAACCAAACTTAACTGAAAGAAATAAACTAATTATGAAAGATATATCTACACTATGCTTATATTCTTTTTTTTTTGTATTTTGAAGATATGAGTTTGAATGAAATTTAAAGAGAGACTATTCTAATATATTAAGATAATGAACAATTAATCTAATAATGGAATTAAAACAAGTAAGTAGCCAGATGTAGCTATTTTCCTGTGCATTTGTGAATTTATCCTAAATATTAAATAACTAACTAATTTAATTGAAAGACCTTCAATCTTACCTCAGAAGTGAGGAATAAATCACAACTTCTTAGAAGCTATCATTCCCCATAGCTTCCTGGTAATATTGAAAGAAAGCTTAACTGAAATAAAATGATTTTCTATTCTATTTGATATATTGTAACTACAACTTTGACAATTCAAACCTGGATTTTACAGAACAGTGGAAAATCTAGTTGTATTGTGACTTGTCCCCTCAGTGTGATCTCTTCATTCCTTCGTGTTCTCGTGAATCCAGAAAAGTGGGAATGTGATAGCGGCAAGGAGAAGATGTTCAAATAGTGGCAGCTTGGATGTAAGCCAAACAAAATGCAAGTAGGAGAAGGATAGTGCAAGAGAACAGAGCTTGACTATGTGATTCCTAGCGGGATTATTACAGGGATACAATACAAGCACACCTGAAAAATCTCTAGGATCTATACTTCCTGTGAAAAACAACAACCTATAATTCTAAGTAGAATCAAGATTCAAATGGACATGATCTAGAACCAGAACTATGGAGCCTTGAACTGAGAGGTGAAAGCTTTACAAAATCTAAACTTGTTGAGACTTATTGAAGAACTTTCAAAACACATTGAATAATAATTCATAGAAGGAGAGGGGCCATTTTCTTGTAAACAAGCTTGGTATTTATAGCACTTTGATTTACTAGAGGGTAAGTTTGAATTGAACTCTTCTATTATAAAAAAAGAGGAATTACTATTTACCAGGTGGCTAAAACTTAAATGCAAGCAAGAGTGGTTGAGAAATACGAGCGCCACTTGATTTTTACGTTGATGAAAGTGTCAGAAAGTTTTGGAAAATGCATGCACAGGACCACCACCCTGTGCAAAGGTGGTGAGAATTTTAGGACCACCACCCTATCTGGGTGGGTGGTCACGGACCACCACCCCAGCAGAGGTGGTGGTCCTATAAACTAAAGACCAAAATGCAAGGAAAGAGAGGAACATGGGGTTAGAATAAAGCATGTGAAGGTTGGATAAGGCATTTTAGGATGAAAATGTATACTCAAGTGTGCTTTCTAGATTCGAACACCTTGCGAAGAGATCTGAATCATCATTGGGGTTTCTGTAACCTCTTTTTGGCGTAGTACAATACATACAATTTTGGGTACGTACATATTGCCCCCTCGAGAGAAGTGTTTTAGCCATGAAGGGGCATAAAATGGTGGGTCCGAGTATGGTGGTCCCAAAATGGGGAGTTAGAAGCTATACCTGACATACCTGTGTGTCGCAATGTCACCATCTAGATTCCCGCTATCTGTAAAATGAAAAGAGGACTCAAGTGTAGATAGATAAAAAAAAAAAAATAAATACTAAATTAAAATGAAATGAGGACTTACCATTTGCACATGGGGATAAGAACTTACCTCCCTTCGGTGCTCCAACTCTGTGAAAGAACATTCAAAACAAGGTTAATATATATATATATATATATATATATATATATATATATAATGAGCTCATTTTCCTATTCATTTGCATGTATCGATTTGGTAATTTTTGAGCTGGGACCCACGGTAACCATTTTTGATGAGAGTGTAGTCAAAACATTCATTGTGAGATGTGATCATGCCTCTCGAGAGTAGGACATCGACCCATGAAGTCTCAGGTTAGTTTTTCTCAATTCATTGTTTTTAAACCTAAAATATAAAAATGTTGAAATCTTTGTCTTGGGGGGTTATTTTCAAAAATCTTAGTGTTAAATGAGTCTCTAGGGGGGGCCCATAGGGTAGGATTTTATTTCACTCAAAATGGTGTATTTTTTACTATTTTTAGGCATTTTTAGGGCTTTATGGGTGCATGCCAATCGAATGGCATAGGACCACCCGCCTACTGCAGAGTGGCGGTCATGGGACCGCCGCCCTATGATGGTGGTGGTTGCAGGACCACCGCCCTTAGATGGTGGTGGTCATGGAACCACCGCTCTGCACGTGGTGGGTTCTGGATAGAAAGAGAAAATAGATGCCTTAGTTAATTATTTTTGCATTTTTGACATTTTTCTATGTTTTTGATGAGCTTATCTATTGGATTATGTTGCTAACTTGCTCTTTTTCTCTATTTTGGGTGGATGCGAAGAAGGAGGAGTACATTAGGTGGAGCAGAGAGAGAGGGAGTGTGATGGCTCTCGACAGTGTTAGACATGTTGACCCAGAGTAAGAGAGAGACACTTTGCAGAGGGCCGATATTTTGAGGATTTCACAGGTTCCTCATGTTGCTCCTGCTAGTCACATATTGTGTGACTTATTCTCATATTGGGATGTGGACAGAATACTTTCCGGTTTAGGTGTTAGGGGTGAGTGGACTATCACCCTGGAGGATGTTTATCATATATTGGGGGTTTCGATTCTTGGGAGGTGGTTGTCTCTTAAGACAACAGGATCCAGGTCTTAGATGGTTCAGTGGGCTACTTATATGGGAGATGTTGTTGTCTCCTTTGGCTTGAAGAAGGGGGTGAAGGTCGATCTATTTGCTTCTCCTATCCCCATCATCTGTAAGGCTATTATGGGTATCTTGGCCTCATGGTTGATTGGGGATAAGGGAGGAGATACTCTCTTATATTGTTGGGCTCCCATTATTGCATAGATTGAGGCCCATGGCCATACTTATGCTTGGGGAGAAGACATTCTTGGGACTACATACCATGACTTATATAGGGTGGTCAGGTTATGGGGTAGTCCTTGAGTCATCCCACTCTAGTTATGAGTTGGGTGTATGAGCGCATCATCCCCTATGGGAGGGGTGTACTAGTAGAGGATCAGGGGCTGTTAGAGTAGTGAGGTGGATGGGGATGATAGTACTCAGGATGCCACATCAGCCAGTGGCTTCATTGACTACTGCATAGATATGGAGGCCACTCCTTATCAGGCCATGGTGGGAGTATGGGGAGAGGAGACACATACATTGATTTCTTGCTCTACTATAGGTAGTTAGTAGACAGGATAGAGAGGGTGGAGGTCCACCCATTTGATCGAGTCCCTCAATAGTTTGGCCTCCCTATGTTGATATGCTTCCTCCAGTGGGGCCAGTATACAAGACTATTCGTGAGGCCCGGGGAGGTCCTAGAGGAGATCGAGGTTGGACCACGGTTACTCCTGGAGTTCCTATTGTGGTTAGGTGGGTGGTTTGGGCCCGAGGGGTAGCCGGTGCTCCTCGAGCACCCTTACTTCAGATCAGAGCTGCTCCTACTTTGGGGGGGGGAGGATGAGCCTGTTGATGTGGACTCAGACTCTGAGGAGTTCACAGGAGGAGACTGAGGAGGAGATGATGGGAGAGGGAGTTGGAGGTGAGGCCTGGTGGGACTGGCCGAGGAGGATGATAGTGATTTTGAGTGGCATGACACTCAGGATATCTTGAGGGAGAGAGGGTGGAGGTGAGTGTAGAGAAGGAGACCTTGGTCTCAGAGGAGTTTCCTTCTCAGGACTTTGGGGGAGATGATGAGTCCGTGGTAGGACGTCATTTCTTTCAGATTTTGGGGGAGGCTCATGCGAGTCGGTGGCAGTATCGTCGGTAGTAGAGCAGCGTAGATCCTAGAGACCCTACTGGATGCCTAGAGATCCGAGTGAGTTACTACTCTTTTCTCGACCTTGTTAGTTAGAGATGTTTAGTTGATATTTCTTTTTTTGTTTTTTTGTTTTTTTTGACTTGTTTTTGGTGATTTTCTAACTTGTTATTTCCTTTTTTTTATTCAGCAGTGACTCTCTCGGGATGGCGGGATTTGATTCACCGGGTGTGTGCCGACACCTGTTGCTTCCTTCGGGGAAGACCGGGCTCAGCTTACCGAGGATGTCAGAGAGCCTTTAGCAGCCTGGCCGACACACTGATGTGTTTGCCCCTATCTGGAAGGTGGCAGAGTTAGTGTCCTCCCTTCGTCTTGAGAGCTAGCTGGATACAAGATTGCTGAGTGCTGATGAGGTGGAGCCATTCTCGTAGTGAGACCATAGCCAGTGGCCATGATCATGAGCACTCAGTTCATTCAGAGTGTCATCGTAGTAGGAGCCCTAGATGTGATCGTGCACCCTCGAGGGATCCCACAGGGATTGAGGGCCATTTGGTCTTTTTGTAGTGATTTTTTTGGATGTTTATATGAGTTGTTTTTGTATTTTTGGGCTCATTGAGTGTTTTGACCATGCCTAGTGCATGATGGCATTGTATGTAAAACATGATATATATATATATATATATATATATATATATATATATATATATATATATTTTTTCATTTTTTTGGATCTAGATCTTCTTTGTATCTAGAGTTTTGTGATTTGTTTCTCATGTGTACACTAGATGTTTTTAGAATCTTTTTTTTATATGCTTTTTAGAATGTATGCAATGGATGACAAGTGATAACAAGTGTTTGAACAAAATGTTTCTCTTATTTTGTTTGTAATGTTGATATGTGATGATGCAAACATATTGTAGTACTGAACTTTTGGCTTCTTTGGGAAATGTTGTTGCTTCTTCTTGTTTTGGAAAAATGTGATGAATATGTAGTGATAATGAGATGAACTTGCCCCACTCCTAACTCCACACAACTAGTAAGATGTGAGGGCTCAACACCGAGAGTTGGGAAGGGGCACAAATTGTATGAGTTTGACTGAATGGAAATGATGAGAGAAAGACAAGGTATTGACAGAAACCAAATTTAGACCTACGTACTTATTCCTACTCAAAACTACTACATAGTTCAGAATGCAACTTACTTTCCAGTTTATCTAGACTTAGATCCATGGATGGCAATTTGGTTGACAAAATATGGTTTTGAGGATTTGATCTCTTTGGAATTTGGATACTTAATTTCACTTAATACACTTTTGCTTTGCATTTTTAAAATACTAAGATTCATTAATTTGTGTGAATGGACCCCCTACGCCCTGCCCCATGCTACTAGTAAGAAGTATGGGCTTATCACCAAAGGTAGGACATAGGTGAGTAAGGGCACTTCTTTCCTTTCTCAACCTCACACCACTAGTAAGAGATGCGGGCTCATCACCGAAGGTTGGTGGGGAAAAGAAGTGTGTAAAATAAAATATTCTATTTTGTTTAGTATTTTTATTTAATTTGGTTTTGACATTTCTGATTTGTGATTTTGGAGTATCCTTGTTTCAAAGAGACGTAAGAGGGATAGATGTGACACCAAGAAGCTTCTAGAATAGACCGTAGGTAAGAACAACTTAACCTAGTAGAAAAGAATGAGTATGACCAAGTATGCAGGCCTTGGTATGGTTTTTGTCAAGATTTTGTCTGTCGGATTGATGAGATGATTTTGAAACCATTTGATGATATTATGAAAATTGAAGAGATATGATTTGAATGCTTTTTGCCAATATTTTAGAAGCTTGTAATAAATTTCTTAAGAATAAGTTCCTTTGACCACAAAATTTATGAAATGAGTGAACAAAATGAAACAATTGAGTGACTAATGCAATGTAGGTAGATATAATATACAAATGGTGATGTTAATGACTTATGCGTAAAACCATTTAAGATGCAAGGAATTGATAGTTTCATTGAATTCCTCACCTTCTAGTGTACACAAGAGATATGCACCATTTCCATAGTCTTTCATGACTCGGTATGGGCCCAACCACTTGGGCGGAATTTCCTTCCTTCCTTCGGTTTTCTTATCAATCCGGTTGTCTAGTCTAGAACTAGATCTCCCTCATATATTTCTCATTCGTAGACCTTTTTGTTATATTTCGGCACATCCGGTCAAGCATAGGCTCTGTGCCATTGTTTGGCATTTAACTTGGCCTCATCAAGGCTTTCTAGTTGAGAGAGGCGTGCCTCTCTATAGGCTTCTTCTCCCAAGATCCCTTGTAATGAGATGCGGAGACTGGGTATTTTGACCTCAAGTGGGAGAACTACTTCTACCCCAAATACCAATGAGAAAGGGGTTGTCCTGTTGGTGTTCTTATTGATGTTTGATAGGCCCACAAGGCCGGGTATAATTTTAAATGCCAATCCCATTTGTTCTCCTTAACTATTTTGAGGAGAATAGATTTTAATGTTTTGTTTGTGGCTTCAGCCTATCCATTGGCTTGGGGGTAATAAAGAGAGGTCGTATGATGGTTTATCTTGAATTTTTTGCATAACTCATGGACCTCATCATTCTTGAAGGATGTGCCATTATCTGAGATAATGACTTGCGGGACACCGTACCTATAAATGATTTGATTTAAAATGAACTTAGCGATTTACAAAACCTTGTATTGGTGAGAGGCATGGCCTCTACCCATTTAGTAAAATATTATGTGGCCGTGATTATAAAGTTATGGCCATTGTTGAGGGAGAGAATTTCCCTATCAAATCTAGGCCCCATGTGGAAAAGGGCCATGGGGTTGCGATTGGTTGTAGAGCCTGTGTTGGCATGTGAATCTCGTGGGAGAACTCTTGGCATTTATGACACTTTCACACAAATTCTACTACATCATGTTCCAAAGTGGGCTAGAAATAGCCCATCGATGTATTTTGTGAGTAGTGGCATGGCCACCAAAGTGGCCTCCACATATCCCACTGTGGGATTCGTAAAGAATATTTTTGGATTCTTCCGTGTCAACACATCTTAAAAGCATTCCATCGAAGGCTTTATGATAGAGCACTGTTCTAAAATAACATATTTAGTAGTGATAATGTGTAACCACCTTCTTTGTTGTGATGTGGCACCTTCTGGGTATGTGTGGTCCATGATGAAATTGATGATGTCAGTGTACCAAGGACATATAGAGATGGGGGCCTAGTTTTGAAAAAATATATGCACTCATCGGGAAAGTCTAGATCTACCAGATCACCTCCATCTAATGGATTGTCAGCTAACTAGTCTGCAATGATTTGTCCCTTAATGGACTTTTGGTTTACAAATGTTAGTTCAAACTCACCCATTAAGGTTATGAAATGTCCAACCTTTTTAGATAAAGACCCTTGCGTGAGGAATGTCCGTAAGTGATCTGTCTTTACAATGACCCTTGTTTCTTGATTCAACATGTAATGTCTTAAACATTTTGTTGTGAAGACTATGGCAAGGCATTCTCTTTCTACCTGTGTGTAATGTGTTTCATAATCAAGCAACGTCAGCTAATGAAATAAACTACACGTTCCCATTTATCATTATCTTCCTGAGCCAACATGTAGGCTAGCGAGACATCAAGTAGCCCATGAATATAGGATCAAAGGATGATCTGGTCTAGGAGGCATTAGCGTGGGAGGAGACAACAAGAAGCATTTAACTACTTGAAGGCCTCGTTGCATTCTTCCATCCAATCAATGCTATAATCCTTCTTTAATAAATTGTTGATTGGATGAACAAAAAACTTAAGTCAGGGATGAACCTTTGAATTGCACCGAGTTTCCCAAGAAATGATCTAATACCAGACTCATCTGATGGTGGAATCATTTCAAGAACAACCCAGATTTTGGTTGGATCGACATCAATCCCTCGTGATGATATAATGTAGCCCTAGAAGCTTGCCTCCTATCACACCAAATACACATTTCTCTAGATTTAATGTGATGCCATATTCGATCAATCATGAGAGAATGATACGGAGTACTTTTGGGTGATCACAATGCTTCTTGGCCTTGGCCAACAAGTCATCTACGTAGGATTCCACAATCTTATGAATAAGGTCATGGAATATGTATGTCATTTCCCGTTGGTATGTAGCGCCAGCGTTCTTAAGACCGAATGGCATGACAACGTAACAATAAGTTCCCCAAGGAGTTATAAACATAGTCTTGGCTTGATCCTCTTTAGATATTTTGATTTGATTATATCCCGAGAACCCATCCATGAGAGACAAAAGCTCAAATCCAGTTGTTGCGTCAACAATGACGTCGATGGATGGTAATGGGAAGTCATCTTTGGGGAAAGCTTTATTAATGTCCGGAAGTCTATGCAAATGTGTATCTTCCCATTCTTTTTGAGAACAGGGATGATATTAGATACCCATTGTGAATAGTCGACTGGTTTGATGAATCCCACCTGGAGAAGTTTCATTACTTCTTCTTTCACCATGAGAGCCACTTTTGGTTTCATTGGTCTGACTTTTTCTTAATTGGCTTTGCATCTGGTTTGGTGACAAGATTGTGTGTATGATATGTGGTGTAATTCCCGTCATTTCTTTGTAATTAAATGTGAAAAATCCTTTTGATGTTCCTTGAGGATCTGGGTATGTATTTCTATCTCCTCTGGAGTTAATGAGGATCCCAACTTCAAAATATTTGGTTCTTCCTCCATTCCAATATTTATGTCAATCATTCCTTCAATTAAGGAAGTGTTTCCTTCTTCAAATTAGGTGGGGCGGAGGTAGTTCCAAACCTTCTCCATTCTCTACCTCATAGATTTTGAGATTTTTTTGTGGGGAGATTCTATCATGGGATTTCCAAAATAGGAAGAGGAAGATGGGATTAGGGAGAAATCTACTATGTGATGAGTGAGATGTAATTCCGCATAGGCATTTAGATATCCAAGAGTGACCCTATCACTGTCAAAGTGATCTAGGATGGTAAACTCATTTTCAGCTTCTATATGTGTCAAGATCGGGGTTGTTGGTATTTTACGCACCAATGGTTCAGTATGAAGTGATACCATGAAATTTGTATTTTCCAACTCACTGCTTGGAGTGAAATGGGAAGTTGAGGTTGCTATTGAATCAATGAGAAGGTTTTGTTCTCGTGGGATTGCTTCGATTGATATGAAGTTGAATCCCTTGGTTAGATCTAACACCACCATTTTATAGAGTTGTAAGTGTTCAGCTCTAGTCTCATATACCTCAGATACTTGGTTTGTAACTAATTGTGAGTCTCCTAGTACTCTAATGTTATCAATGCCCATCCTTTTGGCTATGATGAGGCCAAGGAGGAGGGCTTCGTATTCAGCCCCATTGTTTGTACATTCAAAGTTTAACTTAAAGGAAAAAGGTAGGATCTTTCCCTCGGGAGAAGTAAAGATCACACACCCCCCAAAGTGCTGAAATGACATCTAGCTCCATCAAAGTGGAGGGTCCAATATTTTCTTGGAAAAATGGATGTTGGAACATTTTTTGTGTCTTCTTCTTTTTCCTCGGTTACTTCTACCATACAAACTTCATCCGCTGGAAGGGAGCCAATTCCTAGGGTACATCCTATACCCATGGAATCAAATGGTAGGAGAATAGGTAAATATTTCTCTAGTAACTCAAAAATTTTTGTGGTAGTTCCTAATGATACTATCTCTATGACGTTAGTCTCATTTTTGAGTGTCGGAATGCCTTTGACTAGATTCGTGATTTCTAATTCTATGTTGTAGGTATCAACTTTACTTTTGGCTTTGAATTGACTAGTTTGTTAAGTTGATTCATTGGGAGCTCAAACTCAGAGTGAACACTTGGTCTCTTCTTCAAATCTGCTAAGTGTATGTCAAAGGGTTTTGGGTCACCTTGTGCCACAAATATTTTTCCTAGGTGTAAAAATCTTATTTCCTGGAATAACGTGGAAGGGATTGCCTTCATGCGATGTATCCATGGTCGATCGAGAATCATATTATAGTTGGTTTCCGATCTATAATATAAAATTTGGTGAGGAATTGTCTTGGGTCCTAAGGTGATTGGTAACACTATAGTCCCAATTGAAGTGGCCTTGAGGCTATCATAACCCCTTAGCGTATTTCGTGTTGTGGAACAATTTGTTTCTCCATATCCTAGCTTTTGAAGAAAAGTGAAGGGGACTATGTTAACTGCTGCCCCATCATCAATCATTGCATGCTTAACATAATTATTGTAAACCCATACCTGCAAATGCAAGGTTGGGTCACCCTCTACGTGTGATTTCAATGTCTGTTGGCATTTTACTTATATCAAATATAAACTCAGTATCCCTATCTGGCTGCCCTGGAGGGTAGACGTCAAAGTCTACATGGTTTACTTTGCATTTCAGGAGGAGGAGTGATGTTAATTAGATGACCAAGACCTAATGCTTCTAAGAGAGAAGCCCTGTGGGTGGGAGATTTTTTCAACAAATCCAAGAAGGAAATGTGAGAGAAGGTCTTTGTTAGGTCATTAATTAGATCGTAAGTGCCTATAGGTTTTTCACTAGTGTTTGTTGAATATTGTTCTGGTACTAATGGGTAGGTTGGAACTGGTTGAGAAGAATAATCTCATGTTCTTGTTATGGTTTCTACATGTGTAGCTCGGTATCTAACTCTACTAGACCAACTATCTTGGTTTGTGGTCGAGTTCCTAATTGGGGTGCGACCGGTGGATTTGATGAAGTTGAGGCTTCATGATCATTATTTCTATCATAACACCCTTGTTCATCCCATTTGGATCTAACTGTTATTATTGTTAGAGTGATTTGGGAGAGGATCGTTAAAAATCTTGAGGGGTGCATTTTGAGGGGAAACTACTCCCGTATAAGTGTTTGGCGTGGGTAATGCAGAATTTGTTAAAAACATATCTATAAAGAGTTGTCTTTGGTCTTCTGGAAAATGTTGCATGAATTTATTGTAGTCATGGAAAGTCCTAGTATCATGGCCTTGAATCTTGTGGAAACCACAATACAAGTTGGGATTATAGTTTTGAGGTTGTTGGTTTGAAACTTGTTGTGGTCCAAAATTTTGATTAGGTTGTTGGTTGTTAGAGTTAAAATTTTGAGGTTGTTGCCTTTGGTTTTGGTTCGATATCAGTTGGGTTTTGGATTGGACCTTGTGTTTGGATTTTCATTGTTGTTGTTGTTTTTTTTTGTCATGATGGATGATTAAAATCCACCACGTTGATTGTTGGAGTAAAGTTATTATTTCATTGATTGTTAATGGGTGGTGAGATGTTCATGAACATTTTCCCTTTTAACCTGGTCTATGACTCCATCTATTGTAACCCCATGGTTTTTGTTAAGAATCTTGGGTCCTTGATTGGTATTCCCGACATTAGGATAAGTCGTAGTGTTTTGATTGGGAGTGATTAATTTCCCATTTGTTCCATATGTCTTACGACCACTATCTATTGCCGCTTGATCGATTCGGAGAGCACTCTCGAGTACTTCATCATAAGTCCTTAGTGGGAACTTTTGGACTTCTTCCTTTATCTCTCTATTGAGAGAATGAAGGAATAAGTCACATAGTTCCATCTGATCCATGTTTGGAGCACTTGCTGATGAGTAGAGGATTGTATGCCATCTTTGAATAAAATGAGAAAGTAGATTCATTGTGCTCTTGTTTAATATGTAAGAATTCCCTGATCCCTGTTCTTAACAATTTGTTCATGTCAAAAGCTTTGATAAATTCGACACAAGTTGTTTGAATGAGTGTATCGAGGCTTCAGGTATTCTATAATACCAATCAAGGGCAATACCCTCTAAGGTCTTAGGGAATATCTTAGCAACAACCACATCCCAAGGGAGAAATTCTTGAATGGCCATGGCATAAGCCTTGATATGTGCATTTGGATCTCCCTCCCCCTTGAATTTAGGAAAATCGGGAAGAGGTCTTGGAAGCATGATGCTTTGTATGGTGAAATCTAGAGGTTCTTTTAAATATTCTGAGTAAGTCCCTACCGCATAGGTCTCAACCATCGATGGTGCCTGTTGAGGGGGAGAGGTGGAATGGGTTGTTGATATGGCATAGCATATGTATTTGCAGGAGCGTAAGGAAACCCCTGTGGTTGAGAAAACATCCGGGAGAAGAGAACATATCTCCCTGTGGTGATTTTGAATAAATGTTTAAATAGGGAGGAGCATTGCTCTGATATGGGTTGTTTGGTACTAAACCGGGAGGTATCATACTTTCAACTGGAGCAAGCATTTGAAAATGTGGTTCTAGTTGGTGTTTGTTGTGGGTAGTTATATGAATGTTGAGGAGGCATGCCTAACGTGCCTATTCCTGTGAGGAGGTCAATTTGACTAGGATAATGTGGAGGGTTGGGAGTTCTGCTTGCCCCTAAATATGAAGTTTGATTTGCTTGAGCAAGTTCTAGTCCTCTAACCCTCTCAACCAAAGTTGAGATGACCTCGATTGGTGATGGCCTAGTGTTTCACCTTGATGGCTGTTGTGGTACTCTTTGAGGTTGTAGAGGGGTATGGTATCCTGCTATGAATTGTTCATTACTCTGCCCAAGTTCACCAAGAGTATTTTCCATTGGTGGAGGAATGGGGGTATTTTCTTGAAGTAGGGTGTCGGGTTGTGTTTGCAAACTTCCTAGAGATGGATACATGTTTTGGAAGTGTTTCTCATTTCTAGCGTGGTGTGCTAGGTACTCCTCATCCAAGAATGGGAGTGGATCTGATTGCCTACTGATTTGTGGTCTGAACAAAACCGAGGAGATGAAATGGATTCTCTAGTAAATGTCATATTGTTAGAGCCTGAGGGCTCTGGTTGTTGTGTTTGTGTGAGCTGATCCAGCTCCTCAATTTGGAATGAAGAACTAGAGCTAGTTCTTTGAGGAGGAGTTTGTGATGACAAGTAGTTTCTTGAATAGTTGTCAGCCCCATGGAAAGTGAGGGTGATGGTTGTCTATTTGTTTGACCATAATATGCTTGAGACCTGAGAGAGGTCTTGCCATATGCATCGTATCCTGACATATTTGGGGGTATATAAATACCCATAGAATAATGGGAAGGAGTGAAGATGGATGAAAGAAATGGAAATGAAAAGGGGAGTTGTTGTGTTTCACGTCGGGTTCACCAATTTTGTATGATAGAAAAGTGACATGTGAGCATGAGAATCAACAAGTAGCCTTTCTTCGTACCCGACCTCCCGAGGTTGTGCCGAGACAGCTGGTGGAAATGAAATATATGTGGGTGTAGACAAACTAGTTGGGAAATCTTATATCCTCAACACGCAATAATGGGATCTGCGAGTCTAAGGAAAAGAAAGCTCTCCTAACCTGAATTGGTGTAATGGATCATTTCAGATATAATAGCTTCTCGGAGGCTCAATCAATGTCGAGCTCTACCGAGATCCTATCTATTGGTTGTTGGATGTGTGGAAAGTGACATGTAGGTGCTTCGTGTATATTTCTAGACAAGGTCATGAAAGTGGTAGTGAGAGGTGTAGTGGATTTGTAGGAACTATGGGTGGTTTTCTGGTCTAGCCTAGAAAATATTAGCTTGATTGGCTTCTATATTTAATATGGAAAATTGTGTTATGATATCCGGTGGGAGTGGTGAAGATCTAAATACCAGCGTACGTAAACTGGTGTCAATATTTAACTGATTAGCAGGCCCGTTGGGTTGTGGGACCCGAGGATCACAACCATGAGTTTGTGGTTGTTGTGGACTGTTATGGTCATGTGAAGAATCAATCTCTTCTTTCGATAATCCAATAGTCATAAGCCTTTTTCAGCTTCTATGTTTAATACCAGGAGTTGTGTGATCTTCTCAGAATACCTTACGGGTGTTCTAGCAACTTGTATACGTAAGCCTGTGTCTATGTCAATGAGAAGGTCTCCTGTTTTGGCTGTGGAACTAATGAATCACAACCAAATAGTTTCTCTCTTTCGGGTTCTTGTATGGTCATGTGGATATCCTATCAAGGCAATCTATAGTTGGGTTGATTTGACCAGAATGTGTATGCTTTGTCGTCTTCAATATTCAATTCTCTCAATTGCTCACTAACTACTTGTGGGTTTGTTGTTGTTTGAAAGACGTGAATTCTAAGACCTTGATCTATATCCATTAATGTTGTGAAGAGATTTGGTTGAGGTATTACCGGTTTGAATACGTAATCCCTGGGCTCTCTGGGTCCCGTAATTGTCATGCAAGAGATAACCAAACTTAACTGAAAGAAAAAATAATTATGAAAGATATATCTACACTATGCTTATATTCCTTTTTTTTGTATTTTTGAAGATATGAGTTTGAACGAAATTTAAAGAGTGACTATTCTACAATATTAAGATAATGAACAATTAATCTAATAATGGAATTAAAACAAGTAAGATAGCTAGATAGATGTAGCTATTTTCCTGTGCATTTGTGAATTTATCCTAAATATTAAATAACTAACTAATTTAATTGAAAAGACCTTCAATCTTACCTCAGAAGTGAGGAATAAATCACAGCTTCTCAGAAGCTATCATTCCCCACAACTTCCCTGGTAATATTGAAAGCAAGCTTAACTGAAATAAAATGATTTGCTATTCTATTTGATATATTGTAACTACAACTTTGACAATTCAAACCTGGATTTTATAGAACAATGGAAAATCCAGTTGTATTATGACTTGTCCCCTCAGTGTGATCTCTTCATCCTTCGTGTTCTCGTGAATCCAGAAAAGTGGGAATGTGACAAAGCAAAGTGGGAGAAGATGTTCAAACAGTGGCAGCTTGGACGTAAGCCAAACAAAATGCAAGTAGGAGAAGGATAGTGCAAGAGAACAGAGCTTGACTATGCGATTCCTAGTGGGATTGTTATAGGGATACAATACAAGCACACCGAAATCTCTAGGATCTATACTTCTGTGACAAAACAACAACCTATAATTCTAAGCAGAATCAAGATTCAAATGGACATAATCTAGAACCAGAACTGTGGAGCCTTGAACTGAGAGGCTGAAAGCTTTACAAAATCTAAACTTGTTGAGACTTATTGAAGAAATTTCAAAACACACTGAATAATAATTCATAGAGGGAGAGGGGCCATTTTCTTGTAAACAAGCTTGGTATTTATAGCACTTTGATTTACCAGAGGGTAAGTTTGAATTGAACTCTTCTATTATAAACAAAGAGGAATTACTATTTACTAGGTGGCTAAAACTTAAATGCAAGCAAGAGTGGTTGAGAAATACGAGTGCCACTTGATTTTTAGGATTGATAAAAGCATCGAAAGTTATAGAAAATGCTTAATGACCAAATGCTGAACTACCACCGCAAAATAGGTACAATTTAGCTAAAGCAAACATAAACTCCCTCATGATAAGAATTAAACAAGGGTTAGATGTTAGCATTCATCACAATACGCCGCTTTGAAGGGGTGGCGGTCCTAAAACTAAAGACCAAAAGATTCAACACATTCTCATGAATGTGGGATAAAGGTAAAACATGATTAGGAATGGATAAGGTTGCTTTATTAAAGGTAACCTTACTTTAGAAGGGTTTAATACATGTTTAGCAAGTCATGGGAGTTGGGGTATTTTAATTAATCAAAGGTGATTAATTAATAGGTAGTGTAAGCTTATAGAAGACAATTAGAGGAATATTAGTGTGATTTAGGCTATTATAAGGGGATTAAATCAATTAAATATTGATTTATTGGTTAAATGGAAGGGAAAGCTAATTAATTAATAATAATTAATTAGTCTAGGTAGAAGGGGTGATTTATTAACTAGAAGGTCGTTAATTAGGTATTTGTTGGATAGGAAACTTAATTAATTAGCTTAGTGTAATTAATTAATGATGATATGAGGGAAAATGAGTGCTTTTGACGATATGTCGTTGATTTGTGAGAAAGGGGATAATTAGCACAATTTAAGTATTTAAATTACTTGGGCGTAATTATAGGTGTCTACATTTTCCCCTCTTTGGGGTGGCATAAGTGATGCCACTTCAAAGATAGTAGACAGAAAGATATTTTGAAGGGATAGAAGAAAAATTAGTAGAGGGAGAGATGCCCCCTCGAGTGTCGATGGGGTGACGAAGGAAGCCGATCGACGATGAAAATATGAGAAGTAGGCAGAAGAATGGGGACGAGGCAGGATGCCCCGAGGAGAGGGAGAATCAGGGGTGAAAGGGAAGTCATGTAGAAGAAATATGGATGAGGGGAGAGAAGAGCTTAACCTCTAGCCACTTATTTGTTTGGGAACAAATTTGATGTCATCATATTGCCATAGAACGCATCATCGGTCCTTATGAAAAATATAAGCATAGACAAAGGTAGAATGACATGAAAATCCATACTATGAACAATTGTCCATTGCTGAAAGTACCAACTCCACGCAACTTACAATAATGCAATGCAATATAAGAAGGAAACAAGCTCATATAACAAGGAAAACAAGTATGAACGCACATATCTAACCCAACAACGGTCAAGACAGCTGTACAAATGTTTTGTTATCAGTGCTGAAGAGATCCACAAGTTTGTGATTGATGACAATGGTTAAAAATGATGCCCCAAGCAAGGATACATGCAAGGGGAAATGAAAATGGACACGGGGTCCACGAAAAGCATTTGTGTGCAATGAAATAAAGCACCAGCAACCAAAAGTACCCCCAGAGTACAGACGAAGCAAGTAGCTAGCTTTTGTGAATGGTTGTGAATCTAGTGATCCACGAGTCGTATTAATCGGGGAAGATGTGAGACAAACCAACAGGATATGGAGAAAATACCATGCGCAAGACACAAGTTTCAGCTGTAAGAAGCAAGTTACCATTTTGTAGGGTGTTTTACTTTTTAGGAATTTTTTTGAAAAATTTGCCTTGTTTTTAGATTTTTTGATATATATATATATATATATATATATATATATATATATATATATATATTGTTTTTGTTGTTTTCTCGAAACAATGTTCTATTGTTTTTGTGTTTTTCTCGAAACAATTTTCTATTGTTTTTGTGTTTTGTGAAACAATTTTCTATTGTTTTTGTGTTTTCTCAAAACAATGTTCTATTGTTTTTGTGTTTTCTCGAAACAATTTTCTATTGTTTTTGTGTTTTGTGAAACAATTTTCTATTGTTTTTGTGTTTTGTGAAACAATTTTCTATTGTTTTTGTGTTTTCTCAAAACAATGTTCTATTGTTTTTGTGTTTTTAACAGTTTTCCAAAGCTATGTGTAGGTAACCAAGAAAGCATGGATGCCCCCAGCGTTAGGTGGGGAATATACAAGGGCAGAAGCCACGCGCTTATGAACAAGAAGGTGAAGTTGTTGAGTGGCCCCAGCGTAAGATGGGAAATAACGAAAGACCACGTACCTTACAGACGAATAGAAGAAGGCAAAGCTGGATCAAGGTTGGACTAGATGGTGTGCACAAGGAAACTCGAAGGTAGAACCAGGTCCAGGACAAAGACAACTACCCTTCTAATATAGAATGCTTGTGAACAACAAATCCTCTCGAGGCAGCCGGAAACCGGTTTTCACCCAAGGACTTGTCCAAAGTACCACAATTGCGTGGTTTTCACTAGTGGACGACCTGTTTTCTCTTTTTCTTTTTCTGATTTTTTTTTATGTTTTTATATTTTTTGTGATTTTTATGACTTTCTTGTGCCATGTTTAGGCATAAAACCTCTTAAGATGCATGGCATTCATGGGCTCCCGGAGCTCATCACCATTGGGGTGAGCCAACTTGTATGCCCTTGTGCCATACTTGGCAACTATGACATAGGGTCCTAACCAGTGTGGTTCGAACTTCCCTTTCTTTTCTCGCTCTGCTCTGGTGTTGAACTAGTTCTCCTTCATAACTAAATCACCCACCTCAAACTGGCGAGGGATGATTCTCTTGTTGTAGTTACGGGAGATTCTGTGTTGATATACCTTCAGGTGATTAAGAGCGCGAATGCGCCTCTCATCCAAGAGCTCTAACTCAGCCAATCTTGCCACTCGATAATCTTCATCCTTATCCAAATAGTCCCGAAGAGAAATTCGTAGGGATGGGAGTTCAATCTCTAAAGGGATGATAGATTCTGTCCCGAATACTAGGGAATATGGTGTGGCACCTGTAGGAGTGCGAATTGATGTTCGGTAGGCCCAGAGGGCTGGGTGGATTTGTAGGTGCCAGTTTCGACCGGTTTTGCTAACCATCTTCTCCATTATCCTTACCAAAGTCTTGTTTGTTGCCTCAGCTTGTCCATTACCCTGAGGGTAATATGGTGTGGACCATTTCAATCTGATTTGGAACCATTGGCAAAGACCTTTCACATTTTTGTTCTTAAATGACTTCCCATTATCTGTGACAATGGCTGCAGGGATACCATATCGGTAAATAATGTGATTCATGATGAATTTAGAAATCTGTGCTCCTATGAGATAGGTTAAAGGGACAACCTCCACCCATTTTGTAAAGTATTCTGTAGTTGTGATGATATGTGTATGACCATCAGATGAGGTAGGAGTAAGCTTCCCTATTAGATCAAGTCCCCACTTGGAGAATGGCCACGGGGTAGTGATTGGTTGTAATGGTTGCGATGGAGCATGGATGAAATTTCCATACTTTTGGCAAAGCACACATTTTCTAACATAATTACAACAATCAGTTTCCATGGTGGGCCAATAGTAACCTACTCTTAACAATTTCTTAGCCAAGACCATTCCATTTGTATGTGCTCGCATACTCCTTCGTGTACTTCTTTAATTTCCTGGATTGACTCCGTCACATCCAGACAACGTAATGGTTCCCATCGTAGCCACGACGATAAAGTGTACCTCCTAAAAGGGTGTAACGGGATATCTGGCGAATCAGGCTTTGCTTTTCAGAATGGGAGATATTGGGAGGGAAAGTATTGTCCTTAAGATAGGTGAAAATGGGTTCGTACCACGGGAATAGGGACCAACAACCTCACAAGCCAGGCAAGATTTCGGCACGTCATACGCGGGCTGGTGTAGATTTTCTACGAAAAATGGCATATCATTATTCCTTGGTGGAATACGAAGCATAGATCCCATTGTTGCCATAGCATCTGCTGATCTGTTCTGCACTCTTGGGATCTGCTCAAAGGTAATGCGCACAAAATACTCCTTCAGAGTTTCCACCAACTTCTTGTAAGGTATGAGCTTGTCATCCTTAACTTTATACTCATCATTAACCTGTTTGATGATTAGTTGTGAATCACCTACAACCTTAACATGTTGAATATTCCACTTGATGGCTAGCTTCATCCCTGCAATGAGTGCTTCATATTCCACAATGTTGTTCATGTGCAAGGGAAGGCCAGGTGGAAAGCCTGTGGTATAGGATCACCCGAAGGAGTAATAAGGACCACTCCTGCACCTGAACCATGAAACGTAAAAGATCCATCAAAATGTATTTGCCATACGATGATTCTTCAATGTAGAGCAAAGATGCATCTGGCAGATCCAGACTCAAAGGTTTTGTGCTTTGCAAAGGTGCTTCCGCTAGCTAGTCAGCAAGTACTTGTCCTTTAATTGATTTTTGATGGACAAATTCTATATCAAACTCACTAAGTAGAATGATCCAATTAGCCATTCTACCTGTGAGGGTGGGTTTGGACAACAAATACTTGAGTGGGTTGACCTTGGATATGAGCTTGGTCTTAGTATTTAGCAAGTAATGGCAAAGTTTCTGAAAGGTAAAAACAACGGCCAAGAAAGCCTTTTCAATCTGAGGATAATTACGTTCATAGGCGATGAGGGTGCGACTCAGATAGTACATTGCTTTCTCTTTATGGCTAAGGTCATATTGGGCGAGCAGTGCACCAATAGCGTATTGTGTAGTGGAAATATAGAGCAAAAGTGGTTCTCCCGGAGTGGGAGGCATGAGGACAGGTGGATTAGCCAGGTACTGTTTAAGCAAAGCAAAGGCTTGTTGTTGCTCAGGTCCCCAGATGAAAGCAATGTCCTTCTTAAGCAAATGAGTGAATGAGTGACATTTATCTGCAAGTTGGGAGATAAAGCGGCGAATGGCTTGAATTTTCCCTTGCAAGCTACGCAGTTGCTTGATATTCTCAGGTGGAGGCATTTCTGTGATGGCAGACACTTTAGCAGGGTCTACCTCAATACCTCGTCTTGACACAATGAAGCCTAATAGTTTCCCAGATAGCACACCGAAGACACACTTCTTTGGATTTAGCTTGACTTTGTATTCACGCAGGCGTTCAAATATACGCCATGCAAAATGATAGGATGATCCTCTCTTGTTTTGGACTTTCCCAGGATGTCATCTACGTAGTCTTCCATGATGTCATGAATCATATCGTGAAATATTACTATCATGGCCCGCTGATAAGTTTCTCCCACATTCTTAAGGCCAAATGGCATCACCTGATAACAGAAGGTGCCCCAAGGAGTTGTGAAAGTTGTTTTGTGTTGGTCTTCCTTAGTGATCTTAATTTGATTATAACCCGAAAAGCCATCCATAAGTGATAGCATTTTGTACCCTGCGGTCGAGTCAACAATCATGTCAATGTTGGGCAACGGAAAGTCATCTTTAGGGAAAGCTTTATTGATGTCCCTAAAATCTGTGCAAATTTGGATACCAATAGGTTTCTTCTGGACAGGAACAATGTTCGATATCCATTCAGAATAATCAATTGGCCTGATGAATCCTGCTGCAAGCAACCTTTCCAATTCTTCTTTAACTAACAAGGCCACTCTTGGGTGCATCTTTCAAAGCTTTTGTTTGATAGGCTTAGCGTCTGCGTGCACAACCAGGTTATGCACGACCAAAGTTGGATCTAAGTCGGGCATGTCTTTGTAAGACCATGCGAACACATCAATAAACTCTCGTAGTAGCATAGTGAACGTCTTTTGTTCTCTGGCCGAGAGTGATGCTCCCAATTTTACTATCTTGGGATCTTCTTTGGTACCAATATTGACATCAATGGTTTCTTCAACTAACAATTTTGATAAATCCTCCATACGCGTAGGATCGGGAGGTAGGTTGAGATCTTCATCCAAGGATGTCTCTATGAGATTTTCATCCTTGGTGTGGTCACTTTGTTTGTCCTTTGATTTTCTTATTTGTTTGTCAACCAATGCCTCAAAGAGGTTTTCATTGTGTGACTTGGACTTTGATTTTTGCCAAGGCTTTTCTTTAGAACTCTTGCCCTCGCTTTTCTTTAAATTTTTTGCTGACCATGAAGTTCAGCCTCCTCGCCGAAGTAGGCGGGTGTCTAAGTCGATAAAGAAACCCTTCTTGTGATCTCCAATGGGAATTGTATCCCTTATGCCCATGAACTCTGCAATAGCCTCGTCATTCTCGAATAAATCTAGTGGCATGTGACATTGTTGGTCCCATTCAACAAGGGAAGGGTACACAAGGTCAAGGGTCGGTTCGGTGGGGGTTATGGTCAGGACAACATTGTTCATGAAAAGGTTCATGGAGGCCAGATCCTCATATAGGCTACAATGGGAATCCATATCATTGTCTAGGTACTCAAAGCTATCCTCATGCTCAGAACAAGTCACATCTTGATCGTTGGGGTGTGCTCCATAAGGGTGAATCCCAATGCCATATATTTCTGTTTTGAAATGTGGAAGAGGGAATGGTTCTCTTTGTCCTTGTTCATTCCTCCCACATCCTAGGCCTTTGTAGCCCATGGAGTACATCATTCTGCTAGATTTTTCATATTCGGGGTTTGATAACAAGATGGCTGAGTGTCCTCAGGGACCCAAGTAGTAGGTGGATCAAGTAATTTTTCCTCAACTAACAAGCCTCCAGGTAGGAACGACCCAATAGTGTGTTCCTCTCTAGGTCTCCTGAAGTGGTAGTTGGGTCGACCTCTAGTCTTGGGCGACAAGGAGAGGTCGAAACTAAGAGCGCTTGTTGTACATTATACTCCCCACAACCATATTCAAGAATTTTCATCTCCCATGAATTAAATAGAGATGTTGAAGTAGATGCCCCATAAGTGCAAGAACTAAGAGAATTTGAATCTACTCGAGATTCCATGGCCTCAGAATGAAGAGGGACAGCTATATTTGTGGAGGGACATGCGTATGTACCCTTTCGTGCAAAGCTATTAAGATCTCTACAATGAGCAAAGGGATCGAGTCTCATGGTATTATTTATCTTGTATGTCCCTCATGCTTCTTGACTTGATGCATTGATGAAATGTTGATGGCATCGCTTGCTTGCATGGCATGGATCCATGGTCGGCCTAGAAGCATATTATATGGAAGTTCCAAGTCTAAGACGTGAAACTTTGTCTGATGGCAAGTGGGGCCCACCTCCATTGGCAGCGTAATGGTGCCTGCTGACTCTCTTTCTGCGTTGTCGTATGCGGTGATAGTGATGATATGGGACTCAAGATCTTCTTTCGTATGTCCCAATTGTTTGACTAATTTAAGCGTGCAGATGTTCAATCTAGATCCGTTATCCACAAGCACCCGTTTTATTTTCCTGCAGTAACAACTACCTCAATGTATAAGGGAAGATTATGTGTAGGATTCTCGGTAGGGACCTCCCTATGGTTGAAAGTGAGATGCTCACTTGGTGCAATATTTGCCACCGCGGTTTGAAGGTACGCAGGATCGACTTCTAAAGGCACTCCCGACCCCTGAAGAGTTTGATACAGGATGTCCTTATGTACATTGGAAATCTTGAGAAGGTCTAAGATCGAAATCTTAGCAGACGTCTTCTCAAGTTGTTCTAAAAGGTTATACTTACCAGTATGCGGGGTCGACGGAGAGGGTCGGAATTACGAGGCGGGCGCACCTTGTTACCGCAGCACAGTCCTTTCCCTTAATCCGGATGGTGTTGACGCGGTCAGCAGGGGAGCGAATACATCCGATAAGCGAATCGTAATGATTGTTATCTCTCTTGGTATACAAGTAATTTGTGGCTTTATAGGTTTGGGATGACTCTCCCCGATCCGGTTTTGCCTTTTCTGACTTATCATGCTTGGGGAATGGTTCCTTATAAATCCCCATTTTCTCGTTAGGTGTTTGCATGTGGCTAGGGTTATCCACCTCTATCTCCCCGTTGTCAATGAGGTCTTGAATATAGTGGTGAAGTCGCAAACATTTATCTATTTTATGACCTTTAACGCGATGCATTTCACAGTATTCATGCTCCTTATACCATGAAGGTTTAGGAGCGTTGTCATCAAACGGTTGTGTTGTAGGATAGGTCATCATGTGGGCCGCATCCAACTGTTTTAGTATGACGGACAACGGCTCATTGAGGGAGGTGAATGTTCATCGCTTTGGTGGTGGTTGAATTGGGCCCTTGGTCAGTTTAAAAGGTTGACTGGTTTGGACTGTTTGAACACGTTTGGAATCAGTGATTCCGTCTCCCACCATGTTTTTGTTTTTGTTAAAGATCTTCAGCTTGTCAGTGGGTTTGACACTTTGGTTGTCTTTAGATTGGGTTTTGAGGGTGCCTTTGGCAATGAGAGCCTTTTCTATTTGAATCCCTTTCTCAATAACCTCCTCAAAGGTTTGGACACAATGAATTTGGAGGTGGAAAGCTATATCCGGGTTGAGATTAGGGACAAAATATTGACCAACCGCTTCTCGGGGAAAGCGCGAGGAAGCGACTAGCTATCCCTCTCCATCGTTGGAGGAAGCTAGCGAAGGTCTCATTTGGGCGTTGTTTTATGCCGCACAAGTCGCCATGGTGATGTCACTCTCTATGTTATACGAGAAATGACGCACGAATCTTTCCGCCAATTTTGGCCAGGTGAAAATTGATCCTCGTGGTAAGCGCGTAAACCATTCCAATGCTTGACCTCCGAGACTCTTAGGAAAAAGTCTGATGAGGTAATTATCACTATAAGACACCTCTTGACATGCCATGTAGAAATCTTTAACATGATCCCTTGGGTCTCCCTTTCCTTTGTATTTGTCAAACTTTGGCATATCAAATTTCTTTGGAAAGGGTTGAAGGGTCATTGTCTTGTCAAAAGGATAGGGGCATAGTTCTTCGTATTGGTATTTCCTAATACTCCCTATATTGCTTTCTTGTATGCTCACAAGAGTTGCTTTCATAGATTGCACTTCTTGTGTGAGCAATTGTTCTCTAGTGGGAGAAGCGGGGATGTGTACACGATGGTACCCCGTGTCTTCTTCTCCTTGGTTTTCTCGATGGAGTTCGTGGATCCTAAACTTAGGCTTTGAATTTTGAACGTTCTTGTTTGTGTCTTTTTGTACCTGGAAAGTAAGCAAAGCTAGTTGTCGGCTTAGGTTACTGAGTTGTTGTTGGATTGTGACTTGGTTTGTGTCTTCTTCTTCTAAAGGTTCTTCCTCTTTGTATTGTGGAGGCTCTTCCCCTGTTTCATGTTCTATCTTATTTCTTCGTGCCACTTTGATGAGGGGTATTCTATGCCCTATCACTTTATCATTTTCTACGTAAGAAGTGGAAGCATGCCCGCCTGTTAAAATATCTTCCATATTGATAAGGGGGTGTTCTTCCTTAGTAGTGTCATTTATAGGTAATATTGGTTCATTCTCGGTGGGAAATTTGGCCCCTAATTCCATGACCCGTGCCAAAACTCTATCTTTATTTCTAAGGAGAAACTCATCTAGTAGAGTGGGGTCAAAATCAAAGTCTGCGTGTGGTGATTCTAATTCATTTCCACTATGGTCAACCATTTCTTCTATTTCCTTTTCTGTAGAAAATAGTGGTCCTAGATCGTGTCGATAAATGGGTTTGACCCTTGTTTGTTAGAGGTTTCCCAAGCTTGCGCCTGTTGTTCCTCATATGTTTGTTTCTTTAAACCTAGACGCGTCTTGGGAGCCATGTTTTCGTGATAAGTTTCACTAAGGTAAGTTGTATATTTGTTCAAAATTCAATGACTACCCCTAAGTGAAACACAAGATGTACGTGTTAAGAGTAAATTAACAGTGAGAATATCAATGTGATAGAATGATAAAGTCACCAATGAAACAATCGTTTGGTACCAAAACTTAATCAAATGAAGTACTTCCTAGACTACGTTTCAAAGTAATTTGTGACGCCAGATGATTAACAAGATGTCTCCACTTATGCCAAGTTCAAAGGAATGAACAAGACGTAAGTAAATACATGAAGTTAAATGCGATCTCCCAATCAAGATATACGATGAGCAAGCTCAAGTCTGATTAAGACCTATATCTCAAAAAGTGCCAATTACGATTTGTGAATGACACAACAATATCACCAAGATATGTTAACCCACTTTGTAAGAAAGTGAAGTATTGATATCGAGTTGTTATTGATATAACATGCACAAATGGTAGTGCCTAGCACCTTTTGAAATCGAGGTAATAATAAAACCAAACAAAAAAATGCTCAAAGTATAGCTAGGAATAGTTAAGAATGTGTGTAGCGTAACCGTACAATATAGGTATTTATGTCGAGTTTACAAGAAACAAGACGTAAATATCGAAATTGTAATGATACGAGACAAACAAGCTAACTCCTCTATGGAAGTCCGCAGTGATGAACCATGCCTAACTACAATGATGATCTTGACGTGGGTATCAAGATCACAATGGCTACCAAATGACGTGAAAACACCTCCACTCACTTTAGACGTTTAACTAACCCAGCCGCAAACATGGATGGGCGTAAATAGACATAAAAGTGAGGGAAACAGTCGAATGGCAACACAAAGGTAATCACACCTCTTTTGATCAACAAAGTGTCAAAAGAATATGAAGGAAATAAATCAAGAAAAAATGACAAAAAATGCTAGTCTCACTTCGGCAGAGTTTCGCCTCGCCCTAAGGCAAGTAAAAACTAGGCGAAAGTAATACGTCACACGTTTCTCAAAAAGAAGGTTCACAACTCAACACTGTTTTAAAGTGGTCAAAGTGGGCTCCTGGCCAAAGTATATTCTCCTAGGTGGTTCTCTTGCCCTAGGTGTTACAAAGTTACCACGAGCGAGCGTGATTTACCCAAAAATTCACACTAACTAGTTTGGGAGTATCTTGGCTTTACTTTACCCCCTTCAAGAATAGTAGGCAACTAGTGCATCTACGTGTACTATCACTGGGGTTGCCACAACGGACAACTTGTAACGCTATCTCACAAAGGAAACACTAGTCAAGTAGGTAATGCGGAGCACTTCCCGTTTCGTCCACAAGGTTCCCTCTTGCGTGGACTACTTTGGGGTTCCTGGAACCACCCCCATTATTGTAGCTTAAGGCATTATGCCAAAGGGCTTATGTTCCAGATTGAGCGGAGAGGGATGTACCCTTTTACGAAACTTGCAATACTGATGTTTTTAATATGTTGTTCTTTTTATCTTGTTTAATTAGGTGTGGTTTGATTGAACACCTTTTGGCAACTTGTATAACAATTGTATTAGTAGTTTTTGATTTTTTTTTATTCCTCCTTTCTTTGACAAGCGTTTTTAGGTCCTGCACTTAAGCGTTAGTAGTTCTCCAAGAAAATCATATTATTTAAAAGAGGATTAAGAGTTGCTTTTGATTCTCAAGATCATCCAAGGATGCAAGAGAAGAGCATACACAACAAATAATCCAACTAAAAAGTAAAGAAAATCTTTTCAATCAATGAACCATACAAAATTCTTGATAAATGTTCATTCCCTTAAACCAAAAGTGAAAGATGAAGTTTCTAATTTACCAAATGTTATAAAATGAAGACTAAAGTTGCTTTTGATTCTCAAGATCACCCTAAGGTGCAAGAGAAGAGCATACACAAACTTTATCCCAACTATATAGAAATGGAAAACTTTAAATCAAAGGACCATTGAAAAATGCTTTGTAAAAGGTTCATTCCCTTAAACCAAAAGTGAAAGATGAAGTTTCCAATTTACCAAATTTTATAAAATGAAGACTAAAGTTGCTTTTGATTCTCAAGATCACCCTAAGGTAAAAGAGAAGAGCATACACAAATTTTATCCCAACTATATAGAAATGGAAACTTTAAATCAAAGGACCATTGAAAAATGCTTTGTAAAAGGTTCATTCCCTTAAGCAAAATGAATAATCAAGTTTTCAAGTTTAATCCCAATGTTAACAAGATAGAGATCAAATTTGTTTTTGATTCTCAATATCACCAAAAGGTTCAAGAGAAGAGCATACACACGCTTTGGTCTAAATCGAGTAAGCATGGAAATACAACATTCATCAAAACATTAGACATGTTAGAAAATGACCAGTTTTAAAATAACAGAAAAACCTACAACTTTTGTAAGTATAAATCTTGAATTTATATTTTCATTTCATATTTAACTTCAATACCTTTCCAACGCAAAAAAATGGATTCATTTCGAGTTCGGGAGCAAAAGTTATGGCCTTTGGAAGATGGGTTACACATATGCTCTTATGCTCATGGG
This sequence comes from Taxus wallichiana var. yunnanensis, assembly GCA_018340775.1. Taxonomy (NCBI): domain Eukaryota; kingdom Viridiplantae; phylum Streptophyta; class Pinopsida; order Cupressales; family Taxaceae; genus Taxus; species Taxus wallichiana. The sequence continues at coordinate 728,542,656 of CM031234.1, read as the reverse complement.
TATGCACTTGACATGCACTCAAAAAATGTCAAAAAAATGTCCCTTAACCTGCAAAATGGGCAAATTTTTCCAACCAAGATTCAATTTTGACAACAACCCATCACATTAATATATGAATAGAAGACTCAACGCTATCAAACATTAACATACATGCTCAAGAATTTAAGATTTTCAAGAAATTGACAAAACTAGCATGTAGAATGATGAAAAAGTAAGCTCTAAAAATGAAAACATGATGAAATATTGAAATTTTCTCACCAAGATTAAATTTTTACAGCAACCCACCACATTAATATGTAAATAGAAGACTCAGCACTATCAAACACTAACCTACATGCTCAAGAATTGAAAATTTTCAAGAAATTGACAAAACTAGCATGTAAAATGTTGAAAAAGTAAGCTAAAAATGAAAACATGATGAAATCTTGAAATTTTCTCACCAAGATTAAATTTGGGCAACAACCCACCACATTAATATGTAAATAGAAGACTCAGCACTATCAAACACTAACCTACATGCTCAAGAATTTAAAATTTTTAAGAAATTGACAAAACTAGCATGTAGAATGTTAAAAAAGTAAGCTCTAAAAATGAAAACATGGATAAATCTTGAAATTTTCCCATCAATTCTAATTTTGACAGCACTTCACCTCCTTCATACCTACAAGGAAGACCCAACACATGCAAACTCAACAAAACATGTTAAGAAAAACAAGTTAGATCAACATGTGTAAAAGAGGGTTAGTAACCAAAAATAAAACTTAACTACAAAAACTTGAAATTAAGTGCAAAGGACAATGGAGTATCTCCCACCGGGCGTGCCAAATGTGTGCATGTATACTTTTCTTAATGCTAAATCAAATGAAACAAGAACTACCACCTAAAATAGTTCTACAATTTAGCTAAAACAAAGCATAAACACCATCATGATAAGAATTAAACAAGGGTTAGATGCTAGCATTCATCAATACAAACTTTGAAACTAACAATGCTAAATATCTAAACTCCTCTATTCTCTAACAACAAATAAATGAATGGACCTAAGTAAGCTCCATGGCTATCAAAATAATTGTCCTTAATGTTCCAAGAACCTAGGAATGGGGGCTAATCAAAGTTGGGCTACAAGACCCTTTTGACACCTCCATATATGACCCAAGCACTTTAAGAAAGAGGCTTAACTCTTCAAGATGATGAAATCTCAAAAGGGCAAGGTGCAACCTCTTAGTCTCTTTGCTATATGCTTTGCATTTTCTCTCTTAGAAAGTTTAGGTGTAAGTAAAAGGTAGGTGGAGGGCTCTTTATATAGCCCCAAAGGATAAAGGATTCAACACATTCTCATGAATGTGGGATAAAGGTAAAACATGATTAGGAATGGATAAGGTTGTTTTATTAAAGGTAACCTTACTTTAGAAGGGTTTAATACATGTTTAGCAAGTCATGGGAGTTGGGGTATTTTAATTAATCAAAGGTGATTAATTAATAGGTAGGTGTAAGCTTATAGAAGCCAATTAGAGGAATATTAGTGCGATTTAGGCTATTATAAGGGGATTAAATCAATTAAATATTGATTTATTGGTTAAATGGAAGGGAAAGCTAATTAATTAATAATAATTAATTAGTCTAGGTAGAAGGGGTGATTTATTAACGGAAGGTCGTTAATTAGGGTATTTGTTGGATAGGAAACTTAATTAATTAGCTTAGTGTAATTAATTAATGATGATATGAGGGAAAATGAGTGCTTTTGACGATATGTCGTTGATTTGTGAGAAAGGGGATAATTAGCACAATTTAAGTATTTAAATTGCTTGGGCGTAATTATAGGTGTCTATAAAGAGATCTAAATCATCATTGGGGTTTCGTAACCTCTTTCTAGAAGTACAGTACATACAATTTTAGGTACGTCATGGTGACCACCATCAGCGATTCTTAAGCTCACGGTCTTATGCATTATTGGCTCTGTTTGAAATTAGAATGAACACCATTAACGTTATATTTGAAGCTTCACTTGGATTTCTTTTGAAGAGGTCATCGTTTTTTGAGCATTTCAACTATGCCATATTTGTATTCTCCTGAAGTTTGAACTTCTGATTTTGTTTTCATCTGGGCCACTATTGGAGCTTTCGAAGGTGAGTGTATGGTTTGAAACCTTTGTAAATAGTTCTTCTTAGAAATCTTGGAGCCTTTGAACTAAGTTTTGAGCTTTTCTTTCACATGGCTATCTGAAGTTAACTCCCTTTTATTTCCTTGGTCTCTTTCATTTGTGGATAATTCCTTGGCTTCATTCTCAAGTTTGTACTTGACTCCTTTCAAGGGATTTTACAATTTCGAGCTTCATTGGTAAGTCTCACTTTCCATCTTAACACTTATGTGTCCCCATTAATGGGTTTGTTTTCTTTGACTGTCTCTAAAAAACGTTGTTGGGTATTACGTGGTTTCTTTCTTTCTTTTTTAAATGTTTTAGCCAAAAATTGGTCTGTAGTATTGAGTATTCTTTGAGCACGGAGCTCGTCTCTGTTATTTGTCACTCCATATTTGTTTTCACCTTTTGGAGATGCACGTATGTGCGGGTCACTTCATTTCTACTTTTACTTGTTCAGGTAGTTGTATTATTCATATAGGCCATCAATGAAGAGAAAATGAGCTTTGTGCTTAGTTGTATTTGTTATTTATTACCTCCATGTTTGAGCTTTGATTTTCCCAAATGAGTTTCCGAGCTTCTGTTTGGATCTCTTATTACTTTCCATGGAAATTTGATCTCATGGCCGGCATTTTTGAGCATGAAGCTCTGCATATTTTCCATTTTGGGGATTTCCAAGCTCATTTTTGTGCTTTCAAATGATGGTCATTATCTTTCTTTCGAGCTCAAGGTTTCTTCTATGCTTAACCCAAACCTTTATTTCTAAAAATCTCTAAATTGAGGACCCTGATTCGACTTTGCATATATACGGTTGTGCTCCTTTTCAATTTGATATGAAAACTCTTATTTCTGTACACATGCATCATTCATTCATTTCCACTGTGAAACATAATTTTATCAATTAATTGGTGACTCATGTGGGTAGGTTATGACTCAAATAAAAACCGTATTTGTTTGATTTGATGCATTGAAGAAAAATATAATTTGGATTTTTTTAGTATTTTTGTTGTCCTAAAAAGTAATCATCGAGTTAATGTTGTAGTATTATAATTTGTGTAGAAGAAAGCGATTGAGTCGAACTATCACTGATCCTTCTTTGAGCCATACTATTTTGAATTTATCTAACAATGCATCTATGGAGAATATTGTACTCTAAAAGTTGTAAATATAACTTCTTTGATTGTGCTTGATCAATTGATTGATGTGTTGGCCATTTTCCATTGTAAATTGTATTCCTTTTCAAATAATTGTTAAGGAACTTTTGAATGGTTACTTTTGTAGAGATGTATCAGGGTCTGCTACTATAAATCCTGATTCCCTACTCATCTACCTGAATTCTAAAACACTTGCAATTTGCTTTGTGTTTCTAATTTGATTTATAATGACTAGGAATTACTCTCTATCCTCGAATGGCTATAATTATTGGCACTCGCTTATCTTTGGAACTTCTTGTAAAATATCAAAGGCCTTTGTTTGTTTTGTGTTTATTTCAGTGATGGATTTACTTGCATAAAAGGAAAAGGAAAAGGAAAAGTTGTTGTAATTATTTCCTTTAATTATTTGTAACTTGTTTCTTTGTTGAGTACCGGATGATGGATCTTATTGCACAACCCATTTCTTCTTAACTCGAATGAGGTCTTTAACTGTGGTAGTTTGTATGAATCATTTGCAAATTGTACTTTGAAAAATAGTACCTGTAGCTTGTTGTTACTCTTGAAAAATTATCCTGAAGATCATGGATATTTGACATTTATGTGTGTTGGACTTTGTACTGCCAATGCAAATCAAGAAAACTCTTAAAGGTCTGATGTATTTTCTATCGAGATGCTCTGTACTTGGCATAATGCAACTATTATCTAGTATGTTTTGCATAATTTGAATCTTTCACTACTTGATTTGATCACGATCAATGGTATGCTAATGTTTTGTTCTGGAAGCTTTGATACCTCCACATATGTAGGATGATGAATTTGTATCACTTCCTTTTCTTAGAGTTGATCAATATATATTATTGTGCCTAAAATATTGTTGATCTGTTCCATTCTTATGGTTGTAGCCTAAAAATTATGTTGTAATAGTTGCAATCTCTTTAAGCCATACAACACTTGCAATACTTTGTGTACTTCCAACTAACATTGATGACTGTATCATGTGAAATATTTGGCTTCCTGTACTTTTCTTGAATGAAAATAACTTCTCTTGTAGCATGTGCCTTGATTATATCTATACTTTACAAGATGAAAATTTGTCATGTCTTGAAGATTCTTTATCTCTACCTACTGATTCATGTTACATTGAACCTTATAAATATACTTCATTTAATGTTGTAATGAAATCTTTTAACGTAGTTTGTTATTGTTGTGATCATAATTGCTTCATTTGATCTTCATTGATGGCTCATAATCTGAAAGTGATAAGTAGATATCCATTTCATTATCTTGAAATCATTATATTGTTGATTCATCTGTACTTGATTATCTGTTTGATTCCTTTTGATAGTTGATCTAGATATCTCAAAATTTGAAATGCATGAGTGAGTCATTTTCTGTTGTTCTTGAATATGCTTGGTCATTGAGTGTAATCTATACTTGATAGTATAGAATTTTAAAACATGTATTGATCTCTTTTGTTGTAACCTATACTGCACACTTAAGAAAATAGTTAGAAAATAATAAGGCTTTTGGCCTCTCTTATGTTTCATAGTTTTTCTTTCTCTTTCTTTTTGTTGTCATGATTAAGGAATCATATATGCTTTGTGGAATACTAATTTATCAATTCTTTATTTTTTCTTGGATGTACTTTATGCCTCTGATATTAGGAAATCCATTTGCATGTAGTTAGATAGTACATGAGTATAGATTAAACATTGAGCTTTTTATTGATGTCTTTTCTTTCATTTTTAGGTACATTGTAGCTATTGGATAACATGGATGAAAGATGGAATTGGAACGGAAACAAAGAAGACTAGGAGAAAACCCAAGGCAATGATGGGTTTCTTCTATACTCTTTTACTTTTAACTTTATGCACATGTACTTCCTTCTTCATAGTTATGAGTTACATCCCACGGCTTGTGTGGGAAACATTGAATTTATTCATGAATAAATGACATTAATTTATGTAACTGAGTTGTATACTTCTTTCTGCATTTAGCTTTTATGATGGATATTGATTATATAATGAAATAAACAACTCAATCACATAATTAAATGTATTTAAACATACGAAATAATGAGTTTTGATGTACCTGTAACTTAATAATGAACTCTTCTCAATTCCATGTAACTGTAACTCTGTTTGTTGCTCCTAAATATAACATTTCACCTAAACTGTGATTCCCACCTTCATCAAGGCAATGCATTAGTCCTCTAGGGCTTCTGTGTTTCCTTGTTGAAGATGAATATGGAATGGCTAGTCTATGTGAGGTGTTACATTTTGTAACAACACACATAGCTGTAGATTACATGTAGTTAATCAATTACTACAACTAAAAACACAATAAAACTATATGAATCCCCTAGTTAGGTCCATTTCATCAATGCCTTCCATCGAAACAATTTTTGAGTTTCCCATTTTTGCACAAGTGTAAAAATTGTCAACAAGCTTTTCATTTGTCAATTACGAAATTCAAACAAGGGAATCATATATATATATATATATATATATATATATATATATATACTTAGTTACTTCTTTCAAATAAGGGGCTAAGCACTATAAGCATTATCTATCACCACCTAATCTTGTACAAAGGCACAAGAGCACTAAAAAGTACATATCTAGCACATTCATACAAAGGACAAGGGCTGCATTGGTCTACATACACTGCATAGGAGGGGAGTTTATTCTATTCCATCACACACACACACACACACACATTTTTCATATTCGGGACAATCTAGATCTAACCCACTATCATCGTGCAACTCGCACTGAGGAAACCTAGGGAGCGAGACACGAATACACACACATAAAGAAGCTGTATGGATTCTAATATGTAGTGTAGTGCTCAATCATAAGTTCACTCTTGGGTGACCATCGGGGTCAATATGACTCCACATTCTACATCCTTTTTATTAGATTTGATGTGGTTTGTGGGTACATACGCAGTAGTCATTTATTTTTAGGTTACGTATGTGACCGAAACCTAACAACAAAACCAAAGTGATAAAGAGTGAATAACAATGAAGATCTTCTAACCCATAAAAGACCAAGTTCTAATAATTTGAAGAGACATAGGCACCTAGATCAGTCATTAACACCTAGGGCACTTCTACTCTCCTGCAAGCACTTTTGTCCGTACATTCTTTGGTTTTTAAACCCTTGGTGAGTCATTTTGACATTATTTCCAGCATGTTGTAGTAGATACTGAGGTCCCAATCATGCCCATGTTGCCTGAGAATCAGCTAAGTCATCTTTCTCCCTTCATTTTCTTAGGTTTTACATCTTTGAATGTTTAGTGCTTGCATGTTATTGTACTTAATCATCTTAATATCATTTGTTATAGTAAGTTACTCTAAAATAAGATTTAATTCAAATTAGAATAAATCATTCCCTCTCCCTCCAATTTCATTTTCTTAATTCAAACTTCTTTGGTACACTTGTAGTTGTCTTTATTCAAGTTTTCTAGATCTAGAATGCATATTTAAGTAAGTCATTAATCTCTCATTGAAGAGGATTGCATACACACTTGGCACCCAAGGTCCTAATGAGAAAATACTAAGAGAAATCATAAGCAAGGGCACTCCAAGACTCCCTTGATTTTTATACATTCTACACATTCATCTAGGGTAGTCCTCTACTCAAATAAGTATAAAGACACATTACTAAGGTCAAATCAAGCTAGGGAAAGAATCAAGTACAATCCCATTATTATAAGATTTTGGTTATCAATTTGGTTACATGAATTCTAGATATCACATGTTAGGCGTGAATGATGTGAGGTTTTAGCCCTCTTTGAAGTAGTGGAGACATCGACGGTGCACGAGAGGTTCCCACTGACCCACCTAATGTTTATTTTGTAAGACTCCTCATCATCTAGGGTTTTGAAATTTCAATCATCTACATGGTGAGCATTACATAGTTTCGAGGATATTCAAGTTGTGCACGGAATCATATCAAGGAACAATACAAAGACCCAAAAAGTATCGGGAGTAGAGAGAAAAAAGGATAGTATTATACAAAAAGGGCCATAATGGGGATATGTTTTGTCCTATCTCATCCACTTTGGTCCATGCATCTCAAAAGGCACATGTACAAAAACAGTAAAATTAGATCATTTCCATCCATCTTTAGTTAGCATACAAACCCAGATCAACATAGTAACTAAAATATTAGCTAATTCATCTTTTCTTCCTTATGGCTAGTGTTGCATTTGACTTGTTTAATGATTTTTCTTGATATTGTTGTAATTATCCTTGGAAACTAGTTGATTAGGATAATCTATAATCGATTACTACCCCAAGATATATTAACCATTTAGGTTAAATCATTTGGTGAACCCGACATTGTATGATGTGCATCACATCTCTTTTTATTTCTCCGGATCCTTTTTCCAAACCCTAGTGACTCTAGATTTTTAGCTCATGCCCAATATGTATAGTGGTTAGTTTGGTTATCAAAAATATCTTGATCTCTCACCCCATGCGTGTCGAGAATCCTAAAACCATAGCCTCTTTAGTAATTATGGATGAAAATCCCCAATCCAATTTTACTCAAGTACCCTTAGAAGACATGTAGGCATATGGTAGTGAGAATTCATATGAAGATTATACTAATGGTGACCAAGTACAACTTAATCCTCTATCCCAATTACATACTCATTTGTGTGATACTCCAAGTCATGTACACTCGACCCTTGATGTCCTCTTACCTAAAAAACTTTCTTGTGATATGGCTTCAAAAGAGAGCATGATTCGAAGATCGGGGTGTTTGGTGATGCAAATAAACTTGCGATGATTAATATGTTGTACATTGAATCACATTCATTTAATTATCTAACCAGGGGACGTAAACTTGAAATATTGTCAGTGATGTATGCACAATTACAATGATCTAAGAGGGTGGAAACAAAATGACTCATCACAAAACAATACTAAAAGCAATAGAAAACTCAGACTTGGAAATAAATGACTGCTAAATGCTTATAATTGAAATGAAGTTGCGATTCGAGAAAAGAAAAAGTTTCCTTAAGTAAGTATGCATTAAAAAAAAGGAATGGATGTAGTAGACCTCAAGTGGGCCTTGACTTGGGTGCTAATCCCATCTTAACTCTATAGCTAATAACTAAATGAAAGAACTCATATTTTTATTGATTTTCAGAAAATCATTACATCTAGGAACAAATTCTTCACTAGTTAACTTCAATCTCTATAACTCACTAACTTCCTTCTAACTAAGAATTGTGTTACCAAGCACTAGCCTTTTCCTTTATACCTCATCATTATAGCACATGAGAATAAGAAGAATAATACAACAAGGAGTCTTCAACAGAATGAGTGAAAGATTCAACACATGTTTGAAACATATAACAAGTGTTTAACTAATCAATAATTTTTTGTGAAACACACAACAAGTGTTAATATAACAATCAGTTCTTCATCAATGACCAAATCAAAGATTGATTTGTTTCCTATTTTTCCATGTTCTTTTTGTAATTTCTTCTCCAATGGCACATAAGGACTTGAGTGCCATAACTCCACGTTTAAAAATATCTTAACAAATGTGGACTCTTTTTCGTGGATGAATTCCTTTGGTTGCGAGACAAGTTCTTGGGGATACTTTATTTGGCTATGGACGAGTTGTTATTGATAGGTTACCTCCTGCATATGGAAAATTACTCACAACCAAGAGTAGCATCAACACATATAAAATCATCCAATAAATTTATTGAGATAATAACAATAAATGCATACATAACATCACAAAATAAATACAACTAGATATAACTATATTAATTAATCATTATGTCAAAGGTTCATGGTTGTGATGGTAATGTGCAGTAATTTTCTTTGGAAACACATAGACATGGTTACAAAATATTATCAAAATACACAAGATGAGTTATTATGAAATAAATTTATACAACTCGGCACACCCCAGGGCTTAAACTCTTTAATGTCCTCATTGATGGATTCATATCTTCTCTATTGGAAACTACACTCTTGCCTGAAGTCAATGGGTGTGTTTATGCCCTCTTCTTCTGATAAAAAATACCCAAAATTTCTCATGAATCTATCTTAAACATTGTCTTGGTTCCTCGATTGATCGAGAAAGTTTCCTATCTATGGTGGAATTGGAAAAGGAATGATTGGTGGATGATAACCTATAGGAAACCACTCATCATCACATTCATTAGCTATTTCAATGTACTTATTCACTCTTCAGAAAGTTGGAAGTATGTTTGGATAGGAATGCATCTCTTTCCTCTGTAGTGTAGGGGATAACTCATTCCATTTGATTCGGCATGCCTGTACAACCTAAATTCCATGTTCCCTGATCATGTTCCTTACTTCTGCATGGGCTTCCACTCTCATTTTTAACACTCGATTTTTATTTCAACCACTTCCATATAATTTTCATATTGCTTAGCAATTTCATCGTATTTTTGCTTCACCCACGACATACATTGGTGTAATATTTTCCAGATGTTTGTATTCCTCTATCGATTGGTTCTCTCTAATTCATTTGAGAAATAAGAACGTAATTCTTTCACCTATACATCCCAATATACAAAATTGGCATCCAATATCTATCATATGGAATCACATATTTATGCAGATAAAGTTCACACATCAAATTTTGGAGCTCATGTGTATTGTTATGATACAAAGTAAATAATTTTCTTGCTGAACTAATATCATATACCATGTCATAATTGATGTAAATAAATTTATGGTGAAACATTCTTTCTTATTCAATCACCTAATTATTCAAAAACTTGCAAAGGAGGACCATCAAGCTTCTCTAGTTGCCTAATCTTGGCTTAAAAATGCATAAAAGACCAAATTTTCACCTTATAAAGGTAGACTTTAACATAATACTTTGTATCAACACCCTCAAAAACAATTTTCTTTTTCTTTATCAAATTATTTCTTGATTAGGTAAATAATCACTTCTTATATTATTTCAAGACTACCCATCTCTTTCTCAATAGTTGCTTCCTTGAAAAACCAAACAAATTTTCCTTTTAGCCTCAACAGTTCCTTTCAAACCCTTTCACCTAATACATCACCTCACTTAAGAGTCAAACTAACCATCAAAATTGATTCACAACAAGAAAAACCAATATTATGCACTTTCTTACTCCAATTTACCATTTTAGTGTTCTCAAATCCTCGTTCTTTCTAGCATTAGAGTTAGCATGAATTATAGCTACCCATCAAGAAGTGTAAAAATCATCAAATACACTTTTTGGATCCTGAAATGTGCCGCAAGTTTCATCATATGAATCATTTTCCTCTTCTAGAAAACCCACTTTCTTTCTTTCATATCCTTATGCCTTATTAGCCATGCCTCTATATACAATCACGTAAAACTTCATATGAAGGAGGATTCTTAACACATTCGATACATTTTTAAGCACCATTTTCCTTTTTCTTATTGTGAATCAAGTTTCAACCCTAGTCTCTATAGATATCTCCTACTCCCTTTGTAATCTTCCTTCACAAATTAGGCCATACATTGTGTGTTATAACTATGACAACACATTATGCGATATAACTCAAATTTCACCCTCAAAACTATAAATTTCTTCATGAGTATCTTATAGGACCATTTAATCATTTTGATTATCAAATTTCAAGCTTAAATTCCTTTGATTGGGGTTACAAATTATAATTCCTAGGCCCTAACTGTAGGACTACCCGAGAGCTTACAAATATTTACATCTTCCTTTTTGGTTGCTTTCAAACCTACAAATTTGATCCACAAAGTTGTTTTAACCACCCTTCCAATACTTTATCCTATAGTATTCCCATAAATAATGTCAATTAGCATCTCTTGTCATTCTAGTTCTTATCATCCTCCTTTCCTTCTCATCTTGATACTTGTTATGCATAGTCGGGTATAGTTTCGTCTATGAAGAGATTTTTGGCTTGATAGAATTTACATGACCCAAAATACCTTCACATTACTCTAGCTCAACACCCTTCATATCTTGACAATTTAGCTTTCCCTTGTAACTTCATTTTCTTAGAATCTCATTTTTGTTCCAAAATGTATATTACCCTCTTTAGCCTTTAATACTCTATTTCACCTTGAATCCCACCTAATCGGGACATTTATACCTTAAACATTAAATTCATAAGATCTTGTAGAATATGAGAATATTTTTCAAACTCTATTTGTACTCTTTTTAAACCTCAATGAGACTTCTTCTCTATGTATGCATGTTACTGAGTCCTTCCTCTAAGACTATGTTTGGATTTCACTTCTTACCACTAAAAATTTGAGGCATTACCCCTTATAAATTCATTTTCATCTTCACCTGATAAGGTAATCAAACACCATCCAAGGTTTTCCTATATAATGAATGATGTGGTCATATAATCCTTAAGGGGTTTCGAGCTAAGTATGCACAGTTTCTCAAAGTTGTATAGGAGAACACCTTCCAAAAGTATTGAACCCTAACAATTACCCTGAGCATACAAATTTACCATTATATTACCCTTATTATGACTAAGTTTAATATTTCTTCATGTTTCTCAAGAAAAATTCCCTTCACAAGACCTCTTAGAACAGGGATAATGCTAATTGTGGCAAGATTCTTGTTATTACTCACCATATATTGGATTTATTTCTCTATCCTAACCTTTTTCTTGCCTTAAAAATGATACATGCACCTTTCAAAATACCTCTAGGTCCTTCTTTAGTCAATTATACAAGTTACATGGCAATATTATACTATTTTTTAACTCACTCCGGTCTGGGGTGAGACAATGCTTTAAAAGACCAATACATATTATATTACCACTTCTCACTTCCATAACAAACATAATCCTTCCTAATCCATAGGAATTTTTGAATTCATCACAGTACTTCTCAAACCATACACAAATTCATAAGCTTATATCAAAACTTCCACAATTTGGACATGATTGTATACACATAATCCTCTTACCACTGAATTCATAGTTTTCTCCTTCCTTGAGTCTTATTAAATTCATAACCTCTCCTATAGATCTTCTATAACTTCATGAGACTACACAAACCCTTCAATACCTCTAACAACATAAATAGGTTAAGGGAGACATTCAAGATACCCCCAAATGCATTCATTCATCAATACATATCATAATTCTTGCATTAAGAAGCCTTTTATTAGATGAATGTTAGACTTTACAATCTTCTTTGAGTGTTAGAGGCTCTTTCACAAAGATATTCTCCCTCTAAAACCTTCTCCAACTTCAAAAACCACCCAATAATTTGAATACACTCCCTCTTTGATTGATTAGAAGGCTATTATGGATTCATTAGTCTTTACTCAAACCCATGATTAGGTCAACTAAGTGAGTTTTCACCATGGTGAGGGTAGAGTAGGAGATTTTACAATATGAACACCTTGTTACATTTATTTTAAGCCTGCATTAACCCCTAGACCTAGATTACATTACCACACTATTTGAATATACAAATGTGGCTTTTGGAGGGAAACCTCCAAAATGCCACTTGTTACATTAGGAAGGGCCCATAAGGACTAAAACTACTAAAACACCCTATTTAGGATAACCAAGCCAAAATTTACATTATGTACATGATGTTTCTACATCACCTCGTAAGCCTAACAATATAGGATTCCAATTGTAGCATTAGATTGTCAATATTTGGCCCCATTGTTTGTGTTTCCATTTCACTATAAGATGGTTTTGCAAGTTCCCTAATGAATTATTGGATAATAATTTGGGGCTACATTTTTCTACATCTAATTATGGAAGACTATTAGTTTTTTCTTGTTGAACTACCTCCTCAATGACTGGTTCAACAACTGCAGGCATTTTTGGTGTGCAATTCCTCCTTCTATTGCCTCCTCTTCTTGTCCCTCTTCATGTATTTCCACTTCATGAACCATTTCCTCATTCTGAGTTGGTTCCTCTTGTTCTTCCATGGGTTTTTCATGGTATTCTAGCTCATGAACTATAGTATCAGTATCTCTATGCTTTGTCTCCAATTGTTGAGGCTCAAAGTTTTCCTCTCGGCTTCCAAATCACTATCTAGTGAGATGGGTTATGACTGTGTTGGACTGGAGATTTTTGGCCTCTTTGTCCTAAGCCTATGAGAATGCCTAGGTTGTTTAGGAGTAGAATGAGAATATTTTCGTTTGGCCTTGGAAGTGGAGGTTTCAAGAGAGGAGAATTCTAACAAGGTTTCATCAACAAAAATCCTTTCTAGAGAGATAGGTAAATGGTTTTCTTTAGTAAAAGGCGGAGTAAGAAGTTAGGAGTTCTTGGGTTTGTAAATTGGATGGTGCAGCCTCTGACATATGTGCAAAGGAGCTTTCAGTGTTTCTCCTTCTTTTTCCCATGTTTCCCAACAAATTCTCAATATTTTTACCCTTACAAAGTCATCCCATGGAATTTGAGGGTGCTCCCTTTGCAAATTGGACCATTAGGGTTATGAGACAGTGGTGAGATAGTGCTACCCTACCCCTATGAACTTCTTTACTCATCTTCTTGAGCATTTCATGCAAGAAATTTGGGACATTTACTTGACTATTATTCTTCAAATGATTCAATAGTTTGAAATGGACTATGTTTAATTGTGAATATCTCCCTTCACAAGTAAAGTATTAAATAATGAGTTGGAAGCTTGTGTTCATAAGGGTTTAAGGGATGTTTTAAATTCACTTTTATGTTTGAGATGAATTCATCATCAACATCTGTGAACTCCCTTCTCGTTTTCTTTGAGTTGGATTTATCTAAAATATCTCTGCTTATGTTGGTAGACCAATAACCTATGCTAAAACTTCACCACTTACTCTTATGGTTAACACTTTTAATCTTGCCTCATAAAAACCCTTAAACTTGTTCATATACTACATCCAGTCATGATTCTCAAAATACTAGATAATTTCAAGATGATTCTAGATTTGTAATGCACCGAGGGATCATTTATGATCAAGTCACCTCCCATGGTGAATACGTAGCTTCTCCTAAGCTCAATATGCAACAACACGATTTTCTTTTGAAAGAATTTTGCACAAATGAGTTTTGTTGATGGATTTTCATCACTTGGAATTTATTGCCAAGGGAAAAAAATTGTGTAGGGGTTCTAATCATTAATGGATGTGAAAACATTGAGCATATGAAGCAAAGTGATGTGACAACATTGGCTTATGTGGAAGGGTGAAGTGAACACATCATCTCTTAAATGGCAATAGTCTTTTAATGTTGCACATGCATGATGACTTAGCATAACTCCTAATTAAATATAATTAAGCTAATCATACTTTATTAAAGTGATAAATAGATGCACTTATCTCATTGTTTTCTTACAATGATTGATGTGTGTGCTTTACTAACTTGAGTCTTGGTTGTATGCAAGTGTCCTTCGATGTTGTGGATGTGGACTTAACTTATGTTGGCTACTCCTTACTACAAATGGATGGTTCCCAAAGAAGGAACTCCAATCGGTTGGGTGCCAATAATTCCTTGGATATCTTCCACGTGTGCATGTTTTCTTGATTTTTATTATCTGACCATGAATTCTACGCTACAAACAAATAGGGGCTTATTTCCTATGGTTGTAAATGGAAATTTTGGTCATTGCATTCTCTCCTTGTGATGGAGATCATGCCCTTCTGCAATCACTTGTCATTAAACCCTACAAAACAAAAACTTACATAAAATAAATGGGTTAGCAGAGTGTTGATGATCACCCAGAAAGGTAGATCACAACACTTTTATTTGGCCTTGAAATATTCAGCAAGTTGAATGCTCCAGAGGCCACTCCTCAATCTTACGAAATCTCATAAGGTGAGTCAACAAGCTCAACCTCTAAGGTAATGTCTGATGTTTCTTTATCCCTTTTTCTCGTATATCCTCTGAAGAATTTCATGAATGAGCCTTTATCAACTGGTTTCTTATACAATCTTAACTGTGGCCATTCCCCAACAATTTTGATCTAATAGGATCGATGGTAATAAGCTTCACAACTCCATTAGGGAAGATATTCTCAATTTCATAGGGGCCTAGCCACCTTGTTCGAGCTTTCCTATATGATCCTTGTATTTTGAATCAAACAAAAGTGCCTAGTCACCTTGTTAGAAACTGTCTTGTTTTGATATATTGGTCATGTCATTTGATCATTTATTTTAGCACTATCTTTTTGTTATGAAATGCTTGTTTTCTCAATTCATCCAACTCATTGAGTTGGAGAATCCTCTGTCTCTAAGCTTCTGATAAATCTATGCCCATATCAAGAGTAGTCTGTAATGTTTTATGCTCAACTTCTATTGGTAACACACAAATCTTGTTATAGAAGAGTTCATATAGTGTGAAGCCAGTTGTGGTCTTCCATGTTGTGTTGAATTCCTAGACTACTTTTGGAAGCATGTCTACTCAATGTTTTCTATGGAGTGTTATGGTAGTGTCAATATGGTCTTTATCTCTCTATTTGTGCCCTCTACTTGGCCATTAGACTGGGGATGGTATGGTGTAGACTTATTATGCTTGATTTCATATTCTCTAACCAAATCAAAAATTAGATCAGCAGTAAAATGTGTACCACTGGTTGGTTACAATCTCCCTTGGAATGCTATATCTAGTGAAGATGTTCTTATACAGAAATTTGGCTACCTTCTTACTTTTTGGTTTGGAAATTATTTCACCTCCATCCACTTGGTTAGGTAATCTGTTCATACCAAGATATATTCCTTCTTTTGAGACATGGAGGGTCTATTGGACCAAAAAATCTAAGCCCCACTTATCAAAAGGTTGCAAAACCAATTGAGGTTGTAATGGAATCTCATCAAACTTAGTGGGCTTTCCCATTCTCTAGAATTTGTCACATATCTTAGTGTATAGTGTTGCATCCTTATGTAATGTTGGCCAATAGTAGCGATAGTAAAAACCTTTTTGTTCTCTTTGCAACAAAATTCCCTCCATAAGGTTCATTGTGGCAAGACTCTAAGGACATCAAATATCTCCTCATCATTTATACACCTTCTCATTACTTGATATTGACCTGTATGAAAGAGAAATCCAGCTATCCAAGAAAAAGGTAAACTCTTTTCAACTAAATGCATTTTCTCAAAAGATGAAAAATGTGGAGGTATTTTACCTAAGACCAAGTAGTTGGCTATATCTGCATACTAGGGTGTTCTTGTAGAAATAACAAACAAGTTCTCATCTGGAAATGAATCATCAACTACTTGCTCTTCATTGTTGGTCTTCATCCTTAAGAGGAAATCTGCCACCACATTATCTTTGCCAAGCTTGTGAAATTCTTGCAAAAGGAACAACCACCTTATGATTTTGTTTCTTACTACTAGTTTTTTTACTAAATACTTGATTGAATCATGATCAATGTGAATGAAGACTAGATATCCTATGATATAATGTATGAATTTGTTTATAGAATATACAACTACCAAGAATTCTTTTTCTGTAACTATATAGTTCAATTCGCATGTTACAAATTATTGCTGATATAATATATTGCATAGTTCAGAATTCCATCTTTTTGTCCTAGGACAGCCCCAATAACATGATCGATGCATCTATTTGGATGTGAAAAGGAAGGTTCCAATCAGGTCCTCTCAACACAGGAGTAGTAGTTAGCATCTTCTTTAAAGTTTGAAAATAACTTTCACATCTCTCAGTCGAAAAAATCAACATCCTTTCCTAACAATACAAAAAGTGGCGTTGTAATTTTGTTGAAGTCTTGTATGAACCTTCTATAATATCCAGCATGGCCTAAAAATCTTCTAACATCTTTTTATTTTCTTGGTGTGGGAAGGTTGACTATGACAAACACTTTGGTTGGATCTACTTGAATTCCTTCTAAGGAAAGGTAGTGCCCCACTATACCTTCTGACATCATCATATAGCACTTCTCATTTCTTAAGGACAAATTGTGATCCTTGCATCTTCTTAAGACCTTATCCAAATTTTGCATAGCCTCCTTAAAAGTACTACCATGAATAGTGAAGTCATCCATATATACTTCCATGCAGTCATTTGTCAAATCAAAGAAGATACTTAGGATTGCCCTTCTAAATATAGCAAGTCCATTACGGGCCAAATGGGAGAACTAAATATGCAAATGTCCCCATAGACATGTGATTTTAGTATTATCTTAGTTCTTTGGTGTAATTTATATTTGATTGTAGCCATTGTATCCATCCGAGAAAGGAGTACTTTTGACCAGCTAGTGTATAGAGAACTTGATCAATGAATGGAAATGGGAAGTGATCTTTCTTTGTAGTTAAGTTCAGATCTTTGTAATCCATGCACATTATCCATTTCTTATTCTTCTTTGGTACAATTACAAGAGGTGATACCCATTGGCTATCTGATATGGGGTATATGAATCCAACATCTAGAAACTTCTGTAGTTCAGTCTTCAAAATCTCTCTTATTATTGGGTTCATGCATATTTGTGGCTACCTAATTGGTTTACAATCTTATTTAATATAAATTCTATGAGTACAAATCCTAGGATGAATACCATGCATATCACCATAATCCCAAACAAATGTTGTTTTATGTTTTTGAAGAAGAAAAATCAACAATTGCTCTTGTTGTACACTCAACATCTTGTTCACATTTAGTGGCCTCCTGGATGCTATTTCTACTTTCTTAGAGAGGTCCAGCATTAAACACATGTTAATACTAATAGAATTTAATATGTAGTCATGAGGAAGAATTTGGTGAAAAAATAAATTCTTACCTGGAATATTCATGGTGCTCTGATACGGTAAAACTTGATTCAAAGGACAACTCAAGCACCTTAGCCTGTCATAAACCTCTTCATTCCTTACATAATTATTTTGCAGAATATTAGAGAGAACAACATATTCCTCTTGATCTTTAATAGTGCAAGAATTTTCCAACATCATCAATTGTTGGAAAGAGCATTAATAAACTTTTGGTTCTTCAATCCAAACTGTTTGATCCTCAACATTCAACAGTTGGGAAGCAGGATGGAGTATCAGTTTCTTGGTATCATTCCCATTCAAGATGATCATGTTGCTAGACCTGCATCCTATAAATACATCAGTAGTGACAAACCATTCCCTTCCTAGTATAAGAGGATAACCTCCTAGAATTTCCTTTGGTTGTAGGACAATAAAACCAGCAAGGTATTCCCAAGAGTTCACTACCACAACAATGTCCTCAAGGACTCCTTCAGGATTTACTGTTGATCTATCTACTAGTTGTAATATTGTAGTTGTTAGCCTAAGTCCTTCCAAATTCAGATCATCCATGACTTGCTTGGTCATGACATTGATTTTTTCCCCTAAGTCAATCAGAGTATTTTTAATTGTAGTTCCATTGATAATAACATTCACCAAAGGACTCCCTAGATCTATGTACTTAGGTAACACAGAGTTTCCAAGCATGATATCATCCAACTTCCCAATGAATTGTATTATATATGGATCTTTTCTTTTTCTACCTAGTTTTTCAATACATAGATCCTTGATCAGCTTGTTATAAATAGGAATGTGCTTGATGGGTTGAATGATTGGAATTTTCACAAAAAAATTCTTCAACTGATTGACAAAATCAAAATCAAAATCTAATTTAGGGTCAAGATTTCTTTCTTGAAAACTCTCTGGAAATAGGGGTCTATTGACTTGCATTTTACTTTTGTTGGAATTCTATTCACATTGTTATGGATCATATTGCATCGTCTTACGGATTTATTGGGGATCATCTTGGAGCAATTGTGATTCATTTTTTATCTCCGTGATTATAGGTTTACTTGGTGGCATAAGTGCTCTTCTTGAGTAGAGATGGATATTATTGACATCAACTAAATAAGTAGAGTATTAAGTTGATTCAGAATTATAGGTGGCTGAGAAGATTTATTATTAGGGTTAGTTATTGGTTGAGCTAGAAATTGAGTAGCTTTTGGTTGAGAGATAGATTGGGGGTTTGGCATCAAATATTGTTGTTGTGGGTAGGGAGGTTGCTGGTAGGGTTGTTGGTAGTTAGGAGGTTGATTGCCCCATTTCTTCCCTCCTCTCCAAGGTTTCTTCCATGAATAAGGGGGTTGTTGCCATTGTTGTCCTAAGAACTGAGGTTGTCATGGCTATTGGTATTGGCTAGGGTAAGGAGCCCAACCTTGTTGAGTATTATCCCAAGGTGGGGGTTACATATTGTTATATGAACTATTAGCCCAATTTTGAAAATATGACATAGGATCTTGTGACATACCTCCTTTTCTTGGTGTCCATGGCTTCCTTTGGGCAACGTAAAAAACTTTCCCATCCTCCATTTCTATCATTTTAAAATTTGGTGCAGCCTCCTTCCCTTCTGTAATGTTGGCCAATCTCTTGCATGTGTAATCAACTTTTTTTTCTTCTCGTAAGAATGACGAGAACTTTGTAAGTGTCACCTCTACATCCTCTCTTTTCTTCTTTGCGCATGAAGGGCATCAAGCTAGGTGGCCATACCATTAACTATTTCTTGTTTTGTGTTCTTAAACATGTTTACAATGTTTGATTTAGATATTTCTTTAATTCCTTTGGCATTTTCTCTACCCTTTTATCTAACACTTCTTATTATTTTTATTGTTTTTCTAGAATAGTTCATGCATAGTTCAAAATCTCATCAAAAGTGGCCTTGGATATGTCTCCAACTCTTATTAATTCCAAAGCATCCACATCTTCCTCTTTGAGTCCTTTTAAGAAGAGTAACTTCAATGACTCGGGAGGTAACCTTGTGTGTCTTGAATTCTGAATGAAAAATAGGAATCTCTCTAGGTAATCTTCTAGTGGCTCATCTTCCTTTTGTGCCATCTTGAAGAGTTCATCTCCTCCTCTACTACTTGGTCTGATAGTATCGGTACTTGGTTAGAAAAATTTTCTCATCATCTGTTGTCATGTAGTAAAAATGTATCTTCCTAGGCCCATAAAACATCTCAAGGTTGCATCCTTAAGTGTAGCAGGGAACATATTTATCTTGTGTGCATTAGTTTTGTAGTCATAACTCCTACATAAGACATCAAACTTAAATAAGAAAGTGTATGGGTCTTCATTCATAGATCCATGAAAATTAGGAAGAGTTGATGGAGAGATGTTCTTCATAATAGTAGGTTGATTATTATTGGAGATAGGAAACTCAAATGCGTACATGGTTCCCCTGCTTTCACATTTTGATTCACCTCCTCTGTCATGTTTTATTGTTCAAGAAAAGTTGCGAGAACTTTCACTTGGGCGGGGGTGTTCTATCAAAAACCCTATACAAAAGAGGATGTTTCTTCTTCAGAATCAGAAGTAATTTATGTTGTTTGAGGATTTGGTAGGAATCTACCATTGGCATCTCTAGGATGGTGTATACATCAACTGACTCAACTCAATCAACATTCGTTAGTGGGGGGTTTGAAGGTGGAATTTATACAACCTATTATGTTATAAGAAATTAAAAATGTAAACCTCACAAAATCCTATAACTTGGCAATATCCCTGGCAACGGCACCAAAAATGGTGGTGCAAATCAACTTGCAGCAATTAATATGTTGTACATTGAATCACATTCATTTAATTATCAAATCGGGGACGTAAACTTGAAATAATATCGGTGTTGTATGCATAGTTACAATGATTTAAGAGGTTGGAAATGAAATAACTTGTCACAAAACAATACTAAAAAGAAAAACTCAAACTTGGAAATAAACGACTGCTAAATTCTTATAACTGAAATAAAGTTGCAGATTTAGAAAGAAAATGGTTCCTAAGTAAGTATACATAAAACAAAACAAGGGAAGGGATGTAGTAGACCTCAAGTGGGCCCTGACTTGGGTGTTAATCCTGTCCTAACTTTGTAGCTAAGAACTAAATGAAAGAACTCAAATATTTATTGATTTTCATAAAAGCATTACATCTAGGAACAAATTCTTCACTAGCTAACTTCGATCTCTGCAACTCACTAATGTTCATTCTAACTAAGAACTGCATTACCAAGCACCAGCCTTTTCCTTTATACCTCATCATTACAGCATGTGATAAGAAGAAGAAGAATAAAACAAGGAGTCTTCAACAAAATGAGTGAAAGATTCAACACATGTTTGAAACATATAACAGGTGTTCAACTAATCAATCAATTCTTCATGAAACACACAACAAGTGTTAATCTAACAATTGGTTCTTCATCAATGACCAAATCAAAGACTAATTTGTCTCCTATTTTTTCATGTTCTTGTTGTAACTACTTCTCCAATGGCATGTAAGGAATTGAGTTCCATAACTCCACATTTCAAAAGATCTTAACAAATGTGGGCTCTTTGTTGTGGATGAATTTCTTTGGATACGAGATGAGTTGTTGCGCAGATAGAATACTTCATTTCATATGGAAAATTACTCACTGACTAAGAGTTGCATCAACACATAAAAAAATCCAATCAATTTATTGAGATAACAAGAATAAATGCATACATAACATCATAAAATAAAGACAACTAGATATAACTATATTAATTAATCAATATGTCAAAGGTTCATGGTCATGATGGTAATGTGCAATAATGTTATTTGGAAATACATAGACATGGGTACAAAATATTATCAAAATACACAAGATGAGTTGTTATGAAAGAAATTTATACAACTCATCGGTGCTCCTCTATTTCCACATCTTCCAAAGCATCACTTCTTCTCCTCCCACCTCCATGGGAGAATCAAGTCTTAACATCTCAATTTCTCTGTGTATACAACTCATTTTTCTTCTCCTCTCATTTCTCATATTCAACCAAATTCTTCTTCTAGCACCCATGCCTTAGAATCTTTGGTGTGCATGAGCTATAAGCCAATTTTCTTCAATTACAACGGGTACCACTACATCATCTTCTTCTATAAATTCCTCTCTTCTTCGCTCTTACACCTGAAGTTGCATCTTATCCCCTTCCTCTCGATTTTGATTCACCTAAAATTCCACTTTTCAATGAAAAGGAAGATCCACAAGATCATCTTAGATCATTTCATGTTGTTTTCCTAAACTATGCTTCTAATGATACATTATTAAAAAAATTATTTCCTATAAGTTTACAATATTATGCATTGCAATGGTTCTATGATTTTTGTGTTCATTATGTATGATCTTTTACCCCATTATCAAATCAATTTTTGGCACATTTTTCTATTAATATTGATACTAAAATATCAAACACACAAAAGGATGAAATGAAAAAGGACCTAATGAGAACCATAGTAACTATGTTCTGCATTATAATACCAATCTTACTAAAATGAGAAATGTCCTAGCTTATTTTGAGTTACAAGACCTCTTTTGCAAAGCCTCTTACCTCATACCCAAGAGTCAATCACATTTGATGCCTTTTTTCCTTCGCTCACTTGTTTCATATCCTTAAGTACTACAAAGGAAAGATAATTTCCATGGGAAAGCTCAAATATAGTGATCAATCTTCTAATCAATCTCAAGATAAATGCCAAAGTAAATCTACTTTCAAGAGTAAACCTACTGAACCAGGATTTGAGGCTAAGACCACTATTAATGTAGTGTCCCAACTCATGAAGCTCCGGCTTCAAGGTCCTTAGTTTGAAATTTTACTAAATTTCCTATTCCACCTTGAGAAGTGTTAAAAAAATCTTACTAGTAACCTTATCTCTCTTTTTCCACTACTCGAGTTGGATCCTAGTCATCCTCAATTCAAGAACTTTGATGAAAAATCATATTGTGACTACCACCTCTGTAATTTCCACTCTACCAAATCAATGCTTCAAACTTAAACATGTGATTCAATACTCAATTGATTTTGATACAATTGAATGGGATGAGATTGTTTCTTCTAAACCTACCAATAATAATGTTAAGCTGAAAATATTCAATGACCATCTCCTTAAACATGAAAAATTTTCACCGAGGCAACAAATAACCATACTTATAACACATTTCTACTTCCTTTGTCCCCCAAATGTTCCTTTAGAATTTATCATTGGCCCTACTATCGCTTCGCAACCTATCATTACCTTTATGATGCAGACTTTCATGCTTATTTCAAATCTTCCAAGCTTCACATTGATGTTCTATTCCTAATCATGCTCTTAACAATGTAATGATCAATCCCAATTTTAAACATAACACGTGTTCACTTCCTCTTCTAAGTTTTATTGGCTTCCCATTATCCCAAATCAAGCATAATTCACCTACCTCTTATGGGCATATCACTCTTCCCATCACAATTGGGCCTCTCACTATCTATGTACCATTTCTTGACACATCGAAAGTAAAGCATTGTGACATGGTATTAGGTCTTCCTTGGCTTAAGGATACCAAGGTTGTCCCATCGATTGTACACCAATGTGTCACATGCATACATGAGAGTCAAGTTATCATTGTCTAACGTATACCACATAGTGCCTCTTTACCTATTATTCCTCAAGTTTCACAGTCCTTACCACTAGTGCACTTTGCCCACTTCAATCAACCTTATGTCTACTTCACCTACTATTATAGGTACTCCTACATCTAGCAATGATAATCTTACATATTTGACACACATTCCTAATACGGTCCCATCCTTTCACCACTAGCTATTAGCCTCATAGATCTCCTTGATTCTCACTACCCATCACTCACTTTCGTCGTATCTCTAGCTTTCATAGCCCTCCACATAGGACTAGGCCATCACACATGGTTCATGATACATACCACATGTCTACATCACGTCATAGTTCTATGTCTCCTACCCCTGCAAAGTGCAATTCCTTATACTACATCCTTCCTCTACACACTATCCCACACATAGTATCATATGACACTATCCCTTTGACTCGTGATCATATGTTTCCTTAGTTCACATATGCTTCCTTAGTTCACATTGGCGAGATAGTGTGCCTTTACTCAATATTCTCATTGGTTGGATCATATACTACTCACACACTAGGGATCATCAAACCTCCTCCCTCTTTTTCTTATGATGCATTATGTTTATGAGTTCAACTTGATTGTTGAGGGAGTGGCTACATACATGACCCTCACTTCACACACACACATTGGGAAGTAGTATTACTTCCCCTCTTTGGTTACGCACTCCATATTCTCCTCCAGGGGAATTCTTAGATCACCCTTCCTTATCTTCAAAGAATAGGTTTTCATTTACACCCTTAGGGGCCTAAAAATCCAAAACATTCAAATATGCTAAAAATCCAAAAACATTCAAATATATACCAAACATTCAAAACTTTTTGCATTTCTCTTACTTGGTCATTTCTATTATACGCTTATATTATTCGTGTTGTACTTATCATGTTCACTTGACACATAGTATATTATATCATTTTTCTATACACATGTAAATTCACACAATACATTGAGCTAAATACAAGCTACATACATATTTTTATGCTATGCATGATGTTTGACACTGCTCTCTACTAGTTCTTCCACAAATATTGGGGGCATCCACTCTACATTTTCTCACATACATGTGTTATTATTAACTATTTCCTACTTTATTTTATTTTACCTCATTCACTCAGTACATACATTGTATCATATCATTTATTTATCTAACATACCAAAGGGTTATTCATGTGTAGTATTTTTTTAGGTCACTTCCAAGTTGAGCTCATCTTCATCCTATTATTTTTTTATTGCATTACATGCTTGCTATATGTTTTCACTTATTTTTGGGTTATGCCCTATGTATAAGTGTTTGTTTGTTTGTTGGCCTTGAGTGCCTTAAGTGCCTTGCATCATCCTAAGTGGTGTCCCTTGTATATGGTATATGTTTTTCCATGATTTTTATACTTGCATTTCATTGCATGTTTTTGCTTATATATATTGCATTGTTTCTCTATTTTCTTTCTACTAACACTTTATTAGTTTTTCTATTATATTATTATGTATGTGTCATGGTATACACCATGCACAATCCCCCTTACCCTTCAAAATCATATAACACATGTGCACATCAATTACATGTCCTCTTGTTTGGGTCATGTTCATATTGCTTTATCTCACACACCTTAAACAAGGGGCCAACCATCGGTGATATTTCACCCTCACAATAGCTCAAAATCAAGAAAAAAATAACATGTACAAAATTACACAAGTCAAAGGCTTATAAAATGGCTCAAAAACTAAATTGGGTCAAGAAATACACAGGGACCAAACCATACAATAAAGACCATATCATGTGAAAGTCGTTATGGCCCATTCCATGTGCTTATGTCATGGGGAAGATTCAATAATTTTCTCAGTTGGTATAGTTTCTTAGGGACACATACATGCATTTCACTTAGTTTCAATGATAAGATGCATGGTACATATCAAGTTATGGGGGCACAAAGTGTACATGTGAGCTAGAATTTCCCAATACATTGTGTGATCATTTGAAATTCAATTTGCTTCATGTTCATTTGTAAAGGAGCTTATATGTGGCTCTTAGGAAGTGTTGAGGTGATTGGTATCCTTATATGATTGACTCCCCATTGCTCATAATTTTATGGAGGGATGTGGAGTGTAAGGATATTACTTGTATAAATCGAACATATACAGCAGTGAGAATAACATGAGAGAACACCAAAATATAGATAAATGATGACAATATGCTCATATAATAGCTTTACCACTTTGAGGGGGAAACCTCCAAACCAGACAATAAGACTCAAATGCTGAATATGATGATGAACTACTACCTATAATCCCCTATATATACTATTCATATGTTATGGCCATCACCAAGGCTGACCTACTAAGCATAAGAAAGTATAAATGATGATATGGTAAGCCACAAGTCGGCTACTCATATCCTAATACAAGCAATAGGTTAAGGGCATAGCATGCCCTTCCCCTTTGAACCAATGTTGTCCTCAACATTGAATACTCCTGGATGTTGCTGCAGAAAACCTTCATCCTCCCAGGTTGCATCTTCTATGCTCAGATTCTTCCACTTGATCAGATATTCCTTAATGTCTCTAGTTCTCAGCCTCTTAGTACGTGTTTGTAGAATCTTCTCTGGCTCCAAAATGATTCTTCCTTCCTCATCAAGTTCTGGTAACTCTATCTGGGCTTCAAATTTCTGTCCAATAACCTTGAGTGTTTGAGGATTACTAATACCTGACAACGCATGGCAAGAAATTGTAGGTTGGTGATCTTCTACTTCATCTTCTACTGGTTCCTCATCCTCTCCTATCATTTCAACTTCCTCGTCATCCTCATTTCCTCCTTCAATATCAAACAACTTCTTCTCAAAGCACATTTGTGTCCCAGTCCATATTTGGTGTCACAATTAAAACATAATCCTTTTTCTCTCTTTTCTTCCATTTGTTGAGGAGTCAGTCTAATTGGCTGAGAAAATGAAGGGGAAGAGATACTACAGTCTCTGGTGATAATGAAAGGCTTCCTCCTACTACAAAGAAAATTTTCCTCTGCTTGACATGCCATGATAATAGAATCAGAAATCTTGAGTGGATTAAACATACGTACCTCATGCTTGATGTGGTCCTTAAGACCCCCAAGAAATAGGTCATTCAGATTCCCTTCTGGAATATTCTCCACCCTTAAGGAAAAGTTCTGGAATTGATGCACATAATCTTTGACTGATCCTATTTGTCATAACTTTTCCAATTGACTAAAGTAGTTCTCTGAAACACTGGAACTATAATGCAATTGCAACTCCTCGGTAAAAACTGTCCAAGTGACACTGAGACCATTCTTCTGCCTTTGAGCACATAACCATCGATACCAAACAAATTGGTCTAGTTCAAGATACATGGATGCCAAGGTCACCTTTTGTCCTGATGGTGTTTGATGTAACTCAAAGAAGTTCTCCATTTGATTTATCCAATTCAGTGGATCCTTCCCATTAAATTTGCACATATCCACTTTTGGCCTCATGTTCTGTGGTTGCGAATAAGTTGGATTCTGATTGGGCTAGAAAAGTGATCCAACATGGTTATTTTGTCCATTATTTTGAATTGAATATCCTCCTTGGTTGATATGGGGCTGATTTGGGACATATTGTTTACCCTTTATATGTCGCATGATATCATCTAACCGCTGATTGATTTGGTCTATGTCTCCTTTAGAGGCCATCTCAGATTGTACATTTTACAACTCATACTCAAGTTGGCTCACCTTATGATCAACTGAAGTAAACCCTAGTGCTGAGGAATCTATATTTACCCCTTCTGACTCCAACTCTTCAATCACTACCCCATCGTTATCTGGGGTTTTACTCGGAGTAACCGGATTTTGTTTTGCTCTTGTGGAAGGCCTCGCCATGATGTCAAACCTTAGGGTTTATGGTTTTGATACAAATTCGGCAAAATAGGAAAAAACATAGAGAAGATACTAATAATATTTTTTTAGAGCTTTCCGAAAATGTAAATAACTTGAACAAATTCCACAATTTGCACCCAGGAGCGATTTTATGAAAAACCCTAAATTGTAATAATTTGTGCAAAATAAATCAAAAAAGTATGAAATTTTCAGGGAACCTTACTTGAAATTTTTCACAATGCTGGTAAAAATATCTCTTGCCAATTATCTCTGGTTCAAAATATATGGCGGAAACAAAAAAAATAGGGTTTTTGCCCTAATTTTGGCCTAGATCGCAGCTCTGATACCACTTGTAAGGATATTACTTGTATAAATCAGAACATATACAGTAGAATAACATGAGAGAACACCAAAATATAGATAAATGATGACAATATGCTCATATAATAGCTTTTCCACTTCGAGGGGGCAACCTCCAATACCACTTTGAGGGGGTAACCTCCAAACCATACAATAACACTCCAATACTCAATATGATCATTAACTACAACCTTCTAACCCCTATATATACCATTATAACCTATGGCCAATACTAAGGCTGACCTCCTAAGCATAATAAATCATAAATGAATGATATAATAAGATAAGGGGATGTGTGCCACATGTCGGCATCTCCATCAATACATATACATCATAACATCCTTTCCCTAGGTGCATAGCATTCCTTCCCTCCTTGACATGTTTCGTCCCGAAACATAAGAAGAAACCATGTAATGAGTGTGTTGTAAATTTTTACACACTTTGCGCCATGATCAATCATCCATCCATATGTGATCTTGGTAGATGATACATATCTGAACTAATATCCATATTCCGTTGTGTCTTTACTCGATTCCATTCGTGACCATAGTTTATCATCCTTGGATTCCATGCATAACCAACATAAGGATTCAATGCATAACCATAATAAGGATTCCATGTATAACCATAATAAGGATTCCATGCTTCATAATTGTTGCTCCATTGATCCCCTGTATAAATAAAGTGATTATTCCTCCAATTACCTATATATCTATATTGGTTGGAAATATGATGTGCCCTGGGATATCTCCATGATTTTTTTCTCTCATGTTGATGTGGATTTCCATATGCTGCAGTTGTAGTATCCTCAACCTTATCAACCTATTTCTGAACTTTCTTTTCTTCTTCCACCTTTGCATTTGATATTTCCTTTTTCTCTTGAGTAGATGAATCATCATTTCCTTCTTTTTCTTCATGTTCTTCTTTTGAATCATCCTTATTCCCTTCTTCTCCATATTTTAAATCATCCTCATGGTCTATATTGAATTTTCTTTGATTTCCATTAAGCCTGATATCCTATAAAGTGACCTTCTTCTTTTTGTACCAAATCTTCATAAACTTATTTGTCATATTAATATTAATTGTCCCAGTGTCTCTAACCAAGGATACCCAAGAACAATATCTAAACCATCCATATATAAGGCAAAAAAATCTAAATGTAAAGTATATTTGTCCATAGTAAGTTTTAAATCTTCAAAAACTTGAATTTTCTTACCATTCACTTGAGCTTCTTTGATATTACTTTCTTGAATATGTAGATGTTGAGCCATATCCTTGTTGATGAAGTTATACTTTCTGTTAGGGTTTATGGAAACAATTATCTTATTCCTTTGAATGCATCCATGAAACTAAAATATGGTATCTTCCTTCTTGGGAGCTATAATATCTTCTTCTACATCAATATCTTGTTTTTCTTCCTCTTCTTCATAGTCTTCTTCAACTTCTTCTGCGTTTGATTCTTCAATATATGTTGCACCATCATCTTCCCTTGAATCTTCTTCACCTTCCTCTTCATCTTCTTTCTCTCTTGATTCTTCAATATATTCTTCCCCATCATCTTCCTTTGACTCTTCTTCCTCTTTGTGGTCCCATCTATCCATAAAAAGTTGTTCCATTTCCTCCCAAGACCAATCCTTCCTGTCATTTTTTAACTCAGAAAACCAAATCCATGTAGGACCACCAAGATAATGTGAAAACCTATTCCTTGTCATGAAATATGAGAAATATATATTCTTAAATTTTATCCACCATTCTTTAGCATCCATCTCACCATTTCCATAAAAATTTGTTATCCCCGTGATCATGATTAGGGTTTAGGAATTCTGAAAATATTTCAATAGATGGATAAAAACACAAAGAACAAACCCTAACTTAAATTTCAAGAGATTTCCGAAAATATAAATTTTGCTAAAAAATACCACAATTTGCTTCCTAAAAAGTGAATTTATGAAAAAACCTAAAACACCAATAACATCCGCAAAATAGATCCAATGGAGCTGAAATTTTCATATATTCTGACTTAGAGTGTTTTCAAATTATGATGCAAAAATTGGAAAAAAATTCGATACCCTCTTCAAGATATATTTGAAACAAAAAATTAGGGTTTTTGCCTAATTTTGGCCGAAATCGCTGCTCTGATACCACTTGTAAGGATATTACTTGTATAAATCAGAACATATACAGTAGAATAACATGAGAGAACACCAAAATATAGATAAATGATGACAATATGCTCATATAATAGCTTTTCCACTTCGAGGGGAAACCTCCAAACAGCATAATAAGACTCAAATGTTGAATATGATGATGAACTACTACCTATAATCCCCTATATATACTATTCATATGTTATGGCCATCACCACGGCTGACCTACTAAGCATAAGAAAGTATAAATGATGATATGGTAAGCCACAAGTCGGCTACTCATATCCTAATACAAGCAATAGGTTAAGGGCGTAGCATGGAGTGACTAAAACACTCCCCATACCACTTCTCTTCACCATGCAGAGTGTATTTTCACTTCTTTTTATTCTCCTTGGCACATTCCACTTGGGGACTAATCAACCCCAAGCCCTTAACTAGCTCCAATGGAAAATTCAGAAAATCTCCATGACAACAATAGCGAGATTACTCTCTCCCCCTCTTTCACAAAAAAAAGCGCTTTGTTTTACTTTTCTATTTACATATTGTTATTTTCATACTAAGTTCAAGATGTTCATGTTAAAGTTTGATTTCTTATAATATGGAAATTTACTACACTCTTTTCTCTACATATACTCCTCTTGAAAACACTAGCACAATTGGAATGGAGACAAATTCCTTGCACAAACACAAGGTTATTTGAGAGAAAAAAAGTGTGTCTACACACTCAAGTGGATTTTTCTTTAAGCAACAATTTTTAATTCCATAATTAAAGGGGAAAAAATGTAGACACTCATTTTGGTAATTCATGGCTTAACAACATGCTTACACTAGTCCATACTTTCTCAATTTGACCAATTATCTTATCCCTAGCTACATCCCACTTATTCTTGTTGGAACACACAACCCATTTGTTCACACAATGGTCATATTAGTCCAACCAATTAGGTTATATCCTCACATGTCACAATTCCAACCTTCAAATCATCCGCACATGCATCTAGGACCATAGCAGAGATAAGGAGGTGCATATCACCCATATGCACATGAACATGAACCTAAGACCCATGGATAAGTACCAAGTGTGTATTTTTGGGTCTTATTGAAGAGGACAACATATACACATGACACCCAAGGTCCTAATGAGAAAATACTAAGAGTAATCGGAAGCAAGGCCTCTCGACACTCCCCTTGAGTTGTTATTCATTACGAACATCCATATAGGGTAGTTCTCTACTCATATATGCAAGTACAAAGACACATTACCAAGGTCAATTCAATCTAGGGCAAGAATCAAGGACAATCCCATTATTGGAAGATCATGGTTATTGATTTGGCTTTATGCATTCTAGATATCACATGTTAGGAGAGAACGACGTGTGGTTTGAGCCCTCTTTGGAATAGTGGCGAAATCAGTGGTGCACAGGGGTGCGCATAACCCACCTAATGTTTTTTTACAGGAGTCCCTTGATGTATAGGATTTTAAAATTTTAATCAGCTACACATCGAGCATCACATAGTGTTGGAGATCCAAGTTGCGCACGGGAGCGAGATCACGGAACAATACACAAACCCGAAATTATTAGGAGAAGAGAGAAAAAAAGGACAAGATCATATAGAAAGGGCCATAATAAGGTTATGTTTTAGCCCATCTCATCCACTTTGGTCCAAGAAGCTCCACATCGCACAGCCCAAAGATAGATTCGATCGAGATCATTTCTAGCCATTTTCGATTAAGAACCAACCCCTTGGATCAACATGGGAACTAGAATATCAATTAAGTCATCTTCTTCTCCTCATTGTTAGTGTTTTTTAATTGTATTTCATTGTTTATCCTTGTTTAATTTTGTTCCCGATATTATTGTAATTAGCCTTGGAAACTAGCTTATTAGGATAATCTACCATCAGTTACTAGCCCTAGAGATATTAACCATTTAGGTTAAATCATAGTCAAATACATTATTCATATTACATATATGGTCGAATATATATACTCACCAATTCCACCTTAACACTCTAGTTGTGCTTTGTCATATGCATACTTTACTCTATGCTCTCTACTCACACTTACACACTCTCCTCTACTTACTTCTACCATATATACTCCCATATGTGTACAAATTATATCCAATACAAATGTTCATTATTATTATACATGTCTATCGACGCACATAGTCACTGTTCCAAGTCATGAAGCATTGTGCAATTTTCCATGGGTTGGTCTAGTGTTGTGTGGCTTTCCCCATCCACAATATACTATAAATCTTCCATGGCCATGAACTCGATGAAGAACAATGCCAACATCCCCGCTTAGGGATGGGATTTTACGCATATCCAAGGTGTTTGTGTGTGTGTGTGTGTATTTGATATCTTATTAAAAATTATTGAGTTATTTATATGATATAATAGAAGCTGCGTTACCATTATTAACTTGCCTCATACTATATATATAATTTTGTGTAAAATTTGAAAAGAGTTTGAATTTATTATCATGTTGAAGGCATATAGTCTTCAAATTTTCCATTAATTATTTTCTTCCTTACCATCACCTTCCATCACATGGATAATTTCATATTTAAACTATAGTTTGTACAAACATAATATTTTATATTTTATTGTAAATAGCATTTATCCTTCATTTCATTCGATGGTTGACTTTATCCTTTATTGTTTTTTAAAATGAGGTAAAACTTTGTCTCTTACAATATTGTTATGCAAAAATAAATTTTGCATCACATAAGTGAGAACTTGATGATTTGAAATGGAATTTAATTCCTAACTTGGTGTTTCAGTTACATGCATGGGTATATTTTTTGTTTTTCGTTATGAAGACTTGAAAAGAAAACTTTGAGTGGAGCCTTCCACCCATGCGTTGGTTTTGTTGTGCCTCCATGAATTTTTCCTCAACTTCTTTAACGGTTGTAGTTTAGCCACAAGAAACAAAGAATTCATCAAAATATTAAAATTTTGGATCTGCAAAAGAGGTAAATACAATCTGATGTAAACATTATTATGGAATGATATATTCCTTACATCCATCAATTCTAGCCTTATATACTTGTTAACCCTTCCTTCTTTAAATTCATATACCCTCAACATAAATTTTGTCTATACATTTTATGTTCAAGTTTTTTTCTTTTATTTTTGATAAGGACATAAGGTCATAACCATATTTTTGGTTCTATTAATCTTCATATATTACGAAATTGAGGGTGATTCTTTTAGGGGTTAAATTTAGATCCATAATGTGGGTATTCTTGAGGATCTAGTTTTATACTAGCATAAGGTATTTGAACCAATCGGATAGTAATGCATGTTTTATTTTAGTGTATAGGGTTTTGCGATGACAAAAATTGAGTCTCCTTACATATGGATATATTAGCCAAACATCCTCTTCCTATAATGCATGGCACTTTTGGAAGGGTTCATAACAAATTCATTTTGACTATTTTACACCTCTTATTATTCCCACTAGCCCAAGAGTAAATTTCTTACATCCTTATCAAATTTGTGTAGATATTTCCTTTCAAGGACGTCATGATATTATGCACTCTCTAGATATGAAGATAAAAGAGTTGTCTTTATCATTTGGAGATCTCATATTGAGGAGTGAGGCTATAAATAAGCATGATTTCCATTAGGGGATAACATAAAAGAAACAATTGTGAGATATCTTTTCTAGAACATGATTTAATGAAGTGATATGAACTTGTTTGTATAGGGTTTTGAAGTAATTTGTTATGACAAGGTTGACCCAAGAGGATGAAATAATCCAACAAAGATAATCGAATTGAACTCAAATTTGGAGGATGTATTGATCACAAACCATATAGTTCATACAGAATGGATTCTACATCTTAACCATAACATATGGTTTTGGACAAGGTAGTATGTATCATGATAAGAAGAGGTGAAATACTAATTTTATGTATTTATATTTAGAATGTGATGACATATCAATGTGTAAAATTAAGTAAGTTGAGAGAGACTATAATATGTATTAATCGGGGATAGAATGTGGATATTTGTCTTAGCAAAAGAGGATTGTCACAATTAACAGTGTCAAAGGGTAAATTTCTAAATTTAAGTGGCTAAAGAAATTTACGTTTAAGTATGTCCTATTCTCTTACCCTCTTTACCTCACATTGTAGAAAGTTTTTAAAATATTACTCCCACCAATTTTCTAGTTCAGGTATTGTAGGATTCCAAAAGAGTTGTGGGCATCCACCACTAGATATCAATTAACCGGACATGGGATCAAACACAAAATGTTGGCATAAAATATACATGATTTTTAGTTAATTGTGTTCTTTTGTTTCAATTAGAGATGATGTGTACAAAGGTAGATGTGATCTATTAAACATAAACAATTAACACATACATAAAATGAATTTTGAAGTAGGACTATGAATTCTAGCATAAAATATATAACATTAAAATTAGGTAAGATAATGCATAGGCACAAAATTCCCTACCCTATGTCCATTTTATTCATATATCTAAATATTCAAATACATTTTTCATATTACGAGATATGGCCGAATACATATACTCTCCAATGCCACCTTAACACTCTAGTTGTGCTCTATCGTATACATACTTTACTATATGCTCTCTACTCACACTTACACAGTCTTCTCTACTTACTTCTACCCTATATACTCTCATAAGTGTAAAAATTATATATGATACAAAGATTCATTACTATTATTTGTGTATATCGAACACACAGATTTGTTGTTCCAAGTCATGAAGTATTGTGCAGTGTTCCATGGGTTCGTCTAGTGTTGTGTGTCTTTCGCCATCACATAATTATTCATTTTGAAATCGATGAAGAATATTGCCAACATTTCCACTAAGGGATGAGATTTAACGCCTATCAAGGTTTTTTTAATATATATTTTTCATTTGATATATCTTATTAAAAATTATTGAGTTATTCATATGATATAATAGAACCGCTTACCATTATTAACTTGCCTCTTACTTACTTTATACTTATATATATATATATATATATATATATATATATATATATATATATATATATATATATATATATATATATATATATATAGTTTGAATTTATTATCATGTTGAAGGCATATAGTATTCAAATTTTCCATTAATTATTTTCTTCCTTACCATCACCTTCCATCACATGGAAAATTTCATATTTAAACTATAGTTTGTACAAAAATAATATTTTTATATTTTATTGTAAATAGCATTTATCCTTCATTTCATTGGATGGTTGTATTTTTCCTTTATTGTTTGTAAAAATGAGGCAAAAATGTGTCCCTTACATTATAGTTATACAAACATAAATGTTGCATCACGTAAGTGACAATTTGATTATTCAAACAAGGTTTCATTCCTAACGTGGTGTTTCGGTTGCCACACATGGGTATATGTTTTATCTTTCATTATGAAGACTTGAAAAGGAAAGTTTGAGTGGAGCTTGCCATACATGTGTTGGTATTGTTGTGCCTCCATGATTTTCTCCCTCTACTTCTTTGGTAGTTGTAGTTTATCCACACGAAACAAAGAATTCATCACAATATTAAAAACCCTAGATCATGCAAAGGAGGGCAATAAAAGCGATGTAGACATCGTTATCGAACAAGATATTCCTTGCATTCATCATTACTAGCCTTATAGACTTATTATCTCTTCCTACTTTAAATTCATATACCCTCAACATAAATTTTGTCTATACATTTTATGTTCTTGAATTTTGATATGGACATAAGGTGATAACCATATTTGTGGTTTTATTAATCTCCATAGATTACAAAATTGAGGCGATGCTTTTAGGGCTTAAATCTATATATGATGCGGTACTCATGAGGAACTACTTTTATACTAACATAATATCTTTGAATTAATCATATAGTAATGTAATTTATTTATTTTGGTGTATAGGGTTGTGGGATGACGAAAGTGGGTCTCCTTGCATATGGATATACCCAGTCAAGCATTCTCTTCTGTAATGTATGGCACTTGTGGAAGGGTTGATAGAAAAGCTATTTTTGACTATTTTACACCTCTCGTTAGTCCTAGTAGCCGAAGAGGATATTTCCTAAATCCTTATCAAATTTTTGTGGATATCTCCTCTTAAGGACACCATGATATCATGCACTCTCTGGATAAGAGACTAAAAGAGTTATCTTTATCATTTGGAGATCTCATATGGAGGATATTCTTTTGCACAAGTGAGGCTATGAAGAAGCATGCTTTGAAGTAGGGTAGAACATAGAAGAAACAATTGTGAGAAATATTTCGTAGAACATGATTTAACTAACAAAGCCATGTATCAACTTCTATCATATCACAATTTTCTCCACTTCACTAACAACCCGATGATCTTTGGGGGCCATGGGGAGTGTCTCTCATGTTCGTATTGAATTGACATTGAGATAATGCAAGGTTTACAAGGGCCTAGCTTCATACAATCCCCGTCTCTTGGGCCTTGAGGTCCCCAAAATTACTCAAGATTACAAACATATGAAATGATCAATAGCGTTTGAACTAGACAAAGAGATGTCTACTTGAATTCGATCAACAGTCATCAAGTTTTTGTTCCCGCATTGATTGCAAAAATGGAATATTTAGATGACTTTTCCTTTAATATGTAAGCCTAAATGAGATTGTATATATATGAATTGCTCTATCTCCCTACAAAATCCGCTACAAGTAAAACTAAATTTGTGGAATCTTGAAAACACTAAGGATGTTAAATCATGTCTAAAACATGTGACTAAGTTCTTATAGTGTCTTGTCTTCTACTCCATTGGGGTCTCCTCGACAGATTTGAAATTGGATTCCATCTCGAAACACCGTAGAAAAGACACGAAAGGAACAAAAGCCCTACACGTCTTCTTTATAGATTCCATTAAAATCTCTTCCTCCGTATGAATGACCGTGTTATGAATATAATTTGATTTAACATTTTATGTGGGAGAGGAGAGGGGACACCCTAAAAAGATGTTTTCCCAATGGCAATACCATTACTATCTCAACTAAAGAGGGTTTTGTAGTTTTTGATGGTCCGCAATTGGAAAGTCGTACGGCTTTTTAAAGCCTTACATGAAGAGACTTTAAAATGTACGGGTTTTAAATCTCTGAGACGTACGGCTGTCCTTATTTGCAGTTAGCACGGAACTCTTCACAAGTTGGGAGCATCACGTTACCCGGCGGTACGGCCGCAGCCTAAATGTTGACAAACGATAAAACTATTTAAACACATACGCCAAAAATATACAGATGCACGTGGCAATGGTATTCCATTCTGTACTTGACGAGCGACCCCACCAACAGCTGGAATTTCAAATTATCTCAAAAAGTTTTTTGTAGGTGACTGTAAATTTTAAATTTTATTACCGATAATATACGGCTAAAAACACAAAAAACGGTTCACAGCCTGTCAATTTGCATGCCTCAGGTCCCTACCCATCCACCAGAATTTTGAGGATGATGAAACATGGAGCAGGACTGTTTTTAACCATTTATTGAACAATAAAGTATTTTGACTACTAGTGTCCACCTTTGAAGTTACCTTTGCTGGAAAGTGTCAAAGACTGACAATGTTTTTGAAATCGACAATATTATCTTCTCTTAAATCAAAATGAATATATATATATATATATATATATATATATATATATATAGATTCTCTCCGCATAATTTACCATTCCTATACAATTGTTAGTCATTTCCATATTTAAATGTGGATCTTCGGAAAAAATTAAAAAGAGTTTAAAATATATTTTTTTAGTAGTCTCTGAAATGAATAACTATCAAATTTAATATTTTTAGTTCGAAAGTAACATACTATAAATTTGTTATGTATAATGTACTCAAAACATGATATTATAGGGAGAATCTTCCACTTGTATTTATTTTTCAATAATATCATTAATAAGGTTAAAGGTACTATTTATGAAATGATACTTTTAAATTTATTATTTGATGTTTGTAAATTTATTTTTTTATACTTTTTAGGGTATTAGTGAGATCGTGAACATGTTTTATCATGAAGAAAGTTTAGAGGATAAACTGAAAAGTTTGGATACAATAGAAAATGACACAAGGATCATATACAATGAAAAAATAAAAATAGAGTATTATATACCAAAAAAATGATATAGGTGTAATAGTGTTAACCAATCATGTGAGCAAAACTAACTAGTTATATATAAGACTCTTATGTTTCAAGTAATAGTGAATCATGTGTTCGATAAAGCACATTGTTCCATAACAAAGTGAGAGAATCACGGAGATGGAGGATGGAGTTGTGTCATAAATTAAGAAGTGATCGAAGAATGGAGAAAGAGACGACTTAAATGAATAAATTTGTGTTGAATAGTAAGGCTATGGAATTTTAGAAGAGATGTTAAGCAAGTACAAAGGTGGTGACTAAGGGAGCCAAATCTAAAAAATAGATCTATAGTATTTACATAGCCAAGCATCACAAGACTCAAGTCGAGGATACAGCCGAATGGAAGCTCTCAAAGAAGAAAGTCATGTGGGAGACAAGTTCAAAACCCAAAGTGATGACAAGCCTAACAAATCTTAGAGATGTTGCATAAATGTAAGTCGAGGTTAAGTTTGTTGCGTAGTTCATGAAGATGTTGAAGTTGAGAGAATCCATAACCTATAGGACTAAAAAACTCATAAATAAGGTGGATAACTCATCATGAAATCTAAGTCAAGATGGCTAGGGAAACCTAGAACTAACACATTTGTGGACAATACAAAATTAAAAAATTGATAGAGTCGAGCTTAGGGAAAGCGTAAAGTTGAACATGAGCTCTTGAGACGTCGAAAAGATGTCGGTAGAACCAAAGTTGATAGCAAAACACAAGAAAATGGTTATTGAAAGCAAGGTGAGCTAGTTTGAATAAAGCAAGCCCGGATGAGATCGATAACCGAAAACATGTAAAACAAATTTTATAACCATTTAATTTTGTTTTATAGGGGCTAGGAAATGTGAGCAAAGATGGATAAGTATGAAAGATCAACAAATGAACATTGAGGATCCAAAATCTATGCCTAATCCTTGCGTAGAAGAAAGTAAGCATAACAACATATGCGATATACTTTCCCCCATTCACGATAGATGGTTGTAAGCTTGCAGCTTGTAAGAATTGAAATATGATAAGTGTTAACTTGTCCCTCGCCCAAACTTGTATTATCATTGTTATGTAGAAGGATAAGAATTAAATGTTTTTAATGTGTCGCTCACTATGCAATTATGATGACATCCAATGATATTTTAGGACATAAGGGAGAGGTGTCGTAGTTGTTACCTTAAAGTATGTAGGTTCACACAAACTACGCTTGGAGTCTCACGTAGGAATGTAAAAATTAAGTCATTTGAAATTTTAACATTTTTTTAATTTATATTTTTTGTTTAGGATGTTGAAATGAAGGGAAAGTCATAATTTAAAATAATTTAATATAAGATTATTAAAATGCATATAAATCATTAGTCCCCCAATAGTTGAATATAGTGTACAAATGTTGTACATTGGTTCATTAATTGATAAATTGAAGATGTGTCATGAAGTGACTAGTTGTTGTGAGGTAAAAGTTGGGCAATTGTACATGTAGTACTATGAAAAGTATTAGAGAATATAAAAGCACATGCATCACGATTGCTGATTTGTTTTCAACTAGTGGCTCTCTTCCCTTATTACAATTTGATCGTTGCCCAAATTCTTAGACTTCGTTTAGAGATCGAACACAAATATCGGGATGTGGAAACTAACGGTGACTTGGTAATATTGAAGACATGGTGACAAAAATTTATCGATAGTAAAACATGTTTGAAAATATTTTAAATGGTCATCAAATCTTAACTATGCTTAGGTATAGTGTGTTTCTTGTGTGTATACCAATATATCATAATTCATATGCCAATAGGGGTGACACCATAGTGGAAGTGGCCCTCATACTAACATAATGGTTGATTGGTTGCAAGATGAGTATGTTTTCTTACTCATCCTTCTCGTATCTTCTTATATGAGTTCATAATCCAAAATAATATTATGTACAATTTCCTTTAAATACATTCCTTACTAAGTCGGATATGTTTCTTCAATGCATCTTGGAATTTCGTTTACAACTCGAAAATCCTCGTTCGTTCATACATTTTTATATAGTTTATTACAACCAAAGTTTTATGTGTACTAGTTGGGTAAGTGCACATAAATGGGGGCTAAAAGCGGATGAGAAAATGTTGAATCGTTGAAAAAACGTATAAGGTTCTAAATAATATCTTCATTTTTTTTGGCGAGTTTGGTGATTCCCGAACCAAAATCATGTCTGTGCGAAATAATGCATACACTTTATTGTGTGTACGCATTTCTAATGGTTAGGAACACATACATGTTCTTAACATTAATTATTTTTGGGGGGTTTTTGATGTGGAATGTGGGACTACGGGACATATTTACTAAAATAATTGTTAAGTATAATATTTATTTGAAATCTTATACTTTAAATTTATGTTAGTAAATATAAAAATCAAGTTCACTCTACACCGATAGAACCGGCCTTGTAGCTCCAACAATTATAATCTAGAAGATAGTTTTTCAAAATCTAATATGGTCAGTACTTACCCAATTTTCAGAATTTTAGCATTACACCTAAAGATTTTGGGGTGTAAATTTTGTAATTGGTGTCTATTTTGGGAAAATATATAGTATTTTTAAGGTTTTATTTCCTTTGGGATTGTTTATGACATTTACAGGAGTTTTGGATATGTCAAAAGTAGATTTTACAAACCTCATAGCTCCCAAAGATAAGCACTTGCTTAAATATATGGACTCATGATTTTCCCCATGAGCATGGAGTTGAAACCCTAATTTCATCTTAGAAGCAAGGTAGCATTGTATCATGGATGAGTACATACTTTACAATCCTGGGACTATCCAATCAATTATATAAATAGGGTCAACTGGTGAAGTGGATCTTAGCTATCTCATGGCGTCGGTACCAAAGCATTCATCTCTGGAGGGATTCATAGATCTTTCCCATATGATATGGGCAATTAATAACAAATCAACATACTCAAACCCAACAAATGACACTCTTTCTCGGGAGAAATTTATGGTAGATAGAATATAGCAAGACCACCACAAATCTATTGGGGTGTTTACCCCATATTTGTATACATGATATAGGGGTAGGGAAGAGTGAGTAAATATAGGGGTGCATGCATTTGGGATGACCACTAGATATAGAGATAAGGTACTTACCCCTTCATAAATTGGTACGAATTTTGAAATTTGGTCCATGGCTCATCAATTAGAAGGAGACTAATTCAAGACACATAAACATTATAAGGGCGGGGACCAGTTATTAATTACTTATAAAAATGGTAATCATACATCATGAATCATCCATATATATACATCAAAACTATGACCATGTTGGTCATCATCGAATATCCAATAAAATACACATGGAATAATACATCCACCATATACAAAAAAATGGTGCTCATCACTGTGTTGAGCTACCAATGTCATCCCCTACTCCGTCGGTGGAGATTGTACAACACTCGCGGTGCTCCCACATGCTATGGGTTGTCTTCATCTCTCTCAAGATATTTGTCCCGCCCTATACCATGCTAAATGCTCTACATAATTCATAGTACTCACCACTCACTTGTCACAATATCCTCATAATAACACATCTCCTCCATCAACTGCAAGTACTACCGCAAAGATATCAGGCCGCGGGACCCATCCATCCTGATCTTTGTGATGTACTCGGGGATGTCGTTGTCATTGTCCCTACTCCCTAAGATACACTTTGTGTCTCACTCCACTCTTCTCCCTGCATCTAATGGGTCATATCTCACTCTATAAACATCCTACGCCCACGATATTTATCCTGTGACATGTAGCTCGATCTCTCACCTATCATCATCGATCTACCACCTGCTCTATCCGTAACAACTCCGTGTAATCAAGAAATCTCAACCTCCCTCTGTCTCACCACCAATGTCAGCACACTCGCTACTGCGTCTCAAGTCTCGCACATCTCTCACGTGAGATGCCCCTAGCTCGTAACCTTGTTATCTTTGACTCGTGCACAAACCTCTATTTATTTGTGCTTGTAAATCAACACTTGTATCCCCTCCTCCCTCGCACCTCTTGATCCTAATCCCCTATACTGCATAAACCATACTACATCTTCCTATGATGGTATGAATGTCTGCACCGGCCTGTAACACCATCCACCTCCATCACGTCTACATCCTACCTCTCCAGGACTCTGTCTTGGTGATTGAACTATTGGTTGTTAAACCGGAGCACTACCCACAACAATAATATATGGTCCCTATATAACCCCTTCTTGTCCTGTGGCATCCCCCGAGCACTGTGCGTTGACCATGCACAAACCTCATCCCACCGAATTGACGTGTCAATCTCGTCAGTCTAATCTCTGCCCATCACTCAATATATCCCTGTACACTACGAGGATCCTCCTTTGTTGGTAATGATGTCTAAGGAATAACATGTACATCATCCAAACTAGCTCTCGCAATTATTACAAGAATCACTACACCCCATTCCTTTGTCTCCCATCTAGTGGGATAAATATATTAAACCAAACTATCACAATACCCAATTTGGCCTATACCAATCTACTATATATGGTGGACTCCCACCAAATAATAAGGAGTTCATATCCTCTCTAAATGCCTTTGATCCCCCAAGCCTCATAATGGCGATGTGGCCACCATGTAATGTCACCAACCTACATGACTCATCCATTTGTTGCCTTTACTAATCCATCTCACCCAAATGCTCTGCTTGCTCTCGATCAAACACCAACCATATGTTATAGGCTCCCCCACCTAACGTTGCTCCAAATCCCAATATGTGTTAAATTGTACGCATATGTCTTGATATAAACCCCCGATTGCCTAAATTTACCCAAAAATCCTAATAATCTCAAAAATGCAAAAATTAAATACTGATAACCAATCACAAGGTACCTACCACCGCCGAGCCCTTTGTTGGCCTATAGACGCCCTCACTTTGCCTCCGCTCGGTGGTTTGTAATCCTATCATATGCCATTGTGCTCTCTCGAGGCTCTCGTTTTCAACTATACGCAATGAAAATGACCCGTCTCGTGGACCTCAAACTCTATTATACCGTTAGGATGCCCTAAAAACTTCCAGAGCTCGTTTTCTCAACCAATATGTCCATATCTCTTCCTGTTTCTTCTTACCTTCACTAAATTTCCTCCCATATCACCTATAATCGTAAAAAAAAAAAAAAATCGTACAAAAACAAAAAGTCACAAAAATTAAAAAATTAGAAAATCGTAAAAGAAAAAAATCCTAAAAATTTTTAAAAATTGTAAAAAATAAAAAAATTGTAAAAATTAAAAAATCCTAAAAACTTAAAAAATCTTAAAAATTTAAAAACACCAAAAAAATTTAAAAAATCCTCAAAATCCAAAAAAATTACAAATTTAAAAAATCTTTAAAATCAAAAAAAATTGTTCAAAATCCAAACAATTAGTTATCACGTGTGTTGTGTTTGTCTGCATTTAAAATTTTTGGCTAATGATATGTGGCCTCTTTTCTTTCCTTTTCTTT
Source organism: Taxus wallichiana var. yunnanensis (assembly GCA_018340775.1). Classification (NCBI taxonomy): domain Eukaryota; kingdom Viridiplantae; phylum Streptophyta; class Pinopsida; order Cupressales; family Taxaceae; genus Taxus; species Taxus wallichiana. Next base: position 728,498,983 of record CM031234.1, on the reverse strand, counting down.
TGCACGATCCAATAATATGAGGACCGTCTTTTTTTCACTATTTTGGTTGATGATATGAGGCCTCTTTTCTTTTTTTCTTTTGCACAGTACCCAATGACATGAGGACCCTCTTTTTAAACTAGTTTGGTAGATGATACAAGGCCACTTTTCTTTTTTACTAATACTATTCAATGATATAAGGATACAAACATTTGGCAATTATGTCACTCCAGGTTTTATATCCTGGTACACCTTTCCATATGCCACAATAATCACATCGCTTAATGATGATATTTGTGGGTACTTTATAGCTAGCACCCCCTTCTATCAACATCTTTTAATCCTCTCATCATTCAACTCACCATCCAATTTCATCATCTTTTTCTCCAATCAATCATCCAATGTTCACATCCACCATCCTACACCCCTTGATCGGGGCATCATATACTCCCAACTCCTCATTCTATCCCCCTGACTGGGGCATCATTTAATCATCTACAATATTTACCCTTGTCATACTAAGGCATCCTCAAATCCACACCCCAAATCCTCATTTTTGACTGGGGCATGTTATAATCCCAACTCCCCAAATCTTAGCTCCTTCACTGGGGCATATTCTAATCCACCAATCCTAAATCTTCACCCTTAAATCGGGCATCATATACTCCACAATCTACTATCTCCTAATCCTCTAATTTCCTATTCCTCTAATCCTACCTCTCCTTCCTTTAATCATCTCTTCTATTCTTCTAATATCACATTCCTCCAATCTCATCTCTCCTTCCTCTAATCCTCTCTCTATTCTTCTATTCCTCTAATCCTCTCTTTTATTCTTCTATTCCTCTAATATTTTATCCTATTCTTCTCGTTTCATATTCCTTTAATCACTCTCAAATCTTCTCATCCCCTCATCCTCCCTCATCTATTCACTTAGGTCTCTCCTCTTTTCGAGTGGTTACCCGACTCATTCCTCCCGCCTAACCCCTCGAGGGGGCATCACCTCACCATATATCCTATCTTCTCTTAGATTTTCAATCGTCATCATTTCGCAATAACACTTCAAAGAGGGGCAAAATGTAGACATATAAAATGTCGACATAATCATTTAGCAAATAATCACATTCATTTTACATTATTAATCCCTTTCCTATCACTAACCATATAATAATTAATTATTATATTCCAACTATTTCTATTATCCATTTCAAAATCCCATCCTACCCTTAGTCATATTAATACATTATTAATATTTCCATTATCCCACTAACTAATCCCTATTAACTATTTTCTAAGAATTTAAAATTACCACCCACCTACCACCTACCACCTACTCTATGCCTACTCTACACCTAGCTTCTCCATCTAATCACCCCACTAAATACAATTAATCTCACCTAACCACAAGCTAAATGATCCCCCAAATCTAGAGGCTTCTATTTCTAGAAGCCTCTACTATTTTCCCTCTTCTATATTCAAATATTCAAATATTTGCCTCCCTCCATTGAATTTTTAATTCAATGGAGAGTTCTTCCAATCTCTAGAATTTTCTAATTCTAGAGAATTCTTCATTCTCATGCATTTTCAACCATTGATCCATATCCTACATGGATCAATCCCAACCCTTGATTTATCCTTCCTCTAACTATAAATAGAGGTGTCACCCTCCATTTCCGCCACCTTAGAACAATTGCAAGTATATGTTGTCAAAATCTCCAAGCAAACTATCAATCACTAAGCATTCTATCAAGCAAAAAATCATCATTTTGAGAAGGGGAAGTGTTGCCAAATCAAATCCACGAATCTGAAGCAAAAGCAATCATCCACTTGAGCACATCCAAGCTATCAAAGAAGGAGGATTTCCACTTGTAGGTAAGTACAGGTATATGATCTTCTCCCTCTTTCTATCATTGCTCAATCTGAGGTAGGTAGATAGTTGTGTTAGTTTAGGATTTGAATTAGTTTATTTCCTAGTTTGCAAGTTGCACACTAACACCACTTTTTTTGCTTACACATGTGATAATGATGCAATAATAATTAGAAAATGTTTCTTGTAAAATAAAAAATAGATTATTATTTTTGTGGGATTTTTTATTTGTGTATGTTTATATTATTTCAAGGTGATTTTTATATTATAAAGATATTTTGTAAAATAATTATGAGAGTTATTCATTCATAAAAAATTATGGGTTTTAGGTTAATTTGAACGACAAAATTAAGTTACTTTCAACATATTTATCAATAAAGCGAGGTGAAATTTTCTTCTTACATACGGAGGGAGAGAGTTCGGACGATCTCTTCATATGTATATGTAGGGGTCCTCTTCTCTAGGCCACACTTTATTTTGACCTTAGGTATATATTCTAGACTCGAATAAGGGGTTTGTAGTTCTCACCTCTCTTGAAAAGCATTTTTCTCTAGTTTTAGGACATTCGAGACGAAGATTGACATATTTCAAGTTCACTTGTCACATCGGCCCTCTTGTATTATCATCAAATTGAGGACAAAAAACAAATATAGAAATTGGTGGTCACATGATGTTATCTAAACATATTAATGGCAAGAGATCAGTTCCTCATGCCATCATCCTTGCAAAAATTGGCACACCACTAAGTTCATTGCTTCAATGATCTTCAAAAACTCAAGCAATTGGGTAACTCCCGGAGTAGGCACCTTAGGTATCTATACCTTACTTTCACATCATCTATGGAGTAGGAAAATCATGAGGTTGATTCATGTTGATATGTAAGAGATTTCTCATTTTTTCACCTCATTGATCTTGACATTGACATGCTATACTCGCATAGCTTTCGTATGGATGCTCCTCAACTCTTCAAGAGAGAGATAAACAATAGCATGTATACTAATATTTACAAACAATGTCTCAAGTCCACATGGACTCAACCTAAAGAGCCACTCACCTCAAAACTTCAACACTATATATATATATATATGATGGGTTCATCCAATCTCTAGGGTACACAAAACTACACTTATCTTATACCCCGAAAGCTCCCCTTGCTTAGTGCGGAGTTTGCTCCCATCATCTTTGTATTGAGACAGGACTAACTACGATATCCCTCAAGAGCATCGTATTTTTTCATATTTTCTCTTTGGAGCTTACAAGTGAGTACTCTTTTGTTTTTAAATGCTCTCCTTGTTACAAGATAAGGGGACTATTCTTGTCTCTTTAGAGATTCTCTTGACTCTCTCCATAAATTCATCGATTATGAAAACTAAATATGTTTAACCATCTTCATCTCGAGAGATGTTCAACATTTACCAATGTCTTGCACTGGGTAATTACATCTTACTCCCAATTTGTTTAACATTATTAGTACGAAGATGCCCCGTGGCCATCCTCCAAATTTACATGTTGAACTAGTGAGGTGTTCTTGACCCAATGACTCACATTGCCTCACACCCATTACACACTTCATTCTTGGCGTATCAAAAAAATCTCTACCAATAAAATTCAACTCACTACTCAAGACCACTCTCTTCTCGAACTACTTCATAACATCTTTGTTAAACAATAGTCATTTTTATTCTATTTTATTTTATTTCTTTTTGTATTCTTTTGAGAGTGTCACTCTACTCCCTTTATCTTTTGCAATCCAATGAGTCCTAACTTTTACAATTCCAGGTCCCTGACCTTTTAAGAGACATCAATATATAATTTAAATTCAATTCAATATTACCTTCAAAAATCAAGACCCTTCATAAAAATTAAGATAATCCTTAAGAAATTTTGATAGAGCACCCAAATTTCCCCGCCCACTGTCATTCCATATGGTTTTCAAGAAATTTCCACCGTCCAAAACATAAAAACGTCATGATCAAGTTTGGCGCTTGATCCGACTTGTTTCATGCAAGTGGCCTCAAAAGAAGATAAGCTGAATTATGGCACGGAAAAGCACACTGCTCAGATTTGATGAATGTTTTCCACACACAGAGACGTGCCATTATTGGTTGTAAAAAGGACAGTCGAATCCAGTTCTCTGGACCGTTCGATTTTGGGTTCTTGGGTCTCATAGATTTGTTTGTTTCCTGGACGTTATTAAAATCTCTATTTATTTCTTAATCTTATTCGGAATTCTAAGTAATACAAGGAAAGTCATACTGTCCATCCACAAACTGACAAATCTCTTGACTTTAATGAAAATCACAGATGCTTCCAAACCGTCGTGTCCAGTCCAGTCCGGATGGCGATTCCTCACTCCCTTTAAAACATTCAATATTATGGCTCTCAAAACCAAAGGAAAACCATTGTTTTTTTGGGTGGTTCGCCGTTTTTTTAAGAGTGTGGTGGCAAAATGTTTATTATGGTAATTGTATCACTATCCATCAGTCTTCAACACTATTGAACAAAGCTGGTTTTTTCTGTGTTTTTTTCATTCTTGGGGTGGTATTGCAGGCCCACGAGTCATGAACACTTAAATGCTTTGAATACATTTTCGGTGGGATATAATGTGAATGATAGGATCATTGATATTTTTGGTTTATTTTATGGATGAATTGGTAACTTATCTTTTACAAAGTTATTGTTGTGATGTGTTCCCAATGCCGGATCAAGGCCTAGGTAAAGTGGGCAGTTGCCGAGGGGTGCTAGCATTTAAGGGTGTGTCGATATTGTTAATTACATTACGATTCGTCAAACTGGGTAATGGGGTGTAATAGGGATGTATGGGAGGTGAAATAGAGAGAGTGTGTGTTTTGGTTTCTTTGAAATTCACTATCTTTTTGTGGTCTCACCCTCCAATTGCTTATGCATCTAAATGCCCAAAATGTTAGCATTTTAGGAAAATCCAAAGATAATGAGTTAGGAAGTATTGATTGTTCAAAGAACTATCAATTGATTTTGCAAGACAATGCATATTTGTAGGGTACTTGCTCCCCATCATAGCCTCTACAATGTATAAACAAGTAAATGATTTCATGGGTTTGGTGGATTGACTTGAAAATGTATACATGAATGCATGAGGGTTTATTACGGGCAATATCCTAACACGTTCATTCATATTGAGGTAATTAAAATTGATAAAAACAAAGTCAATATATCGATAGACATTAAAGGGTGAAAGGGTTTGATTTGTTAATATTTTGGATTGGGTATTAGGGTAGGTTAGAGAGGTGGGTGAGAGGAGAGGTAGGATTAGTTTTAATATAAAATTAAAACATTTGAACCCTAGTTTTTAAAACCAAATACCTTAAAATTACAAAAGGAGTGTGGTCATAAAGTTAAATTATAATCTCTTTTTGAATAAGGAAATCTCAATTAGGATATTCTTAACCAAGAAATAATAAGATAGTAGAAAATTAGGATTGAGTACGGGTTTCAACACAAATGATATTATTTCACCATCTTAATTATTTGAAAAATTATTGATAAATGATTAAAGCTTAACATTAAGGTAATTGGTAATAGGTCTTGAATGGCTTCAAACTCTCTTTCTAGAGCAAAGACGTATTAAGAAAATAATAAATGAGTGGGAAACATGATATATTTTTGTTTGATATATTAAGGTAGAAATAAAAAGGGGTAAATATAATTGTAATCGAAAAATGGGTAAGTGAGGTACATGGAAAAAGAGGATATTTTCATTCTAATAATATAATGGCGGGGTGGGCACGGGGGTCAAGGGCGAGGGGGTATTATCAATTGAATAAGTAGAGGTAAAAACTAACATTAAGGGTATTCTTTAATACCCTTTAAATGAGCGTTTTATATCATACTTTTACTAAGAGCACCCCCGCATAAATGTTGTTTTTTGGCACTTTTTATGTGGAAGCCTTCTAATGATCTCGACAAGTGACATAAAATCCCCTAAAATAGAAGAACTATATAAACAATGGAAAAACAGTTGCATGATAACATACCCAAGCGATGTCATGAAGTTGTTTTATTCACAATATGTTTAATAACAATAAAATGACATTTAAAGATTATCATTTGTTGGGAGATGTCTCTAATCTTTGCAAAGTATGTGCAAACTAGAAGAAAGTAGAAATAGTTATACCAATTACAAGGTATGCAAAATAATTATGTCCTGTCCTTATATAACAAACTACAGTAGTGCAATCACTGCCACAAATAAGGTCAATTCTGTGTCATAAATTGACCTTTTTCATGTTCTTGGTTGTGAAACTTTGAGGAATATGCATCATTACAGGTGGCATAAAAATGAAGCAACCAATCCTTTTTAATTATGCCACCTTTGCACTAGATTTATGTAACTTTTTTATCGCCCTTGTCGTGTATGATTTACATGATTTTTTAAGAAATAGTTAAAATTGATACACTCAAAAAAGCATCATTATTGCATCCCCTACTAAAACAAAAAATAAAAAATAGATGCGCAATATTTTATTCTTCTTAATTCTTCACATTCCCATTATCAACATCATTTAGATGTCCTTCTCATTTCCTCCTACCTTTTTCCCCATTTTCGTTTCTTGTTTCCCTCCTTCCTACATTTTATTATTTCATCTTTCCATCATCAATACATTAAGCTCTGTTATGCTCCTATACTTCCACATGTACTCAAACTACAAATCAATTGAAATGAGAAAATATAAATAAGTATTTAAACCTCGAATATTTAAGCCTTGAGCTACAAATTTCATGCACAAATAGGGTTTGATTTATAGGAAGACCAATCCTCACATGGTTAGATGATGATCCACTTGAAAAAAATTCTTCCAAGCAACAACATTGTACTTGAAATGCATGGAATGTACATTAGAGAAATTTGGGACGCTTGAAATAAAATTAATGTGTTACATGAAATAAATGTGCAAAACACATAATATTCCTTTCCAAATATCTCATAATGCCCCATCATTCTTCATGGTTCCTTTTTATGCTGTGTAGACACCCTAATTTCACATCGTCCTAAATCAATTAATTCCTCTTCATCATTTCCCACAAAAATACACTTTGAATTAATCAAATATAATTTGATTAATTATCCATTTCAAAATCCAAAAAATAACCCAATCTTCACCACATGTCATTATTCTCCATATTTTTCTACTATTAAATTAAAAATTCGAAGTTAAAATCCTCACCCACTCTTCATGGTCCCTACTCACCTAAAATCCTCCACTTATGAATTAAAAATCCAAATTCAAATCCTCACCCATTCCTCGTGGTCCCCACTCACCTAATCTTGCCCATATTTTCAAGCCATGATTACTTAAATTACTCTAAGTTCATCACTCCCTCATGCTATAAATACAACCTTACCCCTCCCCTCTAAACACACGGAGAATAAGCTTAAATGCCCTATCTAAGTTCTTGCATCCTTTAAGCAAAGAACATCCTTCTGCCTCATCCTAATAGCCTCATTCTGAAGCACCCCAAGTCCATAATCATTTTTCCCATCTGGTGCAAAGTAAGAGGATCGTTGTTGCAGGAAGGCCTTGCTCTGTCTTGAAGAAAAGCACCTACATATCACACAATCAGGGCTCAATCTAATTTTTCTAGCCCATTCGAGGTTTGCTACGGAATGGGAAGGAGGAGGTATGATTATTGGTATTTTACTTCCTTGTTAGTAGTGTATTTTTCCTAGCTTACATTCTTACACACCCAGTTACTTTCGATCTGTTACCATTAATTACCCAATTAGTGGTTTTATCTATTCTTTGTTTATTATTGTTCATTATTATTTCCTTTTTTGTTCCTTATGGCCTTCTTTGGTTAACCTTCACGTTGTGGGTAGTTTTTTTGTGTGGTGTTTTGTGGTGCATTTGCAGGTTGTAGTAATAATGACATCACGTCGCTCGTCATATCTTTGATCTCCTCGGTGCTCGGTGATTAGAAGAAAGGACATCCATCACTTGATTCAGCTACTTATGGATCACGACAGAAATATTCAATCCTAATGTCGTCACAGAGGTTACATTTCAAATAGTTTCCCAGTTCTGGATACTTGTGGATCATAGAAGAAGTATTCATCATCTTACGGTGTCTGCCCAGGTTACTTTTAACTTGGTCTCTAATTTTTGTTTTACAAAGAAAATTTGTCATCATTTTAAAAATACGTTGAGCTCTATGGTCATGGGAAATTTGTCCGAGAAAAATTAGATCTTCGTGTCACAACAGATCACTCTAAAATTCTCAAAATAACAAAAAAATTATTTTAATATTTTCTTTGTTCAGTTTGCTTTAATACCCCGATCTTTCAACTTAGTTTAGTATTATTTTTAGTATCATGAAAATTCAGTGTTATTTTCCTTTTGTGATTTGCATTAATTTGGTGGTCTATTATTTTCTGATCTTTTTTGTCTAACACCTACAAAAACCAAAAAAATAGTATTAAATACACCAACATAATTTAAAATAAAATAAAATAACCTAACGCTACCTTAAGCCTACAAAGTGCCCAAGCCCTTCCACTCCCGATCCCCAACTCCTCTAGGCCACTCGGCCATAACCTGATCCCTCATCCACTCACCTCTCACATCCCAAGCCCGATCCCCAAAATCCCCATGTCCACCACCCATCTTCCTTCCTGCTTTCCACCTAACTCTTCCATGACTCCCTCACCACGACTCCCTTCTCCACTCTGCAAGCTTCATCCCTCTCTTCCCTCCCCCTATTTCCATGTCCATCCACTCTATTTCCTACCACCCGACTCCGACTTTCATCCTCTTGCCATCCACCTCGGCCTTCCCCAAACCACCCACACATCTTCCTTCCACCTTCCACCCCACTTTGTCCCCCATGCTCTTGCTGTTCCTCCCACGTCATTCCGCCATCTCCCACTCCCTCTGCGAGCTCTCCCCATTCCCTCCACGCCAACTCCCATCTCCCCAAACCTCCATGTCCACCAATTCCCTTTCCTCTCTTCCACCCAAGCCCTCACCTTGCCCATCTCGCCATCTCCCACACAGACCTGCACTCGATCCACATGAATATCCCCACGCCGACTCTCCCCACTCCCTTCGCCACTAGTCCCGACCCCACTCTCTTCCCACCACTTCCATCCCCCTCCCTATGTGAGCTCTCTCACCTCCCTCTAACCATCTCGTCTACTTATACTTCCTCCCACCCCAACTCTACGCTTCATCCTTCTACGCCATCACTAGATTTTAATATTATGATCTGTTCATATTCCCACTTCATATTAAGCTCGATGTTCACAAAAACCCACCGCATGTCACAATGAATCGTTACTTTGACTTCTAAACTAATCATTAAGACATATTTTCATTTCAATTTCTACCTATACCGTATCCTTTTCCATTAAACTGTTCACTTAAAATTTTCCATTATGTCCCTTTCCCATTTCTAATTTTAATTCGAAACACATTTGTTTTCCTCTCAAGTCCACCTTTTCATCATCTCAATCCACATTTTTTCCATATAAGTCCATCTTTTCGTCTTCACAGTCCTATAAGAGCTTATTCAAACCCACCACGTTCACACTCCCATCAAGTTGCAGATTCGAGTTATTTTTATTGATTATTTTATCTTTATCATGATTTTAATAACACTCTTATTAAATTATGTCTTTTATCATTATTTCTTTTTAGTTTCCTTTGATCATTTTGTACCAAATCATTACCAAGATTTTCACACTTATATTTTTAAAATTTGTACCTTCTTGTGTGGTTCTTCCCAATCATAAATCACCAACGTTAATTCCCTTTTCGACCACCCGTGCAATTTTTATCACTTTTCGTAAAAAAAAATTCAACTCATTCTTAATCATGTTTTGTAACTTTTGCGTCCTCATTCACAATCTCCAAATTTTCTCTTATCCACTTAATTTCATGATTTTTCACACTTTGCAATTATAATTCATTATTTTTAGTAATCCTCCTACTAACCTTGTCTGCAAGATAACTACTAATTTGTTTTCTGTAGGACCATGTCACTAGAATATTATCAAAAACGCAAAAACAAACAAAAAATATATATCCCGCAAAACTACCACCATTCAAAGAAAATTGTTGAAACCAAAAAAATATTAGCACGCTCAGGTACACAATTATTTTCTACTAGTGATTTATTTCAAGTTGGAAAGAACCTTGTGTTTAATCACTTTATCATTTTGTTTTTGCATGTAGTCGAGGTGGATTTCATCACCACCAAAGCTACATTGGTGACGTGGACTTGACTACCACGCACCAACAACATTTACATCTGCATTGCACTTTGAGACCTAGTCTCAACACAACGTTCGGTATTTACCTCGCCCCTACTCTTCACTTACAGGTAATGTTGTCGTGCGACGCATGTGAGTCACACCTAAATAGCTATAACAACGAAGCTTGGGCATCATCCCTGTAAATCTTTGAGGAGTTATAAGGACACCATACACATTCATCCCTCCATCACCTTCCACCTTTTCATAAAACCTATTTTGGATGTGGTGATTCACTCTGAAGTAGGAAAGTAAGAATTGGTGAGTCTCCTCCAGTGCTTTAAGGGTTCCTCATACCAATTTTGTCCCCATACAGAATTAGGTATATCAGGACTAGGGTATATTGGAGGACGCATCTTTTTGGAGTAATAAGAGCATGCATCCATCACTCCACAACATAATTGTATGATTGCATGAAACAATGATCATTCATGAAGAATTTACCTTCTAAGCCAAAACAATTGGATCCACATGATTGCTTGTTATTTGAAAACAAAACAATTTAGCATTATCTTATCATAAAACTTGGTGATATCAATGTGCTCATTCAAAAGTTCAAACCCTAGTTGTGTTCCAAAACAAAACATCCATTCTCAACTAATTCAATACCAAGTGAAAACATTCAAACAATCCAATAACGCAGATCAAAACATCGCACCAATTTCATTATCTTGCTTCACCAACAATACATCAGCCATAGCTTGTCTTCACTATATCTAAGCGATATTGAGTGACTAACATTCACTCTCCATATCGTCAATTGTCAAAACATCCTTCATAGCTTGTTTCAACTATATCAAACTAATATTGGGTGACTTGTTTAAGTTCTCTCATTATTTTTTCTACCATCGCATTTATCCAAAATCATAGCCAACACAAATCCTTTCATAACTCATTTTGAGTTATATCACAACCATATTGCAATTAACCTATTTGGGTAACTCTCCCCATCAATAGTCCGAGCTTGTTTAAGCCAAATCTACGTGCAAAAATTCCCTAATAACTCGTCCTCGAGTTACATCATCATCATATTGAGATAAATTGTTTGAGTTACTCTCCTTATCAGTCATCATGAGCTTATTCGAACTAAATCCAAAGTAATTCAGTTCTCATTTCATCACACCTGTTCAAAATTCCTACCCACTTCTCAGCTTAATCAGACACATTTCATCATGGTATTCACACATAGTCATAATCATGAAAATGACGATGAAGAAGTCGCACAACCAGAACTCACCAATGAAGAACAAGAATAAGTCAATAGGGTGATAGAACAAAACAAAAATGAATATCTATTATGCATCCTAGACATGGGGAAAAACTACCCCCTGACTTGGGGATGGAAAATTTAAACAAACTTATCGACAATGGTGAATCAAGTTATCACAATGAAATACCAAACAATCCAAATGGTTCTTCAACCGACAAGTTATTCACTAAAATCCAAGACTTTACAAAGAAACTTGAGGAAGTAACGACTAGATCTCGAAAGATTAAAAGACCCCAATCTAGATTCCAATACTCACGACATATTTGATAAACCGTCCCCCGCTTTCCCATTCGCACAAGAATGGAAACTTATGAAAGACACCATTCGAGAGAATACAAAAACAATCAAAACAATTCAAATTTGAAGAATTGTGTCCTTATCCATTGATACGAGAGATATCACGCTTACCATTTTCATCATCCTTTGAAATCCCAAAGTTTGATAAATACAAAAGCAAAGGAGACCCCTATGAACATGTCAAGGAATTTTACATGCAATGTTAGGAAGTTTCCTATTGAGACATGTACCTTTTATGATTATTCCCCTAAAGTTTAGGAGGACAGGATTTAGACTGGTTTTTCCATCTGCCCAAAGGGTCGGTTACGACATTTGCAAACTTATCAGAGAAATTTATCAAACATTTTTCCTATAACTTAGACTCAAAAATAACCATGTTTGATCTCTACAACACTAGGAAAAGGCCAAACGAAAACTTTGCCTCCTTTTTACAACGATGGCGAGGAATTACAAGCCGATTTCCCTGCTCAGTACACGAGAGACAACTAGTTAGAATTTTTGTTCCTAATCTCAATGACTAATTATCATTCCACATGAAAATGCATTGTCTAAATAGTTTCGAAGAAGTCATCGAAAAGGGCACACAAATTGAAAAATCCCTCATTTCTAAGGGCTTACTTAAAGCACCCTTTAGGGACCAACCTTATCGAGACACTCCTTAGAACCAAGACAAATCTAAATTCTTTAACCAAAATCAAAATATCGTCAACGACGACATTACTGATTCCTACCATGTACGAAACATTCAAAACCATCCCCTCAATACATTAAAATCCAAACAACCAATCATTATCCCTGGAAAGGAAGTTCCTTCTCGGGACCAACGAAGACAGTTCACTCCTCTCGGAGAAAGTCTATCTAGTGTCTTTCATCATTTGGAAAATGCCAATATGATTACATATCCCATCATCAAACCCTTCGAAGAAGGACAGCCCAAACCAAATTGGTATAAGGACAATGAATATTGTGATTACCATCGCATAAAAGGGCACTCCACAGATCAATGCATGCAACTCCACCATTATGTCCAAGATCTGATTGAACGTGGAGACATAGAAGTTGAAAATACTTTTGAGACAAAAACACCTAATGAAAAGCATCACATGTTCAAAAATCCCTTCCCTAACCACGATAACAATTCAAAAGATAAGGGTCAATCATCAAGCAATGTCGAGTATGACTCAGTCATCTCGACCATAGATTATGACCAAGACTTAGTGGCAACTATAAAGATCAGAACTGACTATGTGATCACCACTAGACAAAAAAATGTGGGTCCCTATAACAAAAAAATCTGCCACTTCATCCCCGCATCACCTCCTAATCCACCATATAATTCCGTTACCAATTCCTCTCCACAACCTATGCCATCATTCAATATTGTCAATAATTATAGAAGACTACAACACAAATTTCCATCATGGAACTACTTAATTCTTCTCCCGCACTACAACGCATCCTTATGCAAACATTGAATAACACTCGTGTCCCTGAGGACATCAATTCACAACAATTTCAGGCTTTAATCGCACGTCTTACAGTCTCAAATCCTATTTTATCTTTTGTTCCCACTGACCTGCTTAATCCCAACATCGCTAATAATCATTATTTATATGTTAAGGGTTATGTAACTCGTCGTAAGATCAAGCGCATATTAATCGACAATGGATCCTCATTGAATATTTATTTTATGAAACTTTTACGTTGTCTAGGTTACACTGAAAATTATTTACAAAACAATATCATAACCATTTGTGGGTATGATAATAGCGAGAGAAAATCTAAAGGAACAATCACATTGCCTCTCCAAGTTAGACCCATCATCTTAGACACGGTTTGTCATGTGGTGGATGTAGAAGTTGCATATAACATTCTCGTCGACCGACCATGGATTCACACCATGAAAGTTGTCCCATCAACATTCCACCAATGTATTAAGTTTCCTCATTTGGACAAGGAATTTATATTACGTGTAGATCCCCAACCTTTTGAGTATTGTAGATTCCTTGAAGGACGGTATCGACATGATCACTATTGTCCATCAACAGATAAATATGCTCCACCTCGCATAATCCCTAACAAAACATGCATTGATCCTGATACACTCTCTAATGATCCAAAACCATCATCTCCTAACCAAAACACATTTTCCAATCCGTTATCTCCCACTAGTCAACCATCTTCCACTAGTCCTCCTCCCACTAATCAATCATCTTCTTCCACTAATCAAGCTTCTTCTTCCAGCAAACATTTATTCTTTCACCACACCATCTTCTTCCTCACCTAGCCAACCTTCTTCATCCAACCACACCTCTTCTATTAAGATACCTCCTCCTGTGAATAACAAAACTTCATCCTTCAATCCACCCCCTTCTTCTTATAACCCATTCTCTTCATCTTTTAAAACTACCAAACTGACTTCCCCACCACATGAGGTACCTATTGGTCCCCCATCCCACACATTTAAAATCATTGACACATGTGGTGAATATCAATTTCAAAAGATGGTAGACTCCTTTTATATCAACAAATCCCCACATAGCTATGGCAAACCTAATGCTCCACATCTAAGAATCCATCCCACTTACCAAATGGGACAAAGTCAATTTGGAAAAAGTTTGGTTATCTTAACAATGAACATATTCCAAGTTCTTTAGGATCTTGGTTATATAATGACGACTTTGCTCCATGTTATGAGTCCCCTCAATTTACCAAAGCTCACCGAATAATGAAAAACATGCGATGGAAGGGTAAAGGACTCGGTCCAAATGAACAAGGTCATTTAGACCCGATAAATTACACACAACATCACAAGTAAATATGGTCTAGGTTTCAAGGTGTTTGATGTTTCTCCCATAATAATTTCAAGTGACAATGATGACACCGGTTCGATAATGACATCGAGTCTCTATGTAGCCTTTTTGGGGACTCGCATTTGAAACACATCTTTACTTTAAACATTTATCTATTAATGTCATCAATTTTACGCCTACACATTTGACTCTCATATACCATGGCCAAGCACATCATGCGGCCATGGACATGTTCCAAAATGATGAAGCCATCGAAGAATTCCTTGGAACTCGCAACCAAATCCCTATTTTTGACCATAGAAAAGGATTTGAAATCAATATAAATGAATTGGCCTATTTTGGTGAAGAGATAAAATATTTAGATCCTTCACCCTTGGAAAATTTGGATCAAAAGCGTAAACAGAGGATTTCCTATAGTCAAAATCTCACCGCCACCCTATCCAACAAACATGTCGATAAAAATCCCAACATTACACACCAAAATCTTGTACCAACTCACCTAAAACACCTCGACACCAATGACCTACATCAACCATTAGCATCGTTCTCTGAAAATGATACATCTAAAATTCTTGTAGAAGAAACAAAAGACATAAACATTGACACCACCGAATGTACCAAAATTTTTACAACTTGGCATTAGTCTGTCTGACTAAGAATGCATGGAATTCACAACACTCCTTATTGAATTCCAAGATATATTTGCATGGACATATAAGGACATGCTAGGCCTAGACCCATCTCTTGTAGTACACCATCTTGTGGTACATCCGGATGCAAAACCTATAAAGCAAAAACTACGCAAAATACATCCCCAAGTTGCATTGCTTGTCAAAGCCGAACTCAAGAAACTCTTGGAAGCCGACTTTATTAAACCTATTGATTATTCAAAGCATGGATATCTAACATAGTTCCCGTCACCAAGAAAAATCCCGGCATCAAAATATGCACAAACTTCCGTGACATCAACAAGGTTTGTCCCAAAGATGACTTTCCCTTGCCAAATATAGACATGATTGTTGATTCTACGACAGGCCATGAAATTCTCTCCTTAATGGATGGATTTTTGGTTACAATCAAATACGTATTGCTGAAGGGGATCAACATAAAATGAAATTTACTACACCATGGGGCACCTTTTGTTATAAGGTCATGCCTTTCGGCTTGAAAAATTATGGTGTCACCTATCAACGAGCAATGATTGTCATCTTCCATGACATGTTACATGATATCATGGAAGATTATGTTGATGATATATTAGCAAAATCCAAAACACGAATAGGGCATCCAAGTGTGTTGAGACGCATTTTTGATAGATTACGTGAGTATAAGGTTTGTCTTAACCCAAAGAAATGTGTGTTCAAAGTAACCTCTGGTAAATTATTAGGGTTTATTGTCTCACGAAGAGGCATAGAAGTGGATCTTGCAAAAGTCAAAGCCATTATGGAAATGCCTCTTCCTCAAAATCTAAAACAATTACGTAGTCTTCAGAGAAAGATACAATATATTCAACGTTTCATATCACAGTTGGCTAACAAGTGCCATCACTTTAATCAGTTACTCAAGAAAGATGCACAATTCCACGGGAACCACGATTGTCAAGACTCTTTGATAAGCTAAAAGAATACCTCTCTATTCCACCTGTTCGTATGTCACCAGTTGTTGATAAACCCATGTTGCTTTATACATCTGCCATTGAACATGCCATAAGAGCTCTACTAGCACAACATAACGATCAAGTAAAAGAACAGTTGTATATTAAATTAGTTGAACACTTATTGAGCACAAAGTACATTATTCCCAAATCAAAAAAAGTATACTAAGCAATCACCTTTTCATTCCATAAGTTATGTCATTACTTTCTTAATCATATAACTAAGTTGATTGCCAAAATTGATCCTCTCAAGTATTTGTTGTCTAGACCCATTCTCATGGGAAGAATGTTTAGTTGGGTTGTATTAATTAGTGAATTCAATGTTGAATTTGTTTTGCAGAAGGTAATTAAAGGAGAAACCCTTGCAGACCAACTTGCCAAGGCACCCCTTCTGGCACGGAACCGCTTCAGATCTCTTTTCCTAATGAAGATATTCTACACATAGACATCGCGCCAGCTTGAACTCTATTTTTTGATGGATCTTGTAATCTCCATGGCTCAGAGGATGGTATTTTGCTTATCACACCCAGTGGACATGTTATCCCCAAATAATTTCGCTTAGCATTCCCATGTACCAACAATATCATAGAATATGAAGCTCTCATCGCAGGATTAAAACTAGCTATATCTTGGAATCTTACAGAATTAGCTGTATTTGGTGATTCTTTACTTATCATCAAGCAAGTTACCAATGAATACTAGGTCAAGGATGAAAAACTTATCCCATATAAATGCATGGTGGATAGTCTTCAAAGCTATTTTCGATTAATTAGCTTTGATCAAATCCCCATAATTCATAATAAATATGCCGACGTTATGGCAACCATCGGATCCCTATTAGAAATCGCATCTAGTCAACCCCAAGCACATTTTCTCGTTGAACATCTCTTAATTCCTGCCTATGATCTTCCTGAAAACACTATGGTATGTGAGATCGTGGGTCCGAATAACCCTTGGTACCACGATCTTTATACCTTCATTCGTGATAAAAATTTCTTGCCACATCAAGCCAATGCATTAACGTGCTTTAGCACAACATGCATCTCATTACACCATTTTAACAAGAACTCTTTATAAACAAGGATATGATGGCACCCTGCTCCGATGTCTTAATCAGGAAGAAGCCTCGAGTGTCTTAGTTGAAGTCCATCCTGGTATTTGTAGAGCACACACGAATGGTATAGCCTTAGCA
Source organism: Taxus wallichiana var. yunnanensis (assembly GCA_018340775.1). Lineage (NCBI taxonomy): Eukaryota > Viridiplantae > Streptophyta > Pinopsida > Cupressales > Taxaceae > Taxus > Taxus wallichiana. The sequence continues at coordinate 728,481,627 of CM031234.1, read as the reverse complement.
AGAAAATATTGCGAGTTGGATATTATTGGCCCACCATGGAAAGTGACGCATGTCATTTTTTCAAATATTGTCAAGCATGTCAAAAGCATGGAAATATTATCCATGCACCTTCCCAGGCATTACAATCAATAACCACACCATGGCCCTTCTCTCAATGGGGACTTGACCTCATTAGTAAAATCATGCCAATATTGTCCAATGGACATAAGTTCATCATTACCACTACCAATTACTTCACTAAATAGGTAGAAGCTATACCTCTCACTTATTTTACCAAGTAGCCAATTATCTAAATTCATTTTTAATAATCTCATCTGTCGATTTGGTATTCCATCTCGCTCTGGTTGTAGATAATGGCAAATCATTTAAAAACCAGGATGTAAAGGACCTAGCCAAACATTTTCACATCAAACTTAAGTGGTCTACTCCCTACTACCCTCAAGGTAATGGTCAAGTAGAAGCAACCAATAAGACCTTAAAATATATCATGGAAAATATTGTCAACACCCATGGATGTAATTGGCATACTCAAATTTACCCTACTCTTTAGACTTACTGTACATCTTACCGCACGCCTACCGGAGCCACCCCATTTTCCCTTATTTATGATTGTGACGCCATTCTACCTATTGAGATAGAACTCCCATCCTTGAGGATCTCCCTTAAAGATGTAATTAATGAGGATGAATATCGACAGTCACGGCTTTAAAAGCTTGAGCTTCGCGATGAAAAATGACTTAATGCTCTTAATCATCTTCATGTCTATCAAAACCAATTGCAATGTAGTTATCATAAAAAGGTAAGACCAGGAGAATTGAAATTGGTGACCTCGTTTTAAAATAAAATCAAAATAATACCACTAAAGAACGAGAAAAACAAGGAAAATTTGAGCCTAATTGGTTAGGACCCTATGTAATTACAGCTAAATTTGGCTCTGGAGCCTATAAGTTGGCCACTAAAGATGGTCAAGATCTTGATGAACCAATGAATGTAGTTCATTTAAAGAAATTTTATCCTTGAGATGTTCACTATTCTGGGAAACAACAACATGTACATTGTTCCTTCTGCCTTGCTTATCTCTGAATAAATTTATTCATTTCCATTGGCAGATATTTTCATTATCAAAATCACATCTTTATATTTATCATCATTAGATAAGTGCTAATATAAATCCTATTAAGTTTGTGAGCATCATACTTCTTATCATATCTTCCATTTTCAATCACTTTCATCTATGGTCATACCTAGAAGCTTACTGATGGTAATATATTCCCTTCAAAGACATTCTCTCTTTCATAACAAAGCTCTAAAATTCTTTACCCAGTTCATTTGGTCGTCCATCTCAATCTTTGGTGTTGAACCCTCGCGTCCTACTAGTTGTGTGGGGCTGAGATTGGGGGCAGACATTCCTTCCCAAATACAAAGCACTATTGTAAAAATCCATCAATTCAATAACTTATGAATAATTCATCGTCACATCTTTCATCCTTCATAGTCTTTGGTGTTGAGACCACACTTCTTATTGGTAGCGTGAGACTGGGAATGGAGGAAGGTGCCCTTACTCATATACGTCTTGTCTTCGGTGATAAACCCTTACCTCTTACAAGTGGCATGGAGCAAAGCATAGAGGGTCATTCTCATAAAAGCATAAAAATATTGCAAAACATTAAAAAAATAAAAAAAGACAAAAAGGAATTCACTCGCCTATGTTCTTCCTTCGGTGATGAGCCCTTGCTTCTCATTAGTAGCATGGGGCAACGCATAGGGAGTCATTTTAAAAATACAAAATCTTATAGTGCTTGCAAATTATAGAATCCCCAAAGAAGTAATTTTGATGCCTAAGTGAAGAGAGAACTATCTCTTCACCTCATATCTTACCAATTCAGCGGGCCACATAAATGTCTAAGTCTAAAGACGTGACTCATAAAGTGAAAGCCATTTTTGAAATTGGTTCAATACCATTATGAAGAATGGAGTCACAATTTCCTAAAGGGATTATTGTTAGCATTTGTCTCTATATTCATTATCTACCTCTTGCGTCCTTCTTGATTCTCGGTGATGAGCCCACACATCTTACTAGTTGTGTGGAGTCAAGAATGGAGCTGGAATTCTTTTCATCATATCATCACCACCATATCTTGCGAATGGAAAGATAATTTGTGTTATTCTGAGCATAAGTTACCACATGGAACATGGTACATACGGATAATATCCTAGTTTATCACCTCTCAAAATAAGTCTACACTCTGGTCCATAAATTGTCAATAACAGTGTAAAAATCCACAAACAATGTGAAAATCGTCAAAAATCTAAAAATAGTGTAAAAATCCAAAAACATTTGAAAATCGTCAAAAACCCAAAAACATTAGAAACAATCATCCAAAAAAAATCAAAAAATTAGAAACAATTATCAAAAATCTAAAAAACATTAGAAAAAAATTTATATATATATATATATCATAAACAAAAACAAAAATGTTGTAAAATCATAAAAAACTCTAAACATACCAACATAATTCAACCTTTGAACTATTATCCCCAACGGATGATCCAATCACTTTATGACTACCGAATTCAAAACACTCGCATGAATCCTCGCTTGGAGAAAATCGGCTCTCATTGTTTCCTTGTTTGAGGACAATGACCCAATCTTTTTCTATGTCCTTGTACCCCTGTTTGGGCACATCCGATCAATCCTCACTGTGGAACATGTTAAGGACATGTTTATTGGTTCTTGTGTTACATTTTTAGTTACAAATTATTAATTGCTTTCTTATATCTTGATATATTACAGGGGGCATCTTGATTCTATGTATCCTGGTGTTCTCTCTAATATACTTATGTTATCTGATTGCATATCGTATTGGGGCATCATACTTTCTTGATGGCCTCTATCTATGATCTCTTCCATTTGCATATCGCATCTTTGGGGCATCAAACATTTTTGATGGCCCTGTCTATGTTAGCACACATATATTGTCTAGTCATCACGATCTTTTATGTCATGATGCATCATGTTATGTGCTATATTAAAATTAAGATGCTTTTTGTCATGAGAGTATCTTCCTGAATGATCAACATCTTACTTTACGCCCCATCCATTCACTTGTACTAATACATTCCCAGTTTGGGAATCCTACTTGATCACCGTTGTAGTTTGCGAATCCTACTTGAAGATTTTTCTCAAGTAGCATTCACTATCCAGCAGCTCCTTCTCCCCCACCATGATCACCATGTATTTTATCCATTCATTCTTGCTCCTCATCCCCATATTACCCTTCTCACCATTCATGTCCCCTCTCACCCATTTTTATTCTTTCCTTTCACTCTTCTACTTCCCGCTTGACAATCTTACTTAATAACCCCTCTTATATGGGATTCTCGGTGAAGGTTTACTCTCTCCTAAGATATTCCCGTTGTAGAAGCTTCTTCACCACCCCCTCTTATCAAACAAAAATGTCACCACACACATCTTCCCATTCCACCTCTGTTGCTTCTCATTCTCACATCATTTCTCTCACCACGTGGGTATCCCAATTAAGGATTCCCCTCACACTCTCTCGCCTTCCATTGCATATATTCATTCATCTTTTAATGTTACACTCCTTTATTTCCTTTCTTCCTTATTATCACCTCATCTCGTATCCTCTTCCGCTCAGGAATACATCACTCACTCTTTTCTCATCCTTCCCCAAATCCGTCTTATGCCTAGTCATCCTACTTACACGCTCTCGTAGTATGGGAAATTCACTTGAGGGTTCCCCTTCAGTCCATTTTTTCATACCCTATTCCCACCAACTCTATCATCATTCTTCTTCTTCTTCAGCTTGGCAATCTTACTTAACCATTCCGGCCACATGACAATCTTACTTAAGACTTCCTCTTAAGGTTGATCTGCCTTATGGCCTTTCCCCATCCCATCATATTTCCCCCATCTTATTTCTCTCGCCTCTCGTTGCGATCATCTTCTTCAACCTACCATTCCACCCCTATCCCCAATATCATTTTGTCTTTCTCCTTGCATATCATCCTTGTCGGTTAGGTGATCTTATGAAACCTCTCCGGTGGCATGATGATCTTACTTAAGATATTATCTTAAGCATGACATGTCATCTTACACTCACCCATCACTCTACATTCTCACCATCCATCTTTCCTCTTCATTCCCCATCATCACATCTTTTTACCACCACTATCACCCTCCTCTTCTTGGCAATCTTACTTAACCACTCACCCGGCATGGCGATCTCACTTAAGAGTCCCTCTTAAGGATGATCTGTCTCCTTGCCTTTCCCCATCACTACACACCCTTCACCCTTCACTTTTTCTCGGCATTCTCCATTATCACATCCTTTCACCTCCTTTTCCATTCTCGCAAACACCACTTATCGCTTGCCCACTTATCATTTCCAGTTTCGATCGCTTGACAATATTACTTAACGACTTCGTCACACATGATAGTCTTATGTCGGGTCCTCTCTATGCTTAACTTGTCATCATGAACTTCTCCCTCACCTCATTCTTCGTTCACTTTGTTGATCTCTTCTTCCACCTGGTCTCTCCTACTATCCACTTTTTCCTCCTACCATTATCCTTTCTCCACCTATCCTCTTACAACATACGACTAATCTCTTCTGCCTACAATCACATTCTTTTCCCCCATTTTCCCCTTCTTGATCCATCATCCTTCATACCGTTTCTTCCCATTCTTTTCATGTCTTGTTTCTTCATCGTCATCACTGTATCCTCCTCACTTTCACCTAGTCCCAACTCACCCCTCCCATTTTCTTTACTCTTTGCAGTTCATCTTATGAAATCCCCCACATTTCTACCCACACATGTGTTCACCATTATTGTTAACATTCCTCTATCATTATTGTATCATCATATTCTATTCCCGCGCTAAAAATTGTTAGTGGGCTTTCCTAAAATCATCAATCCTCATTCCGCATGACCTCATTCACTCCCTTGGACCTTCTAGAGTTTCCCTTCATTCCTTCCCTCCTCTAAGCCCACCACTCATTGTTAGGGGGCTTTCCCTAACATCCCTTTGTTGGCATTACCCTTTCCAATCCTCGTTACCTTTCTCCTTTTCTTCATTTTTTCTCTCACCCTTCCTCACCACTCATTGTTAATGGAATTTCTCTAGCGTCCCCTCATTGGCATTGCCTCTTCTATCCCCATTCTCTTTTCTCTCCTATTCTTTTCCCTTAATCCCACCCTTTCTTGTCGCTTCTTACCCATATCTCCATATTCCCTTTGCCCTCTTCAATATCTTTCTTTTGTCTTCATCATACATCCTTTGTCTATTTTCTCATAATCCTAATATCCTCATTTCATGCATCTCCGCATCTTTTCCAATCGATGTCATTCCTCCCCTCTTTCTTCTCTTTACATTCCTTATATTGTTCCCTTTCCACTTATTATCCCCTTTCTGTATTCCCTTCCTTCTACATCATTTTATTTGTTATCCTCTTCTCTCTCCCACCCCTCATCTTATTTCCCTTCCCTGTATCATCTTCTTCCCCTTTTTCCATCACGTTTCCTCCTTACTTCCCCATCGATAACCTGGCTCTTCAATGTTGTCTTGTCTTTTTTATCATACCACCCTCCACATGCATCTCCATACGGTCTGCTCCATATTCTTTGCCTTGGTCTTCCTCATAATGACACGGTTCCTTCAATCTTCTCCCTGTATTCACTCTATCTTCCTTTCCTCTCCCCTAATTTTCACGTTTCTTCTAACCACTTCTCCTTTTCTCTACCACCCCTACCTTTTCGTTCATTCTGTATTGTTTCTCTTCTTTTCTCTACTCTTTTTCACACTTTCCTCGCCCCTCATAGTTTTTTTTTTTTCTCCATTCTACTTCTTCTTTCGTCCTCTTTCAATTTTCATCAATTTCACCCCCTACTCCCACCTCGTCTTCTCCTTCTTATTTATCCTTCCCCATTTTCTTTTTTTCTCAACTCTATCATTTCTTTCACTTTCATGCATCCCTCTTTATTATCTCTGTTGCTTCCTTCATTTGGCACATCTCTCTATTTCATCCCTTCACCCTCTACTCTGTCATTTTCCTATTTTTCCTTGTTTGTCCTTCATCATTCCCTTCTTCTCCTATCATCCCTCTCTCTTATTTCTCCCTCTTTCATTCCTTTTTTCCCCTCCCCTACCGCCCTTACTCTTCTCATAATCCACCCCCAATCCTATCCATTCCCTTTTCTCTTTCCCACACACTTTCACACCTACCATTCAAGGCCGATTGAATCCTTTCTCCATTTACATCGTGCGGTCATTCCAGTCTCTTCCACTCCATTATCATCCTCTTCTCTACAAAATTCATTTCTCTTCTTTTTGAGAGTTCTATCGTATATTCCATTCTCGTTAGTCCTCTCGAGGGGGCATCATCACATCTATCCATAATTACATCTTCTCATGACATTTTTGTCTTGGAGGATACTATGACATCCATCACTCACCACTTTCTATTCTCCCCAACAAACATTCACTCTACTTTTTCTTAAGAAAAGTAGATTGAATTCTTCCCCCATCTCGTCTACTTTCTTTGAAAGGACACTACTTTCATAGTACCCTTCCAAAGAGGGGAAAATGTAGACACCCTAATTTCACATATGTCCTAAATCAATTAATTCCCCTTCCTCATTTCCCACAAAAATACACTTCAAATTAATCAAATATAATTTGATTAATTATCCATTTCAAAATCCAAAAATAACCCAATCCTCACCACATGTCATTATTCTCCATGTTTTTCTACTATTGAATTAAAAATTCAAAGTTCAAATCCTCACCCACTCTTCGTGGTCCCTACTCACCTAAAATCCTCCACTTATGAATTAAAAATCCAAATTCAAATCCTCACCCATTCCTCGTGGTCCCCACTCACCTAATCTTGCCCATATTTTCAAACCATGATTACTTAAATTACTCTAAGTTAATCACTCCCCTAGGCTATAAATACAACCTTACCCCTCCCCTCTAAACACACAAAGAATAAGCTTAAATGCTATATCTAAGTTCTTGCATCCTTTAAGCAAAGAACATCCTTCTGCCTCGTCCTAATAGCCTCATTCTGAAGCACCCCAAGTCCATAATCATTTTTCCCATTTGGTGCAAAGTAAGAGGATCATTGTTGCAGGAAGGCCTTGCTCCGTCTTGAAGAAAAGCACCTACATATCACACAATCAAGGCTTAATCTAAGTTTTATAGCCTATTTCGAGGTTTGCTATGGAACGTGAAGGAGGAGGTATGATTATTGGTATTTTACTTCTTTGATAGTAGTGCATTTTTCCTAGCTTGCAACCTGCTTTACATAGTCTGCTCAACCTTTACATAAAAACTTATTCAATAGATTTTTATTCTAAAAGCATTCGAGTCAACCATATATTTAGGAAAGAGAACCCTAATTTTTGGATTCCCAAACCAATATTTTGAAAATTGGTGTAAACTTAATATTTTATGGTCCGATGTGGTGAAAAGGTGGCACAATTTGTGTCACCTTTACATCATTTTTTTCACCTCTACGCTATTGTTCCACCACTTTTTTATGTCACAGTTTTGATTGAGCCAAAAAAATCACATAATGATACAAAATAAACCCAATTTGTATTGCTAATTACACTTCATGTATTAATGGAAGAATGGAAACATTAAGACACATTGCTCAACTTCTTTGTAGATATAGTGGCCTTGTCTATGTTAGGTTACCAAATTTGTTACTAAAGAGTACCAAAGGAATGGGATGTTGACTTTAGAGAGGAAAATATATATTTGGTGACTAAAATATCAAGGAAAGCATGGGGAGTTATAGATGCAACAATGAAATCTAGAAAAGGTAATAGAGGTGTGGTATTAGTAACACTAACGGACAAATACTCCATAGTCCATATTAATTTAGTTTTGGTATAAATTTTCATGTTATCTTAAATTTTAGTGTTTGGTCAATCCTTAATGAAATTATAAACCTTTAGTCGTTCGGATTCAACAATATTTCTTTCATGGTCAAATGCTCTAGTGTTTATTCTCTTTGAGATTTTTTTATTAGTCAAATTAGATTCTATGTAATTATAAAAAAGTTTTATATGTTTCTTTAACCCATACGGTTTTATGTATAATGGTAAAATAGACTTTCACACAAATAATTGTGTATTGGGGACTAAACACGCATAATCTTATAGATTATTAATGAGTTAACAATACAATAACACCACAAAGTGCTAAAATGTTGCAAAATGTTTAACTATTGACCAATCTAATACATACCAACTATATAAGAGTTTATGTAAAAGAGGATAACATTCCTAGGGATTATATAATATATTTGTGTGGGATGTATAAGTATTCAGGGACTTTTTTAAAATAGAAACCCATCATTATGCATGTCGATGGTTGATATTTTAAAATATTTTTCCCATATGCCAACGATCGATATGTTTCTATCATTCCACCATAGAATATTTTAAAATTTTAGGGTTTTGGTGAGTCCAAGTACTACCTATGATGCTCATAACCCTTAATCCAACCATGTTTTTTACACATCATCATAATGATTTAACCTTGTTTAACATGGATAGTTAAATAATGTGGTAAGAAATCTAAATGGAGATGAAAATATTTATGATTGGTTTTCTTTGGAAGAGTAACTTCGATCATAGCATTGAAAAACTCTATTATATTGTGTTTAGATGATAGTAATATAAATTTAACAAAGAGTCCATAAAATTGACATCAATTTTAGGTTCTATATAGAAATGAGCATGAATTGGTGTTCAACCTTTTTCCTCCTCCTTGAGACCCTCTAGAACACACTTGGCATAACTATCTAACATGTTACATGCATTGTGTTAGATACATGATTTATTTTGAACTATCTTGACTATATTTTGTTTATTCTCAATTAAAAATTCATTAGATTTAATCCTCTCCTCCAATATGTAGGCACGATTAGAGATTCTAATGAAGGACTATCTTATTCCATGATACCTTAATGCTCATGCAAAGAAAGAGTGGATAGACACTAGAAAAGGTTTTTGCACATCATGAAACAACAACATTGGTATATTAACTTCAAGGAGTAAATACAAGTTCATGCAAAACAAGTTAAAGTCTTATCACGGATCTTGAATCTCAAAATTACAATTAATCCCAAATGGGATTTTGTTACATGAAACACTTTTATTTGGACTTACAAGTTTCATGTATGTCTACATGAATTAGATTTAGTTCCTTCTCACATGTCACTCACGACTATTCATATTTCATCTTTGAGAATTGGCTCTATAATTTGGATAATCTGGTTGTTAACCCATTCAAGGTCACTTGAATCACATATTATAGGTACAAATTAATTAGTTACACAAGTTGTAAAGGTTCACCTTTCTTTTAATATAACCATTAGTGTATGAATCTTGATTCCATTAGTTATGTGGTTATAAATATTCTAACCACTAGGAAACACTAATCAAAACTTTCACATGTCATGGATTTGTGATCTAGCCCATAGGAGTGTAGAAAAAATAAATGCATTAATATGGTTCACTTGGGGTGTAAATGACATCATAAGATGCACAAAGGTGTGCAAGACAAGTCCTAGTGTCTAAGATATATTGTTGCATACGATTCAAACTTATTTTTACAAAAACCTAGTATAAGACCTCAATACTTTGTTACACAAATCTCATGGAGCTCCTAGAGTTTCTAAATTTTTTGAGAAATACTTCATGTTTATGCAAAGACACAATTTCAATTTTAATTTTGATGAAATTTTGGGCACTTATAACACCTACATATTCAACTTTCAATTATTTTCTTAGGCTAAGATGTACCCACATTTTGGGAATTTTGGGAACTTACATAAGTTGCATTTTTAGACTTTTGAGTACTTTTAGGAACTAATATTTCTCCATTCAATTAGGTCAAAGGGAACAATGACATTTTTCTTTGATCAACGATCACAGTTTAGACAATTTTCACCATATGGGGAAAACAATCCCGATGATGATATCTAAAAGAATCTAGAAGAGGTGGCATTAGTTCATGTATAAACATGTGCATTCATTCCTTTACTCATTTCAATTTCTAATTTCAAAATCAGTCACCATGTTTTCGTATTATTAAAACATTGATCTGCAAACATGAATAGACCTTTTCTTAGGTACATGCAAAACAAGGACATCATAACATTCACAATGAAACATTTATAGATTTCTCATTTTCTCTCTCTATACTACACTCCCATGTAAGTTCAGGTACACCTTTACATGTTTCCATTTTGATATCATGCACACACCATATTATAGAGGGGGATTATGTAGATGCACCTTTTTTTGGTACAAAGCATGTGGAAACATCGACCTTGATGTCTTTTAGAACAATTGGACAACTGATGCACATTGGGTTTGTTTCGCATATTTCCCCCTTCCATTTTATCTTGCATCACTTTCATCACCTTCAATTGACCTTATAATCTCAAAATTATTTGTAATTTTCCTAAAACATCTTTGTAGACTCACACATTTGTATTTTTTATCTTTTCCCATCACACTTAGTGGAGGGACAAGATTAATGACCAATATTATCCACCTATTTCAAAATGGTAATTTTTCCATTCGGTAACTTTTCTAAGGTCATTCTAGGTTTGAATTTGGATCAACTTGCACGCTAAATCAACCTATAGATGCATGTATAAACAAACATTAGAGGTCATTTACATAGAATCAACCACTTATAATAGGATCTTAATTTCTACTAGACCTATTTACATGCTTAGACACTCTAAAGTACATAAGAGAAATCCTCAAGAATTTAATCAAATATGAAGTCTATCCATTGTAAATTTGGTGTTACCAAGTATCTTATGCTAAGTGAAGGATTCATATTATTGCAATAGTTGAGCGTATAGGGAGAGTGAAGGACAAACACTTTTCTCATTTAGGTAGTACATTTGCATATAACTACATAATCCCTAAATTACATTAGATGTATAAAGTAACACCTCCTTTATAATCCATTAGAGGGAATTTTGGACGGGGTTATGACCTGGTCTAGCTTATTTAGTGACTTGTAATGGAGTATCCATATTTAGATATTCAAACATTGTCGCACAAATCGGGACGTGTTATTTTGTGGTACCCGTGGATCACTTCCATATGTGCATCTTGTTGAGGATTGTTGATGGTCATGTATTGCAATGATCTATTTTAATTAAACAAATAACAACTAATCTAATTGAATTGAAACTATTCTATGTTTTTGGTATTTTCAAGATATAAATGAAATAAAACAACACAAAGCTACTACTCTAATAAAATAAATGTTTTTGAGCTTTTCTGGAATTTTAGAGGAAATGAAGAAATAAAATCTTCTAGTCTAATTAATAAATCTAAACAGGAAAACAACCGAATGTAGTTGATTGTCTGTGCAATAATGTATCTAATCTAATTTAATTTAAACAAATCCTTTTTCCAATAAGTAATTGTGGATTTGTTAAATCCTCTCCTATCTCAGATACATGGGAAGATTGAAAGATTCAGAAGCTTTTCTTCCCCTATAACTTCCCTGATAGAATCTGTGAGAATTTAAGGGAAATCACAATATATGACAAATTTATTATCTCTATGCTAGCAAAGAAATCTTCCTCCAGATATACTTCCCTCCAAACCCATAGGGATAGAGAAATAAGATTCTATCAGTATAAACTCCTATTGAAGATGAAAATATTCTTTGAAATTGACTAAACTATGTATAATGAATACTTTATTTGATATGTATGTGCATACGATTCAGAAACAATAATATGAAGAAATGAAGAAAACTAACATCAACCCCAACTTGGAAATATAGAGTAATGGAAAATCCAGTTGTGTTATGCTTTGTCCCCTTAGTTTTTCTTTTCAATCTCTTGTGTTCACGTGAGTCCAAGGGATTGGGAATGCAAAGTAGAAGCAACAGTGAGAAGGTGTTGGAGCAATGACAACTTGAGCAATGATCTGGTAAAGAATGCATATGGAAGAGAGATAACAAAAATGAACAAATCTTGGCTATATGCAATTTCCAAAGCAAGAATGTGGCAGCTCAACAATACAAGAATACACAAAATGATCTTCGTCCATTTGCTTGAGAAAAATGATTATTTTATAGAAGGTTGGTTGGGTTATGCACCAACACACTTAAGACCATGGGGAACCACATCAAAAATGAAGGGGCAGTTTGAGCAGTCAATTACAAATCACAAGTGGAAGAGGAGATTGTCACAAGTCACTCAAGCTTGAAATCAGCTAAAATGGGTGAGAAACGTGCTCAAAAATGAACTTAAGTGAAGCAATCACGCGTCAATTCTTGGGTGAAGATTCCGGAAAAGCGCCGGGATCGTTGTCTTGTGCAGTAAAAAAGCGATTCTGAGGACCGCCGCTTGCCTAGCGGCGATTCTAAGACCACCACCGGGAAGGGCAATAGTCTTGCAACTAAAGGTAAAAATACACCGAAATGAAGCGGGAAGTTACGAAAAGCACTAAATGGCTAAGTAAGGTAAACTGGGTTACAAATATAAGCTGCAAAGAGGTTTAGGAGCTTGAACGCCTTTGGAAAAGACATGAATCATCATTGGAAACCTTTTATAACCATTTTCCGAGAATGTAGCACATGCAAATTTGGGTTCATATAGTCACCTTATGGCATCAATGTTTGAGAGTCTTCAATAGAGAGTTTTCAAAACAAGTAATCTTCATTAGGTTGTCCTAGACACATTCCATGGGTCGTTTATGGCATAACATAACAAATCATCACCTATACATATAAAATATCTATGAGGTCATTACTCACCTTTATATATACCTTGGGAACCTCCTAGATGCTTCATACTCTCTTTTAGCACTCTCGGTACACTTGGATTATTATTAAAGTAATAGAATTATTAATATCTTAAAGAAAAACCTAGAAAACTCCATATAGCCAATTATAAATTAAATAGGTCACATTTTTATAATGCCAATGTCAAAGTCTAATTGAAGGTCAATATTTTTAGCACATGATTATACACACACTCACCTAGGATGTAGAAGTACATGTGGTTTGATCCTCTCTATACTATTGGTATGTAGGTAACCCTCATCGCATCATTGGGTATGTGATTGAGATCATCCAACCCAAAACATTAACCTCTTTTGAGGGTCCCTTGTGGTCTTATAAGAAAAATTAGGGTTTGGAAAAAGAAGAGAAGTAACATGCACCATCACACAATAATCGAAGAGCTTCGGGTATCCAAAAGTAGGTTACAAATAGTGGCAAAGAAGTTAAAAACCCCGAACATTGTTAGCATAGTTTGATGCTTTAGATTTGGTACATGTGTCTAAGATTGCAAGTAGTGTCTAAACAACATGCCAACCCTTGATATCGGTCAAAGAACTGAAAAAACACTTATAGACTATTTATAGATATTAAGCTACCTTATGTGAGTGACAACCAACCAAAATAAACTTAGAACTCATATTTCTATTGTCTTGAAAAATATAAATCTAGTAATGGAATACTCTACTTGTTATAAAGAATTCAAATTATTGTGTTTGATACCCTTATTCCATAGTCTAAATTTAATCTTTTTAATCATATCCTTTGCTATTCTAAGAAAAACAAGTAAAACATGTATATACACTCTAAGAAAGGGGGTCAAATAATGAAAACTTAAGGGAAAGATAAGCTAATAGTTGAAGGTGGTTTAGAGAGGGTTTAGGGGCCACCAGAAGTTGATAAAACATGCCAATAACACCTTATTCAAACAAATAATTGACAAGTACACAAACATGTTGAAATCATAAAGTGGAATGACTAATCAAGTACCTAAGGGCTACATTTAGGTGTTTATAATTAATTACATTAACACAAATAAGGATTATCTTCCAATGAACAACTACCTTTACTCATATAAAACTAAGACTAATATAGATATATCTTAAATATATTTATCTAAAAATGATGATACATATCAATCTTGAGGCAATTGTTTAAGATTTGTCCCCTAGTTTCACATATTAAAGAGTTGTATATTGATTATTGAATCCATCGCCTTACAAAAAAAAATTCAATTATCTTGTGATAGATGCACTAGTAGATTTTGGTAATTTTACGTCATTTTTTGCGTCAAAATCACATGTTTTTTTACTTTTTGGTTCTGACTTAACAAATTTTTGACATTTTTTGTGTTGGAATCCTAATGCTAAGTGACACTTTTTCAAAATATTAGCAAAGTAGTTTAGTGGTGTTTTTGGCGACTTTTTTATGTGTTAGGAAACATTATGTCATAGTTTTAAATTTCAAGCTCAATAGGAAATTTTGAAATCCAGTGTTTTATGTTGACACTTTTGTATCAAGGAGTTTACATCATGTGGTTATAATAAGTCCAACACGGTTATTATCTTTTCTTTCTTTTAGCATTGAATCTCAAATTGTTCTTTAGACAATAACATATTCAATAGGTAATGGATTATGTACAATCCTATTTAAGACATGAATTTTATCATATCACATAATATGTTTTAGTTTTGAAGCATTTATGTAGCTCTCCACTCTTCGTGAGGAATTATAAGAATGGTTGGAGCATGGAACTAAGGTCTCGCACATGTATAGAAATATTTTTATATCTTGTGGAATTTGAACTAGGACACGAGAGATTAAAATCCTCAAACCCCGCCTTAATTTTTGAATATGAGTATGTGCCATTTTCCTTGGTACATCATTCAAACAATATTATAATAGAAATAGATTTCATGTAGTGTACATTTCGGTGTGGGTGCTACTAGTAAAGTGTATTATCATTAGACTTGAATGCTTCATGAAATAATTCTAGAAATGATTTATAATATCAAAGACAACCATAAAATAGTCAATATAATTAAAAAATACATGTGCAAAAAAATAGGTGGGATTCACATAATGCTCATAACTATAATTTTCTGCAAATGTTTTCTCTCAATACCGCTTTTAAATTTTATCTTCCTCTATATTTTTGAAACAAAACTCTTTGCTTATGAGTTTTTCTCTCCATCCTTATTCTTTCCCTCCCATATTCAAAAAAATTCAAACAACACCTAATAACTTAAAAAGAAAAAAGTCAACCCTTTAACATAATTGTTTGTAAACATGTACAAGTAAAATAATTTTTTTGAATGTGTTCATTAAATTTTGGGCAGCATTTTTTAAATTATAGGTTGTCCTAATGCAAACCATGAACCACTTGCATCAATCGCTTGACGCACTCTGCGTTAACACAAATATTGTCACAATTGTGTCATGATTAGTGTCAAGTGTTTTGAATAACACTTTGGTGGGATATTTAATTTGAATAATCTAGGGTGCCCATCCCTACCTATAGGTCTTATCTATAGAGGGTCGACTCCCCCATATATAGATAAGGCGCCCATGTAGAATCTATATATGGGGCGAGGAAGTCCCCAAACAACTTCATAAGCTTAAAGCTCAACCATATATAGAGATTAGATAGAGTGGGAGGTAAATTACCGTAATGTAAATTCCTTAACTTGATGTGTCAAGATATTGGAAAAAGTAGGTGACTTTTTCTTTGGCAATTTTCAACAAAGTTTGGCACACTTTGCGTTAATGAAAAAAGCAAAGCAAATTTGCATTAAAAATGCATCTATGACTCTAGTTGTGATGTTAAATACTAAAAATCTATTAGTGTTGTCCTTAATGTACTTACAATGTTGCATTATGCTCGGAAATAAAATCGGGGAAAATGAGGCTCCAACCCCCAATGTATGCCCAAGATGTTGTGATTTTGTGATTGACTTCTCTAAATAAAGGAAAAAACTTTCCTATAATTGATTAAATGAATGTTGAATTCAAGATCGACCTTTTTTTTTTATCGATATTACACCCTCCCTTCTCAACCCCTCCTCATCTTTTTTTACTGCCATTATATGTTACACCTATCAACCTAAGTGAAGGGTATTTATGTCGTGAATGGAATATAAGATCGGTCATATGCTCTTTGATTGGTGTTGAAGCACAACATGTGGTTAAGAATAATTACATGTACATACAATTTTTCTAAAGTCACATATAAAACATATAAATGAATTTGGTCCATAACTCAATTTTCAAGTGGGTGTGCTTCTATATTGCTCACTCAAGTTCAAATTTAATGTGCATCCAAAAACAAGCATGTCATAATTGTTATTTTCTTAATTCTCAATGAAGGTTTATGGTTGACTTGTGTCGACCTTTACACTAAAGAAAATTTATAGAGTGGCTATCTGACATTCGAATACCCTATTGAACACGGTTCGAATGCACTCCAATATATTTGGAACATATATATACTATGTATTTCATAGTGGTATTCAAAATGGTGGATAGCCATATCATGTATCGACTCAAAGAAAGAGATCATTTTTCTTAATATTTCGTTCCATAAAATTAAGGTCTATTTTTTCAAAAATTTCTTAAATATTTTTTTATCGAAATTTATAAAAATGTCACATTTTGAAATTGTTTCTACAACTCTAAGAAAATTATATTTTAATTCTAACAAAATATTAAAAATATCATTATCTTGGATTTGTTTTTAGAAAACTAATGGAATATAAAAATGTCGTTATCTTGAAATTATTTTTACAATTGTAAAATCCTTATACCTCAATTTTAGTAGAATGTCAAAAATGTCCCTTATCTTAATTACTTCTACAACTCTAACATCTTTATACATCAATTTTAATATTACATCAAATGTGTCTATCTTAGAATTACTTTAACTACTCTAAAATCCTTAATTAAAATTATTTCTGCAACTTTAAAATTATTATACCTCAATTCCAATGTAACGTCAAAAATATCGCTAATTTTTTATGTTTGATTGATGTAAAAGGTAAAGGATTGTATAATAGCAAGTAAAACGGCGGGCTGTCGTTGAATTTTTTTAACTTAGTTCTTTACCGATTTAGACAGCGGATTTCAAAACAAATTATTCCTATTCTAAAACCACGTTAGAAATCCACAGATAAAGAAGAGGCCAAATTTCCACAGATGTTTAGGTGGCTGCAGGGTCGTATGAAAGTGCTGAGTCATCACTTTGAAGAATCCATCATCCAACTATAATTTTATTTGTTAAATTTTATTAATGTGAAGAGGAAGAACACATGGATGATATGTTTAAATTTTTATTTCTCCCCTATTTAAGTATATGAACTATAAGTATCTTCTCCTTCCATTTGATTTCAGTTTCGTGTTTATTTTTTCTTGATACTTATAGATCCAAAGTGATTTCTCTAATATAGAATGTCGTTTGTTACTATTATGAAATAAGGGATAAAATATACGGAATAATCCCTCACAAAATCGCAACAGTAGAAACTAATATGCAGAAAATATTACATATCTCAAATAAAAGTGCAGAATAAAATAACACAACACTAAGAGACAATATTTAATGTGGTTCACCCAATTTGGGCTACGTCCACCAAGAATCACTTGCTCAGATTTTATTACAAGCCATCGCTCTCTCAATACAATACCCGGATCTATTTGGAGCTATGCTCAACAAACTCTAGAGAATTCACACCCGAATTCAAAGCACATCTGCAATGTTACATTCACCCTACCATATGCACAAAACCACATAAATAGACAACTGCTTAAGCAGTTTTACAAAACCGTAGGTATCAAAACCATGGGCCTAAACCGTCTCATAAACTTATGGGTCAAAAATCCCGCTCATATGAAAAAAACATGTTTCCCGGTATATCGGGCACGTTTTAAGACGAGACAACTGTGGAAAGTGTACAGTACTCTTAGTGTACAGTCTTCAACACTTTCTCACATGAAAACAAGCTCCACAACCAAACACCTACCCTACTTTCTTTTTATATATGAGTGTTCTAAATTTTTCGTTCACATTTCTTTGTTAAAGTCTTGAATGCTTTGAGGAAATATCATATGATGTCTACAAAAGCAATCGCAATGGGGCCATGGAAAGCGGCCAAATATAAACTTGTTCTTGAAGACATTTTTCAAATCTTTTGTTGATGCAAGAAAATACTTATATTCGGGCTTTTAACTTTATTCTCCTATCTTTGCCAAACAATTTTTCAACGATCACAATTTTTTTAGTATTACCCTTCAAATTGTATATAGAACTAATGTTCTATAAAAATTAAAAAGGAAGATTTCTTTTGTTTTAACAATTTTGATACCATCAAGGGGACTCCTACAATTGTAACTAGATAGTGTAATGACGTGAGTTGTTCATTTTTATTCTTGACATTAAATTTGACATCCATTTGACTGTCATGTGGCAATTCGCTCATATATTTGATGTCCATTTGATTATCACTTGAATGTTTTTTCCTTGGAGAAGTTAATCAAAAAATACTAATATCTTTTGGCCATATGATGATGTTTGGGCCTATTTTTTCCCAAATAGATTGTTCAAGACCACCACAATGGTGCAAATAAATTGATGCCATTTGCCACAAATTAGTGGGAAATTGGTAGAGAATGTAATGAAGTTACTATCAATATTGTATTTGAAAAATCTAAAATAAGAACCTTGAAATTGATATCTATATTTAGATATTTTTGTATATGGATCCACATAAAAATGATGCACATATTTCAAATATGCAAGTTGGAGGAAATGATGATCTCAAAATTTACAAGTAATCTATAGCTCAAAAGTTGTTTGGTCCATTGGTGACGTTGTTTGGCTCACATAGAGCCACTAGGGATCAATTCTTGTTGAGTGCAAAGGCTCTTGGCACCATAACACGAAAAAGTCAAGTGGTTGAGCCTAGGATTGTGCCCTGGGTGATTTTGACGACATGGATGCTCCTTAGTCGCAGCTTCTTAACTAATGGAGATCTCGTGATTTAGATGTACGCTTACTCAACTTGTAATTTGTTATATGTTTCTTTCAAACATGGGTGAGACGTCAATGTTCTATGGGATTTAGTGGGTCCATGTGTAATGCTTCGACATTCAATAAAAATATGTAAACAAATGTCAAATTTAAAGCCTTCTTATAGTTCATAGCAGAGAGAACCATTATTTAAGGGAGCGAAATAAGTAAGCATTCACAAAATTTAAGTGGAGACGAGGGCTTGGGTTTTAGTCACTCGTAGGGACCCATTATCAACAAATTGAAAATTAACCCCACTTTAGGGACTTTTAATTTTTGCATAGTAACAATTTTTATTGTGTGTACTTTAATTAATCTATACCTAAAGTGGCCCCCTTTGGCCTTTTGTTGTGAATTTGGGTTTTTGGCTTACTTTAGGGATAGGGGCTTTTAGTGTATTACATTATAGCCCTTGAAAATTCAATTAATGTTCACAATGGTTAATGGCATTTTATATTGTTTGAGGTAGCTCTAATAGACATTTTGAATCTCATCTAAATAGAGAGCTTTGGTATGTAACGTACATATGATTTTAGTAAATCCAAAAGCCTCAACTCTTCAACATCACTCGTCTTCCTGAGCAATGCAAATCGAACTCGAGGGTAGCTATCAATCATAGAATCTCTTAAAGTCAAATCAAATAAAAAGCACATCATCCTTTATGCGAGAAAGGAAATCCGAATTGATATATGAGACTCCTATGGAAGGGATTAAGACTCATGTCCTTAATGAGTGAATGTCTTATGAAAAATGAAAATTATGGAAAACTTATATTTTAATTTTTTTGTCTTAAAATAAAGGAGCAAGTTGTTGCGTGTAAAATTTGAGTAGATGGAAGAAAAGAAGGCTTGAGAAATTTTTCACACTTATTCCTATTTTGTGAAAGGATATTTTGCTAAATATCAAATTATAAATTTATGTTAAGCATTTTTTTATAAATAACAAGATGTCAATTTTAAATATATCTCCTAAAAAATTGCAACATATCTTCAAATAGAAATTGTACCATAGGACTACTTTTTCTACAAATGCTCTTAAACTCCACAACATTGTGGTTCACCATTAGACTACTTTTTCTAAAAATGCTCTCAACTCTACAACACTCTAGTATTCACCAGCTAAAAAAATTTAGAAGCCTCCTCAATGTGATTGTTATAAATTCAAATTTGTCTGCTTTAACCAAAACAAAAGTGAATGTCCCTGATAATTAATATAAATATGAAACATTAAAAAGGTCACAACACCAATCATTAATATTGTAAAACATGATCAGGGCCATCCAACCACATACAAGAAATATATAGATTCGAGCTACACATGCTCCACTTAAATCAATTATCAAAACTCTGTTAAGTGTCATGTGCTACATAGTATACCACTCACCCAACCTCAGCAAATTACAATCTTCAATTCACTAAAAAGGCAGAGTTATGACATATTACAGATCTAGAATGGTGCCACATTATCAAAACTGCCACCTTTATAAGCCCCATGTAAGGGAAATAAAAGGAAAGGAAAGGAAAGATAAGGTCCTTTTAAAATCCACAATGTCCAACATTCGCTTACATTATAATGCAGCTTATAGTTTATAAAACTAATATGGGAACCAGACTTGTTCATGCAAAGGTTTTAACAACAATTGTTTTGGAAGGTCTTTTGGGTTGTAGTGTAAAGATTACGTGTTTATCTACTTATTGTAAATAACAATTGTTTCGAAAGAGTCTTTTGGATTGTGGCATAAAAAATACAGTGTTTATTTACTTATTGTAAAAAAACAATTGTCTTTAAAGAGCTCTTTGAGTTGTAGCATAAGGATTAACAACAGTTGTTTTTAGTCATTTTGGTTGTAGCATGGGGGTTAAATGGATATGCCCACATAAATGCCACCAAGAGTCATGCAACCTACAACAAAGTACATGGTTTAGTAGCAAAAATAACAAATATAGATTGTTCAGAGGACCCACAAAAAAATGACAGAATTTAAACCAAAAAAAAAATTGAAAGTGTGTTCCTGGGTGAAGGCCCTCTCACAATCTCTCATTTATTTATTGTCAGACCTGTTCTTTAAGCACCCAATTACAAAATCAATCTATCCCTCTCATAATTATTATGGGGTTGGAATGAGATTGGATACCTCCAAAGCTGAAATGGACAGAAGCAGAGTCCCTAGAGTCGTCAGTGTTTGAAAGAGGAGTGTGAAAACAAAGATGAACAAAGGACACCAGGGAAAAGTTGAACCTTGTACACTGGCTTCCAAGAAATGAACTTCCTAGCACTAGAAATAAAGGGGATAATCTGATTTCTAAATAAATAGCCTCCTTCTTAAATGACCTACAGACAAAAAAATTAATACAATCACTAGAAAGATTAAATTTTTTTTTTTTTTTGACAGGAATTCGTAGTGAGGATGAGAGTTCTTGCAGGATCACCCTTCCAAAAGCTGAGGCAGTTTTTGCATCAGAAACAATAGTATATACTTCAATTTTAGAAGACCACGAGATGTGTGTTGTGCTTGAGAAGATTAAGAAATGTCACCAACCACTGTTAAAAAGTGGCTTTCACTGCACAGGTTTAATAATATAGTTTAGTTTTTTGCACTTCTTTATGAAATCTGTTTTGTATCACTTATGACTGGTATCTTGTATTTATTTAACCTTTTGATTCTTGTGTTCTTTTTTTTTTATAATATTAACAACATTTTCAAATAAAATAAAAAAATCTTCCAAAACCACGAGATACATGCTTTCACTCTTCAATGATCAAAGTACCAAAGCAAGAGCCTTTACTTATACTAAGTGCCATTGCCAAATATGGTGTAGTCTAACTATAAAAGACTGAAGCAAGATATCAACTGATAGGTACCAGTGAACAATCGATTAGTTCCAGTCCACGTGGGAATTATGTTCAAACATGAAGTGATTAGTCCGTATCTGTAAACCGTATAAATGCAGAAAACCGTTTCCCTAAGAAGACCTCCATGTAGTAATCCGACACGACAAATACCAAAACTTTGAGGACTTTGAGGGATAATAATCACCTATTACAATCAAAAACATAAATCACCTACAGTTCATTCCATATGGGTTCTTCTTTCCTCGTGTGAAGATATAAGAAACAAAGTTGCACAATTCCACATCAAAAGGGTGAGATTCACCACATTATCTCAAGGTTGTGGTTCAGTGTGTATAATGCCAAACATAAATCACCCTCAGTTCATTTCCATATGGATTTTTCTTTTACTCCTGTGAAGACATGAGAGACAATGTTGCACAGTTCCACATCAAAAGATCTTTTACTCCTGTGAAGACATGAGAGACAATGTTGCACAGTTCCACATCAAAAGAGTGATGCACCACATGCTTTAAAAGGTATCTTATCGTGTATAATGCTAAAACATAAATCACCCACAGGACATTTCCATATAAGTTTTTCTTTCCTTCTGTGAAGATATGGGAAACAATGTTACACAATCCCACATCAAAAAAGAGATTCACCAGATTCTCTTTAAGAGATAGCTCATTGTGTATTAATGTGAAACATAAATCACCTACCGTTCATTTCCATATGAGTTTTTTTCCTCAGTAAAAATATGAGAAAAGGGTGACTCGTCACATTCTCTTAAGAGGTAGGTCATTGTGTATAATGCCAAACAAAGACGGCCAAACGGTAAGCCCATACATTTCCTTGATGTAAGCTAACTACTCTATTGAGAAAAGTATACCGTGGAAAGAAGCTAAGCAGGAAAAAACAAAGAGTGAAAAACAAAATTCCTAAACATCCTTCCATTCAGTAAGGAGAATAGCTTAAATAATTAAATTGGAAACATTGCCTGTTTTTTTTTGATAAAAATCAAGCAGCATAAATACACGAGTCTGATTGAAGTCTTGCATACTTGAGAAAACCTTGCAAGAAAGCAACTACACAAAGAAGGCTTTCTACATCAAGAATTTCCATATCTCAGCCTTGCATTCTAGGCCTATCTCTCATTACTTCCAAATACTAGATCCTCCATAAAAAAACACCAAACATGAAAGATGAATGTAAATTCTACACTCCAAAAATAAGACAAATAATTGTACTGAACCTAAAAGCTAAGAAAAACAGATGAAAGCAAGTTTCATCCAAACTCAATCCAAAGTTTGCAGATGACTCCAGAAAACACCTAGGATATCCAAGAAAGTCACAATTCCGACCAAATTGGATTCTTCATCAGTGACCCAGACATAATTTACCCTGTGGGCAAGAGCTTGCACCATAACAGCAACTAAAGAACTCCAAGGCCTACAAGTGAGGGGTGTAGCTCTGCGACTCCTGGAGGCAAAGCCCAATTTGTTGGACCTGAAAGAACAGGAACGAGACCATTTCTTGTAATTGTCTAGTGGCCCAGTCGGAGATGCATCGCAAAATTCTTCATCAGAAGACTCTTCCCAAGGGTCAGTCAGCTGTTTCTGTTTTCCCGGGTACTTTTGTTCCGATGCAGCAATAGAACTCCCTTGTTCACCCTTCCCATTGAGCCCTGTCTTCTGATCCATTCTTCTTCTTACAATCTCAACAAGGGATTCAGGTGGTCCTCCACAATCCACATAAGCCATAAAATCCCCTGCAGAAAGGGTTGCGAGAGCAAGAGCTACAGTCTCATCACAGCACATCAAAGTAGAAGGTGATATCTCCCCAATCAATTTAGCACATTGCAAGGGATCTTGCTCTATCACTGCTACCGCAGTCTGAGTCTGGGATGCTTGCTTGATTATATTCAATGCGGTGGCTGCAGGTTTGTCATACTCCACCGTAAGAATCTCTGTATTAACTATTCCAAGATCTTCAATAGTCATTGAAGGAAGAGGAGAGAATACTGCTATGAACCCAGAAGAAATCGGAGAACATCTTCTTGGGTTATCCAGCAGAATTCCTTCCCTTCATGACTTGTAGGAGAGGTGCTCTTGGCAGATCCAATTTTCTGGCCGAGCTTCTTGAAGCTCAACCTTTTAAGGCTCTCAATTGGTACTATCAAATTCTGAGCCCCGTGCAGAATCAGGTCCAACGCCTGCAATAACCTGCATAACAAAATATGAACATTGTATTAGTGTTTATTAATGGAATCTGCATCTATCTACACTCAATCTTCCCTGGCATTAAAACAGAGTTCCAAGATTGGTAGATTAAATAAGTCTGTTTCCAAGATTGGCAGATTAAACCAGTCTGCGTCCAACATTGGCAGATTAGGTTAGATCAGTGATTGATTCAAAGACATCTGCTAGCTTTAAATTAAATTCACCACAAAATATCTCATCCTTCACTGATAATTTACAATATCCTTAGTTAAGACCCTTCCTTCACTTTCAGATGCATCTACGTACACTTAGACATGCAATCTTCAGCACATAGATAGCCTTCTATAATTCCTACTGCTGAAATAAATGACAATATGTAGTATAGCTGCAAACAAAGCATGTATGTGACCAAATAAAAAAGTGATATTCCAACGGGAAAGTTCATGATTTCTAAATCACACAAATCTGAGAAAACCAACAAACATTAGTCCACAGGAATTAGTACCAGTCCAATAGTCCTGGAATCAAATTCACAGTAAAACATATCCTCCTTAAATGATCATTGTACAAGATATACACTTTGGCTTGCATCTATCTATACATTGAGGAATATATAGCACGCAAATACTTAACAATGGTCAGAGAGCCTTTTTAGCAGGCATGATAAAATCATAAGTTCTAAAGTCCACAGAGCTTAAGACAGGATCAACACATGGATTAACCAAAGTCCAATACTAACCTTAAATGTATATCGGTCTACACAAGTAACAGTTGAGGACATTACGACACAAATAATCATACATACAAATACTGCATCATAGATACAACGCCCAATCGGATTCAAAATGGTGACACTATTGGGATTTTATTCTTCATAGGTTTGGGGTGATTCCTCCTATGGTCACCTCTAATCCCTTCAACATGGGTATATCCTATACCCTTTTGGAGAATATCTCTGAGACGTACCTTTGAAGCCACACGTCCTAACCAGTGTAGGCTGAAGCTTAAGCCCTGAACCTCACCAGCTCAAAATCAAAATAGAGCTAACGATCAAAACCCAGGTTCACCGTCAGAGAATAAGTAAAGTTGGGAATCTATGACATTGACATGTACATATCCACCCCACCCCTCCACCCCACTTGTGATACCCTATTTAGATTTTTCCCATTAAAAAAACGTTCGAAAAAATAATATGGCGTAGCTGCAATTAAGGCAGGCATGACACTAATATGAGAAAGATACTAAGTTTTAGACCCTATACGATTTGAGCAGACGCCCAACTGGGTAGGTCCAATCCTCTTTCTATGTACCCAGCAGAGACATTGGACTTAAACGATCGAGAGAGCAGAGATAGTTCCTTTAGCGAGATTAAACAGATTAAATACGTTGGGCCTTTAGTATCCAGAAAGTTGGTGTAGTTTCTCCAGCAACCAGAGTGAACCCGGGGGCAGTTTAATGACCTCAAATTCTCATTTAGCCCTGAGTCTCGCCAGCTCATGATCAGCAATGGACCTGAGAATCCGAATATCATTAGCAGCACTCCCATAATAGAACTCGTAATCTGAACATGGATTACTAGCAATCCAAAGTAGTGTCAGGGATGGACCAGTTTAGACCAGCATCACAATTTGTTATGATCTATGACACCCGTCATCAAGCACCAATGGGCCACCCATCCTAGTACTGTAACCTAGTTGCAAAAGTAGAATCCATGAGTGGTACTCGGGCTATATAATCTCACAAATATCGGTTGTGGGTTCAGATTGCATAGGAACAATCAACAAGCCTCTAAATTTTGAAATTCAATACACCCATTTGCAGATAATCAAAAACTAATCAGATATTACCGAGGGTTATGTATCTACAGGAAGATTGAACTGACCTTGTGTGTGGATCTACCTGTCGAACCCGGGTGGGAGCCCTGGAAAGCAGCAGGTCGATAATGGGTGCTCCGAGCGCTCTGGCTGGGTCGTATAAGCATTCATCAGTGGACAGATAGCAAATAATGTCTACCATACAAACTTTCCCCAAACACCTGCATTCCACTTGCTGATGATGCAGCCCTGCATCTGCTACCTTGTTGCCTGTGTTATGGCTGCAATTCCAGACACCCAGTTCAGTGTCATGGGAAGACTGTTGTTTCAGAGCCTTCAAGGCATCACCCACAGTTGCAGTGATTGGAAGCCAGTAGAGCGCAGGCTTGCCCAGGCAGAGGTCAGATACCTCATATGACTGCAGGCTAACTGCCATACACTTACAAATTGCAGATCGGGAGCAGCTTAACAGATTACGAGAGATTGCAGGGGAGCAAAAATTCGAATTGGGTATTTCAGTTAGCTAGTTGGGTATTGAAATTCAACCAAATTAATGATTTGGTTCGACAACTTTTAATCGAACGGATCGAACCACAGAGGGTGTTGAGGACTGCTACACTTTTGGCTGAACGCCGACCTACAAAGAGCTTGGAAAGAAGAAGAAAAGGAGCGAAGATTAAAGGAGGACTAGTGTCCATATTTATAGATTGAGAGGGGCATGCATGTGGCGTACGGATGTAGCTCGCCTCAAACAATCCGCGTTATACCTAAGTAAAATGGTAAGAATTCCCTGGTTGAACAGGATTCCGTGTTTGTGTAAAAAATTTTGAAAAGGGGTCCCTGTGTCCTTATTATAGGATTCCCAATGGCAGCCAAATTTAATAACCAGCTAGAAGCGAAAGGGTAAAAAAAAAAGGAAGAAAGACGAGGAAGCCTCAAAAGGAAGGGACGTCTGCGACATTTTTTATTTTTTTAACTAATAAGTCTCTGTCTTCATTAATTGATTATTAGTTCAAGATAGGCGGTTTTCTCTCTCAAACAAAAAAAAAAAAAAAAAAACTATGTTTAAGTAGTTTAAGAATTAAATTTAAATGGTTAAGGACCTCTTTCATTACCCAAAAAAAAATAAATGATATGGTGTAATACATGACCCACAATACAAAATAATATATCATCTTATAACTCATATAAATTGTGTTTTGATGGATTAATTTATTTAGAGAAAGATTATAAGATTAGAATTTTGTAGATGTTTATCCCTTTTATAAATTATATGTTCTGTATGAGACATTTTTATCATTTTGTTAAAAAAATTATATTTTCTTCAATTAATTATTAGTTCAAGATAGGCTTATGAGAAAATTATGGAGAATCTAAGAATTAAATTTAAATAATTAAAAAATATTTTAATTACTTAAAAAATATACAATAGGTTGTAATACATTACACATTATATAAAATAATATATGATCTTATAACCCATACCAATTTTGTTTAGGCTTTTGATGGATTAGTTTATTTAAAAGAGAAAGATTGTAAGGTTAATGTTTGTCCCTTTTCCTATATAAGGAGTAGCTTATCAAATGAGAATAGTACGTTTTTTAATCTCTTTCATAGATATGTGTAGATGTGGAAAGTGGTTTTACATCAACATTCAATACATGTGCAATTTAATAAAATAGTAAAACTAGATTAAATTCTAGAAGAGGTTATTTAGAATAATTGAAAAATGTAAAGAGGGGTCTTAAGAGGAGCATTTAATTGTTGTGAATTTAGAGATAATAAAAAAATGAATAGTGAAAAACATGTTCATGAGGCAAGTCGAACAAAATCCATCAATTTCGAAGTAAACAAATAATTTTTCCTAAAGAGCCAAAATAATAATCTATTATAGTGGCACACCAAAAATTATACCATGCATTTATGGTAACTACAACATTTTGCAAAAGTGATTGGGACGACCATAATCATTTTCTCCTCGCTCTAAAAACCTTGCTCACGTTTCCAAAATTTATGGTGTTACTAAGAAATCACTCTCCTTCCTTGGAACCATAATTTCCTTTCAAGACCTTACAAATATGTCACAAAATAGGGGACTTGATTTAGGGGTTTATGTCAATCAAATCCCCTATAGGGAAAAAGTCACAAAACAACACATAAGTATAATGCAACTCAACATGTTATTAGTGTAATGCAAGTGTCCCGACCCCTTTCCTTCTAATGTATGTGTAGTCACTAAATCATGCACTTATTATGTACATCTAGCCTTTAAATACTTCATTTATATGCATGATTCCTAAGCAAGAGAACTAGTCATTAACAACACTTGTTTTGCTTTGACATTGCTTTTATCTTTCTTATCTTCATTGCTTGTTGTTTCTGGACTTACATCTTACAGTTTTGCATACTAGATGACATCTTTCTCAACTCTGATTTCATTGTTTTTATCTTTCGGCACCCTCTGTTGAACCGCCCATTAGGGATAGGAGTGCACACGCGCTATTATCCCCTTTGGGTACTTCTATCCTCCTCCCTTTTTCTAAATTTTTGGATGTTACATCTTTCATGTCTTTGTTTACTACCTTGGGTCATCCTTTCACTTGTTAATGACAAAACTTAAATGAAGGAATCATATATATACATGACTTATTTAACTCCATTAGGGGCAAGCATTCAAGAGGAAAATACATCTATAAGGAGCTAATATTTTCTATCTACTACATCAAGGACTGTATTTTGGGACTACATAGGAGGGTCTATTTTGTATTCCATATCACACATTTTGCATTGGGACAAAGTAGTTGTAGCCTGATACTTTGTTTCACTAGCATTAGGGAAACCTAGCTCAAGGGACACTATTTCAATCACACACGCACTAGAAATACATTAAGTCTGAAATTTAGTGTAGTGCCCTGTGACAATCACATTGGGGTGACCGTTGAGGTCAGTTTGACTCAAGCACATGTATTATTTATTCATCTAATGTGCGCTTGAGTATTGTGTAGGTAGTTAGGGTTTGTTTTGTAGGTACATGTGTGTGACAAAAAAAGTGCAAAGCAAACCTGATGCGACATACTACGAACTAAAGGTGACAAGAAGTGACACAAGAAGATCTAGGATCACAACTATCTTATAGACACCAAACAATTTAGAATAGATGCTAGCACCAAGGCGACAATGTCCTCTCCTAGGTACTTTTATCCCCGAGATCATCACAATCCAATTTCAAAAACAGAGCTTACACAGTCCATGATTTGCCTTTCCAACCTATTCATCAATCCAAAATTAGCCCAGACTACAATTACAAACTTAGTCGACTTTATCTCATGTCTCCCACTCTTGCTTGTACTTTTTAAGCTTAATCTTGCATATTTATTCTTTTATCTATCTGATCAATAGTGTCCTTACATAGATTTAAATTTATTAAATCATTTGGTGAAATCGTTCCTTACATGCCCATTATTAGATCTTTCATGGCTTCCCATACCTTTGATTCCAATGCTTCCCCATTCTATATCCAAGTTCAACTTCATAATCTCCTTGTTAAGCGTGTCCTAGTTGATCTTAGATCTGGTCTTAATATATGCACTCTTTCCTTTCTCCATCAAATAGGACTTTTTGTTACTCATCTCAATCCATATACTCTTTGTATTTGTGGCTTTGATGATACACCTAAGCAAGTATTGGGCACAATCTCTCTTCCCTTACTATGGGATCTTGCACTCTTAATGTTCTATGTCACGTTATGCATCATGATGTTCCTTATACTATCATTTTAGGCCATCCTTGGTTACATATTATGCATACAATTATTTCTACCCATGCCCTTACTACACCTTCTTCCATGGATATCTATACAATAGATTTCACATCTCATGTTGCTACTCCTTGTGATATTCCCCTCATACATGATGTTGATGACATTACCTACATTACACATCCTTCTCCTCTTGGGATGCACCCTAGTGCTACTGATTTACAAGATCAATTTTCTATTGACACCCATGATATTATTCCCATTATGTCTCACTCTTAATGCACTTTTATTGATCATATGTTTAGTGCTTCTAATGTTACATATCTCTTTGCACCTTCCTCATCATAAGTTAGAGCACCATATGCTGATTTGAAAATGATTCCTAATGATTTCACTTTATGAGATTCTATGCATGATTCATTTACTATGGTTACACCTTATCTTGTTACATCCATGGGGAAATCAATTCCCCTCTTTCCACATTTTTTTCTATGGTCATAGGGGATAATTCATACTACTTTATTACTTCTGATCTTCCCAAATTGCACCTATTGCTTTTAACGAGTCTTGTGTCTCTCCCTCCATTGCTTGACATTGATATTGATGAGCCTCTTAGCATTACATATGTTACACATCTTTTGACTCACATATTGATCCTTATGTTTGCACTTACTTTTTCCACTATTTCCAACACGCCCAATGTTACACCTATTCTATTTTCTCCTAATGGGTACATTCTTATTGTTTATACACTTCTACTCATCCAGTTGGGATCTTGGACTCTATAGGGTTTTCCCCTCACCATGTTGAAATTATTCTTTGGTAGCTCTTGTGTTTACCAATGTTCTACCTATTCTAGTTTCTCCACATGTTATGATACATACACTTTCACACGATACTAGGTCCTTGCCTCATGTTCACATATGTTCATATTTTTACACCCGGTTGATCGTGGGCCCTCCTCATACACTCATTACATAGATCACATTAGAATTCACATTTGGGGGCATCTCAATCCCCCACACCACCCGATGATGCACTCTTGTTCTTGGTTCATACTTGAATGTTGAGGGCATCCCTACATGAACCTCACTTTACACACACACCGGGGCATCCTTATTCCTCCATTCTAGCTATTCTCTTTCACATATTTGTAATTAAAAATCTAAAAACATGTTTTCTTAGATCTTGATTGGATGTACTCTTGCTTCCTTATACTACTATATGTTGCACCTTTTCTTATCATGTTACTATGGTTCATAATATGATTTATCATTTTTCATACACACATGCGTGTTCAAATAGTATTTTGAGGTGAATGTAGGTCACTTACAAGTTGTTACACGATGTATGATGCTTGGCCCTATCCATTACCAGTCCCATTGAGGTTCTGGGGCATCTACCCTTTTCCCACTTACTATCAGGTTTTATCATTGTAATATTTCACATTTTCATTCCTATATTCAGATCTTACATTGTGGCATACTATTTATCTTTCCTAACATGCTAACGAGTGCTTCATGTGTAACATTTTCCTTACAAGACTCCTTCCAATCATGGTTGTCTGATTTTCTTGCATCTTGTTTGTTGTTGTTTGCGGGTTATGCCATATGTTTGTTTATTACCTTATTTGCACAAGCCTTGATGACTCAATTGTATTGTGACATCCTGAGTGGTGTCCCATGTATGCAACCAACTATTCATTGTTTCCTTGTTTTTATATTCCTATTTACTTTCCCTATTTATTATTTCCATGTGCATTGTTTGTTTCCCACTAACACTTGTATGCTAGCATTTTCAATTGTTTTCCTTATGCCATGGTAACTAACATGTGTAATCCCTAGCCCCCTACATGAATCCCTATATAAGATATGCATATCAGTTTTAGCCTTCCTCATTTGGGTTCCATTCACTTTTGTTCACCTCACGCACCCCAAAAAGAGTGGGGAAAACATCGGGTGAACCTTTTCACTCTCTTGAATAAAATTACAAAATCACAACCAACATGATCAAAATAGTAATCGAGTCATAGAATAAAGCAGTGCAAAAACATACTTGGCCAAAATTCACATCCTGGAAAGAACCTCCCAGTAAAGACATGAACGATGGGTGCTAGTGTCCCACTTGGGTGTCCCTGTCCTGGGGGCAACAATAATTACATAACAGTTACAGTCTTCTATAGTTTCAACAGTTACACTGTCATTTTTAGATTACAATCATTACTAACAAGAACTAAATAAGGAACTAACTACTTACTCATGAACCAAATAAGGAACAAATAAGGAAGTGACACCTAGGGCATATGCAAGACAATGATATTTCTAGAACAATGTGTCACCCAAGGCAAGTTATAAATCATATTTGTGATCATCTACAAGTGGAACTTATCCATGGGGAAGCGTTAATAGTTGGAGGGCAAAGCCTATGATCTCTCCCAATACACTTTCCCTTAGTGGCGACATGATGCCTAAATCCTAAGTTTAGCACCAGGATGATCGAATCCCTAGTTTGGTGACAGGACGCCAAAATCCTTTGTATTATTCAACAAGCTCCTAAGCAAAAAGTCTACAAGTAGGAATAAATTTCTACCCCTTTCTCTTTCATCATTTCAAGTGTACTCTAACCCCTTGGTTTAGCTTTTTCCAATACATTTCCAATTTTACATATTGTTCAAGTTAAAGTTCAATTGAATTTACCAGAGCATTGACTACACTTTTTTTCTTTTGTAGGTCCTATCCTATCCCAACGAAGGAAAAACACATAAGCAACCATGAATAAAATCTCAAACATGCTTTGATAAAGATGATATTCTAAGGAACTACACACACACATCATTATCATTCAATGTATGAAAAGGTCACCCTTAGGATCTTTATCCTTCCCTTCCCTTAGAATTCCACGGTACACATTTTTCATTATTCCATTCGGCATGCTACAACACTCATTCGACACGCTGCTGGGTACAATCTTAATTCAAATCACTAAGGTATGCTTTTATTTTCTACTTTATGCTATCGAATCCTTATTCACCAACATAAAGTGGGGAAAATGTAGTCACTAAATCACACACTTACTATGTACATCTAACCTCTAAATACTTCATTTATATGCATGATTCCTAAGCAAGAGAACTAGTCATTAACAACACTTGTTTTGATTTGACATTGTTTTTATCTTTCTTATCTTTATCTTTTTTGTTGTTTTTGGATTTACACCTTAAAGTTTTGCATACTAGCCCACATCTTTCTCATCTCTGATTTCACTGCTATTTTACCTTTTGAGCACCCTATACAAAACCACCCATTAGGGGGGAGTGTTTGGGTGCTATTTTCCCCTCCGGGTGCTTCGTCCATTTTTTTGTTTTTCGGATGCTATTTTTTTCTTGTCTTTGTTTATCACCCTAGGTCAGTCTTTCACTTATTAATGCTAAAACTTGAGCGAATGAATCATATATATACATGTCTTATTTAACCTCATTAGGGGGAAAGCATTCAAGAGGCATATTCATCTACAAAGAGCTATATATTTTCTATATACTACATAAATGAATTCATTTTGGGACTCCATACTTCATTGCATATGAGGGTTTATTCTAAATTCTATACCACACATTTTGCATTAGGACAAAGTCGTTGTAACTGCTTATTCTTTGTGTCACTAACACCGTGAGCAACCTATCTCAAGGGGCATTATTCCAATCACACACACATCATAACTACATTGAGTTTGAAATGTAGTGCAACGCTAGGTGACAATCACATTAGGGTAACTATCGAGGCCAGTCTAACTCAAGCATATGTATTATTTATTCATCTAATTTGCACTTGAGTATTGTACAAGTAGCTAGGGTTTGTTTTGCATATGCATGATACGACAGAGAAGAAGTGAAGAGAATATGATGTGACCTACAACAAGCTAAAGGTGAAAAGAAGTGACACAGAATATCTAGGACTACATCTATCCCGCAGACACCAACACCTAGAATAAATGCTAGTGCCCGTGCGGTTGTGTCTTCTCCTAGGCGTTGTACATAATAAACTTGTAAAATATTCTATATATCATACACACAATGCATTTGGCTATTATATAGCCATTACAATAGTAAAAAAACTTCATACTAAATAGGAAGATATAATAACAAATAAAATATAATAACATGTTTAATAATATGGTAAGTGCACCAAGTTGGGGGCCAAAAGGGGGTCTTAAGTGGACGCATTTTTTTCGAAAAATAAAAACTTCAACTTATGAAGTTTTTTTAAAATAGTTACACTCAAAATTGGAAGATGTCAGTATAAACATGAATCGTAGAATTTTGAGTCTAGTTTCTAAGCTACTAAATTTATTGAAAATAGATAAGTTTAATTGTTTAAAATAACTAAAATACCAACATGTGCTCCTATTTTTGTTAAAAACATAACATAGTGACTTTCATGCCCCTACCATTTTTGAGAACCATTTGGTAGTTTTGAAAACCCTTTGGTAGAAAGATAGCTAGGAGCATCTAATTTGAGCTAGATTTTTTTAGTGAGTATTTATTTATTTTAATGATTTTTCTAGTACGTAAATGTTATGTTTTGAAAAATAACGGACCTCTGACCGTGCCCCCCATAACTACCTCAAAAATATCAAAAATTAGAATTTTTGTTTTTGAATATGTATAGAATCAGGCCTAGTTTGTGCTAGTATAATTTTTTTCAATTTTGATGACCCAAAAAAAAGATACACGATGAAAGATAGACATATTTAAACTTCAAAAATAGCTATAAAAATCCATAGTTAGAAAATAAATAATATGGAAACCTTATATTAGTTAGAAAATTTGAAAAATTATATTTTTAGAAAGAAGAAACTTTGCTCTACGTCGTGGTATAATGTTTTTTAAACAAATCGATTGTTTTATGTTGATTTATCATGGAGGAAGTGACATTTTTACATTTTCCTGCAAAAACACGTTGTTTGCTGTGTTTGTGCAGGTCCATGCCTTAGGCTTGGGGATCCAAACGGATCCCAAGCCTTGAGGCATGGCTTGGAAAAAGTGAAAACACAAAACTCGTGACGCGTTCTTTATAGTATAAACATTGTATATGCTTTTGGCATGCTTCTATTTACAAAAATAAATGTTGAAGTTTAAGTATAAGTTTTTCATTTATTATTATTTATATTTTATTATTTCATATACTTGTTGTTGCGAGACTCACAAAGACCCCCGGATGCAGATCGGGCTTCTAGGTTGATCACTCTAGCATCCAAGTGTGATTACACAACATGGAAACCTCTCTCCAAGTGTGGGACTTGTGAGACTCGAGAGAGGAATCTCTAGATTAGAGGTGGTTCCTCAAACTCCTCCGATTTAGATCTAATGCTTACACAACTACAGAGGTTCAGATCCTAATCCTTCTCTAACTCGTGAGGAGACAGGGGTAGAAGTGTAAAATTGAAACTAACTAACGATGGTGATGCACCAAAAGGAGTGGTGAAACATATTTGTCATGCAAATAGACACGTATCAAAGTTCACAAAGATAAAACATACACAGATCGATAAGGTATAATTTAGGATCGAAATGAAACAAATAATACAAACAGAGGACTAAAACCCATTCACAGAGCTTGCATTATCATTTCAAAGTGTCAAAAACACGCATTACACCCTCGAGAGGTAAAAGAAAGCTATTCTGATCTTTGGAGAGGTCTCGATCCTTGCATCAATCACTTCTGGAGGTGAAAGAAGAAGTCTCATATGTCAAAAATTGTTCCCCCTTTCAAAGAAGCCCCTCTTTACAATATATAGAAAGAATGAGAGAGGGAAGAGAGAGGAAATCGAGAATGACCGCCCCAACCACTTCTAGGTCGCATTTAAAATCATCTTATTATGGCGAAGCGGCGGATCCGGAAAACGGTGGGTGCCTCAATGTAAACGGCGAATAACCATCGCTACATTAAAGCTGGTTGTTGAAGCGTTACTTCTGTCTATTATTACGTGCCAGAGGCGTTTCTCAATTTTCTCTCTCTAGACTACACCAAAATTCAAGATTAACCCCAGAATCATGTAGAGAATTTCATAAGCTTTCCGTTGATATAAAGAACGTGCAAATCCGAGCTCTGGATCGAAAGATATGTCGATCTGAAGATTTAGGGCACAAAACAGGCAAAAACGTGTTTTGAAAATCTTTCCCGCGCTCTGCCACCTGGATGACACGTGTCAAGCGCTGATTGGATGCGTAATTCTCTCTCCTTCCCTGCTCCACATTCCTTGCTCCATAGGACATGTGTCCTCTTCTTATTGGCTCGGGCCAGTGCTTGAAACCTCACCCTTTGACTTTTGGACCTTTTTCCCCTGTGACACGTGTCATGATTTGATTGGTCCGCGGGTCTGCCGGCTTTTCGTGCCCTTCGCGTCTTTTTGTCCCGGATGTCCCAGTGCTGTTTGGGACAGAATCCTCCGATCCGCCCGAAATGGGCTTCCTTGTCCCTTATCCGGCCGATGACACGTGGCGTTGCTTGATTGGCTTTCGGCTCCTTCGGCTATCCGCGTCCCACGCATCCCTTTGGCCCAGATGTCCCAATGCGAAAGTTCCCCGTTTGTGCGAACCGTACGGTTTGCAGGCCCTTCGCGTACCTTTGTCCCACTTGCTCCCGGACTGTCTGGGACAAATTCTTCCGAACCGCCCGGTTCGGCCGGTTCGCGTCCGCCGCGTACCCTTGTCCCGCTTGCTCCCGGTTAAAGACTTAGACAAATTTTCTTTCTTTCAGCCGATTCGGGCATTTCACGTCCTACGCGTACCTATGGCCCGATCGCCCCATTGCGCGTGGGTCGCTCGGGCAGAATTTTGGCGGTTAAGTTCGCGCCTAACGTCCCAAATGTCCCGACTGTTGCGAGGACTAGGACTTAGCCAATTTTCACAATTCTTTCTGGCCCAAGCTTTTTTTTGCAGCTTTTTCACCTTTTCTCAGAACTTGCTCTTTTCAACCTGGACAGGAGAGTTAGAAAAAATCTGAGGGGACCCTGGAAACATGATTTTTTTGCCCTGAATCGATCCATTTGCCTGGGACTTGAGAATTCTGATGCATGTTATCGAATTAACCCTGGGGGGTGAATTTGGATAACAATACTTTAAATTTATTTATGTAAATACAAGAAATTAGGGCCACTCTGCACCTTATGTAATTAGTTTCACAGCTTCATGAGTCATAATTTAGGAGATAGTTTTTATAGTATAATATGGTCAGTATATAGGTAATTTTCAAGATTTCAACATTCAACGTAAAGATTTTAGCATTTAACTTCTACAATTGAAACCCTAAACCCTAGGCCATAAACCTAAAACCTAAACTATAAACCTTTAGCCCTAAACCCTAAACCCTAAACCTTGAACCATGATCCCTAGACCCTAAAACCTAAACCCTAAACCCTAAGCCCTAAACCTGTAATATCCCCTTCCCATTCAAAGACCTTTGGCCTATTTTGTCAACTCCGGCTAAAGGAAAAATATAAGGGTGACTTAAGTTATATTTAATTATTATAAAGTGCCATTAATAAAAGAAAAAAATATAGAGCACTTATAATAATTTATATGACTTAATACTTATTAAATCTAGGATGGAAAAGGCCCAAATATAAATTGTTATCCATCCTAGGTGAAAAGGTGACTTTCCTTAGAAAGGGGAATGGGGACATAGAAAGGATAAATGCCCATTTTACTATGTATATCCCCTAGACATTAGGAGGGAAAAATTTGTTGGGAAAAACATTTAATATGGGAAAATATTACAAGCTTGCATAGGTAAAATTCTTGTGAACTAATTGGATGTCAGCAGAGGTTGTTTTAGGTCTCTTCTTCATTTATAAGGAGAAGTCGACTTGAGGGGAAGGTATTGCATAACCATTTGATATTTTCTTATTTGTGTCTTAAGCTTGTAGCTTTTGCATACACGCTTGGATTTTCTTTAGCTTGTGGAGTAAGATCCCACAGGGACCCTAGCTTCGGTGGTGAGAGATCCATTCCTAGCTAGTAGGGCACTCTTCGGTGGTGAAATATCCACCCTAGTTTGTCATTATTGGAGTTGATTCAGGGCTGATTTGTTTGGGAATCAAAGTAGCTTGTTTTCTTAATTTTTGGAGCTGATTTGATGCCCTAAATGTGTTGGGCGACCTAATTTTTAGGGAAAAATTAAGGTTTTATGTTTGTTGTGTGAATTTTTTTGGAATATTATTCTTCATATTTTTGGCCCAAGATCCAAAGTTTCAGCTCATTTGGACTTCTTAGCAAAATATATGAATTTTTGAAGTTATGTTGCAGATAAGGTTTTTAAATAATTTATCGCAACCATGTTTACATCTGAAATCTGCAATTTTATACATGTTTGGGCTTTATAAATTAGTGGTACTAGATTTGAGTGGAATGATATAAATTTAGAGTTTGATTGGTGTGGGTTTTCCACTTAATCCAAGTCGCATTTCCTTTATAAATTTAGATCCGCATGATACTTGTTTGGTATTTTGTCTACAAGTTGCATTTAAAGTTGGGATTGCCTAAAATCCATTTAGGGGTAAAATATTGTCCATGGGGACACTAAAAATGGTATCAGAGTTGTTGTTCCTCTAGCTTTGTGTGGGTTAAATATGGTAGTTTGGAAAGATCTCAATGTGGATTTTATGAAGGAAATGTTCACTAACATGGTGACACAATAGAAGCCACTAACCTTTATTTGAGCCACTCACTCAAAATTTGAATCAAAGCAAGTCTTGGAACAATAAGGAAAAATGTGAGAACAATAATAAAGGGCACCCAATAGAGGTGATTGATGATGATTCTTGTTGGAGGAAATACCAATCTTTGAGTAAGGGTTTTAGAGATAATATGCCATTTCCAAATTATTGCATGTTGAAGATTGGTAAGAAGCCCAAGCGAGGTCATTCTTATCTTTGGTACCTAAATTATAAAAGAACTCATTTGAAGAAGAAGATTCTAGAGAAAAAGGTATGATTGCCATCGAGAAAAATAATTGCATTAGTGAAACTTTGTTTGTTAGAGAAATTATTCCACTTAGGAGAAGAAATTCATATATGTAAGTAAGGAGGATGTAATGGAAACTCTAAAAAAGTGTGAGGAATTGAATAGCATCTATAGAGATGCTAGATTGATAGCCGCTCAAGCAAGACAACACCTTCAAGAGTTCAAGGAAAAGATGTGGGAAAATGATGCAAGGAAGTCTACACCCACGAAAAAGTTTTTATAGAGAAACTTGCACATGAGGAGGAGCCTCACATGGACACTTGTGTGAAATTGCAACCTATTGTAATTTCCAAACCAGCAACTTTTGATCAGCTTTCAGATACTTTCAATGGGCACTTAGGCAACAATGTTGGGGGCAGCTCAACATATGTCTATCTTGAACACACGGAGGACATTGATGGCATTGAAAGGTATGAAGAGCATAATAATGTGTCTTATTTATTGTTGCCTATTCCAATTTATTTCCATCATGAGATGCATGGTATGGTAGATGATGAAGTCTTCATTATGGAGTTTGTTGAACCATTGCTCCAACTATGTGTATATGAGCATCTTGTGGATGATATATGGTGGCAAGTTTTAGCTCACTTAATGGTACAGGGGCTCGGATGGTAGAACACTTCAGCATGTTTTGTCTCTTGTGCATGGCTCTTGGACAAAACAAAGATGCAATTGCTTGAGGGCAAGCAATTTTGGGAAGGGAGGATTGTAATATCCCCTTCCCATTCGAAGAACTTTTGCCTATTTTGTCAACCTGACGACCAAAGGAAAAATATAAGGGTGACTTAAGTTATATTTAATTATTATAAAGTGCCATTAATAAAAGAAAAAAATATATAGAGCACTTATAATAATTTATATGACTTAATAATTATTAAATCTAGGATGGAAAATGCCCAAATATAAATTTTTATCCATTCTAGGTGAAAAGGTGATGTTATCCAAAATGTGCCCCCTGCTCATTTTGTGGCTAACTCCCTTTCATCTTTCCTTCTCTTGTGCCTCAGACATAATATTTCACTTTTTAGGCACTCAAAATCTTCTGGAAATGACACCATTGGATAGAGCTCTTTCTCAGCTTTCCAGAAAGGTAAAGTTTTCCTCCTAACTCCATGTATTTTTGAAGTTATGGCTCAGCGGAGTTTTGTGGGAAATTTTCCCCTAAAAGGCCTGCAGCCAATGAGATGCTGCCACATGTCCAGAAAAGGCGGAGGGCGGAGGAGAAGTTGGATTTTTGGCAAAGTGTTTCGCCAAAATTTCAATGGAGGATTTTTGGCTCGTTTCCCCACGACCAATCACATCAGGCCACGTGTCGCCGGAAGCTGGAGCTGCGGAGTGAGGGAGGAAATTGGGAATTTTTCCCATGTGTTTGCGCAAAATTTAAAATGCTTGCGGGGAGCCCGCAACCAATTATATGCCGCCACGTGTCTCGGAAAGGCGTGTCGAGGGGTGAATTTGGAAAATTTTCCAAAGAAGAAACAAAGGAAATTTCGAAGAGAAAACCCCGCGGAAAATCCAGAAGGGGCAAGCCCACAACCAATGGGGTTGTGCCACGTGTCTAGGCTGAAAAATATCAAAGCGACCCATGGAGAATTTCGAGAGAAAGGCCCGTGCCCAATCAGCGCGTGCCACGTGTCCCAAACTCGCCGCCCGGCGGGGAATTTTGGGAAATTTTTCCAAAGGCAAAAATAAAGGAAAATGGAGCAGGATGGGCCCGCGACCAATAAAAGCATGCCATGTGGCACCTGAACCGGTGGAGCGTGGGGAAATTTTGGAAAATTTTCCCAAATGCAAAAAAGGGTAAAAATTCAAAAAAATTCCGACCCGATTTGGCCCTGTTTTGCCCTAAAATTTCAAATGGCCATAACTTTCGATCCAGAGCTCGGTTTTTCGCGTTCTTTATATCAATGAAAACCTGGTTAAATTCTCTAAAAGATTTCAGGGTCAATTTTTCATTTTGATGGAGTTTAGAGAGAGAAAATAAAAACTTCTCTAAAGACGTGGTGATGAGCAGAAATGAGGTTTCAACCACCGTTTTTAATGAAGAATGGCTCGCATTCTCTCCCAAAGATGGTTAAAAATGTTAGGGAATGGGTCTGTAAGGATGACCATGCTATTTTGAATGAATTTTGGTCAATGATTGAACCTCTCCCACGTTTTCCCACGTTTCTCTCTCCTGGGCTCGTCCCTTGCACTGTAAAAGCTAGATTTGGCTCATTTGCAAAATGTTGAACATTTTTGTGTATTGCAGGTCCCCTTTTTCACCTTGGTAGTGATTTTGGTGGAATAAAAGACCTTTTCTAAGAATTGCAACTTATTTTTTCCTCTCAGGTGTTGTAATGTAAGTGATTTTGATGTTAAAATAACAATACAAGCCCTGTGATTAATCCTTCATCCTCTGCTAGTGTTGTTTGACTAATTTTTGGTTCTTCATTACAGCTATCAGTTTGTGCATGTTGTCTTTGTTGCATTCTATGAACTATGTCAATCTACAGAAGTGAGAAATGCTCACCACTCCTTTGGTGCATCACCTATTAGCATTAGTTTTAGTTCCTTTTATGCATTTTCTATCCTTGTCCCTTTGGAATTTAGAGTAGAATTAGGAAATTTCAAACCTCTGCAATTGTGCAAGTGATATAACTGATCAGAGGAGTTGAGGAACCAGCCTCTCAACTAGAGATTTCTCTTCCATTTGACAAGTCCCACGCTTGGGAAGAGGATTCAATGTTGTGCAATCACACTGGATGTCTTGAGTATCAAACTAGAAATCTGATCAACATCCAAAGGGTTTGGCCGATTTCAAAAAGTGACTTTCCTTAGAAAGGGGAAGGGGACATAGAAAGGATAAATGTCCATTTTACTATGTATTTCCCTAGAAAAATGTGACTTGCATTAGGAAGGAAAACGTTGTTGGGAAAAACATTTAATATGAGAAAATATTAAATGCTTGCTTAGGGAAAATCCTTGTGAACTAATTGGATATTGTAGAGGTTGTTTTGGGTCTCTTCTTCCTTTATAAGGAGAAGTCAACTTGAGGGGAAGGAATTCTATAACCATTTGATATTTTCTGATTTGTGTCTTAAGCTTTTAGCTTTTGCATACATGCTTGGATTTTCTTTAACTTGTGGAGTAAGATCCCACAGGGACCCTATCTTCGGTGGTGAGAGATCCATTCCTAGCTAGTAGGTCACTCTTCGGTGGTGAAAGATCCACCCTAGTTTTTCATTATTGGAGTTGATTTAGGGCTGATTAGTTAGGTAATCAAAGTAGCTTGTTTTCTTAATTTTTGGAGCTGATTTGATGTCCTAAATGTGTTGGGTGACCTATTTTTTAGGGAAAAATTAGGTTTTTGTGTTTGTTGTGCAAAAATAATTTTGGAATATTATTCTTCATATTTTTGTGGCCCAAGATCCAAAGTTTCAGCTCATTTGGACTTCTCTAGAAAAAGATATGAATTTTTGAAGTTATGTTGAAGACAATGTTTTTAAATAATTTATGCAACCTTGTTTACATCTAAAATCTACAATTTTATACATATTTGGGCTTTATAAATTAGTGGTACTAGATTTGAGTGGAATGATATAAATTTAGAGGTTGATTGGTGTGGGTTTTCCACTTAACCCAAGTCGCATTTCCTTTATAAATTCATATCTGCGTGATACTTATTTGGTATTTTGTCTACAAGTTGCATTTAAAGTTGGGATTGCCTAATATCCGTTTAGGGGTAAAATAATGTCCATTAGGGACATTACATAAACCCTGAGCCTTAAGCCCTAAACCATAAGCCCTAAGCCCTAAACCATAAACCATGAGCCCTAAACCATAAACCATGAGCCCTAAATGGTAAACACTAAACCCTAAACCGTAAAAACTAAATCCTAAACCCTGACCCCTAAACCTTAAACACCGAATCCTAAACCCTAAACCCTAAGCTTTGAACCCTACACCCTTATCACTAAGCCCTAAAATATAAACCCTAAACCCTAGACCATATACCCTAAGCCCTAAGCCCTAAACCATAAACCTTGAGCCCTAAACCATAAACCCTAAACCTTAAGCCCTAAACGTTAAATCCTAAACCCTAAACCCTAAACCCTAAACCCTGAACCGTAAACCATAAACCATAATCCCTAAACACTAAATCCTTTACCCTAAACCCTAAACCCTAAACCTTAAACCCTAAACCTTAAACCCTAATGCTTAACCCCGATCTCGTAAACCCTAACCATAAACACTAAAACCTAAACCCAAACCCTAAAACCTAAACCTAAACCTAAATCCTAAATCCTAACGCATAACTTGAGAAACCTTTAACCCTAAACCTTAAACCCTGAACCATGAGCCCTAAAACCTAAACCCTAAACCCTAAACCCAAATCATATTTCATTGATATTTCCAAGACTCGTGCCTAGAACCATCATTGAGTCTACTTATAGAACTACCTTGTTTATGAGAGGTGGGACAAGTAACTAAATAGATCTGACATCTACCTTGTGCCTTGCAATGCATATTACACATCTCTTCCAAATTACACATATACTTGCATTCTTAAATGTAAATTTATTCACACTCTAATTTTTTTCACAT
The DNA here is from genome assembly GCA_018340775.1 of Taxus wallichiana var. yunnanensis. Lineage (NCBI taxonomy): Eukaryota > Viridiplantae > Streptophyta > Pinopsida > Cupressales > Taxaceae > Taxus > Taxus wallichiana. The sequence continues at coordinate 728,438,476 of CM031234.1, read as the reverse complement.
TTATCATATTTCCATGTATGGTATTATGCAAGTCAGGATGACCCATTGGAAGTTGGAAAAAATAACCATCACAACAAAAAATTAATCTTAAAGGAAACACAAGAAACATAGAGAATATACCAATGCGAAGGTGTAGGATCATAATTGAATTTCTGTAGTATCCTCTCCTCCGGAGAAAGAGAAAGTTCTTGTTCTACTAGAATGGATAGTAAATTTGACAGAATTTCTGAAGTGTTCAAAATAAGCATAGAAATAAGGGAATGGCTAAGAACACAAAGGGGTTATCAATCACCTAGTAAATCTTTCTTGTTCAGTTCTAAAAGGGAGTCACCTGGCCTATGACTTAGTGACCTTCCATTCATTGATAATTCCTTATATGATAAACCCATGGATGTTTTCAAAAGCACCTTCAAAAAGATAGGGGTAGTCATCAATCCTAGTGAAGGGTGTGATGTGATTTCCAAGCAACTTGAAATTCATATAGATTTAGAGGTCATAACATGAATTTACAAATATATCTATCATTATAAATGGAAGCCAAGTAATGGTGTCTCCCTGTATCAAGGATCGAGGACTACTGGGGTCTGTGGAAGGATTGGACATTCAGGAATCTGACATTTCCCTCCTTCAAAATATCAACAGATGAAAGACATCAAATTGTGATGACTCTCTTTGAATGTTTTTCCTACAAAGTTGATGAACCCTTTTCAGTTGAATACTCTACTAATTACTAATAAGAATGGGTATGACATAGAACATTACAATGAGTGAAATATTTCCCATGTGATGGGAAAAATAAGATAGTTGTATTGGGTAATATTTCTTTACCCTGAGCCCTAAGCCCTAAACCATAAACCTAAACCTTAAACCTTGAGACCTAAACCCTAAACCCTAAACCCTAAAACCCAAACCCTAAATATTGAGCCCTAAAACCTAAACCTTAAACCTTAAACCCTAAACCCTAAACCTTAAACTCTAAACACTAAACCTTAAACCCTAAACTATGAAACCCAAACCTGAACCCTAAGCCTAAAACCCTAAACCCTAAATCATAAACCCTAAACCCTTAACCCTTAACCCTAAACCCTAACACCTAAACCCTTAACCCTGAGCCCTAAACCCTAAACCCTGAACCATGAGCTCTAAACCCTAAACCATAAGCCCTAAACCCCGAACCCTGAGCCAAAAACCTAAACCCTAAACCATACACACTAAACCCTAAACCCTAAACCTTGAGCCCTAAACCATGAACCCTAAACCCTAAACCCTAAGCCCTAAACCCTAAACCCTAAAACCCAAACCCTAAATATTGAGCCCTAAAACCTAAACCTTAAACCCTAAACCCTAAACATAGAATCCCTAAACCCTAAACCTTAAACCCTAAACCTTAAATTCTAAACACTAAACCCTAAACCCTAAACTATGAAACCTAAACCCTAAACCCTAAGCTCTAAACCCTAAATCCTAAACCCTAAACACTAAAGTCTAAACCCTAAGCCCTAAACCCTAAACCCTAACCCCTAAACCCTCAAAATGTAACTCTAAACCCTAAACCCCGAGCCATAAACCATAAACCATGAGCTCTAAACCCTAAACCATAAACCATAAACCCCGAACCGTGATCTAAAAAAACATAAACCCTAAACCCTAAACACTAAACACTAAATCCTAAACCCTTAGCTCTAAACCCTAAACCCTAAACCCTTAACCTTGAGCCCTAAACCCTATTCCCTGAACCTTGAGCCCTAAACCCTAAACCCTAAATCCTAAAACCCAAACCCTAAATATTGAGCCCTAAAACCTAAACCTTAAACCCTAAACCCTAAACACCAAATCCCTAAAACCTAAACCTTAAATTCTAAACACTAAACCCTAAACCCTAAACATCATTTTAGTAAGGATCTCATTTTAGTAAGAAGTAGACAAGCATCATAGAGCTGATTCGTGGTCACTAAAGTGAATTATGGACCAAATTTCAAAATTAGTACTAATTCAAGCAGTGGTAGGGCCAAAATCCAATCCAGAAGGTCAAAAACCTACAAAACGACTATATGTTTTCACAAAACAAAGACCGACTACAATATATATGGCTTGAAAGTTTTAGGTCATTACTGAAATTCTGAAAATGAGTAAGTACTGACCAGATTAGATTTTGAAAAACTATCTTCTAGATTATCACTGTCAGAACTACGGGACCACTTCCATTAGGTGCAGAGTGACCCTAATTTCTTATATTTAGTAAAATAAATTTAAAGTATAAGAAATAATATTTATTTTACTAAATATGGCTCCTTCCAAAGCCCCTACAAACTTCATATAGAACAAAACATGTAAGCATTTTGTGTTTATAGAAACAAGTACGCATATGCATACGTGTTTTAGGTTCATGAATTCCGAGCCTAGGAAAACATAATGCGGTCGCGTTATTGCAAAACATGATCACGTTTCGTTCATTTTTGGGTTTTTGTCCACTTTTTGGCCCCCCAACTTGGTGCACTTACCCAATATTACGGGTATAACATACTAATTACCTATTCACTATATATGTGAGTAAATATAACGTAATTACAAATGTATTTTACTCACAAAAGTAATATTTTGAGCACTAAAGGATTATTCCTAACATTCCCCCCTTAGTGCAAACACGGGAAAACCTATCTTGTACTACAACATGCCACCTTAACGCTTGCTCATGATCTGGATGGTTTTGTTTTTAGGATAGCCAACAACCTCTGGGATGGTTTTTCAAGTGGTAAACCAACAACCACAAAAGATGGTTTTTTTTTCAGGATAACCAACAAACCTTCGGGATGGTTTTCAAAATGGATAACCAACAACCATAATATCATGATGTTGCAGTATTATCATCATCTCTCATCACATTCTTCCATTAGGGGATTACACAGAATTGTGCTCACACATTACAAACTGAAAAAAACTAGAAATGAAACATTGGTGTCATGTCCCCCCCCACAATGTGAAATTTCCACTTATTCAACAAACCAAACATGAACATTGAAATCAAGCAAACCGAAAAATTAAAAAAATAGGTTACCAAACCTTCATGCGGCTCCATCCTTGGTGACCGATGAGAAGTCATTGTTCGACCTCCTTCCTTCGATGCCTCCATCCTTCGATGTTATTTACTTTGTAAAGAAAATCTTTAGAATTATCACCGTTGTCTTCAACCATTGGTTCTTCCTCATAATTTGATTCCTTGTCTATGCCCATATTTACTTCATCCATTTTGAGTTTTCCTTTTAGAAGATCACTGACTCAAATTTTACAAAATGGAGCTTTATGACCCTTCTTCTTGAAGTAGAAAATTAAAAAAATAGGTCACCAAACCTTCATGCGGCTCCATCCTGGCGATCGATGAGAAGTCATTGTTCGACCTCCTTCCTCCGATGCCTCCATCCTTCAATGTTATTTACTTTGTAAAGAAAATCTTGAGAATTATCACCGATGTCTTCAACCATTGGTTCTTCTTCATAATCGATTCCTCGTCTATGCTCATATTTACTTCATCCATTTTTAGTTTTCCTTTTAGAAGATCGTTGACTCGAATTTTACAAAATGGAGCTTTATGACCCTTCTTCTTGCAGTAGAAACATTCAATTTGCCCCTTGTTTTTGGTGAAATTATTGTATTTATTTTAAAAGTAAATGCAATTTCTTCTTCTACATCTTCTTTAGTCCTTTTTTCCCTCACCAAAAGAGTTGATATCATATCTTCCAGTGATTGTGAAGGAATCTATCCAAGAGTGAAAACAACATTGCTATATTTGGAAGACAAACTATTCAAAAATATGGCTTTTGCATTTTCATCATTAACCTGAGCTTTAACTTCTGCTAATTGTCTAGTGAGAGACCTGAAGTCATAAATATGTCTAGACATGGTGACCCCATAATTCATTTTGAATCTAAACAATTGGAGTTTTAAAGAAAACTTGGCATTAACTGCTTTTGCTCCAAATAACTTGTTTAAGTTTTCCCACATTTCATGAGATGGTTTCTCGAGATCAACATAATGCAACTTAGAATCTGAAAGAGCCAGACCAATAATGACTTTGGCTTTATCATCCCTATTTTTCCATTTCACTGATTTACCCCGATTTGATGGAGCCATTTCTTGACCATTCACAATTCTCCACAAATTTGTATTCATTAACTCCATTTATCTTTTAACTTTCCATATATGAAAGTTAATCCCATTAAACTTATCTAAAGGAATCTCTATTTTTGGTCACAACACATAGATGTTAGCTTCAACCAAAAATACATCCGTACAAATAGATATAGAGACAATCCTAAATCACCTAAACACAAATTTGACTCAATTTGACAAACCGATTAAAACGTAATATTAAATTACTTCAAAACGTAAACCGACAAAACAAACATAAATGACTCTATATTTTAATATTGAGACTTTCTTTATTGACTCTAACACTTTTAATGACTAAAAAGAGTTATTAACCATACTAATACCAAACAATTAAATATTACTTTTATAACATAGAAACTGAATGACAATTTTTTTAAATACAATATTAAAACTTTACTCCCACCTCGACAACAAAGACTAAAAAGACCGATCAAAAGACAAAATGTAAATCCCAACCTTCACGTTTGGATTTGCGAATTCCTGCACGTTTTGTATCTCAGCATTTGACTCGTATCTTAACAAATGTAATTAACCTTTATTCTTGAAATCTTAGTTAAATGAGCATAATAAGGATCTAAGCAATCAATTTATGCTTTAAGAGAATGGGATCTCACCATTAATGGCTTCAAGGCCAATGGTTCTTCCCATTTACTCCATGTTGTGTGGTGAAATGCAAAAGATAAAGCAAAATAGCTCAATAAGATGAAATAAAACTCCTAATCCTAGCAATAATACTATAATTTATGTTAGAGGGAAGAAGTGTTCTTGAAAATGAGAGGGGGAAGTGGGCTATTAATAGTTTTCCATTTGGGAAATGGAAGGATTTTTGGTGCATGTGGGACTAAAAGGGATTCAACATGTTAATTAGCAAGTCAAAGTAAGATTTGACTAGGTTTAGAAGAGGTTGATCATGATTTAGGGTAATTTGCCTAGGTTAGACTAATTAATCTTGTTTAAAGAGAAATTAGGGTTTTGAGAGGGGTTCTAAAAGTCCTAATAAATCCAATGAAATCGATTGATAGTCCAAGAATCTAATAGAAGTGGTAAAGAAGAGGATTCTAGCCAAGAAGAGTCTATAATAGCCTATTTAATTGACTGATAAGAGGAATAAGACTAGAAGAGTGTCATAAAAGGGGAGTTAGATAGATCTAACTGATGATGTGTCATCAATTGGTGAGGAAGAGAGTAGTTAGTTCAACATTAGGAATAATAGTGCTTTGTTCAAACTACAGGTGTCTACATTTTCCCCTCTTTGGGGTGATGTAAGCTACGTCACTTCAAAGAAAGTAGACAAGCATAAACGAGTAGGAAATTTTTTGAAGGGGTAGAAGAAAAATTAATAGGATGAAGGAGATGCCCCCTCGAGTGTCGATGGGGTGATAGAAGAACTCGATCAAAGATCAAAAAGAGAACATAAGCTAGAGAAAGTGTAAAGAGGAGATGAGAAAAACAACAAGAGAAGGGGATATTGAGTTATCCGTAAACCAATGCCACCAACTTTAAATCATCATTTTACTTAGAATCCTCATCATTGACCCTTATTAAGATGTAAGCATACGACGAAAGTGTAAAATGACATGAAAATCCATAACACAAACAGTTGTCCATTACTAAAATAACAACTCCATGTAACATACAAACATGTAATGCAATACGAGAAGTAAACAAACTCTTCTAACAAGGAAATGAGTATAATCACACACACTCAAACCAACAACATTCAAGATAGTTGCACAAATATTTTATTATCAAGTTGTAATCCCAAATGTTTTGATAAATGATGAGGGTTAAGAATGATGCCCCAAGCAATGTGTATATGCAAGGGAAACAGATGGAGGACACTTGGGTCCGATGAAAAAGTAATGTGCATGATGAAAATAGTACCAGGCAACTGATAGTGCCCCAAAGTATAGACAAAGTAAGCAACGTAGATTTTGTAGATGATTGAAGATTTAGATGATCCATGATTCGTTGTTTCAAAACATGTGAAAATGTCAGCAAGATACGAGATGAGTGTCATGTGAGAGACATATAATTTAGCTACAAATGAGCTGTGTACAAATTTTTAGTCCATTTTTTGAAAATTTTCGATGTTTTTGGCTTTTTGGATGATATTACAATTTTTAAATTTTTGATCGGTCAAAGAATTTGTATGAGAGATGAAATATCTCTTAAAAACATGCATAACTACCTAAAGGCAAAGGAAAAGGTGTCAATTAGCACATAAAATGCCCCGACGAGAAGAATTACAAGCAAAAATAATTATTTAATAAAAATAATCATCACGACATGTGAAAGAGAGGAAAAAAAGAAGAAAAATGATAGGAAATGGCACCTGGAATATTCATAAATTATTCCAGTGCAATGAAAAAGTGACCACCAGGGCGGAACTGAGTGCCCCAGTGTGTAAAAAGGAGTAAAAATAACTATTTTAATATAAAAATAATCACCTTGGAAAATAAAAGAAGGGCTAGAATGATCATGGTGGAGAAAACATGCCTTAGGGACATTGTGGCAGCCTAATATACCCACCCGGGAGGGGTAAATCAATCACAACCAATTCATTTGTACTAGAGCTCTTGCAAATTTTTACAGTGAGAGTGATAGCCCTAGAGTGATATGGTGAGGCTACCAAGTAGGAGGAGACAAGAAAATCACATCCGAGAGTTCATGCGGGACCTAGTGGATGGACCCTATGTGAGTGGTCTATCCTTCCTTGTGAATTACACATTTAATGTCATTTTTAGGGAACTTTTAGGCTAGATTAGGAAAATTTTGATGTATGCGTGTATGCACATGCATCAGTTAGACGTATACACATACGTGCATGCATCAAATTTTGACAGGTACATGTATGTGTATCCATCAAAAAATGGGTACACTTACATGTATCTGTTGGAGGGAAAAGACATAGACGCACACGCACGCGTGTCGAAGAGGGCATGCATGCATCATGGACATGGGGAATGAGTACACATACACGCATGCGTTGTAGCAAACGCATAGGCATCACACCGGGCGTGTATGTGTCCTGTGTAGACTAGGGGAAAATGTAGAAAAATAGGGGGCTCATACGCGTTGAGATAGGCACACATGCGTTGGGAAAGGTGCGTATGCGTTTGGAAAGGCGCGTATGCATCGAGGAAAAGGGGGAGTAGAACACCCTTTCCAAAAGTGGCCAAGGAGAAAAGAATGTAGACTAGAAGAAAGTGAAAATTTAGGAAATGAGATGGAAGAATGAAGGATTTTACCAGCAAATTAGATAGAAGTAGATAAAAATGTGCCTAATACATGTGTGTTTCTTTTTTTGCAATGTATATTACCCATTCTACATACACACGAGACATATGGTTGGCTACCAACGATAGTGGAACAATTTGATGAGGATGATAGGATGATATTGGATAGCCTCCTATATGTCATGGGATTAGCCTACGTGGTTGATATGCCTCAAATCACATTAGATCACGACCTTCTGATAGCCATAGTGGAGAGATGGCACAAGGAGATTCAATGCTTTCATCTTTTGACTAGGGAGATCACAATTACTCTAGAGGATGTATGGTGCATTATGCGGGTCCCGATCCAGGGTCATCTTATCCAATATACGAGTCACTGGCCCGATATTCAACGATGTATCTTAGAGTTATTTGGTGTCTTGACGATACCATATCGTGGGATGACCATTAATTTTTCACGGTGCATTGAGTATCAGAGCTAGATCGCGTTGTGGTTTATATGATGGCCTTTGTCAATAGAGTTCTACTCCCTAAAAAGACTAGCGTTTCATTTCCACTTGGCCTCCTTGGAGTGGTACACGGGTTAATAGATGGAGAGACCTATTGTTGGGGTCAATGCATTCTAGCACACCTATACTGGGACTTACATTTGATTACCTACTACCATTAGAAGATGGTAGGACCAGCCAGATTACTTCAGACATGGGACCACATTGCTATTGGTTCGCCCCTAGGTGTTTTGAGAGTTCGGGCTCTAGAGGAGCCTTCTACTATGGGATGGGTCCCGATCGGGGATGATGTGTGGCCATACATGGGAGATACGTATCATTACCACCTGCGAGCTTGATGAGTTACAAGCAAGTCACCATAGTATGGAGGCCCTATAGACATTTTTCAATGGCCTGAGGATGGCCTATGTCTTCTGCATCACTACAGTTTAGCACTTCATGTTGGGTAGCCACAACTATATGCGGGAGATGTACAGAGTAGATCGGTGCCAGAGATAGTTTGGCATTACCCAAGATGTTCTGGGCCAGATATATGGTATGCTTGTAGGGCCCGAGAGTATATTGATATGGGTCCACAGATTTCCCAAGATAGAACACTGGCTAGCTTCCTACAGGTGGTACATGTTATGTGGGTTCCATTGAGACAAATCAGAGATCTTGGCTACACACTCGAGTATGCGCCATGGTACCATGGTGTGATCCCATGCCATTTGACCATTTCTAGAGCAGCTTATAATGTCGATGTGAGAGCTCCTCTAATGGGGCCTCCCAGCAGTGATGAGGGTGGAGGTGGAAGGGCTGATGATGATGATGATGATGATGGTGGTGGTGGTGGTGGTGGTCCTGACACACAACGTTATGTTAGGGGTAGGGGAAAGGGTTCTTCATTACAGCAGCCTCCAAGACAGGGACCCAGGCTTAGGAAAAGATAGGTACCCAGGGCACTAGGCATAGATTGTCCTCCAGTAGGCATTCCAGGTGGGATATACACCCCTCTTCAGCAGGTATCTCTAGAGAAAGGCCCGCCACCTCATGCTCTAGGGGGTGGTGGCGATGGTGGGAAATTGGTTTCTTTTCAATAGAAGTTATAGGTGGCAATTTTCATTCAGTTACAAGTGGATGGAGAGAGAGGTGAGGCCAGGGCATAAGTATAGGTTTTGACAGCTGAGAGAGATAATTCCAAAGCAAAGACAACTCGAGGTGGGGACAATGCTTCATGGTAGAGCCAGATTAGTGAGATGGCCACACAAGGGGCTCAGATACTGAGTCTTTTACATCATTCATAGACTCAGGTGTAGATGGTTATTACACAAAGGGACCATGCCTAGGCAAGTCACAGGGTTATATTATCAAGAGGGATTAGGCACGAGCCTAGGTGTAGAATTTGACTGCAGATAAAGATCAAGAGATTGCTGCTACTAGACAGGCTCATGCTAATAGGGGTAGATTGATAGGCGAGCGAGATGTCACCATTCAGGAAGCTACTACTTTTTGAGATGTTGATTTGATTTAGGATGCTATGAGGGCCGTCGGCATGGCCTTATATTATAGGACTACCTATTTCAATGTAGTGCTAGTAGAGAAGCAGAGTAGCACCTTTTGAGCAGTTAGGTATGAGTATGATAGGTTCTAGGTCAAGGAAGTCAAGATGCTCAGTTAGATTAGATCGATCGACCCACCCATTGTAGCAGAGCAATTTGGTTGGATGGATGGACAAACAACCAGACAGAGACAAAGAGGGTGATACCCTCGGTGCTGGTCCATCATAACCAACACTCTTCCATCCCTAGGACATGGACCCGGGAGCCCCGGTGAGGGTACAAGATGTGGTTGAGTTCCTTATTTTTCCTTTTGTATAGATGTATTGTATACATGCCTCTTATGAAGGCTGATTTTGATTGATGTATAGATTCATGTACCATTATTTTGATGACGCCTCTTGATGAAGGCTTTTTTTTGATGCATGCCCCTTTTAGATGGCATATTGTATCGATGATGTATACTTGAGTTTTGAGATGGACATTTATACATGTATCATATGGACATTTGATGATGATTTTTTCATGTTATATTGTGATTATGCCTTTTACGATTTGTGGTTATTGCTCTGCAACTATTGTATCATGATGTATGATTTCCCTTTCCTCTATGTATGTGACATACTTTAGATTTAGAGATGTTTATGTTCCATGTTTTTCATATTGATGATATATTTGTAGATAGTATCACATGTTTTGGATTTATGGAATGCTTCTAATTTCTATTCTAGTACTTGGGATGATACTAGATGATATTGGTGTGGGGGGGATAGATTTGTGATTATGTGCAACCCCTCTTGCCCCCATTGATGATATGATATGTGATGATTAGCTTAGCATACATGCATGATGTAATACTTAGCATTTTTGTATATATGATGTAGTAGATGATGTTTATATGTGATGAATGGTAGGTGATAGATGTGATAACAAACAATTATGCAAGAGACAAACACACAAGCAAAAGTTAACAAAGCTAAACAATTGTACCTATACAACACAACATAACTTATGATGCAAAACACATGAATTTATTAAACATACCAATGAGATCAAATTGACATTCAATCTAAGTAAGTAAAATGAATCTTAATGGATGCATACAAGCTACAAATGAACCTAATGCCATATACAATTAAATTAAACAAGATCCAACCCATGATAAGCAAATGAATCACCACATCACATGAAAAAGTACTCTCAATCAAAACTATACAAACCAACAACTAAAAGCAATTAAATTATTACCTTGTTTTTGTGGGACAACATTGATATATTTTCTAATGTTTTTGGGTTTATCTAGAAAGATAAATTTTCAAGGCTACTGTTCACATTGTTTTGAGGCTTCTCTAAGACAACGTTATGTAGTTGGTGTAGCTTCATCCCTAGAAGGAAGATTTTCTGAATGTTTATATTTTTATGTATCTTTTTTTGAATGTTTTTGTATTTTCTAAGGTCATATTCTAAAAGAAATGTACAAGGACAAAGAAGCGTGGATGCCCCCAACGTGATGTGGGAATATACAAAAGGAAGAATGCCATGTGTGTATGTATGAGAAAGTGGAATGTGAAGGTGCCCCTAGCGTTAGATGGGAATATACAAAGGCAACATCCTTCACGTAGATATAAGAGAAAATAATCTAGATCACACTTCGAAAAGATGGATTTCGGTAGGGTTCCTAGACCTAGCAAAGGAAGTTATATCTAGAAAGAAGTGAGGGTTACCCTTGCTGTAAGAGTGACTTGTGACCGGTGAATCTTCTTTGAGCACCGAGAGATTGGTTTTCACTCAAAGACCTTCCCACTATGCCACAATTATGTGGTTTTCACATGTGGACGACTTTTTTTTCTTTACTATTTTCTCAATTTTCCATTTTTTTTTGCTTGTTTTTTTCTTTGTTTTTCTATTTTTTAGTTCTTATCTGATATTCTCATCATGCTTAAGCATATAACCACTTGAGGTGCATGGTGTTCATAGGTTTTAGAAGCTCTTCACCATCTAAGTATGTAAGTTTATAGGCTCTGATCCATATTTAGCAACCACCACATAAGGGCCTAGCCAGTTAGCTTCAAACTTACCTTTCTTTTCTTTGTCTTTGATAGTGTTCTTCTGATTTTCTTTTAGAACTAGATCTCCTACATCAAATTCCCGATGAATGATGTGTTTGTTGTATCCCCTGGATACTCTGTTTTGATAGACTTTTAGGTGATTGAGTGCTCTGATACGCTTTTCATCTAATAGTTCCAACTCTGTCAGTCGAGCAACTCTGTAGTCCTCATCTTTATCAAGATAGTCCCTGAGAGATATTCTTAGGGAAGGAAGCTCCACTTCCAGAGGTATGATGGATTCAGTTCCATAGACAAGTGAATATGGGGTCGCACCAGTAGGAGTGCGGATGGAGGTTCGATAGGCCCAAAGGGTGGGATGTATTTGTAAGTGCCAATTATGGCTAGTCTTACTGACCATTTTCTCCATGATCCATACAAGGGTTTTATTAGTATCCTCTCTTGTCCATTACCTTGGGGGTAATAGGGGGTAGACCACTTGAGTTGAATATGGAAACGTTGACACAATGTCTTAACCATTTTATTTTTGAAGGATTTACCATTATTAGTGACAATGGTGGAGGGGATACCATAACGACAAAGATGAGATGGTTCATAATGAATTTAGAAATTTTTGCACACTTGGTGATGTAAGTAAGAGGCACAACCTCTACCCATTTGGTAAAATACTCAGTGGCAATGATAATGTGGGTGTGGCCATCTGAAGAAGAAGGATGGAGCTTCCCTATGAGATCTAGACCCCATTTAGAAAATGGCCAAGGTGTTGTGATAGGCTGCAAATCTGGGTTGGTGCATGTATTAAGTTTCCATACTTCTGGCATAGTTCACATTTCTTTACAAAATTTGCAGCAATTTGATTCCATGGTAGGCCAATAATAGCCTACTCTTAATAGTTTTTAGCTAAGACCATGTCGCTAGTGTGTGCTCCACAAATACCACTGTGTACTTCCTTAATAGCATGGATTGAGTCAGTAACATCCAAACAAATGAAGCAGATTCCTGTCATAGCCATGATGATAAAGGGTGCCTCCTAGGAGGGTATAGCGGGCTATACGGTGGATAAGGGATTTCTTTTAGAATGGGTAATGTCTAGTGGAAAAGTGCCATCTTGTAGGTATTGAAAGATAGGGTCATACTAGGGGGATAATGGACCAACAACTTCACATGCCAAACATGACTCGACATATCATATGTGGGCACTTGTAAATGCTCTACAAAGAAAGGAATTTTACTTTCCTGAGGTGGAATGCGTAACAAGAGACCCAATTGTAGCCATAACATCTACTGGATCTATTGTGTGACCTTGGCTTTTGCTCAAATATGATTTGTGTAAAGTACTCCTTCAAGGTTTTGACCATTTTCTTATATGGAATGAGCTTCTCATATTTAACTTTATACTCATCATTAACTTGTTTAATGATAAGTTGGGAGTCTCCAATGACTCGTAGTTGCCTAATATTCCAAGTAATAGCTAGCTTGAGGCCAGCGATGAGTGCCTCATACTCTACAATGTTATTAGTGCATGGAAATCCCAACCGGAATGCTCTTGGTATGACCTCCCCTATGGGAGTGATGAGCACCACTCCTGCTCCGGATCCGTGGAAGGTGAAAGATCCATCAAAATGGACCTTCCATTCTACAAACTCTTCAATGTACATCATAGATGCATTTGGCAAATCTAGGCACAAAGGTTCCATTCTGGTAGAGGAGCTTCTGCCAATTGATCAGCCAATACCTGTCCTTTCAAGGATTTTGATTTACTGAACTCAATATCAAATTCACTTAGGAGAATGATCCAATTAGCCATTCGGCCTGTGAGGGTGGGTTTGGATAAAAGGTACTTGAGAGGGTCAAATTTGGATATGAGTTTGGTTTTATTATTTAGGAGATAATGGCGAAGCTTTTGGAAGGTAAAGACAACTGCCAAGAATGCCTTTTTCAATCATGGGTAATTAAACTTGTAAGCAATAAAGGTGCAATTGAGATAGTAAATTGCCATTTCTTTATGGTCTAGGTCATATTGGGCAAGAAATGCACCAATAACAAACTAGGTAGTGGAAATGTACAAGAGGAGAGGTTCACCTGGGGTAGGAGGCATGAGTACAGGTTGGTTGACCAATTATTGTTTTAGTAGTGCAAAGGCCTTTTGGACAATCTAGTCCCCAGTTGAATGCAACATCCTTATTTAGTAAATGGGTAAATGGGTGGCACTTATCCGCAAGATGTGAAATAAAGTGATAGATTGCCTAAATTTTCCCTTGTAGACTACTAAATTTTTGAGAGTGGTAGGTGGTGGCATTTTTATGATATTCGTAACCTTTACAGGGTCCACTTCTATCCCTCTTTGTGAAACTATGAACCCTAGGAGATTTCTTGATAAAACACCAAAGACACATTTCTTGGGGTTCAAGTGAACCTTATAATCTCTAGAGATGCTGAAAAATACATCTTAGCACTTCAGGGTGCTCTTCTCTGCTCTTGGATTTAGCTAGGATGTCATCAACATAATCTTCCATGATGTCATTCATCATATCATGGAAGATAACAATCATTTCTCATTGATAGTGGCCCCGACATTCTTGAGTCCGAAAGGCATGACCTTGTAGAAAAAGTTCCCCATAGAGTAATGAAGGCTATTTTATGTTGATCTTCTTGTAATCTATATCTGGTTATAACCTGAAAACCCATCCATTAAAGACAACATTTCATAACCAGTGGTGGAATCAACTATCATGTCAATGTTAGGCAAAGGGAAGTCATCCTTAGGGCATGCTTTATTGATGTCATGGAAATCAAGTGTAGATTCTTATGCCGACAGGCTTCTTTTGTATAGGGACTATGTTAGAGATCCACTCTAAATAGTCGATGGGTTTAATGAAATCAGCAAGCTAGTATTTTTCCAATTCTTATTTGACAAGGAGTGCCACCTTAGGGTGCATCTTTCTCAACTTTTTCTTGATGGGTTTGGCATCTGGGTGCACAATGAGGTTGTGCAAACTAACTTGGGTCTAAACCAAGCATATATGCGTATGTCCATGCAAATATATCCACGTATTCTCTTAAGAGCTCTACAAAGACCTTTTGTTCCTGAGATGAGAGTGAAGCTCCCAACTTTATCATTCTAGGTTGCTCTTCTGAGCCAATGTTGACATTAATTGTTTCCTCAACAAGCATCTTAGAAAATCTTCCAACATGTAGGAGAGAGTAAGATCAACCTGGTTCCCAATGGTAGCTCATCATCATCTTTAAATGGATAAACCACTTCATCCAAGCCATCACTCTCTTTATCAATTATCGTTTGAGTGTTTCAAAAAGAGTTTTCTCACGTGAGACTTCGTTTATTTTTTTCAAAGGTTTCTCTGCAAGTGCATTTGTACATCTTCATTTACCACCTTCTTATTCAAAATCCACACATCTCTAGCAGCTTTTCAAAAAGTATCAAAACATGTGCAAAAAACAAAGTTGTCCCAAAATCCTTTCTTGTGAGTTTACAAAACAATGGGAATAAAACCATGAGTCCCATGAAATAGTAAATGCCTCATCATTTTCAAATGGGTTAATAAACCACCCGTGAAGTTGTTGATCCCAATCTATAAGTTCAGGGATACAAGGGCTATTTGATAATTGGTTAGGGGTTGGATTAGATATAAGGTAGATAACATGTAAGGACACATGAATCTGGGAATAGGTTAGTGGAAGCAAGATCCTCGTAGAGGCTACACTAAGGAATCTTCTTTTCGACTATGAATGAGATGAAACTTCCAACTCATCATTTAGGTTGAAGAATGTGGCATTAATCTCAAGGGTAGAGCATTATGAGGCCTTATCCATATAGGATCCAGTAAGATCAAACTCCTATGATAGCTCATCATCATCTTTAAATGGGGATGGGAATAGGCTCATCCATAGACTCTTGTTTTGTTCATTGATTCCACAAAACCCACTATGTGAACCCATTTAATTTTCATGCAAGGTTTACGTAAAGTGACCTTTGATATATTGGGGTGCTTGATCAAACATGAACACATGGTACCTTCTCGAAGTATGCACAGTGTCTAATTAGGATCTTCTAACATCTTCTCCTCAGATAGGAGACTACTATGGAAATTTTCCAATGGTTTAGGACATTTCTCGAGTACTCTTGAACTGAAAATAAGGCTTACCCCATGTTCTATCGGGAGATACTGATAAATATGATATTAACAAAGCTGTTCAAGAGTGAATGGCTCACCTAGGCCATATTTTTCCGATGTTGCCTCCCATGAAGAGAACGGGTTGACTAATGAAGGAAAATCTTGATTATAAGGTGTGAGTGACTCTGAATCTACCCATTTCTTAATAGCTTCCATTTGTAGGGGATAAAAACATCACCGAAGGACATTCATAAGCTGCACGAGAAAAACTATGCAATGCCCTACAATGTGTGAATGGTTCCGGGTCACCCAGAATGGTAACCACTTGTCCTTCATGACATAGCTTGATACACTGATGGAAAGTTGATGGAATGGCCTACATGGCATGGATCCATGGGCGCCCCAAGAGCATGTTATATGGAAGGTCTAAGTCAAGGACATGAAATTTCATTGTCATGAAAAGTTGGGCCTACTTCCATGGGAACTACTATAGTACCCATTGATTCTCATTCTTCATTGTCGTAGGTTGTGATTGTAATATTCTTGGCCCCTAGGTTTGTTTCTAAATGACCTAGCTACTTAACCAGCTTCAAAGTGCAAATTTTTAGCCCAAATCCACCATCCACAAGTACCCTCTTGATTTTGTGATGGGTAACCACCACTTCTAGGTATAAGGGTAAGTTGTGTTCTGGGTTGTTACGTGGGATTGTGGTGTGATCAAAAGTAATATGATCATTGGAGTTGAGGTGTGTAATCATGGCTTAGAGGTGCGTGGGATCTACATCGTAGAGACTCCTGAATTTTGTAATGTTTTATACAATATGTTCTTATGGGCAAGTAGAGATTTTGAGGAGATCAAGAATGGATATCCTAGCAGGTGTTTTCTCTAACTGGTCTATCAAATTATATTGACCTTCCTGAGGGATAGGTAGGGATATTGTATGATTAAAAAGCATGTATTGTCCCTACTGTGTAAACTCTTTTCTAAGATCTAGATAATGTTGACTTGTTCATTAGATGAGTGAATACATCCTATGAGAGAATCAAAGGGACTGTCATTAGTGGGGTATATATAAGCAACAATCCTATAATCATTGGAGGTTTGTTTGTGATCTGGCTTCCTTTTCTTTTTATCTGCATGATTAGGAAAAGGATCTTTGTAGATACCCATTTTCTCGTTTGGACCTTGTCCTGAGTTAGGGGAGAATCTATGGTGATCTTACCCTCTTCAATGAGGTCTTGTATGTAATGATGTAGTCTTAAACACCTATCTGTCTTGTGTCCTTTAACACGGTGGAAGTCGTAGTACTCATGGTATTTGAACAAACTAGGTTTTGGAGCATCTTCTTGGGTATGGTACTATCGTAGTTGGATATTCCACCATTTTTACATTATCTAACTACTTTAGTATGGAGATAGGGATTTCATTAATGGCGTGAATGTACATTTAGTGGGTGCCTTGGGATGAGGTCCTTGTGAGAGCTTTAAAAGAGGGCCCGTCTATATGACTTGGACTCTCTTGGAGTCCGTAATGCCATCACCAACAACATGTTTTTTTTATTGAATAATTTTGGTTTGTCTACGGATTTGGCTTCATGTTTGTCTTTAACGACAGACTTAAGCGTCCCCTTCATGATGAGGGCTTTCTCAATTTGACCTCCTTTCTTTATGACCTCTTCAAATTTTGAGCCACATTGCATCTATAAATGGAAGGATATTTGTGGGTTTAAGTTAGGAACAAATATGCTCACTAGTTGTTTTTCTGATAATGCACAAGGGAAATGACTTGCTAACCCTCGCCATCATTGTAAAAATCCCACAAAGGTCTCATTGGGTTTTTTTTTGTATTACATAGATGGTTCATTGTGATATCATTTTCCATGTTATAGGAATAATTTCATACAAATTTTTCTGCTAATGCGGGCACATTGTAATGGATCCCTTGGGTATGCTATAGAACCATTCCAATCCCAGTGCTCCTAGGCTGCGAGGAAAAATCATATTAAGAAGTTATCACTATATGCGACCTCTTGACAAGCCATGTAAAAGTATTTTATATGATCACGAGGATCACTCTTTCACTTATACTTATCAAACTTGGGAATGGTAAAGTGTTTTGGGAAGGTTTTCGTAACATGTCCTTGTCGAAGGGGTAAGGGCATAGTTCTTCATACGAATATTTCCTATTATGGCCTACGTTTCCCTCCTATAGCATGTAGCAAGTGTATCTTTCATTGATTGTAACTCTTTCTGAATGAGTTGTTCTTTAGTAGGTGACATTGGTCTTTGTATTTGAGTCACCTTAAAGGTAGTGTCAGTGTATGGATCAAAGTGAAACTCGCTAGATTTTATTTTTGTCTTTGTCTTTGTATATGTTTCTTCTTGAAGAGCCTAGGTTTGCTAATTTCTGGCTCAATTTCAAGATCTATTTTTGAAGGATCTCCTCTTCAACTAGAGGGTCCTCTTCTTCATCAAATTTGGGAGGAGGTGAAGCCTTACGCTCAATCTTCACTTTACGTGAAGCTTTGTAGTGAGGTCGTCATGATGGGTCTCCTTGACAATGGCATGATGTTTCCTAGAAGTAGAAGCATACCCTGTCTCAAAGGGGTTATCTATGTCTAAGAGTGATACTCATTCTCCTATTTTTGATTAATGACCTTGGTTTCTACTTTACGTTCATGTGGAAGTTTAGCTCCTAATTCTAAGACTCTTGTGAGTACTTGATCTCTATTATAATATAGGAGTTCATCAAATATGCCTAGGTCTAATCTTTTTGCTCTCCAAAGATTCGACTCTTCTCCACTATGGTCAATTAATGGCTCCGCATCCTTGACTTGAGAAAAGAGAGGTGCTAAATTTTTACGCTAAATGGGAAGGTTTGAAAGGGTTTTCTCCTAAGTCATGTTCATTTGATTTGGTTTCCATCTTCGTGATTTTAGGAATTACTAGCCAACGTTTGTATGAAGCTAGCGTGGATCCTAAATGTATGATTTTGTAAGTCGTTCGAGGTGATGTTTGAAATATGCATAGTGTGTCCTAGATGCAATTTTATGCAGTCATTTTTATCAAAGAAAACTCATATGCACACCTAAATGTAATGATCACTCAATTTTGTCATTACCAAGCCTATACCCTAAAATAATAGTGACAATATTGTATCAATGCGTAGGTCAAGTTATAATTCTAACAAGGCCTAAATATCAAAGTGGTATTGATGTAGTCTCCGATGAGGTATACTTAAAATTAGTTTGAATTCAATGAAAGCTAAGTCTTCTGAAAAATGGAAGTCGCGACTAGATATAGCGTAACAATGCTATCTTGATACATTAACCGAGAAAGCACGATGTTAGTATCAAGACAACATTATTGCGATATATATAAGGTGATATCGACACTTTTTAAAAGACTTAGATGACGTTGAAACTAAAACCAAGTAATAAGTATGACAAGGAGTTTTTAATTATGCGAGCAGCGTAACCACACAATAAAGGGACTTATATCACGTTCTCAAAAAAATGAAAACATGATGTAAGTACCAAGATTGTGTGACTAGAATGCGATCAAACTATCAACTCAAGAAGAGACAAATGATGAACCGAACTCATAGTAGTGAAGATGATCTTGAAATCAAGATCGAAGGACTATCAAAGATACAAAAATGTACCTATGCACTTTAGACATTTAACAACCCAACCACAAACATGGATGGGCATAAATGGAGAAAAAGTGGTGAGTATTATCTTTGATAAGACACATGAGGTATGCTCCTTCTCACCCCAAAAGTGGAAGTGAGAATGCATGGGTATAGATGAAAATATGAAAAATAAACTAAGCACCACTTGGGCAGATTTTTGCCTCATCTCGAAGGTGAGAAATAAGCTAAGCTAAGTGAGACGTCATCTAATTTTTCGTGATGAAAGACACTTAGCTCAAACTTACATGGGTTCTTTACCTTGTTTGAGGAACAAGGTTTAGAATCCAAGTGATTCGTCACTTCATGATGGCTTGACGTGACAATGGACTAGCAAAGTGGGCTCCAAGATAGAATGGCCTCCTTAATAAGTTCTCTCAACTAGGTGTTAGAAGATTGTCTAATGTGAGCGCAATTTTCCCAAAGAGTCACAAAGAATAATTTGGGGTATCTCAACTTTAGGGTACCCCCTTCTGATACAATGAGAAACTAGTGTGTTTAGTTGTACCATCATTGGACCACGATATGGACAATATTTGACTCTAACTCACAAGGCGTACTAGTCAAGTGGGTAAGTAGAGCGCTTCCTATTTCATCCATGAGGTTACTCAAGTGGTGGATTACTTTAGGTTCTGGAACCACCCCCATTGTTGTAGCTTAAGGCGTTATGCCAAAGGGGTTATGTTCTATTGAGCGGATAGGGACGTACCCTTTTCTAAAACTTGCAATACAATGTGAAGGGAATGGTGTGTTTTTTTAATCTTTTTAGCTTAAATGTGGTTTTAAGTAGCACACCATTTGGTAATCTACATGTAAACATGTGTATTAGAAGTTTGTGTTTTGTTTTGATGCCTTTCTTTAACAAGCGTTAGGTCCTGCAGACAACGAGTTTAGTAATTTTCCATTTTGTAAATTGATATCAAGAAAGAGAATTGACACTTTTCTTTTGATTCCTAAGATCGCCAAATGGCGCGAAGGAAGAGCATACGCAATGTGAAAATTCCACTAAGACAAATCATATGGAAATTATTTTACTCTTTAGAATCATAGAACAAGTGTTTTTAAAGTGTGACATAAATTTGTACAAGTGATTTTGATCTCCAAGATCACCTAGAAGGCATGAGGAGAGAGCATACACACTTTACAAGCTTTGTTCAAGCCAAGAAATGAAGACACTTAAGTTATGAAAGTTGAAATAACAAAACAAAACCCTGCATCTACCTTGTTAGTCTTAAAAAACCTGAGAAAAGTTTAACAAAATGATTTTACAGCTTGGAGATAATTTTTCAAATTTTAACACAGATGCTTGCGCACTCAGAATGACACCAACATGCCCCATCCAATGGATACCTACCCTAACCGACACAAACACATGGCAGGAAAAAATGACATAGGTGTATAACACCTAAGCAGGCCTTCCTGACAGGTATGTTAGGGTTTTGATGTGTGTGCCTTCTATTCAACGGATACACCTACAGGAAAAAAATGTTAGAAAATATAGTATAGTAGCGTCTAGACACAGAGATGCTCAATGGTCAATGGAGACGCGGCCTAGGTCAAAATGATAGAGTTTACATGGTAAGCCAATATACGCCAATGCATCCAGAGTGACAGGTACGCTCAACAACCAACGGAGACGCCTACCTCTCAACGGAGATGCGGCCCATTCTAAATGATATGTCAACTGTATAGTATGGTTTGATGGGTGTGCGACCAACTCAACGCCATTGCTAAGGTTTCGACAGAGACGCACCCTGCCAAGACACCTGCGCGTACCCCTAAAAAACTTGCAAAATTCATGGATTTTGAAAATTTCAAAAGCAAACAGGTTATTTATTAGTCAAAGAATCTTATTTCTAGTTCAAACCCACAAAATATATGCAAACAAGGGTGATTTAACTAGTTTTAGAAATGGAAATAAGAAAATAACAAGTTGTTTCCTCTAAAAAAACTGTAAGTGAACTTTGAAAAACTTAAAATACCTCCATTAATGGAGGATGGACATAAGTGTCCCACCAGGCGTGCCAAATGTGTTCAAAGAAAGGTTGCAAAAGCTATGGAATGGGGTAAGAACACTCAAGAACCCCAAAGCTTTGTGTAAAATCGATCAATGGACCATTAGTTAAGAAATAAACAAGGATTCCTACTTTGCATGCATTAGTTTAAAGAAAACAAGCAAACTTAACAAATGTAATTAACCTCTATTCTTGAAATCTTAATTAAATGAGCCTAATAAGGATCTAAGAAATCAATTTATGCTTTAAGAGAATGGGATCTCACCATTAATGGCTTCAAGGCCAATGGTTCTTCCCATTTACTCCATGTTGTGTGGTGAAATGCAAAAGATAAAGCAAAATAGCTCAATAAGATGAAATAAAACTCCTAATCCTAGCAATAATACTATAGTTTATGTTAGAGGGAAGAAGTGTTCTTGAAAATGAGAGGGGGGTAGTGGGCTATTTATAGTTTTCCATTTGGGAAATGGAAGGATTTTTGGTGCATGTGGGACTAAAAGGGAGTCAACATGTTAATTAGCAAGTCAAAGTAAGATTTGACTAAGTTTAGAAGAGGTTGATCATGATTTAGGGTAATTAACCTAGGTTAGACTAATTAATCTTGTTTAGAGAGAAATTAGGGTTTTGGGAGGGTTCTGAAAGGCCTAATCAATCCAATGAAATGGATTGATAGTCCAGGAAGCTAATAGAAGTGGTAAAGAAGAGGATTTTAGCCAAGAAGAGGCTATAATAGCCTATTTAATTGACTTATAAGTTTAAGATAGTAAATGAAATTTGATATGTTTAAAGGAAAATGTACTAGAGTGTGCAAACACACTTTATCTTTGCACAATAGCTTGATTGTTGAATTTTTTGAATCGATGCAAGATGCCTCCAAGAGCATAACCTTCCACATGAAGGTGTAAGCCATGTCCATATAATGAAAATTGAAATTTTAACCCTAAATAATATTTGAAATTTGTAAAAATAGAGAGGAGAAAGGAAGAAGTACACCTATATGTGTATGACCAACTATTCCTTGTAGATGTAAAATATCATGCCCCCTTATCAAGGCTTTGGAGATGGAGATTGTAGTTGTAGTCATAGAGAATGGGGGTTATCAAATCCACAATTTAGGATAAGGTTGGGGTGTAGTTTTCCCAAATAGAAATGTCAAGAGAGATGTGGGATGTAATAACTTGAAAATGCACAACTAGAAGAACACTAAAAAGTAAATTATGAGTCTTGGGGTGTAGTAAGTTCAAAAGTTCAAGAAAGGTAGAACCAAATGAGACCATGAATTGTAATGTAATAGGACATGGGTGTCACTAAAATTTGACATGCCTTTAATACCACACCATTGCAGAGATGAATCTAGTTCGTACTTCTTGAATGTCTTGTAGTTTTGAAATTGAGAAGTTTGAAATAAAAATAACATGTGAAATAAATATATTTTTAACCTTTACTTTCCATACTAATCATGCGCCTCCATTTTGTAGTAAAATGTAGTGAATTTATAAATAAAAGTAACCTTGCCCTTGCATTTGCAATGAAATATAGTGAATTTGTATTATAATATGTGTTCTTATAATTATTTACACCCTAAAAATATATGATGAAGATTTATCATGGAAGGATCTAAGGTATGCTATAGGTTGAATATACTTGAATAAACTAATAAATATTAATCATACGATCTAGAATAAATATTTTAATACTTTGCGCTATGATAAAGCAATTTAACGATTGCTCAAAACACAAGAATGGATAAAGGCTTAGTAGGGAAAAGTGATATATAAACGATCCGAGTATGAAAACTATGTGACAAGGTTACTCTAAATCAATAAATGCTTCCTCTCTAGAATTGGACTTATAAACCACTCTTATGTAAGATTGTACAACTTGGTATGGGCCATATTACGGTCTTGGATTGTCAGTATATAATTTTGAACATGTGAACAGTGAGGTTACACAACTTCACTTACCATTTGTTGGCCTAAAAATGAGTGATGTTATTGTTATTATGTCTTACACATCTTCAATACCACGTGTAATGACCTGCAACAAATAAAAAAATATAGACATCTACAATGAAATTCATAAAACCATTAGATAACAAAAGATAAATCCATGTGTCCGAGGGGGAATACCCTCGATGATCAACTCATTTTAAGCCAATCTATGTGTTGTACTAAATCCCCTCAAATGGGAGTAAACCTCATGTAGTTCTCCTAGTGTAGGTGCAAATAGTGTATGAAATCTAAGCTAACCCATTGTGCATTCCCTCATGTCTCTCGACACCAAAACAACATGATAACTATAAAGTAGAAAATGTACCCATCTGCAATAGTAATGTGATGTGATGTGATTCAGATGGTAAAACTAATACCCTTTTCCCTGTAAATACCTTTGAAAATTCTTGGAATGTCTTGTTCTTACTAATACATAACTTTAGGACCTTTACATGCTTAAAAATGGAGGAAACTTGAACCTAGTTTGAGTGCTTTAGACCGGTTTTCTGGAAACTCTAAAGGATGCACAACTAATTTAGGAATATTTAGGAGAGCCTTGATTGATTTAGTGTTGATATTTACAATATATGCTTATGAGAATTCTAGGTGAGTTATAGAGTGCAATTAACTTACCTATATAGGCTTCCACAGTTAGATATTCACATTGTGGAAGACATAGGAAGATGAAACGATGCACATAATATTTTCAAATTGGTAAAAGGATCATTATATGAGAGGGTATGATACTATGCATGTCATCACAAAATAAATACAATATGTTCATATTTTGTAATGTCCCAAATATGCAATTAGTGAAAATAGAGCCAAAGTTTAGGAAAGATTCATGGAGATAGATTATTTCTCTAGATAATTAAAATTGCATGGATGAATGAAATAACAATGTGTAGATATTATAATTCATGTGAAAGAGAGAAAGATACATAAATATATCTTATAATGCAATAATTTGTTTTAGCATGGGAATAAAGTCAAACTTTTCATTTCCAAAGGATAAGTAACCAATTTTGATTATCTACAATAATTGATTTCCTATTTGTATTAATGGTGAATTTGAATTTTTATGAGAAGATCCATATTTTTAATGAAATTGATCTATACATAACCATCAAGATTTGGAAACTATCATACCATAATTTTATCTAGATGCACGATTTTGTCTTTGCATAGAAATTTGTAAATGTTTTGGTTTGTAACTCTATAACATATTCTCATATGTCGATATCCTATAATTATTTTTATGTGATTGATTTGCATTGATATTTTTTTGATAACCCCAATGAATGCCCCTATTTTGAGGTGAGTAAGATAGATGGTAAATCACTCATCTAAAAAGAATGAAGTGTGTCCACGTTAGATACAATTCAAAGTCATCATTGGAACACATATAAAAGGTGGTTATTGTAGACACTAAATCACGCACTTTGTGTACATTTCTAGGTCCTAATCAAATATCACTATTCATATGATTCCTAAGTGAGAAAACTAGTAATTGACATCTGTTTTTGGCCTCTTTGCCTTCTTTTCTCGGATTTATATGTGGTCTTGCACACCTCACTGCCGAGTCTGACTTTCATTGCTTTATCTTTCTTCAATTTAGACACTAGCGCCTAGCCAAGACGTCAACACCCAAGCGCCCTTGTCCCCTCTAGGTGCCCCAACCTCTTTGTATCTTACTCACCCCTTTTGGGCCTCTTTTATCTTTCGGGCATCTTGTTTTCTTAGTGGTCAAAATTTTAGAGGTTAATTATGAAATTCAAACAAGGGAATCATATAAATATAAAGCTATGTGATCAAAATAAAGGACCAAACACTAAGCATCTACTACTATCACCTAAAGTTGCATCCAAAGGAATTTCAAGAGTACCAAAGCATCCATCTAGCTTCATTCAAGGGACAAAGGATTGCATTTTCTTTATACATGCATAGGAGGGGAAGTTCATTTTGAAATCCACACATCTATTTACATTACTATATCTAGTTATTGCTCGTTATTCAAGTGCATCTTGCACAAGAGCCACCTAGGGCACAATTCTTGCACACACACACAAGAACTATATGAATTCTAAAATTTCGTGTAACATTCAATCAATTTCACCGTATCGAGTGACCTATAGGGCTATTTCGACTCCCCATTTGCATCCTTTTTAGGATTTGATGTGTTTTGGAATTTTGTAGGAGGTATTTTGTTTTGCGGAGTTACAGAAAGCTAGATAATCTTGCAACAACCTACATGTTATCAACAACGAATATTAGTGAACATATCACAACACTACAAAATTTAGTTTCTGAGGTTTTTCACAATCGTGGGTGCCTAGAAGCAGTCTCCAATGCCTAGGTGCTCCCGACCTAGTCCAGACGCCCCGCCTCAACATATCCGATAGTTCTACAATTTTCTAGGCTCATCTTGCGATAGTTTGTCATCTTGTTTCATTATTTTCTCAACTCGACACACCTTAGGATTTATTGCAAAATCAATTAAGTCTCTTATTCCCTCTCTTACACCTAGGGTTTTATTTTTATCTAGCTTATTGCTTAGGTTAGATCTATACTTTATTGCATTATCATTGCATTGTGACTCTGAAATATCTAGGGTTTTACAAATTCTATATTTTTTAAATCATTTGGTGAACCCGTCTCATTTGAATACTCTTGGATCCTCATTTTTCTTCTTTCATGGATTCTAAATCTCCTCAAGTCCCCTTGATTCAATTACTTCAAATGCACCCATCTTGCAAAGATTCTCTCCAAAGAGCCATACATGATATTTTCCTCCCTCTAGATACACCACCTACTCAAGTCAATGTTATCTTCGATCGCTTTTTCTGATGACTCTCTTGGTCCTAATTCCAATCAATCTATTTGCAAATCAATTCAAGCGTTACATTCTCTATTTCAAGATAAATTTCAGGCTATGGAATCCATGATTACATCTCTTAAATTTTAAAACCAACATATTAAGGACGTTTAAAAGGCTCACACCGCTTCTTCTTCTCGTCCTCATTCTATGTCTTCTACATGTGCTCATATGAGTGAACCCAAAGCATTGTCTCCCCACGTGTCTAAAGTTTGATCTCAATACTAAGCAACAATATATTATTTTTCAGCTCCTCACTCATCAATTGATAAAATCACCATCTATTCATTGCTATCCTCTTTATTGACTTGCAAAATATCAAGGTCATCCATATTGCAATTACTACGAATCAATGGACATAATGACAATGATTGATCTTATTTACACCGATTATTGTCCAACTTAAGTGTTATGGTCTTATCTCATTTGTTACACAAAATAATGTTACATGTTCATATCCAATTTCTACATCTCATTGGGTTCCTAAATCTGATTCATCTATGTCTAATGAGCATCATGCCATCACTTCTAATTTTTATTTCTTCAATCACTCAAGCACTACCTATGCAATCCACTCAAACTAAGTAACTACCTCTCAAAATTAATCTACCCTCTTCTCCTATCAAGTCTTCTATAGTGTCATCAATCCCACATAAGCTCTAACTAATCACTTTTATAAAAAAACTACTCCTTATACCGATGGCTAGGACACACTTAAAACTTCACCACCACGAAATGGTCTTATTGTTGCAGCATTGCTTCCGCCTACCATTGTGCTAGCTCTCTCTCTTATCATGACATAAATAACGATCTCCCATAATGGCATGGTAGCTCTCGAGTTGCTGCATATCATCATACACTTGGGGGCATCATGTTTATCTCTCCCCATATTAGCATTATCAGGTGTCTCACATTTCTAATATTGCACTTCATTTTTCACATCTAGTATATCTCAAGAATATTACACATATTAATACACACAACTGTACCATCATTACCCTATGACACACTCTCGTGCTACGGTTCAACTTGACTATTGAGGGCATACTACATCCATGAACCTCACATCATACACACGACACATTTCACACTCTATGCATTTACGACACATCTTTCTAGCATCACATTATTGCATATCACACTACCTTATGAAACACTCTAGTTCCACGATTCATACTCGATTGTTGAGGGTCTAAATCTACAATAAACCTCACCATTCTAACCATTCATTGATATATCTTTCTAGTGCATAATTCAAACCATTTCTTGATGAGGCACTCTTGTTCTATGGTTCATTCTTGACTGCTGAGGGGTATTTTATAAATTAACCTAATCTCAAACTTATCCATATTCACTCACTGGGGGCATGCCACTCCTTCATTCACTTTGAATTTTATTCCATTCACACTCACAATATGTTGTATATCTTGGTTGCACATATATTCTTGTTTGACTTATACTTGTTACATGTATACTTTATTTCCATTCTAGACAAATGTTTCGTATGTCATTATCTTTTCTATATACACATGTGCGTTCACTTGTTCTCTAGTTTTGAATGTAGAATTTACAGATCTTTACATGCAACATGGATGTTTGGAATTTTACTTCTTACCATTCCCACAACAACTCCTAGGGGCATCTACTTTCATACACATCACAAGTGCTATTGTTTCATTTTTTTACTACACATTATTCATAAGCACACTACTTTATATCGAACAATACATGCTCGACATAATTTTTATATTTCTAACATGCTAATGGGTGCTTCATGTGTAACATTTTATTTGTAGGAACTATTTTTCACCATGGTTGTTCTCATTACTTTGCTTGCTACTATTTATCATTATTTTCCATTGTTTGCCATTGTTTATGGGTTATGCCTTTTTTCTTGTGTACACACTATATGTTTTTTTCCGCTTCATCCTTGATTGTCTTGTGACATTGTGAGTGATGTACCATCTTTGAAACACACTTTTCATGATCTAAATTGTCTTCTTGCTTTCTAGATTACACTTTGTCTTCTACATACATATTTTTCTTGATTGCACTAATACATGTTTTGAGACACTTTGTTTGCACGTGCCTTGGTTTTACAAGCACATCCCCCCAGTAGGGCATCAATTTCATATCAACATATTTTCCTTTCCTTTGGAAAAATCTCCTAGTGAAGTTGCATGCACCCCAAATGAGGGGGTATACATTAGGTGAAATAGGCACCTCATTCAACAACACACAATCACATTTTAGACACTGCACAATACATGAACAACACAGTATATAGTTATAGAAAGTGCTTAGAATTTGACTTGGGTCTCTCTGCATAACACATACGCCAGTTCCTAGCTCTAAAACTAATGGATGGGTACTCCTGACCTTTCCTGGATGCCTATGACTAGGAAGTAGTTATTTAATTTTTCTCAGATCAACACAATTTTTCAGTAGTTTACACAGTTTTTAATGTGTAATCCTCCAGTAATAAGTATGCATACTATCTCCTTATTTCTATTTTACGTTAGATCTAAATGGATCAAACTATAAAAATCAAGATCATACCATCTTTAGTGGTGTATAAATCATCGGGAAGTAGTTAGGGTTGGAGAATAACACTAGACCTTTCTCCTCAACACTTCTTTTATCGCGGTGTGAGATTGCTAAAAACTCGTAGTTGGTGTAAGCTCGCCCAAAAAAATTGTTCTTGGCATGAGATCACCCAAAAATTACTCTCCTATAAAATTTTTAAGACACTTTCTATCCTTTTCACTCATCACGGATCAAGTGCACATGTTCCTTTTTCATTTTACATAATTTTTCATACTTGGATCGATTTTTTCACATATACATGACTTTGACTACTCTTTTAGTCTTATTTTACAGGTTTATCCTTAATATGAAAAAATAAGCAATCCTTCATCACACGACAATGACAACAGTAACAAACACAACATGGTGCAAATCATTATGCTTTTCACCCCTAGGGTCACTTCCTCTTCTTTAGCTTCCACGCTTCATTTTTATCACTCCACGCTTTTTCTTGTCTCCTCGACATGATTTCACCATCGATCTACATGGTTATCAGGTACACATATCTTATCTACTTTATATTATCGAGTATTCACTCAACAACATAAAGTGGGGGCAAATGTAGACACTAAATCATGCACTTTGGGTACATTTCTAGGTCCTAATCACATACCACTATTCATATGATTCATAAGTGAGAAAACTAGTAATTGACATCTATTTTTGGCCTCTTTTCTTTCTTTTTGGCTTTCTTTGTGGTCTTGCACACCTCACTACCCAGTTTGACTTTCACTGCTTTATCTTTCTTGGCTTTAGATATCGGTGCCTAGGTGCCCTCATCACCTCTAGGCGCACCCGACCTCTTTGTCAGATATTACTCACCCCTTTTGGGCCTCTTTTATCTTTTGGGAATCTCATTTTCTTCATGTCAGCCTTTTGGAGGTTAATTACGAAATTAAAATAACAAAATAATATAAATATAAAGCTATGTGATCAAAATAAAGGACCAAACACTAAACATCTACTACTATCCCTTAAGGTTACATCTAAAGGAATTTCAAGAGCATCGAAGTATCATTTAGCTTCATTTAAGGGATAAGGGATTGTGTTTTCTACATACATACATGAGAGGGGAAGTTCATTTTAAATCCACACATGTATCTATGTTGCTACATCTAGATATTGTTTGTTATTTAGTGCATCTTGCACAAGATCCACCTAGGTATTATTCTTGCAGACACACATGATAACCACATGGAGTATTAAATGTAGTGTAATGATTATTCATAAGTTCTCTCTATTGGGTGACCATCGGGGTCATCTAATCCCCATTGACATATTTTTTATTTTTAGGATTTGATGTGTTTTGGGGTTTTACAGAGGTATTTTGTTTTGCGAAAGTTACAGGAGAACTCAACAATCTTCCAAATTTACCTATAAAGCGATCAACAAAGAATATTAGTGAACATCTTGTGACACTAAAAAGTAAGTTTGTAAGTTTTTTGCATTCGTGGGTGCCTAGAACTAATTACTAGCACCTAGACATCCCCGACCTAATCTAGGTACCCCAATCTTGATATATTTGATAATTATATAATTTTTGGGCTTAGTTGTGATAATAGTCGGTCCTCTTGTTCCATTAGTTTCTTAACTCAAGACATCTCAAGATTTATTGTGAAATCAGATAAGTCTTGTATTCCCTCTCTTTCACCTAGGGTTTTATTTTTATCTATCTTATTTCTTAGGTCAGATTTGTACTTTATTACATTATCATTGCGTTGTGACTCGAAATATCCAGTGGTTTTACAAATTCTATATTTTCTAAATCAATTATAGATGGAAACATTTGTTGAGTTGAATTCACGATATAGAGAGTGTATGATATGGAGAGACACTAAAATATGGTAACTTATACTAGTGCAATGTGAATTTTGACCTTGTATCCTTACTAAGACATGATCAAATTCAAAATCTAATCTCATCATCTCTCTATCCATACTATAAATTTATTATCCGTACACCATGTTCCATTGAGAATTATGGAAATATTATTGAACCAAAGTAGCATAAAACATATGATATTCAAGAAATAACTTTCAATTTAGATGTTTCTCTCCTATCCAAAACCATATAAAAGGGTCAGGATATGGGGTCTAGTCCCACCCCATTTCAATCATTGACTTTGATTTTAATTATAAGTAATTCTTTGGGTCATTTCACCTTCTTAGGGTTGGCGTTATCTTAATATCTCACCTACGAAATACTATATAATCAAGTCATTATCACATTATAACTCACCTGAAATTGTTCGGATCCTATTATAAACATCATTCCATAAGCATATAAAGTGTTCCTAAATCTAATAAAATCAGTTGAAAAATTATTTAGCTACTTTAAGTCTTAAGCACTAAGCCATGTCAAGGAGTCTAGCTTCATCCATCTACAAGCATGAAAAGATCATAGAGCCATGTCCTAACAAGAGAAAAGTCACTCCAAGTATTACAAAGGTTTCAATTAACACAAGGGTTAGGTCACATAGATGAGGCACACAATATATTATTAATGGGTATATTCTATACTATGCACCTAGCCTACTATCTTGGTGTCAAGAGACATGAGGGCACACCTAGGGTATTAATTAACTATACACACTTACACAAGCACTTATGAGAAATACAACCACCAATGATGCAACACCGCCATCACCTGGTAAACTACCCCAAAGGGATCGCGCAAAATGGGATTTGAACTTGGGTGCATCCAGACATAACCGTCTGTCTTAATCGATCCACCCAAACCCCATTGACAAACTTTTGATGGTAAACACTTTTATTATACCAAAGCTATGAACTGGAGTAATAGAGGAGCACTTTCTCTAAGTGGGACATGGGGGTGGGCTTGGGTCCTTAATGTCCACTAAGTAATTTGCATTCAGAGCACCCTACTATGTTCTACTTGGTCCATATGGATAAGTTCGACCCCTACCTCAAGGTGTCCCCATGACTACTTATTGAAAGAATCCAATGAACTCAATGGGAATGGAACTTGGGTTGATGATTACAAACTACTTGTAACTCACCAATAGCCCAAGACCTTGAGTTCCTAGGGATTCCTTATTGCCAAGTCACCTTTTGGTGCATATTTTAAAACTAACGACTCTATTTTCAAATGACTCTAAGGCTTTTTTTATTAATTTTTAAATATTTTAAAATAACATCCTTTTCCCCTAATTCTTAGCACCATTTTTGGAAATTCAAAATTACTATTTTTAGTAATCGTGGCATGATCAAAAAAATATTCACTTTTTGTGAAAATCCTGGATGTTTTCATTATATATATATTTTGATTCCAAAATACCTCTTTTTATTTTTCTCAATTCAATTTTTATTTTCATAA
Source organism: Taxus wallichiana var. yunnanensis (assembly GCA_018340775.1). NCBI lineage: Eukaryota > Viridiplantae > Streptophyta > Pinopsida > Cupressales > Taxaceae > Taxus > Taxus wallichiana. The sequence goes on along the minus strand of CM031234.1, from coordinate 728,406,330 downwards.
ATGGTCATTTTAGTAATTTGACAACAATATTTTTTTGTTAAACATCACCTTTGGGTGATTGTCAGCCTCTTAATTCTCATCAAGTGTATACTAATGATTCTAGGGTGAATAATCCTTGAGGCAATAATGACTTGTTTTGATGAACCAAACATGACATTCCTTGATTTCACAAAAATATATATGGTATTTAACAAAATTCTCTATGATATATTTCAAAATACAAAAATCCCTCTTCTACACCCTTGATGCCATAAAATTCATCCTCAATAAATTGAATTTATTTGATGAATATATAAACTCATTTTTCATTGTTATTCACATTTCTTCCAAGGATTCTAACGTGCATTTTCATGAGTAAATTTGACTTAATATTGCATGTGATAATATCCTTTATACAGTCTTTCAACATGCATGGATCCATCCTAATATGCCTTGCATATGTTGCCTCCGTTATCAAGTTGTTTTTTGTTTTCCACTTCATCTACATGTTATTTATGGCTACAATTTTGATTATGTTTCTAAACAAACTTCTAATTATATTCCACATGATGAAACTTATTTATATTATGATGAAATGGAATTAAATAATGATACACTTGAACATCTTGTTGTTATACACAAGTGTTACAATGGAATCTAAACTTAGTCATAATATATCTATTTGTGATACTTATCTTATGAATCACAATGAGGAAATTGCTTACACCAAACATATTTTTCATATGAATATAACCACTATGGTTCCATTTATAATGCATCTCAATTTGGGTGCAACCCATATCCCCCTTCAAAATTTTACAATGGATATGATTTTTACACCTACTACTTTACACATGCTTAACTCATCCTCTAATGCTATTAAAAAGTCTACAAACATTTCTAGTGACATTTCCTCCATTACAAGTGATGCACTTATCTATTCCATGGTTGTTACATCTTGTATGCACATGATGTAAATATTATATATGTTACTTTGTGTATACCTTAATATGCTTCTATGGATCCCAATGATTCTATATCATCTCGTTTACTTGTAGTTTCCCTCGTGTCTCTTCCTCTTTTAAGGTTGATACATGCCACCCTCGCGGCACAAATTTTATTGCATATTTCTTACATATACCTCTTGCTACTACACTTATAATTATTCCATATGTGGAGAAGCCTTTCATCTCTATTTGGTTTCTACCCTCACACATTTATTCACCAATCATCCAAACCGCATGCTACTTTCAATAGGAAATATTTTTCTATGTCTTTGAATTTTTCACCTACTACTTATCATGGGACTCCTTATGATAGCTCTTTTACAACACATATTATTCTTCCTACACCGATCATACACGAGTATCCTTCATCACTTCTACTACTTGAGGTGCCTACATCCCCTCTACCTACTACACATGACATGCCTCTTCATGAGGACCTTTTAAAATAATCTTGTGCATCCCCTTTATTGTACATAGTTGTTTCCAAAACACTTTGAAAACATTCAAATAATCACATAATACAAAAATTCAAATATGAGAAAAAATACAAAATCATGACCTGATCTAGTTTGCATGGCCATCCTGTTACTTTATACATGATGTTTGTTACATTGATTGATACATAGAATATATATTCTTTACACACATTCATTCACAAGGTATCTTGAGATTAATGCAAGACACTCAAATAATATTACATGATGATAGGAGCTAGCTTGGTACCTTACACTACTCTCTTGGGGGCATCCCTCCAATTTTTAGATGTGAATTTTTTCATTTCATGTTACTTTACAACTTCCTCATAATGTTTGTTTACATGCATAATGTTTATAAGTATCTATTGGATCCATGGAACTAATACATATGTCTTGTGTAGTGTTACCTTATCTTCCCATATCTATTATTATCATTACAAGTTGCTACACTTGATTTCTATAATGTTGCCACTTCTTGCTTATAAATATATATTCCTTGATTACATACTACATGGATTCACTTAAATGTCTTCTTTGATTATGATATTATGAATATTTACTTTATATAGTGCAAGGAACTTGATTTTCTTATGACATTGTGGGTGTATCATGTTTGTGGCTCTATGTCTACATACAATTGTGTTTCTACATGCTTTGGTTTAGTTTAATGCACATTGTTGTTTCTATTACTCTACTATTTCTTACTTCCACCTGACTTATAATTCTATTTTTACTATGTATTCGACATGATTACTATGTTGTTTTTATAACTTATTTTACTACGGAGTAGACTATGATTACTATTATTGTCTGCTATTACTAGTTTATTTACACTTGTATGATTGCTTGTTGTATGTTACTTTTTCATTGTGTTATGGTTTCCACCATGCACAAACCCTTCAGTAGGTAAAAATTATTAGAAGTGGCCACCACTTCATCCTTCCACATACTTATACAAATAATAAGACATATGGTACATTGGTACACATATAATCTTTTGAGATGAGTGTTCAAATGCTATATCACACGCCTCTTAAAAGAGAGGGTATTAAACAAATTGTTTCTATAGATATAGATAGATTAAATGATATATGAATAGATCATTACAAGGCCTAGATCCCCAGAAAAGGTCACAAATACTAAAATGTGTTAGAATTCAGAAAATGTCAAAACCATATAGTGCAATTAAGGTAGTAGTGCGATCTTGACCTATCCATACATTCCCAAACAAAGGACACTTTCACCGACAATTCTTGTTTATAAAAATTATGTCATAGGTTTATAGGATATTTACGTAGGTATATATATATATATATATATATATATATATGACATAGTTTAGAGTAAGTTATAAGGGACATGAGTACTTAATTCCTTCTTAATATTGTTATTTCGCATAAAGTTAAAAAATTGGTTTGGGGGAATGAGCATCCTTCTCTTTGAGATTTTATTAGAATTCTACGTAACTAATTTAAAATTAATAACACATTATGGAGGCATGGCAAGGTCCATTCCATATAAGGTTTATTTTTTCAGGTTGGAATAAATTGGGCCTAGATCTATCGATAATGGCGTGGTATATGGGTTTAGTGGAAATCATCAAAGAAATATCATGAGATCTATAGACTGATATTTCCTCTTCTCTCAAAAAAATTTTCAAGTAAGGAAAGTGTCAAAATACCCGAGAGAATTTTAGACTAATATTTCCTCCTCTCTTTTCAAATTCTTAAAATCGGGAAGGCATTGAAGCACACCAGCTTCTTCGTATTCTAATCCTTCCTCCTCTCTACTATCTCATATGACATAACATCAGAAATAATCATCGCCAATTATTTTATATCTCTAAAGAAAATTCCAACTCTCTAAGCCATGAAAGCAACAAAATTTCCTCCTCTATAATTAAAAAAGTATATTCACCATATTTTGCATCTCCTTTGAGTACTTTTTGCAATGTTTAAAGCTACAATGCATTATCTACATTTTGAGTTAAAGTTTAGTTTCTATCATAGACATTGACTATACTTTGTGTTGCAGGTTTCATCATAGAGCATGCCAACACCACACATCACAAAGTCCCTTTGAGTGAAGGAAAAGTGATTTTGCACACTCGGTGTATGATTTTCCTTTGAGCATGTAATTTTCATTTACATGGTTAAAGGGGGCCGATTATAGACACTAATTTCTACTAACTTGTCCTTATGTAATGCAAAGTTTGACCTTGTATCCTTGCTAAAATAGATTCCCACATTCATAGTCCAATCTCATCATTTTTCTAGCCATACTACAACTTTCTTATCTTTACACCATGTTCTATTGATAATTTTTGAAATATTATTCAACCAAAGCAACATAAAACATATGATATTTGAGATTTTTTTTTTAATTTAGATGTTTCTCTCTCCATTCCAAAACCATATAAAAGGGTCGGGATGTGGGGTTCATCCTGGCTAGCCTCGCACGGTTAAGCCCCTTCACAATCACCGACTCTCATTTCATTTCTAAATCATTCTTTTAGTAATTTCAGCTTCTTAGGATCATTCTTATCATAATATATCACCTACATAAGACTATATAAGTAAGTAATTATCACATTATAACTCACTTAACATTATTACAAGATCCTATTACAAACATCAGTCAAAAAGAACTTAAAGGGTTATTAAATCTACTCAAATTAGTTGGAAATCATGTAGAGTAGTCCCTACTACAATTCTGAAGCACTAAACCAAGTCAAGGAGTTTATCTTCATCCATCTACAAACATGAAAATATCATAGAGCCATTTCCTAACAAGAAAAAAGTCACTCCAAGTATTGTACAAGGGTTTCAATCAACACAAGGGTTAAGTCACATAGTTGAGGCACACCATATCTTACTAATACAAGGCTGAGTACATTCTATACTACGTAATTAACATACTATCTTCATATAAAGAGACTCGAGGTTTCTTAGGGTATTGGTTAGCTATATACACTTGCAAAAACACTTAGGAGAACTACATAAGGCTTCATTCCACATCGAGGATATGTAGCGCAACACTGGGATTGGTTCAAAAGTTAGGAGTATGACCACCTGTGATGGTCCAACCTCAAATGTAAACATGTATTGCTATCCTTTGGTTTGCTAATTATCCGATGAAAGGTTTTAAAGGTTGATAATGTTGCTACTTTTTTGTAGGTCATCACATGTCATCTTGAGATTGCGTGAGAAAAAGTGACACACAATGAGCATCATTTATAAGAAAGAGAAGAACCAAGAAAGTTTCAAAGCCCAACTATCTATGGTATAAAAATATTAAATCCCTATCCTTGACCATATAGTCCTTTCCGAGGCTATAAATATCATCCATGATACTACACTGCATATTCTTCACCTTCAAAATCTTCAAGGTGCATAATCTAGTGATCCAAATTTCCTTGTTCCATTGCTTTACATACCCGCATCATTCTAGAATCATATCAAACAACTAAGTATACGTCTTATATCATGTTTTGAACTAGTATATTATCATTTATCAATCATTTAGTTCATTTCAAGTTGGAATGCATTATTTTGGTAATGTATAATTAACATTTGAAGTTAATTAGATCCAAATAGTCTACTTGTTGCTAAACCTTATACCTTCTTAATTTTTATACATCTTAACAAAAGTAATTAGTGTGTATATAGATATACATAATGGTACATATATATCCAAATGACAAATAACATACAATCACATAAGCACAATAAGCATACAAACACACAAGGTCATGCATAAATTCATGTATAATATCACCTAGAAAAGCCAAATGGGAACATAAAAGGGACACACAATTTTTGTGCACACAAAATATTCCAATGGTCATTCAAATAAAGGTTGATGGGAATAAAAAAAAGGGACATTGTAGTGTTTCACACATACAACAAACAATAAGAAATCCAATGTGTAAAAGAAGTAATAAATACTAGCCAATAGGTGCATAAAACAAGATATAATAGTAATGTACAAGGACACATTTTAGTCCCAAAAATATTGATAATAACATATATCATAATGTATAATATGAACACAAATAGGATTTGTGAATTAGAAATGGAGATAAATATGTAATAAATATAATGATGGCACATGATATTGTAGAAATATGCCCCCATATTAGCAATGCCACCGGGTGAAGGAAAAGTTAAGCATCTAAAATCATATATAGTCATGTGTATCCTATATCATGCTCATATACCTCATGAAACACGTTTATATAAAAAATAGAATATTATCTATCAAATCATGTGACAAACAACATATGGATATTAGACACTAGTAAATCAGGTTATGCTCAAGTCTTGATTTTGTATTTTTATTAATAGATAAAAATAGAGGTTTTGAGAGAGTCCCTCTTACATAAAAAAATAGAAGAAACAAAAAACTAAAACCAAAGGCACACCCCAAACAACCACCACCGCAAAACCAACAAAACATAAAATCCTTGAAAATATAACCTACACAAAAACATAAAGAACAATCTTGCCTCCATAGGGTAGATAAAGGTTAGAAAAGCGAAATGGAGATTTAATTGACTCTAGATCATTGAGGCTCATATAAGCCTCCCTCTCCTTAATATGTGAATTCGGAAGGAAGGTATGTAAAGCTTTGCTCATATCACTTCTCTATCCTTAATATTTTTAGAAAGAACATGGAGATGAGTATCCCTTTTTACCTTCTTAGATATTTGGAGTTTAGTATATGGATTACCAAGATGATAAATTTTATTTTCTTAGTCATTAAACCCTTATTCATTTTATTTGGTTGGATGTTCACCCACAAGATTGGTAGTACCTTGAAAAATGACAAAGGCCCTTTAAGTGTTATTTGAATGTTTTTGGATTTTGAAATATTTCGATGTTTTTATTTTTTATCTTGATTTAAAAATATTTAAAAGTGTGCTATCTAATGAAAAATTCATAGGGGGATTAATTAACTATGTCTAAATTCTTGTGATAGTATAGAATAACACTATTTTCGTTATGAAAATGTTGTGATATAGGTTAATGTGTAGAATGGACCACCTGGGGAGACATGTGCCTTAGGGGAGTACTGCGTGAGATAGAAGGATGTGTCACTATAAGATTAGGTTGTAGTATTATTTGATTCCATTGTAATATTGTAGGAGAAGCCTTGAATTATATTTATATGATTTTGATTGTGGCTTATGTTGATGAGGTGTTGTGTCATGTTAATTTACTTTCCTGTGTATACACTCAATCTAATATCTAATTCATATTGTGATATACTTCATATTAACTTGTTGTTCAATCATAAACTATAATTCTTGGATTGTTTATTTTGGTGGATATATAAATATGCAGTATTATCTATCCGTGCATTTCTTGATATGGTACAGAGCAAGATGTTTTTGGTTGCATAGGATGAAATTGTTTTGTAGGTGCAAGATCCTCTGTAGATCAACTTGAAGAAGATAACTTGAAGTTTTTAAAACCCTCAAAGGTCTAATTCTATGCTTCATGGATGTTTCATGATATGAAAGTGTAAAATTTGAATTCCCTATTAATTTAGAAGTTTTGAAAGGTTGAATTAAGTGTGGAAGATAAAAACCTTGTGTGTTCTTGTGTTTCTTCCTTTCGTAACCTTCATGATGATTGGATTTGTGTTTTTGGTCATCCGCTGATTTCCTTAACCTTTTCCAATATTTTGCACTTTTTCCTGTGTTATGTAGCCTATTTGAATGTTTTGTGGAATATCTTCTTGTTCCATGACTTAATTGCTTATCGCATGATTTTTAAGTGTTTCATGTTCTATTTTCATGTTTTATGACCTATTTTCTTATTATGCAACTTTTAAGTATTCGCGACATATTTTAGTGTTGCATGACTTTTTAAAGTGTTGCACTAAAATTTTTAGTCTTGCGTGGATTTTTTGTGTTCTGCATGACATATTTAGTGTTGCATGGATTTTTAAGTGTTTCACGACCTATTGTAGTGTTGCATAATTTTTGTCTCTTAAGTGGCATATTTTAGTGTTGCATGGATTTTTAAGTGTTGTGTAGATTTTCTAAGTGTTGCATGGTTTTTTGTGTCATTGTGTGTCTTTTTTAGTGTTGCGTGGATTTTATAAGTCTTGCACAAATATTTGTGTCCTTGCACGACATTTTTAGTGTTCGCATGACTTTTTAAGACTGCGTGACTTATTTGTGTATTACATGGATTTTTCTTAGTTCCACGACCACTTTCAAGTCTTGCACATTTTTTTGTTTGTTGTGAAAAATTATATTCACTCTGTGGACTTTCACTTGTTTTGCAGCTCTCTACCTTGTTACACAAAATTTTCCTTATTTTTGGATCTCTCGCTTTATTGTGTAGAAACTTTATTTTTCTCGTGGCCTCTTTTTTCCTTGTTTCATGAATTCCCTTTGTTCTACCAACCTTTCTTTATCTCATGGGTTGTTTTCTTTGTTTAACATACTTTCCTTGTCCCATGTCCTATTTCTTAATTTCATTGCAATTTCATTGTCCTATAGGCCTTGTCCTTTGTTCTATGGACTTTTTTGTCTATTGGACTTGTTTCTTTGTCTCATGGTTTTTTCCGTGATCCTTTGTTTTGTGGATCTCACCTTACTACTCCACGAGAATGCTAAAAGTTCAAATCCATGAAACACTATTTCTTTGTTTCACGACTTCTAAACTTAGATAGGCTATAACTTCTTGTGTGTTGGATTATATCTCTTCATGAATTCTCCTTAGTTGTTTCTTATACTTTTAAAAGGTATTTTCTCTTTATTCAAGTGGATTCCTTTGTTACGTGGCTTGCATTTTCTTGTTGTGCAGAGTCCTTTGTTCCGCATATTTTTCCTTAACATTCTGAGAATACTAAAAGTTCAAAAACATGTAGAACAATGTTCCTTTGTTCCACAACTTTTCAAAATTCTATATTTTTTCTCTCTATTGCGTTGCGACCTCTTTCGCAACTAGTCTAGTGTGTTTGCATGCCTCCCTTCTTGGTTTTAATAAATTTTTTTAGTGTTTTTAATAAGTTACAAGTTAGTATTAAGTGTTTTTATTTATTTTTAAATCGACAAAAATTAATTTCTTCTAATCGTGGATATCTCTGTAATCGATTAAAACTTGCATAACACTAGTTTTTCCGGAAAAATTGCTAAGTTTTGTAAAATATGGCTAGTTTATATAATTTTTCTATGGATCAATCACAATTATTGAATGGCACTAACTATAGTATTTGGAGTATTAGGCTTAAATCTATACTCATGGCTAGAAATCTATGTGATTTGGTTAGTGGTGTTGAAAAGAGACCCACTAGGAGACAAGCTACCCCTAATAACTTGAGCATCTTCTCCCAAAGGTCCAAGAGGCCATGTCAATCCTATTGCAAAGTATCAAAGATGAATTCTTGTTGTTTATAGGACACATGGAGTTTCTAATTGATGCATGGATGAAATTGCAAACAATGTATTTAGGAAGATTCCTTTTAAGATAACAAAACTAATTAATGAACTATTTACAGTTCTCAAATGAAAGGAGATGAAAAGATAGTTAATTATCTAGCAAAAATTAAGAACATTAAGGCTCAGTTAGATGGTTGTGATTATCAATTATTTTAAGATAAATTATTATATTTTATCATTCAAATTAATATTCATGAGAAATTTAGAAATTATATCTCTATTTTGAATTCTAAATATCAAAATGAGTTTGATTTACCTAATTTAGATACCTTTTCTTCTCTACTCATTCAAGAAGAAAGAGTGATGGATAACTTTGACTCAAAAGAGAATGCCTCTCAGGAATTGTTCTCCCAAAATTAGAAAGTTGTTAAAAATCAGAATACTAGCAATGCTAAATCAAACTTTAAATCTAAATTTAATCCTAAAAATAATAGGAATAAACAAAATTTAAGGTTAAGTTTGATGGAACTTGTACTAAATATAGAAAATTTGGTCATAAAACAAGCTGATTGTTATTCTAAAACTAATAAGGTTCATAATCATGCTAAAAATAAGAACTTCAACAATAAAAAAAGAAGAATAGAAATCAGAATCAATCTAAAAACCAAGTTATTAAGGTTGAGAAAAATATTGCTCCTTTAGCCTCTAATGACAAAGAATGGATTTTAGATAATGGTGCATCTAGGCACATGACATACATTCATGAATCTCTCTATGATGTTGTTGAATGTCATGAGAATATATATCTAGGAGATAATTTTGTTATTTGGTTTGAATGTTGTGGTAATGTTAAGTTAGAAAATGGAACCATTAATAATGTTTTATTTGTTCCTAACTTAAAGAAAAACCTTTTATCTTGTTCTCAATTATCTAGAGAAAACTGAAAAGTTGTGTTCTTAAAAGATAAATGGTATGTAAAGAATGAGCTTGGTAAGATTATTGCTACTAGTTTTCAGAAGAATGGATTGTATATTTTTCAAGGATTTGTTGTTGAATCTTGTATTTATTCTTCTTCTTGTAATGATGTTCAATTATGGAATGAAAGGCTTGGTCATGTGAACTTTAAAATTCTATTTGAAATGTCCCGCCTTAACCTTTTTGTAGGTCTTCCTAAGTTGAAATCTGACCATGGATCTTGTAAAATTTACTTGTGTGGTAAGAAACATGTAGAACCATTTCAAAAACATCATGAGTCTAATTCCTCTAACTTGCTTGAGTTCATCCGTAGTGATGTAAAAGGTCCTTTTGTAAATTACTTCTCTTGGTGGATCCTTGTATGGTGTTAATTTTATTGATAAATTTTCTATAATGACTTGTTGTTATTTCATTAAGAAAAAGGTATAATGTTCTATCTAAGTTTCAATAGTTTAAAGCCTTGGTTGAAAATATGGCTAATCTAAAAATAAAGAGAATCATAATTGATAATGGAGGTGAATATGTTAATAAAAAATTTGATGAGTTTTGTGTGTCTTGTGGAATACAAAGAGAGTTAATAATTATATATTACCCACAAAAATGTCATACTGAAAGAAAGGAATAACAAGACAATCACATAAATGGCTAGGAGCATACTTCATGCATCCAAAGTGCCTAAGTTCTATGGGTTGAAGCCATGAACACTTGTTGTTCATATTCTAAATATAATTCCTACTAAAGATTTACATCAAACTACACCTCATGAAGTTTGGACCAAAAAAAAACTTGATATCTCTCATTTAAATATATTTGGTAGTCTTGTTTCCCTTCTTATTCCTAAAGTTAAAAGACAAAAACTTGATCCTACCTCTTATTCTTGCATATTTTTTGGATATGGTATTCACACAAAATGATTAAGAGTGTATGATCTATTCAAACATGTGATTGTAGAAAATAAGAATGTGCATGTTCTAGAGAAACCATTTTGTGAAACCTCCTCTCTTCCCTCCTCTGCGTTTCTTGAGTCTGAATCTCTTCAATTTGATAATCCTTCTTCAAAAAAATATGGAAATTGATTTCCAAGAGGATGATCACCCTTCTTATGATATGATGGATGTTGATATTGAGGGGGATCCTTCTCAATCTGTGTCTCAATATAGGATTCCTAAATGGGCTCAAAATTTGGTTTCTAATTATTATCCTAGTAATTTGAGAAAGATGTCCTGCAATCAACATGCTTATCATGCATTGTCAAATATGTATGAGATTGAATCTCAATATTTTGAAGAATCCAGCCTAGACAAAAGATGGATTAATTCTATGAAATTTGAATATAATGTTATTATAAAGAAGAGACTTTGGAAGTAGTTCATATTCCATAAAAAATAAGCATTGTAGGATCTAGATGGTTATACAAAATTAGATACAACTCTATTGGTAAGATTGAAAAATTCAAGGCTTGATTAGCTGCTTTAGAGGGTTTTCTTAGAAAAATGGTTTAGATTATGTTGAAACCTTTTCTCCTGTTACCAAAATTAACATTGTTATATTTCTTCTTGTTCTATCTTCTCAACATGGATGGGAGATTCACCAAATGAATGTGAAAAATGCTTTTTTAAATGGTGATTTTAAAGAAGAATTTAACATGCATTAAGCTAAAGGGTTTGAAGAACCTAGTAAGGAATTGTATGTGTGTAATCTTAAAGCTTAGTATGCTAAAATAAATAGATTCTTTCAAGAACTCGTACTATTGATAATGATTTGTTTGTAAATTTTGAAAGCAATAATAATATTATTATTGTCATGTATGTTAATGATATCTTGATTACTAGTAGTGATAAAAATCTAATTCTTAGAATCAAAGGAAGTTAATTTTTTTTTTGAAATGATTGATTTAGAACTCATAAATCTATTTTTTCATCTCAAGCACAATATGCTTCTAACCTTTGTAAAAGATTTAATATGATTGATTGTAAGCCCAATTCTATTCCTATGGAAGTTAGAATCAAATTAGATCCAAAAATTGTGTGTGATAAATTTAATCCTACATTATATAGACATCTTATTGGTAGTTATATTTATTTCACTACCACTAGGCCTGATATATCTTATGCAGTTGGAATTATTTCTAGATTTAGGCAAGATCCTTATGAGGACCATTGGAAAATGGAAAAAGGATTCTAAGGTATATCAAAGGTATAATTAATTATGGTTTATATTATTATTATTGTGATGATGAAAATTTATTTGGTTATTGTGATTCTAACCATGGTGCAGATATTATGGATAGAAATCTACTTTTGGATATGTTTTCAAGTTGGGTGCAAGTGTAATCACTTGGAGTAGAAAGAAGAAGCCACAACTATCTATCTTTTCTACTGAAAAATATTATAAAATTTCTATGGAAGAAGCAAAGGAATCTATGTGGTTAAAAAGACTATTGGATAACTTCATATGGGCGTCAAAGGAAGCACACTTTTTCTATGTGACAACCAAAGTTGCATTTCTCTTACAAAAATCTAGTTCAACATCAAAGAACTAAACATATTGAGATTCATATGCATTTCATTTAGGAGAAAGTTCTAAATGGTGACATAAACCTCAAGTTTTGTTCTACTGAAGATCAAGTTGTAGACATTTTTACAAAGCCATTGTGTGCTACAAAGTTCTGTAAATTTTGTTCTATGTTGGGCATTTCAAATTTTGGTTCAAATGATCATGTGAATGAATTTGATCTTCACCTCTAAATCAGATGAGCTATGGCCTTTCAGAGTTTCCCTTGAGGGGAAATAAGAAGGAATAAGTAGGCAATGAATAATGACACCTCTTAACAACCTTCTTTGCAATGCCACCTCTTATCATCCTGATTGTGCAAATTATAAACTCCCTATACTATTTCCATTTTGTTTAAGTAAAATTTCACTATGTGAGTTTACTTGTAATACCTAGTGAAGTAGTAGATATGATAGTTTTTTTAACTCCATAATCTTATGTAAGAATTCATAAGTAATCACTTTATCTTGAGAATTTCTATTATTCCTGTTTCACCGATTCTTAGTAGATTAATGAAATAGATAAGGGTAGAAGGCCAAGGAGGAATACCTGTTGTAATATCGGTTGAAGGTTGAATGTGTGCGTAGATGACTTCTAGATTAGAATGGATGTGAGAGCTCCTTTTGGCTAGGAGGAACTACCTATAGATACAAAACAATACCACCAAATAGAGTTAAACAAAACAATGAGTGGACTGCCTAGTGGAAGCTAGATTCGGGAAGCGTGATACTTCCTGAACAAGATGTCAATCCACTTTTATATAACAATATTAATGCTAGTTAAATCATACATGAAGTAAAGATCCTATTGGAATTGAAACGATTTAGGTATCTCGTACAAAATAATAAGAAAGGTCATGCAAAAGGTTGTTTAAGGTCAAAACGGGAGGGTTGATTAGGCTGGTGTTGAGTTGTAGGTCTAGTACAAGCTCTGGGTAAGGTATGGTAAGGATTAGAAATGGTTCTGGGCTATTAGGAAGTGGGTATTAGCTTGTTGGTCTGAGCTATATTGAAAAACACAATAACCGGTGTCGGCTAACTTACTAATGCCGGCCGACCGACCGATGCCGGTTAGGAAGAGTGACCGATGGTGGTTGGCCAACCGACATCGATAGGGGAAATTAGCAAAAATTTATTTGAATTGGTTTTCAGCCTTAATTACAAGAGTTAAACAAACTACTTAGCACCATCATGATAAGAATTAAACAAGGGTTAGATGTTAAACATTCATCAATAAAAATTTGAAACTAACAATGTTAAAACATCTAAAATCCTCTATTCTCTAACAACAAATAAATGAAATGAACCTAGGTAGGCTCCATGGCTATCAAAAATGGTTGTTCTTTGGTGTTCCAAGAACCTAGGAATGAGGGCTTGTCAAAGTTGGGCTACAAGACCCTTTTGACACCTCCCATATGACCTAAGCACTTAGGAAAGAGGCTTAACTCTTCAAGATGATGAACTCTCAAGAAAACAAAAGGCAAGCTCTTAGTCTATTTTGCTATATGCTTTGCATTTGCTTTCTCAAAGAGTTTAGGTGTAGGTATAAAGGTAGAAGGAGGGCTCCTTATATAGCCCAATGGATAAAGGAAACACTTCATCCCTTTGCATGTGGGATAAAGGTAAAACATGATTAGGAATGGATAAGGTTGCTTTATAAAAGGTAACCTTACTTTAGAAGGGTTTAATTTATGCTTAGCAAGTCATGGGAGTTGGGGGTGTTTTAATTAATCAAAGGTGATTAACTAATAGGTAGATGTAAGCTTATAGAAGCTAATTAGAGGAATATTAGTACGATTTAGGCTATTAGAAGGGGATTAAATCAATTAAATATTGATTTATTGGTTAAATGGAAGGAAAGCTAATTAATTAATAATAATTAATTAGTCTAGGTAGAAGGGGTGATTTATTAACGAAGGTCGTTAATTAGGGTATTTGTTGGATAGGTGACTTAATTAATTAGCTTAGTGTAATTAATTAATGATGATATGAGGGAAAATGAGCGTTATTGACAATATGTCATCAATTTTCTAGAAGATAGATAATTAGCGCAATTTAAGTATTTAAATTGCTTGGGCGTAATTATGGGTGTCTACATTTGCCCCTCTTTGGGGTGGCGTAAGTGATGCCACTTCAAAGATAGTAGATGGAAGAAATTTTGAAGGGATAAAAGAAAAATTAGTAGGAAGGAGAGATGCCCCCTCGAGTGTCGATAGGGTGATGAAGGAAGACGATCGATGATCGAAAAAGGTAAGAGATAGATAGAAGAATGGGAAGGGGCAGGATGCCCTAGTAAGATGGAAGATTAGGGGTGAGAGAAAAGTGATGTAGAAGAAATATGGAGGAGGGGAGAGAAGAGCTTAGCCTCTAGCCATTGTGTATTGGAACAATTTTGATGTCATCATATTTCCATAAGAGCTACGTCATCGGTCCTTATGAAAAATATAAGCATATGAAAAAGTAGAATGACATGAAAAGCCATACTACGAACAATTGTCCATTGTTGAAAATACCAACTCCATGCAACATACAAAATGCAATGCAATATACGAGAAAGTGAAAGATGCCTAACTCCATGCAACATACAAAATGCAATGCAATATGAGAAAGTAAACAAGCTAAACTAACAGAGAAACATAATATAATGTTTTTATTATCGAGCTTCAGTTACGACCTGTGTAAATTAACGACAAGGGTTGATGATGGTGCCCCAAGCAAGGATACATGCGAGGGGAATAACGGAGGACACTTGGGTCTGATGGAAAAGCAATGTGCACTATGAAACAATACCAGGCAACTCGTTGTGCCCTAGAGTATAGAATGAAGTAAGCAAGCCTAGCTTTTGTTGATGGAGGTAGATCAAGATGATCCACAAGTCACACACATGAACAAGTGAGAACCAAAGAGTGATGTTTTGTAGGATGATTTTCAATTTTTAGAAGTTTTTGAAACATATTTGAATGTTTTTGATGATTTTTCTAACATATTTGAATGTTTTGGTTGATTTTGAAAGTTTTATGAAACTATGTATAGGAAGACAAGGAAGTGTGGATGCCCCTAGCGATAGATGGGATGTACAAGGGCATAAGGCCACGTGCGTACCAGAAAGGTGAAGATGTAAAAATGCCCCAATGATTAGGTGGGAGTATTCAAAGGTAAACTCTTCACAGGTAGAAGCGGGACCCAAGGCCATTATGGATAGGTTCAACATGATGATGAACATAAACCAATGAAATGTTGGGAAGAAGCAAGGATGCCCCCAGCGTAAGTTGGCCTAAAAGCACATGATAGAAAGGAAGGAGAAGATTGTTTTTGTGAAAGGTGACAAACATGTCTACAAACATGGAAAACAAGTAATCTTATACACATGGATGTTCTGAATGAAGTAGAAGAATGATGTGAATGATATGAATGTAGCTTAGAAGCCTCATGATGAAGAAGTGATTAACCAAAGGAAAAAATCGTAAGACGAGATATGGACTAGAGTAAGAGTCTGAACAAGATCCAAAATGAGACACTTGGTAACATACTAATCCTACCTACTCATAGAGATCTAGTGTGTGCACGTGGAGTTTATTACCTCTTGAAGTGAAGATTTAATAGACAACAAGTGAAGAGACCCTAGCCAATGTGTAGGAATGATTTATTGTGAAAGGTGATTTTGTGAATGGATGGTGAAAGGATAGCCGTACATTGCTCTCTGCTACCACCAGGCATCCATAGCCCCGATGGAGATGTATTTGATTCTAATCACAACATTGCTCTCTCTGCTAGTCAGGCATCCATAGCCCCGATAGAGATTATTGGAAATACCCCAAGAGAGAGTAATATATCAATTTTCTTTTGCTTTGTAGCTTTTAGCTTTTGATTTTTGATTGATTTTGATTCTTTTACTTTTGAAAACTTATTTCAGCTCTCTTGTTTGACAAGGGGTTAAGAACCACTGATGGCTTGATGGAAGGAGGTGGAAGTGCTTACGATGATGACATTGGCTAGTGTCAACAAATATGTCCAAAAGTTCTTCGCAACAAGTTTATTAGATGTTGAATGTGATAGGATCTCTAAGAGGTCAGTCGTTCTTTAATTTACCAAGGTGATAAAAGACCAGGGTCAAACGGATACCATAGAGATAAATGTCACAAAATGTGTGTGAATAAGCTAACCAAAATATCACCGAAGGGATGAAAATGGTAGGAAGACTTGTAGAAGAATAACAAGGAAGGGAAGAAAGAAATATCCATGTGTACGCAACACCTGATTGCAATGTTTGATCTTTGTACCTTTGATTTTTGTTGTGTTTTCTCAATTTTTTTTTGTATTTTTGAATTGTTTTTTTTTATTTTTAGATTTTTGACAGTTTTAAGAGGTTGGGACTAACAAAGTCACTATGTGTGGTAAGATCCAACAACAACAATTTTTGTGACTTCCTTGATAAGGGAGACTAGGTGTTTGTTTATCAAGAGTCATGTTTTCCCGATCTCAATGATCGTGGTGAGTTCACACTCAACAAAGGACTGTGATTTATCCTAAAACATGGATTTTGTATGTGGGAGCTTGAGTTCCCTATCCAGAGGTTTATGCACTTTGTGCCATACTTGATGGTTACGTTGATGTGCATTCTTGAATCATGCTTGATTTACAACTTTGAGATTGTTCAAGTTGTTGGGGGATTTTGAGCTCTTGGAAGTTTTGACCTGAGCTTGATAATGAACCTATTTGGGTTTCTTATAAGTTGACTTGTGACTTTTCTGACCTCGAGAAGGAGAAGAAAGTGAACGTTTATGATTGATGATAGGAATGAGAGAAATGATGGTGGGATTGCCCGGTCATTGGTAGAAGGATGATGTGATTGATGAAAAGGATATGGTCCAAGGATTAAAGAAGATGGGCTACTGGGAGGTGAGCCATAGATAGAAGATGAAGGGCTACTAGGATGTGGCCCAAGAATAGAAGAAGAAGGGCTACTAGGATGTGACCCATAGATAGAAGATGAAGGGATACTAGGATGTGGCCCAAGAATAGAAGAAGAAGGGCTACTAGGACGTGACCCATAGATGTAAGATGATGGACTACTAGGATGTGGCCCAAGAATAGAAGATGATGGACTACCCGGGGGTGATCCATACATAGAAGATAAGGGGCTAGTTGGACGTGCCCCAAGAATAGAAGATAGTGGACTACTCAAAAATGTCCCACAAATAGCAGAGGGAGGGCTACTAGAAGGTGACCCACACCTAGATGAAGATGAAGGGCTACTTGGCATTGACCCCATAAGAGATTGTGATTGAGGAATTATGATAGACAAAGAGTTATTGGGTGATGAGAAGATAGGCCATGGATCAATGCAAGACCAAGGAGTTTCATCACATAATGAAGAATGTGAAGATGGAAGAATAAGAGGAGGGTCAAGTTGCATGATCTGAGGCTCTTCCTCATTTCTTGATAAAAGGAATCAACCTTTTCCTCACAATATGCAGACGCATCAAAGTCTAAAGAGAATCCTTTCTCATAATCTGCTAAAGGAATATCTTCATATGCCCCTATAAATGCCCTGATTGTTTCTTCATTCTGAAAGAGATCAATCGGTATGAGTTGTTGATCAACCACTAGGGGTTGATTGGAAGAAAGAGATCCAATTGGTGTGGAAGACTTAGAAGATGTTTGATGATGATTGATAGAAGAAAATGATGTGGGGGATGAAGAAGATGTGTAGCTAGATGTCTTAGGAGTAGAAGAAGGTGGTGTGGACCTACCTATACAATGGTATGTCGTATGTAAAATAGTAGGATTAAGTCCAAAGTCTATAGATTGTGATGCATGGGTCGATTCAGATGTTTTTCTCGAAGGACTTTGAGTCACATGAATCTTCAAAGGAGGAAGACTTATTGGGGGTGATTGATGAAGAAGGTCTCTATGAAGAACGGGAGGACCGTGATTCAAGAATCACATCAGATGAATAATAACAAGGGTTCTGCAAAGAAAGAGAGGACCATGATTCAAGAATTGTATTAGATGTTTGATTGGAGGGATTTGGAGTCACACGTATCTTCAAAGGAAGAAGACGTCATCGAGGCGACTGATAAAAGGGGTCCTGCGAAGAAAGGGAGGACCATGACGTAGGAGTCATATTAAATGTATGATGAAGAGGTTCCTGTGAAGATAGGGAGGACCATGACATAGGAGTCACATTAGATGACTTAGGAGTCAAATTAGATGAATGAATAGTAGTTTGGATCGAATAGTAGTTTGGATCTGAATCATCAGAAGAGTCAGAGGAAATATTTGGATTGGAATCCTCAGAAGAAGAGGAAATGTTTGGATTAGAATTAGAAGAAGAGTGGGGGGAACTCGAATAATAATTTGGATCAGAAGCATTCAAATCATACCACCGACTATGAGATGAAGGTGGGGAATGAGTTACCCGTATGGGCTCTCTAGCACGAAGAACCAAACGAGGTTTAGTTGTAATGGGAATCTTTTGATTTGAATTGCTAAACCTAGGTTCCATATTTTTGTAAGTATGGGGAACCATGATAGTCAGTCATTTTTGGCGCTATTTTAAGCACAAATGTCTAGATCTAGATAGTGTGATGGAACTCCTTCAAAGGGAAGGAAGTGACATGTCGATTTGGGTAGCATAAGGACAACTAGACTAGACATTGTGTAAGTATGGAGATGCGTGTGTGATTTTCGAAGAAGGTCTAAGGAAAATAGACATCGTGATGATGCAATCTTGATGAGATCGAGAGGGATTGTCCTAGAAAATAAGTTTTTGAATGAATAATCACAAGGAACAATCATGCAAGTGTGAAACACAAAGCCAATCAACAAGGAAATACACCATATGAAAATGCGATGCAAAGATGATCAACACAACGTCAATATTTACGTCAAGCTCGAAATGAACAAGGCGTAAATATTAACAAAGGGTAGATGTGAATCCCAATCAAAGGATACCATGACAAGTTTAACAACCAACAAGGCCTAAATGTTAAAGGGTGAGGTTTACAAATGTAAGCTACGTAACCACACCAATTGGACACGTCTATCAAGCTTCGTGGAGAAGTGAGATATTAGTGTCAAAGTGGTATCGAAATGATGCAAACAAAGTAAGTGACACCCTTCAAGATTTGGGACAATGTTTGAAATCAAACTAAGTCAAAGTATACTAAGGATGTGTTAAAACATGGGCAGCGTAATGCCACAATATAGACACTTAGATCATGTTTACGAGAAACGTGACATAAGTATCTTAATTATGTCAAGACAATGCAAACGAGGTAACATGTCAAAGGGAGATAAAATGATGAATCATTCCTAACTATGATGATGATCCTGATGTGGGTATCAAGATCACAAAGGCTACCAATGATATAAATACGTCTCCACACACTTTAGATGTTTAACTAACCCAGCCACAAACATGGATGGGCGTAAATGGACAAAAAAGTGGTAGAAACAATCGATTGGTAACACAAAGGTAGTCACCCTTCTTTTGATCAACAAAGTGTCAAAAGAATGTGAAGGAAGTAGATCAAAATGGGGATGAAAAATGTTGGCTTCACTTTGGATAGAGTTTCACCTTACCTTAGGGTAAGTGAAAAACTAAGTGAAAGTAATGTGTCACACATTTCGTGATGCAAAGATGGCTCACAACTCAACACTGTTTTGAAATGGTCAAAGTGGGCTCCTGGCCAAAGAATATCTTCCTAGGTGGTTCTCTCGTCCTAGGTGTTACAAAATTATCCATGAGCGGGATGATTTACCCAAATAGTCCCGACTATCTTGGGAGTATCTCAACTTTCCCCCTTCAAGCACAGTGGGCAGTAAATGCATCCATCGTGTACTTAAAAGGGTCGCGTAGGGACAACTTGTAATGCTATCTCACAAAGGAATCACTAGTCAGATAGGTAGTGCGGAGCACTTCCCATTTCATCCACAAGGTTCCCTCTTGCGTGGACTACTTTGGGGTTCCTGGAACCACCCCCATTGTTGTAGCTTAAGGCGTTATGCCAAAGGGGTTATGTTCCAGTTGAGCGGAGAGGGATGTACCCTTTTTCCAAAACCTACAATATAGTGTTTTGAATATGTTGTTCTTTTTATCTTGTTTAATTAGGTGTGGTTTTCTTGAACACCTTTTGGAAACTTGTATAACAATTGTATTAGTAGTTTTGACTTCGTTTTGATTCCTCCTTTCTTTGAAAAGCATTTTTAGGTCCTGCACTCAAGCGTTAGTAGTTCTCAAGAAAATCACATTATTTAAAAGAGGATTAAGAGTTGCTTTTGATTCTCAAGATCATCAAGGATGCAAGAGAAGAGCATACACAACAAATAATCCAACTAAAAAGTAAAGAAAAGCTTTGCAATCAATGAACCATACAAAAATCTTGATAAATGTTCTTTCCCTTAAACCAAAAGTAAAAGATGAAGTTTCCAATTTACCAAATGTTATAAAATGAAGACTAAAGTTGCTTTTGATTCTCAAGATCACCCTAAGGTGCAAGAGAAGAGCATACACAAACTTTATCCCAACTATATAGAAATGGAAAACTTCAAATCAAAGGACCATTGAAAAATGCTTTGTAAAAGGTTCATTCCCTTAAGCAAAATGAATAATCAAATTTCAAGTTTAATCCCAATGTTAAAAAGATAGAGATCAAAGTTGTTTTTGATTCTCAAGATCACCAAAAGGTGCAAGAGAAGAGCATACACATGCTTTGGTCTAAATCGAGTAAGCATGGAAATACAACATTCATCAAAACATTAGACATGTTAGAAAATGACCAGTTTTAAACTAACAGAAAAACTACTATAATTTTGTAAGTATAAATCCCAAATTTATGTTTTCATTGCATAGTTAACTTCAATACCTTTCCAACGTAAAAAAAAAAAATGGAGTCATTTTGAGTTTGGGAGCAAAAGTTATGGCCTTCGGAAGATGGGTTACGCATATGCTCTTATGCTCACGGGTATGCACTTGACATGCACTCAAAAAATGTCAAAAAAATGTCCCTTAATCTGTAAAATGGTCAAATTTTTCCAACCAAGATTCAATTTTGACAACAACCCATCACATTAATATATGAATAGAAGACTCAACGCTATCAAACATTAACATACATGCTCAAGAATTTAAAATTTTCAAGAAATTGACAAAACTAGCATGTAGAATGATGAAAAAGTAAGCTCTAAAAATGAAAACATGATGAAATCTTGAAATTTTCTCACCAAGATTTAATTTTGACAGCAACCCACCACATTAATATGTAAATAGAAGACTCAACACTATCAAACACTAACCTACATGCTCAAGAATTTAAAATTTTCAAGAAATTGACAAAACTAGCATGTAGAATGTTGAAAAAGTAAGCTCTAAAAATGAAAACATGGAGAAATCTTGAAATTTTCCATCAATTCCAATTTTGACAGCACTTCACCTCCTTTATACCTACAAGGAAGACTCAACACATGCAAACTCAACAAAACAAGTTAAGAAAAATAAGTTAGATCAACATGTGTAAAAGAGGGTTAGTAACCAAAAATGAAACTTAACTACAAAAACTTGAAATTAAGTGCAAAGGACAATGGAGTAAGTCCCACAGGTGTGCCAAATGTGTGCATGTGTTGTTTTTAAACTAATGCTAATATGAAGTAAAATACTAACACCTAAATAGCCTTAATTAGCAAGAGTTAAACAAACTACTTAGCACCATCATGATAAGAATTAAACAAGGGTTAGATGCTAAACATTCATCAATAAAACTTTGAAACTAACAATGTTAAAACATCTAAAATCCTCTATTCTCTAACAACAAATAAATGAAATGGACCTAGGTAGGCTCCATGGCTATCAAAAATGGTTGTTTTATTGGTGTTCCAAGAACCTAGGAATGAGGGCTTGTCAAAGTTGGGCTACAAGACCCTTTTGACACCTCCCATATGACCTAAGCACTTAGGAAAGAGGTTTAACTCTTCAAGATGATGAACTCTCAAGAAAAAAAAAGGAAAGCTCTTAGTCTATTTTGCTATATGCTTTGCATTTTCTTTCTCAAGAAGTTTAGGTGTAGGTATAAAGGTAGAAGGAGGGCTCCTTATATAGCCCAATGGATAAAGGAAACACTTCATCCCTTTGCATGTGGGATAAAGGTAAAACATGATTAGGAATGGATAAGGTTGCTTTATAAAAGGTAACCTTACTTTAGAAGGGTTTAATTTATGCTTAGCAAGTCATGGGAGTTGGGGGTGTTTTAATTAATCAAAGGTGATTAACTAATAGGTAGATGTAAGCTTATAGAAGCTAATTAGAGGAATATTAGTACGATTTAGGCTATTAGAAGGGGATTAAATCAATTAAATATTGATTTATTGGTTAAATGGAAGGGAAAGCTAATTAATTAATAATAATTAATTAGTCTAGGTAGAAGGGGTGATTTATTAACGGAAGGTCATTAATTAGGGTATTTGTTGGATATATGACTTAATTAATTAGCTTAGTGTAATTAATTAATGATGATATGAGGGAAAATGAGCGTTATTGACAATATGTCGTCAATTTTCTAGAAGATAGATAATTAGTCATAGCTAATGAATTAAATTTAAAATATAAACATGAACAGTCGAATTAAGAGTGACCCAAATTGGTCACCCGCCTTGTATAAAACAAGGTGATCTCATTAAATATCAACAAGGGAAATGAAATAGCAATATACGAGCAAGATAAGTGAAGATACATGATGTGAATGAAGAGAAGAATGATCTCAACTCATGAGAAAATGTATTAGACAATTTATAATTCCTCCTTGAAGGTGTAACTACTAGAAATAGTGGGAGTGGTGGGTGAAAAATATATTATCAATAAATATAAGTGATTTTTAGTGGGTTTTTAACTCTCATGGTTTTCCCACTTATATATTGTGTTCTTGTGTTGTGTTGTGTTCATTTAATTTCCTGTTTATG
The DNA here is from genome assembly GCA_018340775.1 of Taxus wallichiana var. yunnanensis. Classification (NCBI taxonomy): domain Eukaryota; kingdom Viridiplantae; phylum Streptophyta; class Pinopsida; order Cupressales; family Taxaceae; genus Taxus; species Taxus wallichiana. Next base: position 728,382,989 of record CM031234.1, on the reverse strand, counting down.
CATGCAATCTAATATCTAATTCATATTATGATATAATTCATATTAACTTGTTGTTCAATCATAAACTATAATTCTTGGCTTGTTTATTTTGGTGGATATATAAATATGTAGTATTATTTATCCCCACATTTCGACAATATGTAGATTGGATAGTTTCCCCACTTGGAGGGGAAACTTAAAATATCTAATAAGTTCATTAATATCATGAGACAAAGGCAAGAAGTGTTTCTAATTGTATCCCAAATATTTAAGCAATTTCATAGTATATAGATTGTCAAAAGATACATTATCAATGTGAAAAATGTGGATATGTTGTTTAATAATGTAAGATCAAATATAAATTGCATGGATATCTAAAACATCATCCACAATTTATTTTTTCATATAATGTGATAATAGCTTGGGGAGACAAACTAGTAGTGATATTTTCAATAACATCATCCAATGGATGTCTATAAGAAGTTGGAGTAGGGTGCACATTGTACGGAACCTAAGAATTACCTTTAGGCTATGCAAAAATATTTTAAGATTTTAATTTTCATGGAAAGGTGGTTGTGATTCCTCTTGATTGGTTTTAAATTTGATATTTTTATTATCGAGGAAATCCTAAATGACATTTTTGAGGTTGAAGTAATTTTTTTAGAATGACCAATACAATGGTGATAGTCATAATACACATTAACATCAAATGATTTATATTGAGGATATGCTCACATCAACCTTCATATGTGGATGGAGAAATATAAGGTTAAACTTAAGTAATCATTTATGTATCACTTGTGACAACATGGGTAAATGTGTGAATGACCTCTTATGAGGATCTTATAGCTGAATATCATATGGGTGGAGATATAACATTGATCGCTATCTTTTCTTCAATATTGGTGTCATTAGATTTAGTTTAAGTACTAGTCTATATTTAAACTTAGTAGTGAGTGTAGACTGTACATTGGGAACATATTATAATTTGTCCATTCTTTATAAGCTTGACCTCTCGGTCCTTGAGGGTATGACATAATTCATAGAAAGATCAGAGTTTGAAAACATGATAAATTATTGTCAATAAATAAATAAACTTTTTGTGAATAAATATTTGAATATAGTTATCCAAAAGGGATTTATTCATTTGAGTAAGCATTATCTTATATTGTAGAACATAGGCACTAAGCTGTATCATTATAATAGTGCTAACAATTTTACATTTGAATCTATGAAACTTTCTAATTAATATTGATGGAGAAGTGTAGATTGATTTTCCAATGAATTTAAGCCTTTAACATATTTAATAAGAAGGTCATAAAACCAATGCAAGGCATAGTATTTGAGGCCTCACAAAAATATGTTTGTAAGGACCTTATCATTATAGGCATAATCAAGGCATGTTACGGAAAGGAATTGATATTTTTTCTAGATATCCTTTACCTTTTTAATTGGAATATTAGGAGGAAAAAACACACGGGTAAAGGATATGAAGCCACACCGAGTGTTAATAGATTATGAAGTAAAGTATATACATCCATAACATGAAAATTCCTAGACACACCCTACTCTAACTACAACACTGTGGCCTATAGATTGTGAATAGTTTGGATGAGGGAATGTGTAGCATATGAGGTATGTGATGGTCTATACATGTGCACCACCGATGATGTAAAGGTAGTAGATGTAGATGTAATAGATGTAGAAAATTGTTGATTGACAAGAGGTTTCCCCATACCAAGGGTAGATGTAGGCATAACATATGTAATATTAGGAGCTTGAAAATTAAATTTGACGTGAGAGTTACATGTGATGGATTTAGATGTATTCTTGAACTTATCTCTAACTATGTGTATTAAAGAGTCAACTTGATCTAGACTATCATTAATAAATTCTTAAAAATTACATTTATTGTCTTCATCATATATATCGTAATTATGAGTGTAGTAGATATTATCTTGATTAAATAATCCTTGAAAGGGATCGGTGGTGATGGACATGACGAATGTGTTAAGAGGGGTTCCTAGAAAAATGAGTATTAATCATTTGATAACTACATCCGTAGGGAATAATAGAGTGTCTACAATAATTAAATATTGGAACTTGATAAAAACATATAAGGCTCATCGATGATTGGGATCTTGTATGTATGTCCCTCATGGATAAATTTAACGCATCTATGTAATGTAAAAGGTAAAACTATCATATCATGGATCCATGGTATACTCAATAAAAGGTTGTAACATAAAGGGAATTTAAGATGTGAAATGTAGTAGGTATTGTTATAGGTCCAAATAATATGTCAAAGGTGATAGTGCCTATAGTGCACAAAGGGGTATTGTCAAACCTCTAGATAATACAAGTTAATAGTTGGACATACTTCATAAGGATACCTATTTTTCAGAGAAATGAGTGAGGACATATATTCAATGTAGAACCATTGGTGTCCATTTTGATCCTCTGTTATTTTCCCATCTTTCCCCTTTGTTCTACGTGCTAAAAAAATGTTTTTCTTTGAGTTTGGTGGTCTGTAAGTTTCCCCATCTAGATTGAATGCTTTAAATGGCTCATAAACCTATTATTTTGCCCCAACTTGAAAGAAAAATACATGCAGGCTCTGTTTTATGCCCTAAATTTCCAAATCCATGGGCCTCTGTCATTTTTTCCATTTTTCCTGGCCTGTGGAGCTCGAATTTTCTTGTTTTGTACTTATGTGCCCAAAAATCCTTCCCCATGGTCAAAAATTGCTTGAAACCACTTCCCATATGTTTTTGACCAAAAATCCTTTACCCATGAGAAAAAAATGAATTGGGCGTCCTTAGCAAATTATGTGTTTTTTTTGATGGTCATACGGTGTCATTTGACCGTCAAAATTAAGCTCAAATGATGTATCCTACATGGCGCATCTGGTTGGACAAGGATCGGTGGGGTTTCTTTGAAAAACTTTGTGATTTTTTGGCTTTGGGAAAATTTCAACATTACCCCCGCAACTCTGCAGAAGGACACGTGTCGTGTTCTTATGCCAAGGTGGAATGGAAGGTGGGCGGGGAACTTAGGAAATTTTTTCCTTTTTATGAAAAGGGAAAAAGGTGTGGAAAGGCCCACGGGTCTACAATGGAGCAAGGGGTGGACAAGTGGCATCGTGGTGGGCGTAGGAGGAAGTGCGGGCACGTGGGAAGAAAAGGGGAAATTTCCCTTTTGGTCAAAAAGACTTAGAGCAAAGAATTAAGCCGTGGGTCCAAATGAAACCACAGGGGAGACATGTGGTGAAGGAAGAGTGGGTCGGCAGAGGAAAAAGGGAATTTTTTCCCTTTTGCAAAAAATAATTAGAATGGAAGATTTGAGGCGTGGCTCCATGATAAATCAAAACAGGACACGTGGTGAGGACGAGATCGGAGGCGTGGACCCGTGGGGAGAAATAAGAAAAATTTCCCTTGGCGAAAAAAGGTGTTAAAACATGAAATAAGCCCGTGGAATTTTAGTGATAGAGAGGATGACACATGTTAAGGACAGAGGTGGAGGTGTGCGGGCCCATGGGAAAAAAGTGATTTTTTTCCAAATTCCAAAAAGGGTCAAAATGTGTAGAATTGAGCCACGATCCCAATGGGACCCACCATATGCCATGTGTCATCACCAAATTTCAAAGGTGGAGGGGCAGAGATTTTTTCAATTTTTCCATTTTTCCAAAAATGTTAAAAAGTCAAAAAGTGAGCCCGAATTCATTCCCAATCATATTTTGACACGTGGAGGGCCCAGATTGAAGGAGAAAGAGCAAATCAAGGGTAACTGTACATTTTCATTTTTGGCCGCCATTTTTCTCCAGGAATCTTGGAGATGTGAATTTTACATCATTTTTCATCGAATTTTGGTGAATTTGTGTCCTTTGTGCCTGCAAAGATCAATGCAAGTGGTTTTAGGGATTAATTTGCAGATTTGAGGTGTTTTTGAAATAAATTTTTACTCAAGCCCGTGTAAAATGTGAAATATCAAATTATAAAGTTGCAGAATCAAATTTTGGAATGATAAGGATGAAATGATGAAATGAAAGGGGTTTACATGCTTGGAGAATGAAAAATGTGCCTCCACAATGGATAATGATGAAGGATTTGTAATGATTCACCATTTTAGAAACACCTGGCAACTTTTGTTGCAAATTTGTTAAATGTCCCTATCTGTGAATCATGTTGGAATTTTGTAACAAACTTGATGTTGGGCATATTATTTTCTTGGGAAAGAAGGATCAAATGTAATTAAAAGTTATATAATGCATGTTTTGAGACATGCAAAAGGTTAGAGAAACTTAGAATTTCATGGGAAAATATGGGAAGAAGCCCATTTCTCGAGAAACCACCTGAGAACCATTTCTAATTCCTTTTTGCATCAGATTTGTATCATGTTGAGTTGGTTTCAGTTGTAAAGCCATCAACAAGCTCTGAGATTGTTCTTATAACATTCCCCTACTGATAAATTTGGTCATTCTAGATTATTTTGTGTTGTCTCTTGGCAAAATTTGCATGCACTTATGTTTCAGAATGTTTTCAATTTGTGTTTCTTGCTCCTATTGTAGTCTTGTGTTTAAAATATCTCTTGATCATACATGGTCTCATTTCTTGTTGATAGTTTAGTGGCATCTGTAATCTCACATTCAGAAGAGCTTTCATCTGATAAAGAGATAAACAAATTTAAAATCACTTTACCTTCCTTGAATTTAGAGATTGTTTGTAAACCTTTGGGTGCACCTTAGGTCATGATAAAATAGAGATTTCTAGATACTTTGTTGGTTCATCTGCTTCAAGATTTTGTGGTAGGTTGTCAAAGATTGTGTGGAAGAGTGCAGATCTGGGCCTCCATTTGGTGCACATATCCTGGTTGAAGGAGTACCTTAACCCCTTTGAAGCATTCTGTTGTTTAGGTGTTACAAATTTCTTGTAAAGGTCCTCAAAGAATTTGGCAAATTCTGGTTAGTCTTGTCTAAAATATCCCACCAAAAAATTCATTCAGAATAACTAATCCTACCCCATACTACCCCTGCATTGCATTGTGTGTCAAAAAAGAACACAATCCATTTACAAAAATGCACAAAGCAAATCAAGATCATACCATGTCTCTAGCAGCCTCAGCCTTGTCTTGAAAGCATTTCCATCATTTAGTAGTGACAACTTTGTTGAGTTTGAATAATGGAAAATTGATCATGTTTTCCCAAGGCCATCTCCATACAATATGCACAGTATAAGGATATCTCCACCTCCTTCACAAAACAAAGGCTGCAATATAGGTTCTCTTACCTTGGTTGAAAGGCACAACCTAAAATAGTGAGGATTAGATCAAAATCCTTTCAAGGTGCTACCCACTTCTTCAAATCCTAAGTGCTAACAAGTCAGATAAATTACTTCCCAGCTACAAAATGACATATAAATCATTTATCTGCCTCTGAGTGTCTTGTAAAATCCATGATGCTACTCAAGTTGTGAAGGAGATTAAATGGGTACCAACACAAATGACGTACCAACTGGGACTTGTTTTGAATTCCACATTGATTTGAGATTGATTTTTGATTCATTTTCCATTCCATGTCTATTTAGCCCATTCAAGCCATTTTAGTACATTTCAGATTTAGATTTATGTGTAATTACAACTGAGTATCATTTCTGATCAGATTTATAAGATTGGAATGAAGATAGTTCATTGCATACATATTTAGATATTTAATATAATTCTTCTATGATTTATGTGCAATTACAAATCTGAGTATCATTTTCTAATCAGATTTGTAAGGATTGAGTGAAGATATAAGTTTTGCCTACAAATTTTATCAGTTTCCAGCAGTAGTTGCACTTCATTTGCATTTGTGATTGATAAATTCAAAGAAAGGAAGGTCTGATCTATAAAGTTTTGGCAAGATTTTCAAGTGCTGATAGATATTTGATAGAGTATTTTAGTGCATTTGCACAACTAGGGTGAAAATCCTTAGTGGTGACTCCATGTTGTTTTGATCTTGATAAATACCAGTGTCTTAACCTTTTGTCATTTATTTTGTGTTGCTAATCTCTACAAAACTGGAAGGAAGAAGATCTCTCTTCATTAGAGACTCTGCTAAGAAGTTGTTTTTAGATTCAAGAAACTCAGAGTTGGAAGGGAGAAGAGTTTGGAAGGTTGTTAAAGGTCAGACATAGGAAAAGATATATCCATTGGTGAGAGAGATCAGCCTTTGGTAGAGGATTATCACTCTTCTTCAAGTGATTTTGATTCAAGCAATCCTCTCATAAACTTGTTTGCCTTAGCTAGTGAAGGTCCTTCTACTGTACCGGGTAAGTTCCTTCTCCAATCGCCTCTATGTGTTTCAATTCAAATAAAACTTTCCAAGAAAATCAGCACTTAGAGAATACCAGTCTTGTGAATCACATTCTTGAGCCCCAAAGACCTTGCACTCCTCATCAGCTTGTGTCACCCCCAAGATCACCTCCACCAAACAATATGGCTCAGCCTAGACCTCCATTTGTTGTTAACACCTTTGGTCCTATAGACTTTAGAGGAATGGATGGTTACCCAAATGTTGTCCCACAAGATGTCAGAAATAGATTGCCAAAATTCCAAGGTAATAATGCAATAATTGGTGATCAACATCTCAAACTTTTTGTTAACATGATGGAAGATTTTGAGATAGAGTTTGAAGATGTGTATATTAAATTGTTCATTCATACACTAGAAGAGGATGCTAGGGATTGGTACAAGGCTCTGCCTGATAATTCAATTGATTCTTGGACTGAGATGAAGAATGCATTTAGGTTGTAATATGGTGACAAGACTGATCCTAGATTTCTCTTGTCTGAGTTTGAGAATATCAAGAAGAACCCCAATGAATCAGTCCATGACTTTAACACAAGGTTTAAAAAAACTTTGAGAAGGCTTCCTGTTAGTCTGAGGCCTTGTGATGAGTCTTGTTTAATCAAATATGCAGATGCATTTGATAAAAAGGCAGCCTATTACCTAAGAGACAAGAACCCTACCAATCTAAGACAAGCTTTCACCATGGCACTTCAAATTGAAAACAATATCAAAGCAATTGGGAAACCTCTCAAGAGAGATGGTGTAAAGTTGATAAACCCTGAAAAACCTCAAGCTAGCAAGGGTGCTGATTTAGAGGAGGTTGTGAAAACTTTGGTAGGGGCTATCAAAGAAATCTCATATAAGTTGGCAAGAGCTGAGAAAGGAATTGGGAAAACTTCACAAGGTCAGCCAAGAGCACAAAACCATGACAAGATTTTCCAATCATCCTAGAGGTGATCAAAGGGCAGATGATAGAGGAAAAGGACCCATGGGGTCTGCAAATAGACATCCTCAAGCACGTGAAGGAAGAGTGTTACCTGATCCCTAACTACTAGGGTTGCTGTTGTTGAGGAAGTTACTGATATTGATTGGTGTGATAGGTGTTTTCTACCCCATCCTCCATGTGAAGTGGACCAGCAAGATGGTGAAGCTAATAATGATGATGGTACTGATGATGATATTTGCATGGTGGGTTGTTCTTCAAGCTCACAAGGAGGAGCAACATCTACTGAAGTGATAAGTGCAAGGACAACTGCAAATTTTGGGATTGCATCAAATGGGTACAAGTCTTTCTTCCCCTCATACTCTTGAAGTTGATGTAGTGCAAGCTTTTGAAATTCCTAACAATGACTTTGAATACTTAAGAGATTTGATGATTAAGAAGTATGATGGTGGTATTCCTTCGGAGGAAGATAGACAATTGTTGATGAATGTTGTTGTAGCTCAAGAGAAAGATTATAACACTAGAAGAAAAGTTGTTAAAGGAGTTGGGCCTCAAGCCAAACCTAAAACACCCTTGCTCACAAGCATTCCAAAAGAAGCTCCTAGAGAGAAACACTTGCCAAAATCTCTATTGTCCCAAGAAAAAATTACAGTCCTCCTCATGCCCAAGCTGCCAAGAATCCCATGCCATCTAATGAATCTTCTTGTCTCCCTTCCAATGTTGTTTTTCCAAAGAGTGTTCCCTATGACATAGCCCAAGTATTGAGCCAAATCAAAGTGAGTGTTCCAATCATTGAGTTGCTTAGATCCCTGAGCATAAGAAGAGAGCATTTGAGTACTTGGGATTAAAGGAGGAGAAGACTACTCCAAGCAGAAATGTAAATGTTATTGAAACTCCTCCTCAAATCATTATTGACCTTAAAACACCACCAACAGTAGAGGATTTTGGAGAGACACCTGAGGTATATTTGGGGACATCCTTGGTTGATTCCCAATTGAATGTTGATCCATTCTTCACAACTTTGATCATAAAGGATAGGCTACTTCACAATTGTATGTTTGATTCGTGCATCATGTAATGTCATGCCTCTAGAAGTCATGAATGAGTTGGATATCAAAGTGACAACAGCCTATGGAAAGTGTACTTGCCATGGACTCAAGAGAAGTGCTAGTTGTTGGTTGTGTGAAGGGTTTGGTAGTGCAACTTGCATCTTATCCGGGAGGAATTTAAAATTGGATGTTGTGATTGTTGATTGCCCTGCCAAATGGGGTATGTTATTGTCAAGAAAGTGGGCTGCAAGTGTTGGAGGGAGTGTCCAAATGGATATGTATTTTTCCACCATTCCCATTGAAGGCAGCCTTGTCAAGCTCTATGGAGAAAAGAAAATGTTGCATCTAATTGAGGACCCAAACAATGCTTCTTATGAAGTATTATTTGCTGATGTTGATGTTGATAATTTTATTGGTTTTGCTGATGGAAAAGAACACAAATGGATCAGTCAAAGTGCCTTGAACAGGTATGTTCTCCTTGGACCTTGCTATTTGATGGAGCTTGCTCCAAATTTGGAAATGGTGCTGGTGTAATTTTGATTTCTCCTAGCTTGGAAGAATTTGTTTTTTCCTTCAAGCTTAATTTTGAATGTACTAACAACATTGTTGAGTATGAAGCCTTGTTGTTGGGTCTGAGAATTGCATGGAAGTATGGTGTCAAGGACATCATTGCAAAGGGAGATTCAGAGCTAGTTGTCAAACAAATAAGAAAAATGTATGCTACAAAAATCAGCGGATGAAGCAGTATAAGCATGCAAGTTTGGGATCTAATTGAGATGTTTGATTCCTTCAATATTGTGCACCATGATAGAAGTTTGAATGCTGTTGCTGACAAGTTGGCGTAGTGTTGGGGTCAAGATTTGAGAGATTGCACCATTTCACCTTATTGTGAGTACAATGTTGAAGTGTTAACTAGGCCAGTTGTCCCTGACAACATCAAACATTGGCAAGTGTTTAATGATGATGCTCAAGTGCAAAGGTTCTTACAAAATCAAGGTGAGTTTGTAGATCAGCATATTGATTGGGAACCAATGGTATGTATGACTGAAGGAAGAGAGACTTTGTTTGGAAAAGATATTATCCAATTGAAAACTAACACCATTCCTAGAGGTCTTGTTGCTCTTGAGTCAAATTTTAGCAATGTTGATTGCATCATCAATAGAAACATATCTGCCTCAAGGGATGTGGAAGAGCATGACTTGGGAACAAAGGAAAACCAAGAAAATTTTGGTTGGGCAAGTAGTTTAAAAAAGAAGAAAAACAATCCTACCTCCAATTGTTGAAACAATATCAAGACTGCCTTGCCTGGTCATATTCAGAGCTGAAAGCATATAGAGAAGACTTATTTCAGCATGAGATCCCTCTGAAAAAATGCCAAACCATTCAGATAGAAGAAAAGGCCAATTAATCCACTCCTCTCCATGAAAATGCAAGATGAATTGAAGAAACTGAAGGAGGGAGGGATCATTCAGCCCACAAGGTATTCATCTTGGGTTGCAAACCTTGTGCTAATCAGAAAGAAGAATGGAGATATCAGACTTTGTGTAGACTTTAGAAATCTGAATAGAGCTTCATTGAAAGACAATTATCCTTTGCCAAACATGGAGAACATGCTGTAGTTAGTGACTGGATCTGAATTGTTGTCCACCTTGGATGGTTTCTCTGGCTACAATCAGGTTGTTGTCAAGGAGTCAGAAAGATTTAAAACTACCTTTACCACTCCTTGGGGAACATATGTTTATGTGAGAATGCCTTTTGGTCTCATGAATGTTGGAGCTACCTTCCAAAGAGCAATGGATGTTGCTTTTGCTGGTTATATAAATGACTTCATTGTAGTTTATCAGGATGATGTGACTGTATTTTCAAGGAGCAGAAAAGATCACTTGCAACATTTGGAAAGAATGTTGATCAGATGTAGAGAATTTGGAATCTCTCTCAATCCAAAGAAGTGTCACTTTGGGGTGCAAAAGGCCAAGCTGCTTGGTCATATTGTTTCAAAGGCTGGTGTCATGATTGATCCGAAGAGAGTAGAAGCAATCAACAAGGTGCCAATTCCAAGAACGAAGAAGGGCATCCAATATTTCTTTGGGAAAATCAATTTCATTAGAAGGTTTGTGTCCAATTTTTTGAGTTGACTCTTCCTATCACATGCATGTTAAAGAAAGATCAAGTTATCAAATGGGAGGAGGCTGCTATTCAGATTTTGAAGGAATCAAAGAAGCACTTAAACATGCACCTGTCTTGGCAGCTCCAAATTACAAGAAGCCTTTCCAAATCTTCTCCTTTGCTTCTAAAAATACTATTGCATCTATTTTGCTCCAAAAGGATGAAGATGGGGCTGAGAGGCCTATTGCCTTCTTTAGCAAGGCTTTACAAGCTACTGAGTTAAAATATACAATCATGGAAAAACAAGCATTTGCCTTGGTGAAAGCAACAAAGGTTTTTAGGCCTTATATTTTAAGTTCAAAAGTTGTTGCTTATGTTCCCCACACCATGGTAAAAGACATCTTATCAGAGATGGAGATCTCAAGTAAAAGATGTAGATGGGTGAAAAACTGTAGGAGTATGATATGGACATCCAAACCACAAAGTTGGTAAGAGGTTTGGGTCTTGCTAAGCTCATGGCTGAGAGCAACTTGCAGACTGTGGAAGTGAATGAAGTAGAGGAAGAAAGGGCAGATGTTCTTGGGAAATTGGTAAGTTTTGAATGGTACAAGGATATAATATTTTACCTTAGACACCTATGTTGTCCTGATCATTTAAATAAAAATAGAAAAGAGCCCTCAAGTTGGCTTCTCAAAAATACATCATCATTGACTTTGGGCTGGCTTGGAAGAACCCTGAAGGTGTCCTCTTGAAGTGTGTAACTGAAGATGAAGCTCCCAAAGTAGTTGCTGATTTCCATGGGGGAGTTTTGTGGAGGACACTTTGTTGGAAGGGTTACAACACACAAGGTTTTGAGAGCTGGTTATTGGTGGCCTACTCTCTTCAAAGATGCAACCATGCTGATTAGAAAATGTGAAAGCTGCCAACATTTCTCTGGAAGAATGAAAGCTTTAGGCTCCCTTCCTTTGTAGCCTGTATCAATTGAAGCTCCTTTCAAATAGTGGGGGATGGACTTCATTGGTGAGATTTAGAACCTTCTAGTGCTAGACATAAATGGATCCTTAGTAGCCACAGATTACTTCACCAAGTGGGTAGAGGCAATCCCCACCAAGAAAGCAACACACCAAGTTGTTATGGACTTCTTGTTGAATAATATCATATGCGATTTGGTGTGCTAGTCAAGATTATGGCTGATAATGCCATGTGTTTCAGAGCTAAACCTTTGATGGAAATGTGCAAGGAGTATGGAACCAATCTGACTTATTCTTCAAACTATAACCCCAAGGAATGGACAAGCTGAGTCCAACAATAAGAACTTATTGAAGATCATTAGGAGGACCTTGGAGTTGAACAAGAGAAAATGGGGTGAACAACTAAAATTTGTAGTTTGGGCTGATAGAATCACTGCCAAGAGAGCTACTGGTAAGAGCCCATTTGAATTGGTGTATGGAACTCAAGCTCTACTACCCTTACATCTACAATTATCTTCATTTCATTTTTGTTCAACAACTTGAGGATCAAGAGGTCAGTCCATATGAAGCAAGGATTAATCAGATTATGGAGCTAGATGAAGAGAGAAGAGCATCCCACCAGAGGCATATCAGATTTAGAGAGAAGTTGAAAAGATTGTTTGACAAGAAGGTCACTCCTAGGGCCTTCAATATTGGAGATCTGGTTTTGTTATGGGACAACAAAAATGAAGATAAGGGCAAACATGGAAAATTTGATGCATTATGGATGGGCCCTTACTCCATTGATATCAAAATTGGTGAGAATACCTTTTTTCTCAAAGATTTAGATGGGGAATTGCTTGAACTTCCTATTAATGGTAGGCATCTGAAGCATTTCTTGGATTAATCCCCAAATTTGAGGTATGCACCACTTGTATAGTGTATAGTGTTTGGTTTTTGCTCTATTTTTGGTGTTTTGTTGGTTTGTGGTTTGCCTTGGTGTGTGGCAGCCATTTTTTAGTTCTCAGCTGGTTTTTGTGGTTTTGGCTCATGACTCCTTTTCCCAATGGATTATTTTGGCACTTGGTCTACTTATTGTTCTTGTGGCACTCACTGGGAGTGCCCATCCCCGAGCAGGAGCCGATGTTGGTGTCCATTTTGATCCTCTATTATTTTCCCATCTTTCCCCTTTGTTCTACATGCTCAAAAAATGTTTTTCTTGATTTTGGTGGTCTACAAGTTTCCCCATCTAGATTGAATGCTTTAAATGGCTCATAAACCTATTATTTTTCCCCAACTTGAAAGAAAAATACATGCAGGCTTTGTTTTATGCCCTAAATTTCCAAATCCATGGGCCTCTGTCATTTTTTTCCATTTTTTTCCCGGCCTATGGAGCTCAAATTTTCTCATTTTTACTTATTTTCCCTCAAAAATCCTTCCCCATGGTCAAAAATTGCTTAAAACCACTTCCCATATGTTTTTTGACCAAAAATCCTTTACCACATGAAAAAAATTCAAATTTTGGGGTCTCCTTAGTAAATTATGTGTTTTTTTTACTGTCGTGACGGTGTGTCATTTGACCATCAAAATTAAGCTCAAATGACATCTCCTACGTGGCGCACTTTTGGTTGGACAAGGATCGGTGGGGTTTCTTTGAAAAACTTGGCATTTTTTGGCTTTGGGAAAAAAATTCAACATTACCCCCGCAACTCCATAGGAGGACACATGTGTCATGTTCTTATGCCAGGGTGGAATGGAAGGTGGGCGAGGAACTTAGGCAAATTTTTCTTTTTTTGCAAAAGGGGAAAAAGGGTGTGGAAAGGCCCATGGGTCCACAATGGAGCAAGGGGTGGACACGTGGCAAGCGCACGGGTGGCATAAGGAAGGAAGTGTGGGCATGGGAGAAAAGGGGAAATTTTTCCTTTTGGTAAAAAAAAAGACTTAGAGCAAAAATTAAGTCATGGGTCTCCAAATGAAGCACACGGGAGACATGTGGCGAAGGCAGAGCGGGTCGGATGGCTGGATGGAGGCAAAAGGGAATTTTTTTCCTTTTGCAAAAAAGACTTAGAATGGAAGATTTGAGGCGTGGCTCCGTGAAAATAGAATAGAGACATGTGGCGAGGATGAAATCGAGGAGGCGTGGGCCCACAGGAGGAAAATGAGAAAAATTTCCCTTAGTGAAAAAAGGGGTTAAAACATGAAATAAGCCCATGATTTTTAGATGATAGAGAGGATGACACGTGTCAAGGACAGAGGCGAGAGGTGTGGGCCCATGGGGAAAAAAGTGAAAATTTTTTCCAAATTCCAAAAAGGGTCAAAATGTGCAGAATTGAGCCGCGATCCCAATGGGACCCACCATATGCCATGTGTCATCACCAAATTTTCAAGGGGGAGGGGGGAGAAAAAGTAATTTTTTCCATTTTTCCAAAAATGTTAAAAAGTCAAAAAGTGAGCCCGAATTCATTCCCAATCATATTTTGACACGTGGAGGGCCCAGATTGAAGGAGAAAGAGAAAATCAAGGGTAACTATACATTTTCATTTTTGGCCGCCATTTTTGCTCCAGGAAGCTTGGAGATGTGAATTTTGCATCATTTTTCATCAAATTTTTGGTGAATTTGTGTCCTTTGTGCTTGCAAAGATCAATGCAAGTGGTTTTAGGGATTAATTTGTAGATTTGAGGTGTTTTTGAAATAATTTTTACTCAAGCCCGTGCAAAATGTGAAATATCAAATTATAAAGTTTAATCAAATTTTGGAATGATAAGGATGAAATGATGAAATGAAAGGGGTCTGCATGCTTGGAGAATGAAAAACATGCCTCCACAATGGATAATGATGAAGGATTTGTAATGATTCACCATTTTAGAAACACCTAGCAACAACTTTGTTGCAAATTTGTTAAATGTCCCTATCTGCGAATCATGTTGGAATTTTGTAACAAACTTGATGCTGGGCATATTCTTTTCTTGGGAAAGAAGGATCAAATGTAATTGAAAGTTATATAATGCATGTTTTGAGACATGCAAAAGGTCGGAGAAACTTAGAATTTCATGGGAAAATATGGGAAGAAGCCCATTCTCTGAGAAACCACCTGAGAACCATTTCTAATTCCTTTTTGCATCAGATTTGTATCATGTTGAGTTGGTTTCAGTTGTAAAGCCATCAACAAGCTCTGAGATTGTTCTTATAACATTCCCCTACTGATAAATTTGGTCATTCTGGATTATTTTGTGTTGTCTCTTGGCAAAATTTGCATGCACTTATGTTTCAGAATGTTTTCAATTTGTGTTTCTTGCTCCTGTTGTAGTCTTGTGTTTAAAATATCTCTTGATCATACATGGTCTCATTTCTTGTTGATAGTTTAGTGGCATCTGCAATCTCACATTCAGAAGATATTTCATCTGATAAAGAGATAAACAGATTTAAAATCACTTTACCTTCCTTGAATTTTGAGATTGTTTGTAAACCTTTGGGTGCACCTTAGGTCATGATAAAATAGAGATTTTGGATACTTTGTTGGTTCATCTGCTTCAAGATTTTGTGGTAGGTTGTCAAAGATTGTGTGGAAGAGTGTAGATCTGGGCCTCCATTTGGTGCACATATCCTAGTTGAAGGAGTACCTTAACCCTTTGAAGCATTCTGTTGTTTAGGTGTTACAAATTTCTTGCAAAGGTCCTCAAAGAATTTGGAAAATTCTGGTTAGTCTTGTCTAAAATATCCCACCAAAAATTTCATTCGTAATAACTAATCCTACCCCATACTACCCCCTACATTTCATTGTGTGTCAACAAAAGAACACAATCCATTTACAAAAATGCACAAAGCAAATCAGATCATACCATGTCTCTAAGAAAGCCTCAGCCTTGTCTTGAAAGCATTTCCATCATTTAGTTAGAGTGACATCTCTCATTGAGTTTGAATAATGGAAAATTGATCATGTTTTCCCAAGGCCATCTCCATACAATATGCATAGTATAAGGATATCTCCACCTCCTTCACAAAATAGAGGCTGCAATATAGGTTCTCTTACCTTGGTCTAAAATAGTGAGGATTATATAAAAAAGGCACAACCTAAAAAATAGTGAGGATTAGATCAAAATCCATGATTTCAAGGATTAAATCCATTTGCGCTCAGATTGAAGGGAGAAAGGAAAATCGATGTTAACTATGCATTTTTGGTTTGGCCACCATTTTTGCTCGGGAAGTGTGGAAATGCATTTTTGCATCAATTTTCACCAAATTTTTGGTGAATTCATGTAGTTTTTTCCTTGAGGATCAATGGAATCAATTTGAAGATCTAAGGTACTTTTGAAATGAAATTTTGTTTGGGCTCGAGCAAAAACGTGAAATACCAGATCCAAAAGTTGCAGAGGCAAATTTGGAAAGTGTAAAGGTGAAATGATGGAAGAGGAAGATGCTGCGGGTGCCAAAGGAAGAATACATGCTCCCATGACAAGGAATGATGAAGATTTGTAATAATTTGCTTTTTTTTGAATGCTTGGCATCTCCTCCTCACAAAATTGGTTAAGTGTCACTTTCAGAAAGTCATGAGTGAATTTTTAACAAACTAAGATGCCATCGGATATTCTTTTCTTGGGAAAGAAGGATAAAATGTAATAGAGAGATATGTAATACATGTTTAGAGACATGTAAAAGGTCGGAAGTTAATTTTTATGAGAAAACTTTGAGAAGAGCTCATCTTCCGAGAATTTTTAGAGAAACCAGTTAACTTTCCCTGTGTCGATTTTCATCCATGTTAAGTTGGTTACAAGTGTATAGCCATCAACAAGCTCTGGGATTGTTTAAATAACTCTCTCCTTGCTAATGAATCGATAAAATTTGAGTTAATTTGTGTTAAATATCGGCAATTTTGTGTTTATTTCATTTTAGAATGTCTGCATAAGTAGTTGTTCTAATTCCTATTACAATCTTGTATCAAAATCTATCCGATTCACACATGTCTCAATCCTTGTGATAGTTTAGTGGCGTCTGCAATTTCATTTTCGAAGAGCTTTCATTTAGGAATGAAATAAACGATTTAAAATCACTTATCTTTCATCGTTGTGAGAGATTGTTTGTGAGCTATTGGGTGTACCTTGGGTGTGATTTATCTTAGATTTTGATGTTTTATTGGGTTTTCTAACTCAAGCCTTTGTGCTAGAATCTCAAAGATTGTGTGAAAAAGTGTAAATCTGGGCCTCCATTGATGCACACCTTCTGGTTGAAGGAATGTTTTAACTATTTTAAAGCTTTCTATTATTAAAGTTCTCCATTGTTGTGAAGCTCCTCAAGGATTTGGCAAAGTCCAATCTATCTTGTTGAACTCCCACTAAAAAAATAATTCAAAACAACTAATCCTACCCTGTTTTGACCTGTATACCCACAAAAGATCAAAATTTAGTTGCTAAGGTATGCAAAAAGCAGATCGGGATTTCAAAATGTCTTCTCGTAACCCTTGCCTTGCATTGAAATTATCTCCATAATATGGAAGTGACAACTTGTGAAATTCAGATTTGGAGTGTTGATCATATTTTCCCAAGGCCCCTTCATACTATTTTCACAAATTGAGGGGAATCTTCATCTCCTTCACCATTTGAGGGTTAAAAATAGGTCCTCTTACCTTGGTGAAAGGCACAACCTAAAAACAGATTAGGACAAGATCAAGTCCTATTTAAGTTCTATCCATCTCTCCACAAATGTGAGTGCCGGTTAGATCACATCCCGGCTACAAAATGACATACATCATGATATATCTATCTTCAAGCTTCATGCCATATCTTTGATGCTTCTTTCAGTGAAAAGGAGAAAAAATTTGGGTACCAACAATACCATAGGAAAAATCTTAAGCCCGACTTGTATAGGTAATGTGATAGTGCCTAGGCATGTGTAAGTAGTGGAATCATAACCACGAATGAGAGTGGAATTTTTATCAATGAGATTATCAGTAATGTTGATTTTATTTAAAAGAGAGTGAGCACATAGATTAATGGAAGATCCATTTTCAATGAGTACACGCTTGATACAAGTGGTGCAATGATAGTGGTGATAAGTAGAGGTGCACATGGATTATCAATAGTAGATGGCAATATGTCCTCATCATTAAATGATATAGCATGTGGTAATTTTTTGAGAGACTGAATAAGATGTGTGAAGGCCATTGAAGAATTATTTCTTTCAATATGAATAGATCGAAGAACAACCTCTAATGTATGGAAAAATTGGGAGCATTGCACAATAAATCATAGAGAGATATTTTGGAAAGCGTATTCTTAAGTTGATCGTTGATATCATAGCCCTTAGAAGTAGTAGTAGGATCCATAGAAGTGATAGGTGGTGGAGTAGAAATAGGCGAGCCTTAGAAGGAAAAGTGCGGTGAGTGTTGACTACATTAATAGTTGGATTAGTCATATGTGTAATAAAGGGAGGAGAATGATGAGTACGATTTTACATAAAATCACCACAAGTAGTAATCATGTCGAAACCCTAGTTGGAGTAGAATAATTATATGACGATTTATCCATGACTTACAAAGAGGAGAAATTTTGATACATGCTCAAAAAGTAGGGTTTGAAAGAACCATTTCACCAAATGATATAACAAATATAGGAATTATTAAAACCCTAATCATGATTCATAATGAAATAATAAGTAATGAAGTATAGATATGAACTAAGAAATAAGCTAGATAAAATTAAAAAACCTAAGTACAAGAGAAGGATAGGGTACTTAGTTGATTTCACAATAAAACCATGAAGTATGCCAAGTGGAAAACTACTGAATAGGAGGGTGAATATGTTCATAACCACACATAGAAATTTACATAACTACTAGACTAAGATGGATTGGGGTTCTGGATTAGGTCGGGGGCACTGGGCATTGTATACCACTACTAGGCACCTATGATTGTGGAAAACCTCAAAACTGATTTTCGAAGTGTGTCGCAAGATGTTTTCCAACCTTCACTATTGATTTCCTATGTATCACACTATGCCCACACAATCTACCTATAACCTGCAAAGAGAAAGAGCACATGTAAAACCCCAAAACACATCAAATCCTAAAAATAAAAATATGCAAATGGGGAATCAAATTGACCTCGATGCTAACTCGACAAAGTGAACTTACGACCAAGCACTACACTACATCTTAGACTCCATGTAGTTCTGTATGTGTGTGAAGAATCGTGCCCTAGGTGGCTCTTGTGAAGGATGCACTTGAATAGAGAGTAATAGTTATATGTAGCAATATAAATAGATGTGTGGATGTCAAAATGAACTTCCCCTCCTATGTGTGCATGTAAAATTAGCATTCCCTTGTCCCTTGAATGATAACTAGATGGATGCTTTGATGCTCTTGAAATTTCTTTGGATGTAACCTTAGGTGATAGTAGTAGATGTTTAGAGCTTGGTCCTTTATTATGGTCACATAGCTTTGTATTTATATGATTCCCTTGTTTGAATTTCATAATTAACAACTAAAAGGCTGACCCATAAGAAAACAATATGCCCAAAAGATAAAAAGAGGCCCAAAAGGGGCGAGAAGGATCAAAGATGTCGGTGGCACCCAAAGGGGATGAGGGTGTCAGCCCTAACGTCTTGGCCGGGCGCTGGTGTCCAAAGCCAAGAAAGATGAAGTAGTGAAATTCAAACTAGGAGGAGGGGTGTGGAATATCATAGAGAAAGAAAGAAAGCAAATAAAAGGACAAAGATAGATGTTAATTACTACTTTATCGCTTAGTAATCATATGAATAGTGGTATGTGATTAGGACTCAGAAATGTTCCCAAAGTGTGTGATTTGGTGTCTACAGATAGCACCATTGGTCCATGCCTTACAAAAAGAGATAATAGAGTATAATGTATAATCCATATGATAAAAGAAGGCTTAAATGAAACCTAAGGTTTTGGATAGTAAGTCCATTGCATCCTTAGAAAGCATGAAGAGGATGCGAAGCCCTGAAAGGAGTATACCAAAGGATGAAACCATAGGAAATTTGGAAGATCATATTTTAGATATAGAAATCAAAATGAAAATATGAAAAGTAAACCCAAAAATTAATAAAACATGAAACCCTAGAGACTAGAGAAGGTTTTTGTAGGATCGATAAGTGGGTTCACCAAATTATTGCACCTAATTAATATAGTAATTTTACTTTAATATTAGGATTTAAATATTAGAATTATATATGATGTGTAATTAGACTAATACATAAATTTTCTAACATTTATATATAATAGACAATGTATAATATCAATGATAAGTGACATTTAATTAAGACAAATTCTAAATATAGTAAAACAACATGAGAGGATGAGTGTACTTAGCTTTTGTTGTCATGCAAATGAGCAACAAGAAATTCACAATTTTTGAGCATGACAACCATACCCTACCTAAAAATTTTGCTCAAAAACCATCCACGATCCCTCCTTCATATCACCCTAATCCCCGATTTAGTGTTCCCATAGGTGATTTATGGGTACCTAGTCATTTCAAGTTCTTCCCAAGCAAAAATGCATCAAGGTATTTTTTTTGGATAGCATGGGAAGGACCTTTTTATGATATTCTTGGAGTTGGTGTAGACCCCCTAGAGCGGAACGAAAGGAAAAAATCCATAATGGAGGTGTAACTAAGAGCTAATGACATTGTGCAATAAATTTTGAAAGGTTTTGGGAAGTTTCACAAGTTTTAGAGCAAGTTCAACAAAAGTGGGTCTTGGAGGCCTAAGTAGTGCACGGTGCCAAAAAAGCTACCGAGATTTAGGAAGAGATTCCGAGAGCTCCGAAAGGAGTTAGGATTAAAAAAATATCATTAGAAATTTATTTCAGAGCCCTGGAGGATTGTAAAATCATATTCTTCAGAACACTTAGGAGCTCTATGTCCACATCCAATTTTTCTCATGCATAACCTCAAAAACAAAAAAAATCCTATATTTCAGGGATAAAAATGTAGAATCATGAGATTATGCCCCCACCATTAGATTAGAAGGTCATTTCAATATGGAAATCATATAAAATTTCATTTGGAATCATCAAGATACTTCACCAAAAACTCCAAGGTAAAGGCTCCAACAGTTAGTCATTTTTTAAGTTAAAAATCTAACCAATCAGAATGTGGTGATATTTTTTGCAAAAATTACACCAAATATTGGTGTAAAAAATGTTCCCCTCTCCCTTTTAAGTCCTCAGTCACACATGCGACCTCGACAACTACTTAAGTGCCTTTTTTCAGCTCCTCTCTCATCCCCAATGACAAATCATGCGGTGACAAGTGGCCCAATGGGGAATGGGGCACAATTTTTTGCACCAAGTGTACCAAAATTTTGTACAAGTGGTGAAAAAATTGTACTTCTCCCAAAAACATTAAAATCATGTAAATTTTCTATCGGGTTGTCATTACCATTGCTTCCATTTTCCTGCACGCATGCACATGTTTTCTCCAACTTTCAGATTCTTCTTCAATCCTCCATTGTTAATAATTCCATGCCTTATATAGAATATTATCCATCATTCCATGTATCTACAGGGAAGAAACAAAGAATTTTCAAGAAAAATCCATGATCAAGAGTTGTCAGAAACCCTAGGGCACAAAACAAAGAAACGATCGTATCTCCCAAATCGTGCATCCGATCCCTGTGAAATTTTGGGTAGATATCCCTCACCCAGGTGCCTTGGAGAAGAAAAAAAAGAAAATATCTAATAAAGATTAGCATTTTTAAAGCATCCTTTCAAAAATTTCTTCCCTAGAATGTTTTTTCATCATTTTCCATCAAACCGTGAAGTGGATTGAGCCAAAAATTGAACAGAACATCTGAAGAAAAACCCAAGAAAGAATCCATTGATTTTTTGTTAATCTAAAACCCAAAAGATTAGCTTCTAAAAATAGAAAGTTTTTGGTTTGCACTTTCCATTTTTAGTAAGTTTCAAAAATGGCAAACTCCTCTAGAAGAATAGATACTAAAAATCAAACAGATAAAAAAATTAGGGCACTCGGGTCAAAAAAACAAAAAGTGAAAAAGCAAAAAAGTAAAAAACAACTTTCCAAAAATGGAAAGTGCTTAAAATTGACCCCAAGGCATCGGTGAAAACCATGAATGTGAATGAAACACTTCGGTGAAAGCAACAAGACAAAAAGTGAACTTCCCGAAATAGCAGAACCTGGGCCTGATTTCCAAAAATAGCAAATTTTGGCTTGATTGTAGAACTTATTGTCACCTTTGTAACAACATATATCATTGATTTTTGTCACCATAAAGTTCAAGTTCACTTTCCCAGAGCCTTTTTCGGCCCTTACATCAGAGTACTTGAGTGTGGGTAATATCAATATCACACACATGGACCTGGAGGAACTCAAACACATAATGTTTGGCGGGCCGAGGGAACAAATGGAAGAAAAATATTATCTAGTCATTTTTATGTAGCTTACGCCCATCCTCAAAAACCTAAAAACATTGATCTAGTATAGACATATGCCCAACACTATGAACCAGATACCAAAACAATCAGGGTTGATGAAATTCAATCATGGCGGTGCTCAATCCAAGAGCCATATCGTAGGGTTTGCAGATCCCAATCAGAGAAGGAGATGGTCATAATCAAAAATATTTTGCAACCTCAAAATGGTTCAAGAAGGATTCATACCTCTAGGGTCTTTCTCTCGGCTCTTGGTGAAACACAAGAGGAAGCCTAGTCACGTCCCAAAAGTTCTCTCTCACGTAGAAAATTCCACAACACCTTCTCCGATATGATCATTCTTCTAAGTTGGGTCATGGGTGAGGAAAGCACCAAGTATTTTCATGATTGGATGATATTATTCATCACCACAATCATTGAGGGAAAGAAAATGATTGATGGGGGAAGCTTATTAGTGATGGCTTGCATTTCTAATTGTTTCAAGTTCATTCTTCAAAAATATTTTTTATGAATTCATATCTTTTTTATACCCTTTAAAGCACGAGATCATTCATACATTTGATTCCTACAACAAATGTTCCTTAGAAGGCTCACGTGTTTGAGAGATATCCATAACTATCCCTGAAGGAAAGAAATCAACATTACGCAGGGTGAATAACATGTTCACAATGTGTGTGGTCAAGCTACTAGAAGGGAGTCAACACTTGAGAATGTCATCTCAAGCCACCACTTTGGTTAGAAATTACGGGTCAAGTTTCATCCAATTCTCCACATTCTCCTATCTCAGGGTGGCTGGTTTTGATCATGCTCCATGAAGGTTGCCTCATTATCTGAGTGATAAGATGGTGTTGATGGATTTTTGAAATATTTAGTACATGTGAATGAAAATTTGAAGAGCTAAAAGAGAAAGAAAGTTTCCTTCCCCATCTCACTAGGTATTTTCATGTGCAAGAGTCATCATGACACCAATGTTGAAGCTTCCCTTGCACCCATCAGTATGCACTCATATATTTCAGGGAAGAATTCAATCTCGGGGAGAGTCCGAGTCCTTCCACTTCCATGACTTGAGCCACGTGCCTCGATCGAAGACTTCTAGGCCAATTGCATCATGAGTATGAGGTCCATGAGCATGACAATATGAGGATGACTTTGGATTAGAATAATAAATTCATGTTTGAATGGTATGAAGATGGTGTTCTCAAAGATGGGTCTGAAATGTTCGATCTCGAATATCCTACGCATTCAAATCTTCTTCCTCCCACAGTGCAAAGTGGAATGTGCATGAATCCGGTGATATCAAGGAATGCATAGAGTTCGTCATCAAGAGATAAAAAGAGTGGTTCAAGAAGAAGAGGGCTGATCTCCTTGCATCAGGAAACTTTCCATCCCTCAAGAGGAAAACATCATACCACTCATCTTCCAAGACCAAGGATTAGGCCACGAGCTTAGCCCATTCACGAGGGAGTTCAAAGAGAGAAGTAGAAGAACCTTGATTCCCCTTGCTAAAAGAGATTGCAAAAGAGAGTAAGAATGGAAGAGATACCTTTTGTGGACCTCAAACATGAAGAAATTGATCCAAATGAACCTTCCACCTCACATAAGTCTCCAGGACCTCCATCTACTAATTTTGCACCGGTCTCACCCGCACAGAGCCCACCTCCTCGATAAAACAAGAATATGTGATTATGCCTACTATTGAGCTAGAGTCCAACAAAATTTTCCCCTGGATGCAAGAAACGATCTCAATGGGAACTCCAGACGATGTAATAAGAAACCTTCCCTAACTTCTTAGTCATTGCTTGATGGTCAATTTAATAAAGGGAAGGTTAGCTCAGGAAGCTTCCAGATTCTACAGTGGCGCATCGAGAAATCAATACGTGGAAATAATAAAAATGAAGGTCATTAAGCCTTGTTGAAGAGATGACTCTAGTTGACTATGAGATGAGAACCATCTCATTGGGCACAACAACATATGAGGGTGACATGCACCTATATCAGGAATCTTCTACTTGCCTCATCACGAGAATTCGGGAATACAAAGAAAAATTGGATCATGTGGAATATCATATTCACACCCTCACTTCCTATGTCCAAGGGATCCTGGATCCTAGTGCCACCAATGTCTCCCTAATGAATAAGTCACTCCAGTTAGCAAGCATTGATCCTAATTCCATCAAGAAGACTTGGGAATTCACCATGCAAGGAAGGAAAACAACAAATGGGTGGACATGATTCTTGAGAAAGGAAAAACACTACTTCTAGAGATGATAACCTTGAACAGGTACATGGACGACATGATAATGAAAGTGCTCACGATGAGAGAGGTGATTGAGGTAGAAAAGAACCATTGGGACTAGGTATACTCATTGGTTATGGAGATGGGAAAGGTCAAGTCATCTCTTCTAGTAACTAAAGGTGTCTTCTCATCTGTGGAAGAGGATTTGTCTCAAGTTTGGGCCCAAGTGTTGTTCACTCAATATGAACTAATCAAGCATGTCATTGATGAGCTAGAATCATATGAATAGGATGTCGAGAAGATATACAAAAAGATCAGATGTTCAAATTCAGAATCTTGGGGTGCTAGTAGTGAACCCAGACACTTTAAGAGAAGATTTATTGAAAGCATTCAAGGACTGATTCAAAAAAGAGGCCGAGATCCATTCTCATTCACATAAAACACCTTGGAATATCTGTCAGAGATATGTGCAATCATCTCCATCAATGTGGAGAACTATCCAACTTGGTACTCGGGAATGCAAGAACATCAACTCCCTTACAAAGAATTAGATCAAGTCACTCAGTTTTGTCCATCTCCCTCAGGAACAAAATTGATACCGGTGGTAACAAGATTCAACAAGGCATTCAAGGGCATGGAGATTCCATCAACATTACTTCACAAAAGTCCGTCAGCTATAGGATCATCTTCAAAATAGTACTCTCTCTCTTCTTCTTCCTTTCCTTCTCTCACCTTTTTCTCCCCTCTTCTAATTTTTTGTTATGTGTAATCATGATATCTCATCTTATTCATTAAAGTGACTTTATAAAGTTGAATTGTAAAATTCCCTTTGTTTTATAAAAAGGGAACTTAATTTCCTAAGTCCTAGGAAGATGAAAAGTCATGAGATGAATGAGGCAATGAAGAGTCATGTGGGGGGAGTCGAAAGGTCATTTATGATTCTATATAATGTAATGACACCCTCATTCTTAAGGGTTGTTAATTTTGTACACTCAAGAGAGATCCTTTCTTTGAGCTAAGAAATAAAGATAGTGATTCTTCCAATTTCCTTCACTATTTTCCTCCATTTCTTGCATTGTACAACTTGATGAAAATGTCAATAAAGAAAGGGATTGTTTTCTTTCATGATTCATGAATGTGTGCAACTTTGTGTGCATGGTTTCCTCTTATCATTGACATTATAATCTTGTTGTTTCTTTCTTATAACTTGTGAATGTGAACCTGTCTTCTTGGCTCTAGCAAGAATCTGATTCTCTACTCACAAGGTTAATTTTCCTTGTCTAATTTTCTCACTCCCCTTCCCCACACTTCATCAAATTCCTCCATTACAACTCATTGTAAATATTTGTCGTGGGTGAATTGGAGTGTACCTATTGGATCCCCGACCTCTTGGCCAATCAAAAATTTCCTATTTTTTTCATTCACAATAAAGTGGAGCTGCACCACCCAAGCAGAGGAACCTAGAGTTTCAGAGCGTTGGCTAGAAACCCACAAAATTTTCCTCTCGAAAATTTTTCGCCTACAATTTTTGTGCCCACCGTGGGGAGACTTGGCAATAATCTGCACCCAACATATGACCATAAAAATATTAAAAAATCAGATATCCAAAAAATAAAAAATTCTGGAATTTGAGAAAATTAAGAGCCTTATGCCTTCCATCAATGGCTATACCAAAGAACTCGTGAACATAATAAAATTACAAAGCTAATTGAAATAGACTAACACCTAGTAGTCTAAAAGCTAAGCTAAATCTACTATAGAACCATTAAGATAAGAGCTTAAGGGAAAACAAATTCTATAATGCATAAACATGATAAATCCATTAAATGCCAAACCATTCCTACTCTTTGAGATTGTTACCTAATGAACCTAATTAGATCACCTAGAAATAAAATTGGTGTTGTTTCCTCAAGAATTGAAGATGAAATCTCACCAAAAAAGGTTCAAGGCCATTTTGGATCTTCCCATGCTCTTCAATTTGAGAGAATAGATGCAAGAAAGAGAAGTTATTTCCAACAATGGAGAATGGATCAAGATCAAAATGCCTATAGTTTTCACTAATGCAAATGAGGTGTAAGAAGAAAGGGAAGGAGGAGGGTTCCTTATATAGCTTGCATGTTTGGGCAAGGCTAGCAATTTGATGGATGTGGGATAAACCCCAAAGAGGAAATGTAAAGGATATGCATGTTTAATAAAGGATGTGCACTTTATGGGAGTTGAGAGGGGTTTAATTAATCAAATGTGATTAATTAATAGGTAGATGTAAGCTTATAGAAGCTAATTAGATGAAAATAATATGATTTGGGGGATGTAAGAGAGGAATTTGATCCAATAAACGGTGATTTATTGATTTAGAGTAGCGAGTGTAATTAATTAATAATAATTAATTAACCCAAGTAGAAGTGAACATTAATTAACGAAAGGTCATTAATTGGCATCCTGAATGATAGGAAGGCTAATTAATTAGTGAAATGTAATTAATTAACGAGAATAGAGGGAAAATGATGGTTTATTGATGAAGTGTCATCAATTAACCAAAAGAGAGTGAAGATCGTGGTTAATTAGTGAAGTGTCGTTAATTGACCCAATGAGAGGAGAAGAGGTGTTTTCTTGACGAAGTCTTGTTAATTGTCTAAATGATAGGAAAGAAGATAAATAGTGCAATTTAAGTATTAAAATTGCGTAAGTGGATTTTAGGTGTCTACATATGCCCTTTGGGGTGGTGTAAGAGATGCCACTTCAAAGATAGTAGAAAAGTACATACAAGTAAATTTTTAAGGGATAGAAGAAAAATTAGTAGAATGAAGGATGCCCCCTCAAGTGTCGATGGGGTGATGGAAGAGGTCGATCGACAATTGAAAAAGATGAAGGAAATGAATAGAAGAAATGTGAGGGGGAGGGGGATAAAAGGTGATCCCTATTGCCCCAAGTGATTTGGAAGAATAGTGTTGATAGAAGAAAATGATAGGGAAGAAAAATGAAGATGAAGAGAATGGAAATAGATTTCATCCAGATGATGTAAAAACAACTTTATTTCATCATGTTGCTCATATGATCTATATCATCGGCCCTTATTAAAATATACACATACAAAAAAAGTGTATAATAACATGAAAAGCTATAATACGAACATTTGTTCATTGCTAAAATACTAACTCAATGCAACATACATAATAGAATACGAGAAAATACACAAGCTAACCTAACAGGGAAACGATTATAAACACACATACTCAAACAAATAACATTCAAGATGGTTGCACAAATGTTTTTGTTATCAAACTTCAATTTCGACATGTGTGAATTAACGACAAGGGTTATGATTGGAACCCCATGTAAGAATACATGCGAGGAGAATAAATGAAGGATGTAGAAGTCCCATGAAAAAACAATCATGCACTATGAAATTTACCCAAGCAACACGTTCATGCAAGGAAGATAGATATAGCAAGCAAACCAACTTTTGTTGATGGAGGGTAGATCTAAATGATCCGTGAGTTCCGCACAAGACATGAAAGAATCAAAGAAATATGTTTTGAATGAAATTTTTGATGTTTGAGTATGATGCATTTGACAAAGGCTTCAGCTAAGTGCATGCTTGTTACTAATTTTTGAAAAAAAAATGAATTTTACAATTTTTGGATTTTTAAACAATTTTTGAATTTTTAGGATTTTGAATATTTACTAATTTTTAGGAATTTTGGATTGTTAACAATATTTAGGATTTTTATTTTTAGGAAGAAAATTAGCTATAAGAATGAAAATAAATGTGTTTATTGCCAAAAACACTAGGGATAAAAATTATGCCCCATGTAGCAGAAAGGGTCATCGGGAAGCAAAAGCATGCCCGTAACAGAAAATGGGTGAAAAATGACTTTTTATTAAAAATTAATCATTGTGGCAACCGCTAGAAGAATGTAGAAGAATCACGATGGTCCTATAGCGATTTGTAGGTGAGATACATGAAGAATTAGGTCAAAATGACTATAAATAGTAGGGTGGGAGGGTAAAACTTCATCGCAGCAAGTTATTGTTACCCTACCCTTTTTATTTTTGAGAGGATTTTACCCGACCATACGCACCATCTTGACATAGTTAGAGACATCATGAGGCTTCACCGGGATGGCCTGCAGTACACAAAGCAAAAAAATGATTTTTGAGCTCATTTAATGTCATTTATTTATAATAGAAAAATGTACGGAAATGCTAGCGCGTCCCTGGGGTGCGTGAACGTGGAGGGGGGTGCGCTAATGTGAAAATATAGGCATATGCATTGAAATAGGGAAAAATTTAGTGGGAACACAAGTGTGAAAACAAAAGTCTTGGTGTGAAAATGGGGGTGTTAGCGCTAGGGCACGCTAATGCTAAAATGGACATGCGAGCCCTAAAAGGCAAGTGCTAGCGTGAATGGTGATTTTTGTATGACCTTTAGAATAATTGAGGAGATTTGTATAAGAAGTTGGTGATGAATAGAGGAAATTAGATGATGTGTTCTAGAAGAAATGATGTTAATAAGTGGTTTTCTTGATCTTGCAACTTAAGTTACCCAGATTGGAGACACACGAGTGACATGGTCGGTTGTGAGCCTATGAGGCTACGTTTACATGTCGCAAGTTTATCTACTTAGAGATTACTCTAGATGTCACAGGTCTTTTGTATGTGGCTCACATGCCATAGATTACACTAGATCACAACCTTCACATGGCCTTACTAGAGAGATGGCGAAGTGAGAGCTTGACCTTTAGATTTGTGACTAGTGAGATGAGTGTCACATTGGAGGATGTTTGGTGCATACTGAGAGTGCCTATCCAGGGTCGATTGATTACATATGATAGCAAGCATGAATGTTTTCTATAGTGCATTATGGAGATGTTCGAATTACGACATACCTCACTGGGCATGGTAGTTGAGTTGTATAGATGTTTTTTCTTGATCACCGCTCGCATGGATATCAGTGTATCTAATGGCTCTTGTCAGCGGTATCCCTTGCTGACAAAACTAGCGCATGCTTTTCTCTAGGTCTAATTTGGGTGACACATGTTGTCTTGAGTGAAGAGGTATTCTCACGGGGCCAATTCTTATTAGCCCACTTGTACTACTGATCTTCACTTCATAGAGTACCACGATCAGGAAGACCATGGACCTAGATATATTGTTACGGATATGGACATGGGATCATATTGTCATAGGGAACCCACTAGGAGTGCTATGAGTTAGGGCTCCTATTATGGGTTGGGTGCTATTTTGTGACAATATTCTCAAACATTCCAGAGAGACAACATATTATAAGTGAGCGTTAGGTGATATACTGCTCCGCATGATTACATGGTGTCCCTACAGATTATATCATTAGCCACACAATGCCATAAAGTTAAGCACTATAGAGGTAGAGAATTTCATTATTAGTAGCAAGGACTATTATTGAGTGGTACAGAGTCCAAAGATAGTTAGGCCACATCTAGGGGATTTCTGGAGATGAAATGTGTGTAGTACGGACTTAGGACCCAAGAGAATTTTGATATTGGCCCATGGATTAGACCATGACAAGCTCAAGATAGCTTCCGACAAGTGCTCCCACAACCTTAGGTTACGTAACCACAGATAGTGGATCCCAGAGAGACTATAGATTATAGAGCATGGTATGTGACAATGTTACCACGGTGGCTCACTATACCGTAGGCAGCCATATAGGCTAGGATTACACCAACAACTCATGGCTTATAGGGTAGGGCTCTTAGAGCACAATAGAAGACATAGGAATATAAATATCCTTAGGCACGAGGCCGGGGTAGATTGGGTACACATATACATGTGCAATACTAGGGTATCCCACATGAACATGTACCACTATAGGGTCCTCTCTTATAACATCCCACATAGCCACTTCATTGCAGCAATTTCGACTACTGTGTAGTTCAATAGATGGTGAGACAATCAATAGCATCACCACCTCATGTAGTGCGTCTCGCTACACGATGGAGGAGATGGATGGGATGGAAGAGAGGGAGGAGATGGTGGAAGTAGAGGATATGGATGGGGGTCCCCACCACATAGTTCAGTAGGTGGGGGATGGAGACTTCCCTACAGATCACCCCCTAGATAGGTTTGCCAAGGCATAAGGGATCTAGATTTTGTTAGTGTAGAATCACAACAAACCTGAATTCTTGCAACCAGATGGGTTGAGACTCTTAGTGTGATTGCACAACATGGAACATCTCTCAAAGTGTGGGACCTTGCGAGTTGAGAGAGCTCTCTGGATTAAGGCCGGTTCCTATTCCTCTGTTTAGGTGCACACAAATATATTGTGGAGGATATATTCTAAATCTACTCTATTTTTCTATGGAGATAGGGTCAAGGAGATGCAAGAAAATAAACTAAGCTAACAAGGTGATGCACTAAAGGAATGTTAGACTCTCGTATTCCGGTTTAACACGAGACACGAAATACAATACAAATACTATGCACAAATGACCAAATTGCAATAAGAGATTAGAAAGAAAACAATGAATACATGAGAGGGTCGAGAAACATCCACAAACATACATACATACATACATACATACATATATATATATATATATATATATATATATATATTATTTCTCAAAATTTGATACAATATATTGTAGTATCCAAGAAGCAGAACTTGCATTATAACTTTGAAGGAGAGGTTAGAAAAGCTCCACAAATCCTTCTGTGAACAAAAGAAGAAGGGAGGGCGCAAAACATAAATATCCAATCTTTTACAATGAGTCCCGACCCTTCCTTTATAGATTCAGCACAGAGGGGAGAAAGAGAGAGAAGTGGGAAAAATAGTTTGGAGTTTAACTACTATCATCAATGCCTCCTGCAAATCCACCCCAAATATGTCGTGTCTGCAGCAATTACTCGTTCGGTACCTCAAAGGAGGAGGAACAGTGGATTAGATCAAATCTGATCTGGTTGTTGGGGCAAATAGATCATGTATTAATGGCATGAAGATGTTTCTCCATTTTTACACAATTAGCTTCTCCAAAATTAAAGTCTCAAATATCCATGGCATAGACGAGGCCATGATATTTCCAACGATGCCAGATTTGTTAGATTTCGAGCACTGAGTCAAAAGATATACCCATATGAAATTTGAATTGAGTCCATACAGAAATGGTGGCAACCAGTTGCCAAAACAGGCCCCTTTTTTTGAAACCAGACATGTGTAGGGTTGGTGAATGTCTAAGGGCTGCCTTGTATTTTGATTTTGAAGTTCCACGAGTAGACACATGGCTTCTTCCACTGGCCATGTCTCTGCTTTGACTATTCAACCCTGACCATGTCCACCTCTTTGGACCTGGGACACATGGAAGGTCCGCACTTATTTGAAAACCTACTCAAGATTTTACCTTTGAAGGAGCGTCAAGTTGACACGTGGAAGCCTTTGCAGACTCTTGGAATTTTCAACGACCGCTCTTAATTTTTTGGGCCCCGATTACGTGGCAAGCTGGCACTCCTTCAAGAATCACCTTTTGGACCGCACCTTGAAATCTGCTGATGCAACACATGGCACCATCCGTTGGTTCTCTATACTTAGTCAATTTTGGGCCCGCTCTGTCCCATTTTTAACTTGAACTATGTGGCGAGCCCACACTCATTTGGGTCTCCACTTTTGGATCTACCTTTGGAGATGCCGGGATGACACGTGGTTGCTTCCGCTAGCACCTTTATACTTAGTATTTTTTGAGGCCCGCCCTATCTGCCTTTTGAATTTTAGCATTGTTGACTCTACCCCCTCTTTGGGCACGGGACATGCGGGGCCTAGTGCTTGTTAGAGTCTACCCTTTTGGATTCAATATTTGGAGGTGCGCCATTTGGACACTTGGCAGCGTCCACTGTCTCCTCCATACTTAGTCAATTTTAGGGCTCGTTCTGAGTCATTTCAGAGCTCGATGACTTTGATCCTTCACCATTTCTTTTCCTTTGAGACTCTATTTTCTTTGACATTGTATTCTCCTTCCCTAAACATGCTATTCCATTTTAGAGTCCGCCTACAATTTTTTTGCTGGATTTGAAGTATGGGTTCGCTCGACATAACCATTTCTTGAATTTATTCCTACACCTGGGTCATTGGAAATTTCTTAGGCCCTTCCACTCCATTGTAGAGTCCCTTTGCAACATGTTTGCAAGATTTGAATGTGATTTCTCTAGTTTCTTCTATGCGGGGTTGTGGCTGATCAATTTTGTCAGGGAACAAAATAGTGATAACAATTTGGTGACTCGTAGGGGCATCTTCTTACTAGATGAAGAGATTAGTAGCCTTGAAGTATCCATTGGGCGTGGAGTCAAGAATGATGGCTTGATATTGATCCTATCTCTGATTTGCAAGCCTAACCGTTTGCACTTTCAATTTCATGAGAAATATTGAAACAAAGCTTCGAGAGTAGAAAATTATTTTGACCGGGGATATCATCATGTTCTGAATTGGACTATTTCAAGACAACTTTTTAGTTGCTCTGCATTTTTTTTATTTTGAAATAACAACTATTACAGGAAACTATGGGTCTCTCTGTCATGAATACTGAAAGGGATAGCACATTCACTTGGAGGCATGTTGAACTGTGTAACGACGCAACCTGGAGCAACAAAGAACCTGTGCCACAACACTTAGGGAAACAAAAATACACTATAACAAAACAACGTGCATATGCACTTAGGGAAATTAAAATCCTATGCTAATATTTATAGGGGTGGAAACTTCCCAATTAGTAGCAATGTTTGAGATGGATCCCATTCACTGGGATCTGTAATTCTTTGCCATCTAATTTAGCCAGTTGGAAGGCATTACTACTCTTGCACTCTATGATCATGTAAGGGCCACTCCAAATGGCATCAAATTTGGAGTGTTTTCCTAGATTTGCCCGATCTGCATCCCATTTTAGGACTAATTCCCCTTCCTGAAAGGTCCTCATTCTTGCCTTCTTGTCAAAACTCTTTTTTATCAATGCCTGATCCTTCTCCATGACTTGCATTACATGCTCTCTTGCCTCCCCTACCTCCATCATCTTTGCATACCTGATTGCCATAGGTTCAAATTCAACCAGCTCCAACTGTTTCATGAGTTCCAAAGCAAGAAATTCTAATGAGATGGGAAATACTGCCTCCTTTCCATATACAAGCTTGTATGGTGAGCTACCTATGGATCTTTTGGATGTGATCCTATCGGCCCATAGAGATGATTTGAGCTTTGTATGCCAAGTCCTCTGATTTTCATCAAGATTCCTTCTGATAATCCTTAATAAGTTTTTATTTGTGGACTCTGCTTTGCCATTACCTTGAGGGTAATAATTTGATGAGGTGCTGAGATACACACCATTCTTAACTGCCCATTCAGTGATCCTTGTACCAAGGAATGCCAATGCATTATCTGATATAATAGTGGCAGGGACTCCAAACCTAGTGGCTATTCCTTCATAAAAATCCAAGATGTTGGATTCATTTGCTTCTTTTAGTGCCACTGCTTTAGTCCACTTGGTGAAATAGTCTATTATAGTGAGTATCCACTTGTGGCCTTGGCTTGAATTTGGGTTAATCACCCCAATGAAGTCTAGTCCCCATTACATGAATGGTTGTTCCACTGAAATGGGATGAAGGGGCAGGGCTGCTAGCTTCTCCTTTCCTGTGAAGAATGCACATTTTTACACTTCTTGATCCATGAATAGCAGTCCCTGAACATTGTAGGCCAATAATAACCAACTTTCATGATCTTGAGAGCTGTTACTCGAGGGGCAAAGTGACCTCCTACTTCTCCATCATGGAATTCATGCAACACTCTCTCAATCTGGCTTGTCTCAATGCATCTTAATAGAATACCATTGATATCCTTCTTAAACAAGACACCACCAACAAACACATATGGGATAGCTTGTAGTCTAAAGTATCTTCTCTTTGCCTTGTTCCATTCTAGAGGGCACAAACTTGTTTGAAGGTAATGCACCAAGGCTTGAGTCCAACATGGAGTAGGTGTATCATTAGCTAGTTGTTCTTGATCATTCTGTAAAAATAGGATAGCCTCCTTTTCACCCACTGACTCATCCTGATGCTTGGAGGTGAGTTGTTCACATAGTCCCTTGCCTCTAACCAGTTTGGTCACCTTGATCTCAATGTCATATTCCATTACTCGGGTGATCCAACCTACCCTCTTCTCATTCAAATCCTTATTTAAAAGGAAGTCCTTGACACCAACATGAGATACTAGTAGTTGAATCTTGTTATTTGAGACCAAGTGCTTGAACTTCTTTAAGCTCCTAATAACAACAAGGACCTATTTTTCAATGAAAGAATATTTTACCTCGTAGTCCTCCAAGCGTTGACTGAAGAAAGCTATGTGTTTCTCCAAACTCTCCTTGTTGGGCTGGACCAAGATGGCTGAGATGGTGTCCAACCCTCCAAAAGCATATAATGTGAAGTCTTTTGAGAAGTCTAGGTTAATGAGAATTGGAGCCTATGATATTACGAGTGGAATGGCCTAAAAATCTCTTTACCCTCTTTGTCCATTTAAATGCAAGACTCTTCTTTAACATCATTGTTAAAGGATTCACAAGAGTAGCAAAGTTGGGTATAAACCTACGAACAAAGTTTATCCTCCCCAAGAAGCTTTGGAGAGACTTTTTATGTTGTGGCAATGGAAGTGTCCGGATGGCTTCAACTCTTTTAGGATCAATTGCTAACCCTTCTCTAGAGACAATGTGGCCCAACAATTTCCCTTCATGAGCCAGGAACACACACTTTTTTGGGTTTAATGACACCCCAAACCTTCTACATCTCTGAAATACCTATCTAAGGTGAAAGAGATGGTCTGCAACATTTTTTGAAAAGATAGTGATATCATCTAGGTACACCAGGACTATGTTGTTGATTAAGCCTTTGAATGCCATATCCATAGCTTGCTGAAATGTTGCTCCAAATTTGATAGTCCAAATGGAATTTTCCTATAAGCATATGTTCCCCATTTGGTGGTGAAGGCCGTCTTGAATTGATCTTCTTCTTTCACCATTATTTGGTTATAACCTGAATACCCATCTAATAATGAGAACCTCTTAGAACTAGCTACAACTTGTAGGATCTATTCCATTGATGGAAGTGGGTAGTGATCCTTAAGTGATGCTCTATTTAGATCACGAAAGTCTACACATAGCCTGATTTCTCCATTTTTCTTTCTCACAGGTACCAAGTTAGTAACCCAACTTGAATGCTTGATGGGAAAAATGATACTGTCCTCAATTATTTTCTCATGAGAGGCTTGATGTGGGGATTCACTGGCCTTTTCTTCTGTCTGAAAGGCTTAGCTCCTGGGTCCAACTCGATGGTGTGTTGTGCCAAATTTGGGTTGAAACCTCTTAAGTCTTTGTAGGTCCAGGAAAAGACATCTGGGAATTCTTGACAAAGTTGAACAAATTCAGATTTTTCTTGTTGAGTGCTCACTTTTCCAATCTGCAATGTTTTTCCTTCTTCTATAAAAATAGGTTATGAATCTTCACCCTTTACTTGAATATTTTCCTTTTCTTTTCAGAATTGGTCATTTGGGTTGAAGATTGATTCCAAAGTGACAAGACCCTTTGGTAGTTTGTTGGTCCTCAGTTGCACCACTTGATCTCCATACTTCTGCTCTAATCTGTCTTGATTCTTGGAGGAGAATTCAGCTTCCTCTTGTAGAAAGTTGACAATTTGTTGATCACTTTCAAAGACTTGCCAACTTATGTTGTTTTCTGGGACAGCTGGCCTTACAACCAACTTGATATGGGGTTGATGCTTATCACTCTTGATATTCTCCACAACATCAAATGCTGCCCCAATTGCTTACCAATCTATTTTTGCTTCATTCTTCTTCCTTGGGATGGAGTTGATGTTGAATGCCTCAAAATCCTCAATGAGGTCCCATACCCGATTCTTGTAACTCTTTAATAGGTCGTTCTTGGTAGAATTTTTCCTCGGACCTGATTAACAACTAGTTCATTGTCTCCAAACACTTGCAAGTTCTTGATTCCTTGTTTCCTTTCCCAATATAGTCAATGGACCAAAGCCTCATACTCTGTTGTTTTGTTTGAACAAGAAAATTGGAAATGAAAAGCTGAGTAGTATTTCATAACTTGGGGGGAAAAAAACATATCGCCTCCTCCAGATCCTTGTCTACTTCTCGAGCCATTAAAGAATACTTGCCATACCTCATTGTCATATTTTTGGTATGGCTTAATGATGTCGGGAAGAGGCTGATTTTCTTCATGCAAACAGTAGACTCCTAGCTCAAAATCCTCCATCTCTTTATAGGGGTCAAAATCATGTCTCTTGTTTGCCCACTCATTGAGAGTCAAGTCTGGGATACACCCCACCTTGGTATCTATCTCACAAGTGCTTGGGAGGTCCTCTAAATCAAAGGATGAACAATTTGCATTGATTGGGTTGGGTACATAAGACTCAATATGGTAATCTGTAATGGGATCAGATCTGATTGTGGCCTTAGCTCCATACCTTGTTCGAAAAACATGTGTGACCAATCAATAGACAAATAGCCTCCAATCTTAGCAGTGAAGTCTCTCAACAAACATAATGCAAAATGGGGTGGCAAGTCTATGACTGATACATTTTGCAATACAATCACATTGGGGCAGGCATGTAGTGTGAGGCTCAAATATTTAATGAATCCAACAGTTGTCATTGTTATCCCATCCAATTACACTACCCCTTGGAGATGACTTCGTATTGGAGACCCAGTTGATCAGCTATTTTCTTTGGCATTACAGAGCTACTTGCCCCCGAATCAATCATGTAATTATGTACCAATTTGTCCCCAATGATCAATGAAACATAAAATGGAGGTGGCTTCAGATTCTTACCTTGTTTTCCTCCATGGTTTCCTTCAGGTTGAGCCGCATTGGCAAGCACTTTCTCTTGCTGGTTAGGGGGCTGATTTGAGCTTGACCAATTGGCCATAGTAGTCTGCAACAAATCTCTCTGTCCTAGAATGGCCAAAGTGACTCCCACATTGAAATGTTCACATTTTTCTTCTTCATTTGTTCAATGATATTAAATGAGCTATCCTTTTTCTGCCCCTTGCTTGGCACATTTTTTTCTTGCACATGGGTTATCACAACCGGTGCCTGAGTGGATTTGGAAGGTGGCTTGGACTGACTCTGCATATTGGGAGTTGTACTTTGAGTGCCAATACCTTGTGGAGTAATGGAGGGTTGAGGATTACCTGAGTTAAGTGATTGTCCTTCTCCAATATTTCTCTTTTTGGATCATGTATTGGTAGTTATACTTTGAGAAGGGGCTTGATTCATTCCATAGAAGTCCTCGTGATTTCTAATTGACAAGCATAGTTTCACTTGGAGATGCCTCTTGTTGAGCTCCTTGATGTTGATTTTCTTCTGAATAGACTTTGTGAAAAGCGTTATCCAATTTTGCACACATGGCAAGATTGGACAACGGGGTCCTATCATGTTCAAAATGAAATAATAGTGCCAGGAACCCACCTTCGGTTATTAACGAGATGCAATAATTAAAAATAATTCCTAAATTGCATATGAAGAGATCACCTAGCATCGAAAGGCACCAGTTGATCTCAACTCAGTGAAGAGTTCAGAGTCGAGTTGATAAAGAACTTGGTGTCAAATTGATAATCATCTTAGGAATCATCTCAGTAGAGACTCTCAGTTGTAAGAGCTAGATGATGGTCTTGTTAATGCAAAATATAGCTCATTGAAAATTGATGAATGAAAGGAACTCTATAAGGATCTCGGTAGAGATCGATGCATGCGGAAGTGAAGGCAGAGATAAGGAGTTTGACTCATCTTCGTGACTCGTTCATTTTGGAGATCATGTGGTGAGCTTCTTTTAGGACACATTCTACGAGCTAGGGTGATTCAAATGCAAGCCAAGGCATCAAGAGTGCCATAAAATGAATGAAGATCATTGTGTAAATAGAGATATGTGATAGAGCCCTATCAATGGACTCATCGAGCATAATGGATAATTCAAGGCAACTTGTTTTTGTGGATGCATTAAAGATGGTTTCTAGGATACAATTCCAGTGGCTCATTGATTAATGCAAACCGGGAGGCCTACTCAAAATAATTTTACAATGGTAAGCTTTGCAGAGGAAGCAAGAATTCAAAGCTAGGGTATTAGTGAATACTGGTATATATATTTTTATTTGACGTTGTTTAGACCTTCCTCACTTACGAGCATTTGGAGCATTGATTTGAAGTTGACATGTTGCAAGATAATATAAGTTCTTTTGAGCACTTCTAGCAAGCAAGTCATCCAACTATGTTTTTATCTATTCAGCATCGAATGCATCCTCAAATTCGGGATTTTCCTTCAAGATATTTTTATGAAAATCAATTAAGTGACAGTGAGAGTGTTACCAGGAGACCTGAGGAAATTTATTACAAAGATTCTCTATCGAGATCTTACTTGTTTTACGATGTAACTCATGGAAGTGGATCTCATAGAGGTGGAACTGTTTCATATCAGAATATTCATGGAGCATAATTTGCTTTGTAATTATATGAGCATCTTCAACGAGTCACTAAGTTGGTGAGCATAAAGGATTCTTTCGGAATTATCACACCTTACAAGCTACAGTTGAAATGTTTGCACCGAGAAAATGATGTCTCCTCATGCTGAGCGGAAAAGTTGAAATCGGTGGCCATCTATCCAAAATGAAATCTGGCCAAATGATAATGAAACCCCACACTCCAATCCCAGACGTGGGAAATAAGGTGAGCAATGCCAAGTGGGTTTTCGTGGATGGCAAGCCAAAGAAGAAATTCCATGCGGGGGAGATTCAGGCAAGCACCGCCAAGTGGAAATATTGGATTGGTAAACCATGATCAAACTTCGTGAATGGGAGAAATCAGATCAAACTGCCAAGTGCGGAAATATTACGATGGCTATCCAACATGATACTTCCGCACGGGCCATGTAAATAGAATTCGCGTAGCTTGGAGTGGTCCGAGTCTTTGTGCGAGTCACCGGGAGGATTAATAGGACAGTTGTGAATTGGAGCGGGTCATGGGTTAAAAATGCGACGTGATACCAATTTCAGCGGAGGCTACAGAGCCCAACCAAGGCAATCCTGGCTCATATGCGAAGAGTTTGATAGGAAAGCAATGCTGAAAACTCGTCCAGATGGAAAGGATGCGTGTTGCATGGACTGTGGATTGGGTTCCATAGATCATACGAAGAAAGTGTCTCCTTTCATACAGATCCGCCCTTGTTAGGATTCCACTGAACTGTTCAGACTTTGAATCGGCTTTAATAGCTGCCACGACCTTCTCCTCATCCTCTGTACAATTCTGAACTTGATGTGGTCGCGAGACAAGCTCCCACGCACAGGCAGTAGGCATGTTGTAGTACAGTAGAGGCCTTTCTTTTGAGCACTTCCAAAGAAGCGGGAGGCTGTCTTGAAAAAGGCTGTGTTGTTATCATCTGCTCAAAAGATCGAATGCATGCTTATCCTTATTCTGAACTCAGATCAAATGACAGCTGCAGGAAACAAATATTCACTGCCGTGTACGATGGATTGGAGTCACACCATTCAAGGCTTCATAAAATTTTCCTGAATCAGGAGATGAAGGTTTATTACGGTGCAGAATGAAACGATTCATATTACTCAACATTTCTTCTCCTAGAAATGAATTGAATGTGAAGGTCAACTCGGAAATACCTGGTCGGCCGTTTTGTATGCCACATCCTTGTCACTTGTAAATGGTCTCTTTGAGAAACTCTGTGGGCAGTAGGTAATATTTATACCCTTCCATTATGTACGTCCAATCAGACAATAAAAGTATTCTTTTACCAAGTTCAGAGAAAGCGTGTTTTTTACAATGGATGATTATACTGCAGTTTCAAGCTAATTTTATCTAGCTTATTTCTATTAGCTTTGATCCACGACTAAGGAAGAATTCATATGGTTGTTACCTATACATTTTTCCAAGGTCCTCTTGGTTGCCCCAGTGGTTCAATGTATTTTTTGAAGGGCTCTTTGACCAAAAATCAGTCTCAATGGTGTCTATCGACATGTTACGAGCATGAGCATGGGTCATCATCATGGCAACATTAGGTCTTTATTGATAATGGCATTTTCTCATCGTTTGGAAGGTAAAAATTATGCTTATTATGGCAAAGCCAAAACATTCTTACTACAAGTGTTATATGATGAGGAAGAATCCTGAGCATTGTGGTAAAACCATTCTTTTTAGAAATATTGGGTTAAGCTCGGTATTCAAGTGAGTTTGAGCCCAGAAAAGGTAAGATCGTTTGCTGGATGAAGAGCTCGGTGACTTCGCAGTGAGCTCGTGGTGATGTTTCATGAAGTTTGAATGAGGAATGCATAAATGGCCTCGAGTTAACAGAGGAAAATGATAAGAATCGAGTTTGATAGCTCACTATTCGAAGGACTCAATGCAAAAGAGTGCGATTACCAAAGCAAGGAAAGAGATAGTGTGGGGTTCAAAATCGATTGCAACACCGAGTTAGAGGATTCGAAACTCACCGAGTTGAGATTTGTGCAGACTCTATCCACATGGACCCCCCTCCTCTTCAAGTCAAACGGGTCAACGTGGGGGTCTCAACATTATGGTAATTAAATTAATATTTTTATTTAAATATTTTAATAATAATATTTATTATTATTATTTAAATATTTTATTTAAATATTCTTTTAATTAATTAAGAAGACTAGGTCATCAGGTAATTAATGACCCATGATGGAACCTTCTCAAGTGGTTCAACTAACTGTAATAAATACATCACGGGCCTTCATTTTAGGAATGTAATTATGACCATTTCCTCTTCTTTCTCACATATTCTTCTATAAATGTAAGTTGGAAGCTCATTTCAAAGGGTTGGCAATAGCAGTTGATGATAAGTTAGACGAGTTAGATATCTCAGGTGAGTGTATACTTTTCAAGAATCCTCTCTCTTAGTCGCAAGTTGTTCTTGTGTGTTGAGAGAACTTTCAAGCCTCCTCTTCAAGACTGTAATGGCAACTATTGCCTCTTCTGAATGTATGATGCATTGTGAATGTTATGAAGCAATAAAAGTGTGTGTTTTGTGACTAATCTCGGTCCTTTCATCCTTTGATGCTTCTTTGTGCCTTTCTCGTACTTGCAGGTACGTGAAGGCGATTGTGCAAGTTTAAGTTTCTATCGGGAAGAGTTCTTGGAGTTACGTGCTTATCGAGTGGTGGAGTATTGCATGCAGTTGAGTTGTGGTGTCCATTCACCCTTCTTGAGTTCATCCTTCTTCATTGGGAAACTGGTATATTTCTCGGTAACGATAAAGTTTAACAAAGGGAACGCGTGTCTCTTAGTTTGTGGTATCCCACTGTACCAGGAAGTTGCGGTAGGTGAACTTGACTGTGGTGCACACACCCTCTTCAAATTAACCCTTCTGAGTGGTTACAGAAGACACCATTTATTTGGTGCATCACCATCCCTAGTATAGTTTCATTTCTATAAATCTCTTTCCCTAAAACCCCATGAAAATGTTAGCATAGGACTAGATAATCATTTTTGTTACACTAGGAGTAGTACAACACTTAGTTTAGGAAGAGGAAGCCGGCCTTCTCAGGAGGTTCACCTCGAGCCCAAGTTGACTTGAGAGGTGATCCCATGTGTCTCAATCACACCGACGTCCTATTCACATCCTGGCCATTTGGAGGGTGCAGTGATTTGGCGACAATGAAACACCACTAGTCTGCGTACCATCAAAGGTTTAGTACACCATTGAAGCACATTGATTGGTTATGAGGCCGATTGCATGGGAAAAACTAATCATATTCTGGGTCATATTGTTTTGTGCTAGGACCAAGGCCATTAATGTTGAAGCTGTGTTTGGATCATATGACCGGAAAGGTCTAACAACTTGAGGTTGTCCTTGGCTCTAATTTTGATTTATAACTTGAGCTGGTGGCCTATTTTACTGATATGGGGATCTAGCCTAATACTGAGCTTGAGGCTGATTTGGCCTAGAAATTTGAGATTGTTGCCTCTTGATAGTTACTAACTCATTCCCTTGGTTCTATAGTTGTTTCATAACTTCTTGAAGCTCTTTTGAGGTACTAGAGGATGAGGTGGAGGCTTTGGTTGAACTTTGATTCCTATGAGTAGGCATAGGAGCTAATGTGGGTGTCTGGCTAGTGCTTGGGTTTCCTAATTCTGGATATAGAGGCATGGGTGGCCTAGGAGCAAGTTTGCCAGCCTAAATTAAACAATTTTCAGCTCTTATGGAAATGTTATAGGTTATAGGTAAGGTTGTGCCTCCCATTGATTGAATCATTAAAGAAATATCATAATTTAGAGCTCTAAGAAAGTATAAGAAGGCACCTTCATCTATGGGCTTTACAACCACTGGAATCTGTCCCATGTCCTTTGAAATCTAAGGTTGAAATCTATCAACTACTCATTAGGATCTCTCTTGATTGTTGTCAATTTCTCTAACAAGGATAGATTATCCCCTTTTTCTCTCTACACAGATGGTCCCAATTATGAATAGAGCCCGTTGTTAGACT
Organism: Taxus wallichiana var. yunnanensis; assembly: GCA_018340775.1. Lineage (NCBI taxonomy): Eukaryota > Viridiplantae > Streptophyta > Pinopsida > Cupressales > Taxaceae > Taxus > Taxus wallichiana. The sequence goes on along the minus strand of CM031234.1, from coordinate 728,340,444 downwards.
CCTGAACCATTTTGAAGCTTTACCCTTGAGTGAAGAGGCTAGCAATTTGACTGCAATGTCCATCTCAATGATCTCATGGATTACATAGACATTTGTAATGTCTTGAACGTGGTCACTAGGAGAAGTCTGGTTCTCTCCAATGAAATATGGGATGCTCTTTAAAGCTACCACTAGGACTGAATTTTGTGCATTAAGGGCGAGTGGGCTACTGCCAATGAAATTGACATAAGGATTTGGTTGTGCCATCTTGATTTTCCTGAGAACCCTTGATTGAAAGAACAACCTACTAGGAGGAGGTGTTGACAAGGCTCTGTTTGGTGGAGATGGAGACCTCTAGGCTCTTCTCCCCCTTCTCCTTCTATATGGAGACAAATGCAGATAGAAAAACCATCCCTCTTCTCTAGTTCTTGACCTTGTTTGTATTCTTCTCATGAACTTGGAAAGCTTGGGCTACTGAAACCAGTGGATTTTGTCCCTTTTGGAGTCACCAGATGTGTAGTTTCAAAGCTTCTTAAAAGCTAGAACTTACAACAAGTGCACATCAATCTTGTCAATAAAAAATGAAGACTTCTTCTCCCACCGGCATGCCAAAACTGTTAGTGTAGAATCATAACACCCTTGAATTCCTATAACCAGATGGGTTGATACTCTTAGTGTGATTGCACAACATGGAACATCTCTCAAAGTGTGGGACCTTGCGAGTTGAGAGAGCTCTCTAGATTAAGGTTGGTTCCTATTCCTCTATTTAGGTGCACACAAATATATTACAGAGGATCTATTCTAAATCTACTCTATTTTCCAAGGAGATAGGGTCGAGGAGATGCAAGAAAACAAACTAAACTAATGAGGTAATACATCAAAGGAATGTTAGACTCTCATTTTGTAGTTCAACACAAACCACAAAATGCAATACAAACATTATGCACTGAGATGACCAAATTGTAATAACGAGATCGAGAGAGACAACAAAATAACATGAGAGGGTCGAGAAACATCCACATACATACATACATACATACATACATACATACATATATATATATATATATTATTGCTCAAAAGTTGATACAGTATATTGTAGTAGCCAAGAAGAAGAACTTGCATTACAACCCGAAGGAGAGGTTAGAAAAGCTCCACAAATCCTTCTGTGAATAAAAGAAGAAGGGAGGGTGCAAAACAAAAATGTCCAACCTTTTACAATGAGTCCTAACCCTTCCTTTATAGATTTGACACAAAGGGGAGAAAGAGAGAGAAGTGGGAAAACTAGTTCAGAGTTCAACTACTATCATCAATGCCTCCTACAAATCCACCCCAAATCTTTCGTGTCTATAACAATTACTCGTTCAAAGCACCTTGAAGGAGGAGGAACGCAGATCAGATCAAATCTAATCTAGTTGTTGGGGAAAATAGATCTTGTATAAATGAAATGAAGATGTTTCTCCGTTTTTACCCTCTTATCTTCTCCAAAATTAAAGTTTTAGATCTCTATGGCGTAGACGAGGCCGATATTTTTCCAACGGTGACAGATTTGTCAGATTTTGAGCACTGAGTCAAAAGATATACCCATTTGAAATTTGAAGCGGGTCCATACAGAAATGGTGGTAACCAGTTGTCAAAATGGGTCCCCTTTTTGAAACCAGACATGTGGAGGGATAGCGCATGTCTGAGGGCTGCCTTGTATTTTGCTTTTGAAGTTGCACTAGGCCGACACGTGGCTTCTTCTGCTGGCCCTATCTCTACTTTGACTATTTAACGCGGACCATGTCTCGCGCCTCTTTCGGACCTAGGACACGTGGAAGGTCCACGCTCATTTGAAAACCCGCTCAGGATTTTACCTTTGAAGGAGCATCAAGTTGACACATGGAAGCCTCCAAAACTCTTGGACTTTTCAACAACCGCTCTTACTTTTTGGGTCCTGAATATGTGGCAAGTGGTGCTCCTTCAAGAGTCACCTTTTGGACCGTGCCTTGAAATTATGTTGATGCAACATGTGGCATAGTCCACTAGTTCTCTATACTTAGTTGATTTTGGCTCTCTCTATCCCATTTTTAACTTGAACTACGTGGCGAGCCCGCACTCATTTGGGTCTCCACTTTTGGATCTACCTTTGGAGATGCACCGGGCTGACACGTGGTTGCTTCTGCTAGCACCTTTATACTTAGTCTTTTTTAGGCCCGCCTATCTGCCTTTTGAATTTTAGCTATTGAATCTGCCCCTCTTTGGGCCTGGGACATGTGGGGGCCTAACACTTGTTAGAGTCTACCCTTTTGGATTTAATCTTTGGAGGTGCACCGTTTGGACACTTGGCAGCATCCACTATCTCCTCCATACTTAGTCAATTTTAGGCTCGTTCTAAGTCATTTCAGATCCCAATGACTTTGAGCCTTCATTGTTTCTTTTCCTTTGAGCCTCTAGTTTCTTTGACACTATCTTCTCCTTCCCGACCCTGCTATTCCATTTTAGAGCCCGCCTATAATTTGTTTGCTAGATTTGAAGTACGGGTTTCGTTGACATAGCTGTTTCTTGAATTTATTCCTATATAGGGTCATTGGAAATTTCACATGAGCCCCTGCCACTCCATTGTAGAGTCCCTCTATAACCTATTTGCAGGATTTGAACATGATTTCTCTAGTTTCTTCTATGCGGGGTCATGGCTGATCAATTTTTTCAGGAAACAAAATAGTGATAACAACTTCTTTGAGGCAATAATTACAACACATCACCATAAAGAGGGACCGGTGGTCACAAAGAGGGCACAATTGTAGGCGAATTGGTGAGCATGAGAGTGGAGTGCAATGCACTCCAGCGAGTGTGGGCATCAACCATAGTCTAGGATTTAGTTTTTATTATACTAAAGTCATGATGAGGTCACTTATTACATGATGTTATACCATGGGTCATCCCAATGGGTGAAAGGGCCATGGATTATAGTAAGCTATCCAATAGCTGCTTAAGATTGAGGTCATATAGGAAATCTCGATCAATGAGATCGAGTAGAATAGCCGTAAGCTCACCATGGAGCTTTGACACATCAAATGCCACCACCAAAAGGCCCACAATAGATGTCACCACCTGGACCTAGGCCAGGAAGTCCAGGGGTAGGTGAGAGTCATGGTTGACTCTCTTTATTATGATGACATATCTACATATGTACCTATTTTTGATGTACGCCTTGATACAAAGGCACATTTTTGAGATGATGTATATGTATTTTTTTTGGTTATGCCTTAATAGGAAGGCACATTTTTTACCCATGCCCATGTTGGCATACATTGTATCTGATGATTATGTACTTAGATACATTTTATATGGACACTTGACATTTTTGACATATTTACATGATGAGGATGGACTTTATTATGATGTATGATTGTATCACATGTGTTTGATTTATGAGATAACATTTGATGATATCACATTGTATTTGATGAGATACTTATGATTGTCCATGTTTTTAATTTTTGATATTGGTGAGGGGGATAGAAGGTGATCCATATTTCCTTGTTGGTGATATGGTAGGATGATAGTAGCTTAGCATACATGTTGGATGTTTATTTTCATGATGATGTAGCTTAGCCGTTATTGATGATATATGATATATGTGATGTTAGATGTGATGATATAGATGATGATGTGATAACAAACAATGTACAAGTAACAAACAAGCACAAGAAAAAGTTAACAAATCTAACAAATGTACACACTAAACAACTTGACAACACAACTATGTACAAATATATACAAGCATGCAAAACACACTAAATATAAACAAGAAAGAATGAATCTAATCAAGGAAATAATAGACCAATCTAAGAAGTATGTTAACTATACAGGATTTACAAGAAAGTAAGTAAAGCTATACAAGAATGTACAAACAAGAAAGCAAAGCAAGAAACAAACAAACAAACAAACAAGTAAGAAAAACACTACTTTGTTTTTGTGAGACAATTTTGCGTTGTTTTGGGAGTTTTATGAAACAATGTTCTATTGTTTTTATTTTTCTATGAAATGGTTTTCTAATGTTTTGGGATTTTCTAAACATATTTGAATGTTTTTTTGGAGTTTTTGAAATTTTTTCTAATGTTTTAGGATTTTCTAAACATATTTGAATGTTTTTAGAGTTTTTCAAAAGTTTTACGAATCTATGTATAGGAAAACAAAGAAACGTGGAATCCCTCATCATTAGATGGGAATGTACAAGGAAAAAATCCATGCACATGTGCAGGATAAGGAAGATGTGAAGATGCCCTAGCATTAGATGGGAATGTACAAAAGAAAACCCTTCACATATTTATAGGAGGAGGATTAACTGGATCAAGGCTTCAAAAGGATGGGATCAAAAGGAATCTCATATGTAGGTCAAAACTAGCCCTAGATAAAGAAAATGTACCCCAAGATGTGAGATGCTTGTGAACAAAGAATCCTTCCAAGGCATCGAAAACTATTTTTCACAAAAGGACTGTCTAAGGTGCCTGATTTGCGTGGTTTTCACACTTGGTCAAACTTATTTCTCTTTACTTTTTCTTGATTTTTTTTTTTTTTTGTATTTTGATCTTTTAAAAAAATTGTTTCTTTTATAATTTTAAAAAATTTCCCCATGCTTAAGCATAGAACCACTTGAGATATGTGGTGTTCATAGGTTCACATAGATCATCTCCAGTAGGATGGGAAAGTTTGTAAGCACATAATCCATATTTTCTACCACAACATAGGGTCCCAACTAGTTTGGTTCGAACTTACCTTTCTTTTCTCTTTCTTTGACAGTATTGAAATGGTTTTCTTTAAGGATGAGATCCCCTACCTCAAATTAGTGAGTTATGATAAGATTTATTTAGCCCTAATATACTCGGTTCTAATACACTTTTAGGTCGCTGATTACACAAATTCTTCTTTCATCTAATATCTCTAGCTCTACCAGTCTGGCCACACATTAGTCTTCATATTTGTCTAAATAATCTTTGAGAGATATTCTCAGGGAGGTAAGCTCAATTTCCAATGGTATGATGGACTCAGTTCCAAAGACTAGGGAATAGGGTGTAGCTCCAATAGGGGTACGAAAGGAGGTCCTGTAAGCCCAGAGGGGAGGATGGATTTGCAGATGTCAGTTACGACCATTTTTTCTTACCATTTTCTCCATGATGTGAACAAGGGTTTTATTGAAGGCCTATGTTTTTCCATTACCTTGGGGGTAATAGTGAATAGACCACTTTAGGGGTATCCGGAAGCGTTGTACAATGCTTTCAAGGTCTTGTTCTTGAAGGATTTACCATTGTCACTCAATGGTGGAAGGGATGCCATAATGGTAGATGAGATGATACATGGTGAACTTGGAGATTTAGGAACCAGTAACATATGTAATAGGCACATACTCTAACCATTTGGATAATTACTTGGTGGTCGTAACGATATGGGTGTGTCCATCGAGGAAGTTTGATCGAAAATCAAATTTAACTAGCAATTGTGCACACACATTTCTTTGCTTTGTATTGATTTTTGATGTAAAAATTGAGCATTATATCCTTTTGTATTTTTAATAAAAGAATTAAAACTGAAATTATTGTGTAAAAATAGAAGATAAAGAGATGAATCACCAGTAATTTGACACAAGAATTGATAACGGAGTTCGGCACTTGTGGCCTACGTCTCTGGGTCCGGTTGAATGGGACCGATCTATTAAAATATTGAAAATAAATATTTAAAAATATTTCTACAAGAATATGATCTTCTCATCACGTTCCTCTACCAAAAATAATAGTAGTCACTTTTTACTTCATCTCAAAATTCCCTCCCTAGCTCAAGTTATGAGCATTTCAATATTTTACACAGACCCGAATGACCCTTCAAATACAATAACACTCCTTATATAATGTTTCCCAAGAAGTGGCGCGGCGGTCAAAGCCCTTATCTTTTACCATGGAGACCACGGTTCAAATCCCCCCCATATCTCCACTTCCTTCTCCTTAGGCGGATTTCAAGAGGTTTATCCCACATTGTGGGTGCGTGAATGAAGGGAGGTATTTAATAATGCAAAGGGGGCGCTTTTGTATTGGCTTGTGAGCCACCTTAGCCGCTTGGGATGTGGGTGCATTTGCTGGTTGGATAAGGATGTGCATGCATGCATTGACATAGTTTTAGGCGCCTTGTTTAATAATGATTGTGGAGGTTTAAATTAAATGCAATGATTATGGAGGAAGTTAAATAATGCGTGGAATATGGAATATGGAATTGGTTAAAATGCGTGGAATTTGGAATTGGTCTTTGGTTTAATATGCACTTATCAATTAGTCCCACATGCATAGAAAAAATGCAATCAGAGGCATATATATACACAAGTTGGTATAATGATAATATGAGAAGGAGGCCAAGACACCCCTCCATAATCAAGTGTGTCGAACCTGGCTGAGGGCCCCCAACCAGTAAATAGCGGGGTCCATTTGTCCACGAACGAGTGTCCAAGACCGGTGTTCCAAAAACCACTTTTTGTCTGTCACACAAATTTTCCATGTGTCGCAATATGATTGAAACACTTGGCAAGCATGCACACGTCCAACCTGCACAAAACTCCAAATTTTGCCAGTTGCCCAAAAATTTCAGCGGCTATAACTTTTGCAAACGAGCTCTGTTTCCTACAAACAAGATATCAATGGAATCGTATAATTTTTCTCCACGCTTTAAAAATGACTACAACTTATTCTGAGAAGATCTTAGATTGGTGTTTCTCTATGAGGATCCTCTGGATCATTCCTCCCCATTGAGAAACTTTTGGACCCCAAAAGTCAACTTAATTGGTGAATAGGTGAGGGTATTTCTCCCTCACCTTTCTAGTTTCCATCCATTTAGCCTTGTTCAGATGCATGCCTTTGAACCCAACATGAAGATACTCAATATCACCCCTTTGTGAAGTTCTTACTTTCTGTCCAAAATGATGTCTTCCTGCAACTCATCAAGATACTCGGGAGCAAAATCATCAATGGAAGGCATTATGTTAGAATCATCATGATCAACAATCATAGGTGGTTCATACAATATTAAATTCTCAACATTTACAACTGAGTAGATTTTCATATATGGAGGTAAATCCAACCGGAAAGCATTGTTACCAATTTTTTCCAATATTTGGAATGGACCATACCGTATAGGTTTCAATTTTTACCTTCATCATCGGTCTTTCCTTGCGATGTGAAGCCAAATGAATCACCAACTTTGAACTTGTGATCAGTTCTATGTTTATCATGCCTAACTTTGTACTTGGCCTGACTTTTCTCCAATTGTTCACGGACATACTGATGAACCTGTTGTATTCTCTACACAAATCTTTTAGCCTTGTCAGAATCACTTGCACCATTAACAACAGTTTCATGTCCATAATATATGTCTAATGGAGAATTAGGTAGATATCCATAACAAGTCTCAAATGGAGACTTCAAAGTAGAAGAATGTAAGGCACGATTATAAGCATGTTGCACATAATAAAGATGTTCATCCCACAATTTAGGATGTTTGCTACTATAGCCCCTAAGTAATTGTACCACTATGCGGTTTACAACCTCTGTTTGACCATCAATCTGTGGATGAAAAGCAGTGCTCTTTTTAGTTTTGTGTCCATTAACCCCCACAATGTTGACCAAAATTCCCCAAGAAATCTAGAATCCCGATCAGATATAATTGAAGTAGGTAAACCAAAATGAACCCAAACAAACTGAAAAAACAAATGTGCAGTTCCCTCACCAGTTATTTGTTTAGTACATGGAACCAACACACACATTTTGCTAAATCTATCCACTACCACATATAAGTAATAATGTTTCTTCTGTGGCATGGGAAAGCCTCCTACAAAGTCCATGGAAACACTATCCCAAGGCCTTTTTGGAACAGGAAGAGGAGTGTAAAGTCCTAATTTCCTGTTACTTGGCTTGCTTATGGCACAAAGAACACATCCCTTAATATACCTGTGATGCTCATTTTGGATGGCTAACTCCTTGTGTTCTTGCCTCTCTTGTGCCTCAGTCTCCATTTTTTTGATTTTTAGGCACTCAAATCTTTCTGGAAATGGCACCATTGGATAGATCTCTCTCTCAACTTTCCAGAAAGGTAAAGTTTTCCTCCTAACTCCTCATATTTTTCAAGTTATGGCTCGGCGGAGTTTTTGTGGGAAATTTTCCCCTTGGAAGCCCGCAGCCAATAGGAAGCTGCCACGTGTCCCAGGAGGTGGCGAGTGCGGGATTTTGAAAAAAATTTCCAAATGCAAAAAAGAGGTAAAATTTGAAATTTTTTCCTGCCGATCCGTTTTGGGCCTGTTTTTGCCCTAAATCTTCAAACGGCCATAACTTTCGATCCAGAGCTCGGATTTTCATGTTCTTTATATCAATGGAAAGATGGTAAAATTCTCTACATGATTCCATGGTCAATTTTGAATTTTGGTTCATTTTGGAGGGAGAAAATCAAAAAATTCTTCTGGTACGCGCCCATGGAAAGAAGCGCGTTTCAATGACCAATTTTAATGCAAAATGGGTCGCATTCTTCTCCAGCATGGTCAAAAATGTCGGGGGATGGGTTTGTCAGGTCACCCATGCTATTTTTAATGCATTTTGGTCAATGAGGAATGGCTCCCACATTTTTTCACGTTTTCTCTCTCCTGGGTTTGACCCATGCACTGTAAAAGCCAGATTTGGCTCATTTTTCAAAGGGGAACACTTTTTTTGCACAACAAGCTTCTATTTTCACTTTCAACAAGTGATTTTGGCAAGTATCAGACCTTCCAGGGATTGTAACAGGTTTTTCTACCTCTTTGGTGTTGGAATACAAGGATTTTGATGTTGAAAATCACAATGCAGGCTCTGTGAATGCTTTCAGTCCTTTGTATGTGTTGTTTGCTTCATTTCAAACCCTTGTTTGACTTATCAACTGTGCATGATGTTTTATGTTGCAATTTCTGATTTGTGTCAATTTGCATGAGCAAGAAGTGCTCACCACTCCTTTGGTGTATCACCCTTATCAGTTTAGTTTTAATTTTTACATTTCTTATCCCTGTCTCCTTGCAAATTAGGATAAAATTAGGATCTGAACCTCTGCAGTTGTGCAAATAATAGATCTAATCAGAGGAGTTTGAGGAACCAACCTCTAATCTAGAGATTCCTCTCTCATCTTGCAAGTCCCACACTTGGAGAGAGGTTTGATGTTGTGCAATCACTGCTTTGGATGCCCTAAACATCAACTTAGAACCTTGATTTGCATCGGGGTGCTTTGCTGATTTGCAACAACAGTTTTGGCATGCCGGTGGGACCTTAGAGTCTCATTTTTATTGCAAGCAAAGTTGATGTGCATCTCTGCTGCAATTTTCTTGCTTCAAAAGAGCTATAAATTACACATCTGGCGACTCGAGGGAAGAATCGGCTGGTTTTAGTAGTGTAGACTGAAAACTCATGAGAAGAATCACTACAAGGTCAAGAATTTGGAGAAGAAGGCGTTGTTTGAATATCTACTGATTATCTCCAAGAGTAAGGAAAAGTGGGAGGAGAATCCAAAGGTCTCCATCTCCACCAAACAAAACTCTCTCAACTCCTCCACCACAGTAGGCCTTTCATTCAATCAACAAGGGTTTAAGGCCAATTAGAATGGCACAAAACAACCCTATGTCAATTTCTTTGTAGCAGAGCCCACTTGCTCTCAATGCACAACATCCAATTCCAATTGCAGCCTTGAAGAACATTCCATACTTCATTGGAGAGAATCGGACTACTCGGTGATCATGTTAAAGACATTGCCAACCTTTGTGCAATTCATGAAATCAATGAGATGTAAGTGTTGTCAAATTCTTTGGCATCTTCATTCAAGGGAAAGCATTGCAATGGTTTAGAAGTCTTGCCTAGGTTCTATTCGAAGTGGAACCAGCTATGTATAGCACTTCATGAGCAATTTGGAGAGAAGGAGACAACTTGTCTCTTTTGGAGCAGCTGACAACCATCAAGAGAGCTCCCAATGAGCAGCTGTGATTTCAACTTCAGATTTCAAAGGACTTGGGAGAGAATTCCAGTGGTAGTCAGGCCAACAGTGGAAGGTGCTTTTCTCTACTACCTCAAAGCTCTAAATTCTGATATTTCTATGTTGATTCAGTCCATGGGAGGCATAACTATCCCTATGGCTTATAGCATTGCCATTAGGGCTGAAAATTGTTTGATCCAAGATGGCAAACTAGCCCCTAGACCTCCCATGCCATTGTTTCCAAGTTTAGAGAGCCCAAACACTAATCAAGCACCTAATTTGGCTCCTTCTCCCATTCCTAGAAATCAGAGTTCAAATGAAGCTTCTACTTCATCTCCAAGTGCCCCAAATGAGCTTCAAGAAGTCATGAAGCAATTGCAAAATTTAGGCAATGAGCTGGTTACTCTCAAGAGGCAACAAGCCCAAGGTTTTAGACCTTCTTATCAGCCCCAAGCTCAGCCTAACAGGCAGCCATACCAACCACAAAGACCACCCAATCCAGCTGCAAATCTATATCAAGCAAGGCCTCCTGCCAATAGACCATTTCAGCCCTATAATCCAAATGCTATATCTGCCTCTAAGGCATTGGTGCCAACACAAAACAACGTTGCTCAGGAGTATGATTGGTGTTTTCCATGCAATGAACCTCACAACCAATCTATGTGTTTCAACGGTGCCTTGAATCAAGCATTAATGGTGACAACTACATTGGTGTGGAGGGTGAGGTAGTCAAGGAAACAACCAACAACAAGAAACATTCCAACAACAATCAGCTCCAAATGACACCACACTTGTGAACTGGCAGGCAGAGGATTTTTGTGGCATAAATCAAATAGTCTCTCAAGGTGTTGCAGCCAACACAAGGTCAAAAAGAAGGAATTTGGGTGAAGAACAGCCATTAGCTCCAACCAATCCACAACCTTTATGGCTCCACAAATGGTTGGCAAACAAAATCCAATTGTAAATGCTGAGGGCAGCCAAGAACAACTCTAGACCAACTCAAATACGGTTGTTGCTGCCCACATGCAAGGGATGAATATGCAAACCAAGGGACAACAAAGAGATCCTTCATCACCATTCAGTATCATTGATCAGATGAAGAAGACAAATGTAAATATATCAATGTGGGAATCCCTATCTATCCCAGGCCAAAGAGATTTGCTACAAGCTGCCATGAAGGACTGGCCAACTTCGAATCAGCAAGTTTAGATGCAAGAGAAAGTGCTCACAAATGTTGCCCAGCCTGAAGGGAATCATGGAGGACAGCAAGGTAAAATGTTGAAGCCCCCTCCTTTCTATGTTTCATTAATCATTGGAAATCAGTTAGTGCACAATTGCATGATAGATTCTGGGGCAAGTAGCTCAGTGATGCCTAAACAAATAGTTGATCAGCTAGGGCTCCAGTATGAAACCATATCCAAAGGGGTAGTGCAGCTGGATGGGACAGCAGTAACAATAGTTGGAGTGATTAGAAACTTGAGTCTTACCTTGCATGCATGTCCAAATGTTGTTGTTTTACAAGATGTATCAGTTATAG